>OX387232.1:3988451-5317101 GCA_947561695.1 Tyria jacobaeae | reverse complement strand
TTGTGTCCATTGATGTATATTATAATATGGATAATTGTATTATATTTTGCAATATAATACTGCTAAAAACTAAAAAAAAACTTGATTGCATTGACGCGTGCAAATAGCTCGTAAGAGACAGAAAAAATTGTGACAACAAAAACTGATCTAAACCTGTATATAGCAAAAAACATTCCTATTCTTGTTCTGACTCCCAAACTTTTGCATGAAGTCGTTTTAAGAAGAGAAAATAGGAACAAATTGAGATTTGAGAGAAGGTAAATGGGTAGGAAGAACAACTTGGGGTAAGGAATGCCGCAGAAGCCAGGGTCGCGTACACGTTTAGTATATCATAGGTCAGCATAGGTCATGGGACAATTTTCCTCAACTTCCTTTGACTGAAAAAGCCACTAAAAATTATACACTTGCTGGATATCTATATTTAGAAAAAATAAAATGAAGTATGTAAGAGATACTAATCATGGTTTAAACAGATTTCCATTTATTTCTCTTTAATTTCAATTTACTTTTTTCACAGAGTGACTACAAATGGCAAACGTTTGCTTGTGGCAAAACTCAAGACCAACTGGACCTTACTATGTTAGCTCACCAATACTTGAGAAAGACAGCTTTGAAACCACGATCACTTAATTTCTTATAATTATAAATTTGTCATACATAATTACTCAGTGTGGGGTTGTTTGACTTATAACAGGCAATACAGACTTAGTATATTAAATACAGTGAACAGGTAAAACTATTTTCCTAAATTCTGTATATATAATTCAAAAGTAAACAGTAGAACAATTTGTATAATACCAACTTTATTATCGCAGTCTTAGCAAAAAGCTAAATAGTTATGAATAAAATGTCATCTCTAGCTTTTCAGGAGTATTTTAATTATCTGTGGAACTTTTGGCTTGTCTATTCATGGGTTTCAAAACTTCAACTAAGTTTTATTTACGCTTATTAAACTTGTAAGTTTTAGTTTCTGTAAATTTTAATTATAATAAGTAATGTAAGTAAACCAACAAGTGTGATTTTATAATAAGACGTATCATGTATGAATGATGTAGTAATAGAATTTATATAAAAGGAGTGTAAAAATTTATAGTAAGCTATTTATAGTTTATAATAAAGCCTTTGGTTATTTAATTTTTTTAAACTATATTTTAATAAATTCACATTATGTCAATGTTAGTCATTTAGTTTATATTTTAAGTCCCGTTTGTATGGTGATTTAATATCAGCACCTATATTATTTTATGATTATGGTCAGTCAAAAACATCATGAGTTTATAGTGTTATAGTATTTAAGTTTATTGTGATTTTATTATCTCTAAAATAACCACAAGCAGAAACAAATTCAATATATATTTTCGTAACATTTCTTATAACTTGCCAGTATGAAAAAGTGAATGGTAAATAAAGATATTCCTTGAAATATATTTAGTAATCTACAAAGTACAAAGTAGGTTTAAGTGTGTTTACTTTAAGTGTCAATTAAGAACCGATGAAATATTTGTGTGACTGTTATACTTTGTTTTAACTTCTCGTACTCAATTAAAGAAAAGCATTCATATTAAGTTTAATGGTTTGATTACAAAAATATGTTGAATCACATTTGAATGTTGCTCAGTAATTTTGAACAATGATTCCTAATTGTAATAAAAAAATATTTTATATTATAATATATAATACATATTTTACTGGAATGTGAAAAATGCATGTCAAATAGTTTTTATCACAATCATATTCATTTTAAATTCCATATTTTTTCGTCAAATACCTACGTTTTGTATGCACCCTTTTTTTTTGTGCAGGCTTTACCCTCTACAAGTTTATAGCATGTTAATTAACTAAATAAACGTGACTGATAAAATTTAAACTACGTGTACTATGATTAAACTCAATTTAACATGAATATATTGACAATAACTATTTAAATAACGTCATTAATAGACCATATAACAACCGCTGGCGGTTACATAATATTTTTTGAACAGAAATGTTTCAGAACTAATAAAACTGCACTAATGGATTTAAATATTAGCTAGCGTGTGTCTATATTTATATTAGTAAGTCCATCTGTATCCTTACATTAGCGGCCTAATAACGGCTTATCAGAGCTGAAATAAAAACATAATTTAAACTAGTTTCACAGAAAAATAGAGAAGATTTAAATTCAGTCGGATGACACAACCTTAAGTCCAAGTTAATCTAAGATTTGTATAATATTTAAATGTTAGAGGCAATATTTATACGAATTATGTTAAAAAAATATTATATTGTATGTTTTTATTGTGATGTCTATTCTATTAATTTACGCCTTTTTGCTTGAATTTGCATTTATTTTGTATAAGAGATCATTTGAATGTGAATGCACAACGCATTGACGTTTAGTATGTTTTTAACATTTTGCATTTGCACACAATTGCAGTATTAGTCACAGGCTTACAAATTTTTTTTAGGCTTATAAAAACAAGTTGAAAATGTTTATTGAATTTTAAAAAGTGTTTTAAAAGTGAATTGGGTTCTAAAACTTAGTCAAAAGGTTCATAAGGGTTAAAAGGAGTTATTTTTTTTAAATTAAATCTATATTTACTTCTACCACTAAAACTATGTCTATGTGGTGAGTAATATTTAGACAAGTTCATAGTTTTCGTTGTATATCTAGAGAAAGTGCTATACTATTTGGACCGCACGGAGTTAGCAAATAAAATATGGTGTAATATGAATATTTAATTTTGTGTCAAGGAACAGTCTCTAGCGTAAGTGATTGCCATGGTTAATTTTATACAAAGACTTTTTAAAATTGTTCTAGTGTGTAAATACATGTAGTGTAAGTAGGTTTATATGTTTCATTAACAAATAAATGGTTTAATAGACATTTTCTTTCTTTCTTCTTTTTTTAATTTAAATCACCTGAGACGACCTGAAGCTGTTATTAATCCAGGGCATGATATAAAATAAACATGTGAAAAAGCATTTTTCAGCTGATGGTTATTTTGGCATAACATTATCTCGAAATTTTATACTCTATCTTAATACCACTAGTAAGGCAATTTAAACGACACCTCATATTGAAATCTGTCAAGCCTAATGACTTAGGGCGTGTCAAAAAATATTTACATAACCATACTTCTTGCACAGTCAGGTAAAAAACATATCCGATCTAGAGCTTTTGAGTCGTTCTTAAATGGCATAATGAAGAGAGACCATCATACGTACATTATTAAGTATATAATTAAGATTATAAACAAACGGCCTATATATTTTTAGTTTGTTTGCTGATGATATGCTTAGCTGTTGTGATCTCACACTTAAATTTAAAGATGAAATAAACGTTACTATTTAAAAAGTTATATTATTTAACATTGGATGGTAATGAATAATATAAAAGTAAACTGGTAGAGCCAAGCTTAGGCACGAATGGGCCGGCTCGAACGGTGTGATACCACGGCCTCACAGAAAACCAGTTGTGAAGTAACGCAAGCGTTGCATTTTCCCGAAATTAGTGAGGTTTCCGGAGGCTCAATTCCCCCACTCTTCACCTATCTCCTCATTCCCTTCTCCGCATCCCCCAATCCCTCATCACCCTCAAAGGCGGGCAGCGCACTTACGACTCTGACACTGAGTTGCAGGTCTGTTGGACTGTTGCCATATATCATAAAAAAAAATGACTTAAGCAAAATATATCTGGTACATAACACAACATGCAACACATAGTAAAAAGAAAAACACATTACCAATATATTAATATGAAAATTTATATAATAATATACAAAACAATGCTATAACTCATAATGTAATTTAAGATATTTATTAATCCTTAAGAAATATCAGTGCAATAAATTAATAATTACAATTACATAAATAATACTATATATAACATAAAAATAATAAGTATATTATTATAGTCATTTTGATGGAATGTCATTATTATAATAGTAATGGTAATATTATTCACATCACATAGCCAACAAGGAGGACATTGTAAACTTAACAACTGCACGGAGCGCGTAGCGGTTTGAATGGTCATATCCCCACGACGCTGCCGCGCTGAGTGTTGTGGGTTCGATTCCCGCACGGGACAACAATAATCCTCAAATTGTTGTTCTGAGTCTGGGTGTTATTCAGTCCGTTGCTTGAATGTTTGTAAAGTCCCAAGTGACACAGGAATTAATCCTAATGCGAGAGTTGGCTTCTTAAAAAAAAATAAAAAATACATCTAGGTTACTACTAAATATTAGAAGAAGATATTACAATGTTAAGTGTTATCGCATGATCATTAAAATATTAAATAAAACCCAGTAAGATACGAGATTAGCCGCTTTCAGAAGTCAAAGCAACATTGTACTCATGGTTTGTAGAAAAATGTTTTTATACCGGTAATCACTTCTTAAAAAGACGTGTGGTGGAAAAATAGGAACGAAGTTTCTAAAAGAAAAATCAAAAAAACTACTTTACAAAATTATCTTAACACCTGTATATTATTTACAATGATTTATAAAATTATATTATAATAATATACAAAGAAATAACTATTTACATTAATATTAATAGCAAACTGCAATAATAATAACAGTCATCCCGTAGACTATACATTAGACACTGTATAGTCATCATACATAGACTATACAAAAAAATCTCAAGCTTTTTTTACGTAACGGACGTTTTTTGCCGGCTATGGTACCCCTCCGCAACAAATAAGGAACAACTGCCATGAAAAATAGATAAGTTCATAGTTTTTGTTTCAATAAAAGATTTAATAAAATTAGTAATTGTAATACGGATACCGTGGCGATACCACTCCCTACAAAGGGGTTTAATTAGGTAAAATCTATTCGGTGTTTAGAACTGTTACGAAGAGTGAAACTGTGAGATTAGCCCAGCGCTCAAGTGTAAATTCGCTTTGAATTCGTCACACAGGAAATGAGATTTGCGTTTGTTCCTGTAAATAAAAATCATTCATAGACCTTATTACCGCACGGCTTGCGTAGCGGTTTAAGTAGTCACCTCACCACTACGCTGCCACACCTAGTGTTGTGTATTCGATCCCCGCACGGGACAACACTTTGTGTAATAATCTTCAAATTGTTGTTTTGAGTCTGGGTGTGCTTTGTGTGCGTTTGAATGTTTGTAAAGTCCCCCGCGACACATGACTTAATGCTACTTTGGGAGTTGTCTTTTAAAAAAAATAAAGCCACACTCTTCCCATGGGTGTCTTGAAAGGTAACTTGAAAGGGTCCAGTCCTATAATGTGCACGTAAGTGGGGCTAAATTATTGTTGGCAAAAGGTTTGCGTTTGAGATGCCCCTGCCTACCCCTCGCTGATATAAGCGTGACTGTGTGTATGTGCATATGTATATATGTGCATATGTATATATGTCATACACATTACAATAGGGCTACTGACGTAAAATAATACCTACATGCATCTTTCATTAGTATAGGGTTGTTAATGGACCAAAATAAATAAAAAAACTTTTACATCTTACGTGGCTTTGTTATATGTGGCTTTACTATGTTTAGAAAATGTAGACTAGTCGTACATCAATCAGCTGGTTAGAGAAAAAGACGCCATATTAATTTTTATTCCATGTAATGAATTCGCAAACTATTTGAGAGTAAATAACTCTCAAATAGAGTATCTAAATTGCCATCTCGTATTGTTGTCTCTGAATACCTAAAAGACAAAAAGAGTAGGATATCAAAACTAATTTAAATATTAAAAAGAAAAATATATTTTTGTACTCTAGTAAATGTTTTACTTTCGAGTGAGATTATAACATTTCAGTGAAATACGTCGTACACCATTACAGTAAGTACTTAATTCTCAAGTTATCCTCACAACTAACTGTTTACGTATCTACTTAACCTTATCTACAAAGTTAGAGGCACTAACTTAGTTTATGTAAATAAGTACATAGAACTTAGACCTAAGACACGAGTGTCATGATACCGCTTCGTAATATCATCAGTAACTGAAACGTCTTGCGAAATTGCCTTCTGGCTTGAGACTGGGACCTATTAGCATGAGGTACAATTAAATTGTCGGGGCGAGCTGAGGTTGGCTGCGGGCGGAAGCGACTTTGTACGTAATGGAAACATACTTAATTATGTAAGTGGTGTTTCATATGTATGTGATGAACTGATGATGTTCAATGATATTATAATAAAAACTTTTGTGTATTATACATGTATATATTTATTTAAATATACGGTTTTACTCAAGAGTATATTTCGGGGATGCCCGACTAGTTTCGGCCTCGACAGGAGACCTTTTCAAGTCCGACGCTACGGTACAAGACGTGACACTGAGTAAGCGACGATGGCATCTGTTTTATGTCTTTCGGACTTACTGTTTTGTTATGTGTTGCGGTGCTGTTATAACCAGGTGCGGTAGTTTATAAACAAATAAAGAGCTGTTTTTTTAAGAGCAAGTTTCAGTGCCGGTCGCCAGGCGGGAGGGAGGGACACCCACTGTCTCTGTTGAAGTTCGAGTAACGACTTATTTTGATTTTTTCAAGTATCTTCCGCGGGACAAAATACATTTCTTTTGCAAGTTCTGTTGCAATCTTGTCGAAACGTATGTAGTGAGCCGTGTCCGAAATTAGTGAGGTTTCCGGAGCCCCAAGCCCCCCTCTTATTTTCTTCTACCCTTGACCCTTCTCTCCTATGTCCCATCTCCTCATGGCCCCTTTTCTCTTACCTCTCACCGCATCCGCATCAAAGGTAGACAGCGCAATTAAGACTCTTGAGTTGCAGGTGTCCATGGGCATCGGTAGTCACTTACGATCACGTGACCCATCTGCTCATTTGCCCCCTAAACTGCAACTCTCGGATTAGGAAACGAGCCTAAGACTGCAGTAACTCGTAGATGCCATGGCATGTTCTTGATAGTTAGATAATAATAATATGCTTTTAAGATAGCGACAAACTAAAACATCCAAAACTATTCTGGTATTTTTCTGCCAGCACAGAGTTGAGTTTTGCTGCGTCTACACAACAAGTTCATCTGTAAAGTTTATAAATACATATTACAACAGGCGCCGGGACGTTCTTACCGTAGCTCATTCAAAGGCGTAATAAAATTATTCCACTTATTAGCTCTTTCAATTGCAGCCTCGGTAAAAATCTCGTTCGTTTCATTACCACAGTACCCTCACCCTTAGGTGCTATACTTCAAGGAAAATTGAACAGTGTATAACATCGATTAAGGTTTTAATTATACTGGCCTACACGCAAGACTAGTCGAAGGTTGTAAATTGGAGTAACATGGCCCGAAGCAATTAAGATTGCATGTCACTGGTTTAAATTTAGTTAAAGCCTTGCGACAATTTATCGGTCGCTTTGCATCGTGGCTGTCTGTCTTATTTAGAGGAATATAAGGTTTTTGAATCAGAATTGATGTTTAGATAGTAATTTTCTACGAGGGCAAGTTTGGATAGTTTTTTACTCTCTGTTTTCATTGCTTTCATCATGTTTGGTTTAAGTTGATGTTAAATGGACAATGTTTATTTGGTATTCATGTTTTGAGTGCATACATACAAAGCCAAAACAAAATAATAGGAAATTTAATTAAAACTCTTATATGTATATATTACCGTGCTTAGTCCCGGTCGAGAGGTCGCTGAGTGAGTGAGGGTACCGGAGGCCCAACTCACCCTTTAATTCCCCTCCTCCAAACCCCCCTAATCCCCCCCTAGTCACTTACCATCAGATGATCGTCTGTTCGTCTGTCTCCCTATAAGATAAAAAAAATAAATCTAAGATGTTAATCGTGATTAATCGAGATATATCGTGGCTGGCTTAGCAATTTCTATGAAATAAGTTTAACTACTTCTATCTGGTGATTTTATCGTAAATCTCCAAAGGAGTGTTACTGTGCACTGCCCTCAAATATAATCAAACGTTTTTACGTAAGCTGGGCTGAGTTTATCTATTTCGATTAAGAGTCTGCGGAGACCAGGTCGACAACGGAGTAGGACTCCAGATCGTTATCTGACTTATTCTTAACACATTAGGTTTATACCACTATATCTGTGTTACCTATATTATTATGTTCAAGTGGTTGTGACTTTATTTGATTTTTCACCATTTACTGTTAAAGCTATCTTTGCTCCGTAACGTCAATTTTATTTTCAAAAATATATGGGCCCAATTCATTTCTTGTTACGTTTAAAAGTTGAATCCTATTTATTTCAAAGATTTATAATTGTAAAAAAAACGCTTCAGTACTTGTAAGTTAAGTAAAAATAAATGTCAAAATTATCTCACGATATTGACAATAAAATCCCACAAATATTACTTTTGTCACTATGATAAATCTTGAAAAATAAAAACAAACAATTCTAAACAGAATCTTTTGCCAGAATAGTTCACAACTGTATTATTCCGCGTTCCGCAATAGACCCTGGAAATAGTTTCCAAGTCATTAGGGTATTTTCTACATCCCATACGGTAAATTATTGATTTGTTACCGAATTGTCTCTTAATCCTTTTTGCTTGACTAATAATAAGTACTTTTTTCCACATTGGGTAGTGTGATCTATTATAGTAAGGTAGTTTTGTCTTGGGAATCGGGAACAATTAATATGAAATAATTATGTCAATTATGTTAATTTGGCATATTTTCTAGACATCTAATACTACGAGTATTATACATGTACATGTACAATGCCCTGTTGATGTTCTCTGGCAGGTACATAAGTGGGTTCAAACTATGGTTCCCAAAATGTATATGTTTAATACGCTGCCCATCCCTGCGTTTATATCGACTATCGATCGAGTGTTTGTAACGTGAAATGGCAAATAATTGTCAGCGAAGGTTCAGAGAGCATCCGTAATATTTTCTTATATTCAACGTGGATAAAATTGTTGCATACATATTGAACGTTTTGAAACAGTAAGATTTCCTAATGGTACTAGTTTTTTTTTAATATATGGGGACAGCCGAACAGACAGGTCACCTAATGGTAAGTTACAACCGCCGACCACGGACGCTTGCAACTCAAGAGTCGTATGTGTGCTGTTATGTATGGAGGGGCAAGAAGAGACCCCTCCTCCTACATCCCCCCGGATGAGGGGAGAGGAAATCCTCACTAATTTCAGGGATAATTTCCCGGCAAGCACTGCTTTACAACCGGTTTTCCGTGAGGCCACGGCCACTGAGGATCATATACTCCCAACGTAATTACCAAAGTGCCTGGTTGACGGCGTTAGGCTATGAAATATGCATTCAAATAATTTGGTTTCACATATTTCTAACCTATTCATTATAAGTTACTTTCCAAATTACGTCATCAAAATTAGTCAATAACCTGTTGAAATAATAACTTTGGTATTATGATTTCATAGAATTTAATGAACAGTAGGTGATTATGATTAAGTTGGCAATATCCGTTCACTACAACCACACATAACGTGCCAATTAATACACGCCCTTTCCAAACAAGACGCAAGGGGAGGAGAAATTCTGAATTTTGGTACTAAGTTTGACTTGTTTCATGAGTGGCGTTTGTTATTATAGTAATATGAAATTGATACAAAATATATGAAGAAGTTACGTAATCTGATACTGAAATGAAAGGTTTGGTAGATATGATTGTTAAAGGATTTGATTGGCCTGTTGGTCTAGCGGATGGAGGTCATGCATTCGATTTAAACCCTGGACAGATAATTGTGTAATTAGAACGATCATTTCATTAGCCTGTTTTTGAAGTGAAAACTTCTTAAGGCGCGTTGAGCACTTCTTGGGTGAATAAAAATCATGGAACTCGCGCCATCGTAACCGAACGCTTCCCATGAGCTATAAGTTACTCAGTTTTCACTCCATAGGCAGTCCCCGAAGACTGCCCCCCATGTTTTGTTTTTAATGGTATAATGGGACAAATGAGCAGACGAACAACAATGAACTTTTAGGGTAGGGGAAAAGGAGAAGGGGGTAAAAGGGAAGGGAAAAGAAGAAAGGGAAAGAGGGGAAGGGAAATTGGGATGGGCCTCCGGTAACCTCACTCACTCGGTCACACAATGCGAGCATTGTTTAACAGCTGGTTTTTGTGAGGCCGTGGTAATACGTGGGCTCTCGCAGGTTATAAGCATGGCTCTCCGTCGTCTCGGTGTAATGTATTTATAATCTGTAGTATTTTGATTTAATAAACAATCTGGTTACCATAGAACATGATTTGTGTACTTGGGATCAGATGGCTCGATTAATGCAACCTGTCATTGATTTGTTTCACTAAACGAAAAACATACTTTCTTCTCAGAAGTTAACCTCTTCTTATTACTGACTGTTTTATTGTTTTCTTGAATTGGTAGCTTTAATTTTAAGAAGATTACCGAAGTCTCTCAGGTGTAGTTATGGAGTCAGAGTAAATTGTCTTTCCCTAATAGAAGATTCCGCTAGTTTAGAAAGTCAATTTTATTGAATACAAATTATGGACATTTAGTGTTTAATGTATTAATGCTTAATATTATCATCTCCTTGATTAGAGATTGCAGATAATGTATTTAGGTTATATGAAGCAGTATTCTTTATGAATTATTTTTGGTTTGGTTTTGCAGCTTTTACAAGATGTAAATTAGTTCAGTATACAACTTTGATCACGCGCATATCTAATATTTTTATAAGTTTTTCTGGAGACTTTAAAGACAATGGGTTGTTATTCCATAAGCTTACCCTGATTATGAACAGTTTACCCAATAACGCTGTCACAAACGGCACATCGCAGTTCATATTAATTTGTAGGTCGGGAAAGTTTTATATAATAAAATGACTATACCGGAAATTAACGAGGCATACAGGTGCAGGTACATCACATACCTTTTAATTTGCCTGACGCCTGCTCCTCCTGCACGATTTCGGCGACGGAGGGCGTGCACCGCTAAGGCAGTAAGCCTGTGACTACGGTTTATGTAACCTGGTCGACACGTCAGGCAAATACCTATATATCGCGTTATTTTCAGCTACAGTAACTATACCATACATATATTAAAATATATTAAGATAAAACAGGAATGTTTAAGATTTTCGGGACTCGGATAATATGTATATATCAATTATAAAATATATTTCTCCTTAAAACATCCACGTCATGGTTATTACTCATAATTTAGAATAATACTCCTTTAATATCTAGAAGCACTTGAGATGATATACAAATGAAAATATATTAATATTGAAGTTCGTTATATGCGGTACATATTATTTAAACAGTTATTACATTATAACTAAATGTTCTAATAAACCTACAGACATTACAGAATAAATATTGAATAATTGTACAAACTCACTATTTAAGTTCGGGTTTGAAGGTTTAAAAACATTCAAATATATTTGGTCTGGATTATAAATCAGAGTATTTGCAATGACGCAAATAGAGGCTAGTAAACATTAAACCTTTCAAGTGGTAAATTTAAATTTAGATTGTATAACATTAAATAAAAATATTTATAATCGCGTGTACACTTAAAATTACTATTGTCAATGAACTTAACAACAAATATAATGGTTGGCACAAGATATATACTGTTTGTCCGGGTGTCTTACCAAAGCTGGATGTAAAGCGCAGTATGGCACGGTTTATGAATTCCGATACAACGGTCCATCGAAAACCCCGGTGGGATGACGGCCCGAGGGGGTTTCTATATTAAAAAAATTATATGTACATATATACTGATACTTTAAAGAGTGCTAGTAGTGTGGGCTCTGCATTTCTTGATCCTTGTTCTAAAATCGGTTTTAGATTTACAATTTACAATAAAAAATTATGCATAATGACGGTGGAAATAGCTGCAATTTTAGAGACACTATGTACGTACGACAATACTGATGTATTGGTTCGAAAACTATAATGTCTCTTAAAAGTTGCGATGGGTGCCATCGCATATCGGATTAAAGGGAAACAAGTTGGTTGAAGCAGTCAATGGTATCATTATTGATGTAGAAACCTAGTTACTTTGAAATCCTACTAAAATTAAATGAATATTTTGATAAACTTGTACGAGAAAAGGCATATTGTAGACGTGTAGTTATTTTATACATATTTTTAATGAAAAGTAATCAGTAATCATAGCGCACAATGTGGAATTGTTGGAGTTGTCCACTAATTGTTATTGGAATGTGTTCGATACAGAAAAAAACGAAAATTAACTGTCTAATTTAAAAATATTACCTAGTACCTAAACTTTCTCAGTCTATCTTATCCAAGCCGTACAGCGGAGACGCAATCAAAGTTTATGAATTTATATACAATTTAAGGAAGATGTGATGTCTGTCCAAATTATGGATTTGGAATGAGTCTTAGCTGTATGCAATTACGTAGATAGGTAGACGGATAAGTCTTAATTGTACAAAAAAACATAATATTAGTTCAGTTAGTACACATTATTATAAGTCTTTGGATCTAGATTTAGAAACGTGAAATAAACAAAATAAAATATAAAAGTTGTACAATTGGCGGCCTAATCGCGATTAGCAATCTCTTCCAGGCAACCACTGGATGGAAAGGGAGATTAATAGTAAGATTAGAAGTTGCAATTTGCATATCGAAGTTCGCTGAATATGAAGTAATTAGGACTATTATTATATACAAACACATAAATTAACAAACTAAACACATAAATATTACGATAAGTGAGTGTAAGTACATACATGCGTTTCTAGAAACTTCGCCTCTACGTGTAATCAATAAAGATTAAAAAAAAAATGCTGACTGGGCAGAAAGGAGCATACGCTATATACGCCTTGTATGTTATTCTGTCATCATTATTAATGACTAGCTGTTCCTCGCAGTTATATCTGCGATTCACTGCTCCACTCTTAAGTGGTGTCGTGTTTTGTATCCTATATTATTCCTCCTTAATATATCCGACTATTAAGTAGAGAAATTAGCCTGTTTACACAAACAACAACTACTCAGGTTTATTATATTAGGGATAGATATTAATTTTACACTTATATAGGGTATAATCCATTATTGCGGCTTTAAAAAAAGTGTAATAGGTCTCAGGAAATTGGCTGGGTGCTGGTCTAGTGGTTAGTGACCCTGGTCAACACTCAATACTCAATCATTTATTTGGAATCCACAATGTGAACTTCGTTGGCAGGTTTAACATTTGCGTGTAATTATCGTCTTCATCGTGGACCCGTCGAACATAGCAAAATGCATTTAAAATAGGTAGGTAAAAATATGACTGGGTTTTATGATAAATCTTTCAACATTTAAACGGATCAACAGTAAATGGTATAAAGACAATGTCATAGCTAAGAAGAGTAGGTACTTTATGTTATAAGACAGAGTGCTAACAACTTGCTTGTCCCATTTCGCGCTTCACCGAAACTCGGCGCGTCTCTAGATAAGACCGGAGGGTTAATGAGCGAGATAATTTGGAAATTGGGAGTTAAACTTTTGGGAAACTATTTATTAAGATATAGTTTCACTCACGTATGTACATATTTTGGGGATGCCCGACTTGTGTGGGGACCTTCATCAATGAGTCAGGCGTCCTGCAACGACGGTGTATAGCATCACATAATGTAACAGCCCCGTTCCCCGTCGGTTACGAAACACATTGAGCACCACGGAAATACCAACTTGAGTAAAACAATATGTATTAAATAATATGAGTTAATGTAGTAGGTAGGTAGGAAGGTATGTAGTAGTCAAAGATTGAATCATATGTGACTGGCATGAATTCCGGCAGAATCTAGTTTTTAGTAGTAGAATTTAATTAGAGCTTATGCCAGTGCCAGTGGTAGAGCCATGCTTAGGCACGAATGGGCCGGCTCGACCGGTGCGATACCACGGCCTCACAGAAAACCGGTTGTGAAGTAACGCTTGCGTTGCATTTCCCCGAATTGAGTGAGGTTTCCGGAGGCCCAATTCCTCCTTTTTTCCATCTTCTTTCTCCTTTTTTCCATCTCCTCATCCCTCCTCTCTTCTTTCCGCTCCCTGCATCCCCCATCCCTCATCACCCTCAAAGGCGGGCAGCGCACTTGCGACTCTTGAGTTGCAAGTGTCCATGGACGGCGGTATCACTTACCATCAGGTGACCCGTCTGTTCGTCTGTCCCCCTATAGTATAAAAAAAAAAAAAAAAAAAAGAGCTATAATATTGGGTCAGAAATGGTTTTTGCTATTAAGCTGTGCATCGTTTTTTAATCTTTGCTAAGATACATAAGTGCAGGCTTATATATTTTTTTAAGCACGCAGGCATTACCTTACAACCTATCCATACCAATTTATATTCGTGCATATCCCAAAATGAGTTCTATGGGTGTAATTGCGTTGTTTAAGAATAAAACTAAAAATAAAAAAAGAGGTTTTACTAAATAAATAAATAAAAAGGAACATGCTCTCAGTGTGCCATTAGTTTGTATTCACTTATTTTCATAAACTTGGCTATCTCTGTCTATAACGAACTCTCAGAGCGCAGAGCTGCTCAACCGACTATTTCATTATAAACTTTACAAATAAATATTACAAGCAGAGCTACGTTTTCTTGTTTAAAAAATTCAAAGAATGAGTCTATGAATAAAAGTGATCCTGTTCACATATTTATTCATACAGTATTTTTTTGAAATGCTTCCTGAGATGTTTCTCTTAAGAAATGTTTAGCTATTAGTCCAGTCATTTAAGCTTAAATTAGGTAAGAATCTCGGAATTCGATATACCCAGCTGTAACTCTGTAAATACTTGTATATTGACACCCTAAAAGTTGTCTCCAAAAAACCTACATATGGTAGGGTGTAAGCAACTATTAAATTTCAAGGTCAAAGGTCACTAAAATCGGTTTTTTTGCGCTTACTTTGGAAATATCTCATTTCCTATGGGTTTTTTTTTATTTATATTTATTATCAATATTGTAGAATACAAAATTCTCTACAAATTTTGCATATTTTTTTTTTTATACGGTGAACCGTTTTCGAGATAGAGGGCGGAGAGCGCGCGGTCACAGCATCACTTCAGGTCAACCGGTGCCTCCAGTCGAAAACGCGCCTTATATAGTTGATGAACTATCGATAAATCAATGATTATAAATATTTATCAATTTTTATTAACTATGATATACGAAAATGTTAAAATATAATATAATAGTTAATAATATATATAACATCAAGGTTTATTGGCAACAAATTATTTAATCAATAACCTAATTTAGCACGAGAGGAGAATGCTTCTCAGAATTAGCAAGAACAGACTGCGGTAGGTCGATTGATTGAGGCGTTATTAATAGAACTGATATACTGCTTTTCTCTATAACCAAGTTCTGTTAGTTCTCTGGTTGCTTTGTTATTATTTGTAAGATATATCAACAGATATAACGAAAGCATATACATATATAAATTACTACATATAAAGCATCGCTGCTTTCACTCTATTTTTGGACTGCCAAAATAAAGCGATCATAGACTAAAATTAATGGGCGAGTTTGCAAATTAAAAGATATGAATGTTTTTTGAGTATGGTAATAAACATGACATTTCTATGTTCAGGATTAATGTATTTGTTTTGAGGCTACCAAAATGGTTCCATTTGAACGAACTCGTTACGTAAACCACAGAATGAACCTTAAAGATTGTTTTAATTCAAATCTAATTTGAAATTTGAAATATTGTTGGTTTAATTTAAATTCTAATAATGAGCTGTTTACCTACATTGAATAGTAGAAAAGATTATTCCAGCTTTCAATACCTTAAATATGAAAAATGTTATTTGATATCAGGTTTTAGATCGACAAAAAAAATTAGTTGCTGCAATTTAAAAAAGAAAATATGTTAAGGCGGACAGACGAAAAGCCGCGTCACTGCACTGATGGTAAGTGCCAATTGCCGCCCATGGATACCTGCAACTGAAGAGTCGTAAGTGAGCTGTCGTAAGTGGTAGTTTACACAGTCTACCATTAAAAAAATCAAAGATAATAATTTCAACACAAAGTAGTAAAATAATCCCCGTCTCCTAAAGGCGCCACAGGCCAGGAAAATCTACTTTTATGGCACACGCCAAATAAGATGTTATTATTAGCATCCTAACGCAGCAATTTCAATTAATAAAGTAGTTAAGAATACTTTAAAGGAATTTAAAGAAAAGTGGTTATTCATATACCATTTTGTGCAGTTTTATATGTAACTAGGTTTTAATGAGCTTATGGGACTGTAATATTTTGCCTGGCCTGTTGGTCCAGTGGTTATTGACCGTGACTGCTAAACCAGAGATTGTGGGTACGATTTCCACACAGGACAAAAAATTGTGTGAAGTGCATGATCATTTGTTCTGTGTCTGGGTGTAATTTATCTACAATATGTATGTACTTAATTAGAAATATATAAGTATGTTTATCAGTTGTCTGGTTACCACAGCTTAGTTTGTGTAGTAATAATTTAGGTTTAAAGTAGGACAAAAATAGTCGCTTGCCGTATGTGCGAACCGATATGATCTTCAAAACTTCAAGAATATAGCGTTCTCCCACTTAAAAGGCCGGCAACGTACTTAAGACTCTTGAGTTGCGGGGTTCATGGGCGGCAGTGGTCACTTACCATCAGGGGGCCAGTCTGCTCGTTTGCCACTCTAACCGACTTGTTCTTGTAGAACGTCAATAGCCACAATTTAGCTAATTATGACTATATAGCGCTGCTCTGTATTCTTTGACAAGAATTCACATCCACAGGCCGTCGGTATCAAGCAAACTATAATAGTATAGTAGTATAGTCAAGCTCAGCGGGTTTCACGTAAATTTATGACTACCCACCAATAGGTACATCAGCAAAGACTGTGACTGACATTAAGAACACTCTCTTTTATGTGAACAAAATAGCTTTAAGACTCTTATCTCTATTTAAAGAGTCTTTTATTATTCTATCAGTTTCAGTTTTAGACTTAGAAGTTTCTTTACTAAGTAAGAGATTCAAGTGATTTCATAAATGACAAAAAGTGTTCCCCTTTAAAACAAAATGTTTTAAAGAGGAACACTCGTAATGAATTACAAAAATTTAAATAACCAACAGAAATCTGTCTGAATGCTTAAATTGTAAAACATTCATTATAAACTTATTTAATAAATAGTAACGTAAATATGAACTTTTAAGATTCAATTCTTAAAATCTATGATTCATTTCTCATAAGTAACAATTCGATTATACAAAAAGCAAGAGAAGACTATATGACATATAATGCTTATTATTATTTAATCAGGTTTTAGCCGTTTTCAAACTGTTTGAAGGATAGGTTTTATTAGTCTTGTAATTATGTAAGTACTCATGAACTACGACTTAAAATTTAGACGAATAACAGTCGAAATTGAGAATTGTAAACGAAAACATAAGATGCGGGCATAATTTGTGTTGTAAATTGTAAGTGATGTAATTATACATATTGTATAAACTGTATAATAATTAAATGCAAACCTTTGTCATAAATGTCAGATGTCAGATTTAGGTTACAACTAGTGTTAATCTATTTAATGGGAAATTTATTAATATTGAAACTAGCGGCACACTACTGGTACTGCAGAACTAATTTAGGTTTCCTTTCGTCGAAGAATTATATTCTATGAACGGAGTATCTACATACATGTCCATAACACATTTAGACTTTTACCAATTTATCGAAATATGCTATATAAAGTATAAGTTGAGTTTATATATGTTTATCGTGTATTTAATCTTGCGCGGCATCAAATTTACATAAAACTACTGACTTACAATAGTTTGTATGCCGCACATAGATCTCAATACATCCAAACCACCAGCGAAATGAAACACAGAATTTAAATAAATTTTCTTCATAACGAGAAATGAACTGCTGATACTTTTATTTTTTCGATCGATGCAACAAAAATCAAAAGAAGATCAATATTGATCTAATGAAATGTCGCAATTTGCCGTCAGAGTGAAAGTTACTAATTCGATAATTATATAAACATGACAACAACACCTTTATAAAATTACTACAGCTTTGTTGCACATTAATTATAAGCAGTGACGCGAGCTCGTCTTGTGACCTGTGATACTGTCTGTGTGATAACCTAACATGCTCATTGTATTGATAGTAACAGATACAGAACATGAAGTTAACTTTGGTTTGGAACCGGGGAATCCTTTCCTGAGATAGCTTCTCGTATACAAAGGCTGACAAACTACAGAGCATATCTTTCTACAGGCCATAATTTTCTGAAAAACAATTATAACTTCAAAGAAAAGGAAAATGTTCTGTACAATTTTTTTCTTGGCAACTGTGTTGCTTATAGGAGCAAGCGCAATGCAGATTCAATGGGAACTTGAATCGTTTCAAATAAACGACCAATACTCATCTTCATTAAGTGATTTTGACCAGGATCGGTAATAAAGGAGACGATACCCGGTTTCGGTTCCAAGCTAACAGGAGCTGGCCACGCAACGTTGTTCAATAATGACAGACATAATTTCGGTGCGAATGCCTTCGTCTCCAAGAGTATGCCCAACATTCCGAACGTGCCCAACTTCAACACTGTTGGTGGTGTACAATAAATTAATTAAAATTGACAGTAACAAAGTTTTCTTTTTGCGGTTTTTTTTTGTTTTATGCGGTAGGGGGCAAACGGAGTGGAGTAGAGTGTCGAAGGCTTTTTGATAGTCAGTAAAAACTGTATAGAGTTGGGCTAACGAGCTGACGGGTTACCTGATGGTAAGTGACTACCGCCGCCCATGGGCACCCGCAACTCAAGAGTCACAAGTGGGTTGCCGGCCTTTAAGGTAGGAGTACGCTCTTTTCATGAAGGTTTGAAGGTCGTATCTGTCCGTAAAAACGGCAGACGACAATTTGTTCTATAGTTTGGTTGGTGTATAAGCGCACAGTGGTGGAGTGCCAATCATCCAGGTGATGGGGATGGATATTTTGTCAAAATATCGATGGTGGAAACCTGCGGCCAGTATAAGTCCGAACAGTTCCTCTGAACACTCCCCATGATACAGGCGATAGAGAATGCAGAGTGAAGCTGAATCTCTACGCAACGCCAAGGTGTCAAGCCGATCAGAAATATTTTGACTTTGAATGCGGTCAAGAGAGAGAAGCTGGTACTGGAGTGAACCTGCATAGAGATGAGAACAGTATTCCATGTGCGGCCGAACCTGCGCCTTATAAAATTGCAGGCGGTGGGCCGGAGTGAAATAGTGTCTCGATCTGTTTAGCACACCAAGCTTTCAATTGATTTCAGTAACATTATTTGCGACTAGTTATAAACAAGTTGTTACAAAGATTATGCAAAGTTCATCACCTTCCACTTTATAACTGTATGCAAATATTTTCAAATGTGTATTAATGTCTTATGCTTTCAATATTTTCCTAACAATAATCAAATTAATAGCCATTTAAACAGTTTTACTTAAAAACCTAACTAAATTTCACACTACTTTCAAATATATACCGTAACCGTCTTGCTTAGGCACGAATTTACCGTCTCGACCCGAGTAATTACCACGGCCTCACAAAAAACCGGTAAACAATACTTGCATTGTATTGCCGATGAATAGGAGTACCCTTGCCACCTTACGCTTTCCCCCGCTGCAACCCCTCTCCTCTTTACCTTCCTCATCCCCCCCATCATCAAAGGCGACAGCGTGCCACTAAGTGCCATTTACGAAATGTATATAATTTATATATACATATATATATATGTATGTATATATATGTGCATATTAGTTGCCGAAAAACGAAAAATTATTTATTGCTAATTCTGCTCTATTATTTGCATCACACGTTTACTTCGACGGGTATAAAGTAAAAAGAGTTATATACAAAACAGTTACTTTTAAGGACAGCATGAATAAGAAAAAGTGCTCCCATTTTGTAAATATGAAAATCTGGAAATTTTCATGACTTATTTATTAGTAAGGCATCCAGATGTATATACTACATTTTTTTTTTACTTAACTTTATTTTATCGTAAAAGATTTTCTGCACTTACATTCACCTTTATGCAACTTTGAACTACCAGTTTTTGTGGATTTTTTTAAAGTTTAATATTTTAGTAAATATCGGAAATGCAACATTTACTGTTATCAAAGTTACATCTTGTTTGTCTCTTATCAAAGTTACATCACATAAATCTTAAAAACAAAAACTTTAACTCAATATAAAATAACCTCAATTACGAAACATTTGTTTTTTATTCTTAATTGAAATTGCAAAAATATTCAGTCTCATTCCATCAGTGAAAGAACTATGTTCAAATTTTAATACAAGCTATGATACACAGAAGGAAAGAGATTTTTCCTTTTTGATATGGACTTTCTGCTTCATGTAGGTCATATTTATAAAATACTATGTTTGGCTTCTCTGCTTTAACCCACTGAAACACATTTTGTAATCGGAAACTTTGTCTTGTGTAATTTCTTTTACCTCATTAGAAACGCGAATCGAATTAGTCTATATGAATAATTCTACAGACAATAAATAAATTTCTTCCTGACTTCTGCTGGCTTAGTTCTCTTGTTGGTGTGTAATTTCTCCAAAATCGGCAATGAATATCAATGTGATACTATTGAGAGCAGTATATGTAGATCAAAAATACTATGCGCCCACCAGTTATCGGGCCATATAAGGATATATTTGATACCTTTTCAAGTTTATTGTTGTATTCAATTATAAAGGTAACTAACCACTTTATTTGAACCGCGCTTAGCTGTAGTTTCAAGCTACACGTAACAATTTAAAAATTAAAAACAGAAAGCTTACGCTTATTATAAAATGAACTAGTTTCGCATATAATGTGTATTCCCCGATTATCTGCTATAATAACTTTATTGCGGTTTGTACTCTTTAAATGTGTAGGATTGTATCTAGTTACTGCATGCAGGCATGATCTGATGTCTCCCGTGGTTCGATGAATACAATATTGTATCTGATGTACGTATGGTGCGACAGCCAGTATACAATTTTTTTGAGGTGATAGGTGTTACATATACACTGTTTTGCTCCTTATTCTTGTTCACAAAGCTTGAGCCCATATTTGTATCACAACACAAACAATTGTGTGTTTTCTTGGTACACAAATTTTTCGTTTTCTTGTACGACCTAACCTAGCTGATATATTGCTAATCTTAAGACTATTCTATTTAATTTCTATTTTATGTTAAATTTATTGTGCCTTGATTTTCTATGTGTGTGTATTATGTGTAAGGTTGTGTAAATATTTAAACATATTTTCTTTCAGCTAAAGAAAGGAGGAAAGTTGTATAATTTAGAAAACTTGCATATCGCTAGTCAAGATCATGCTATTGAGTTAGAATATAAATATATATGTATATAATATAAATATGTCATAGATATACCATAGTTCCTAAAAAAAATATACAAATAGCTGCACCAGGTAGCAGATAAGATTAGCACAATATACATAAAATAACACTGGATCTTAATAAAAATGTATTGTATTTTGGTCAGTCTTATCATTAGAAGTAATCTCACACAATCACACTTTTCGTGTATGAATTTAAAAAAAGTGTACCTATTATAAGTCAGACCATACACTGAATGTACATGTAAATGTATATTGCAATGGTTTGATACACAAACATCCATGTAAAGCGTGTGTAGTGTTTCTTATAGCGGGTCGTTGGCGTTTGTGGTAAGTCTTTCAACCGAAAGGACTACTAGACCTTACTCATAAGCACAGTGTGAGTATGAAAGCGAGTCTGCATAAAACGAGCGCGAGAATGACAAGTACAAAGCGTCATATCCGAACAGTACATATCACTGATACACTGTGCTATATATAAATATAATGTTTTCAGAACGCAACTGATTAAAGACAATTGCCAAAACAGAAAAGAGTTTCCTCGATTATTTGATATACCGTTTTGAATATTACCATGACTTGTAATACACTAATACCTTGTAATTGAATATCAAAAGATATCTCTATATTACATTCTCCAAATACTGTTTTTTGATAATGTTCAATGAATTTCGTACTAAGATGACGTGTTTACTTTAATGTTAACGTGAATATTCCACAAATTATAATTACACATCGAGAAGGATTCCCCGACATAGTTCCCCGATATAGTAACTACATAGTTATCAGTTAAAATAATTATTATGATGTATACACAAAGAAAATAACATACCATATACTGTATAAATAATATTAAGTATTCATTTTACAGAGGTTTTTCGTTAGAGGGCTCGGCTTTCCCGTAATTAGCTAGTTTATGTTACATGCTATGCCACCCTGAACTGCTTGAGTTTTGTCCCTCCGTATCAGCAATAACCGTTCCATCTTCGCCTTTTCTCCCTTTCTCTTTTAATATACTATAAATTTTCCGATTCCAGCCCCAGGTTGACGGCGTTAGGCTATTACGTTAGTTTGACTAAATCATAGTCTGCAAAATTTTTATTACGCCTCTGACTTCTCCTGTATCGTGGGTTACTGTTTTAGATGTAGTGCAAAAGTACAGGTTTATAAGCAAGCGCTTTGATAATAACAAGTGATATACCACTAAGTTTGCTGTCAATGTATGTACCTCTTAGAACATAATATTATTTTCAATTATAAAATAAGAAAATTATTTTTTAGGCTGGCCAGGTATAAAGCTTCAAATTAGGAAATAACATTGTTAAAGGTAACCTCTTTAATTCTGAGAAATAAGATAATTTGAATGTTAAAAAATGTATTGAAATTAATTTAAAATCGTACAATACAAAATTATACCAACACAATACTGAAATATTGTTAAACCATAAATAAAATAATGGCAGTATCAAAAGGCAATGACAAACTTTCTACTAGTATTTTAGCATAGCTTACAAAATAGAAGATTTTAGAAAGATCTACCAAAAGAGAGTGCAAAGTTAGGTTTCCAGCCACTGCTCATGAAGGGAGAATCAAATTTCTTGAAACCGGCGCTGAAGTCTACAGTACTGGTGGGGCTGCGGAACACGTTCAGGTTTCCCATCGCTGAGTATTCCTTGCGCTGCAGAAAAGGAGTGTGTGCCATGCCCAGGGAAGCACCGACCTTGTTACTGAAATTGACAGTAAAATAAAAGTAAATAAAGTACACTCTATGTTTTCATATGTAAGTTTACTTGACAGTCCTAAAGTAAAATTAGTTTATAAAGTATACCCACTTGTATGTGTAGTCTAATCCGCCACCAACAGTGTTGAAGTTGGGCACGTTCGGAATGTTGGGCATACTCTTGGAGACGAAGGCATTCGCACCGATGTTATGTTTGTCATTGTTGAACAACGTTGCGTGGCCAGCACCTGTCAGCTTGGAACCAAACCCGGGTATCGTCTCCTTCATTACCGATACACCATGACCATTACTGGAATAATCGTGCATAAACCACAAATAATAAAAATGTCATATTAAAAAAAATATAACATACACAGTCTTTGTTGAAAAAAATACTTACGCATTATCGTAGGCCAATCCAAAGCCTTTTGAAGCCATACCCATCTGGTTATCTAGGTTTACACTCCCGATTGCACTTAAAACATTTTTATCATTACCAAGAAGGGGAATCTTGGCACCGAGTCCAGCACTTCCATCACCGTTGAGAGTCAGACTGCTTTGCGCTTGACGACGCGCCCTAGTCCTCGCTATGTAACTGGGATGTTGATACTCAAAGTCCTGGTTAACATCACTTAGTGAAGATGCGTATTGGTCCTTTATTTGAAACGGTTCATCTTCCCGTTGAATGTACATTGCCCTTGTTCCTACTAACAAGGCAGCTACCAATGAAAGCCGTGTACAGAACATTTTGATACTTTTCACGATTGTGTGCTTCAGTTAAGTTTTGACTTTAGAATGATATGTTGTAAAGTATAAAAGCTTTATATATGTCCGTTGTCTTCCGAGAGGATTCCCCGGTTCCTAATAGTTATCAATCGTATTGATTATAGAAGTAGAGTAATTAAAGAAGGTTATCAAACGGATGGTGTCAGGGGTCACAATGCGTGCGGTGTGGTTTGCATTTGTCTTGTTAACTGCTATTAATTGTGTCTACGTAACAACAAAGATAACGGCTAGTATAGTAGGACTTGCTATAGTGATATAAAAACAAACTAAAAATAGATACCTACCTACAGTGTCACGCGTTTGACCGAACGGTTTAACGAAATAGTTCCAGTGAAAAGAATTAAAACATTGTTTAAGATACGACTGGACGGATTGAAAACTGGAACTGTAACCCTTAATCTCGTAACACATAAAGTCGCCGGAAGTCTGATTCCTCAAACAAACTAGTACAAAATCGGTAGAATTGTTTTTCTTCGTAAGTGGTTTTAGTTAAATTTATTTTTAGAATATTTGTAACAACGTGCATAGAACATTGCAGCTTTTAGGAATAATATTTAAAAAATATTTGCTATAGTTTAAAAAGTAAAAAAAAAAACACATTTTTTCACCAAGCATAATAAATCAGACCCGTCAAAGCAAACCAAAATGAGCCCTAACTCGGGTTTACTAGTAACAATGGATATATTGTAATTATATGTGGAATAGACTTACACAATCCACTTCTTGGCTACATCATGAGAATATACTGCCAAGTTCAATCTGTTGGACTGGTCAAAACGATACAAATGAACCCATACTCGAAGGGATTACTAATCACTAAAGAGTTCCACTATGTACGGCTCCGTCATCCAATGAGATAAGAAAGATGCCAAACTATAGTATCGAGCATGTACCAAAGTTTTATCTCAATCAACATTCTTTTTTGTTGGTCTGTTAACACACAACAAGGTTGAAAACTAGACTTTCATGAGCTAAATTTAACCTACCTACTGTTTTCAATTGTACCACGGGTTCAACAAATTCCTTCCTTAGTTATAACTAAGACCGCACATATAATAATGCCTAAGACCCCAAACAGAACGATATAAAAAAAGAAAAGTTTCACTTTTTTTTTTTACACTATAGAGGGACAGACGAACAGACGGGTCACCTGATGGTAAGTGGTGTCAGGACGTCCATGCCTACGTCCATGGACACTTGCAACTCAAGAGTCGCAAGTGCGCTGCCCGCCTTTGAGGGTGATGAGGAATGGGGGATGCAGGGAGCGGAAAGAAGAGAGGAGGGATGAGGAGATGGAAAAAAGGAGAAAGGAGATGAGGGGAGAGAAAAGGGGGGAGGGGGAATTGGGTTTCCGGAAACCTCACTCAATTCGGGGAAATGCAACGCAAGCGTTACTTCACAACCGGTTTTCTGTGAGGCCGTGGTATCGCACCGGTCGAGCCGGCCCATTCGTGCCTAAGCATGGCTCTACCACTGAAGACACACTCGCTTGATATGTTAAATCATATTCTAAATCATCATTTAAATCATCTCGCTTGCAATCGAGAATAAGGCAGTAGTTAGACTTGTACTAAATCTGGTAAGTTCATAGATTATGCATCTAAAACTTATTTCTGAATAAGTTCAAAATTCATCATGAATGTTGAGTTTCGCTTTAATTTAAAATCAACTACAGTATAAACACTGCAGTTCTATATGAGAAGCTCCAAGTATAAAAATGACAATAGCATTGATAAATTAATATTTGTAATTTTTTATGTACATACATTATTTTCTTGCAAATCAGAAATGAATTTAAAAACTAACAGGAAAATATGAAGTGAAGTTCGGTTCTCCTAAAAATTACTACGTAAAAGCTTGTTTTGCTAGAAAATATTAATCGTTTATTCAGGTCATTCAGCACTTTTTACGAATAAAAGTGACACATTGAACAAGCTTTAATGAAGATGATGCTGACACATTGCAAACAAATACAAAATAATCTTTGTTTGTTTAAAAATAACACTAGCTTTCAAGATAGTCAGGATTTTACAAGTTTCCCAGACCTTTAATCCCTTTCCGATAATATTTTTCGTATATAAGGTAGGTTAATTATTGGTGATATCATTCCTTAGCTATTGTAGCAACAACTAGTCTAGCCTCTTACATCAAAAGTCAAAGAAAAATATGCGCAGTATTTTTTTTTTGTTATTGGGTGTAAGCGCTAGACATACCACGGGAAGAAGTTCCTTACGGATTCGACGAAGACTACAGGTACCCATAATATATAGACCATATTGCGTACCAGCATCCTAAATACTAGGCAAGTGCAAGGGTACGGCTTTTTTTATGGGAAAAATAACGAGAACGAGAGAATGGGAAACGAGCAGACGGGTCATGTAATGGCGACACAGAGAGTCACAAGTAAGTACGGTAACTTGAGGTACCTTTGAGGCAGGAGTGCATGAATTGTTGTCAAGAGTCCCAGTATGGGTAATGACAGGAATGTTCTGAGTGCCATTGGAAGTGTTGACTTAGATAAAAGGATGAATGCAGCATCAAAGGGATTTGAATTGTGTCTACATAGTGTGTAACTAATGTATAATGTGTTTTTATATATTCGAATGTGGTAAACAGAAGGCATTTTGTTTAAAGATTCTAATAAATAGTTTAGGTTTTGCAGTTAATTATAACAAGGTCTTATTTGATTTTGACACAACTTTAAATATTACATATTATTTTTCAGCAATGGCCATGGTGTGGACATTGCTATGAAGGAAGGAAAGGACATTGCTATAAAGGAGACAATTACCGGCTTCGGTTTCAAGCTGATGGTAAGTGACAACCGCCGTCCATGGACACCTGCAATTCTAGAGATGTAAGTGCGCTGTCAGTCTTTGAGGGTGATGAGGGATGAGTGGAGGGGAAAGAAGAGAGGGGGATGAGGAGATGGGAAAAATTGAGGGCGGACAAGGGTGAGGAAAAAGAAGAGGGGGAGTTGGGCCTCCGGAAACCTTACTAATTTCGGGGAAATGCAACGCAAGCGTTGCTTCACAACCGGTTTTCTACGAGGCCATGGTATCGGTTGAGCCGGCCCATTTTTGCCTAAGCATTGCTCTACCACTGTTAAAATAGAACATGTCCAACATTCTCAAGTGACCACTGTTTGAGGAGGAATGGATTATACTTTCAAGTGAGTCCAACATTTCACAATTATTCTTACATAATGTTTGAGATTATTACATAAATTCTAATCAAGGACTAGTTTCATAAAGACCATTTTAATTGATTTTAGAAAAAACAACAATGCCTTCTTAGGCGTGGCATATGCTGCGTTCTTGGAACGTAAGGACTACTCAACAACGGGTAACCTGTTCCGTAGTCCCCCGATATCTGTAGACTTTAAGCCGACATAATAAAGTTCGAGACTTGCTTCATTAACAGCTGCTGGAAACCTAACTACGGTCTTACATATGTTTAGCCTTCCCCTATTTTTTTTGTATATTGTTGCGATATTTATTTGTATCTGTAATTAAATCGATTTGAAACTTTGGAATCGTGGATGAGAATTTTAACTGCAATCAATTACACAATCTATCACAAATGTATTATATATTTACGTTGTAAATAAATTACTGTTAGAATATGCAATGCAACAAAAACAGAGTTTTCAACATTACCATAGTGGTGATTTAAGTATTTTGAATTGATAAATTTCCAAAGTTACCATAATTCGTCTGAAAACTTCTTCTACTTATAAGTGACTTCTCTTTTCAGTGGAACAATCGCTACTCTTCTATATTTCCTGTGATCTCTTTGACCCCTCGATAATTAGGGACTTCCATTCCCACTTAAATATTTAACCAAATTTGCCACAATTTTAAGAGATTGTTATAAATATCACATCAGTTTCTTTCGGGAAAACAGGTATAATGTCTAAATAAGCGCTACACATAAACTATGAACGCTTAAATAAAATATCAACGCTTCGTATAAACATAGCAAGACTCCTCTAAAACATTATCTAAATTTCCATTCAGTTCCCAGTTTCCATTAATCCTTGCTCGGAAAGTAATGGCGATGCTTTTTAAATGAGTCCATTACTGAAGTAAAGGTTTGCACTAATCTAATAGCAATATTTACTAAGGGCCTTCAAGAAAATATTCTATGAATATTGGAACTTTTCCTTACCGAAGTATATCTGTTATTCTTTTTGTCATTTAAGTTTTGTTAAACAAGAATAAATCCCAGTCAATAGTATCTTTCTACTCTTACAATATTCGATTATTATTAAAGAGTTGCCAAATATTAGAAGTTATTATATACTAATGTGCTCTTTAATGGTGTTACACTACTAGTCTTCATTAAGTACCAATAGTTTTATGGTTCCAGCAAAATTTGCGTTGCTCTATCTGTCGCTGGCAACTTTAAATAGATACAAACATACAATCAATGGACAGACTAATGTATGTCCGTCGTAGATAGAACGCACGACCACCGGCGTGCTCAGCAGTCAACGTCACTAAAAACTAGACTAACAGACAAGACAATCATTTAAAGTATTAAAAAAAAACCTCAATTTCAAACAGATCTAACGTACTTTATTTAAAAGTCACCGCATTCTCAGCCGATGCAGCAGCACTATTAAAACATTAGATACGTTACAATACAATACATATGTGTTATATTAAATACGATAGAATTAAATAAACCTGTCGTCACCAAAAGAATTATTTGCATGTTATCGATAATATTCTGGGCCACCCCTAGCAGCCCAGTTAATCGTCTAAAAGGTCATTTAAAACAAAAGCGTTTGGCAATTTACGTTTCATTTCCAATTGTTTCCCCAATAAAATTCGCAGATGGATTTGTTTCAAACATTTGTTTAAAACTTTACCCATTTTGGAAGTTGTACCCATTGAGTTGTGCGTTGTCGTTTTGTTATTATAATTAACTGCTTTTTATAATGGAAATTTATGAAGCATCGGCGTGTTCACAAGGTGCCAAATGTTCTTTCATGAACTAAATTTATCCTACGATACCTACCTACCTATTATCTTCAGTTCTACCATGGGTTTGATAAAAGACACTCATAAGTAACAACGTAAGAGTCAGGTATTTCAAATCTAATTCCAGACATAGGCATATTTATATTTTAGTATAAGGAGATATATAGATTTGTTTCGATTCGATTCGAAACCATCTCGCTTTAAAGTCAGAGAATCCAGCAATACTTTAATTAGGCTTTAGATAAAACACTAAAGTTCGTAGATTTGAAAGTTTGATCCTATTTCACATAGTTGCACAGAAAATTTATACTGAAAAGTTCTTAATGAACGTTGAGTTTCGCTTCCTTTTTAAATTTACCATATAAACATTGCAGTTTTATTTTTTGTGTTCTCAAGTATACGAATGATTGTCTTTAATTTGTATAGAATTTCTGCGCAACTAAATTTATTTTTGTATTTAAGAAAATATTATTTGACTTTCAAATTATAACAAACTTTAAAGAGCAACTGTACAATAAAATCGGTTAAACTAAAACTTTCGGTAAGAGGGCTCTGACATCCAGTCGTCAGAGTCAGGTTGGAATTAGGTGGAATGTGGCCGTGGTCTGCTTCAGCTATTGCTTACACTCCCTAAATGCAACGCAAGCGTTACTTCACAACCGGTTTTATGTGAGGCCGTGGTATCGCACCGGTCGAGCTGGCCCATTCGTGCCTAAGCATGTTAAAATCTGGATTCAAAAGGACAGAACTTTATCCATTAAAAAAAATATTCAAAATAATTGATTGTATAATTGATCTGCATATTATGTTACAATATTGGATGTATAGAAACATTAACACAATTTGATGACGATACTAAACTAACCTTAGAATCGCATTCATAACAAGAAATTATGATGACACTTCTAAATAGGTTCCTACAAAGATCTGCCTAAAGAGAGTCCGAAGTAAGGTTTCCAGCTACTGCTCAAGAATGGAGAATCAAACTTCTTGAAGTCGGCTCTAAAGTCTACGGTACTAGTGGGGCTGCGGAACACGATAACAATGAAGAAGGTCAACTAGTTTTATAAAGACTAGTTTAATTAATTTCATTAACAAGATCGGTGCTTTCTTGGGCATAGTACATACTCCATTCTTGGAACGTAAAAACTACTGTGATGGGTAACTTGAATCTGCAGCTGGCATTAAAAAAATTGAGACTTCCTTGATGAACAGCGGCTGGAAACCTAATGACGGAATTATTGTAATCAGATTCTTTCCCTAAATTTTATGTGTTTCATTTTGCTCTGTAAATAAATTACCAATAGGAAAATTAGAATATTTTATTTCTATGGCAAGTATACTGTTTCCCACTCACTGTTCTGCAGTGTTAGAACTAATCTGAATAGGAAATGGATCTTGGTCTTAAAGGTAACATAATCCGTCTGAAATATCTAACCCATTGTGCCACAATTTTAAGAGATTGATATCATCATATATCAGATGAAGGTCTTTTCGTATTGTGTATCTTTTAAGATATTTCCAGCACTAAATTTGTCTAGTGATCACTACAATAGGAATTACTTTCTTTTTACGTGTTTTTATCAAGTACCTTTATCTACTCGCACGCTCCTACAAAATAGGTCACACAATACTTGTATAATGCCTTAGTTAATATAATATATAAAATATAATCACTTAAATAAAAAATCTATATGTGTATAAACTTAGTAAGATTCTTCTAATATATATATTTTTAATTTTCATTCTATTTAGTTTAATTTTTCAATAATTTGTTAAACAAAAATAAGCCCTTCTTATTTGTAATTTGTCAACGACGTTGTTCTACACTTACAGCAACCGATGAATGTCTTAAAAATTATGTGTTTTTATAATTTCAGTTAGTATACATACTGTATTTTATTGAAAATAAAATGCCAAAATGTCACTCATAATTCACTTTAAAAAAGTAGACAACCGACTTCAATGCGTCTATCATAAAATTGAGACTTACATGGTTTTCTCATGGGCCTCATTGTCACAAACTAACCAAACTCTCATGCAACAACCCTTGAAGTACTTCCTTTCCAATAAAAAAATAATCATAGAAATCGGTTCGATTGATATTGAGTTTTTCGTCCATTCGTCGCGCACAAACTTAATGCAAATTTAAGACTTACATGTTTTTCTCATGGATTCCATTGTCAGAACTGGACCAAATTGAAATGGGACCACACGGGAGGCGCCAGCTTTCAAATAAAAAAAAAATCATCAAAATCAGTTTACCACGTCGAATTACTGAGGTAACTAACATAAAAAGAAAAAGTAAAAAAAAAAACTTTCGAATTGAGAACCTCCTCCTTTTTTGAAGTCGGTTAAAAAGTAAGCGTTTGGCAATTTACGTCTCTGCAAGCACTGTTTATTTTCCGGTTTTCTTTGAGGCCTTGGTATTACTCCGGTCGAGCAGATTCGTGCCTGGCTGCATGGCTCTCCCACCGAATACTATTGAAAAGATAATTTTAAATTTTATACCTGCTGGTTTGTACTTTATAAATAAATATTAAGTAACTCACTGTAAAACAACTTCTTGTGTTAGAAGTCCATTTTAAATATAAAACAATTATTGAAGTAATTATTGTTATTTTTTTTTATTAAAGTTCATGTTTAGGAGACATATAGAACCATTATAACATTCGTGTGTGTCAAGAGCTACATAAAAATGCCAGAATGTAGCAAAATAATTAATCATTTTATATACAGAGGCGTGTATACTGCTTTTAACTGCATAAAAAGTAACCTCCAGGAACGAATAATCTCAGCGCGTAGATTTAAAAATTATTTATTTTACGAACGGTTTAAGGAATGCCACTTGAGATCTAAATAAATAGTTCTGTACTTTCGAACCTTTAAGCTCTTTGACCTCTTTCAATAGAAGGACGTTTTATGTACATGCCCTTATAGGATAGGAGCTAGGGTGTATACTTGCTACCTTATGATCGCTATAGCCACATATATTTTTATAGCTGAGGAGCTCATTTTTTATGTCATTTGTTTAAAAACACCCTAAGGTATACATAAAGGTTACTTATTAATACACTAATAAAGAAGAAGTACTTTGACTGGACTATATAAATAGTCGAATAAGTCGAAATTTTAATACCCTATTTTCATTTCAATCAGCGTTCTGATTTTTAGTCTGTTTCAGAGTCTTAATCATAACATGGTCTCCAAATTTATCGGTTGACAACAGGACTTATAGGAATCAAATGAAACATGAAGACAGAATGTATGATAATACATTCTGTCTTCATGTTTGAAGTGGCTTTCACAATACGTAAGTCTCGTGACTGAACATTTGCAGAATCAAGCGTGCATTGGCATATTAGGAGAAAAGTTTGCCTTGATATAAATGTAAACTATATGCGAAATCGGAATACAAATCATCTCGCTTAAAAGCTAGAAAAACCAGTACTAGTTTAATTAGACTTGTACTAAGTCTGTAAAGTTCGTAGATCTGAAAGTTTAATCCTATTTCACATAAAATTTATTTCTGAATAAGTTGAAAAGTTTTTAATAAATGTTGCGTTTCACTTCCATTTTAAATCCACCGCATTATAAATATTACAGTTTTATTTTATGATGGTCTTTTCTTTTTAAAGTATATATTATTTGATTTTAATTTTTAAATAAAACTGTGAAATCCTTTCGGTTAGAGGGCTCGGCCGTCGAGCCTGTTTGATTTATAGCTTACACTCCCTCATGTATCGTTTCTTCATCTCTATTTAACCTTTCCCTTTAAAAAACTGGCAATGTTGCCATTTGAATTCCAAACTGCCGTTTTAAGGCAATAGACTTGTTGCCCCATATTAAGTAAGTGGTACTAAATTATAGTCTCAAAATGTGGGAGCTTAATACGCCTTTAAGTACACCTTCAAGAATACAGTATGTGTGTAAAAACGATTGATATTTACCCTCAACTGTGGCTGCTATTTTGTAACAATTTTTTTTTTTATTACTTACAGAAAACGATATTTACTACAGGGAAACCATAAAGGGCGTATTAGAAAAATGTATCTCTTCCTTAGATGTCTTACGTCGTTGTTAAAAAGTATTTTAATGAATATTTCACTCACCTCTTAAACTACTTTATTATTTGGGCTTACGTAACATTTTAGGTGATCCTTATATCTGCGTTATAGGGGTCACATTCGTGGTGTAAATGTTTGGAAAATCGCGGACCTTTTTGGCTTTGTTGCGGATTTTTATCGTGACGTTAAAGGTTTTTTTATTTAGTGCGATATCGAATCGTCCAGCTTATACAGAACCATCTTCTTACAAAATATCAACTGAAAATAAACCTTATTTTAAAGGGCTGTTTAAATATCGAGTTACAAGAAGTGTGAAGTTACAGTGGTATGTTGTAGCGATATTTTTATACGACCCTTTAGTCAAAGAAAAAGGCTTAGATGTTTCCTTTTCTGATAATGTACGGAGATGGCGTTGATGGAGGGACGTGGGCATTAATTTGTAGCAAAATGGAGTTTGACGCTATTGAATGTTGGGTACAAAGGCTGTAGAGATACCAGATATTTGGTGTTCTATTTTGAGTATAACATTTCTTTTTGTGTGAATGTAATATTTACAGTCGATAATTTTAAGGTGAGAGGGTTGCATTGTGAACTATGTTGACAGTCCTGTCTTCCTGTTTTGGAGTGGCGTGTAGTTTGAAGTATTAGAAATGTACAATACATTATATATACTCGTACATACGAATACCCTATAAGCGTAAAGTGTTTACATCACGTCGTGGTCACCACTGTGAAGCAATGGATACTACATCTCTTCAATGCAAACATCCCTCGATCGGTCTGCGATCATGCCTGGCGGGCCGCAGTTCAAAATTTGAAGTATAGAAACTGTTTATTACTAACCAGGCCTTTTAAATACTACGTGGAATAGAAAAAAAAACTTGTAATCTAACACTTCACATGAAACAGGTTTAGGGTATATTTCCTGTTAGGATATCCAACCATAGCTTTTTATTTAGTTTTTATGTGTTTTTTTTTTATAATATTGAGCAATGTGACTTGCGCCGTCGTACCAGGTTACCGGTTACACATCGTTTACCCTGTTAACACTGCAGCTTCTGGCAGCCTTTTTCACCTATCTTTACCTGCAACACTTATTAACTATTTTTTATGGTCAGTTCTTCTATATGTTAACTTAGTATAAGTATTATAAATTTCACAGTCCTCGCAGTGGGCGTTTGCTTAAAAATGCGTACAAAGAATTATCTTCTCGTATTAAGTAGCCCTCTCGTACTTCGTAGTATGTTCACGCCTGTATCCAATAAGGTTGAGGTGTATTAAACACTCAATTTAGCCAATTGTAATTTAGTATCACTAACGTATTAAGGGGAAACCTAGTGCCGTCAACCAGTAACTGAATAACAGAATAACTCAATTACAAAGATGTTGTAAGTGATGACTATTTCATGAGTAATAATAACGAATGTTCTATTAATTCCCAACTTAAAATTGAGTTTCAAAACCTATTGTATAGTTTATCATAGTAGTTCGTGCCTGCACATCAGTATTTACTAAACTCGGAGATATTTCCACTACAGTTTTCGCCGCTGAGATCTTCTGCTAATGGTCTGAATCATTGTTTTGCTGCTGTCGATATAGTTTTTTTAAACTAGAAATGGTTGTTCAAAATAAATACTAATTTATCAATGTGATCGTTATATATGTAGTGTCTTGATTGTCACTGTTTTAATTAAATTTGTGTTCCAAAATGTTTCTAGGCAAAGTGGTTACAGACTGCAGTCCGTGTCTTTTATTGTAAAGGTAAAAAACGAGCAGATTGAATGGTAAGTGACTACCTTCACCTATGGACACCGATTCAAGAATCGCATCCTTTGAGGGACAAGAAGAGCTAAGAGCGGTTTGGGGTTGCGGTACGGCTTCAATTACTCAGTGAAACACAATGTCAGTTTTGCATCACAACCGGTTTTCACGTTACGGACAAGGGTTTGGCGGCGCCTGCAGTTTGTCGTAATAGAAAATATGTGGCCCCCATTTTGGGCGACTCTAATAAAAAAAAACGATTGAAAATACTTCTGGCAAGATAAGGTTTTGAATCAGCTGAATTAATCTGATTTTAATCGATAACTATGAAAGATCAATAACTAAGAAATGATTTTGACTAGTAAAAGTTATTGTTCAAAAAATGTTTAGAAATGTTTAAACCAGAGGCACTGTTTTTGTCCAATCACACGCTTTATAAATGGTGAAGTTCAAAATATACTCATTTATAACATTTGTAAATTGTTTTCAAAAACGATTGTTCTAAAAATATACTATATTCCAAAACGGAGGTAACATCTCTCCGGGGATGGTGAATATTAGGCACAGTAGGCTTGTCACATCAATTTCTTGGTCAAGGAAAGTATCTCTGAACCCTACACAAATATTTTTCTAGAGCGGGAGTAATTTATGAAAGTTTTAATTTTAAATAAATGCATTGTAAAATTTGAGCTTAATTGGGCTAAAGGTCAAATTTATGCTGCAAGATTTGATTACAGACAGGCAGACACTGGCACAGGTAAAATTAATAATAGCAATATAACTAGGTATATTAGAATAGTAATTTCAGATAAGTAGTTTTCTTTATATTTCGTTACTATTATTGAATTATTTATGTTTATTTATTAAACTGTTTTTCAACTAGCCAGGGGTTCGTGATCTTGACTACTAAGACAGAAAATTTGTGTGCTCCACAAATGGTTGACCCCAGTCTGGGGTGTTCTTTGTATACGTTGTTTGTATGTTTAACAAGTCAACCGTTACGCAGGAATTATTCTTAAAAACTTGTATTTTGAAACAAATAAACAAAAGAAAGTAATGCAGAAGTTAAGAGTATGTTATCCACTTACACACACCACAAAGAAATACGGTATACTTGTTGTTTACCTAAAGTTAATAAAATTTTATAAGAATGAGATGACACTTCAAGTTGGTTTCAGTATCTGTAAGGCGCCACATCTGTTACGATTGTAATTTGTGGATCATTGAATGCCGGAATCCCTTAAAAAAGGTTAATACGCTCTACGGTATTGTAACAACAATGTACTTAACAGTTAAATATTAAAGAGAGATTTGTACACCTGGTGTATTTATGTAATTGTAATTGTATTATGTATGTGTATTTAAGTTTTGAAATGTTTACAAATGTGACTGTAGCAAAAATTACTTTTGTTTTAATGAATAGACTTATAACTATAACTTATAAACAGCTAGATATTGCTTTTCGGATTGGTCTAGTGATTAGTGACACTTACTGTTAAGGAATAGGTCGTGGGTTCGATTCCCACACGGATGGAAGTATTTGTGATTTAAAAATGGTTGTTACTAGGCTAGGTGTTTTTTGTTTTCATCATATGCATGTTTGCAAAGTAGCCCGCGACACAGGAATAGTAATAATAATATAAATAATCCAGAGTTGAAAATTGAATTATTAGTCCAGCCATAGTATTTCTTAGATTTTCAGGAATGAAATGTCTTAAGAGGCATAAACGGCAGACAGACTGCTCCAACCCAATATTCAGTAGAATACAGTGTAAAAAAGAGGAAGAACAGGACATTCAAGAGAAGGGCTTTTTGAATGCCCTAACATTTTTTGTTCTACAACTGTATGCTTACGTTTGTAAGCTGCTAGTTTCAGTGCATGCTTCTTTGACTCCGTAGTGATAAAATATATTTTTGCCATCATTAAATTTGAAAATTCCAGATAAATATAAAACAAAGAATATATAGAATTATCTGCTCTACTAAGTAGACTCAATATATATACATATGTACATACTACTAGACGTAAAACTAAATCCTATTTGAATAATAATGTTATTAATAGAACCTAAATGTTACGGTCGACCGAACTTATGACCTGAGACGCTGATAAAGCTTCACTTTAATTTATTAAGAGTGTACGTGATAACAGGTACTTTACATAGCATGTCGTTAATATAATGAAGCTGGGGAAATACTCATTTACAAAAATAATTTATCACACATAGCCACCGTTGCACTTTAGAACAATTTAATTTTTTGAAGATAAATTATTTTTTTATCAAAAAATATGTACGGATTTTTTACGACTCTTGAGTTGCAGGTGTTCATGGGTGGCGACGGTCCCTTACCATCAGGTGACCCGTCTATTCGTCTATATTCCTATATAATAGAAAAAAAAATAAGGTTTCTTTATACCACCACCACTTTTAAATGCCTATAGTTAGTATAGGATACCGTTAGAATCCTTACATAACTCCGAATAAAATGATGACATGTGTTTTTTTTATATTTTTTTGTTGTACTAGACTATTAGCTAATAAGCTGATCGAATTCGTTATGTCTCTTTCTATATATTTATTTTTCTCTCTTACAACCCTTTCCTGTTCTTGTGCATACGTATCTCTCATCTAGAGTGGCTTATAAAAGCGAGGAAACAATAACAGAAAGGAGGAATACCCCGGACTTACGCGATAGGTGAGACCAAGCCATAGCCGTGTAAATCGAATTCGTGTAAGTCGGGGTTCAACTTTGCATATAAATACGAATAAAGTTTGTGTAATCGGGACCAGAGTCTAAAGAAAACAATAATGAAAAAGAAACATGTTTAATACAATGTTAGAAAGTAAAAACATTTTTTTATTAACACGAATAAAACTACGTCAACCGAAGTTATTTTGTAGCGGGGCGTAAAAAGCATCTCACCAGGCCGCCATAGTATGGGTCACCATGCTACATTGACTAGACATGCAAAGAGGTTGGGGAATACTACTCTTGGACTCCATTTATTGCTGCTTATCATCAGGCAAAGTGGAGTCATTATAGTAGGCTAGGACATATAAAAAAAAAGTAAGATAAATAACTGCATTCGACATGCACAGCGGTCAGTGTGTCGGTCGTGTGTTCTATTTCGACGTGTACTCTGAGTTTTTAATTAAAAGTCGACTCAGCAACTTCGTTTTAAATTTTGTACTTAACTCAGAAAACTGTTTTATGTTTGAAATTTAAAATAAATAATATGTATAATTTATTGTACTTAATGAATAACTGTTAACAAAAATCTGATTTATAAGTAGTTTAATTAAGTGTTGCGAGTTGCGTTTCCTCGTACTGGTTTTTTTATCAATCAATCAACATTTCCTTCGTAAAACACAGGTACATGTTCACCAATACGCATACAAAATTATGTATGTACTAATATTTTAGGTTACAGAGCAATTCTCGAAAATTAGAGCATTACCTGTTAAATTATATAATAATATGTAATTTAAATTGTTAAAAAAACAATATGAAAATAAAAATGGAAGAATTTCAAAATAATTAAATTAAAATAACTTTTTTAATTACAATAATCAAGTCATAATCAATACATAATTCTTTAAATAGGTTAGTTCTCACGAACTGTGGCTCACATATATCAGTGCTTTTTAGTTTTCAGATGGCTTGGACACATTTATTTTGTGCTACAAACACGTCTTCCTTATTTGTAGCTCCAAAACATTATAACAAATCTTAAGGTTGATGACACGTTCCCATAATAAGCAGCAAGGAGTGCATTCTCATTTGCTATTTTGTCTTATTTTGAAAATTCATGAAATTTGTTTTGCTATAAATTTATTTTAAGTTTATTTGCATTTAAAAAGTTTATAAAGTCTATAAAACATGTGTTTATGTCGTGTTCTATTTCATTACGTGTACCATTATTAAAAGCTACTGTACTGCTTTCGGCAAATAAAGACATTTGACTTGTTCTTATATATAACTTTCTCAAAGATTTTAGAGACGACCGGTAACATCGCTATAGGTCGGTAGTTATCTATATCTGTTTCTGGGCCTTTCTAAATATGGGTTTTACTATTGCAGTCTTTAACTTATCTGGGAAAGTTACACTTTCAAAACATTCATTTAGAATGTCGCTTAATGCAAGTGCTATTATAAGGGCTACATACATATATCAATACACATGCGTGGAATTCATCACAGCCTGTACTGCCGGCATTTTAACTAAATTATTTTGTTATTTATACTAAAGGCGTTTGGTGGTATCGGCTTCATGAACATAGATTAAGTAATTTAGATTTAAAGTTTTTTTTTTATAATTAAATTTCATATGGATTATGTTCGGAGCTACTTAGTCTATATAATAATTATTTAGTTCTTCAGCAATTAGCTTTGGATCAATTACAACCTTTCCATTAATTAATAATTTCTTGATATCTTACCTTAGGTTAGGTACATTTGATTTAACCGAATTTATTAATAACCGATAATTATCGATGTAGCTTTAGATTTATTTTTCCTTGCTTTTTGTGTCAGTTTTGATATATTTTTGTACCTTTTACTGTATGCTGTGAAAGCTAGTTTTGTTTCTTCAGTTTTTGCCAGTCTGTGTTTCTAAAGTAACTCTTGCCCTCTTTTGCTGCACAATTTAGTACCCCGTGTTATCCACTTTGGTCTAACGAGTGTGTAAACTTTGCGTTTACAATGGGGAAGCACAGATCCTTACACACACACACTCCACACATAAATAATAAACGCGTTTGTATGTGTGCCAAAACTTTAGAATACAAGTTTTTTGCACTGGGAATTTCATTAATGAGCTATTTGTTGGGATACACTTCCAGCATCTCTGTTGTACAGCCTCTAATGTTGTAGATAATATTATCTTTACAGCTTCCACTGTATGGGCGTGTAGGTGCGTTTACTGCAAATTTCAATTTGTACTCTTTTGCTAAGAGTTCAAATGTTACAGATTGTTTGGTATTTTTTTAGTATTTCAATATTAAAATTCCCTTTATTATTATTTACGTTTGTTTTTAATGACTAAAGTCATAAAATTACATAAAAAACACTTTTGTTCAGATTTGGGATTCTGTATATACAAACTACTGAAATATTATGGATACATTAGGAATATATTTCAATACCGATTCAATAGCAGAAAATTGTAAATTATTATACACTAATATAGACGAGCCACATTTTCGACAATTTCTGTAATAAAATGTAGCCAATTTGTAGTTAGGTATGTCAAGAAAGTCGACGTCACCCAACGTCATATTTTGTTCAGAGAAACATAAAATATCAACCACTTGGCCACTACTAATATACTTTCTGTTATAATATCGGATTTGTATAAAGGTCCGTTTACATTTTGAAGCCTTAAATATAAATGATTATATACGAAAAAAGTTTTTGTCTTCTGGCTGGTAAGAATTGGAGACATCTATGTAATAGATAATAGTATGTCTCGTATATCATTATCAAGTTGAAGTAATTGCCCGATTTAAGGAAGTCTTGTTCACCTATAAAAATAATACAACAGTCGTTCAGTGTATAAGTCTCAAATTTGGGCTCATAAATTAGCTGACAACTTTACAGCTCCACAATTTGGGTCGTCCCGATGTGGATTGCTCCACACATCGTTTAGGTAAGAAAGTTGGTGACTAACATACCAAATTCCGACAATAAGAACTAGTTGTCACTTGTCTAATGGCGAAGATCGAATTTTTCTACAATAACACTTTCGTAAAGCTCGCTGAAATTGGGTTATTATATCAAATCATTAGTTATTAAGTTATAATACACTAATAGTGCCTCAAAATTCGATATGGCTATATCTATTTTTTTTAAACTTAAATTACTACTTCGGGGCGAATATAATATATCATATGTGACATATATGATATATTATATTCGCGTCGTGTAGACGTATTGTTTAGAAATGGTCCCACTTAAACGGTGGAACGGCGTAACGGATCTCAAGTAATTGTGTATACATTATCTATATCTTTCTTTTTATATCCATCATCAAGGTCAACCTATCTATTACTATGAGCTAGGTAATTGGATTCTCCCGTATCTTTTCAACATGTTTCTTTAAATTTGTATTAGAAATGCGTTGGGAAAATAAAAAGTAATAACTTATATCTAAATACTTTTAATTTATATTTTACAAAGAGTTTTAACTTATTTATGATTGCAACACAATCTACATAGTTAATAATACTAAGGCAAAGTATAAACCTTTTGGTTCCTATAATATTGGACGATGCAAGAGGTTTATAAAAGTTGAATGACAATAAGGCAGTTTAACGTTTAAGGATTATTTTCTTAGAAGAATTTCCTTAGTGAGAAGCCGGCGCTGGGTTGCCAGGAGCTTTTCATGAAAGGAGAAACGGACTTGCTTACACCTGCGTTGAAATCAAAGGAAGTCGTCGGATTTCTGAACAGATTTAAATTTCCATTGGCAGAGTAATCTGTTCGCTGGAGAAAGGGCGTTCGAGAGACTCCCAGAGACGCTCCCACTTTGTTTCTAAACAGAAAAGAAAAACAGTTTAAGTATATTTAAACATGGAACTGTTTCTATCCACTTGGTCAATCTCAAGTAACTATAACATATACTTTTATCGGTCTAATTGATGTAGAAATTCTTAAGTCGTTCAAAATACTTATTTTACACAGTTAAACTGCACTGATGGCGTAGCGGTTTAAGTGGTCACCTCGCCACCAAGCTGCCGCGCCTAGTGTTGTGGGTTTGATCCCCGCACGGGACAACACTTTGTGTAATCCTCAAATTGTTGTTCTGAGTCTGGGTGTTCTTTGTGTCCGTTGTTTGTATGATTGTAAAGTCCCCCGCGGCACAGGAATTAATCCTAGTGCGGGAGTTGACTTTAAAAAAAAACGAATGGAAAAAATAAAACCGGCGATAATATCGATAAAAATCATATTTGTACGTGATACATTTAATGTGTATATATATGTTGGAACTGCGCTTCACACCTCTATCCTGTTATATAAAATGTTGTGAGTGGCCTAAGCTACACAGTAATGTGACTAAGTATAATATATGCCAATTTATAAAGATAAATCCTTGAAATGATGTCTAGTTTCTAAGCAATAGTCATAATTAACACGAGAAACGCAAAATAATTAATTATAAGACAAGAAAATACTTACTTGAACATGTAGTCCACACTTCCACCGACGGTATTAAAATTAGGGACTTGGGGGATAGTAGGCATATTCCTGGTTAAGAAAGCATTAGCATTCAGGTCGTGGTTCTGATTATGGATAAGGTTCAAGCGTCCTGCCCCCGTCAGCTGATTGCCAAAATTAGGAATATGCGTCCCAGTTAAAGACAGCCCATGTCCACGTCTGCAAGCATAAAAAAGTAATAAGTTGCAAAACACAAAAAGTAGGGAAATAATAATAACTTCTCACATATTACAAACCGGCGTCTGATTCTAAACTAAACAGAGATTGTGCTGTGGTAACCAGGCTGCTGATAAAAATACTTATATATTTCTAAGTATGTATATAGATAAATTACACCCAGACTTAGAACAAATGATCATGTTCATCACACAATTATTTGTCCTGAGTGGAAATCAAACTGGCTTAGCAGTCATAGACGACCTTACCAATAGTCTAGTCAAGTATATGAGGCAATTACAGCAGAAAATATTAGATACTTACACATTATCAAGTGACAGTCCACCAGAAGCCGACGAAAGGTGTTTATTTGCATCAAAACCTACGGATCCAAGAGCACTTAGCACATTTTTATTGTTACCGGCCAACGGTAGTTTAATATTAGCACCTGAAGTGTGGTCAGAATTTAAGAACGTACTTCCGATTTGACGACGTGCTCTATGGTGATCCAGGATCCAAGGTCCAGAAAATTCTGGTTCAAATGTATCCTGGGAATCATAGTATCCATAGAGGCCGTAACTTGGTTCTATGTCAAGACTTGCCGCAATTGCAGTAGCAACGAGGAGGATTGAAAGAAGTGCGGAATACATTTCAGTACTCTTCTAAATACTTGACTTGAATGATAGGTAGTATAAAGTTATTCGCTCTTTATATATAGAACGTACATTTGAGATAAGCCCCTCAGTATTTCCCCGGACCCAAGCGGGGACTTTATTATGTTAAGTATCATAAATAGCAGACTATTTTCGTCTTTGTGTCTAGATAAGGATATTCAATATTAGTATTGTATTGTTCAGAGCATAGGTCAAAAGATACATGCCGTCCATGGACACCCGCAACTCAAGAGTCGTAAGTGCGCTGCCCGCCTTTGAAGATAATGAGGGATAGAGGAATGCAGGGAGGGGAAAGAAGAGAGGGGGGATGAGAAGAGGGGGAAATAGGAGAGGGGAGTCCCGGAAACCTCACTAGATTTACTTACTTCACAACCGGTTTTCTGTGAGGCCGTGGTATCTTACCGGTCGAGCCGGTCCATTCATGCCTAAGCATGGTTGCCGGCCCATTCATGCCTAACTCTACAATGGGTACTATATATAAATGAATAACACTTGGTGAAATTAGTGCTTTTTAGTTGTAAAAATATTAAAATTATAAAAACAATAGATAAGCGTAGGGATTTTGATATTTCTCTAGGGGTTTAAAAAAAGGAAGCGATATACACACATCAGCCTATCCCCGACCACTGCTGGACGAAGACCTTCCCAAAGGAGCACCAACTATCCCGGTTTTGGGTAGTTCACATCCATTCGCTACTAGCCATATTTCTCAAGTAGTCGATCCAACGTCCGCAGGGCACCCAACGCTACGTTTGCCTAATTGCATTCTCTACAACACAATATATCATAAATATTAGTTAGATTTCGTTACTAAACAATTTGGTACATTGGTAATTAAGCACTATATGTTTAATTTTTTTGCTATTAAAAAAAATCTAATTGTATTATCAAAAAGTAACGCAATATCGTAACAAATTGTAACAGCTAGTATATAGATGTGGACTTTTGTACTAATCTTTAAATTAAAACACGATATCCGTCTATTGCTTAAATATATTGTTGTGTTGAAGTTAACCATCTAATAGGTTATATTCTTTGGTCATATCAGTCAAGTGGCAAATAACAATTGTCTCTTGAAAATAGGGGTTTAATTACACCCGGTGTCGTAAAAAGTGATTAGGGGATCGCTCTGTTATCTATCAGACAGTATATACATCATGTTACGTAATTGAGACTAAATGATGGTCGCCTTAGCCTTCCCCGTCTTATATGTAGACGTGACTGTATGAATTTATGCAACCGTCAATTCATAACATATTTTTAAAATATACTCAACATATAATATAATACATTCTATTTTTTTTATAAAACCATTTATCCAAATTCAAATTGGTTTTCACAATTATTATTGTAAAAAAGTAATTCTTTGTTTAAAACTTTACTCGTCTTTGCCTCATTTATCTTTATTGCTGAGGTCAAATGGGGTCACATATAACGCTTCGTGGGTTCAGGGGAATCCTTTGAAGTAGGTCCAATGTGTGGTTACGATAAGGAACTAAAATTGTTATGATGTAATATTTTTGTACTGCAATAATGTTTAGTACAATCTAAAACCGCAATATAGCCTTGTAATATATATATATAATAATATATATATAATAATCGTTGTTGCTGTTTTGTAAAAAAGTATTTATTTGCTTTTTTTTCTTTGACTTTATCGTTTATCCACTGTAATCCTCCCAAGTGCTAGTCGGACATGAATGCTTATTAAGACAACTTAGTAATCTTTTAATTATTCAGTTTTCAGCTAGCTAGTGCAGCCCGAAAAATGGTAATGAGATCAAAACTACACTGAAGTAGTAACACCAATAATATTCAGTCAAATAAAATAATAAATAACGAGATGGAAACCACGGTATACCACGAAAAAGGAAAACGCTGGCACCGAAATGTTGGGAGCATGAAAATATGTTTTTAGTGCGAATATTATTTCAACCGATACATTAAACTCACCACCCGATTTAGTGCTATGAAACGGAAAACATCGCGATGTATTCTCTGAGTCATTCGATAAAGATATTTTTTTAATTACAAATAATAATCTCATTGGTAAACTATGGGTATTTAATACTTCTACTTACTACTATTATAAATGCAAAAGATTGATGGATGTTTGTGTTTAAATGACGCAGGAACAGTTAAACGGACCTGCTAGCTAAATTAAATTCAGTATAGAAATAGATTTTAAATTGAATAGCACATAGGCAAATAGATCCCAAAACGCAAGACGGCCACTAATTGTACTAGTTCTTAAATTCGTAAGAATATGTGTGTGTATCTTTAATGCTTTTTTAAAAAAAATAGATTCTTCAGTAATAATAATATTTTAATAATATTTTACTTCAGTTGATAATAACAAAATATATTTACATTTTTACAGAGATGTTATCATATTTTTTTCCTTAAGGTCCCTTGATGTCAGCAAAAAGACGTCATGGCAGTAAGATCTCTCATATTTATTGTAAGACACGGGTCTACCGTGACACGTGAAAAAATATGTTTTTATTGGTTATAAATCTAAGCGCAACAGAAATGCTCGAGGTTTCTGAAATAATAATGTTCTTCTTCACATGCATATTACTTGAACATTTACTTCATGTTCACATGAGTAATATAATCGTTATACATGAAACAGTTAGCAAAAATATCTTCATGACCTCACCTCATATCACCTCGTAAACCCACCCCTAACTCAAGCATCTACACAAAACACCTCAAACCTAGGATATGAAAATACATACATTCATTGCTTACGCCTGTATCCCTTAAGGGTATGCAGAGGTGTATTAAACACTGGCATATTGCCAATAAGAATTCGGTCTCACTAACGTAATAAGGGGCAAGCAACAGTGCCCGGTTGCCGGCAATAGGTTGCCGGCAACCGGGCACCGTATGACTATATACACACTGTCTGACAATTAACGGAGATAGGCCCTTAGTCGCTTTTTACGACAGGCACGGGAAAATTAGGGGTGGCTCTCTTTTACTCCACCGAGAACAGCAAAGAAAAGTTTTAGTATTAGTTTCTTTGGACGGACTAAATTTAGTATTAGTTTCTTCGGACGCACTAAATTATGACCTGCAAAATTTAGGATTTATTTAGGCCTATGTAAAATATTGCTATTATAACAAACTGGACTATTGAATCTAATGTATTAATGGTATTTAGGTCAGAGGTTGTGGGTTTGATTCCCACCCAGACCAAAAAAATGAATCAAAAACTTTAAAAATACATAAAATACATTATTATGTAACAAAGACAAATAAGGTTATTTTTGCATGAAATTATTGAAAATTGACAAGTAATGATAATATTTGGTAACTAGGCTAAAAAAAAATCGAATTAAAATCTTGTAATTTTCTTGCAAATTGATTAAGATTAATATAACAAACCTTGCAATATAGATGCACGTATTGGAATATTCGAATTACAAAATATACAAACCAAGTCTACAGAATAGGGGCCTTGTGCATTTCATTTCCACTGCCATTAAACAGATTGAGGCTGGGAAAACAAGAATCTATGGACTCATGTCCCAGTACTAACGCCTGATGACTACGTGAAAAAATAAACATAATTTCACTTTTTAATTAAAGTACTACCTGCATGAAACTTTTAAAATGGTGTTTTGCTATGACTATAAGTAAGTACTTTTTATCAGACTGTGCATGAAGCAGATTTATCTTTTTTTTTAATGTGTGTACGTATGTATGCTTAATGAATTTCGACAATTGAAACGTCTTAATATTGGCAGAGACATAGCGTAGAAGATTATAATATACCTAATCCAGTTTTATAATTTTTAAATAATTAATATTAAGTTTAAAGATCTGTAAAGAGACTCCTTTTTAAATATATTCACATTGAATATATTAAGGCTTAAATTAAAAAATGGATTACATAATAGTTAGTCTACTGGTTTACGAAGGAATACCTGTGTTTAGGGAGAAGGTGATAAATTAAAATAACAATATTTTTAAATTTAATTGTCCTTGTACAATAACATGTAGAGGAAACGCACTAACATAATACAGAATACAAAATAACGTTTTAAAATAAATCTTGCTCTATAAAATTATAACTTCCTGGTACAGCACTTTTCTCTCATCATGAAAATTACAAAAAAGGATCATAAAAACTTTATCCAGAAGCATCAGTAGAGTACTGGAGTACACTCGCGAACCCAAGTCTAACTTTAACCGACGTTGGTACAATGGTGCACAGCAGTGGAAACTTAATTGAAGCGCCTTCAACAGGATCCGGTGGATTTTTTTGAGTGTTCTATTTCAGTTCGGGAAACCAGGATTGGGAATAAATACAGGACTATATTGGTACGAAAAATATATTTCTATAGTCCTTAGAGCACCTGAAAGCAGCGCAATGTGTAGGTATCATACTTGTCCGGCCACCAATGTCTTGCGGGTTCAATACAACAACATCTTTAGAATGATCATCTGAAGAAGTGCATCATCAATGTTTACAGAAGCACATACAGATATGCTATAAATTTATATTTCGGAAAAAGCCGTGAACCCACAATATGTAGCGAACATTAGCAACGGCATCCTAAAGATGATTGCGTCCAGGTCAGAATGTCCAATACAATATAAGTGGATGTGTGTTATTACCGGACAAGATTAACAAAACTAGTTATAAACATGAAATCTTGTTGTATGCTATTTTTAATTGTTATTATTTTTATTTTAAATTATTGTTGACAAATTACTGGCTGTGCATATGATAAAAAAAAATGATACAATATTAATAGTAATAAAAAGGGGGAAGGCAAATTCAGCAATTATTGTACAACATGACCTGTAGTTTCACTCGCCTTTTTAGTCGGCAACTTTACCATAGCGTTCTAGCCATTTAAGCAGAAAACCTGACCAAAGAAAATAGGTATATACAACTCAATATACTACATATGGAGGAACCTATAGAAAATGAGATTACTCTGATGAAAGTAAAGATCTGCTTCAAAAACATTTAGACGATGTCAATTAAGTTGATGGAATGATGCTGTCCGCGTTTCATCAATTTAATTTTAAATATTTAATAACATTTAATTTATTTTATACCTAATAACACTAATGTAAATGTTTTGCTGAGATACACCCAATCTTTTGATGTTGGGAACATCCGCATTTTAAAATCCATTAGTCGACTTTTATGTCATCCTGCGCAAAGGAAAACAGAATTAATTTTAATTAAGAGCACTCAACCTAAATAAATTGAAATGCAATTTAATTTTCACTTTTGCTCTCATTTACACATTAGATTATGTTGTAAATTGACACCGAGCCTGTAATTTGTGGAACAAAGGTTCTGAAAAAAATGATTTTTGTTTTCATGTAGTAGGTAGGTTAGGTTCTTTAGGGTACAGGGCTCGGACCTCTCGCTTACAGCTAGAGTGGTTGGGTTATAGGTATAATGCGATCCTGATGTCCTCGAGCCGTTGGTCAAACTTCCCAATACATCCACCAATCCATTCTATAAGCAATATCCCTTTCCGTCCATAGCCTTCTCTCGTTCTTATCTTCAATTTCATTATACCTCGATTTTTTCCATGTTGAATTTCCAAAGTGCACAGTTAAAGTGCAAAGGTTTGCGGTTAGTATGTTGCCAACATACTGGTAGTAGGAACAAATACTAATTGACACAAAGTGAGTGTTAAACACTCACATTATGTTGGTTGTACAGTACGGTTTTTTCTTATGAAGTTGTATTTTGACATGATAACGCAATTTACTCGAATAAATAAATTTCGCTTGGGATTGGTCAACAGCATTTAACAAAATATTAATGGGTCGGATGTCATATTGGTACTACCCATTTAAAATCAAAACGTGTTCTATGAAAATTCATTTCATTAACATTTCAGTGAGCTGACCGCCGCATAAAAAGAAAGCTTTAGTGCTGGTGAAATAAAATATTATACGGTCCGGTCGGTCTAAAAAAGTGTACTATTTAAAAATATTGCCTGAGCCCCATTGGTGAATACTGTTATCAAACTAATGGCGATATTTAGCTCTGAAACTGACACAATAAGACATAAAAACATGTTTAGTATGTAAGAAATAAGCGTTGACGTATTACATGTCAGTATAATCGATCAGAGAATCGCATTACAGTACTTACTTTGTTAGACTTACAATCGAAAAATTATATCGAATATATATATAGTGCATGTGACGCCCTTATAGGTAGTAGTGGTGTAGTAAACACGGCACTCTTTGTGTTCATACAAATAGTAAAACTAGCATTATCTATTTATATACATACATACATACGTGGGTAACACTTAAAGTTTTGAAGTAGGTCACTAAGCAGCAGAAGAAAAAATAATTTAAATTTCGAATTAGGGACTCCCTGGGAATCTGTGGCTGTGTAATGAATTCACATGTCATATGTTTTTACAAACCCCCGGAAATTTAAAAAGTATATTTCGTGCATCGAAATGGACTACAGAAAATTTTAGCGCAATGATTTATTGCGACTTTCCTGTCAGCCTTATTCAACCACAATGTTACGATAGCCAAATCTCGAGTCACTATTTACAACTGGTTTAATGAGTTTACACGTGTTCGTGGTATCTAAAGATTCTCGAGAAGGAAGTCTATCTACGGCGACTACTGAAGATAACGTGAGTGCTATGCGGCTAATAAATGAAGCTGATAGAAGGGTGATATATCAACAGATTCGGGCAGCTTTAGGCATTGGCATGAGTCAAGTACAAAAAGTCTTATATGAACATTTGGGGGTCAAAAAGCTTTGCATTAGATGGATACCTCATAATTTGACGGAAGATGAAAAACGTTGTCTTTTGGATTGGTGTCGCTCCATGCATAAAAACATGACAAAATATTAACAGGCTTCATTATCATTCCGTTTTTTATTATCTAAAACTTTCAGTATGACCCTCGTATGATCCCCGTATGTGTTAATAGTGGCTACTTATGAAGAAAATTCACGACATCTAGGTTACCTGCCATATTTAGTTTTTGGATGTGGATTGCTTTCTTTACTAATTTTATAGAATTGTAATTTAAGTGTTTCTGTCTGACGTTTGACGAACTTATGTGAGCCCGTTTATCAACGGCTCCAATTTCCTAACATATGTATATTTTCTGGAAGAGAATTCAACTAGAACTTACACAAAAAAAATGTAGAACGGAAAAAAAAAGTTTTTTTATAATAAAATTTTAGGACAGTCTTCATTATGCATAACTTATGGTGGTTTTAAACTCAGGGATAGCGCGAGTAAGTTTTTCAACTTAATGTAGAACTGCTCTAGAACAGGTGGGTCTGAAATGTTTAGTTGGTACAGTTACCGAGGTAGTTTATATTCATTATCAGTTGGGTTGCAGAAGTTAGACTTCCCACAAGTTCGAGTTACATTGTATGTGATCCTGAATGCCTGACCTCCTTGAGCAACTGACATTTGTCAGTTCATCTGAACCGAAATGAACAGAAATTCAACGCAACCGGTTCTCTGCAAGGCCGTTGCATCGCATAGGTCGAGCTGTTCCATTCGTATTTAAACAAGGCTCTACCACGATAAAAAGTAGTATTTGTAGTAGCCTGTTTGTTATTCCAGACTACATTCTACCTTTGTGTCAAATTTCATTCTTTCCATTTACTGACAATAATCCATTCAAACTTTTTTATTTCGCATTTATTTACTAGAAAGATTTTTTTAATTGGCATGAGAAAATATGAACGTAAATATTTTTTAAATAATATGAAAGTTATGTACAAGTAGGAATCCACACTGTTATGTACACAAGCCAGCAATACTTTAAAAGAGTGTATTCAACACCAATATTAAACTATGCGACTAAAGATGTTATTCTAATTCAGTATATAATACCTCCAAGTTAATAACCAGCTAATATAGCTTGACCTCTTTGAAACAATAAAATTTTAATGCGTCCTGTCTGTCGTCTGAGAGATTATTTTACGCTCGAAGAGTTTTAAGCGGATCTGGTTGACTTCCACTTTTCTTTTTGATATTAAGCTTTTAAATTCGTTAAGACTCTTATTGAGGACTTCCTTTCTAATACGTCTGCACTCGTGCGGAATGTACAACTCTATTAACAAATTACTTTGTGAAAATTTCAAGTTACATTTGTTGAACAAAGATTGCGTTTACCTAAAAACATTATATTTTGCAATTGAGACTTTTTTTATTTGCAGGGAAAAAAACAATCGAATTCATGAATTACCAATACTTTTAACCGAATTAAGAAAAGGAGTAGGTTTTATGTTCGATTATACAATATATCTCTTATTAATGTTTTTTTTTAATAGATGACTCCGCCAATTGTTAACCTATTAATAAAATATTGTTGTAACCAAATCAGGATTTTGCTATGGGAAAACAGGTAAAACGACGGATACCCTGAATTATAGTCTTAAAAATGTTTTTTTCGTATTTTTTCTAAAGTTACTGTTCCTTATGTTGCTGAGCTGATGGTGGGAGGAAGAAGAACACCTAAATAGTTAGGAATTAAAAGATATTTCATTTAATTATTTTACTAAGGAATAAAATGCACTTTTAAAGATTTACCCAATAGACGCATTGAAGGCGGTTTTCTTCTTTTCAAAAAAACAATTATGAATAATAATCGTTATTCATAATTCCTATTACTAATACTTTTACAATATTGCATGTACTCGTATTTGTTTTTAAATTATATAATGTTGATACTTATTTGATATTTATTTTTTTCGCATCTCCATCTCTCTCTCCCATTATTTTTCGTTTCTTTCTAGTACTACTAACTGAGCGCCTTGACAACTCTTTTTTGTTTCAAGTCGCCAAGGTTTGAAATGAACTGCCTGCGTCTATTTTTTCATAGAATTACAATCCTAGATCCTTCAAAAGTTGAGTGAATAGGTTTCTCTTGGATAGGTGTTTACCACCTACGTCTTTATCTTCATTTAATATCAGATGAGTTGTAAGACAAACGCCTAATCCAATGAGCGAGAAAACAAAACACCTTAATACGTTGCATTCCATAGCAAGTCGTGTGGAAAAGATTATAGAAAGAGTAAACACACTTCGAATATTCCCACAATTTAGTACTATTATTAAGTGTAACTATAGAAAGTACTACTAAATAAAACATATGTGTGCTCTGTAGAATAGCATCCTAAATTCAGAGTCACGGTACAGACCAGCACGCACGTGCTTTTAGTGCAATACTGGCGCTTTGAAGCCTTCCATTAGTGTTTGTTGATATATGAGCAGTTATGTACATATGTAGATATGTCTATAGTGAGAGTGCAGGGATACTATCGGTCGTTTGAATAAATCAGGCTTTGTTAGATATAGTACGTAAATATGTATTTCGCAATGGACTCTGCTGCGGTCGTCTAGTAAGCCCAGTTATGAAATTGAGAAGAGGAAACCACCTTGCATGACTTCTTTGAAGAAGAGGAAGGTCCACTCTACGGTCCATGCCAGGTATAGGAATCATATACAACAATTTTCAAATTTATTTTTCTCCAATAATGTTTTTTTAAACTGCTGCCATGATATGTAAAATACTATTTGATTGATTCTGAAATTTATACAGCATCTTTAGTACATATATAAGTAAAGGAAATAAGATTGTTTCTTTAATTTTCTTTCCTATATTTTATAGAAATAAATAATTTTATTTTAGTTTCATGTAAATCCTCAAGAATAACAGATAAGTATAACGGAGTCATGGCTGCACTGGAGCACCTCTTTTTATATAGGTATATGAACTTGTATGTTCCTGGTGGGTGGTGTAACTCCGATTATATTTTATATAATGACTTACAAAAATTCACAAAGTTTGTTCAAATGTTAATACAAATAATATACTATTTTATTTTTTATTGACAAATAGTAAAAAAATTACCAAAATAAAAAATCCCAAAAAACTACCTTCATTACTACCAGACAGCCTTTTTTTACGAGAGGAAATTCTCATGGACTATCCTCCGCCGGGTTCATCAGCATCGGGGTGTGCCGATTCAAACCACCACGGTGTTCCTTCCTCGCACCTGCTGCCGAGGGCCGCAGGAACACGACATTTTCGGGGCATACTAGACAGCCGCCTTAACTATATGAGGTTATCGCTTACTTTTTATACATACGACCCTGTTGCCTATTATTTTGCGTGGAAATTAACAGTACATTTACAAGAACATTACAGTACATTTTTCCGATGTAAAAAGTATCCCATTTGCTATTCCACACTATAAACTACATATATTTTTGTGAAGTGTATTGAAAAAAATAAAGATTCTTTATTTATACATAAAAGGAACACACACACAGTAAAAGCTTAAAATAAAACAAATGTGGCCCATGCAACATGTGTATCTCGCGTGGCATTCAATTCGATTTGGTTCAGCATTTGCCAGACATGCTCGTGGTGCTGGTTTCAATCAATCAGACGCTCTGTGTCAAACAAATATCAATTAACAAAACGATAAGAATAGACAATAAATTATGAGATAAGACATTATACACATATATACACATTGTGACACCTGATACACATAACCCATTCCGTATTGCACAATCATTCAGCCGTTCTAGCATGATCGAGTAACAGACATACACAAAAACTTTCGCACTACATATGTCGAGTGCACATTATTGCGCGCAATCAGATAATTTTGAAGGGTTGTTCTGTTCTTATTACTAATTTTATTAATAACTTGTATTTGAAAGGTTTTTTCAAACTAATAAAGCGATAGTGAAAATAAAAAAAAAAACTCAAATATCTACGCCATCTGCTAAAATATTTTTTAAGCGGAACGTTTGTTGATTTATCAGACTGTATAAAAGAAATTCAAAAACATTTCAACATTCATCAAGTACCCTTGGTTCAATAACCTCCAACTTTTTGTCGTCTATATAAAAGGATTTTTTCCGCAAAAGGAGGTCGATTTTACACGTAATCTCGTAAAAGGTCACGGCTCATTTCTCTCCCCGCTTTACTATCGTCTCGAGATATACTGATCAGTTACAAGCTTGTTTTGATAGGACGGGAACATACTGGGATCATGGTACCTAAATCAATTTGAGATCAAGTTAATTCGCCTGGAAATTTATATAGACTTAAGATACGTAATTAATCAACATTATTATTTAAGTATAGATGATTCTACTCTTTTAATTTTTTATATGATAACATTTATATATACGCTCACATCCGTACCGCTGATGGGATAGTCGATGTATCAAACACCAATATTTTGTCGATTAGACTTTGGACCCTAATAACGTAATATTGGCAAGCCTACTGCCGTCAACCGCTCACCTTAGAAGTTAAAGATAAGAAAAATAGAGTATATTGAAAGGGAAGGCAATTGAAGGGAACTGACATATTATAAATTATTGAACCATATTGTAATACCATATTTATCTATTATATATATACTACATGTATGTTTATATATACTATTATATAAATATATATATATATGTATATATATATATATGGGATGCGAATATTTGTCTACAATATATGTTAATCATAATGTTGACTTTTTAAATAAGACGCAAGTAAAATGTTTGAAAGGATTAACATTTTGCGTCGGTTTCTATTCGAGTTGCAAATTGTTTTTTTCTAAAATAAAGATATATAGGATGGGAAGGGAAAATAAAGGGTTTCCCGTATTCCATCTAACTTGCTATTGGAAAAAAGGTAGGGAACAGTCGTACAAGTCTTACATGAGGTCTATAGCTGTAGTAATAGCCTTTGAGCTCAAAACTATTGGTTACCTTGAAAGTTTTCCAGGAGGTTAGAAAATTAATAGTTTTGTCTCTTTTCGTTTAGTCTTTAACAATGTTACCTTTTTACGGATAGTTTTATATATTTTAGTTATTTCTATATGAACGGGTAAGTGACGCGTTTTTTTTATGACAAGCTGTAATATTTATTAAGTAAGTGCTGTACATTATGGGTTACTTTAATGTACTATATTCTCAGCCCTTCCTGGGTAGTTTCAGCATTTACCTAATTATAAAACTAGATACACTTTTCCATACAAAGAAATCACAATAAAGCAGATCCTTTGTAAAATTCAATACACAATCCTGTAATAGGACACCACATATCCCGTAGCGCTATCCTATCGTTATCATAACGATGAAGTGCGACTCACGACATGTGACGTCATCGAATACTGTCGGCGAATCGTGCCGACATTGTAGAAAATATTATGGAAGAAACAGTTTTATTGATTGAATACACTTTATTTTTTAATATTTTAGAATATTATATAGTTAGGTACTTCGTTTATGAAACAGCCTAGCTCACTATGTCAATAAAATTATCCAGGCCTAATTATACATAGACAACACATACACCCATTTCAGGGCCCTTCAGGGATATAGGCAGAAGTGGTTCTATTATATTTAAATTAGACCATAATTAGACCTAGACACAAAACAAACATTTTTATCACCATTATCTACCATTATCACCACTGATGTAGTAGGGAGCATACCTGTTGCCGTCAACCGGACACTGTACGACTGTCTATTTATATACTGTCTGTTAGGTAACAGTCCGATACCTTACTCCTTATACGATACGCATGGGAAGAGATGGGAAGGCTATATTCAACTCCACCGAGAACCACCTAGTCGTATATTTCTTTATGACGAACTAGAGCTTAGACGGCCTGATGGATTTGTACATACTAGATATCATATAAATAATCTTGATAGTTGCAGTGACACAGGGTATAATATTTTGGCCTGTGTCAACTGTACTGTTGGTTGGTGTAACTGTTGGTCTAGCGGTTATCGATGCTGACTACTAAGCTGAGGTCGTGGGTTCGATTCCCACCCAAGACAGATATTTGTATGATGAGCACGATCATTTGTTCTGTGTCTGGGTGTAATTTATCTATAATATGTATGTATTTGTATATACATATATAAGTATGTTTATCAGCAGTCTGGTTTCCATAGTACAGGCTCTGCTTAGTTTGGGATCAGACGGCTGCGTGTGAGATGTATGAAGTATTTATTAATCATTATTGTTTTATATAACGGCAGAATAATACGGGCAGTCTTTGGGGACTGCCGATAGAAGTGAAAACTAAGTAACTTGTGAATTGTGACGATGACGCGAGTTTCACGCTTTTTGTTCACCCAAAAAGTACACATACGTATAGTTCATGGAAAGCGTTCGGTGACGATGACGCGAGTTCTATGATTTTTGTTCACCCAAAAAGAGCTCAACGCACTTAAAAAAGTTTTCACTTATAAAAACGGGGAAATTTAGTTTTGTATTCTAGTTTCAGCAACGTTTCTAGGCGTTGTAATATCTTTAGAAATGCTCATTTTGTTTAACAAAGCAGCTGTCATTAGTGGAATCATGTAATTTTCTAAAACTAACTAGTGATTGTGTTTTAGGACGAGAAGCCGTTCGCTAGTTTTTTTTTATGCTATAGGGTGCAAGCGAGCAGACGGGTCACCTGATGGAAAGTGACTACCGCCGCCCATGGACACCAACTCAAGAGTCACAAGTGCGTTGCCGGCCTTTTTGGTAGAAGTACACTCTTTTCTTGAATTTTTGATGGTCAGGTTGGTTGTGCGAAATACTATATTATGTCTTCCAATATTTTTTTAAAGATAACTCCCACATCAGGAATTATTTACGTATTGCCCCCTTCACAATCCTATAAATCAGCGATAAAAAATCATCCAGATCACATACATTTTTGTCCCATGTGGGAATCGAAACCACGAGCGCTGACTGAGCAGTCAGGATCACTAACCACTACAGCAACAGGCCAGTCAGTCTTATAAATGTGCAACAAAGTTCGTACCCTTACATATAAACATTATAAAATATTCTCAGATGGTTTCTAACCTCACCCAAATAGCCTTCATACATTCAAGTTTCTTCACTTATGAAATTCTACCCACATATAGTAAGCTAGGCATATTAATTATTAACTCTGGCAAACCATGAAAACGTCACGACTCACGAATCCAATTTGGCGGGTCCGTTCCTCCGTCCGTGGGTACCGGCGTAAATCTGGAGCAAGACGGAACCCGGTTGTAATAAATCTCATCGCGGATACGGAATATTCATGAGACCGCATACGTACATTTAATGTGTAGGTTATGTCACAGGATGGTGTTAAAATTACATTAGATTTTTAGTTGAAGATAATCGCCAACTTCTTTTTACATTTGTTAAAAAAGTACCAATCGAAAAACCTTATAATTATAAACAACAAAACCTTATTAACTTCAGATAAATTTTCCTGGTTGAGACTTCAAATAAATATTATTATATTTATTGTATTTTTAACGTAGGAGTGGCATGCTTCGCTACGTATAGGCCAGCTCGACCGGAGTATTACCACGGCCTCACAAAAAACCAGCTGTTAAACAAGCTTGCGTTGCGTGACTGAGTGAGTGAGGTTACCGGAGGCCCAACCCCCTTTCCCTTCCCCTCCCTTCTCCTCTTTCAATTCATCCCTTTCCCTTCAATTCTTTTCTCTCCTCCCTTTCCCCTACCTTAAAAGGCGAACAGCATTCCTGTGATTCTTGAATTGCAAGTGTTCATGCCTGCTCGGTGGTCCCCCTATACTATATATAAAAAAAACGATTATTGTTTTTTAATATGAATTAAAAAACAATAATCGATAATTTTCTTATTTAAAATTATCAATTAAAAAAATGTGCAAGTGAAGTTGCATGCCAATTGCGAACCAATATGGCAGTTTGAAGGTAACCTAGTCCTTACTTGAAACGCATAGCACACATATCTTTCAACTCAATGAATTTGATAGGTTTTATCATGTGCCCCTCAATGCACTTTATAACTTGGGAAAGTTAGTTTCAAATCCAATTAACTTTATAATTATCTTAATAAAACAATATTTACATATGTCAAATAAAATCCATAGTAAATATTTATTTAACATAATTATTATAAAACATTCGTCACAAAACTTATAGCAAAAAAATTTGAAAATATATTTTTATGCAGCATAGAATATATGTTTCATTCTTTACTTTTGAATTTGGAGCCGTAAAACAGCAAGAGAATCCATTTAGTACTTTTAGCACCGAGTGTTGCTCTCACATGACAGCTAAAAAAAGAATAGAAAAAATATGTCCAGCCAGCGACAACACAACGCTGGACTATTTATTTAAGTAAAAACTTTAAAGTAACTGATATTTTGTAATGCGTACTTTTTAACATTACTGAAAGGTCATGGCGAGCTCTAAATTCAAACTCATTAGTATATTTTTTTGTTTAAGTCCTTGAATTTATTATTTTTTATTTCTTAATTCTACGATATATAATCATATATTCCATAGTAAGTAGTTACGTTACTGACACACGGCTCTCTAAACCTCAAACATCGCAGAGTCTGTACTTAGAAAGGCATTCATACATATTAATTACAGCAAGAATAGATGCAGACAGTATTCCTCATAAGTATCTATTTAGGTTCAAATATTTTAGGCTGTTACAGAAATAATGTAAAGCATGTAAGCTCCGTGAAAGAGTAAAGCTCTCACAATTTTAGGAAAATGTCTGATTTTAAATGCGGAAATCCTGGTCATCATTCTATTCATTTATTCTTTCATAATGCATTTCCTATTTTGAAACTGATAATTAAGCCCCGAATAATGAAAAAAAAAATATATATCCAGAAACCAGTTTTTAAGTTAAATCAACTATTTGTCGGCTACATACAACGCTTTTCGCACTTGACCAAACCTAAGTGATAAAACCCGGTACTTATATACATTTTTAATCAATGTATTAATATATGACTAACAATAAAAAAACCACCTGTATAACACGTATCAGGATAGTGGCCCAAATATTCGCGTGCGTAGTTGTGAAGTAATAACTTTATTGCTGGCCGTTCGTCACCGAATAGTGCGAAAGGGTGGCTTTTGATATCTCTTTGTGTTTCCTACCGACATAAAATATGTGGGTCCTGAATTAATGATAGGAGCCATATGGTAGGACCGCTTCTCATAAATATCGGTAGGAATTCACTGGTTTGTTATAAAAGTGTAAAAGCTAACAACACTGCTAATAAATAAAAATAAGAAGAAATATGCCAGACTTAAAAATCACTTCATCGATTAGAATAGAACTGAAGGGTTTGTTTTGGATTTAACCAAAGATCACTCTCGATCAAATTACCCTTCCAACAAAAGACAAACATTAGCAGTGAATCCGTTTAGTGACTATGATAACACAGTCCAATATACACTATTAAATGTCTTAATTTTCAACATTGCTCAACAATTATTGTTTTTTTTTAAATAATTGAATTTATAGATCATAGAGATTTATAGATATGAAGTATTATAAAAATATAAGTTTTTTTAAGGTATCGAAGTCAAGCTAGCAGAATGATCACCCGATGGCAATTGACTACCATAATTGATTAACACAACGCAAGCCTTGCTTTACAACCGGTTTTCCGTGAGGCCCTGGTTTTATTTTTTTTTTAGTTTAGGAGTACTAACGAGCAGACGGGGCACCAGATGGTAAGTGACCATGCCCATGAACACTTTCATCTCAAGAGTCACAAGAGTGCTGACCTTTTTAGGTAAACGTGCCTAAGCATGGCTTTGCCACGATTTAAAGTTACTGTATTGATTTTTTATTTATAGTTATTAAAATCATGTAAGCTATGTTTGTTTGAAGAAAAGGTTTTGGTAATACGGCAATGCTACCCTAAAACCATGTTTTGTCTCACTTTAAAATTTTAATGGAGGATACTAATTACTAGAATATTTTTTAAATGAATACATACACTTACGCCTGTATCGCCGAAGGGGTAGGCAGAAGTGTTATTAACAGTAGCATATGGCCCACCATCATTCTGTACACGGAATACCGCACACCGATTGCTACGTTATACGTGCACTTTGGGAATTAGATGAAAAAATTGGGAATATACTGGTGTTGCTTATAGGGGAGTATGAGCAATATAGGCGAACTGATTGGTGCTGGGAAGACAAACGATTAATAATAAAATACTCGGCTTAAAAGTTTAGCTAACAATTTTTATTAAGAAAAATATGGTTTTACACACACGAAGCCCGACTAGTTTCGGACCCGACGACCTTTAGAGCCCTCGCAGACTGCAGACTTTCTATCGGCCGATAGTTTAGTCGGGTTGGCCTGCTAGTGCGCACAGCGAGCGTACTAAACAGTTTGGTTGGTAAAGAGTGCGCAGAGTAGCCAAAAGCTGGCCGTCGAAGAAAACGGTTGCACAATAAAAATTATGGATGTGTCTACAATCAACGATTCTGAATTAGCGGACGCTATTTTATCCGCACAACCATCCGACGCCAAGGCTCGGAGGGAACTGAAGAACTACCGATCGGCCAATTAAACAATCGTCGTGTGTGCGAAAGTGAAAAAATGGAAGTTAGCCAATACTGATTAAACAGTCGACCGACATTAGTTTGAAGACAATCGGGAAGTCCATCAAACTTTTTTATTGGCTGATACTGTACCGCTGTAATGTGCGCATATGCATATCTCACCTTTTTGATTAAGAAGCTGATCAAAACTATCGGCCGATAGAAAGTTTGCAGTCTGCGAGGTCTCTTACCAAGCAGACAACTGTCCGTGACGCGACGATGTCAGATAGATATATGTACGTATCCTTGCAACATATCATCTTCAGAGAATTGAGATATCACTAAAGATAGCTGACAACTACCGATGACAAACAACTAAATACATACATACAAATACACACACAAGACAACTCTCCGAAGGATTAGCCAGAGGCGTTTGAAACAGCCACTCTTTACTAACCATAATTTAATCATATTTATATAATAGGGGTAAGCCTATTGTATAAATACTGTTTGATAGATAATACCTTTCATGACACCCTCGGGAAGACATGAGGTTTCAGTCAGACAACGTACATATAGAGATTCAGACTGCGTGGAATTCTAATAATGAGCTCGAGAATATTATCTAACCTAACCACGTATAGCTTTGCGTCATTGTATGTTTATGTATTTCACACTTGCACATGCTTAGAAAATGCAAAGAGCATTTTATTCCTTTCTGACAGACTTGGTAGTATTATAACCGTATCAATTTATTATGTGTTTATTTGTATATGAAGATATAAACGTATGTATGTATATATATATATGTTTTGTGTCCCCTCTTTTCAATCGTATCTCTCTCCCTCCAATGGTTGCCGCCGTTGAAAGCCGCCAATTTTACATATTAGTTCAGTAAGTATTTCTAAGTATAATATTGTATCTACAATAAACAGTCAGTATTTTCTATGGAATCAATTTAGTTGTTAAATTTATTTCTAAGTTTTATTTAATGGAAAAATATACACAAATTCTATACTAGTGTTTACATAAATTAATAGTGTTAATAGGAAACTAATAGTTAAATAAGGAGTTGGTTCAGTGACAGCTATTTTCGTTATTTATTTAACTTTATAAAATCAAGATGGCGTTTGTTAAATAAAAAGTAGTCTATTATAATGTGAAATGTAAATTTTACAATATAAAAAAAGAGAGACCAGCAATAACAAAACATGTAGTTTAATAAACGAACGAATGTTATTTTAATTAAAGTTTAAACTCAATATTTTTTATAATAGCGAAACAACAGAGTATCATCTAGCAAAAAATAATATTGTTTTATGCTTATTCCGTTGCGATACTCATCTCGTTTGTGTGATCGAAAATCATTTCTGTAAACCGAGACTAAAAGTGATGGTAAACACTATTTCTGATTCTCGATTGTTCAATTAATAATCTCGAAAACACCTACACCATAGCTAACCAAAAGAATATTTTTTTTTTATCGTGTGGAAACCCCCAAGATTCATCACCTCACTGGAGCCATCAGTGAAGTGATATGTCGGACTCGAACCGACTAAAACCACACGGTGTTCCGTCACGAGGTCTATTGCAGAGGACCCGGGTATACCCCAAGAAGAAAGCTTCCGAGAAGGTACCAAAAGAATCATGAATCTTGCAAAAAAGTTGAAACAGAGTGTTTGCTTTTATACAGAGAAGATAACAATTTTAGAGTTATACTAAAATAATTTTGAAGCACTGACGCTGCAGGGTACGCGGTTTTTTTAATGGCATTTGAGTACCTTCGATTAAATAAAATGACGTTACTATACATTCATCCTATACGCAAAATTGGATTAAGATCATATCAGGCCACGGCCCAAGGAGTCACAGAACATTATTACCCTGACCTTTATTATGAACGAGTCCGTCTTAACCCAGTCTTAGTTACATACTTTTTAGTCTTGTCGTAGATATACTAATTAGATATGGAAATCAGTTGACAGTCATACCGTAATTAAAGATATATTAAAAACCATTTTTATTCAGGTAATGGTGAGCTAGGCCAATTTGAACTTTACAAAAATTGTAGGCTGTTGATTTGTTGGAGATAGAGAATTTTATTATATAATCAACGTCATATAGAAACCGATTGTAATATATCTGTTAGTAAAAGGCGTATTATCCGCCTAAGGTTATATTTTATTCCTAAGTTGAGTCATAGATTTAGCACTCCTTCAGGCTCTTAGGCTAGATTACATAGCAGTCTTTCTTTGTGATGTTCAGATATTTTCAGTAGCCAAGGGACGATTACGTCAACAGCGTTATCTCTTGTGCGGCAAAATTACTAATAAAGATATATTTATGTTATGGTATTTGTAGACTACACGTTTTTGCAACCCTACAGTGTATCATAAAATTCACTTTCACTGACTGAAAAGAAAATAAACATATGTCTGAGGTCCACATCATTCGATGAACAATGGTAACCGCAAAGCAAAACGACTTCGCGCTAGAGTTCAGCGAGTAAAATAATCGACTTACACCCAGCAACGGAAAATTCATTTATTTAATTAAGTCTCTTCTGGGAACTTGCGAACTGTTTCTAAGACGTGAATTAATGACTAGAATAAAGTCTTATTCTAGTGGTGGGAACTTCAGATTAAACAAATTAAAGTTAAAAGGACTTCTTGTATTTACATTTTGAGTAGATATTAATAAGATGCGACCGTTTGAGAGTGTTGACTTGCTAAATAAAAATAACAACAGTTTTCATTTTTGGATAAAAGTGAAGTGTTTTCCAATGATCTCTAAGTAACTCAGTCAGTCAGGAGTTTTTGCAGCGTTTTACCCCATAATAATGGTTTCCCATTTCCGAAACTGGTCGGGCACTTTTGAAATACATACATACATATGTATATACCACCATATGTCCTTAATAAATATTACGCATTTCTATTATTGAACTAAGATTATGTTTAAAACTAAGGATTATTTTGTTTACATTTTAGTATTTTGAATAGTTTCCGTTTTATGAAAAAAAAAAAAGGAACTCAGCAGATTCTCCGACGGACATGATTCTAACTAGAGCTATTTTGTAAGTGTGTATGCTGTAATAGAAACATATAATCCAATCGAAAAGTACCAAAAAAGTTTTTAATCAAAACATTTAAAGAGTACGAATAGATATTAACTACCCACATTGTCATTTATTAATGAATAATCTTTTTTTGCTCTTCACCTTGTTTCTATAAACATTTAAACGAGTGCAAACAGTCTCCAGCCGTACTGAGTAGAAAACACATATATTTTAATATGTTCGTTTAGCAAACGTAGGACACAATTTTCTGCACTGGAGCGTTCTTCAAGTATAAAAGCAGATAAACTGAGGTGGGGGTAGGTTGAACTTTTTAGGGTTCCGTATTTAGTGTGTTTAAAGCAATGCTATGTAAAGAACCAGGTGTCCGGTCCCTTCAAAATAAAGGAAGGATCCTCTGAGGCGAGGTGATCATGAGTGGCAATGAGATATACTTAGAAGTGGTAAACTTTTAGTTTATGTAACTTTAGCTATTTTTATTTGGTAATAATAATACGACACGTGATTCTAATCTACACGAAACAGCCTCAAGAAAGTTATGTAGCAAATAAGCGACTATCTTGTACTGTCTTTACAATGCCCCCGCAGGGGACGTGAAGAGGCTGATTCGGAGCTGGGGCCCCGGAGTGACTTCGTCTTCCTTTATACCCTTTAATCTCTGCCCCTTAACCATTAAACGAATCTTATCTATATTTCCTACAAGAAAATAAATCAAGCAACGGGGATGTGTGGAAATGTGTTTATTTATTAAACAATATTTTTTTTCTTTTTATTTAATAATTGGTTTTTATCCATAAGGATACGCCAACCCTATTAATGAAATTTTCCCTTTTTTTAGATATTATATATATATGATAAAATAGTGTTATGTATTATGTTTTTTGATCAACAATTTTAATATTTTCTTGATCCTTCAAATGAATGGCGTGACTTGCAATATGAAATATGCGGAACTCCCTTGTGAATAAATCCGTGCACCCTTTCGCTAACTAGGCGTTCAGTTTGTGTGTTTTACAGCTCAGTGGAGCTGAGATGCGTCTGTTTTTTCAGTTGCTTAACTTCGATCATTATCGGCCTGTTCAAAGAGACCTAGTAGTACCTCTGTAGAAACGAGGTTAGTGTTTTTATGATTTGAATTCACTTTTAAAGGTTATTACTTTGCCCTGACATTGAATATTTTTTCGAATTTATTAGAATAACATAAAGCTTTTAAAAGTATTTTCAGGGAAACAACAATTATGAATAGAAAATAAGATCGGTGTGTGTTCACTACATAGGTCATAGATATCATATACTAAGGACCAATAAAAAAAAAAAAATTGAAAAAAAAAAAAATCACCTGCGTCATAGATAATTATATTAAGCGAATATAATAATAATTAGCGACTATGTCGCTACATTCAACTTATTAAATTGCATTTTTAAATATTCGTAGCCGTTTCTTCATTTTCAAACATTGTTACATGGGTGCAACATAAACTAAGACCTACTGACATTGACCGAATGTTGGCTTCACAATTGCTATCGTATCATACCTCAGTTGGATAGATATAACTATGCATCCACAGCAAAGAATAATACACAGAGTACTATAAAACAACACTCAATTACAACATAACAGAACCGTTACTTGTCTATGCAAACTGCCCTATGGTAGAAGTATAATAAGTAGTACCGTTATACTACATAGCCCACCGCTGAAAGTAATAACTCTAATTTCTTACAATATTTACATAATATACTTACGAACTTATTAATAAAACAATGGTAGAACCATGCTTAGGCAATAAAAAAGTAAAGATGATTAAAATGTAAAAATGGGTACTGAATATAATTTAAAAAGTTAATAATGAAAATTATTCGTTAAAACACGACCAATAAAAATGATCTGATGTAATTTTTTTGTAAAATGATTAGAAAAAAGTTATATCGACAAATATATATTTTTTTCTCATATTTTCATGGACTTTTGCTTATTACTTTTTAATTTAGTTCTACGACTAAAAGTTAATTGACAAAAGTTGTAGATAATCTTAAGCTTACTGTCTTTTTAAATTTTTTTAGACAGATAAAGCATAAAAACTACATGAACCCCCTTTTCCAAGATGGCGGCCGTTGGACAAAGTGGCACAAACTTGGATTTAACTTTAAACTGACCCCCCTTGATATTTCACCTGTCACCTGTGTTGCCTGTTTTTCCCAAGATGATTAAAAAAATATCGCCAAAAGACTTATCAACAACTGGAAAAGATAAATCTACTATTTACTACACAGTTTGTGTAGATACAGGTTAACTGATAATGCTGATGTCGAATTAATTAATGAAATAATTGCTAGTTTAGAATACAAAAAAAAAAGTCATTGCAATATTTCGGACGGACGGATATAGACAGTCTGTTGCATTCGTTGCACACAATGGGGTTTTTTTGCAAGTTATCTTGCAGACCGCACTCATTGTGTCCAGATGGATGGGATTCGTGGTGATGACCTACCCATTAGATTTATATTTACGATTAAATAAGTAAATAAGAGCATAAGTAAAAAGTAAATTAGTAAATAATTTACTCTGTGAATAAGTAAATGAGTAAATACGATATTTACGATCCTTGCAAACTATAAAAACTTTTCGGAGGGACACACGTAGTGTTATGTCCCTCCAACACAAAGGGAGGATCCTCCAACCAGGCGAGGAGATCGTACCTGGCGGACCGCGGCCCAGCGGTTGATGGTGGGAAGTCTTTTCAAAAGTCAAGAAATTTTCAAAATTAAAAATATTAAATAGAGAATTTAGCGCTAACATTCAGACAAAACAGACTAAAAGTCGAATTAAAATCCTTCTGATGTTTGCAGTTGTTTAAAAATAGCGATTTGGGGGTAAAATATGTCCTTGGGCTGTTGTTAACAATTATATAATAACTGAATCTTTATCAAACTTTATATATGACCCTGAAATGTGACCGCAACTTTCAATGTGGTCATAGTGAAACTAGAATAATTAAAAACTATAATGTCTCTTATACAATAGATAGTATTATCTATTGTATAAGAGACATCATAAAACAAATGAAACGTACAATATTGATCCGGTTCATTTTCAGTAATCTAGTTCTATTCGTAACAAAATGTTGGAGTACAAAAGGTTTACGTTTCGAATAAACGTATATATATAATACGCCACTTACACAATGTCAGTCAAACCTGCTGTTGAATTGGCGCAGCGAATATTGCGTTTCGTTGGTTGTATAGTATGATATGGGATGTCCCCAGTTTTTCTAACGCTAGTAGAGTATAATCGGCAAAATGTCGGCTTTAATTACGCCTTTGCTTACTCATTATGTATAGATGTGTGTACATATGTCTTAAACCACATCTGTTCAGTTCCCGCACATGTCATAAGGAAAAGGTTTAATTAACACTGTTACTCATTACTACCGCTGTACAAGAATTGTGTAGGTTGTAAACCTAGTGTTTTATTGCTACTGGTAATTTGTTAGGATGTATTCGGGAGATAAAAATATTGAGGAGAATGTGGGAGGGTTTAAAGATTTTATAAAGTTATTAGCTTTAAGGTAAGGAAGCTTCATCGTTTAGCACGCTCTATGGCGAAAACCCTTTAACGAATTACCAAAATATATGTGGTATGAGGTGTCAATAAAATAGTAGTTTAGTCAGTCAGGTTTTTTTGTTTAATTTATTAAAATGTTTAGTTGACGTAAAGCTACCGTCTCTCGATATTTATCATGGTTTATATCCTTATTACAAATTGCTACTCACTTCTTTTTTTATGTTTTATCTTAATGAGCAGAGGGATTACTTGACGGAAAGGGACTACCCCCACCTATGGACACCTGCAACTCTGGATACGCCAGAGCCTTGCCGGCCTTTGGATGTGGGAGTACGCTACGATTATTTCTTTTACATAAATAAATAATAGGAACATATTGGCTGGACCGCAATAAGATTCACTTAGTAGGAACATAATATATCAGCCTGTTGTCTAGTGGTTTGTGTCAATTATTTTAATGTTTGTAAAGTCGTGTGAAGAAATCGGTTACACAGAGGGAGTTATAAAAAAAATATCTATATTAAAAATGAATCGTTAAATATGTATGTGTGCGCAGATTTGATAACTACACAGCCAAAATACGATACTTCTTTTTTATTTGCCGTTATTGTCTGGATAATGTTTGTACGTAACCCGTGCGAAGCGTACTAGCAATATATTAAAATCATGATCACTTTATATTGCAGTCAATGGATGTTAAGTACGTACATGTATATGTTATGAAATTTCTATTTTTAGCTCAGAATTAAATGGCCCAAATTAAAAGAAATTCAGCAGTTTATTTTTAGATAGCTGGAGACTCTGACGTCATCCAATCACTTAGCGTTGATGTGCCGAGAGCCGATTTAGAAGCTTTTTAAAAGGGATTGTTGGTCGCGGTAAGCGTATCGACTACCGGAATATAATATAAACGGAATGTTTACTCTAAAATCTTGACTTGGTTGACTGACACGGATAGAATAAACGGATTTTAATTACGCATACTCACTAAGTCATTTGTACTTAATAGGTATAGTGCGTACTCAGTATAGGCGAGACGACACTATCAGTAAATCAATCATTACTACGTTATAATTGTTGTCAATCATATCAGCCCACCGAAGTCCACTGTTGGACATAGGTCTCATAATGTGTGCTATAGCACCCGATCGCCTTTTGCATCCAGTCTATCCTAGCTATCTTTTCTATGTCGTCGGTTCATCTAGCTAGGGGGTTTCCTGCCTTTTGATTAGCAGAGACGAACAATGTTTGCATTGTATTGCCTCAGGGTACTGGAGGCCCAACTACCCCTCTCGTTTTTCTCTGCCCCTCCTCCCCTCACCTCCCTCATCATCCTCAAAGGTGGGCACTCTTGAGTTAAGAAGTCCAAAGCCGGCGGTTGTCAAAATGAAAGCCGTTGGAGCAATCGGGTTCTAGAGTATAAGCCACAATCCAGTAAACAAACGGTAGTCGGCTATGCTAACTAGTATAAGCTTATATATTATTTGAAATTTTGTAATTAGCAAGATTATTAACTTTTTTTTCATGAGATGCAAACTAGCAGATGGTTCACCTGATTTTAAGCGACCACCGACGCCTATGGATACTCCAATTCCAAAGTTGACAGTTCATTCCCGGTCTTTTAGGTGGGAGTAAGTAATCAAACTTTGCCATTCAAAACCGACTTCTCACTTCCATCTCAGTTAACTGTAGCTATTTTACGAAGTGACGTGTTTATTCAAGGGTCTGCCTTCCAATCAAATCCACAGTTGAAACTTGATTATTGTCAGTAGCGATTTGCCGAGTTTGTGTATCTACGTGACGGCCGACGACTTCATTTATGGAAGGGGGTAAGTACCAAAACTTTAGAGCTAAGACATGTTAACTGCATATTGTCACAGTATTTTTATGTAATAAGTCTAAGACTTTAGCCCATTTAGAGAAGGACGTTCCAGTTCAAGGATCTCCACTTTACATTTCAAGATCCAGAATTTTTCCAAGCACCCGTCGACCATCCGCAATGTCATTCAATGTTAATTTCGAAAGTTCGAAAAAAATTACAGCAACCACTTAGCATCCTTTCTGTTAGACTGCAATTGTGCTCTTAACTCAAAGAATAAAATGTCTAAGGCACTATTAACTGCACGGATAGCACAGTGGATTAAGTACTCAGCTCGCCACTATGCTTCCGCGTCGAGTGTTGTGGGTTCGACCCTCACACGAGACCAATCTTACGTAATCCACAAGTTGTTGTTCTGAGTCTGGGTGTCTTATCCCCTACAATACAGGATGTAGCAAAAAATCTTATATATTTATATTGTTCTGGCAATCATTATCAGAAACGGATATTCGTTGATAAAATGTTCTATATCCCCTGCAGAATGGTTAGGAGTAATCAGTGCTTAATAAATGCCAGTAACAATAGCGATATTACATACATACATATCATCCTTGTATCATTAAAGGGATTAGCTAAGTTATAATAAAGCGAAATGGATCATGACTTGTATTTCTCTTCTGCTCCGTACTGTGTTAAAGGAGAATGCTAATCTTGTGCTTTTGTTTCGGAACATTAATGAATTAGTGGTTCATCTTGTCCCGTGTGTGTCCAAACAGGCGACTCACGGATCCGACTTTATATATCAGACAGTATATTAACAGCCATACGCGGCACTAGGCTGGGTTTCTTGTATAGAAACACCCATTTTTTGGTTAACCGTACCTTTCCTTTCGGGGTTATAGGTGTGAGTTTGTATATATACATACATATGTATGTAGAATCGAGCTTCCTATACCCATAAACAATTCTTCTATTCAAGTTAGTAGAACTCACAGCATAAAGAACTGATGCATAAGATAATAGTTTATGCCTGTTTAGGTTCATACATTTCGGGTTTTGTTACTGTTGCTAATGCACCAAAATCAGAATCTAAACTACGTTACTGATATAGGTAGGTAAAGTAATGTATTTATTAGCCAAGGTGTGATTACCTATTAATCAAGGGGACCAAAGTCTGCAGTGATTCTCGTAAGCCTCCTTCTTTGAGTCCTTGCTAGAGTACAGCCCCAGATGAAGGAACACTGAGTGGTTTTAGCTGGTTTTAGTTAGGCCCGTTGAGATGACGATCCGTCTGGGTTTAACTTCTTAAAAAAGGTGTAATAAACCACTGTATTTTCTAGAATCACAAGGAACTGAAGAATCACAAGGGACTGCGAAAAAAAGTTCTCTGAAGTATTTAATATTTGTTGTATCATAGATAAATAGATCTATTTGATAATATTTTATTTGTATTGGTCACTAGAGTTTTACTTATGACATTATAAAAGTGACTCGTGAATGTACAAAGGGGGCCTTACCGCTTAGAGCAATCTCTTCCTGGCTTTAGAATGAACTGTCAACTCTGTCACTGATTGTAATGCTCATTCTATTGGGATCAGTGGGAACAAAATGTATGTATATTAGACAATAAAAATAATCTGAAGTCTCCAATATTCGTACTCTCGTGGAAGAGTTTACTAACTTTCAAAGTGGGTTCCGCTTATTGATTTACCGGATCGAAGCGCCCTAAAGAGGTTTGTCGAGGGCTTACAAGATAGATTGAAGGGAAACTTTCAGCTCTCACAACAAAAACTTGGGCCAACACAATTAAATGTTGGTTGGAAAAACTTAGTTGCTGCCGCGGGGAGGCTTTTAATAAGACGGATGTGGTTTACTGTTGCCTCTTTACGAACTTAAATGGTATACATTGACTGGAGTAGACGTATACAGACGAAATTCAGACCTTGAAAATTAATTACCTTGGAATTTAAATTTTAAATTTTAAATTTAAACTAATTTTAAATATTTTAGTGAAGACCACGTCATGTCCTCAAAAACCTAAAAAAATTCTGTCTTTCATATGTATTACTAGTTAACATACATATGTATATAAAGGACAGGCAGAGGAGGACTATACGTCCAAAGCAAACTATTATTGCAGTCAACCCGGCACTTTGGGAATTAAATGAAAAATGTTGAGTATATTGAAAGCAAAAGGTAGGTACGGATGGGAGGTAATAGGGCGTGTAAGCAATAGCGCTAACAGCTCAAAGTCATAGCCCATGCACAACTCTCTCAATAGGTTTTTGATGATTGCAATTTTCAATTGATGGATTAAAGTTCAAAGGGAAATGCTCATTAGCAATGCTTGAAATAAACAATGAACACTAATTGTGCTATACAGAGGTTTAATACACTTTTACAAATCATGAGGCACAGCCAAGATCTTAAATTACATTATTATATAGCACAGAACTATTGATTCGTGAACGGTAGAAATTCAAACACAACTCATTTTACATTTGAACGTAAATAATAATTGATAATAATAACGAAGGTAGGAAAAAACAGTGTGGCGACATATAGCGAATACAAGAACTGTAATAGTTCGTAGTAATTACTGTAACTACGTAGTAAATTTCTGCATCGCGATATAAAAATTCGGTTGACTTAAATCGTTGTGTGTAAGCAGGCATCTTACTAATATGCAACATTCGCCGTATTAGGGGTATAAACGTACATTGTCCCTTGATAAAACCACAAATGTGCCAAAAAAAAGAAATATGTTTACACCGAAATATTTGCCCCGTGATCTGTACACAATAGCAAAATGAATACTGCATGAAGTACCACGTGCCCTTGTTTCCATTTGATAGACGTCCCTACGAAGGGCCTCATCATTTATTCATGGAGTCAAATACTGTAGAAATAAGGGTGAAAACACATATTAATTGAATAATACATACATATTTACGGAGATTCTTACAATTTGGGTATATGAGATAAAAGGTAGTCCATTCAATTTATTTTTGCCATTTGTTATTATGTATGTTACAAAATTGTCTTCCTGTCTTTTGGCTATACTTATGTCAATATGTATGTATGTATGTCTCTTTTTTTTTGTAATCTATCCCTATTAGTTTGAATGCTCTGCAGTCTAAACCGTCTGACGGATTTATACGTTTGAGGGGTCATTAGATTTGTCTGAGATATGAGAGTAATGTATGGGTATGATTTTTTCAAGTTCAAGCGAGTATACATTTTTAATATTTTACGACTGTGTTGTTGTTTGTTTGTTTGTTTGTTTAATATATGGGTATGATTTTTTCAAGTTCAAGCGAATATACATTTTTAATATTTTACGACTGTGTTGTTGTTTCTTTGTTGTTTGTTTTTTATTTTACAAAAATAAAAAAAACTATAGAAGTAGTTGACGGGCATATGGGTGTAGTAGTTAGTTTGATTCTCAAATAGATGTTCGTTGTTTGTATATTTGTCAAGCCGTGACACACGAATAAATCCTCATGCGGAAGTTATATTATAACAAAATTACCCCTTTTATTTAGCTGTAATTTGTGTTTTCTTGTATTATCAGCTCGAGTACATGACTAAACAGCTTCTAGGAAATTGGTAGTCATTTTGAAAGCCAAACGGTACTTCAGCTGTAAACAGCTGCCTAATCTTAATACAGCTTAAGTTCGATCTTGCATGGAGTACTACAGTTACCTTTGCAATGGCTCATTCAAGTACCACCTTGAAGTTCTCGAGAGTCCACCAAAGAGTCCGCAAGTTTATAACGACGTGTTTACGCTAAGGGAGTTAGTTACATACTCCCGATCTTCGTCGTAAAGTCTCCTGATTATTGGTTTATATAGAATTCACTTTGGTGGGTGTGCGAAAACTTTCTTAGAAGTAATAGAAACCCCACTATTCCTTACTACTACTACTAGACGCAGACTGAGCCTTTATTTTTTTGTCCTCGAAACACCTAAAAAAAGGAACTAAACGTTTTCACATTTTTGTTTTGGTACAAGCCGCCAAGGTTTGGAATGAACTTTCCTACCTCTATTTTTCCACAGAGTCTTCTCTTGAAAATCTTTAATAACTCCTAAAACTTTTAAGAAAAAAGTGAATCATATTAATGCTTCGGGAATTAACTGCAATAAAATTTGTAATATACCTGAAATATCATTTTGATTAATAGAAGTGTCGGCCGAATAGACAAATGGTGGTTACAGCTGGATTGATGGGTTCTTCATTATGATCGTTAGTTCCGATTTAAAGCAATGATTTGGTTGAATGTGTCGACAACGATATTTTTAAATAATAAGTATGTTTCTCTAGTACCTACTGATAATGTTGTAAAGACCGTAACCTCATTGTAGTTGCTGAAAAGGCGTAACGTCTACAATTGGAGACCACAATGTCCATAACATCATTGTTTGTTCTTACTAAAAATATGTTAAAACAAATAAGAGGAAATTATTGGAGTCTGATCCTATTAGTGTATATAGGTATTTTCTAGACCTCTACATACATACTCCGGGACAAATGACTGGCTTATATAGTTAGGTACTGAGTACAATATTAAAAGAGAGGATAGGATTTAAAGTTACGCGTATTATGGTAATGTTTTATTTTGGCATTTTAGCAAAACAATCTGGAAATAACTCAAGTAAACTATGATTGCTGTTTCTAGAGGTGAGGCGTCCTGTCAATTGTATTAATTTTAAGATCTTTTCACAAAATATGTCATAATAGTAAAGTATTCGTAAGGGTCGTTTGTTGGTCAAAATACATATGTGAACCTATTTCAAAATTATTCATGTCGGTAACAATTATTTTAACAGAAGTTAAAAATAAATTAGATTAAATTGTATCAGGAGGTGAGTGAGGTTCCATGTAACTATAATCCCATAAAAACGGTGCATAATACTTGGTCCTATTTACGTAGTAGGAGGCAAGCCTTTTGCTGCCAATCGGGCACTTTAGGAATTAAAGATGGGTTAATTGGCATGGAATAGGCAATGGAAAAAGTTGGTGGCAGTTTTAATTCCAATCACGCCAGAACGGCTGAACGGATCTGGATGAAATTTGGCACAAATATAGCTAAAAGTCTAGAATACCACATAGGAATCTCTACATTTTGCTCTACAAAAAATAATTTATTGTGTGTTGAAAACTCAAGGCCGGCAACACACTTGTGACTTCTGACAGTGTCCATGAGCAGCGGTAGTCACTTACCGTCGTATGAATGTGTTTTGAGAAAGCTGTGTTTGACTGTTAATATAGTACACCTATTAAGAATTATAAGAAATTGTACTAGTTGTAAAAAAAAGTGTAACAGTTGCAGGTGATAACCAAATAAATTGAGACGTCTTTAGTATTAGGTTGGCAACTAATAAACCCGCCATCTTTGTACACTATTATTTTTAAGTATCATATTTATTTAACTTTTTAAGTTTTTTTTAAGTATCATAATCAAATTATTTCTCAACATAATAAACACCGTAATTTTCTATCACGCGCTGGCAGAGACATAATGCCTTCCGCGTAGAAGTTATTAGGCTTTTGATCAAAAAAGGTGGTAAGGTTACTTTTAAGCTGGTCTTCATTTTTAATTTTTTTATCTGCTAAGTAGTGGGCTAGAGAACGAAATAGATGATAATCTGAGGGCACAATATCTGAAGAGTACGGTAGGTGAGGAAGGACAGCCCAGCCAGGCGAAAGTAATTTTTCCCGAGTCGCTTTTGCTACATGTGTTCTAGTCGGTATTCCTGCTTCTCCAGGTCCAAGCCACTGGCGCTTACGCGAAAAATTTATGTACATAACCTACTTTTTATCCCCCGTAATTACACCTAGTAATTACACCTCAGCTACTCAATGGTACGATGACAACTAAGTAGTTCCATGCACACGTTAGCTCTCTTCTGAAGTTGAAACGGCGTCAACTCATGTGGCAACCAAACAGAATATTTCCTTTTTTGAAAGCGTGGATTTGTTTTTCTACTGCAGTTTGAGAACACTGATGCTGCTCTGCCAGACAACGTGAAGTGAACCTGGGATCCATTTCTATGAGTCTTTTTAACTCATGTACATCTATTGTAGGAGGTCGTCCTGGATGAGGTTCATTAGATAGGTCATAATTTCTATCCTTAAACCTTCTAAACCAATGTTTGGTGGTATCGTAAGAGAGCACGTCTTCGTCCATCGTTGCACATATATTGCGCACTGCTTCAGTCGCTTTTTGTCGTAAGCGAAATTCGTGAAGTAAAAGCAGCCGAAGTTCTCTACGAGAAATATCCATAATTTACTGTAGTTTTACTATTCGAGATCTAGTTGTCAACTGATCTGACATACAACTCTTGCTTTATTTATATACTACTCCAAGAAATTCAAGATATTACAACGTTTTAGAAACTGATCGAAAAAAAGTGGCGGTTTTATAAGTTGCCAACCTAATAATACGGTTATTGTCATGCATGCTGCATGCTTATTTGACACTTCAAAAAAAAAACGGTCTTCAATAAAAACACCTCTTGTTTCGTAGCGTTACAGGCACAATTTGTTTTTGTACAAAATAAAAGTGTCTTGTAAATACATTGGCGCTGTAACTCGATGTTTTCGCCTTCCATTTGACGGGGAGTGAGGTAAATGGGTCATTTATCAGCTTGAATAACTACAATCTTGTCACCGCGCTGACGAGGAGGCAAAATAGATTGCCGAACGATAAACTTGATTCTATGTAAATTATATTAATTTATTTTGTTTAAGTATTTAAGTTTTTCGTCTATTTTAAAGCGGCGGGAATAATATTTGATGGTAACCATGGTTAGAGTAAGCTAGACGAAACAGCCACATCAAAAGTATGTAATATCTGTTACTTGATAACATTTATTTTGAAAAATAATAATGTTTATATGCGTGTACATATATCGGGGAAAGCGAAAGAAAGTTTGAAGGTTTGTTTATTATGATAAATATGTGATAAATTATGTATTTTTCAGCCCTTAACTTAGTGGTCGAATATTTTCTTCAAGTGACCTTGATTAAAAAAACTTTAACTGTGAAAAATAAACGAAATGGAGATGCCAATGCCGAAGATATTAGATATTATTATATTAGGTACCCACAAAATAATTTTGAATTTAGAACCGGTTAAGTCGTTTAAAAACATTATTTTTATAATTGGTATGTATGGTAATGGTATATTTTAATATTCTGTAGACGTTCTCTGTTGTCACTGTTTAAAGACCCAATATTTCAAGTGCAGGATTAGATTAACAGTTGAACTCAAAAAACTAGGTGCAAATTAGTTCAAAACAAGACCTTTCTTCCTATGGGATCTTTACAACGTAAGATTTTTTCTCAAAAACGAGAAATTAATTTGAAGATGATTGATTGATGATTGATGAAGAAGTTCCACGGCCTTTTATTAGTTTCTTTTATGTTATAGGTGGACAGACGAACAGACGGGTCACCTGATGGTAAGTGACAACCGTCGTCCATTGACACCTGCAATTCAAGAGTCGTAAGTGCGCTGCCCGCTTTTGAGGGTGGTGAGAGGATGAGGGATGAGGGGATTGGAAAGAACCGAGAAGGATGAGGAGATGGGAAAAAGGAGAGGGTTGGATGAGGGAGAGGAAAGGGGATAGGGGGAGTTGAGCCTCCAGAAACCTCACAAATTTCAGGGAAATGCAACGCAAGCGTTTCTTTACAACTGGTTTTCTGTGAGGCCGTGGTTTTGCACCGGTCGAGCCGGTCCATTCGTGCCTAAGCTTGGTTATACTACTTAAGTTTCATTTTTTATTCTGGGAATGAACGAAATTTACTAAATTGTTAATGTAATATCTATATTTCTCGACATGATTTGCTTCATGGAGGTCTTTAAGAATGTACTGTATTGAACATCTATTTCACTGCAGTTTTGCCAGTATTGGTAATTAATTAGCCCATAAGAATCTACGATTCTGATGACGATGCTGTAAAAAAACTTATAAATTAAAAGAATTTTTTAGAAATTACGTTATAAAATGATTCATGAGGTAGACATTATCAGGTTCCACAAATAAGTATATATAAGTAATGGGCCAAAAGAAGAAAGGTAAGCAAAACATAAAGTTTAAAGCATGAGGAGAAACGAAGTACCCCTTGACTTATGTGGTACTGACAATGTACCTATTCACAATTATCGAATATCAAAATCAGTTTCTAACAAACCAAAAACCTCTACTACTATATCTCTAAGACATTAAAACAAAAGCAGGAACACACTACTACCAAAAATACATTTATTTTATGAATACATGAAAACGATTGTTCCACTCTAGAAATTGCTTTTCGAACTGGGTTTTGTCCCGATTCATCACCGGAGTACTCCCTGGCGGCCCATACAGGAAATTTCAAGTTGGAATTAATGGATTATCCGATTTCCAATGATATCGATTTGGTTCCACGAGTCCTAAATACTATACTGAATTTGCTTTGTTGAGCAATCAGTGGAATTTTAAAGGAAGTAAAGTAAATGTAATGTAATCGTTTGTAAATCCATTATTGCTCTATCATGCTATAATATGTATGTAAATCCATCATACTATATACTCAAAATGGGCCAACAACAATTTTTTATTTGGTGTGGGAGCCCCATCGGGCAGTCACTCCACCGGGGTTTTCGGTGGAACGGTGTGTCGGAATCGAACCGACTTAACCCATACGATGTGCCAATCTGCGCTTAAAATAGGAGGAATCCGGGAACAGCTTTATTAAGACATCCGGACCCCTCTTAGCGCCTGCCCGCATTATGCACACCACCTACGAGTAACCGATCAATAAGGCGGCCAGACACGTCCTCGCGGCTGGCCACTAAAGCGGGTGTAGGGGAAATCCCGTCCCGAACACCCGCGGCCACACTCAGGGCGGCATAAGGCGCTGGTAGGTGCGCCCACCAGCGCCTTATGCCGCCGCGACATCGGGCCGTCAATCCACAGGGGTTTTCGGTGGAACGGTGTGTAGTAAACGGACCACCCGCGGCCACACTCGGGGTGGCATAAGGCGCTGGTAGCGCTGGAGCCTCCGCCGCATTAACCAACAACCACCACAAATATAAACCATACCATAACTCTCACTCACTCTCTTTAACATATGTGTAAATGAATAAATGACTAATTTATGTATACATTAAAATAAAAACTTTAGATAAAATTCATTTAAATATACGGTTTTTTTCAAGAAGTAAGTCGTCCAGCCGCGACGATACAAAATAGTCATTCAGTTAGATTTGTTAATACAAGATATGGTCGTATACATAGTCTATAATAGAAAAAAATAAACAAACTTAAGTATCCAATTTTACCTAAATTAGAAAATGTGCCATTGGTCCTTTTATGCAGGAACCATTTCTGAGTAGAATATTCCATAATTAAAAAATAATAGAGATTTCGTACTTAACGGCACCAGGCAGTTTGAGGGAGATGGATTCGTGAGCAATATCAATGTCCTCGCGTTACCTCGTTCCTTCTTACCTATCTTGGCCTTTCAATATATTGCCTATATTTTCAGACAGATTGATAAGCTCCCACAAAAGAACCATCTTTCTTGGAGTTGGTTAACAAGCGAAAGCTTTGATATCCTAGAAAGCCTATAAATTACGCCGCATTACCATTTCATCCTACTCTCTTGATGTAAAACATTGCCAGAAGTGACGAAGTTAAAAATAAACACAAAACAAACAAACAAAAAACAGTAAATAAAGAAATGTGTAATTGAGATTTCAAAAGAAAAATGGATACTTAAACAACTAACTAAAATGTTTTTAAATAAAGAACTTCAAATTTCAAGTGCCATTAAAGTATATAAAAAAAAAATATGAAATTAAGTTAAATAAGGCCCTCATGCTTTTTCTGTACTATCTTACAATTTTCTTAGAAAATATGTATGTGTTTGCAAAGTTGCTAAACTAACCTATAAAGAATACTAAAGTATTTTAGTTTTACTAATCATATTTAGTATATATCTATATATATATATATGTATATCAAATGTAAGAACTGAACTAAATAATGAACTTATTTACAATATATTTTATCTAGACTTGTATTAGATTTTGCGTGACGCAAGTATGTATTATTATGTATGTATGTATTATGTATGTATGTACAGTCTTGTACTTGACTGTACATACATACATAAGTATATTGTAATGATCTAGACAATTTATCTATACTCATACACACACACCTATATAGTGTACACACTCACATTCTGCTAATTAGAATTAGGTCACACTAACGTAAAACGGGCCAGCCTATTGCCGTCAACCGGGCACTATGTGCCTGTCTGATAGAAAATAGTCTGATCCCTTAGTCGCCTTTTATGACTAGCATAGGAAGAGGGGTGGCTTTTTTACTCTACCGAAAACGAAACGAAAAATTCCTATATTGACATATGCTGTTACTACTAACAGAAGCCTGCATCTATGTATTATTTTTTTAAGCTATTGCATAGCTTTGTATGCATAGCATGTAGCTCGGCCGAGCGTTCGCTTAACGTGTATGTATATGGTAGGTCTGTACGAAGCTCGCTCGGATCGAGACGAGCTGCTCCGAAATCGGTCGAATACGTAAGCATCTGTTTGTGAGAAAGTATATAGGTGTATAGGTATCTATCATATGTTTCTTATTTCAGTTACCATAAACCTATACTTTCAATGATAAAAAATCCTGAATAACCTACATTTATTGTAAGATAATAAAAATATTTTAAACGATATTAACTTCTCATTTATTCAATAAAAGAAAAAAAAAATGTTTTATTATATATCGGTCACCACGCTCAAAAAGTGTAACTTGAATTAATATCAAAGAAAATAAAAATACTGCATAAATAAAAAATAAATAAATAATTTTAATTTACCGCGGCAGTCCCCGAGTGCCACACCTTTTTTTTAAACTATAGCAGGATAGACGAACAGACGGGTCACCTGATGGTGAAGTGACAACCGCCGTCCATGGACACTTGCAAGTCTTGTCTTAAGTGCGCTGCCCGCATTTAAGGGTGATGAGTGATGCGGGGAGAGGAAAGAAGAGAGGGTTGATGAGGGGATGTGAAAGAGGAGAAGGAGGATGAGGCTAGAGGAAAGAGGAAAGGGGGAGTTGGGCCTCCGGAAACCTCACTGATTCCGGGGAAATGCAACGCAAGCGTTACTTCACAATCAATTTTCTGTAGCATTAGTATTCAAAATTCTATAAAAGTAGTCCTTCTAGTATTAAACATCTTCGGCCACGTCAATCACCAGATTGGTCCGCTGATGAATTAAGGCCGAGTAACCTATGAGTGGATTAATGGCTCACGTTCGGGGCCTTGGTAGTAGAACGCCTTTACGTTCTACTTTAGTATGTGCCAAGGTGATTAGAAACATAGTAACTAGACAAAGGAGATGGAAGTGGATTGCAAAAGTTAGTAAAATGAAAATGAATCTAAACAATATTTGCCAGTTATAGCAGGCCTGTATGCCTGATTACTAACTTCGGTAAATACGTATTATTTCTTCCCCTTACAAAGGTAACAATAGTTTAATAATATGTATGAGATAAACGAACGGGTAAAGCGATTCTTACTTTCTTTCTAAGATTCTTTTGTTCCTAAGTTCCAGATTATCAGTTTCTTGAATAATGAAAATAAACCTTATTTGGATGACAATTAGAATAGCGAATAATTCTACTTTATTTTACTTAAAAAAGGGTGTCAGGAATAGGATAATAAATAAAAAATATGATCATTAATCAATGAAAATAATTGCTCCTTAATTGTTTTTATTTTGTATGTGATTACCGTGATTACCTCGTCTGCGTGTGTGATTGCGGAAGATATTTTATTAATTTTCTGGTTAATTTTCTATTTTTAAGTATTTATATCGTATATATGATAGTGGTATATTTATGATAGTGGTAGAGCCATGCTTGCTTAAGCACGAATGGGCCGGCTCGACCGGTGCGATACCACGGCCTCACAGAAAAACGGTTGTGAAGTAACGCTTGCGTTGCATTTCCCCGAAATGAGTGAGGTCTCCGGAGGCCCAAAATCCCCCACCCCCCTAATGATAGCGCTGTTAACGAAAAGGATACCCCAGGGGGGTACCAGCGCTAGCGTTGGAGAATCCCCCCCTGGACGTCCACCCTCAGTACGGATTATGCCTGAGCGTGGACGCCCAGGCTGCCCCTCGTACTCTGGGGGGGGCTCAACTGCGCTCTCAAAATCTGCTCGGGGCAAGAGAAGGCATACCATGGCACCCCCTGTCACGTTTACCGTGGATTTTTGCAACATTAGGGGCTTACATTCGAACCTCGACACTGTCCACCACCACCTTGAGACAGCAAAGCCGGCCTTGCTCTTTTTAACCGAGACGCAGATATCATCTCCAGCGGACACATCCTACCTCTGCTACCCTGGGTACGGACTGGATGCAGAAAGCCACGAGCCTTCACTGTTGGATCTTCTGCTGACCTCACATCCTGACGGCAACAAAGTATCCGTTGAGGCCCCTCTTGGCTCTTCGGACCATTGCCTGATTAGGAGTATGGTGCCACTCGTTCACTCGCTGCGGCCGCGTGTTACAGGCAGTCGCCGCGTATGGCACTATAGGTCAGCAGACTGGGATGGAATGAGAACATTCTTTGCATCCTACCCATGGAGGCAGGTTTGCTTCTCGCCGGGTGATCCCAATGTCGTTGCTGACTCTGTCGCGGATGTTGTGCTTCAGGGTATGGAACTTTTCATTCCATTCTCCCTGATTCCCACAGGTGGCAAGTCCCAGCCTTGGTTTGGTCGAACCTGCAAAGCGGCGTCCCGCCGAAAGCAGGAATGTTACCAAGCATGGGCTAATGCAGCGACAGCACGGGATGTAAAGACCAGCACATTAAAGAAGCAATTTAACTTTGCCTCCAGGTCCCTCAAAAGAGTAATTGCTGGGGCGAAGTCCGCTCACATCGGCAGAATTGGCGAGAGACTAGTGAGTCTCCCCTCCGGAACTCGTGCATTCTGGTCTATTGCCAAAGCTGTCCAGGGGAACTTTTGTAAGCCATCCCTTCCACCTCTGCGCATAGGAGATAATTCGTTGGCCCACAACGCTAAAGAAAAAGCCGATCTTCTGGGCAAACTCTTTGCGTCCAACTCGACCCTGGACGACGGGGGAAACGCACCGCCGACCATACCGCAGTGCGAGACCCGCATGCCGGAAGTCCGGTTTACACAAAGGGCAGTGCGTAAAGCGCTTCTTTCCCTCGACGTTCATAAGTCGAGTGGGCCCGATAGAATCTCTCCTATCGTGCTGAAGACGTGTGCTCCAGAGTTAGCACCGGTTTTAACGCGCCTTTATCGGCTTTCCTACTCTCTTGGCGTAGTCCCGAACTCATGGAAGACAGCTCTAGTGCACCCAATCCCTAAAAAAGGAGATCGCTCGGATCCGTCCAACTACAGACCCATAGCCATCACCTCCTTGTTCTCCAAGATAATGGAATCCATTGTTAACTGCCAGCTCCTCCGGTACTTAGAAGACCACCAGCTCCTCAATGATCGACAATACGGCTTCCGTCAGGGTCGTTCAGCTAGTGATCTTCTCGTATACTTGACTCACCGGTGGGCACAGGCGATCGAGACCAAGGGGGAAGCGTTGGCCGTTAGTTTGGACGTGGCGAAGGCCTTCGATCGGGTCTGGCACAAAGCGCTCCTTGCGAAGCTTCCTTCCTATGGGCTTCCCGAGAAACTGTGCAATTGGCTCACCAGTTTTCTTACAGACAGAAGCATCAAGGTCGTTGTTGACGGTGCATGCTCCGACTCGAAGTCTGTTAATTCTGGTGTCCCACAAGGCTGTGTGCTATCACCCACGCTGTTTCTTCTGCATATCAACGACATGCTGCAGATTAGCAGCATCCATTGCTATGCAGACGATAGCACGAGTGATGCCCTTTACACCGGCCGCGCTAACATTTCTCGGGTAAACGTCATCGAAAGCCGATCCAAACTTGTTTCTGAAATCGAAACTTCTTTATCAAAAGTTTCAGATTGGGGTCGACTTAACCTAGTCCAATGTAACCCCACGAAGACACAGGTTTGCGCGTTCACCGCTAAAAAGATGCCATTGGTCGTATCACCTCAATTTGAGAGCACTTCCCTAACTGCATCAGCCAGTATCGGAATCCTTGGCGTCGATATATCAAGCGAAGTCCAGTTTCGCGGTCACTTAGAGAGTAAGGCCATATTAGCCTCGAAGAAGCTTGGTGTGCTAAACAGATCGAGACAGTATTTTACTCCGGCCCACCGCCTGCAACTTTATAAGGCGCAGGTTCGGCCGCACATGGAATACTGTTCTCATCTCTATGCAGGTGCACCCCAGTACCAACTTCTGCCTCTTGACCGCATTCAACGGAGAGCGACTCGCATCATCGACTGCCAAGATATTTCTGATCGACTTGACACCTTGGCGTTGCGTAGAGATGTAGCTTCACTCTGCATCCTCTATCGCTTGTATCATGGGGAGTGTTCAGAGGAATTGTTCGGACTTATACCGGCTGCTGGTTTCCGCCATCGTCCTACGCGACAAAATATCCATCCCCATCACCTAGACGATTGGCACTCCACCACTGTGCGCTTCTCGAGAAGCTTTTTTCCTCGCACAACCAGCTTATGGAACAAATTGTCGCCTGCCGTATTTCCGAACCGATACGACCTTCAAACCTTCAAGAAGAGAGCGTACCTCTACCTAAAAGGCCGGCAACGCACTTGTGACTCTTGAGTTGCGGGTGTCCATGGGCGGCGGTAGTCACTTACCATCAGGTGACCCGTCTGCTCGTTTGCCCCCTATCGCATAAAAAAAAAATATATATATATTTATTTATTTACAACATTATGCTAGCCATGTACAAGGCGGTACAAGCGAAATTTTCCCATGTACTTGGAAAGATGCCCAAGTGACTCCTATACCAAAGAAACCAAATCCATCATCTCTTTTTGATTACCGTCCGATTTATATATTACCTTTCCTTTCCAAAGTCCTTGAGCGGCTGGTTCATAATCAACTCAGTTCATTCCTTACTAAAAATAACTTTCTCAATTCCTATCAATCTAGTTTCTGTTCCTGTCATAGTACTGTTATGTAGCAGTACAGCCTTAGTTAATGTTATGGACGGCATAAGAATTGGAATGGAAAACGGAAATCTCACTTTACTTGCTCTCTTGACTTTTCTAATGCTTTCAACTCGGTAGATTTCGATATTCTGCTCAATATCGTCAGCTCTCTTAACATATCTCTAACGGTAATTAATTTGCTTCATAGTGAACTGTGTGGTCGCCGACAGTGTAAACGCACCGAAAATACTATTAAATTATTCATAAATTACCTACAATGTAAATTATTCATGTCCATATCGTATAAATAGTATATATGTCAGAATGAAATCATTTATTGCGCTTTTCTTCTAAATAAATATTGCACATACCACATAATATTTAATACTGATCAGAGATTGGGTGATTACCACCTAAGAATTAATTTAAGAATAGATAAATATCATAACTACAAGTGTAACCTTTTTAGAAGATAATTTACCTAGACCGCTATGTTCTCGCTACACTATCAGAATTCCTTGTGAAGTTATCCCCCTATTGCCGAGTCTCGTAATTAAAATTCCTTCCCTAGTATTAATGTTTTCGTATGAGAATGTTTCAACAGTAAATTGTGTAATCATTTAAATAATTTATTTTATTGTTAACTAAAAGAGTTACTGACGTAGTTACGGGAATGTTACTTTTAAGAGACATATTTATTATTAGCGTTTTTATTATTATGTTGTTGTTTTATATAACAAAAGAATGTTCTGACTCATTCCTATAAGGCAGTACTTAGTGTATTTATTTTAGATATTTAATTGTATATACCTCCGAAGAAATCAATAAGTACTTCCTTTTTTTACACTATAGGGGAACAGACGAACCGACGGTTCACCCGATGGTAAGTGACAACCGCCGTCCATGAACACCCGCAACACAAGAGTCATAAGTGTGCTGCCCGCCTTTGAAGGTGATGAGAGATGGGAGATATGCGGGGAAGGGAAATGAGAGAAGGGGGATGAGGAGATGGAGAATAGGAGAGGGGGATGAGGGTAAGGAAAGGGGATAGTGGGAGTTGGGCCTCCGGAAACCTCACTAATTTCGGGGAAATGCAACGCAAGAGTTACTTCACAACCTTTCTGTGAGGCCGGTGTATCGCACCGGTATAGCCGGCCCATTCGTGCCTAAGCATGGCTCTACCACAGTTACATTACGACTAAGGGATCGGTCGGGATCTATCAGACAGTATATATACAGTCATACAGTGCCCCGATGACAGCAAAAGGTAAATGTTGGTAATAAGTGTTTGTTGGGAACGAATCTGCCAACCCTTTGCGAAGACATAGGCGTGAGATATGTAAATGTAATAAAATATTCAACGAATGTTACATTTTCAATTTTATATACATATATCCGGTTATTAGAAAACGTAACTCTATATTTATGTCCGATTGAAGCCATTTATGAAATAAAAAAACTTAAGGTCGGAGAAAAGTTTTTTCATATTTCATATTTGTATATAAGATTTTTTTTAATGTTCAATAAGCTGTATACGAGTATTTATAAGGGTTTCTTGCAGAGAGTTCTTGCGACACTCAAATATCGAGCTGTTTTGGTCAATCCTCAGTTCCCACTGGGGTACCCACCGGGTAGGTCGTGACTACTAATATACAGGGTGTCCTGAAATTCAACGTCCAAGGCAAGTGGGGGGTAGGCTGTATGACACCTTTAAAATAAAACGAAGTAAATTGTGTTGGATGTGATGTGATGGATTTTTTTAATATTTTATTTAAAGGTGTCATACAGTCACCTACCCCCCACTTGCCGTTGGAATTAGAATTTCGGGGCACCTGTATACCGATCATGCTCAACTTTTAGAAAAATGCCATAGACTTTATCCGTAGGAGGGCGACCAGAGCGAGCTGCATCTTTGACATCAGAATTCCCGGACTGAAAACCCTTGAACCAATTTTGTGCTACTCTTACTGACACTGCAATAAACGTCACATTTTTTTTGCGGCTTGAGTCGCGTTTTATTTTCTTGTCTGATCAATGCCCTAGATTGATGAGGAGATTGGTGTGATGTCTGGTACCTAGGACATACCGAATTATGTTTAATTTTTTGTACATTGTCTACATCATTTTATTCTTTATTTTCAATAAAACCGTTTAACTTAATTTTTTTTTTACTTATTTTTATTATCACTTTGTAAGCGTGAATTATACTATTCAACTTTCATTTAAGCAAACATTTGTGACCACATCACGTGCACACACCATCGCATATGCAATTTACCAAAGTTCTATGTAAATCTTCCACTCTTCTATAATATATAATTTACGAGCCCAATAATATAGATAACCGTTTCTTCCCATAAAAATTTATACCACCGCATATGATTCGCAAAATGCTGGCGTTTTAATCTTAAAACTCGATTGAAATCGTAAAAACTACCTCGGCACGACCCATTCAATACATCTGTGCGCAATGCCCACAGTAATTTACGTCTCTAATACTCTATACGATACCCACCTTCGGTCGCACTAGAATGCAAGATACGGGGTTGTGTAAAGATATTTAGGTACTTTTAATATACATACTAATAACTTTTTAATCCAAGTTGTGTTGTGTGTGTGTGTGTGTGTGTGTGACTGTGTGTCGGAATGTCCAAATCGGAAGGCAGACGCATCTACAACACCTACTTTTATATTATATTTATAATAATATACCTAGTACATATCCTTACTATTTATGCCAACTAATATTAGATACGAGATACTCTTAGAGGCAACCTTTGTACGGACAAGATATTCAATAATTGCACTTGCGACTTGTGATTTGCTTTGTGTTCACGGGCGGCGGTAGTCCTTTGATATCAGGTGAAACATCTGCTCATTTTCTTTTTATCCTATTAAAAAATGGTTAACAAGTTTCAGAACTATGAACTTGAAACAAATCAGGCTTCGGTGTTCCACATTTTTTTCACAGATATACATGCTTATCTTATAGACAGATATACTCCATGGCCCAAACGATGTACATTTAGATCGGTCAGTTGGACCCAAAATTGGCTCCAATATGCCAACAAAATCGAATATCTTCAATGAGTGACAATGACAACCAATCCGTTATCGTTTTATATCAACTTCAATTCTAACCAAATTATATTTGCACGTGAGTTTTAGCCAATGCTACCGTATATAAGATCGAAGTTTGCTTGTATTTGTAGTTCATAATTTGGAATTATCGCTTTAGGGTCGTCCATCAAATGGAACCCTTTTAACGTCTAGTGCCCACTATAAAAATGAAACATGGCGTCGAAGATGAGTAAAATGAGACATTAAGATGGTATTCGATCATCTTCACGAGATTTAATTATTTTAGAGAGATGTTGCAAGATAAATTAGGTGTCTCAGCCAGCAAATATTTACTCTTCTACTTTTACCCAACTTCTTAAGCAAGAGGGTTGTTTCGATTGTGTTTATATATGTATGACGTTTCTTTGAAAACCTCACAGAAAACCGGTTGTGAAGTAACGCTTGCTTCTCATTCCCTCCCTCTTCTGATCTGATTTACCAAATATCAGATCAATCTGTCAACAGGAAGACATCTTTTGTTCTGATGACCATACACGGACGGATGACATATGAATATGACAAATTTCAAATCCAAGACAAAATGGCGACAAGTACAAAATGGCGGATTACTTTTCACAACTCCTTCAATATGGGACAAATACAGAACACTATGAGAAAAAAAAAAACGCTAATACGATTTGGCGATCGACAGCGATTTTACTCGACCACGATTTTATTTTTTTGTCTAATCAATGTCCGAATTTAATGACGAGAGTTGTATGATGATTGGTACCTAGGAGTAACCGAATTTTTATGTATTATGTGTTTTTAGTGATTTCTCCGCTAATTGTGGATGTATTTATAAAATATTTTGTTTTGTTCGAAAAAGTATAATCCTGTGGTGGTCCCCTTGAACTTACTTAACATAACCAGTATTTGATAAAAGGGATAATGAGAAACCAGGAAATTTACGAACATGTTTGTAAGTTGTACGTTTTCACGATTGAAAATATTGCGAAAAGGAATTCCCAAGGCGCGTTGAAGTCGGTTATCAACATTTAAAAGTGACTTATTTATAAAATCGGTTGTTAATTGTATTGTGATGATATTAGTCTACTCTGATGGATATACTCGTAGCATGACAAACTTAGGAAGGACTAGCATTTAGTTATTTAGCCAGTATTGTGATGTGTAGAAGTTAACATGGAAAAATGTAACTTGAGAATGTAAAATTGTCTGTGCTCAACAATGGGATAATGTATATATTTGTCTTTATTTTTATCGTTACTCTAATAATCTTACCATAGACAAAAAAAAAACATCCTTAGAAAAAAGGCAGATCTAAAAAAAAAACAATTATATCAACCATGAAAACATACATTATATAGCATGCAGTGCAAAAAAATGTGAACAAAAAGTATTATCACCTATAACTGATTTGGATTGAATAAATTGCAAAACAATAAAATACATAAATATTAAAATCTTTCACTTTACACATTCCACCTGTATATATATATAGTAGTAGTAAATATATATATTTAAAAAATACTAGCAACGTGAGCTGACCCCCAGGTAAGCTAAGTGCGTGTATTAACCACATGATCGCAAGTCCGACGCCTCAGCCATTATGCAAGGTTTTATTTGGATAGATGTGTAAAAACATCCGTCTTTAAGCCTGACTTCCTATTTCAATCTGTCTCTTCTATAATAATCATAATCCTCGACCGATTTCTACCATGGAGATCTCTTCAACTCCTGTCTAATTCCTATCCATCCAAAAGTTGCCTGTAAGATATTCTTTGTTGTGATAAGGCTGCCTATTGTAAGTTTTATGTCTAAAAGTATCAGTTTTATTTTATACTTATATATATTTGACGTACAATAAAGAGTTTATACTTTTGTACTTACTCCTAATTGTCGTTTTTGAGCTCGAGTATGGCCAACTTAGCTGATCTTATTTAGTGCCGGCAAGTGAGCGCACCATTAACATAGTTGTCGAGCCTCTAGTTCACACCAGCGATTCGTAGCAAAATCTTTCACTTTGATTTCCACCAAAGACCTCCATTCCGGTCGTCTTCTTCAATTGTCGCTTCAGTGTATCTATGTACCTGAGGAGTTTTCATAGTACGTTTATCATTTAAGGGGGAGACGCTTAAGCGTGTATATACGGCGGCGGTAAAAGATCCATGACTCTGAGGCTGCTGTCATTTATTCCGCACCACTACCGCCTTAAATATATATCTATTTAGGTAGTCAGCTTCAGATCATGTGATTCATATAATTAATGTGATCATATTTTAAAAGTCCCGTAGGCTTAGTTATATCTTGTTCATTAGTGCATTAAACCTAATTATTATCAGAGGTAAAATTACATGTAAAAATATACTTTGTTAGGTAAATAGTCTAAAAAATCTAATTAATTTTATTATCTCACGAAACAACAAACTTTATCATGTAAGGATTCAAAACAAATCATGTGCCTTAAAATTTACAAGAATCTATCTAGGCTTTCTATCGAGAATATTGTGGAAAACTCTTGTGATTTAAATATTCTTGCTCAAAGAATGCTTAAAAAGAATGTTGCATATCAATTTAAATATAAAATAATAAGTACCTACTGTTAAAGAAAATCTGAAAATTAGTAAGTGTATGTAATAATAAGCACGTCTTCAATGTTATTTCATGTCTTAAAAACAATTTCATAATAATGAAATACCACGCCATCACTAGTAAAGAAAGTGTAACTAGCTTGAAATATGAAGTATCTCAGATGTAGTGTAACCATGTATTTAAAAAAAATATATATTACCTAAAAAAGTTAGAAAATTGATTCACTTTGTTTGTTGCATTAGACGATTTCTGTAACTAAACATAAAAAGGAGGAACAAATTATATCTACGCGATAATGAGATATAATTTAATTATTGATTATTATATATATATTAATTATGAATATTTAATTAGTTTGTAATAATTTATACTAAAATTCTTATAAAAGATTATGTGTGCCTAAAAAAAAAAAGAAATAGCCCTACATTCTTTATACTGTTATACATTATGTCTCTTAAGGTGGATTTTTTAAACAAACCTCATGGGCGTTTAGATATTTGCAGATATACAACAAAACAAAGATCCGACAAGTTTTTGATCAATGCGATGACGATATTCTGTCAAAACAAAGAGATGTCACAGTTAGATCCTCATTAAAGTTCTGTCAATGTTGTGGATGTCATATATATACGAGAATATAGCTATTGTGCAGTTTACTCTGACATATTCAGACTAGATTTCAACAGTACTTAAGAAAAACAAACACCTTTTTCTGAGATAACTAAAATTTAAAAAAGAAATTTCGGTTTTCTGTGAGGCCGTGGTATCGCACCGGTCGAGTCGGCCTATTCATGCCTAAGCATGACTCTACTATATAATAACGGATATGTATTGTTTATACTTCCCAATCTATCTGCACAAATAATATCCCTTTCCTTGTTCCCCTTATAACTACTACACCTCTGCTTCCACCTTACAGGATACTGCCGTGAATGTATGTTATAAATAAAAAGATAAACGATTTCTAACATGTATTGTATTTTGTCCTGAGTAAAATCAAATGCCACGTTTCTCTAGTCAGGACGGGAACTAGACTAGGGAACTTTTAAACAGAACCCAAACTTTGTTTGTACCCTAATGACCGAAGTTTCAAGTTATAATGATGACAGTTAGTACAAGGATCTCTATATTATAACTTTGTATTTTTATATTGATATCGTCGAAGGCGAGTCGTCTTCTTGCTTTTGAGTATTTATTATAACTTTCGTTTCAACATAGAGTGAATTATCAATTCTTCTTATAAAATTATTTTAATTTTTCCACACTTATTGTTGGGTGTTAAAACATTATAGATTTCATATGAGACTAATAGAATTCCTTTTCTTAAGTTATATGTAGGTAAATGTTAATATTTAAGAAATTATGATAAATGACTAATATAGTGCCATGTACATATGTATTTGGAGGAGTGGAGTTTCATCAAAATCATCATCATCAGCCCATCATCATCCACTGTTGGACAAAGGCCTCTTAAAATGTACGCCACGGAGCCCGATCGTCAACTCTTCTCATCAGTTTTCCATGTAAATAAGAATAACAAAAAAAAAGTGTAATCAATTTGATAACTTCTTCCATTTTAGAATACGATTAAATCCTCTGACGCTATTATTAGTAACCATTGATTTCAGAACACACGCACAAGTCTTCGGTAGTATAGTGGTCAATATCCCCGCCTGTCACGTGGGAGACCGGGGTTCGATTCCCCGCCGGAGAGAGACTTTTTGAATTTGTTTTGTGTGCAAATTTTTGTGTTTTGTCATAAAGGCAACATTTGTATTAACTGTAAAAAATTGGATTTAAGACTAATATGGTTTTCTCATGGACGTCAAATCCCGTTTCGTTAAATCCTTACAATCATCCTGGAGTGAACAGTGAATCTTGTTGCAAATAATTTTACACACAACCTTTGCATCATTCAATTGTCAAGAGATCTATTATTCAAATTAAACCCTCACCTTCATTTCACGATCATATTATATTATATTGTCCTATATTTTCTTTCAATTTTGAATCTTTTAGCACTGTTTTGCATAGAAACGAAAAGTTTCAAAATATATAGTTGTTAAAATAAATTATGTTAGAATAACCGTATCCAGTATACCTTTAGAACATGTAAAAACGCTAAAACCGCAGCGACCGTCTAATTTTCTAGAATAAGCCGTACACGGGTCAGGTCTAAATGAACTATTGTTGGCTACGATAAATCCTCTACGCTCTGATTCCAGCCATACACGGAGAGTAGTAATAAACACTGGTCAGACATATTTAGGGGTGCCGGGATTCTGTGATATGGGAATATAGTGGGTGTTGCGATTTATTATGACTAACGACCGTTTTACTATTGATAGTGTCATATGTCTTTGGGCTCTGAGTAGTAACAAGTATTGTTGCAAAAATTATAATATTTTTAATGAAATGTATGCTTGTTTGAGTAAAATCTTACACGTTATATTTGATACGTTTTCCAGCTTCCGATTAAACTAAAATGATGCATACACCTTTAGATTCGACGACAATTGTATTTGTAATAGGCATGACCAAACCCTGTTTCCATAAGTTTGACTAATGAGACTATGAGATGAGATAAGAAAAATGGACTATACTAGAAGAACGCCTAAGTACAACGCTTACAGTGGTAGAGCCATGCTTAGGCACGAATTGGTCGGCTCAACCGGTGCGATACTACGCACTCAAAAAAAAAAAAAAACCGGTTGTGAAGCAACGCTTGCGTTGCATTTCCCCGAAATTAGTGAGTTTTCCGGAGGCCCAACTCACCCTCTCCTTTTCCACACCCTTGACCCCCTTTTCCCATTTACTCATCCCCCTTTCTTCTTTCCCCTCCCCGCATCATTCATCACCCTTAAATGTGGGCAGCGCACTTACAACTCTCATTCATTCATTTACCATCAGGTGAACCGCCTGTTCGTCTATAATATAATAAAGAAGTAAAATACAAGCATTCACTTTGGTAGCTAGCGTGACCCATAAGTTTACGGTTTATAAATTGCAAATGGGCGCAAGTCTGATAAATAGAAGTAGAGTTTACTTTGTTTCTAGTTTATTTGATAATGGAATTTGTGGTGCAATTATTACAGACACCGATTTATTATTATTTTATATATATTAAGTCATTCAATATCAATCACTATTATCTTTAAAATGTACATGTACCCATTGCATTACAGTTATTTTAAAATAAACTATATCCTATTGAATATTCTACATAAGAAGAATGGGATATATTTTTTGGACAAATTGACATGCTTTCTGGAAAAAATATTTAACAAGAAAGAACACAAAAATAAGCACACAAAATGAATTCAAAAATAATCTCTCCGGCGGGGAATCGAACCCCGGTCTCCCGCGTGACAGGCGGGGATACTGACCACTATACTACCGAAGACTTGTGTATGATATTCGAAACCAATGATTGTATATTAAAAATTATTATTTATAAATAATTCATAAAATAACGTCAGACGATTAAACCGACCTTTAAAATTGAAAAAGATTTCAAATTGAATGCAATTTGAATGCTATTCTTTAAAATTTTAAAGAAATTTCACTAGAATGTTTTTTGTTTATTTGTTTGCAAATTCCATAAAAACTGAAATACTGGTTGAGGAGAGCTGACGATCGAGCTCAATGCCATATAATGGAAGAGGCCTAAGTCCAAAAGTGGACGATAATGGGCTGATGATGATGATGAAACTCCACTCCTGCAAATACTTAGTCATACACCTAATTAATATTGCAGAGGTATGTATAAATATCGACATTTTCCCATAACCTAAAAAAAATAAAGTATTAATTATTCACATATAAATTCTATAACGCTTTAACACCCAGAGTGGAAATTTTAAAATAATGCAATATGTTTTCTAAGCATCGATGTTTCACTCTATGTTGAAACGTAAGTTATAATAAATCTCTAAAGCGAAAATACGACTTGCCTTCGATGATATCAATATAGGAATACAAAGTTATAATAAACTAGAGATCCTTGTACTAACTGTCATCATTATACCTTGAAACTTCGGCCATTAGAGTACATAAAAAGTTTCTGTTCTCTTTAAAAGTTCCCTAGTCTAGTATCACATACAGTTTAACTTAGGTATGGTATATAGGTATGTGTATGTGTAAGTGTCATCAGTGTCATCAACATAAGCTCCGTAATTAAATATTAAAATTAATACCCAAATCAACAAATACGCGATAAAACTAATAAAATTATATTCAAAGCGAACTAAACATACAGTGGCATTGTTCGCAAACATCAGATTTAACTCTGTGAACTACTAACAGTGATAAAAAGTGCAAAGTGAACATAAGGACAAAGAGTAAATACCCAGTGTTTAAAAGAAGTGCCTGGCTCAGTGGCGTAAAATAACACTATATTGTTGTGTTTGATGGCATGCGAATCACACTAGTATAAAAAAGTTACCCGGTGAATTGATCTTATAAAATATACAACCGTTTATTCTTACATTCAAAAAGTAAACAAATCGCAGCTGTGTTTGAGAGTGCTACCAACCTAAGCGTGTCTAACGCTTATACCAAAGGGTGCGTTCCAACAACCAAATTATTCATTGTGAAGCATAGAATTACACTGAATTGAGTCGGAGTCTTTTGAGATTTAAATACAAAAAAAATGGCCGAATCAGCATCATCTCAACCTCTAACAGGAAGCAATAGAAATATTGTAACCATCATCAAAGCGGAAGATAATGTAACCTGCCGGTCTAAAAAAAGATTACCTTTATCGTCACCAGCTATTAGCAACTCTAGTACCTTGACTAAGACCGATGTACGAGACATAGTAGAGGCAGTAATAAAAACTGCAATGAATGAATGCTTGCACAATTAAATGCTAGTATGAACTCGAAGCTTAAATCAATCAGGGAAGAGTTGAGGGAAGTAAATGAGGCTATGTCTTTTATGAATAGTCAATACGAGACTGCTATTTTGGAAGCCAAAAAAATCTGCCCAAACAATAAAAGATCTGGAAACTAAAAGTGAGCAAATGTCCCACACCATTTAAAAACTCACAAATCGCGTTCACCAGATGGAATAACACGCTAGATCTAGCAATATTGAGATTCAGTGCGTTCCAGAGAACCAAACAGAAAATGTCATTAGCCTGACAAAACAGCTGGGGTCTGTCATTGGCTGCGCCGTTACAGATAATGATATCTTAAGCTGCACACGAATTGCTAAAGTAAACCGTGACTCTCCCCGGCCTCGATCAATCATCATTCATTTCAGCTCCCCAAGACTTCGTGATAAATTTTTGGCAGCATCAATTAACTTCAATAAGAAAAACAACGATAAATTGAACACATCTCATATTGGACTAGCGGGACCCAAAAAACCTATCTACATAATGGAGCACCTGTCGGCATCCAATAAAGCAATCCACGCCGCAGCCAGAACCAAAGCTAGAGAAATAGGATTCCAATGCGTACATCAGAGGTGGTCGTGTTCTAATGCGTAAAGACGTTACATCGGAATATAAAGTGATAAAAGATTTAGCGACTATAGATGGGTTAAAATAAGTTTAGCTGTAAGGTATCTTTTTATGCATGGTAACTGCAACGCACAAATAAAATTCAACTTGTGTAACATTGAGATATATTATCAAAATGTAGAGTAGACGCCTGCGAACGAAAACGCATGATTTTTTATGTAAAATAGCAACTTGTAATTACGATATTCTAATTCTGTCAGAAACGTGGCTAAATGGTAGTGTATGTAATAATGAGTTGTTTGATAATAGGTACTCGGTCTATAGAAGAGACAGGAAAAGCACAGGCTACTATGGGGTAGGGATGGTGGAGGTGTTTTAATTTCAGTATCTAAAAAATAACTTCAAAAAGATTACTACATAGACAAAGTAAATGTGAGGATTTATGGGTGTCTGTAAAAATACCATGCGAGCGCACAAAGCAACTCCGCCGTCTTGATCTTTGTGCAGTCTACCTGCCGCCACCTGTCTCAAAACCAATGTTGGAACATTTTATTACCAATTGTAATTCTTACCAGGCTAATCATAATGCGTACACATGCATCGTGGGAGATTTTAATTTAAGAACTATAAACTGGAGTGAACTAAATAATCCTCTCAAAGATCAGCACATAAGTAGTCTCGATCAGCTTTTTGTTGATTTTACATCAATTAATAATCTCCGACAATGCAATAACGTTACCAACAAAAACAGTAGACAGTTGGATATTGTGTTAGTGGACGTTCCAGGTTGTTGCGTTAGCGAAGCGGATCCTTTAAGTGTTGTAGACCCTCATCATCCTCCATTAGATATACAAATTACATTGACGGAGTCGCTAAAACTAAAATCCAATGGCACTGCAAAAAAAAACTTTCATAAGGCGGACTATGAGACAATAAACAAGAATTTAAAGGATGAGGATTGGGATGAACGGCTGGGATGTTGCAGTAGTGCTGTCGAAATGGTGGAAGTTTTTTGCAGCGTTATTGGATCAACTATCACAAGTTTTTTACCTTTCAGCAGAAAGTTTAGTAGAAATGCTCAATTTTTTATAGAAATGAAAATGTTTGATAGAAATCTTGTTAAGTTATTAAAAGAAAAAAACAAACTTCGTACTAAATATAAAAAATACAATAACCCCCTTGACAGAATTTCGTTAAGATTAATCTCTAAACGATGTAATAATTATGCAAAAGAGTGATACAATACTTATATTAAGAGTACAGAAAAATCTATTGCTATATGTCCTAAAAATTTTTGGTCATATGTTAAGAATAAACGTGGCGGAGAAAGTTCATACCCAGCATCAATGACAAATGGACCGATAATATCTTCGAATGGAGAAGGAATATGTGAGCTATTTGCATCAAATTATAGCAGCATTTATAATGGTGAAACAATATCACTCCCTATTCAAAACTATTTTGCCTCCGAATACTTGGAAACAATAGCCACACAGTCGGACAGCAAAGCTTACGTGGATATAAAATATGAAGATGTTGAAAAAAAAAAAAAAAAAGCTTTGATATTACAAAGGGGGGGCAGGCCCCGATGATATACCGCCATTGTTTATTGCCAAATGTGCACCTAGTCTGGTTGTTCCATTGGTGAAGATATATAACACCTCAATCCGATCTGGTCAATTCCCTAAAGAGTGGAAACTAGCAAAAGTAGTACCGGTCTACAAGAGTGGAGACTCTAGCGACGTTAAGAACTATAGACCAATATCTGTTCTCTCTATTTTCGGTAAAATATTGGAATCGTTGATTTGTCCACATATTCAACGCTATTTTGCCAAGTTCTTAAGCGACCATCAGCACGGCTTTGTAAAGAACAGGTCCACAAGTACAAATTTGGTGTCGTTTGTTGAAGCCTCATGCGAAGCCATGGACGAAGGTATTCAGGTTGACGCTGTTTACACGGATTTTAGCAGGGCGTTTGATAAGGTTTCACATGAACTGCTAGTTAAAAAACTAGCTGCGTACGGCATCGCTGGTAATCTTCTAAAGTGGTTTGTTTCTTATCTAGATAGTCACGAGTTTTATCTAGTTGTCAATGGGTTCCAGTCAAACAAGTATGCAATTGCGTCAGGCGTCCCGCAAGGTTCTCACCTTGGCCCAGTATTATTCAACGTATATATCAACGATGTGACATCATGCTTTCATAATACTAGCATATTTCTTTTTGCAGACGACTTAAAAATCTCAAAAGTCATTAGGTCTCAACAGGACGTAAACTTAATGCAGGAAGATATCGACCGATTATCTGTATGGTGTTATCGCAATCAAATAGTTCGAAATGTAACCACATAAAATTCACCAGGAAAGTCAATACAATAAAATCGTCGTACCAAATAAACGGAGTTACCTTACGCGAGGTAGATGTCGTACGAGATCTGGGAGTTATCTTGGATGCTAAACTGACATTGATATAACATAATCGGTCGATGGCAACGTATGCTTGGATTTGTCATTCGCAATGGAAAGGTATTTCAAAGCCCATAAACTAAATTAGTTCTTTAAAACAGTCTTATAAGAAGCATCCTCGAATACTGTAGTGTAGTATGGAGACCTCACTATGCAACTCACTCGCTGTGAATAGAACAAGTCCAAAAAAGGTTTATACGACACTTAGGGTACTCAAAGGGAAGGCAGTTCAAATATCTCTCCTACCTCGATAAACTAGGTTACTACAGAATGGATACCTTGGAAGCCCGAAGGGAGCTCTTGGATTTGAGATTCGCGTATAAACTGCTCAATAACAACGTTGACTGCCCCCAAATACTAAATAAATTCAATTTCAGAGTACCCCGTAGACCACCTCGCAACCATATAACACCCCTTTTTTTTTTTAACGTGTGGAAACCCCCTCGGGCCTTCATCTCACCGGGGTTTTCGGTGCGACGGTGTGTCGGAATCGGACCGACTAAAACCACACGGTGTGCCATACTGCGCCTAAAATAGGAGGAATCCGGGAACAGCTTTATTAAGACATCCGGATCCCTCCTAGGGCCTGCCTGCAATTGCGGGCACCACCTTCTTGTAACTCTCAATTAGGCGGCGTCCAGGCACACCAGGACGTCGCCTCCTCGCGGCTGGCCACTAAAGCGGGTGGAGGGAAAAACCCCGTCCCGACCACCCGCAGCCACACTCAGGGCGGCATGAGGCGCTGTTCTACGCCGCCCGGTTCGACGGCGGCGAATTGGGTCCGAATGGAGATCGTTCTCCCGGGCCCGCTCCGCCGCCTCCTTCTGCGAGATGACCTCCTCACAGAAGGTTGAGACCGCGGTAAAATTCCTGTCGCTACCAGCTATGGAGGAGACTCACACCACTCCGATGACTGCAGTGAGGACCCGACGCTGCGTCGCCCAGGCGGGGCAATCCGCGAGCGTATGCTGAGCCGAGTCCTCGCTGCAGTCGCAGTGGTGGCACGCGGGACTTAATTCCCTCCTAGCAACCGAGTGCAGGTACTTTCCGAAGCAGCCGTGCCCGGAAAGGACCTGCGTCTGTCGGAAAGAAAGAGTCCCGTGCTGCCGCTCTGCCCATTCGACGATAACCGGCTGGAGCGCCTCCACGGCGGCAAAGCCAGCACGTGGAGTCCCCAGCCGGGACGACCAACAAGCCATCGTGACTCGGCGAGCGGCCTCACGCCACTCGCGAACCTCTTCGGGCGGGAGCCGATTGCCGCTACCCGCCCGGAAATCAGTCGTCCGCCGATATACTTCGGTGAGCACTTCCGCCTCCAAGTCCCACGGGGGTGTTCCGGCCAACGCGCACGCCGCCTCCGTTGACACGGTGCGGTAACCGCGTATGGCTCTAACGCGTAATACATAATTATATAGCTAAAATTGAAATTAAATGAGGCTTTTACAATAACATGCTTCTGTTTTATACCAGAAACATTGTTACTTCAGAATTATGTATAGATTTTAACTACAGGTACCCCATTTATTCAAATCTATATAGGAATTTGGAAGTTATTGTGCAGAAAAGAAAAAGAACTTGACCTCTCACGAGTGAAAGTTACATTGAAACGAGGTGTCACTGTAATTTGGTGGCAAATGTTAGACATGTGGGTCGTTGTTCTGCCCATGCTGAGTTGTTTTGATACTGAGGGTAGATAGAAATAAAGCCATTTAGGAATTATGACACACTTAGAAAATTTTTATCACTTGCTTGTTTAAGGTAGTAGTCTGGTAACTTATGCCTATTTTCATGACTTCTTTGGAGGGTGGTTTTTTATAGTAAAATAAAAATGAATTATCTTAAATATTTAGAGTGTTTTTATTTACATATTGAAAATATATAAAAAAAAATATTTGACATAATTAATAGTTTATTACTATTCTCTTTATTCACATTATTCAACATACAAATTACATTTTAAAATATAAAATAAAAACAAAATATATTTAAAAATATAAAAAAATGGTGCCCCACCGGTATCGGGTACAGGGACCAAGCTACCGGTGGTTAGGGCTCCAGAGACAGGAACCTCCTCACAATACGTGCCGTATCAAGAAGGACTGCCTTCTGCATTAGGCCCTTAACCCAGCTGTGTAACGTGAGCCTCTGCAGATGTTGGTCGAGGCTCTTGGCAATCAACCCATGAGCTGATATCTGACTATCGGCACAATGATTGCAGAACTCACATCCCACATGTTGACCACCTCATGGGCTAAATCCAAATATTTTATTTGTTTATCTTTTTCTGCCTTTATGAGGTTGTCGTCATGTGGAATGGTAATGTCAACAATCATTGCTCGGCGCTCTAGTCGGTCTATCACCACTATATAAGGTTTATTGGCAACAATAGTCCTGTCAGTGATGATAGATCGATCCCAATATAATGTTGCACGACTATTTTCAAGAACTGGGTCGGGCACATACCTATAATACGGTAACTTGACATCCACAAGCTTATATCTAAGAGCAAGTTGCTGATGGACTATCCTGGCCACTTGGTTATGTCTGTGCAAGTACTCACCATTTGCAAGACGAGAGCAACCGGAAATTATACGCCTGAGGGTTTCACCAGGGCGATGACATGCCCGACAAATGTCAATTGTGCCATCCTTCAGGATATGTCTCCTATAATTGTTCGTCATAACAACTTCATCTGTAATTGCACAGATAAAACCTTCAGTTTCTCCAAAGAGGTCACTGAAACGTAGCCAAGACACAGATGATAATAAATCTACATCGGGCCCGTTTAAGGCCCGATAAAAACGTCCATGCAGCTCTTTGCTCTTCCATATCTGCTGACGGTCTTTAACATTAAGTATTGCAGGCTTGCGCCAGTTCTCTTTTCCTAGACCAAGCGGAGTGAGTCCGTTATCAACTGCCACTACATACGATATTAGAGATCCTAAAACGGATATATTATCCATAATTACAGAAAACGAAGCAGCAAATGTCAAATTTATGAAATTGTTTACACTAACTTTTAACAATGACTATGGAAATTTACATATACGACGATCCTGTATCTACTTGTTCACATTTGGTTAAAACCATAAATGTCTCGCCAAAAGAAAAACGAAGGTAATTTGAAACCTGCAATTTAAAAGTAGATCAATTAGCAGTTTTGCAAGATATGTTAGGGTTTAAATCCACTTACTTGGTGCTTGCTGCGTGCTTTTGAAATGAGAGCCGTCATAGACCATATGTGAAAATGACAGGGTGTACCAAAAGTTTAAAGTGGAGTGGAACCAAGTAGAAGATTTGATTAATATCCTAGAACCTTTTCATGATGCTACATTACTGATAAGTTCTAGTTACTACGTTATTCCCATTACTACTAATACTATTCTAATCATTACAGGAGCTAAGTTACGCATAGTTGAAAAAATCTTTTAGTGAAATACATGACAAGCTTATGGAATATATTATCTTTTATTTATTTAGCCAACTTCGCTGTAATTTAGAATCTGTGCCTGAAGAATAAATACTTTGTAGACCATGATAGCCAGGAACCACTTCAGCGATTGGAAAACTACTTTCAAGAAAACTACTTTATACACACAGATACTAATATTACAGAGCCATAACCAGGGAAAAAACACTTTGATCTATATATGAAAATAAATGTCACAACAAGATGTAATACAAAGATATTTATTACTACCATTGGAATCCGTAGACACCGACGTGCTATTATGGTGGACGCTACATATCATTAATGTGCCAAGCAAGCCGGCCTTCTCTAAATCAGGAAATTTAATAAGCAAACAACGAAACCGATTGGGTAATAAAACTATAAGGGCATAGATGTTCCTGTATTCGTGGCTACATATTAATACTAAAATAACGTAGAAAAAATAATTAGTTACATACCTAATATAAACATTTTATTACTTACTATTTTATTTACTTCAAAGTCCAAACTACAGCAATGGATTTAGAGAATAAATAGCTTAAGTCTTATCTCTTACTCTCATAGACTCGAGACTGCAGATTGACACCAATCGACCTCTTTTGGAATTAAAATTACGTAAGGCAATGTCAGGAAAAGGAACAATGCTTATATGTATGGACCGAGGAGTGTAAGCCATAGTTATAACTCGAACTGGATGTTCGGGATTATTTGGGAAATTTGAGCCTCTAATCAAATATTCTATTCTAGCCACTAGCTAGCCTTACTGAGAAAAGTACTGATTATAGGTAGGTTTTAAGAAGCAAAATCTCTTCTAGTTTACTTTTACATCTGTGCTTGAATGAAGCATACATCTTCTGCCTTACTGTTGCCTAGTTTCTGATATTCTTTAGTTTTGTATTTACTTGCTCTTCGACGACGACTTAAATAAAAAATTGCATTCTATTGTGAGTGAGTTTTTGTTTGTATCTACCGGTTTTCTGTGAGGCCGTGGTAATACACTGGTCAAGCCGACCTATTCGTGCCTAAGCATGGCTCTCCCACGGTAAAGACCCTACGGTAATACCTCAAAATAATATGCCCTATAAATCTCCCATTATTAAGGCTATTCCAATGATGTCGATGTACATGAGGATGTATGTTCCAACAAAACAAAAAATTGCCCTTCTTCTAACGCAGTTGTGTAAAAAAGACAAATACTCTTTTTCTTAGTCTAGCATATTTATTCACAGACTGCATTTAATTTAAAGTCATATTGATGTCGTATTGCTTGTGTTAGAATTGTGCAATATTTTAGAATTCTAATAAAGATCCTAACACAATTTGATCGAAATCGTATCAATGATATGAGTAGCGATATTATCATCAATTTGCTCCTGTAAATCGATTACCATCAGATGACCCAGATGTTTGTTTAGATGGCTAGTGGTCTGAAAAGTTGATGCGTATACATCACTTGAAACTCATGCAAAGTATTTACTAAAAATCTAGGTCAGTCATACGTCATTTAAATTACGAAATTAGTAATCAAAAATTTTAATTTATTTTTCTGTCTCATTCTCGATCTTACGGAAAGGTATTTATATAAGATCAAACATTTCAAACACAAATTCATTCAAAATTGTATTTATATTAAATAGTTTGGAACGCGTGTCCGATGTAATTAAATTTGGAATAGGGTCTATTCCCTGATCGATGTCCCGACCCCCGAGAACTAGAGATTTCCAGTCAAGAGATTTCTCTTAAAGTCAAATAGAGAGTCTATTACACCGAAGTGTTCAAAAAGATAAATAATTGTTTTTTTTTAAAGGCCTTAAAGCGAGCGTAATGTAGCGGGGTTGCGGGTTCGAACCCCACCCAGTACAAAGCCACCGTGAACCCGTTCCTAAATAGATCATTTAGCTTAGTTAGAGGGTTAACAAAAATCCTAGTAATACAATCATACATACACTCACCTATAACCTCGAAAGGGTAGGCAGACGCGTTTCAAACGCCCACCATAGTGACAAACGTGATTTATTCCAACGTAAGTAAATATTGTCTAATAGATAACATTCCGATCCCTGTTTCAACTTTTACGACACCCTCGCGAAAGGACGGGGTGGCCCTATTCTATTCCTTCGAGGAACATACGGCACTAGAAATATGAGATCAATATTGTACCATTAGTTATTATTATTATATACATTATTATTTTATTCATCAATTTAACAAAGTATATATAAACCTGATTAACTAAAATGATAACATGTATGACTAACAGTGGAAAGTTGAGCTTGTCACTAAAAAATTAAATATGGGAGTTTAGATTTTTCTTGCATTATTTGGTACTTGTACTCCTATTTTAATTTAAAAATATGAAGCAGCGAATTCTAGAAATATATTTTAATGTATATAATAATTGTTGATTAAAAAGAATAGTTAGTAATAGAATAAAAGAAAAACGCCTATTACTAAGTGGTGTTTTTAGATAATTGACTAACATATACGACTAGAATGCCGGGAATCAAATCTAAATAATCATTGATTTAGGTCAAAGAAGTAACTATGCAGCATCATAAAAGCATGAAGAATAAATTCGTAGAAGTCCTCTCCGAACTTAATAATAAATACTAATGTAAGCGAACCTCGAACTAAATTACGCTACGGTGTAAATTCCTCCACTCTATAAAGCATTACTTCAGTATCCGATTTATTGCGAACCCTGGTTGTGGTCGGAGTAACAAGACGCCCGAGAATAAAACATGAGAACACCTGACCAATGAATAATTTTATTCGCCTGTTTATGTATAAGACGCAGTCAATTTATTTTATTTATTGGATACTTTTTACTGAGAAACCTTTCGCAAAAAAATCGTGGATTCATTAAAGTGGCTCTTATGTTGTGGCATCTTATGTTGTGTTTAAAGCTATCAGCGTGTCCTGTGTTAGGTATTAATAGTATCTACAAGTTCAAATAAATTGTTGTATAATCTGTGCTGGATCTGGATATGAATTAGGTTTTTCTGTGGCAAGTATTTGTATAGATCTATGAGAAAGTCAATCCTATAAATGGAAAGGACATTAGAAAAGGTCAGAGAAGTTGTGCGGTTGAAAAGGTATTCACAAAGTGACAGACAGCGGACTCCAAAAGACTTATAAGGACTTATATCCTAAAAAAATACTTTATTTTTTACAATTGCAACTCCGCATAAGGAATAATTCCTGTGGTTTACTTTTGGTTATATCCTTTCTGATCCGAATACCACGACAGATAAGCTTCACGTCAGTCTAATTTCGGTCTTCGGATTGGAGACTAAAATAAACATTTTGCATTTCCAACTTTATTTCATTTCGTTCCGCTGAAGATGTGTTCAAATAAACTAGTACACAGTGCTATATAGAACAAACGCTCCGATTGCATACGAATACGCTGACGCTATTTGCACTTCGAAGTTCTAACTGTAACAATGTTTACTTTTAGCCGCGCGTATCTCGTGTCGATTCAAACACAACCTTTATTTAACAACTACTTCATTTGCTTGATTCTAATACAAACTTATCATCAAGAATCGTGAAAATTGATGTCAACTTTGGAGCCCAGCCTTTGGAGATCCTTTTAACCGACTTTGGTGAGAAGGAAGGCTATCGTTTTAGCGTGTATAAATGTATGTGTGTATGTATGTATGAGGTATCGTTGTCACGCCCTGGAGCCTTGAAGGGTTGATTTAGATATATGAGGTTTCATTTAAATCGTGTTTATAGTATAAGTCACATAGAGTATGGCAGTAGAAATAGAAACGTTTTGAAATTTTCTGATTTCTACAAGGTCAAAGGAGATGTATCATATGATGTATGAGATACATAGGTACTACGGCAAAACCTTAAAGCACACAATGTATATACTAATTTCTAAAAAAATAAATATAAGATGTAGTTAATTTTACTGGCTATTCCCGAAGTTCACCTACGTCAAGGTCACTAATTCCCACCTTAGGGTAGCCGCGTGATATTTTACAACCGATTTTATTCATTAATACATACTTTACTCTCTGTAGTAACACAAACTGATTACCACGATCAAATGAACAAGCAAAAAAGCCTTTACCTTTATTATATTAGTATAGAATCAAATATAACAAAGCTTTTGCGTAATTTGTTGAAATTTTAAATTGCACAAATTTTAGAAACAGGTGGACAGTCTAGACCTGAACACAATCGATGCATTTCGACTGATATATCGCTCTATGAAAAAGATAATAACAAATATTATTAAAATCAATATACTCCAAATTAACCCATCTAATTCATAAAAGTGCCGACAATAGGCTTGGCTTATTAATTACGACTCTGCATACCCTTCGGGGATACATTCATGAATTGTTAAATTTATTGAAGGCGCTAATAAATATTACTGTACCTACTGGACAATAACGTGTAGTGATTTACTAAATGAACCCTGATATCAGAGCAACATTTTTTTTTTTTTTTTTATGCGATAGGGGGCAAACGAGCAGACGGGTCACCTGATGGTAAGTGACTACCGCCGCCCATGGACACCCGCAACTCAAGAGTCACAAGTGCGTTGCCGGCCTTTAAACATTCTGTTGAACGCTAGAAAAAAGCTCTTTGAGTTGTTTTATACAAATATATATGTATATACAGTAGAACCTCTATAAGTCGAACATCAAGGGAGACGCCAAAAAATTCGAGTTATAGAGTTTTCAACTTATGGAGGATTTCGACTTATTGTTAGGCGGATTTTGATTCGACATAAAGAGTTTGAGGTTTATTCTTATAAATTTTGAGTTAGAGAGGTAAAATAAATAAAAATTCAACTTGCAGAGGTGACAAACATATTTTTATTTATTATAAATCAACATTATTTCAAATCATTTTAAAATAAAAATATGGCATTAAAAAAAGTTAGTAATTTTTTTTGGCTTTAGATAATTTGGTTGTTCTCTATCTATAGCATTGTCTAATCTATAAAGAGCAGAAAATTCTTCTTCAGAGTTCAGTTCAGAGCTACTGAATCGATAATTTCGTCATCAGATAATGTCCCAGATAATAACTCCATCATCGCACGAAACAAAGTCATCAAAGGATATTCCTGATTCAGATACCACTGCGTTCTATTCTGCAGGAGGTGAAATAGAAATATCTTCGGTTTCAGCTACTACTGTTGACGACGATGAAAAACCACAGTGTACATAACAGTTTTTTATTGTAGGCGCAGTAACATTTCGCCAAGCTTTATCAGCCATTCTCATGGCTTGCAATACATCTATAGTAGAATTCTTTTTTTCTTCCATATTATAAAACATGCTCCTGACAACTTCTTTTCGATACAACATTCGACTTATTTTTGTTCGAACAATAGAGGTAATAAATTCCAAATGATCAAGTTGTAAAGGTTGTAAAATAAAACGTTGCTATGTTCGAGATACAGAGGTCACATTTAATTTTTCGAGTTATAGAGTGAAAATATGTACCAAAATGGTTTGGAGGGACTCATTGATTATTTCGACTAACAGAGGGTCAAGATTTCAAGTAATAGAGGTTTTGGTGCTTGAAGGGAAGGGAACAAAACATTTTTTAGAGATTTGGAGGTTTTTGACTTATCGAGGTTCGACTTAACGAGGTTCTACTGTATATATGTATATATATTCTGTATCGCGGAAACGGCACTAATGAGTTGGATCAAATTTGTAGGTACATAGATATAGCAAGTCTCATTTTCTTTTTGTTGTACATTACTACCATCATCTCATTACTGTATGAGACATCCTTTAACTGTCATATTCTAAGCAAACATAGAGATGGATAATTGATAATTTTCTACGAATCAGTAGTTTCAAACCAGAAAAGTCAATCGTTACTCTTGTCGCGTAAACCTAATCCTGTTATAGGAGACATTGTTTCGTATTGTGGAGGCCAACATTGGCTGATGTGCGTGCTGACTCTAGCAACCACATCTGTGATGTAAAGAAGTTACAAATACACATCACACACATATGACACTTGGCTATAAGCTAATAAAGCCATCATCTTTCTGTCCTTGTTCCAAATTTACTTGGGGTCAATAGAATGTGTACATTGGAAAAGAGTTTTGTCTAATATTTTTTTTGCTCCAAGATTTAGGAGAAATTAGAGATTTTAGAAAGCAGAATTAATTTTGTGTATTTAACTTATTTATGTAGAAGGAATAAGCGCAATTCTCGGACGAGGAAACGGGACTGAGAGTGTAATAGCCTAAAACAGAGTCGCGTAGCCATATATCCTGCACTTCGCATGCCCAGAGAGGTCATGCGAAGGAGCATGGCCAAGCTAATAAAACCTGGCTAAGCTACCAAACTATCATAAAGTAAATGAAATATTAAAAAGTTTAAATTTGTTTTAACATAACATATTCTATAGGTTCATCCAGTACTAGTTTTAGAGAAATTTCATTCGGGTAGTTCCAAATACTTTGAGTTTATTAGTCTTACAATGTTTTTAAATGAGATCTAAGCAGAAATTCGTTGTCTCCTGCCTAATTCCTTTCAAATTCCAGTCCAAAAATTATGAACTATAGATAATTATGTGATACTTTGATATATCAACATATAATTTTAATACTGTAAATTATAAGCATACCTACTTTAATATGGGACGTACACGTAGTATGCGCCTATTTCATTAGCTGGCGGTAACCACGTGTAATTTATAGCCACGTTAGAGCGTAGCGTAATAAGTGTTTAATTACTCTTAATAGTTTTACGCTATTTGGGGCGTTGCTATAATATACCTACTGCAATAGCGTAATTGCGCTACGTAGTTCAGTCTTATGATTATTAAATTCTCAAGTATTTACAGTACTTTATGAAATGTTATTGTATATACATATATTACACACAACATGTTGCTACGTAATATACAATAAAAATGATTATATTCTTCAATGATTGACGATTGCTACAATAATTATATTAATACTGAACCTTCATGTGTGCAATTTTTTTACTCATTGAAACAATGAAAGGAAATAATTTGAACAAGCAAAATATATCGTCACAAATAAATAGCTACTTTACACATGAACTTTACGTAAAAATGATCTAATTTGTCATTTGACAGTCAACTTTCATAACCTTAATCAATTCATTGAACTCACATGGTCAGGGAATTCAATTCGAATTTAAAAAATGACAGAATTTTCCAGAATGTTTAAAGAACAAAAGTTTTATATTTGTAAAGTTAAGGTCGTATTACAGAATCTTAAAGTCGTGTTCCAAAAATTACTTTTTGAGAAAAGTAAGCTTGACAAAGCATTTAACTACTGGGAGAACTAAATGGTACTTTACTAGAGATTAACAATACAACATCTCAACCGTAATTAATACACTGTTATACATATAATACCTAACTGAAGTAATTACACAATACTCAGGTGATTCTACGCTGATAGTTTATCTGCGCTCGGCAGGGTAAATTGCAGTTTTCACTGCCTGACCTAAATTTAAGGTTTGTCGGAAAGCCGTTCCATAAAGTGGTCCATTCACAAAGCTGATTGCCACGTGTGATTCCGTTTGAATATCTTTGCAGTGCGACCGTTCAATCGTACTGATCGAGTTACGCAAATCTTTGTTATTTCCGGATAAATTCTTTATATGGCTGAAGTGATTTATAATTTTATTTATATGGTAATCTGGGTCTGCGTGTAATGTTATTCCAACCTTTTTTTGCTATAATATGATAGACCGGAGTAATACCAGGGCTTCATAGAAAAAACGAATAGACAAAAAATGCTTACATTGTATTGTTAAGTGAGTGAGGAGGCCTTCTCTAATCTCTCCTCATCTCCTTCCCTTCCCTTCATCACCCCAGCACCCTCAAAAGCGGGCAGCGCAATTACGACTCATGAGTTGCATGGGTCCATGGGCGGCCGTAGTAACTTACAATCTGTTGTTGTTGAAGGTGACCCGTCTGTTTGTCTGTCCATTCTATCATAAAAGAAGTGCGAGAGTGTATTTCTTTGCATACAAGTTTCCGGGACGGGCTTTTATCCAGAAATAAAGTACTGTTCCCAAACTAGACGAAAGCTATTGTAAAATAAATGAACCAATTATATAAAAACAACGGACACAAGAGAACCCATACTTGGGATAACTATTATATTTGAGGATCATATATTATTTTTTCCATTTTGACTACTAGACAAACAGGCCAGTCATAGAAGTAGTTGGAAGCATTGTCAGACTTTAGGCCGTACTCATATAGTAACATAATGAAACCTCACTTGACGCAAGTTGTAAAACTCAAGGAGGTCGTTCACGTAAGTGGCTCAATTTTAAACCTAAGTAATATCGTTAGTGTAAACGATTCATTCAAGTTATATTAATATAACATACAACATAATAAGCGTTGACTTTGATAACATTTAAAGCAAGTTAAGACTGGTCTGTTGGTCTAACGGTTAGTAACACTGACTGCTGAGTAAGAGATCATGGGTTCGGTTTAACACGGGACAAAAAGTTGTGCGATCCATAAATATGTAGTTGACATGAGTTCTTTGTGTATGTCATATATACATACATACATATGTTTGTAAGTCTCCCGCGCCACAGGCATAATTCCTGATACAGGTCTCTTGAAAAGGAAATAAAAATAAGTTTTTTCTTGTAAACCTAAAATATATTTATTTTATAAATTATATTAGGGATTTAGTATTTGTAAATTTTTATATAAAAAAATTTAAATAGTAAATCATGTCGCATATATATTTACTTTATAATTTTTAGGACAAAGTATAACATTGCTGTGTGGTTCTCGGTAGAGTAGATGAGGCTCAATGTATCTTTCCCCGTGGGTGTTGTAAAAGGCGACTTTAGGGATTGCACTGATATTAATCAGGCAGTATATGTTCAAAAATACAATGCCCTGTTGATGGCAGTAAGCTTGAACCTACTAGATAAGTTTGATTGAATTATGGTTAGCAAAATGTGGTCGTCTAATTCCTCTCTTCCTACCTTATCGAGAAAATAGGTCTGAGTGTATGTAAAGCTATATACAGATGTCGACATAGTTCTTTAGTGACATAAACTGATATGTAAACTACGATTAATGATTGAGCTCGTGACACAATTTGAAAACCTTGTATCAGCTACTAATTTAAACAAATATAAAACACGACTACCTCGTAATTGAGGGTGATGAGGAATGGGAGGTAGAGGGGAGGGGAAGAAGAGAAGGTGGATGAGTAAATGGGTAAGTGGAAAGAGTAATGAGGGGAGAGAGAAAGTCAGAGGGGAGTTGGGACTCTGAAAACGTCACTAACTTCGGGGACATGCACAGAAACCTTTTGCGTTGCGTTTCCCCAAAACTAGTGAGATTTTTGGAGGCCCTACTATCCCTCTCCTCTTTTCTCTCCCCTCGTCAACCCTCTTCTCTTTCCCATTTCCTCATTTCCCCTCTCCCTGCATCTTCCCATCACCCTCAAAGCAGCGCACTTGCGATTCTTGAGGTACATGTGTCCATGGACGGTGGTTATCAATTGTCCATCAGGTGACCCATCTGTTCGTCTGTCTCTATATATTATAAAAAAAACAGTATCGTTGATCTTGAAGGATGATTTTTGCATTTGGATTTTTTGGAAAGTTCTTCATCTATACACAAATTAAATATTAGTGCTAAGTACGGAGCAGCAGTTTCAATGAGAGTTTGGCAAGTTTTGATTGAAATTCCCCACAGATCTTCAGACAATTTTGTCTTAATATCCTTAAAAGCTTTTAATACGTCTGTGGGGTTAATATGTTTAAATCTAAGGAACAGATATCAGATTATTTCTAAGAAGAGTGACAGGTTGAGCAGGCTATATCCTTGTCGGAGTCTGAAGTACCGCTCAATGTCTCTAATTCATAATTTTTATTAGATACTTTTTTTAACCAGTTAAATTAATATATACTTTCCATGTAGTTTTATATCTTATCTTCAGACAATTTTATGTGAGTACCAATGTGATATGACGTAGCAACACTACGCTTTTCTAAAAGTTTTTGAATATTTTGTGACATAAAGCTTGTAAAGTTTATCTCTGGTTCTCTTAACTCCAACAGTTGCGAAATCACTAAAAACAAATGGGGGGTACACCTTCTTACTTTACTTTTAAAAGAGATTATCAAATTCCTTTTGCATTACCCCAAACAAATCGGTGTAGAATTCATTTACATTATTTTAATTTCATTTTAAGTGAAGTGAAGTGAGTATTTAAACAATTCCTGGAGAAACATTGCCATGGAAAATGATTACACAGCCTGATTGAAATCTGTGGAGTTGCGTGATCAAATGCTGTCAGTGGGTCAACCTTTTAAGGCGTAACGTCTCAGAACAGACAATTCACTTACAATAGACGATTTAGGGCAAGCCGTTGTTCGGTGGAGTTCACCAATAAGTTTCAATTAAAAAAAAAAAATTGCATTTTTACAGACAATTACTTATTTAATTACCACAGCAAAAAGTATATCTTATTTCATTATTACAATATTTCTGTGGATTTTCTCTAGGTGTAAGTGGGGTTAATAAGTACAGGATAAAGAAGCCCGATAGAACCTTTTGTTTTAGAAGAAAGGGAGTAAGAAAGAAAGAAAGAAAGAAAGAACGCGTAGTTATAGATAAATTACACCCGGATACAGAACAAATAACTATGCTCATCACACAATATTTGACCTTGGTGGAAATCGAACCCATGACCTTTGGCTTAGCAGTCAGTATCACTAACCACTAGAGCAACAGGCCAGTCCCTAGGCTATCCAACTTGCTGTGTGTGTATTCCATTTTTTACAGTACGCTCGTAATGCTGAAAAATCTTTTGCCTTAAGAATAAAAGATAGTTAGAAACCTTATAAGAAAAATGACTTAAATTGATTTTTGTATAATCGAACTCATAATGTAAGATCACATTACAAAGAAAAGCGAAATAAAAATATCTAATAGTAGCTTACGACTGCAGATTTGTATTAACATTGTTATGTTGTAGGTGCTTCGGCACAAAAAAGTGACGAAAACGACTCTATTTGGATAAAATGAGATTATTATTTAAGTTTTTATTTATAAAGATTTTATACAGGTATAACTCTTGAGAAAACAAAAAAAATATATATAAAAAATCACCACAAAAAGAAACAGCAAATCTCTCTACTACGAGTAGTACCTGAACAGCTGAGATTTTTTCATAATTAAGATTTACGTTGTAAATGAAGGGTGTAGAAATAGTCATGTCAATGAAAATATCACATAATTTAATCGTACTTAGTATAACTGGATAATTTAAAAGTCTCTTTAAAAGTTCTCTAACTTAATAGCTATAGCCCCGCTAAAGTAAATTAACAATTAATCCATTTGCACACCTTTATGTTAAGTTAATTTTCTTAAAACTCTGTTAGGCTAAGCCCTATGAATCGCTAAGTAAGTATTCTCTTAACATTTTGCTTTAATAAATTGAATGAGCCTTACCACTACTAAGTGGTTGAAAGCAATTTCAAGTCGAGTGCTTTTAATTTTTAATTATTATTTAATGTAGCGCTTTAGCCTAATAGTTATATATATAGATATACATATGTACGAGTATATTTGCTTCGTCTGGCCATAAATACTGTTACAATAAAAACATAATAATATTAATTTTGAATTTTCATTCTATCATTTTATATGAATATTCATTGTGTTTTCTGATTTTCGTGCCATTTGGTGATAAATATTTTTGCTATATTTAAATGGACTTGGGTGTTAAGAACCGAATTGCTGTAATAGCATTACACAAGGTAGGTATTTAAAAAAAAGCAATTTTTAAAACTCGCCATCCGCTTCCAGTCGAATGTTTGTGTACCGGGCTATTGATAGGTACAATGAAACCTCATCTGTTTGTGATAGAAAAACGAAAAACTAAAGTATTCCTACAAAAAAGGCGATCAAAGCAGTGAGTTCAAAAATTCTAAAAATCCTGTCAGAAAGCAAAAGATTTTATTTCGGGAAATGAATATCGCACCTTGAACCTTGTTACGTATTTTAAAAGATGACTTATTACTTGCAGCCTATAAATGACACACTGATCATTATATAACTGATATTTAAAAAATAAATATTATGATAAAATCAAAACAACTTCATAAGTCGCAAACGGAAGTCACAGAACAATTTTTACTGTTAAGGAATATTTAACAGGCAAAATGACCGGTTTATGCTCTAAGCTCCATAGAAGCTTGCCAATTACTCAGAAGACAAAAACGTGGGTATTATCTGACTTCAGTGATGGTTTGGCGGGGTGTCAGCTATGAAAGAGTGACAGAGCCAAGAGTATCTCGATACCATTCTCGAGTAGGTGGTTAAGTCTCTTAACAACACCATGTTCCATAACCAAAAAAGTGTTTTTGAGAGTATGGCACTATGAGATCGGAATGACGGGCAGTATACACACAATTATGCAGTGCCCGGATGACCGCAATGTGAGAAAGACTAAATCGTTTATGGCAAAATTTTGGGTTTGAAACGTCACGAGTGTATGAATGTGTGTATGTGCTAGGTTATTATTGCAGCGCTGCTAGGCTTGAAAAGGTAATTTCTATCCCTAGGTAAAAGTGGTTTTTCCTGGTGAAATATATTTTACAGACGAACAGTCAGGTCGCCTGATAGTAATTGTTAACTGCTGCAACTACTAGTCTGTGTTGAGAGGAGGGGAAAGTGGTTAGCAGAGTTGAGGGGAGGGAAAAGAAAGTGTTTCTATTTCACGTTATTAAGAGACAGCCAATCATAATTTTCAAAGCCAAGCCTAACTCATAGTATAAATTATGCGAGCGCAAGTTTGTTCGTCGTAAAAACATAGAATTAATTTTAAATTAACTTAATTATTAAGTTATTTTAAATATTCGAGTTCCAGTAGTATTGAAACTAAATGTTTCTGATTAATTAGTTGGCGTTCTGGTTGCCCTTTAATCTATACACTTTTGATGTTATATTCTATTATGGAATAGTACTTTACTATGAAAGTTTGTAGATTATACTTCTTAAAAACCCTTAAAATGTTTTAAGAAAATGTTTTAATTATAAAAGCAAAATATATTCTTAATAAAACAAAATTTCATAAAAGTATATACTGACTTTAAATACGCCTATCGTGATTATCTTTAGTTAGCTGTATTTTCACAATTTCATTTCCACCTTAGAAGTGGAATATTAATTTGAAATTAGGGCCCGGTTGTAGCGATGCGTGTAGGCATACATATCGACGGAGCGAGTTTTCTTAATTTGTCAAAACATTAGCAAATATTTGCATCGTTTCTTGCGAATACCAATGTGAATATCCAAATTTATTAGAATATTGTATATGACCATAAATCTTAAAGACAAGAGAAAGAAGAAAAATAGAAAAGTAATAAACACTTAAATACAATACATATTCATGTGTTGTATTTGAGAGATACCCCATTTGTCAGTGTCAAATCAATCATACATTCATACAAAAAAAGTTGCAATAATACATGACATACATTTTTTTTATCTTTGCATATTGCTGGTCTAATGGTTAGTGATCCTGACTACATAAAAAATTGTGTGATTTACAAATAAGTGTACCGAGTATTGCTATTCTTTGTGTCCATTGTTTTTATGACTGTGAAGTCTCCACCGACAAAGGCAATATTCATAATGCGTTGTCATTAAAAAGTCGTTAGGATGGTACATTACCATAATAAAATCAACATTATTTCAAACTTCTTTATACCGCAAAACTTGTCACGACTTCATTTAAATTATTATAGAAAATTTTCATTGCTCATTATTATAAGTTTCTGGTAAAGCCTGTGGATTCATAATCTTACTAATTATTTTCAGAATCAAAAGCTTTCAAACTTTCTCAATTTGTATTCCGTTACCGTTAAGGCGATCTTAAGGATGGAGTTTGATTTACGCGAATATTATTTTTTTGAATAGAAAAATACCAAATAAATGATATTCATTTATTTGGTATCGTAAATAAACAAAAAAAATTGGAATATAAATATAAACAAAAATATAACAGTAAAAAACAATAAGTAACAATCGTATCGTTTACTTTAAAATATAAAGTCAGAATATCCAGCTTGCAAACATTCTAAGAAGAGTTATCTACTGTATTCACAATTAGATTGTCTTCCTCAGGAACTTAGTGTTCTGATCAGAGCAGATTTTTGTGAAGTTGAACAAAATGCCCATTCAAAATAATTCCTAATATTATAATTTTTTTATAAAATTTAAGTAGCTGTTGCCTGCGACTTCGTTTTGCGGGGAAATTTGAGGCGTGTGCTATTCCGGATTATAATCTGCCACAGACTTCATCGAGATCCATTGACCTTTTTGAATTTTTTTTTAAAGACAATTCCCGCAGTCAAGTGCTGTTTTGGCTTGATTCAATAACAACCATCCATCGTAACATTTATAATATGAGTAAGATGCGTAGAAAAAATCTTATCCTTGTACCCTTTTCAACGTCTACTTCTTTGCACCAAAATTTTGTACGAAGTTCACTAATTCTAAAGCCCTTTCACAAAACTTTCATTGTTCAAGTTGTTGCAATAATAATTGCTAGCTGTTGCACCCCAAGGCGTATTTTTGAATGGGACCTTCATTCTACGGCTTCCTTGACTTAAAAACAAAAGGTGAAATACTGAGAACTGTAGTTTTTGATTTGTTTTTATTCTTAATTAGAATTCAGAGAGCTTATTCAATAGTTAATTAAATGCTAGAAATGAATATTGTTAGTAAACAAAATTGTTATATCTTAGAGGTTGAACAAAAATATGAATATCTGTTCAATTTATTTATGTACTCGTATTTATTCAAAATATCAGTATTAGTGCTATAGAACAAGTATGAGCAAAATCTTTTTCTTCTTTTATTGCCCCATGACAACTCAAGTCGTTCTATAGTTCAATACATGCCGTTTTAAAATTTCAAGACCTGAGCTAAACCTAGCAGAACTGATTAAGATTTATACCTGTTAGCTGACCCCTCCTGGACAGGACAGGACAGGAGAGACAGACAGTGACAGTTGCACTATTGAAGTGACACCTCACATGTTGAAATCGATAAGGCGCTTATAAACATTTACATGAAGAACATAATCCATCTCCATTTTCATTTTCACCACGTGGTAATCGAATCTACAATGCAAAGGTTCTACATTATAGTAAGTAATTTAACTTGCAATATACATATGTTTGTTTGGATCAAATCTTGCACGTCCATATTTGATCTGCTTCCTGGTGTCAAATTGAGCTGAATTCTAATCAGTGTCGATGACAATGCATCTTTATGATAACAATAAGCTGACTCTGATTCTAATCCTATTTTAAGAAATATTTCTCAAATTAATTTAACCTTTTAACAGTGGTAGAGTGGTACAGTGGTAGAGTTCCCCAAAATTTGTGAGTTTTCCGAAGGCAGAACTCCTCCTCTCCTCTTTCCAGTCTACTCGTCCCCCTCTCTTCTTTCCAATCCCACCAACTCCTATCCCACATCACCCTAATAGGCGGGCAGCGCCCTTCCAACTTTCCGAGTTGTAGATGTCTAGGAAGGACGTAAATTCCCTTTACATTTTCAGTATTAGTTTCTCCCGCATGCCGGTATCGCAGCCATCCCACGCTATCAATTACGCTCTGGTCATGGAGAACGCATGAATATGGAAACGCCACTCAGTGAATTCGGTCATTAGTCTGCAGTGCCAGCACTCGCGTTACTGACACTGGATTAGATGCGTTAGGTGAGGGGAAACAAAATAATATAAAACGACTGCTATTTTTGTAAGGGTAGAATAGGTCAACTCTTTTTTTTCCTGTAGGTGTCGTAAAAAGCGATTTATATATATGATATGTATATGTATATACAGTTATACAGTACCCGGATTACGGAAATAGGCAAGAAGTGGGTGTTTAAGGGGCCTACCCTTTTGGATATATGCATGAAAGTATGTATGTAACTACAGAGTGTCCTAGAACATGCAACACTTTTTAAGTACAAAAACTATACATCTCTAGCTAGTACAAACAATCCGTGTAAAAGTTACGACTGTTTTATTTCCAGGTATTATCACCTATCCCCTCCAGTTCTTGTAAATGCAGGTTGATTGTGCAAAGTAAAAGATTTGAAATCTAAGTTATTTTTTGTTTTGTACCTATTCAATTTATTATTGAGGATAAACTTAAAAACTGAATTAAAAACTTCTTATTGTTCAAAATGTTAGTTTTTATGGATTTTCTCAATAGCGGATTGAATAAGACACAATGTCTTATTAAACACACGGTGGTTAAAATAAAATGTTTAATTTTCTGAGTCACGCTGTGTTATTGTCAGAGCTTATTTGAGATTTTCATATGGATTATAATTTGCTTGTTGATATTTTAAATGCAATTTTTGCTTCATAATGCCTATTAATGTTTTGTTTGAATGCCTGATAGAGTTGTTCAACAGGAAGCTGAGTTTATTTCCTCCATATCAATACAATATTTTTTAGAGTTAAGAGTGTGTATTTCCTTTTGCATATATGTATATTGTATATATCATTTTGGATTTTATTTAGCAAATTATAATGTTGTAAATAAATAAATATGCTGACCTTCAAGCAAATTTTTTAGTACTTATTCCTAAAAATTAAAGAGATTTATCGGTTGCAGTCTAAGTCAGTGTAACGCGAATAATTCTAAAGTGCTTTGCTAACGGGATCCTCGTGGGAGTGCATTTACAGACTTATTGTTGTGAAAAACTTAGTTAATTGTTGTAAAATGACGTCTGTTTCATTGATATAGAATTTTGCTGAGTAAAACGTATTTAATTCTACAAATGGGTATATTGCAAAATAAAAATATTTTACTTAACGTCCTTATTGCTATACACCTGTTCCTTTTTAAAAAGACAACCCCCACACCTGATATATTTCCTGTGTACCGTGTCCGAGACTTTACAAACATACATATGACAGAAACAAAAAACACATCGACTAGGACAAACTATTTGTGTATCACATATACTTTTTTCCCGTGTAGTATTTAAACTGAACCGAAGTCACAGCAGTCAGGGTCACTAACCACTTGAAAAACAAGCCAGGTAACTTGCTTAGTGGTTGTACATTGTAATTTATAATACAATAATGCAGTTATATGTGTTAATTTTCATAAAAACCTCTTTTGTCTGCCTCTTGGGGTTATTTTAGGGGTTGTTTTATGAGCTCTGGATTCCAATTTAAGCTTTAAAAGACAATAACTTTTTGTAATACATATTTTGTTTTTTTGTAATTCATACAATTGTTAGTAACTTGAGCGGACATAGGTAGTAACTGCTGTCCACCTGGCATTATAGTTCGACGGAGCCAAAATTGGCAGGGCTCCTTTTTATGGGTAGTTATAAAAAAAAAAATAACCACGAAGGCTAAGGCGGGAGCTCCGCTTCGCCTTAGACTTCTAACTTAACCTCTTCGAGCCGGATTGCTCTGAATCCCCCGATTCCGATTCTTTAACCATAATGATGGTGTCAATATATATATTAGCCCTTTTCTTTTTGGGAAAATCCTAATGGACTATCCTCCGCAGGTAGCATCAGCGGAGGATAGGCTAAAACCACCACGGTGTTCCTTCCTCGCACCTGCTGCCGAGGGCCGCGGGAACCCGACATTCTTCCGCTGTTTAACAAAATTTTCGATTAAACAAACGTTATATCCAACAACTTTATACGAAATATCCAACAAGTTTAAGAGTACTATAGAAATGCTGTATGTAAAGAAAGTGTATCAACAGTTGGTGTATCTCCCTTTTATATATCCGGTGAACGTTATTGAAATGAATGAAAATACTAAATAACTTTATATGACATGAAACGCACCTTTTTGTATCACAAGGACTATACATTTACAGGGTGCTGATTTTAGATCTGAAAATTTTTTTTTTGTATCAGCTCTTCTTTATGAGATATGAGGAAAACGTGATTTTCGAAAAAAAATAATATTTAAAAAAACATTAGAAGAACCATCACTACTTATCAAAAAAAAAATTAACGAAGACATACAAAAACAATTGTAATTATTTCACTATATAATGTAAACATCAGATTTTATCTTATGTTTACATATGTACAAGTATATTTTAATATTATCAGTAGCAAAACCTGTGACCGTAATACGAGTACATGATATCAGTGTTAATTAGTGACGAAACTAGTTCTTCTGTTACATTTCATAATTGTCTGAACTTGACTTAATATATGTTCGATTTTTTTCAATACATCAACCGGGTCATACGAAACCAATAGAGAGGCAATTATACTGAATGTTAAAATATTCTTTCTTCTTTAAAAAATTGAATGTTAAAAGATTCCTTTTTCTTTAAAATATTGTATGATATTTACCGCCGAGAGTATAAGTTTGTTTGTTTATAATAAAACTGTTTTTTATTTTATTATCATTGTCATTCCCCTTCAATTGGTGATATAGACAAATTAGGTTAATTATAATATTTTCTTTTTAAATAACATGCAGTTGGTACTATTTTTTACATTGTACACTAATTATTCTTACATACATTGCCAACAAACATTACATCAAAAGTCATATCATCACTGCCATTATAATGAAAACAAAAGAATAACTACTAACCTTTTATGATCGAATACTTTCTACACTTTGAACACTTTATTGAATTCCTTGTTTCATATTTTTCTAACACAGTAGCAAACGAGAATAAACTTTATTGTTACGTAATTTAGGATAGATTTCGCGAGTCACGATGACGGAGTTGTTAAAAGTTGTCTAAAACCAGTTTACAGAGGTATTCCTTTTGATACTGTTTGCGAATTTCAATTTGAATTCATTAGTAAAATATATTTTAATTGAGTTTATTGTGAGCTTCAGCTTTGCGTTATTTATAAACAGAGTTTAAATATCCTTGAGGGTGTAAACAGTTTGATTGAGTGGGGAAAGCTGTTAATGCTGAATGTCAATATTGAATCCTTTTATAGAATATGATTCATCAATTTACATGTTCGTGATCACGCTTTTAATTGGTTTAAGACAGAAGATCTTTTCTTTAAGTCTTTCAGCTCCATCAACTATACTTTATTTTAAATAATTTATATAGAAATCGAAAACTGTGTTTGAATAAAGGATATTCGTAAGTAAATACAAATTATAATCGATAAAATTTTCTTTTTAATTGTTGATCATATTCATATATGTGTTTAGTATTGTAAGATATATATTTTTTGTTTTTTACTAGCTCTCGATAGGTGGTGGTGGGTATGTATTTAGAAATATATAAGAATGTTTATCAGCAGTCTGGTTACCATAGTACAAGCTCTGCTTAGTTTGGGATCAGAGGACCGTGTGTCAGAATGTGTATAGTATATATTATTTTTATTATATAAAATTTATATTGAGAAAATCGTCTTTATCTTATAATAATTTTATTTGGAATCGATGCAATTTGTTCCTATATTGCTGTCTATCATTTGTCATGTCACTGCTTACTCTCGCTTTCTAACCATATCATGCCATAACGCTATATTCAAGTCAAAACTTATAAATCTCTCTACAAATTATAATTATATTTTTGTATTACCACTAAATACTATAAGTATGTAGTATCAACACAGATTACTTAATTGTTATTACAGTATCTTAATATACGTTATTAGTTGAAAAAGGTGATTAGAATCGACTGGTTGTGAAAGGCACAGGACCGGGTGCAATCGGACATTGGGTGCCAGTGTCCTACAATGGGTTAATTTATTAAAATGTATGAGTGCTGCAAAACTGCAAAATTCTTAACAAATGAATATATTACAAATAAGAATATAAATATACTAATATGTTTTTAATAGTTTTAACTTTAAGAACTTGATGTTGAAAACTTAAAACTGTTTCTACACTCTTAACGTTTTTAACCTAGCGCGAAGCAGAGATGACTGATTGCAGGCACACCAGACTAATAATATACGTACGTAGACACATAATGCAAGTGCCGTAAACAATATTCCATAGAGTGTTTAAGAGGATGTTTTCCTCTTAAATTTATAACAATTTAAAAAGCTTCAAACGAGTAAACCACGTCAAGTATCCTTCACTTTGTCTTTAATGGATTGCGTTTATGAATAATATAGTATCTACCGTAACGCATCTTAAGCCGGTAATATTTCCATGAGGAAACTGAAACACGTTGAGCTCGGCATTTACATGCATAATATAAAATTGAATTACATTACCGTTTTTATACCATGTAGTTTAAATTTTCATGGCAGTTGAGGGAACGCGGGAAGTATGTAAAGATGAAAGCAATGAGCGGAATTTTGTCTCTGCCTACCCCGAAGGGAGAAAGGCGTGAGCGTATGTCTGTATTTAAGTATTTGATTAAAGGTACTTTTATATTTACTTAACGGTGAAACTCGTTTTTATATACATATATATATATATATATATATACTATAAGCACCTAGTTTTAAATTGATCCTTCCTAAATTAAATACTTTTTTTCTCTCTTCTTTCTACACCTATAAACTACCCGTATGTTCTTTTGCATCTTGCCTTTTTCTGTCCATCCTAAGGTTGCCTTTAGAAATTGCATTTAGCGATAAGGTCGCCCATTTTACATTTCTTTTTTGTATAAATATTGTACATTTTTGTTTCAAGGCGTACAATAAAGTTAATTCTATTATATTCCATTCTAAAAGGTTACAAGTCATGCGGTGTTAATTTCTATGACGTAATCTTATCATTATAATAAGTAAGATTATTTATCAATATCAATTCCAACTGTATTATTAATACATACACACATACAAACACGCTTGTATCCAGGAAGGGATAGGCAGAGGCATAACGCCCACCTTTGCCTGATTATAATTAAGTCTCATTTACTTAATATGCCACTTTTGTTAATATTTTTGAGTATATTGAGCGGAAAGGGAGGATCGGAAGGAAAGGAAAGGGATATTGTATGTATAGATGGATCGGCGAGTATATCTAAGCAATAGCTCAAGAAAGTCAGTGTCGCGCATTCTTATAACTCGAACTGGCTGGTGCCATTAGGTCTGAGTCCTCTAAGAATATTTTACTTCATAATTTTTATCATCTGACGTTACGTCTACACGTTGTAGGTACCAAAGGTAACGTCAGCAATTTTTTTCTTTTTTTTTTAATAAAAATACTAGTAACGTACGTCACACATCACTAGCATTCTCGTTTATTAGGGTTGGGTTTGTGTCGGTAGTGCACTCAGTGGGTTTCGAACCCGCAACCACTTGATCGCATTACGCTAATGACACTAACAAAAAAAAATATGCTAAAAAAGGTTCTAGGTACCCTACATCATTCTCGTTATAACACACTCCATCAAATCATTTCGGTTTTCGGCTGGGACAAAGAAACACCATACACACATACATACCCTCGAATAACATAACATTATTTCTTGCGCAGTCGGGTAAATACATAAATAGTTCACTTGCTGTTGAACATGGGTTTTATATAGGAATCTTAATAATGGTTATGTTAGTATTGATAGTTTTTGCTCTGTGAATTTATTAATCACAGAGTAGCAGGCTTTGAAGTGCAACATTTATATTATATTTTACTACTAAGAGTTTCCTCAAAAAACGCTCGGTTTTAGAACGCTTTTCGCTAAGTATGTTCTTTGGGATTACATTAGAACATGTATGACACACTAACTAGATTTTATTAAATTAAATTAAATTAAATTTATTAGAATAGTTATTAAAATTGACAGAAATTTTCAAAATGTATTGGTTACAAAAAAAAAAAAAAAATTGTTGTATGTGAAATATACTTAACAAGAATATACTTAAAATATATAAAACCTGATTGCATTATTAAGATCTTATATTTTTTGCTGTCGCTTTTATCTCGAAAAGCTTTATGTAAGCTTAATAATAAGACAGTCAACATGGTGTTACGGCCTACGTGACAAAGAAACTTTATACAAATTTTGCACTTAAAAAAATAACCCTTCTGTCTAGTGCAGCCGGGTATAAAAGCTGTCATGTGTATTTGGCATTTTTATTTTGTATAAAAATAATTAATTGCAAAATTATAATATTTGTTTTAGTTTTATTATTTTTCCTATCATATCGCACCTTATACACAAGATGTACAGAGGCGAACTTAGTACTGAATACCATAGGCATTCTCTATTAGTCTGCCTTTGGGTGATGCAGAAGTGTATAAAAATATAATATAAAAAAGAAGAAAGGATATACCAATATGCAAAAATAAATGTGTAATTATATATATACATAAATATTATATAACTGGTTTTAATATAACTGTTGAACATTAATAATTCTTTAGCGGATGGAAATTCATTTCGTATTCTGTTAGTGGATTTATGTTCCTAATTGCAACAACCACAAATTTTGTTTCCCAAATGTCAAAGTTGTTTAATTTTAAAGCAATGCTTAATATTATTTAAAGTTATCGAATGTATTCGCAGAACGTAAAATAATTATTCTACCTTTTAGATGAAACTCGACAATTTAAGGTATTATCCTGAACAGTATGTTTTGGGGCTACGTTCCTCAATGGAATAAAAGGACGGAACCGAAACCTCATTGTGGGAATCACATTCGCACTTCTCCTTTTTTTCGGATAAAATGTGTAGATATTTTATGATGTTTGGTGCATAAGCGCATGCGAGAAAAATCGGCCAAGTGTGCCGTACCATTATCGCATGAAGGGTTCCGTACCATTATCCATAGAAATGGAAAAAGATCATGTTTGTTGACCTCTTAAATATTTTTTATATATTAATTTAATTATTATTTTTTAAAGTGAATACATAACTAAATATTCTGTAAATATTTCAAACGTCTATCAGTTGTCGTTATCAATATCGAGCAAAAACGAGCAGAGCCGCCTTAAGAAATTGTTTTATTCTGTTCTTTAATATTTTTAATATTGTCGTCATTCGCCATTATATGACTGTATAAGTACTGTGTAATATATAGCAGTCCAATCCCATACGACACCTGAGGGAAGAGTCGGGGCCCTGTTCTACTCAAACGAGAACCTGTAGATATATTCACTTGAATGTATTTATAATAAAGTTATTTTAATTATTATAAGTACTCATTTCGGCTTAGTCTTTACTATCTGCCAAAGCTATGCTTTGCTTAATACCAAAATTCAAGTATCTTTTCAAATTAATTCTATTTTAAAGCTATTGTATGGCACGAACAAAGAGTATGAAATTATGACTAAAATTCTGCGAAATTTCGTAAGAAGAAAATTCAAAACTTTGTGTGATGAAAGCCTGACGTGGCTGCTATAAGTAAGGTTTAAAATTTGAACCTTTTAGTGAAATTTCAGGCTTGTTTTTCATAATTTTGACTTAAACAGATAGTAGTTTTTTAAATGTTCAACAATTTCTTTCTGTTACCCTACACCTAATAATTGCTGACTACAACTGATTTTTTATTATGCCAACCTATATAAGTTTCGCGGGTGTAGTGAGTTTAATCTCATTCAAAATCGCTATATGAATAATAAGTTTTAAAAACGGCGTTGTTTTATTGTTGCTGCAACATTTCAATTGTTTTGAAAATAATGAAAGACATGAAGAAGAAGGTTAGTTAAAAATAGTGAAGTTTTAGTCTGTAGGTATTATTTTATACAGTAATAAAATAATACCTACAGACTGCAAGGTATGAACGTGTCTCGATTAAACAGATTTTGGTGTGTGTCTCCGTCACCGTACTGGGGCCGGCAAGGTGTTACGGACTCGAACCAAACATCGCACTCAAACCTATTTGACAAATTCTAAATCTTTTACAAAACAATCTGCAACAAAAAATCTAATTATTACTGGCCTATCGGTCTAGTGATTAGTTGATCCTGGCTGTAAATCGTGAGTTAAATTCTCACCCCGGACATATAATTCTATTACTATTATGAGCATCACTTGTTCTTTGTCTAGGTGTTAATGATCTATGTAATGTATATCCAAATCTATACAAATAATCTGTCTATCTGTCTGTTTGTTCTGGCTAATTTCTGAAATGGCTGGACCGGTTTTGGCGGCACTTTCACTGGCAGATAGATGATGTAACAAGGAGTAACTTAGGCTACTCTTATTTTAGAAAAAAAAAAAATAAGGCCTCACGATAAAAATTAAAACCAATAAAAAATTTACACGTTCTATCCAGTTTGGTATTAGAAGACCGTGTCAGAAATGTGTCAAATGAAAAAAAAAAAAAGGTTAAAATATTATTAGTGCTAACTTGTGCTATTATTAGTATTATTAGTATCATTACAAAGCTAACATTATGTAACGACATAACTTTGAAAGCATTTATTACAATTATATGTATGTATATATTAACATACATCTTGTCGTAATGTGGCTATTTAGCTACAAACAATTACAAGCAAATGTACTAGTTAAATATTTAATAAGCCAAGTTATGTTGTTACGCTTACAAATTCTTGGAGTTTTAAAGGTTTCACTTATTATTTTCAAGAACAGTGACTTATAGAGATTCCTAAAGGTATTTACATAATTTGCAAGGTCTTAAAACGTTTAGAAAAGAATTTAGGGACTGAAGAATAAAAGTAACATGAACTTTTATTATTTGCAAGATGTTATTGGTTACAGTACAGACGTTTTAATATCCTGATATTAGCTTTACTGTCGTGATAGTAATATCTTTAAATTGAAATATTACACCGTATGTATAAAATGTTTATTATTTCTCATAAAAATTAAAGCGTACTACAAAAAATGGACAATTTTGTTTGTAATTAAGAACTTGGTGGCATTTTTAATATTACCTATAAAATGTACACATAACAATTTTTAATGATTTTATGAGTATTGCTTCTCGTGCACCTTACTATAATAGCATGCTACAAGATGCACTAATATCCTGGAAACATCACTCAGCAATAGGCCACTGGTACTGGTTTGTATCAGTGGCCTATTGCTGAGTGTTTCGAAGACCCAGTTTATGTCACTTGCACACCAGATACAAGGGACAACATTCCCATAATCAAAGATGGCCAACTGGTTAATATTTGCGACCAGTATAAGTATCTTGGCAGTGTGGTTCATAACCCTGGGAGCGTTAAACAACCTATTCAGCACCGAACAGCTGCAGCATTCCTGAAATGGTGAGAAGTAATCGGGTGTCACGTGCTACAAAAGAATGCTCAAAGGTCTTGTTTACAAGAATACGTCCAGCTAGGCGGTCTCTCAGTAGAACTTCCATACAACTCAATTCTGTTGCTAAAATGAAGATGCTGTTAGATATGTGCGGCGTAACCGGGCTGGATAAAATACGAATGAAGGAGACACCGAAGATCAGGTAAGTGGAGGAGGTAGATAAGGAAAGCTGACCCCACTACCATATGGGATAACTAGTTTGGAAGACAGAGAGAGAGAGAGATAGCTTAATAATCACTATTTAGGAGGTTAATTGGTAAAAGAGACATACGTACAGTTTGTTTTATTATTGGCAGGCCTCTTATATGCCGATTATCAAGTTCTACTTCCTTTAACACTAGGTTCCTAAATAGAGTGTAAAGACGACAGGTATAAAAGTAAAAAGTTATGTAGTAGTAGAATGCAGAAATTATTGAATTGTAAGGTTATGTCGGGTAATCGTGTAAATCAAGTTTTACGTCAGTCAGTGCCGAAGCAGCCGCGCCTGGCAGTTCATAATAGCGTGCTGCCTAGGGAAGGTTAATAATGCTGTTTCGATGAGATCTAGAGGATCAGGATTATATATATATATGTATATATGTATATATATATTTTTTTTTTAGTACAATCTGTCTCCTTTGTGGGACATTCAGCAGTATGTTGGTTGGGGCTATTGCTGGCGCGCTCGGTATGTGGCCTGTGTCACATCCTCATTGTTATGTTGTTAAAACAGTAGTAGTAGTTAAAGCAGTACTTATATTTACTGTGACTGTATTGAATCTTGAGGTATTTTACGCTTTAAACGTACGCTTTGTTGTCGAGAGACAGTTGAGACTTTCGTCCAATGAGCCAGTAAAGCTTTCGCGTTTGAATACAAAGTTGCTTTCTCTTCGTGAAAATATGTTTTTGCCAGGTAAGTCTTTTGTCCAAGTGCAATCCAAGGTATCTCACATGATCTGCCTGTGGGACTGCAATGTTGTTAAGTGTGACTGGAGGACAAGATTCTCTTCTTAAGGTAAATGTGACGTTGACTGATTTTGTTTCATTTGCTTTTATCCGCCACTTTTTAAGCCAGTGGGATATATCATTTAGCCCTTTTTGGAGTATTTGTGAGGCTATTTTTGGATCGCTATGTGTAGCTAGTATAGCGGTATCGTCAGCAAAGGTTCCAGTAATGAGGGATTCAGATGTCGGCAGATTCGCAGTGAAAAGTACGTAGAGAATGGGACCCAGTACGCTGCCCTGCGGAACTCCTGCTTTTATAGGGCAGAGATCAGACAGTGCTTCCCCGTGTTGTACTATAAAATGGCGCTGCTGGAGAAATGATTTTAATATTCCGTAAAGGTGATTTGGTAGCCCATTTTTCAATTTGAATAACAATCCTTCATGCCACACGCGGTCAAACGCTTGAGATATATCCAAGAATGCACTGGCGCAGTAAGATTTACTTTCTAGCGATTCCATGATATGTTTCGTTAGTCTGTGCACTTGTTCGATAGTGGCATGCTTACTGCGAAATCCAAACTGGTGATCAGGAATTAGCTCCTTCTCTTTGAGTATAGGCAAGATTCGTTGTAGCAGTAGAGATTCGTATATTTTGGATGGAATAGGTAACAGACTTATGGGTCTATACGATCTTGTGTCTGTGTCTTGTGTCTTCTTCAGGTTGTTTCTCTGGCTTCAACAGCATTACAATTTTGTGCGACCTTCCACTCCAGGGGAAAGAACTGCAGTCTGGTCATGGCATTAAATACTGAGGTAAGGAAAGATATGCCAGATTCAGGTAGTTCTTGTAATATACGGTTTATAATAAGGTCGTAGCCTGGAGCCTTTTTAGTGACTGATTTTTTTATAATTTCGGGCAACTTCTGTGAATTTAAGAGGCATTTTCTGCGTACCTTTTGGACTATTTAAGTGGTTAGTAATTTCTGCTGCATCTTCTGGTGAGCCGTCATACGACTAAGGAGTGAAGATGTTTGAAAGATGTTCTGAGAAAGTTCCGGCTTTCTCTTGATCTGTCCGTCAGATTCAGATCAGATCAGATCAGATTTTCTTATAGGAGGAGAGACGTTGGCGGGCCGTTTTAGTCTTTAGTGGCTTTCCATAAAGAATAATCTGAGGAAGTAGTAGCATCCAAACCGGTAAGGTAGTCACGAAATCCGTCGGTGTCCAAGTTTCTAGATGGTGGGGTCGATGACCAAGCTGCATCCTGCACACTCTTGTTGAAATGTAGCACCGCTTCCGTTATTACGTCTTTCGATTTCAGACTAACTGATTCTTGGAATGCTTTGTCTGTGAGCTCGCGAAATAGGGACCAGTTAGTTTTATTATTATGCAGAACGCATTTCCTGACGCATTCTTGGGGGGTTGTGCGCAGTTCTACTATGATTGGAGAGTGGTCTGAGGATAGGTCCCAGCAACTCTGGCACGATATGATGTTCTTCGCCATTCCTTTGCTGACACAAAAATCTATAACATCTGGGATTTTTCTTTTGTCTGTTGGCCAGTAAGTCGGTTGACCAGTCAGATACCACGTTCATATTTCTTTTTTGTATGCATTTAAGGAGTTCTCGTCATCTGGGTAGGACAAGCCTGGAACCTCAAAACGAATGCTTGGCATTATAATCACCTCCTGCAATAAACCTGCCTCAGAGTGATTAAAAGAAGTTACTGAACTCCGTTTCCTTGATAGTAAATCTAGGTGGACAATAGAGGGCCGATATTGTGATGTCACTAATCCAGTCTGTTATGACGACGTTTGTTGCCTGGATGTAGTTTTTACAGTAATGTTGCAGTACATGGTGTTTGATGTTTGACCTGATAAGAACGGCCGATCCTCCATGCGCTTTATTGTCTGGGTGGTTTGTATGGTACATGTTGTATCCTGGTAGCCTAAAGTAGCTTTTGGATGTGAAGTGAGTTTCTGAGATTAGTAAAACATCTATGTGGTGTATTTTAACGAATATTTTTAACTCTTCCGAGTGGTTTGACAAGCCATTAGCATTCCATACACATAATTTTAGTGCTGTGAATGTGACGGCATTTTTGAAATTAAATCGGTTAGCGTTCGGGTCATAATAAACATTTGGTTCATCAGGGCAACAAGTGTCTCTGTAATGGTTTTGAGTTCATTCGTTTTTCGATTTGCATCCTTAGTTTTTTTTTTTTTTTTATACTATAGGGGGACAGACGAACAGACGGGTCACCTGATGGTAAGTGACACCGCCGTCCATGGACACTTGCAACTCAAGAGTCGCAAGTGCGCTGCCCGCCTTTGAGGGTGATGAGGGATAGGGGATGCAGGGAGCGGAAAGAAGAGAGGAGGGATGAGGAGATGGAAAAAGGACAAAGGAGATGAGGAGAGAGAAAAGGGGGGCGGGGGAATTGGGCCTCCGGAAACCTCACTCAATTCGGGGAAATGCAACGCAAGCGTTACTTCATAACCGGTTTTCTGTGAGGCCGTGGTATCGCACCGGTCGAGCCGGCCCATTCGTGCCTAAGCATGGCTCTACCACTCTAAGAAGTGTTCATTGTTTGTGTCGTAGGTTGTTCAGGGACCTCTTTTGTGGCTTGGGCATACGATTTTCCGTTGTTTGTTGATTTGTTTGAAGGTTCTTGTTCCTTTCTAGTGTATCCAGGGTTTTTTCTGACTTTGGTGATTGGATGGGGATATCGGACTTTCAACAGCTCTTTGTAGACTGTGCAGCCTTTATAGTTAGCTGGGTGGTTGCCCTCGCAAAGGAAACATTTAACCTCTTTTGATATGTCTTTCCGTAAGCAAGCTGAAGTGTGGTGCGAACCTGCACATTTGACGCATCTGGGCTTTCTATTGCATAACTTTTGTGTGTGGTTGTAATCTTGACAATTAGTGCATTGAGGGATTACCCGCCTTGGTCTGGGTGCTTCAAATGATATGCGACAGTGTAGTAGATATTTAATGCTATACTATATATGTATGTGTGTATGTGTATGTATATATATCTTTATTATTTTCACGAGTCTCTAGTTCGATGTTCCACATTGATAATGCCTGTTTTGTTTTTGCGTTTTGAATGTTCCAGACGTTTATTACTTTGTGGTGAAGCTCCTTAATATCAATTTTTATATCCTCTTTATCTGTAGATGGGTGTAGATTTTTTAGCACAACTCTAAAACTGCGGTCTTGTTTTGGCTAGTAACTATAAAATTCTGTATTTTTAGCCTTTATTTCTTTATAAATAGTGGAGTATGATTCGACTGATTTCGATTGTATTTTAACTCTGTCACCTCGTAATAACTTGATTTCATATTCTCCTTTTGCTACGTGTTCTAATAATTTCATTAAAGGTTGTATATTCTTGACTCCGTCAATAAATAGTGGATGGGGTCTTGTGGGCTTCGGTGTTTGTATTACAGGTTTGTCTGCTTGGTCTATATCGTCGAGCCCTTTGAAGCTATTGGATGTTGGTACTGCTGGTGTTGCAAGCCAGTAATTCGATTTTGCCTGCTTTTGGTTGCGCATTATGTCGTCTAGACTGGATCTTTGCCTTTTGCCATAATCCACTTCTGTGAATAGCTGTTCTTCAGATTCTTCAGCTGTTTTATCTGCCAGTTCGATGTTCCCTTGATTAGTTGTTCCAATAAAAGAACTTGATCTTGGGCGATTTATGAACATTCCTTTGTGTAGAAGTTGTTGAGTCATAGTTTTTTGGTTAATCTTATCTAATTTTTGTTCGTTTTCAGGTTTATAATTGCTTATTCTATTTTTGTTCCCACGAGTAGGGTCGATTCAACTCGTCACAAGAGGGGTGACGCCCATTTCCTCAAGAGGGCAAAATACAACGGCGTTTGCCGGGTCCGCCGAGGTTGGCGCTTAGAACTTGCCTCCTGCAAGCCATGCATCCCCTCGGCACGTAGTCCCACCTTAGGATTAGGGTAACTTTTTAAAGAGGTATTCTACCTCGTGGCCCGGGCGACTAAGCCAAGGCCCTCGATTCTGTGGATGCACAGAGTTGCGAGTTGTGGGGGTCATTTCCTACCTTCATCAGGTTCTGGCTTGTTAGGCCAGGGTTTATTTCGGGTTAATTACCTTCACTCAGCCAACCCTCCTCTTTTTTCATACGGGCTTGGGACCGTCAAAGGCAGAGTTTAACGATAAATATATAAAGTTAGTTTGATAGCCGGTAGAGGTCGACCTCAATACACTGTGGTCAATTTGGTGATGTTCTGAAGAAACGGCAAGTAATAAGTACCTGAAATCGAATGGCTTGAATGAAAGATTTAATGGCAATAGAGAAAGCTCAAGAAATATAAAAGAAGTTAGTGGCAGGCTTTTGTCTCTGCCTACCCTGAAAAGAAAAAAGCATGTGATTATGTATGTATGTATAATGTATATTATTATGCTATTACTGCTGCTCTATTATGGATTTTATAGTGTTATATGTTTTTTTTTATAATGCGAATAAAATGTGCTTCTTAAAGTAAACAACTGCCAGGAAACATAAGCTCTTAGATAAACAACTATTACTACGTTCCCAGTGGGGTCACATATACATAGAAATAAATTTGAGCGCTGTCCAGTGAAGACAAGCTGAATTACGTGTTAAATATTTACCCCGTATTACATAAACTTCCCAACTTTAACAGTCGCGCTGAAATCCGTAAGTCATTAACACCTAATTTGATCGGAACATTCTTTCGTTGTAATGGAAGTTCATAATCTCCATTCATGTAAATTTCATTACATACAACATTTTCAGCAGAAGGCAAAAGAAGACTCAGTAAGAACATCAACGCACGAACTCCTTCGTCAAGACAAGAACATGTACTCGTAACACCGTTTTTACAATCAAATTATTTAAAGTGCTGCCTCATAGCCTACACCGGCGATGGATTTAAAATCTTATTATCTTTAATGGAATATTATTTTTGATGTGTTTCATACGCTTTTTACACAATTTATTAAAATTAATCATGTTTATATATTTTTTAAGACTTTTGTAAGTGGTGGTTTTTATGTAAGGGCACAAATTTAATATTCGTTTCGCCACTACGTAGACTAAGTTTGTGTCTTTTATAGGTAACTTAATAAAAGATCTTACTATTCTCTTCTAAAAACTTTTTCAACTTTATAGGTTATTTTATTTAAGATGATAAAAATGTAAAACCTATTACTACCATAGGTAAGATAAAGAATTGAGTAATAAAAAAAATACTGATAAATTAACTTGGTAATTAAAAGAATTGATAAAATATGAATGAAGCCGAGGATGTTCAACGCCGCTATAATTATTTCGTATGTTTTAAACAATGCTTATATTGTATTTAAAAGCAAGTTCTAAAGATAAAGAAATATAAATAAAATATGTATATCTTAGTTTTTAATTACTTCTAGCAATACATTATTATGCTGTAAATCATGATCAACATATCCTTTCTGTAATAAATAGTATATACATATGCCCGCTGCGGCCCTTTCAATAAAATCATGCTATTAAAAGATATTAATTAAGAAAGAAAATCAATTTTTCTTCTTATACATTTTCTTTTTTTGCAGATTTCCTAATTGTATACCATGATTTATTTGCTAAAGAAGTATAGATATCGTTTTGAAGGAATAATATTTATGAGCACGAGTTAAGCAGGGAAGAAACACAGGAAGAAGAAGAAGAAGGAAGGAACTAACACAGGAACTGATGACGGATCATCGTTCTTCATCTATTTTAGGTTGCATTTGGTGTTTAAGTAAGATTATAAGTAATTAGTATTTACGTATAAACAGACCTTATATAATATTAAGACAAATCATGAAATTTGTTATACGTTACAAACGTTTACAGTAGTTGGTAGAAAATATTTTTATAAAAACTAAAACCAGCAAAACTAGATATCTAAAACACATTTTGTATTTTATAAACCTAGTTTTTTAAGATTTAAACGAAAGTCCAATTTGTGCTAAAGTTTTTAAGTGCTTTTTTTCTATTTTGTGCTTTAGGGGCAAACGAGCACACGAGTCACCTGATGGTAAGTGACACCCGTAAATCACGAGTCGCAACGCACTTGTGACTCTTGAGTCGCGGGACTCAAGAGTCACAAGTGCGTTGCCGGCCTTTTACGTAGGAGTACGCGCTTTTCTTGAAGGGGTCTGATTATAATGTGAATTATACTGTTAGTATTTATACTATATATTTAGGTAACGTAATGTTTAAAATGTCAATATCGCATTTCCGGCATTATTAATTTAGGTTTGTAAAAGTTTATTGTTTTTAATATAAGTACCTAATTGATGTTTTTAAATAAGTCCGTAAGTTGTGACGTAAACATCGATTTACGCCTATTGTAATGCACTTGTTGTGATGGAATCAGGAATATGTTAAGAAACTAGTTATACTATAGGAGTTAAAATGAACCTTCAAAGAAAATGTTATACAAATACCTTTTATAACAGGACTTACCAATCTATATTAGTCATCGATCGTTCAAAAAGCGCATCTACGCGGCCAAGCCTCATGAAAATCTAATCGGTGTGTGATCACGGATTTCCTACGGTGTTTATAGGGTTGTGACTACAAAACGTTTTAATATAATTTAAAAAAAGTAATACTGAATTTGATACCAAGTGTTCTTTATTGCTCATCTGAAAGAGCTAATGTATACCTAAAAACATTGTTTTTATTTCAATAAAAAACTACTAAGTACTTTTTAGATTGCTGTGACAAAAAATATATTATACGAAATGTGTAGGCAGAGGCTCAGTTTTTTTTTTAGTAGCCTTCCATAGTGAGACCCCTTTCCATAGAGTTGACCCCCCTTTGGAAAGCAATATATGAAGTCCAAGAGTGGTGGTCATCATCCTCATTGCATGTCTAGTCAATGCAGCATAGTTACCCACACTATGGTGGCCTGGTGAGATGCTTTTTTACGCCCCGCTTAAAAGACCCGAGATCAATGTGGGAAGGAAACACGTGCCTACTTTTTGCCAACCAAAATATAGTCCCACTTGCGTAATGGGGGACAAGCCTATGCCCCCCCATTACGGCATTAGCCGGGCACTGAATTACTGTATATTTAATTACTGTAATATATATGTATATATATATATATATATATTACACCCATGGAGAGAGATGTGGTTTATTTATTTTACTCCACCAAAAACCATACGTAAACGCAAACTAGGAAATATGAAAGTTAAAATAAATATGATGGAAAACCATCGACAATGTGATTAGTAGGGACCTTTAATATTATCAAAATATAAACAGATAGATTAAAATATAAACTGTTAAAATTAATTCTAAATTCACCTTTATAGAAGAACTTTATTTATTTTATTTTATGGATATTGTCTTTTTTTAGTTTGAAGTTATGGAAGACAATATAGTGATAGAGAAATGTGATATACTTATTGGTTTTACGAGTAATTATTTATGGTACATTGGAGTAAATTATTGACATTAAATATTGTTTGTTGTACTACTAATTACATGCAAAGATTTGTTTCAAAATATAATTGTAGTTATATGAAGCTTGTAAGGATATAAACAACTTTTTTAGTGAGAAATTAGAAGTATGGAGAAAGGAATCAAACATGATCAACTATTAGTTTTTGTTTTAATTTTCAATCTTTAAAAAGGTATAAGAGAAATACATTAAAAATATAAAAACAAATAATAGACTTTTAAATAAGTAGATTAACAACTTCAACTTCAAGCCTTTGTCCCGTGTCTGTAAGAGGTAGGCACACCCACACCCACGCAACCCAACATAATAACGTAATACCGTAACTTCTGAGAACTGGATGGGAAAATTTGTAGTATATTGACAGGAATGTGAGGATAGAATGGTAAAGAAATGGATATTGCTGATGTAGATGGATTGGGGAGTATAAGCAATAGCTCACGGAAGGCATCGCATATATATAACTCGAAATATATAATAATATATATATATATATATATATATCATGATGTATATAATGAATATAATAATTATAAAAATCGGTTTTGAAATGAGCAAGATATCGTTTCATATGTATTCTTAATCCTTATTTTTCCACCAGAGAGGTGAAATATTTACTTCTAATTTAAATGAAGCCGAGGGGGAAGTAGTTTACTTCCCCCAATATCCAAATAAAAAAAGGTTCTTTTAAATCGCTTAATAAATGACAGTGAGTGTGATGTGGTAACAAACATTTGGAATATACAACCGAATGTAGATATTTATTTCAAATCTGTAGGTTAAAACAAGTATAATACATGTTTATAGGTCGTTTAGTCAATGAGAGTGAAAAAAAAATAATAATAAAAGAGAACGCTTTGAAATATAGCGCAAAATAGAACAGTAAAAGTTTGAGTAATTTGAATATTTAAATCCATTCTGTTTCTAAAGTACATTTAAGTTACACTTAAGACCGAGTGGTCTTCATAGTTTCTAGACGGAACTTTGTCCGTCACATGCTAATGATTTAGTTTTCAATTTTGGGGCCGCAATCAAACAACGTTAGTTACACACAAATCTTTTCCAGTATAGCAATTTCAGCTGGTGTCATATATTTTATTTGTTCGACGAAGGCTAGCACATCCTAGCGAAAGCTTTCACCACCCAATCAATCCGTATAAACAATATCCCTTTCATGCCCTCGTTTCCTCTCCTTCCCAAAGTAGGCTTGCCCTTATTGCGTAAGTGGGAATTAATTAAAGACGACAAAATGTGGCTGTTCAATACTATGATAGTCGTCACCAGGTATAACGTAATGTGTGGTCGACACACCAAACATTGAAATTAACCAAGTGAGCTGTGGAAACCCCCTCGGGCCGTCATTCCACCCGGGTTTTCGGTGGAACGGTGTGTAGGAATCGAACCGACTAAAACCACACGGTGTGCCTTACTGCGCTTAAAATAGGAGGAATCCGTGAACAGCTTTATTAAGACATCCGGACCCCTCCTAGCGCCTGCCCGCACTATGCGGGCACCACCTGCGGGTAACCTATCAATAAGGCGACATCCAGACACACGCGGACGTCACCCCCTCGCGGCTAGCTATATGGCGGATGGGGGGGAAAACCCGTCCCGACCACCCGCAGCCACACTCAGGGCGGCATGAGGCGCTGGTAAGCGCGTCTCCGCCGCCCGGTTCGCCGGCGGCGAATTTGGTCCGAGTGGAGATTATCCTCCCGTGCCCGCTCCGCCGCCTCCTTCTGTGAGATGACCTCCTCACAGAAGGCTGCGACCGCGGTAAAATTCCTGTCACTGCCGACCATGGAGCGTATGATGGCCGGCAGTGACAGATTCTCTCCAATGACTGCAGTGAGGGCCCGACGCTGCGTCGCACAAGCGGGGCAATCCGCGAGCGTATGCTGGGCCGAGTCCTCACTACAGTGGTAACAGACGGGACTCAATTCTCTCCTAGCGACCGAGTGCAGGCACTTTCCGAAGCAACCGTGCCCGGAAAGAACCTGCGTTAGTCGGAAAGAAAGGGTCCCGTGCTGCCGCCCTGCCCACTCGACAATGACCGGCTGGAACGCCTCCACGGTGGCTAAGCCAGCACGTGGAGCCTCCAGTCGGGTCGACAAACGAGCCATAGTGACTCGGCGAGCGGCCTCACGCCACTCGCGTACCTCTTCGTCCGGGGGTCGATTACCACTACCGCGATATACTTCGGCGAGCACTTCCGCCTCCATGTCCCACGGGGGAGTTGCGGCCAACGCGCAAGCCGCCTTCGTCGACACGGTGCGGTAACCGCGTATAGCTCTAACCACCATGACCCTCTGAGGGCGCCAGAGGCGTGCCCTATTCTGGGCGGTCAGAGCTTCCGCCCACACCGGTGCACCGTATAGTGCCATTGACCGAACAACCCCCGTGAAACTTGAACGGCTTACTATAACCATTCAACCTTTCCATTTAACACCTCCTAAGTCCAGCATCAGAAGAGCAATAAGAGCAATCATTGGTATTACATTTTCGTAGTAGTTTATGTGTAAGAGTTAGAAAGAAAGAAGAAGGAAAACAGATGAAGTTAACAAAAGCTGGTAGATATGAACTGGTTTGGCTTGAGTGCCAACTTAACTGTTAGGCTAGTGTTCAATAATTCTGACTGGTGAAACAGAGGTAGTGGATTCGATTACATTCGGGATAAATAAAATTGTTAATTGTTGTCCCCAGTCTGTCTGTGACCCATAAATAATTTTAATGCGGGTGTTTTTTTTAAAAAAAAAAAACAACCACTTTAAACCCACTGAGTAAAATATTTCATTAACATAACAATTGTTTAATTTTTTTTTTTTTTTTTTTTATACTATAGGGGGACAGACGAACAGACGGGTCACCTGATGGTAAGTGACACCGCCGTCCATGGACACTTGCAACTCAAGAGTCGCAAGTGCGCTGCCCGCCTTTGAGGGTGATGAGGGATGGGGGATGCAGGGAGCGGAAAGAAGAGAGGAGGGATGAGGAGATGGAAAAAAGGAGAAAGGAGATATGGGAGAGAAAAGGGGGGAGGAGGAATTGGGCCTCCGGAAACCTCACTCAATTCGGGGAAATGCAACGCAAGCGTTACTTCACAACCGGTTTTCTGTGAGGCCGTGGTATCGCACCGGTCGAGCCGGCCCATTCGTGCCTAAGCATGGCTCTACCACTGTTACTACTGTTTTAATATTTCTTGATTTATATTTTTTTACCGAGAAACTATCTTAACAGTAAACGTAACTTAGATCTCTTACTATAACCAAGTACCAGTGCTCGTTCTAAACGAACTTATAACGTATATCGTTCCGAGGCAATGCCCTCTGAGACTAAGAAACTAAACGAAAGTACTTTAAAATGTAAGATCCTCCATCTAATTCCGTTCGCCAGCCCTGTATCAGCTCGCAATATTCACAGACATGCATTATTCAGTTTCATTACTCCCCAGCTACTGCGGACAATAAATCGAAGGATGGCATTTATTCATTCAATCTTTTTACACAGTCAATGGATCAGTCACAGGAATGGTACTTTATAAAATTACTTATTTTGCAACGATATAATTGAGCTTTAGAAGTTTGTGGTCCAGATAAACGTTTGTACGATTAGATCTTATGAAAGGTTACCGTGGTTCCTTACACAGATGTATGATAGATAGATTGAATGTTGAGTTCGGAGTGTCTAAATAAAACCGCTCTGTATGACTGATAAATGATCACTAAATTTATTGACGTAAGTAAATATCGTCAGCTGTTTTAAAATTGCTAAATGTGCGGTTCATCGTATATCCTACTAGAAGTTGACCTTATCACAACTGCTCCGCTCCTAAGAGTGGCAGCATGATGTTTTATAGTCTATATTAATCTTGTATCATGTACAAAATATGAAAATATTATAAAGAGGCAGAGTCTGTTCTGAGCTACTAATCCGATTTAACATATTATTTTTGCATTAGATATAAAGTTTTTTTTTGGATAGCCTTGTCATCGTGCGTCACGTTTTACAATAATGTATATACAACGAGGATAAAACTGTGGGGTGCAGGTACTTTCACATAAAAAAAAGAAATGAAGAATTGTTCATTTCGTAATAAACGTTTGTTTACAAACATGCAAAAGACAAAACATATTCATACTGTCTGCAGCTAGGCTTGCATTGACGACTCTAGTAAAATAACCCTACAAATTGAACATATACTATGAAATATATAGATAAATACACACATACCATAGTTATCTATGGCACACAAAAATACATAGCTATAAGCTTTTTGTCTCACACAACCAACCTGTTGAACAAATTGACTGCCGTATTTTCGGACCAATACGACCTTCAAACCTATAAGAAAAGAGCGTACTCCTACCTAAAAGACCGACAGCGCACTTATGATTCTGGAGTTGCCGGTCCCCATGGGCGGCGGTAGTCACTTATCTTAAGGGGACCCGTCTGCTCGTTTGCTCTCATTATATAAAAAAAACATTGCCTGTGTCCAGCAGTGGACTGCAGTAGGCTAATTGATTGATACTCTATCCCCAAAGGGGACTCAAAGCTGTATTAAGCACCCATGTTTTACCAATTAGATTTGGTACTACTAGCGAAATTGGACGCAAGCCTATTGCTGTCAACCTACCCATTAAGTTAATTGGGAGTAAATAGTACAGGCAATATAAGGAAAAGTACTCATGCAGATGGATCCTGTATTTAACAGTGGTAGAACCATGCTTAGGCACGAATGAGCCAGCCCGAACGGTCTAATACCACGACCTTACATAAAACCGGTTGTGAGGCAACGCTTACGTTGCATTTCCTCGAAAAATAGTATGTACCTGTGCGTGTAACTGAGTCATATTAAAAATGAATAAAGCTCAGTGCGTTGCTAGCAAGCATTGGTTCCTCGTATATCATCCTCGTATTTAACAAGACAACGTAAGCAACACCAAGCCCGAATACTTCGGGGTTGCACTCCTCTTACAGAATCTAGCAGCTGTTTTACTCGAATGAAATATACCTAATCAAAACGATTTATAGAGAACAAGGCCCTAATCAACGCGCTTACGTAGCAGATTTGTAATTGTTGGAGGTCCGACTGTAATTCTCTTGATTAATCACCGGTATTTTTTAAATCCTTTTTGAAATTGCCTTTTCATAAATAATGGTGCAGGGATGCACCATTATTTATGAAAAGGCAGCAGAAGTGGCTTGCAATGGGAGAGTCCTGTGTCCAGCAGTGGACTGGACTGGACTGGATGATGATGAATTGAAGTTAAGTTTTTACCTACATTAGGTACTCCTTACGTAGTAGTCGTACTTGTATTACTATAAACTAGCACTTTATTGAATAATAGCAGATAACCTAGTCATATAAGCTATTTATAACCATTTTGTCATACTTATTATGTTAAGATAACTTACTTTTTCTCTTTTCAAAGTACACAGTTGATTCACAACTTCATAAATACAGCAGAACAAAAACACAAATCTACTATTATCGCACATATTTAGCGATAAACATACCTCAATGTCATCTACGAAGATTATTAATACTGCATTTTTGAATTGAAGTTCCTTCCCTACATTTTTTTAAGTCAACTCCCGCGCTAGTATTATCTCTGTATCGCGAAGAATTTAACAAATATTCAAATACTGGACACAAAGAAAATCCGACTGAGGAAAATATTGCATTACACAAAGTAATGTAAAGTGCGGGGTCGTACCCACAAAACTCAGCGGTAGCGTAGGGGCAAGACGACAACTTAACATCCATCCGTGCTAATAACAAAAATAAGGTGTTAGCTCTCTAAAGCGTAAGTAATTTGGGCCAATGACACTCTGAATGATGTAAGGATCACACACACTTCCAAAAATGTTTAGGATTTTAGTGTTTTTGGTGAAATTATCTTTAATTTCTGTCTCACATACGTAAATGAACCCTGAAAACATTAAAATCCTTTTTTGCCAGTTGAGTAAAAAATAACATTGATACTATAACTGAACTAATTATAGCGATAGCATGCCAAGGACTTGAAGGTAAGACGATTCGTGTTCGAAATTGTGTACTATTTATTCAAACGTACGTTCTTGACAGCAAACAAATTGATTCCAATAAAAATATGATGTGTAATTCAGTTACAATACACGTACAATACAATTCATAGTTTTATGTATATTACCTCTATGATACTATTTTATAATTACATAGTAATCTTGAATAATATTTTTTTGTGTTTTGTGGTAGTTTACTTTCTACAAAATTGATAAATATTTAAAAACCAACACAATGCGACACAATATACACATATGTATATCTTATATAAAGCCTGATTGTCATCTATTAGAAAGTATTCATTTCGTATACCTGACCTACCTTTACCCACACAGCATAAGAACATATTTGATGTTCAATGTTAACGTAAAATAAATGATCCTTTAATATTCTGGCGTGCCGTTCCATCAGGCGTGAAATCATCGTCCAAATTGTTTTCGAAGTTTTATAAATGGTCTCTAAGTGTCTTAATTGTACTCGTCTTAATCGTTACTCGATTGTTCTTTAATTAACAAAGCCTAAATCAAGACACATGGCGCCAATATGGCTCGTAATTGATTCTGTATAGCAATAAAAACTAAACTGCAAAAAGTAACCCTGATACCCTTAATGTTACGAGAAAGGCCGATTAGTTTCACCATTCAATAGAAAGAACCTGTGAGAAGCTATTAAGTTAATCCGCTTATGCTCTTACCTACAAATATGGCCCTTAGTTACCTGTATCGATTAATACGAATCCATTGACTGCTATGACTGCAAGTAATTTGACACTTCCCTTCGAACACAGCAATGAAACATCGTGATTCGTTAGTCTCGATATTCTTTTGGTAATTAAATGTTGGAAGAGTGTTTGTAGGGATGGGAAGGCACGCAAAGTAATCAGTGCTAAGTCATTTCATTGCCCGATAAAGAGGCTACTTTGTAGGCTAAATTAATATTATTCGAGATGGAGAGGGCCTCTTTGAGATAACGCGTATATCTGGCAGTTTTATTAGATTCCTTTTTCGGTATATTTTATTTGTAGAGGGTGTTAGCAGCTCGTTTCGATGTGTTAGCGATGCTATGTAAACTTATCCTCTTTTTCCTTAATATTTGAGTTCACTTTTATTGATACGAGAACATTCTATGTGTGATCTTGGTGCGATGAAAATAGAATATTATGAATATACTACTGTAGGCACTGTATGATACTGCGTATTGTTAATTTGTACGAAAAAGGTTACTACTTATATCTTAGAGTGGTAGAGCCATGCTTGCTTAAGCACGAATGGGCCGGCTCGACCGGTGCGATACCACGGCCTCACAGAAAACCGGTTGTGAAGTAACGCTTGCGTTGCATTTCCCCGAAATGAGTGAGGTCTCCGGAGGCCCAAAATACCCCACCCCCCTAATGATAGCGCTGTTAACGAAAAGGATACCCCAGGGGGGTACCAGCGCTAGCGTTGGAGAATCCCCCCCTGGACGTCCACCCTCAGTACGGATTATGCCTGAGCGTGGACGCCCAGGCTGCCCCTCGTACTCTGGGGGGGGCTCAACTGCGCTCTCAAAATTTGCTCGGGGCAAGAGAAGGCATACCATGGCACCCCCTGTCACGTTTACCGTGGATTTTTGTAACATCAGGGGCTTACATTCGAACCTCGACACTGTCCACCAACACCTTGAGACAGCAAAGCCGGCCTTGCTCTTTTTAACCGAGACGCAGATATCATCTCCAGCGGACACATCCTACCTCTGCTACCCTGGGTACGGACTGGAACACTCCTTTGTTCCTAAGGCTGGTTGGTGTATGCGTGTACGTTAGAGATGATATCACTTCTCGCCGCCTCAGCAATCTTGAAGGTAGGGACCTCTCCATCTTATGGCTACGTGTAGACTGCGACGACCATCCCCGCATCTACCTATGCCTCTACAGGTCCCATAGCGGTGATGCCGAAACGGACCGACTCATCGAACACGTCCAAATGGCTACAGACTCAGTGCTCCAGCAGGTCCCATCCGCAGAGATCGTGATTCTTGGCGACTTTAACGCCCATCACGCCGAATGGCTTGGTTCGCGCAAAACCGATCATGCGGGAAGATCTGTTCACGATTTCGCCTTGGCATATGGCTTGACGCAGCTGGTAGCAACGCCTACGCGAATCCCAGATGCAGAAAGCCACGTGCCTTCACTGTTGGATCTTCTGCTGACCTCACATCCTGACGGCTACAAAGTATCCGTTGAGGCCCCTCTTGGCTCTTCGGACCATTGCCTGATTAGGAGTATGGTGCCACTCGTTCACTCGCTGCGGCCGCGTGTTACAGGCAGTCGCCGCGTATGGCACTATAGGTCAGCAGACTGGGATGGAATGAGAACATTCTTTGCATCCTACCCATGGAGGCAGGTTTGCTTCTCGCCGGATGATCCCAATGTCGTTGCTGACTCTGTCGCGGATGTTGTGCTTCAGGGTATGGAACTTTTCATTCCATTCTCCCTGATTCCCACAGGTGGCAAGTCCCAGCCTTGGTTTGGTCGAACCTGGAAAGCGGCGTCCCGCCCAAAGCAGGAATGTTACCAAGCATGGGCTAATGCAGCGACAGCACGGGATGTAAAGACCAGCACATTAAAGAAGCAATTTAACTTTGCCTCCAGGTCCCTCAAAAGAGTAATTGCTGGGGCGAAGTCGGCTCACATCGGCAGAATTGGCGAGAGACTAGTTAGTCTCCCCTCCGGAACTCGTGCATTCTGGTCTCTTGCCAAAGCTGTCCAGGGGAACTTTTGTAAGCCATCCCTTCCACCTCTGCGCATAGGAGATAATTCGTTGGCCCACGACGCTAAAGAAAAAGCCGATCTTCTGGGCAAACTCTTTGCCTCCAACTCGACCCTGGACGACGGGGGAAACGCACCGCCGACCATACCGCAGTGCGAGACCCGCATGCCGGAAGTCCGGTTTACACAAAGGGCAGTGCGTAAAGCGCTTCTTTCCCTCAACGTTCATAAGTCGAGTGGGCCCGATAGAATCTCTCCTATCGTGCTGAAGACGTGTGCTCCAGAGTTAGCACCGGTTTTAACGCGCCTTTATCGCCTTTCCCACTCTCTTGGCGTAGTTCCAAACTCATGGAAGACAGCTCTAGTGCACCCAATCCCTAAAAAAGGAGATCGCTCGGATCCGTCCAACTACAGACCCATAGCCATCACCTCCTTGTTCTCCAAGATAATGGAATCCATTGTTAACTGCCAGCTCCTCCGGTACTTAGAAGACCACCAGCTCCTCAATGATCGACAATACGGCTTCCGTCAGGGTCGTTCAGCTGGTGATCTTCTCGTATACTTGACTCACCGGTGGGCACAGGCGATCGAGACCAAGGGGGAAGCGTTGGCCGTTAGTTTGGACGTGGCGAAGGCCTTCGATCGGGTCTGGCACAAAGCGCTCCTTGCGAAGCTTCCTTCCTATGGGCTTCCCGAGAAACTGTGCAATTGGCTCACCAGTTTTCTTACAGACAGAAGCATCAAGGTCGTTGTTGACGGTGCATGCTCCGACTCGAAGTCTGTTAATTCTGGTGTCCCACAAGGCTGTGTGCTATCACCCACGCTGTTTTTTCTGCATATCAACGACATGCTGCAGATTAGCAGCATCCATTGCTATGCAGACGATAGCACGAGTGATGCCCTTTAAACCGGCCGCGCTAACATTTCTCGGGTAAACGTCATCGAAAGCCGATCCAAACTTGTGTCTGAAATCGAAACTTCTTTATCAAAAGTTTCAGATTGGGGTCGACTTAACCTAGTCCAATTTAACCCCACGAAGACACAGGTTTGCGCGTTCACCGCTAAAAAGATGCCATTGGTCGTATCACCTCAATTTGAGAGCACTTCCCTAACTGCATCAGCCAGTATCGGAATCCTTGGCGTCGATATATCAAGCGAAGTCCAGTTTCGCGGTCACTTAGAGAGTAAGGCCATATTAGCCTCGAAGAAGCTTGATGTGCTAAACAGATCGAGACAGTATTTTACTCCGGGCCACCCCCTGCAACTTTATAAGGCGCAGGTTCGGCCGCACATGGAATACTGTTCTCATCTCTATACAGGTGCACCCCAGTACCAACTTCTGCCTCTTGACCGCATTCAACGGAGAGCGACTCGCATCATCGACTGCCAAGATATTTCTGATCGACTTGACACCTTGGCGTTGCGTAGAGATGTAGCTTCACTCTGCATCCTCTATCGCTTGTATCATGGGGAGTGTTCAGAGGAATTGTTCGGACTTATACCGGCTGCTGGTTTCCGCCATCGTCCTACGCGACAAAATATCCATCACCATCACCTGGACGATTGGCACTCCACCACTGTGCGCTTCTCCAGAAGCTTTTTGCCTCGCACAATCAGCTTATGGAACAAATTGTCGCCTGCCGTATTTCCGAACCGAGAAGAAGAGAGCGTACCTCTACCTAAAAGGCCAGCAACGCACTTGTGACTCTTGAGTGGGTGTCCATGGGCGGCAGTAGTCACTTACCATCAGGTGACCAGTCTGCTCGTTTGCCCCCTATCGCATAAAAAAAAAAAATAGGCTCCTGTTTATTTGTGAATAAGTTTGGCTGTGACTTTTAAACTTTTTTGTGTCAAATAATAAAACATATCTAATTCATAAAGCTACTTGGCTTTTCTAATACATATGTGTATACTATGAAGAAGAACGGGCAAGAAACTTTACTTACAAGTGAAAGTTAAATTAGAGGACAATATAACGTTGAAAAGTGACAAAGTATAGTATATACATGCATATTGATAAACGACTACGTGTATGAATAATAAGATCAGGCATTGTATTATCCGGAACCGGTACGAGGGCCGAGTTCATCAAGTCAAGGGAAACCCGCAAAACGAAATATAAGATGAACATTTGTCTGTAGTAGATCCTTGCTTAGGCACAAATGGGTCTGCTCGACCGGTGCGATACCATGACCTCACAGAAAACCGGTTGTGAAGGAACGCTTGCGTTGCATTTCCCCGAAATGAGTAAGGTTTCCAGAGGCTCAACTCCTCCTCTCCTCTTTCCTCTCCCCTCAGAGCACTTACGACTCTTGAGTCGCAGGTGTCCATGGTCGGAGGTTGTCACTTACCAATAGGTGACAAATCTGTTCGTATATCGATAGGATTATTCCTGTGTCACGGAGGACAAACATTCAAGCAACGGACGCAAAGAACACCAAGACTCAGAACAACACTTTGAGGATTACACAAAGTTGTGTCCCGTGCGGGGATCGAACCCACAACACTTGGCGCGGAAGCGTAGTGGCGAGGTGACCACTTAAACCGCGCAGTTTATTATTATTATTGCATTAATCTTATGAAAAAAAATTAGACATTTAAATTCTGTCAAAATAATATTTCCAAAAAGAAGAATATTGTCTAGAAGTTTTCAAATTCTCGTAAATTATCTTCCAAAAGAATGATTCTTTGAAGAGAACAGTAAAATTCTCGATACGAGAATGTTTTCCAACCATCACTAGTCACGCACATCCTAAACGGCTTGACAGATTTTGACTTGCAAAATTGTAACAGGCGTCAACAATAGCGTCAACAAGAAAAGCAGAACTTAATAATACAGTCCTGTTTTATATTTGATTGATATATTTCCTGTTTGTTCTCTTAAAACTGAATATTACTTCTTATATAGATTAATCTTAGTGTTCCCATCTAATTAATCGAAGTGACATGCTGTTATTTAATATTAAACGAAGAGAGAACAAAATACATTTTCTTATTTTAATATTAAAATAAGTGTTTAATATTAAAATTAGAAAATGTATTTTTTTCTGTCTGTATGCCGTTGAGTTAATCGTATAATATTTATATATTTGTCTGACCAAGTTAATTACTCATTGAATTATTTTGCTTTTCTGTTTCAATATTTGATCATAGAACAAACTCAAATAATTGCCACAACTAATTAAATAATAAGAAGAAGCAATGTATTTATGATACTATAGCGAGGCCAATAATTTTATCGATATTCAAAGGGCGTGTAAGTTTTTTTCGAATTCAACTCGTCTTGTACAGCCTGCTAAAGGTTGACACGTTTTATTTAAAATACGATATGAATGTTGCAGTAAAAAAATCGATCCGTCAAAAGTTTCTTTAACTAAAGAAATTTGTTAAAAAATACTTTGACAGCAGCTTCATGATAATGGTACTTTTGACTGAAATCAAAGTCAAAGGAATTCCTAAAGAAAGCCCTATGGAACTTGGAACCAAAAAAATTGCCCGTTTAAATTAATTTTCTTTACTTTCCAACTAGTTAGAGTTACGTAAAACTTGCGTAAAACTAATTCAAGCGACAGAATGAGTTTTGCATTTAAAGAAATTAAGTGTTCAATTTTAAATAACTGTAGTTTTAATAAAAAAAATCTTAATGCTAAACTGATTATTGATTGGGGCTCTTAGTTTCTCTAACCCTTGTTGTAAAATATTTAGTACAAGTGCATTCGTTGCAACTATGCCTTAACGTAAATATGTTTTTAAATATTATATGAGGTCCATCATTTCGAATAAGAAAAAAAAGTCATTTAAATGTTAGATCAAGCAATCAATAAATTATATAACACTTATTTCGGCCACTATTGGTTTATTAATTTTGATTGTGTTGTATAATATGCAATTATCATTGTTTCTTGATTTTTAATAAACACCGTGAGTTGTTTTTTTTGGTATAAATAGGTAATACAAATGAAAAAGATGTGTGGTGCCGTGGGACACCAGATAGGAACGAAGTTTATAGAAGAAAAATCAAAAAAACTAGAAAGAGAGAAAGAAAGAAAATATATTTATTATGTACTCATACAAGCCAAGGATAACAAATTCATCAGACGTTAATGCTAACAAGTATCACTGTATGAGACAAAAATGGCCGTGTGTAAAATAGAATACGTGGGTCACCCTGAAAGTTTTTAGAATAGGCCAGTAAGAAAAGCAGCTGATAAAAAAAAAAAAATTAGGAAATCTCTGGGAATATGACGATGTGGAATTAATTCTTATGTCTTTTTTTTTATTATTATTTATTATGTACAAAAAACCTGTATACACTCAACAAAAATAATCGTCGCGACACCACACTGTTCAATGCGAAATAGAAAGACAAAACAAAAATATCTGGCTTGCTTTCTATAAGAGAGAGAGAGAGAGAGAGACAGAGAAACATGGGCACGCCGCACGGCTTACAATAGCTTACTATAGCAAAAAGTGTCGTTACAACTTTTCGTCTTAATTTTTTCCGTCTAGCCCTCTTTGGCAACGCGCGATAAGGAACTTCGTTCCAATATTTTTTATCATAAATATTGTAAGTAACCCCCATCGGCTTTGGACACCTGCAACTCGAATCGTACATGTGCTGCCCGACTTTGAGGATAATGAGGGGGTATGAGGGGAGAGGAAAGAGGAGAGGTCGAGTCGTTATTGACTAGCAGTGCGTCCAAGCTTCAATGTTCAGATTGTAAACAAAAGTTCTGTACTACAGAAGTTCTTATGATAGGCGATAATTTTAATAAACATTTATTAATATGCGGCGAGCAGTCTGTGGCACAAATCTCACCTTAGACAATCACCCTTATATTCTCTTATTACGTTGTGCACCATCAACGGTCAATAATCAAGTCCCTCCCCGAAAACCATTTGGTAAGACTGCTTCTAGATTCCGCTCGAGAACCTGTACTCGTACACGTGGTATAACAATAAAAGTAACTTTATTTACAAATAAATAGGACTGATACACTATAAGAATATTATAAGCAAAGGAAATTGTTATTTTATAAACTTGAATAATTTCACTTTGAATTAATTAACTTCATAAGCATTTTAATAATAGTTTTTTTAAACAATATTTTAATACAGTAAATCTAAAAAAAATAAATTGAGAGTTATCAAATATTATAAGTAGATATAACGACTGTTATAACCAGCAATCAAATTGAGTCCCAGTATACACACGTATAACAATAACATATAACTCGTTGGATTTATTCGGGTCTAAAGGCCGTCGTATGTTGGAATTGCTTCCTAACGTTTGGCCAGCTTCTTCAGAGGTCCTTCCATCTCCGATACTGGAGAGATCATCCACCAACGAGTCATCAATCGGCCGCGAAAGCTTCAACCAATTTGTAATAATATATAATAATAATTCTTCCTGCTTATTATTACGACATCAAGAAGATTCTACGTCTACGACATATCAAGAACTATTAAAAAAAATACATTCTGAAACATTTCATATCCCATACTTCATGTACATTTTAATTTTAAGGCTGCACAAACTAGCAATGCTTTGCTGAGTCGAGAGCTGTTTCAACATTGCATGGAACATGATCCCGGAATGAGAGGGCTCTTCAACGATGCGGTTTAAATTTTAATGTGATTAAACGCAAACTTACTGAGAAACTATGGATTTCAGACAGCGAGAAAAAATGTGGTATGGGAGATAGCTTGTTGAGTTGATTTTTTTCTTGCTACATAAAATGTTTGACTTAATGTTGATTTTTAAAAGACTGGCAAGAAGAAGTGTATGTATGTATATATGTGTGTATATATGTAGGTAATAAAATGTTTCTTTGTCACGCTCTAGAGTCTAGACAGCTTGTTGGATTTCAACATGTGAGGTCAACAAAATAAGAGGAAATTAAAAACACAATCGGGTTGAATACTTTTTTAATAATTTTACTTGTAAAAGAAAGGTGTGTAATGTTTTCAGGGTCCATGTATGTATCAAGCTATTATATATGACTGTACATTGTGTAGATATGTGTCAATATACATATATATATATATCTGTCACAACTTTTGAATGACTGACCAGATTTGGATGTGGCTTGTAGCCAAAATCCTTACATCATCCTGTGAGATGCTGGCTATACATTTGAAGAAAACATTAATAATCCGAAATCGAAATCAAACCATTTATTTCAATTAAACCAATCACAGGTATTTTTGAATAGTCAATAAAATAAGTCCGTCAGACTAAGTCAATCTAGAAGCTAATTGCTTTTTCAATACGTTGACCCTACGGAGAAGAACAGGCAAGAAAAGCCAAGGACACTCTTTATCCAATCATCATCATCAATTTAGTATCATTTTGTTTTGCGGGGTACTTCTTTTTTATTTTTCAAAATAGTTACTTGGTGTGTTGTAATGTTTCACGGCCTTGTTTTGAAGATATTTATTGTTACAATAGCTTGAGCACATATGGAAGAACTTTTTTTTATTTATTTTTTACAAGCTACTTTTAAGTCGCAATAGAAAAACAGAATAGTATAGTTAACACACAAACTACTCTGCTAGATCCCGTTCAAAACACTTTACCAAGCAGATCTAATTCAAATATAAATATGCTCTATCGTAATAACCTCTTATATGCATACACTCGCACTTAGCCGAAGGCCTAAACAGAGGTGACTTATCGCGGACGAATGTAGTTTTGCCGCGACGCTCGGCAGCAGGTGCAAGGAAGAAACTCGTGGGGGTTTTAGCCGGTCAAGTCCGGCACACCCCTCCACTGATGACCTCCGCGGGGAATTTCACACGTAAAAAATGGCAAAGGTGTCTCATACGCCCTTTTTCATAATTAATTCCTACTTACGTAATAGGGTGCAAGACTGTTGCATACATCAAAAGGGACTGTATGTAGGAAGAGGGGTGTTTACATTGAAAATGCCATCTTCGTTAGCCATAATTATTTATTGTTTACACTTTTAAGATTATGACCTAAAGCTTTTGTTAATAAACATTTCACTATTAACCAATTTAATATTACTTCCAACAACTATTTTAATTTAATATTAGTTAAACACATTGACGTTAGGTCTGTCTGGTTCGACCGTTGACAAACGAATGCCGCTCTCACAGCTGCGCATGCTTTTTATAAAGAGCCGGTAGTGCCGCGTTCTAATGAATCACGTGTTTGTGTGGTATTTGAATATTATAAGTGTATCATGCTATTTATTTGAATAGGTATGATATTAGCGCCGATATGTATATGTAAAATCTGATAGATAATAATCTAATCCCCTCGTTGTCGCCATTTACGAATCCTACGAGATGAGATTTGGTGACCCTTTTCTAATCCACCGACAACCACACGGTTATACTGTATAAATAAACTTTTAATGAAATAAAATAATGCAAAAAACCTTACAAGATTTCTTTCTCTCCGCTCAAGTTTACGAAAACGCATACTGTGAGCCAAAACAAAATGAAGAAATTCTTACTTTATTTTCATAAAGAAAGTTGTTTGTAACATTTGAATTCTAATATTTATTGTTATTATTTATTGCAAAAATTACGAAAAGGTAAAAAAAATGTATCATAATTCTTATCGATACTGCCTTTCCACCCTACAAAACAAACACAAATTAATATTTCAGAGCCAATTGGGGTTTCGAATGAAATGTTGTTATTTAGCGCATTATTTACCATAATAACGCATTTCCGTTTGAAAACTTCCTTTGAATTGCAGTTAGGGCGTAGTGAACGTAAAGTATCATGCATACACACATAAACATATATGAATACACACGCCCATATCAATGAAAGGATTAGAACCAGAATCAGTGCAGAAGTGCATCAAACGCCAACATTTTGCGAACCATAATATAATTTAGTCCCAAGAACGTGAGGGGGGGGGAAGGCTTATTACACAGTCAAGCTGTCATGTAAGTGAAGTAAAGATTACTTAAGTTAAAGACATCGAAGGTTTTTGCTCTAATTTAAGGCGATCTGTAAACAAAAAAAATTATAGCATCCTTTACGACCAATGTATATTAAGTGACTAAATGATGGTAAAACTAGCAATTCATTATTTGCATCACTAGCATTCGTTATTGCTAAGCTGCTTTGGGTCGTCATGTTCTATGGTTTGAATACTTTATAGCACCGGTGTAAATCTGAGTTATGTCGATAGCTACGAGTGCTAATTTAGAGCGAGAATTTAGTACCTATACACAGTTATACATTTAAGTAATCCCGACTAGAGAATCCTTCCAATTAGAAAATGGTGATGATCTTCCAAACGCTTGCTGACAATTATCCCAGATTATATCAATACCTTTAGTTAAATTAATTTAACAATAATATCGGACCTCCCTGGCTACAGTCCGTACGAGTTTCAAGTATGACGAGCCCACCGTTCTCGACTTACACACTTACACTTAATAATGTATTCGTATAGGCAATAATCCTCGTCTTCTATTGCTTCCCTCAATTCCTTTATCCCTTTCAAAATACCAAATTGCTTGCCTGATATTGCCTATAAGTAAACATTTCGTTAATTTCCCACTAATTTCCCATCGGAAAAATGTAAACGTATTATATACGTTATATTTATGGTATAGGCATGAACGTATGTACGTATGTATATGTAGTTTAATCAATCAAGGTCAAGACAAGACTAAGAAAATTCAGTGAAGATGAAAGCTGCTTACAAAATGTACGTTTTAGGTTTAGTCTAACTATCAAATGCCTAACGACTTAAGTTTTCAATTTTAATGACCATTTTCAAGATTAAGCCTATATCTAGAATTCGATTTTCAGTCGTTTTGGCTACTAGTATATAAAAGACGTCACCACCGTAGGGCGATTATTTTTGATTTAAAAACACATCGTTTCTTTTAGTTAACATATGTCATAACTCTGTTGGTTATTCTCAAATAATAAGATTTTGTTAGAGAATTTCTCCTTCCATTTTTTATAATATAATTTGAATTAAAAACTTCATAAAGTCTACGTCCACTGGTTCACTGATATTTCAGTATACACGCTCACATTAACATCATGTGTATCATATCGAAACAAATATAAATTAAAAAGAAAACAACCAACAAATACTTGAAACATTTATTTGACATAAATTGTTAATTGTAATAACAAAACACATACTCCCGTTACAAACTCACAAACTTCAAGTTTCCATAGTTCGACAACAATTTCGTTTGCAAGTTGGGAAATAGTTACACGACTAGAATTCCTATTAAAATTAATTTGGCAGTTACTCCTAATTTGTTGCTTCGTATTTTAGTAATTATCGCATGTTACGAAACCCAAAAAACCTTCATAAAGCCAGACTTCATTTGTTATCTAAATCGATAAAATTCTTTCAAAATTGATTTGAGCTGTTACTCGTTGCCTTGTAGATAGATGTACGAGTATAACTTGTTACATAAACATTTGAATTTTTAAATCATTTTAGTAAGATTTCTAAATGATCAGCATATTGCATACTTGTTGTTTTTTATTATGGAAGTAATGTTTTATAATATTTCGGGTCTTCGCAACAATTTTCATAATCACCAAAATACATTGCTACTTTTAGACATAGTTTGACATGAACTTACATTTACTTTAAAACATCAGTCTTTTAATAAATATATACTTTGAGACGAATTATTTTTTACACAAGTATATTCAATAGGTTCAAGCATCTCCGCAGAAAGAAACAGTAAACTTGTAAAAATCATTGACGAAAACTCATTTTTATTTCGATATTGGTAATCAGAAATATCAAGGAGCACTAAATATATAAAGATATGGCAAATGTATTTGGTTTTTTGGCAAACGAAAAGGCGTGACTGATGGTGAGTAGCTATAACGGTAACTGTAATGTTGCAAGTTAGACTTTGAGATTGATGAGGAGGACAGTCAAGAAGGGAGGCTAACTTTTGAATAAAGTACCAAGCGCTTAAAGAAAATATCTGCTTACACTCTTTTTCGGAAAGGCTGGTCTAATTATTGTTCAACTAACTGAGGTGTCAAGTAAACAGTGGTTTGAAATCAGATCGAGTTTTTGAATTGTTGATAAGAAAATAATATTTAATTGAACATTCGAATGGTGTTAGACGTACGTTTTTACAGTAAAATTCCACTAACGATTTGATCATTATGTTTGATCAATCTTTCAGAGGGTCTACATAAAAATTAGATATAATATAGAGAGATTTCTTGTTGCAAGTTTTTGTATGCACTGGTAGGTATATACTGTGTACCACAAGTGCCATATGCCATACCATGTACCCATAAATGTGAATATGTTTAAAATACTCTTATATCTGAGTTGCATTGAGAGAGCATGTATTGTACTAGGCGGTAGATACAATAAACCGATATAAGACCATCACTGAGTTCTGGTTTTCTGTTTCTGTTGAAATAAACCGCACGAGTTTGTATGGTCAAGGGCTCAGGTATAACTTTCAAAGGTACCCAGTCCTGACTTCACTGCCTGTTAATACATCAGGTATCTTACAATTTTCGATAGTAGATGGTAATGTTACGTTTTAATGTCAAGTCCAAGTCCTAACTTACATTTCTATCATTCATTATTCTTATGTGCGCCTTGCTTTGTTGTTTATTTTATATAACTTTAGGAACTCATATGAAAGCCATTTCAAGTGATAAGATAAAACACCTACTTCGAAATCTTTATTCAGTCGTACAACGGTATCTGATAATTTGTACTTAACAATCAAAGCATTTTCACAATTTATAACATAGAATACACCTTTGCAACACAAGGACATAAGAACCACTTTAATACGATGTAAACGTCTGAACATGAAGTAATTAATATATGTATTTTGTTTTTTGCACTTCATTTGGCTGCACACAACGAAAGATTGTTAGCTACAAAATTACGTTCCGATGTACAAATAATTATAAAGATTAAGGTGATTAATTAAAAGCATCATCAGGTGACCCGTCTATTCGTCTGTCCCACTATAGTATAAAAAAAAAAAACAATTTGTCTGGGCTGTTTGGCGGTTTGTCTGTCTGTAAAGACTACAATGAAATATGATCTGATCTACATCTGCGATCCCTTAAAATCGTAAATAAATAAGTCTACTGAGTCACTGAAATTGTATGAAATGAAGATGAAATAAATAAGTCTACTGAGTCACTGAAAAATATGACAGTTAAAGCCTTAAATTTTAACAAATTGGAGTATTTCGCAGGTAAATCAATACCTCTCTGCTGCCTCGTTTTGCGAGGAGGTGATGCTCGCCAAGGAGGTGGCGGAAAGGGAACGGGAGAGGTCTAGTGCTCTCCCATCCCGCAGAAGACGCACCGGACGCCGGACAGCGCAAACTGATTTTCGGCCTCCATAAGCGCTGGCCTGAGGGCGACGGATAGGGCTATCCGCCGCTCTAGCAGAAGCAGGCCCAAGACGGCGGCGCCGTGTTCCGCGCGCGCCTCTTTGCATAGTGATGCTACACCACAGCAGGGTCGTCTGTCGTTCAATAGGCGACCAAGTCTGCCGGGGTGCACAGGGATTTCCTTTCAAGGGTACACCTGAGACCTGGCAATAGGACTATGTGACGGAACACCGTGTGGTTTTAGTCGGTTCGAGTCCGACATACTATCCTACTGGTCCTAGTTTCCACACGATAAAAAAAAAGGTTTATTAATACCTTACCTTTCGTTGACCTAGGATCATGAAAATGTACAAGAGGCAAGTTCTCATAGGACAAAGAAGAAACAAAACCCTGAACTTATTTATTTGTTACGTCACAATAAAAACCTAATTAAAAAAAAGAGTGCGATTACAAAATTTGTTTCGAAGCGGTGGCGTTCGAAAATTGAATGTGATTTACATACATACATATCTGTTTGTACATCGATCCTTGGGAGTGAACTGTAAAACCAAGTTTGCGCATTAGAAAAAAAAAAACGCACAGGAGTCTTTGAGGGTCGATTCAAAGGTGAGACCTCTTCTATTGTAAGCTTACGAGCCCCTAAGTGCACCTTCCGTTTCTCCGCCTTCTTTTTTTAGATATTAGTATCTCTGATTAAGGTTGTCGTTGTGAGTGACCGAGCCGGTGAAATCTTCATATATACGCTGCAGTTGCTAGAAGGGACAGCAATAGCAATATGTCTGTTTTAGATAAAAAATAACCATGTATAAACAAATACATTGTCCTTAAGCCAAAGATGATATATATTCAGTGCTCCTTTGTTGCATGAAGGAGGAACTAAAATTACACATTTAACTTGAAAATATTAATAAAAATATACACATGAGGTACTTTGGAAGAGGGATTTCTACTTTTAATTTATCTACTAATACTGTTTATCGCTATATAACTAAGATAAATTATTTTTACAAGTTTTATTTTACGGATACAATTTATTGATATGCTTAACATTATAAATGACATTGTAAAAATTACATTACCCTAATTTTGTTTAATATTACTTTTTATTTCAATCAATCAATGTTTTCATTGTTATCTGTGGTGTGGCGTTCGACAGTGACCTGCAACAAAAGAATACATTTTATTTTTACGTTTTGGGAACTACAATTACTGTAGTATGAGTATAGAGTACTTATTACACATGTAGCACAAGATATACTTTAGATTTGATAGTATTCTTTGTGGAATACGGATTTTATGATAACTGAGACAGGAAAGCCGCCCTCCATTTGTAAACCTCAAACTCGATAACTGTTATGTTTACTTCTAAAAGGTAGACTGACCGATGGACGCAGACGCAGAATTTCACAAGAACACAGGAAGACAAGCGTTCGTGCAAGCGCAGATTTTGTAAAGACAAAATGGTTTTGGCAGTCAAAGAAAATCTATAGTTCAATAATTCGGCTCGTGTTTCGCAAATTTCGCACCTATGATGTTGCCGACAGCCGTCACTGGCGCGTGCTTAGTGCGCTTTCACGGACAATAGTCCCATACTAGGTGCTACACATCTGTTAGTTTCCGCATCACGGATAAAGCAAGTCACCTTAACGGATTAAATGGTCACAAACAAATTAATTAACTTTTGGGTTACTCATTGCATTACTAAAGTTCAAACATTGGTAATGGTTATATCATTAAAACCGATAATTCAATTAATTAGATTTTGTACACGTAACCAACTACAACATATGTATGTAATTGGTTGGAGCGATAAAAACGGAATACAAAATGGACTGGGAATGTAATCATAGATTATTCAATATGTTGGTCATTACAATGTCATTACAAACTAATTAGGTAACGTGGTAATTACTTGCCAACAACCAAGTTGTAATATATTTGTATGTATATAATTATTATGTACTTATATCATATAACCAAGCTTGGTATTAAAAGGAGTAACCTAGGCTACCTTTACTTTGGAACAAAACTAGCATAAAATATGTTCACGAAAGTGAAGCATCACAAGTAACTATAGATGTATAGTGCAACTGAAAAATACATTATTGAAAAGATAAGATAATTTTATTTTCTTAAAGATGAGTATACAATGTGAAATATTAAATTAACAAAAAGTCAGTCATGTTTTGCCTGTAAGGTAAGAGAAGGTTGATATCAACATAACGTAACACTAGCCGCCTGTTTATCGGTAGATGAGAATCCCTTTCTGCGATTGGCTGTCGTAAAAGGCGACTAAGGGATCAGACTGTTTTCTATCAGACAATATGTATACAGTTATATAGAACCTGGTTTTCGGAAATAGGCCTGCTCCCTTACGTTGGTGGTTCCAAATTCAAATTTGCAAAATGTGGGTGTTTTATACACCTCTGCCCACCTATGGGGATATAGGAGTGAGCCCATGTATGTATGTATGCGTGTATACAGTTTTATTTCTTTTATTTTCTTTAAGATGAAAGGTACTCATTAATTTCTGTGTTGATAGAACACATTCCAAAAATATACTTAATTATTGTATGAAAGCTATTTTGTTACCAATTACATTTTTCATTTTGTGTTATTCTTAGGACAATACGAATCAAATTATTATTGGGCATCTGGAGAAATGATCACAGTATTATTTATAAGGTAGATATTCTTTTGGTTTCTCAGCGTTTCGATTGATCTTTATCGTTCAGCCTATCCATGAGCACGTCCGTGTCCAATTAATCATTTTCTTTCTCCCTTACTTCATACTGTTCGTGGTCGACGAAATATTAGTTTTTGTCATACGTTTCTATTACATCATCCGTAATAACTTGCTTTTAGTTCTCAAGCCAGAAAATTTTACCGACAAAGGTAGTTTAACACCAATCTAATAAATTCATATAAAAAAAGGAAAAAAGTGAAGGATAAGCGTGTTATATTTAAAACACAAGTAACAACACAACACTTAGACTGATCTCAGTTGTAGTGTATTATATGTGTATACATATACATATACATATGTAATATTAACCTGTAACAAGAACATGGCTGGTTTGGAACAGTTCAACACGTTATGTAAATAGCATTTGTATACCGAAATCAAAATTGTAATCAAAATGTTTTATTACAACTGATTCAATCATAGGCATTGTTGAATTGTCAAGAAAGGAAATCCGTCAGACTAAGTCAGTTGTAAAGCTAGTTGACTGTTCCAATACGAAGATCCTATGGAAAAGAACAAACAGGAAACTTTAAGGACACTCTTTTACAAAAACATACATATATTATCTTGTTACAGGTTATAAGTGTAGAAAAATAAAATAAAAAGCTGTGAGGATAATGCAATATATCATTCTGAAATAAAGTTTATGGAACCGTTTATGTTGACTATACCTTACATATTTAAGCTGAGGCATCTGGATTAGGTATATATGCTGACTCACAGCATATACCATAATCCAGATAGGAATAAAGATTAAATAAATGAAGAATAGCTTATCAGTCTCCAAAAAATAAAAATAACATACGTCTTGGCATCGCAGAAACTGTGGCTTTTGATGTGCTGTCGCTGTCGTCTGATTCTGAACGGTTTTGGAAACTCGTTTCTGTGAACAAACGAAAAGTATATATCCGTAATCTATACTAATATTATATATATTATAATAATTATAATAAGTGGCAGGGGTTGTTTAAAATTAAAATCTATAATAACGTTATCATCATTCTCCGAGCCTTTTCCCAAAACGAAACGAAATGAAACTAACGAAACGAAATGAAACCAACGAAACTTTTGGGTTCGTAGTTGAAAGTTGTGAAGCAAATGCCATCAGACCTCCACAACCCAAGTTCTAGGCGATATCGATATTCTGTAGGTAGGGTTCAGGTTGTCGGACATTTTTTTAGAGCCTGAGCTTGACCTACCCGTAACGAATGACACAGATGTTCGTATGGCAACTGAGACCGACGGCTCAACGTGCTTTCAGAGGCACAGAGGGGTCTTCATGTGTTAAGAATGGTCACTCATCCTAAGACTGACGTTGCTAATATTACTTAACCTTGCAATGTGCTATCCTAGTTGGTTGCCACTAGCCACGAGCCTCTCCAGTCTTAAATGACGTATTGAGGGAGGAAATCCATAACCACGAATAAAGTATTCAAACTAGTTTTCTTAAAATTGTTAAATTTACGTTTGTTTTCAGTTAAATTGGAATATTTAGAATATAGTGGTTCATGTTCAAAATCAAATCCGTTCTTGATTAAGACGCCTCAAGCAAGGTCAGGCAAGACTCTTATAAAAATTGTCATATTTACTAAGATATCATATGATGCTTTCAATTTGTTTTTTTTTATAAGTCTAATACTGCCATGATATAGCTACCTATTTTTCTCAATGAGAAGTAAATTAAATTAGCAAAACATGGCAATCTAGAAGAAAAAAATGTTCTGATGTTATGTTAAAACATGTTTGTTCTGCGTTTGTAATTAAACATTGTTAGAGGAAAATAAGTATAGCTTACGCGAATCCAATTGTATTTCAAACGACTTCTGACTGTCATTCATTTCATTGTCTTTATATAAACAGACTATTAAAACACTAAAATTGTTCTCCAAAATACCCTAAGGTGGCTAAAATTACCAATAAAGGGGAATTTAAGATCAGGATAAGATAAATGCCTGTTTTTTGAACATTTACAACTCTAGACAGATCAATTAAAGCCCTATTGTAGTCTACTGAAGAAACTAAAAGGAAAGAAAGGAGTCATCAATTTTATTAAATTAGATCAAGATTAATGGTGACGTGAGGGATTTTCGGCTCAGAAAATAAGCGAATGACGCAAAATAAAGGAATTCTGTTAACTTGTGTCGTTTTCAATTTGGAATCAATTTAATTTATTTGGATGCGTATTTAGGTCAATACGTGTGGAGTTCTGTTACTAAGGGTAACATGTAACTGCAATTTATTGAGTTATTTAGCTGAATTTCGTTGATTTTAAGGTAAATAATAAAATATATATTTTTGGTATCACTGCACTCGTTTTATTTTACCGCGATAAGAAATAACACTTTAATAAGAGTATTATTAATTATAATTATAATACATAATTAAAAAATTTACTACCACTACTCCCTTTACTATTGACCAAAATATAGAACAATAAGGTTTTTACAACTTATTGATACTAATTTTTTAAATGTATAAATTAAGATTGAATATTTGACCATTGGTCCAAATTAATGTAGATACACGCATATAAAGGGGGAAACATGAATCGCCTTTTTTCATACAAGTAAACTTCAAATTTGGTGATTAATAATGTCAATACTATGTTTATACAAAGCCCTGTGTCTACATATGCTCACGCCTAAATTCAAGCATATGCTCACGCCTGTTGAGGCAGAGGTGCATTTAACCCACATTTTGTAAATTAAAATTTGTACTAACGTAATGGATGCCAGTCTATAGACGTCAACCAGGAACGTTAGGAATTAAAGAAAGGAAAATGTCAGTATCTAGTCTTGCCATAAATGTTGTTACAAGGAAAAAAACTTTTCTTTTCTATTGCATAAAACATTTATAACTGTAAATTGTGTAAGTTTATACATTAATATAATAGCATTAAAAATATATCAGTCATTCAAAATGATCACCATTTGCTTTAATACAGTTTTAGTTTGCTTTAGTACGTTAAGTCATGTTATTAATAGAAACACGTACTCTCTTCATGGATTTTATTTTTCACTTCCAAAAATATAGACTGTGTTAGGGCATGCTATACTCCCTAAAACTTACCACAAATCGATCGTGGGTTCGATCGCCGCACGGGACAATATTTACACTTATTTATTAAAACTTGTAATCCTCAAATTGTTGTTCTGAGTCTGGGTGTTATTTGTTGTTTGTTTGTTGCTTGTATGTTTTTAAAGTCCCCCGCGATACAGGAATTAATCCTAGTGCGGGAGTTGTCTTTAAAAAAAAAATTTTTTTTTTTTTTTAAATGGAAACAATATTTATGGCCAGGCTAAGTATGTATATTAAAAGGGAACGGAAAAACAAAGGAAAGCAATCAAAACTAGTATAATGCTGTTACGGAGTGATTAGGAAGTGTCAGCCAGAGCTCAAAGACATCGGGGTCACATACCTGTAACTCGAACTGTCTGTAGCTGGGAGCTCCGAGCCAAATATCACTCTCTCTGTGCCTATCGTTTTATATGTAGTATGTAGGCTTTGGTAGGTATGGACGTTTCATTTAAAAATAGGTACTAGTATGTGTTCCCAAGCAACGCATTTATTCAACGCATTTTTTTTTTTCACGACAGCCCAAAAAAGTTTTAAGGGTTTCTGTTAGATAATATGGTAATTGAATGACATTTTGCTTTACATCATTTTACAATACCATAATTAAAAAGTATGTATGTATGTAAAATTATTACTTCTATAATACAGGGTTGATGAAAGAAGTCTAACTATACATCTAAATCAGTTCATTAATGTGTTAATACACATACACACACATACATATATATTTATATGAACTCTAAAAACATAAACCTCGTTTATTTGGAGAGTCGTGGTAAGAAAGTGGCAGTAACTTATAAAATATGGTTCCTTTGTGATTTCGATCCCCTCCGGCTTGAAGCGTATATAATTTGGTACAGCAGAGCATTTAAAAAAAAGACAACTTTACGAACTTTGATTAATAATTTTAGAAAGCAATCTAACTTTTGTTTGGTTGCGTAATTACAAAGATTTATTGAACTTCAACAATGAAGATGGATTGAATAATATTTAAAACTTTACCTTCATAGAAAAAACGTTTCATTATTAATTCAATCACAGGCTTACACTATAGGACATGCGAAACTGGCTTCTACGATTTACTGCAGCCTCAGTCCCGTTTACTGTGTCCTCCTTTTCCCACTTAGAGACTACATTACCAAAGAGCGTTTGCATCAGGCAGTTGGATGATGAGTAATGAATAATCTTTTATAGGTCATTATCTCATAATCTTGTTCAAACTGTAATAATATACTACTTGTAAATAACTTGTGAAGCTAGTAGAGGTTGGTTTACAAACAAATAATAAAGTATTGGTTTACTTAGCTTAGCATTATAGTTTAGGAGTTAAAGGGGCGTGTGACACAAAACGCTGTCGGAGGCATAGCGTTTGATGTCACTGTCAACTAAGATTATTTAGAACCAAAATAAAATATTCAAATTAAAATCTTATTTCTATCTTTTCAGTCTTTTAATGAATTTAATAAAGATGGCAGATATTTATGAGATCGGGGCTTTTGTTTTTTTTTTAATTACTATTCTCTTTATTCACATTAATAAACATACAAATTACATTTTTAAATATAAAATAAAAACAAAATATATTTAAAATATAAAAAAAAATGTGTTCTACCAGGGACCAAGCTACCGGCTTGAACCAACGGACACAGATAACACTCAGACTCAGAACAACAATTTGAGGATTACAAAAAGTGTTGTGCCATGCGGTGGCGAGGTGACTACTTAAACCGCTACACCATCTGTACAGCAAATGTCACTATCGTTGCGTTCACACGGACCATAATATAAAGGTCAATAAAGTTTGTATTTTTTGAGCAATATTATTACACTAGTTCAGGTGAATAGTGGCATTTTATTTCAACCATCATCACACTCAGGCCAGGTAGTGTTGTTCCACCTCAAGTTTCGGTAATAGCTGAGGTTTGTACAATAGTGCTTGCGTATTGAAAGGCAAATTATTTTATAATATTATTTTATCGGGTTGTCCGCTACTTATTTATTTACATCAATTTTCTTCATCCCACCTTTTCATATAAAGATCAGGTATGTGCAGCCAATTAAGATTAATACTCTCTCAATACATGTAATCAAAACTAAAATCAAGTTACGAGTATGTTTTCCAAAGAGAGTTTGCTACATTGCTTCAATTGTATAACTAAATAATAATTTACAGAGGCTTTGAGAGGAATTCAATTAATAGTAACAACCTCAACCATTCGAATAGACTACGTTCATTTAGCTGTCAGCGTGAAATATACGAGGGGGATGTCTCATAACTCAAACGTATGTTATAATGACATTTAATATATATAAAGAATGCGGAAGAGACTCATAGTATATGTAAACTCACATATACACATTTTTAAATCTGCCTACCCCGAAGGGAAAAAGTCGTGAGTTTATGTATGTATATTTTAACCTATATTAAAAATAAACTATTTCTCTTTAAATAGGATTACAAATATGAAACTTGTATTACATACATAATATAATTAAAAAACAACCCTAGTGAATATTAAATAAAGAGTTATATAGCTCGCACACTAGTCGGGGCGAGGTAATAAGTTTCAAAGACCTCATTACAACGGTTTAATATTTTGCATCTAGCAAGGAGCGTTTTTCAGAATGGTCCTATTAAAGCTAAATTTACCTGATTACTTGACTAAGTAAGTGGTTAAACAAATGATGGATTATTTGTGTGTGGAGTAGCTTCTTTTGCCGACTTCAAAAATGGAGAAGGTTCTATGTTCTACTGTATGTATTTTTAACGTTTGTATGTTTATTTTAATAGAGGGCACGTACTTCTAGGCACCAGCCAGTTCGAGTTATAGGTATGCGACTCTGACTTGTTTGAGCTATTACTTATACTCCCGAATTCATCTGTATAAGCAATATCCTTCTTCTTATCCTTTCCTTCCCTTTCTATCCTACCTTTCCTGCCAATATATACCAAATTTGCCCATCTTATTCCCAAAAGTGCCCGAAAGACGGCAATAGATTAGCCACCTTTTTACGTAAATGACACTAAATTACTGCATGGATCTCCTCGTAGCACACACCTATTCATCCCACTTATATGGTGTAAGTGTTTAAGTATAGAAGTACCTACATATATTCCTATATGTATGTAAATAGAAACAGTGAAATTTGAAAGACTAATGAGAACGTTCATTAATATATTTCGTGAGATGTTTTTCTTTAAAAAGCAATACTAGCCATGTGGGTCACACATTACTAGTATTCTTGTTAAACCCCCTGATAAGCTGAATGCTTGTTTTAGGGGTAGTGTGGTCAGATCTGGATAAAATTTGGAGTCTGGATTAAAACCTAGGCTACTTAAAATTACGGAAAATAATAATAATTACAAAATGTGAACGCGAACGCAACGGACAGTTCATTCATAAAGCGTTAGTGACTGTAGTCCAAAGCAAACAAAACATAGTTAATTGTATATAACAAAATAAATTAGTAAAGCTTCAATACCAACAAATTATTTTGCATAACCAAAACAAATAAGCTTTCTGTTCATCAACTATTAATAATATGTGCATAATTAGGGTTTACAAATATATGATATACGTGTTAAAGCAAAATAGGTTTCAATGGAAAATGTATGGTAGCTTGCCAACAAACAAGGCAAATGAAATTCGATAATACATCACAAACCTCATTTGATACCGGGGAATAATATTCCCAGTGCTCTGTGTAGGGTTCGATGACTGTGTAAATTATTGTCGTTCAATTGCGACAACCGTTTTGCATCTAGTATTCAGGATCCATTAATTAATAAAGTTATTACGTAACATTGTTAACAGGGAACTCTTTATTCCGAAATACTTTATTTAAAAAAAACAATATTTTTATTTATATCCCCGCCTAAAACCACTACATTTTGATAAGCATTACCATAGTATAATTTAGTATCTTTTACGTAACGGGGTAAAGCTATCGCAGTCAACCGAATACTGTATAAATAGCAAATTATTAAAATAATCTATACATTTATATGCACAATACGATGTTTCTAGTCTGTAAAGTTGTTGTTAATATTTCTTTCCTGTAAATAATTGCTAGCTAACATATACAGCAGGAGCAGGTGAGAGGCGCATACCTGTAACTAAACTGAGTTATACCACTGCCTCACGGACCAACGGTTGTGAAACGATACTTGCCTTGTATTTTTCCTGATATTAATGAGGTTTACGGAGGCCCAACTCCCCCTCTCCTTATTCCATGAGTTCTTCTCAAGTTGCAGGTGTCTATGGACGTCGGTTGTCACTTACCATCAGGTGACCCGTCTGTTCATCTGTCCCCCTATAATATATATATATATATATATATCTATAAAAACAATTAATTTTTCAAAGCAGCTTTGCAAAGTTGGATTAACTGTACCTAATAAATATAACTTAAAGCATTAAACTCCAAGAGCTAGATGATCAATTTAATAATTACGGAGGTATTTTAACAAACATATTTTCATATTTCTATATTATAAGGAGTAATGGGTCTTAAATTAAAAACCATGTTAATGTTATAACTTACCAGTGTCAAATCTCGGTCTGCTTGGCAGCCGACTAGGTAGGTCTTGGTTCTCAACGTGGTCAAATGTCCTGAAGCCCAGGGCAAACTCCGCGTATGGACTGATCTCGAACATTTCTAAGACAATAAAGAGATTTATAAAAAAAAATAACAAATTTAAAACTATATGTAACGTTTAAGTAAAAAATAATGCAATACAAACGCTTTCGAATAGAATACTGTAAATGTACTTGTAATAGTTAAGTAAGTAAGTAGTTAATGTAATAGTTTAATTTACAAAGGTAATACAAGAAATGCCAAATATTTTTTACATTTGGATTTGTGTTTAGGTAAATTAAAAAAATAATAATGAAAATGTAAAAATAACTTCAACAGTGTAATATTATACAGGTATTAATTGAAGAAGGAATAGAAATAAAAATGAATTTACATGCATTTAATGGAAAGGAGGCTACCGTACTGTATCAAAAACAAACTTAACCGCAATCACTTCAAAAAATTGTTAACCCATACATTTCATCTGCAAATGTAAGTTTTTACCCATAATAATGACATATTTTATATATTATTTTAAGACCATAGACTTCTAGGTTCACCTGTAATTTATCTACTAACAATATACTGATAGCCTGGTTTTGGAAGTTATTAAAACACAATAATGATACATTTATCTCTTACCGTTTTTACTGCTCTTTCTATTATGCACAGGCGAGGTGTAGATCCTGGGAGCATGCGCGTATCTCTCCTTGTTCTCAGAATGAGAAGCCACGCTTTCGTTGCGTGACTTAACTTCGTCAGCAATTGAGTGCCGGTATTGAGATGAATACGTTTGTCTGTGTACATAATTAACTAAAAGTAGTTAGAAAAAATCTAGAGCTTAACAGTAGCTATATGAGTGCAACTTATTTAAGTAATTAGATCAATACAAAAATAAACACGTAGTTATACATTTATTAAGAACAGATGGTCTTAATCACGTGTATATTACGAGCATGTCTGACTGATTTCAAACTGGACGGAGACATTAATTAAGTGGTATAGCGACCTTTAGCGTCGGTGTCAAATACTGCACTGTATTGGCAATGCCTACAGCGTTCTTGCGGAAGCCGACATCTGCGTTACTGTCATACTGTGTGTTGCGAGGTTGCTTGAGTGAGGTTTCTGAAGGCCCAACTCCCCATCTTCCCCTCCATTGATCCCCTCTCTTCTTTCCCATCTCCTCAGCCCCCCTCCCATGTTTGCCCTTCCCGCATCGTCCCATCTCTCATCACCCTAAAGGCGGACAGTGCACTTACCACTCTTGAATTGCAGGTGTCTATAAACAGCGGTTGTCCCTTACCATGGGGTGACACGTTTGTTCGCCTGTCCCGTTATACATATATATACATTATAAAAATCGTTTATATCAGGCACAGAGACTCAAACTATGTATCTGTTATTGTAAGCGTGAGTCATAAGACGTAACGTTCAGTCGTCTGGCTGGGAGCAGGCTTTAACCACAGTCGAAGACGTTTTTTTTAATATATCGCTTATTTTTTCACGTTAGGAAGTGACGTTTATTAGTAAAATCCACACGTAGGTAATGTCGCATATGCCGAAAGATTTTAATACTAGATATCTACTTACTCATCTTTTGGACGTAAAGCACAAATACATTTTTTTATATAACCTAATTGCAATATAAATAAAACTTACCTATGTCTTCTGAATAATATACAGAAGAAAGCCATGAGACATATCACGAGGAGAATGGAACTGCACACGATTACCAACATATTTAAGTCGAACAATTCAGCTGGTGGACCAATCTCCTCTACAACAAAGAAAAATGTTGAAAGATTATCCGAAAAAGATAAAAAGACAGTTTCTGACTTCTTTGTATTATAATTGCGAATGTGAAATTGTTTGTTACGCTTGGCCGTTATCAATCATCATTCATCTTTAAATAAATACTTTTTCTATAATGTAAAGAAATCATGCGATTCACGATCTTACAATTTCACGGCTCGCCACGCTACGTTACATTTTGTGAGTTTGTTATTTACGATTTACCTTCTAACAAAAACCTGTTCAATAAACGAAGGCTTATAGAAGTTTACAGTAAGTCCAAAATGTAGCAAGCAACAATTATTACATCTAGAAAATAACAAGTCATTAAATTTACCAAATAATTTTATAGTTATATAAAAAAACAAGACAATTCATAAGAAACACGAATAAAGAACAATAACGCCAATGACCTCGAAATGAGGGAAATTTAATCAGCTTAATCATAGAATTCTGACGAAATAATTTATGTTTGTCGCGTCAAAACATTCTTAGTAACTTTGTGAACTCAACGACACAATTTCCTAACGGTTCAACTCCAATGTTTTCCGAAACTGTCATTACATCAGTAGAAATTTCCTAACTTCTGGAAAGTTCCTTCCTATCTAAATTATAGTGTCGCTTTGTTGAAGTACCAACGTGATGGATATTCGCGCATCAAGTCGGTTTAAAGTTTAAGTTAAATAAACATGTACTTAAATATAGAACAGATTCCGATTTTATAATTTTCGTTTCGCAAGTCAGTTCTGATGGGCTGGCCTATGCCGGAAGCAGTGATAAAAACCTGATAATGATGATGATGAACTTAGAAGAAAAAATAGCAGCTGATTCGATACTAAAATTAAATTCTATTTTAGGCACCTAAGCTAGATACCTATTACGTATTGTCCTTCCTTTACTAAATGTTGTCTTAAGCTTTGTTAAAGGCTGCCTATCCCGCCGCGCCACTACGCTACCGCGCCGAGTGTTGTGGGTTCGATCCCCAAACGAGACGAAACTTTATTTAAAGTTATTTAAATAACTATTTAATTTTTATTTTCGAAAATAATCAAATCTTTCATGAACCTTACATTATATATTTTCACTGTCGCACACGCTATCGTTTCAAACTTAGGGGTTAGCAACCCATAAAAGTCAAAGGCTAGCATTGAAAACTTATATGCAATGAAAAATCAATAATGAGCCGTTTCTTAAATATTCTTCTTTTTTTTCAGAAGCCATTAGCCTTAGTCACATAAAAAGCACAAATTTTAACCACTTTACAATAGAGTCATTATACCCCAAAAGGTAATTTATGTTTTACGTATCCATATTAAAATGTTTTCTGTCATGTACAGTAACTGCAAAAAAAAATCTTTACTGTATTTGTTACAAGATCATGATAAAAATGATCATGATATAGTAATCTAAGATTGGGAATCAACATTTGTATAACGCCCAGTTTAGAAGGAAGTGTGCAATAATTACATCACAACAAAAGCTTTAATATAACAAGTGATTAATGACTTTCCTCTTGGAAATGTTGTCTGATAAATACTGTCTTATTACATTACAAAATTGGTGTAGGTACGTTAAATGGGTTGTAAATTCAATGTTGAACTGGCAGATTTAAATTGATCAGATAGAGAAATGTAATCACATAACAATTTAGATAAATATAATCAATAGATAAATATTTGTAAAATATTAAACACTTTTTTTATCTCCCCAGGCCGCCATTATGTGGGTCACCACTCTTGGACTCCACTTATTGCTTTCCATCAGGCAGCGATGAGTCATTAATAAAATAAACGGCAATAAGTTTGACCCTGTTAAGTTAGTGGGACAAAATTCTAATTAACAAAATGTTGATGTTTTATGCATCTCTGTTCCTTACTGTGGAGGAAATGGACGTTAGCGTACATGTATTTAAATTAAATACTTTTGGTAAAAGAACGAAACTTATCTACTGGGTTTTATGACTAGTCAGTTTTCCACTGAAATAGTTCTTTCACATTAATTATGATACACGCCTTAAAAATACCGAAACATGTTTTTCCTCAACACTAATCTCGAGGAAATGTTTGCATTAATGATTACAACAATTCATTTCCTTTGTAAGAGACTAGTGTCTGTAGTAGAAGGATCTCAGTAACAAATTGCTAGGCTTATTCATTACTACTCTTAATATTTTGTGTCGGAAATAACAGCACCATCTAGCTTTAATAAGCTTTTAGACGTGTAAAAGTGTGCGGAGAATTAATAGAATGATAGATATTTTTTTCATTTACACTGATTACTTTTACCAGAAAACCAACTTCAACCTAAATTCATTGTATTCTATGGTTAAAGTAAGAAATATAGAGTTTCAATGTCGTAACAATTGTAATAATGTTATTATGATCCCACAGACAACAGTTTGTAGTTCTCAGAATTATTATCCAAAATTAAATTGTACTTTGTTTAGTCCATAAATAAAATTAAAAGATCTTATCTATTAAATTAAAATAAGTATACAATGCAATAAAATAAAAACAGTTTGCTCTTATATTTTGTGTCCGTCATATAATATTATCCCTATTAAAAATTAGACATTTATTATAAATTTAGTCCAGTCCGCTCTTTGCTATTTCCGTTGAAACTTTACCCTTAACTAAAGCAGGGCTAAATCTGAACCCATTGTCACAATTTTGTATAGGAATACCAGCTTCATTCAGAAACTTCGGACATTTATTTTCAAAGTTTAGAAGAGTAGTTTTAATTAGAAGTATAATAATAAATATTTTTTTAATTACGTGTTATGTGCTATAAGCTAAATATGTGTATATTTTTATTCTTAATGTTTGATGTCGCAATTAAAACGTTATTCCTATGAAACACAGAATTCATCAGTCTATCCCTCATTGCGATAATATCCGAAGTAGCCAATGAATTTCCCTTACTCTGTCTTCACCAGTCTTTCTCTCTCTCTCAAAACTTTGTCTGAAGAATAGTAAGTTATATTTACATATACTTTTGCAAGTAAGTGTTCCTGTCCTAGTGGCCCCTACAGTCACAGCAAGTTAAACAACAACACAACTGCAAGCGGCTGCAGTCGCTGTCCCGTTTCTTCATTGAGACTTACGGTATAGATATCTTACACTACTTCCTTCCCCTACCTATTTCTCTTCTACAAATCTCCTTTTCTTTCTTCTTTCCAGTCTTAAGACAAATAAATTTAAAAGAAACTAGATAAAACTCTCTTGCAAAGCACATATTGCACTGACCTCTAATAAATATATGTATAGTCCATTGAAAAGTTACATTTGGGGTTGCGTTTTTTAGAGGACGCAATTTTATTTTTTTGATGTGTAGAATGAAAAAATGATGCGAATAAAAGTTGTTCCTCAAAAAACGATCTACAAAAATGGTCAGATATCATTTTTTCGTAAAATGATAAAAAAAAAGTTACATCGAAAAATATTTTTTTTTTTTCTCGAATTTCTGAAGATTATCGCTTATAACTTTTTTATTTATAGTTCTACGACAAAAAGTTACTGGACCAAAGTTGTAGAAAATTTAATTTGCAACAAAAAATGTTAACAATTTTTTTTTATCAAATAAATAGTTTAAGAGATATACCGTAAAAACCATTTCAACCCCTATTTTCAAGATGGCGGCCGTGGAACAAGGGTGGCGACCCCACAAACTTGGTTTTAGCTTCACACTGACCCCCCCTACACATCAAAAAAATAAAATTGAGTCCTCTAAAAAACGCAAGGTAAGGCCTAAAAATGTAACATTGCAATGGACTAGGACAAGGGAAGAAAGAAGCCGAAGTTTACAGTTTGTTTACATTACAAATTTAAACTCATGGTAACCTTAGTTTGAATGAGAGAATTTAAGCTCCAGCGATGCTTGATAAACAAACTTTTGATCTAAAACTGTTTCTATTAAACTTGAGTCATTTGTTAACAATTACGTCAACATAACTTACAAACTGTAACATCATTTTGCCGTAGATAAATTAATCATCTCTCTGAAATTTATAGCAGCTATATAGTTATTTATCGTACATTGGTTGTACAAATGTACTTCAAACAAAACAATACATTTTTTAAAATTCTAATTTGACTTTGACTGCATCATAAGTTTAAAATCTTTTTTTACTGATGTTATCCCGAAAAGCCATACGACATACGTATGCCAGTTCCACCGTTAAGGCGATTTAAACGGCACCTATGATAGCACCTATCATGTTTGGGTTGATAGGATCTGGATCCTGGGGACTTGCGTACATCAAGTAGTCTAGGCCCCAAGGCATAAAAAAGACAACAAAATACACATACACTCTTATATCTCTCGGTATATCTAAAGCGTATGTAAAATCTATATGACAAATAACTTAAAATTTAAGCCTTTTTGTTTCCAAAACAGAGGGTCGTAAAGACCTGGCCCTATATACGTACATAAAATACTAGTTTTTAGTTTTCTTAAAATATAACACAAATACGTGTTACCTTTTAGCTGAAAGAGGTTGCCGCCTACGCATTATTGACTTCGTATACATATTAATTTAGACGATTTGAAAATAACACTAGAATACAATAAAAAAGAAAATAGTATAGTTATTAGACATCTATCTTCAGTTGTATTCCTAGTGTTGTTTCATATTTCTAAACAAAAACGTAATAAGATTTGATCAAAAATAAAGTAGCACCATTGAATTAGAATCGGAATTTATCACAGATCTGGCCAAATTGAATTGCAAAGAAAATAATTGTTTTTCTTCGAAATTCCTTATCCACTAAAATCCATTAAATGTAATATATTATGCATATCGTTGAAACCAAAAACCCAATAGAATGTTAATATTCGTGGAGATTATTGTTACTTACAAGTATAGAGAATAGATGCCCAAGTTGGACGCGTAATGCACCAGTCAATACAAAAAAACCTTCAAAAAAAATATCTCGAAGTATTCTTAAGTAAAAAATATTACTTCCTATTATTTGTTTAGGCAAAGTAACTAACGCTTTAGTCTTATTTAAATAAAAAGGATGTGTAGAATGAACTAAAAGCTATATGATGGATATTTAGTTCTTACCTCCATCCAGGGTTTTCGTGGCGTATGTGTAAATAGTGGAAGCTGACCCAGCGTCATTTATCGCTGTCACTTTCAGCTGATACCAATTAGCGGGAGCAAGAGATCCGACCGCATACGACGTGGGAATGGAACGTAAAGGTGGTGCTTGATAGTGGCCTTCGATGTAACTCCAGCCGAGGTTTAGATCCATGGGCTAGGAAAGGTTATAAGTTAAATAACAAAGTCCCATAGCCAGGTCATATGTTCAATGTTAATTTAGACATACATTTTTTTTATCTAGTCTGACTTAAATTTTAAACAGTTCATAAATTTAAAAGTTTTGTTGTCTACTATATTTTGTCGGGATTTTACTCGATATGGTCATCATTTAAAAACCGATTTAAATAATTCTTATTTTATTTAACTTATTTATGTTCAAGGTTGGACAGATTCTTATTTAAAAAATATACTCAAATTCGTGATTAGAAAAAAGGGAATACTGCTTATAAAAAAATATCATTATTGTGTAACATTAGATTCAGCAATATTTAAAGTTAAATATAATATACATGTATTTATCTCACTCTCGGTGGACTGAGATAGGCTGTATGATGATTATGATTACGATAAAAATATTTAAAGCATTTGAAAAAAAAAAAAAAAAACAAAAAAAGCTTGTGATTTGATCCTAAACCAACTAACCGCTTTATTTTCAGCTCTCTGCCACACAGTTGCACCCAATTGTCTGTAGTCCACTTCCCATCTTGTGACATCACATCCACTATCGTCCCAGCCACTGAGCTGAATATAAATGTGGGTTGCATTGCTCCAAAGCCAGTCCGTTGATGGCGGAGACATAGGCGCTAGAGAAAACCATGAGGTTTCAGGAAAAAAATACTTACACACCAAATAGACACTTGGGAACATTATAAGCAAAAAGCACAATAAATTCCACATCTTTCGATATTACTTAAGAAGATATGTGGATATGTGGTCTAAAATCAAATACAATCTTGAACATAGATTATATTATCATCCCTCAAACCCGTAATCTACACTTATATTGTAAATACATAAAGCTATACATAGCACTAAATATAAATTATTTTCGTACGTGCTAATCGGCCGGTCGGAGAAATTAGGTCGGTCGTAAGTGTATGCTCTTAACTCAACAAAATAATTGGAGTAGACAAACGAGATAGTTTTTGATAACGTTGCCTAAATGAACTGCCAATATTCGAAAAAGATAAGGTAAAAGAATATTTTAATGAGATTTATGAATTCAACGAGGACGATCTGTATTAAAGAGCATTTAATATTTTGATACGATTTAGAAATAGTTAAAGTTTTATTCAACTGTCTGTCTTACTAGTAAATCATTCTACAATCAAGTCTTTTACCTCCGCCCAATGTAGTAACATCTGCATGCGCAGGTGCCGAAGTCCCAATGCTATCAGTAGCAGTTACTCTAATAGAGTATTTAGTACCACACTTAAGGCCAGCAAGTGTGTGTTGTTGTATCCCTGGTCGGCGATTTTCACGAGCAACAGGCCATGCTTCTTGCCACATCCCGTCATTTTCCCGCCAGGTAAGATTATAGCCTAAATGGATGAGAACTTTTAAATATATTCATCTTTAAAGTTTCGAAAAAAAAGTTTAAAATTCTGGCACAGTTTTAGCTTAATAATTTCTCTGAAAGTTAGTATGTAAATGACTACTTAAGACTGTTTTTTTTTTATCTGAATGTATGCTAGCAAAGTATTGCAGAACTTTAATTCAGATTTTTAGTTGGTTGTGTATTGAAAATTCAGTAATATCTAGTTTTTTAAAAGTAATCTTTTGAAACATAGTTTTATATGAGAGAAGTAGTATGTTGTTACCTTTTAATAGTTTTATGTTAATTCGGGTTTTTATATTATCAAAGAAACACATGTACGTACTTATTCCATATCCTATTGAGTCATTTCCGTAAGATCTGATTTCATCCCATTCCACTACAATATAGTCTTTATAAGGGATAACTCTGAGAGAAGGAGGATCAGGTAATGGTAATACTTTAACAGAATAGACAACTGAGTCTGATCCGTATAGATTTTTAGCTAAGCATGTGTAGTTTCCACTCAGCGACTGGTCTATACCTGGAAAAATATTAAGTAGATTATACACTGAATTGATTTAAACCAAATCAATAAACAAATATTGTTTGCTTTGATAAGGGACGTCATTGTGAAATTATATTAGGCACTGGGTAGTTAGGGCCAGCAATTAAAACCAGCTACCAATTAAGATTTAATTTAAAAAATACGTATCTTGCCTTTGGATTGACAAATATGCAAAATAATATGAGTTAGATGTTTTGTAATATGTAGTATCCTATCACCAATAATTGAATGTTTAAAAAAAAAAACTCACTTTTTATCAACAGGCTATCATCTTTATTCCTGGTGAATCTAGGATGATGTGTAATTATATTCTGATTATGATACCACACGGTCCTTGGCGGTGGTATCCCCACACTTCGACATTCGAGTAACAGAGAGTTTCGAACAGGTACTGTAATTTCTCCACCAAGAGAAGCAACGCCTGCTACCACTAAAAAAATAAATATTTTCTCTTACATCATAAATTCTTTCACCATAGTTACCAACATCAATCGAAATAGTGATATAAAAGTTTAAATAACTCAACTAAATATAGTCTTATTAAAAAAAATAGATACCCTTTGTGATGATTTAAAGTTAACATATAAGTAAGTATTATTTTCAGAATTTTTGGCGATAATTACTTTATCCTTAAAAAGCTCGAATGATAATTATTTGTTGTCACTTTTAACAAAATGTCCTTAGCAGCAAGACTTACCGCGTGGTGAGTTAGTATTTGTAACTCGTCTGCTTTCAGGTCCTTCTCCAACAGCAGTACTAGCTGTCACCCATACGTCGTACTGTCGACCTTCCATAAGTCCTTTTAGTTCTAGTGTCTGTGATCTTTCGTAAGCTTCTGTTGTGCTTTGTACATCTACTCTTATAGGTTGAGGGCCATCATTACTGTAAATATATATTTTTTAACTAGGTTTTGTTAATTATTAGCTTATTTTAAACATTTAATTAAGTATGCCACATAGTTTTTTTTTATGTTTTACTTGAAAAACTATTATTGCATTTCCATAGTCGCATAGATTTTTAGCTAAATAAAATCATTATCACTAACTAATCTTTATACGTCAGTTAAGTCATTGTGATTGTAAGGATCCAATAAATAATGTCTTTACCCTAAACTTTAGGGTATTTTAACATTTGTTAAATTTCATACATTCTATGATTAGTTTTGCAATGGACAGCTATTTATGCATAGTCAACTATGACATAAATATGACTAACCTGGCTGTAGGCTTGCAATAGACAGTGTAATGCAGCAATCTGCCATTTGCTTGCCTCGGCTTTTTCCAGCTAACAAGTAACGTGGTCGAGGACTGCGATAAAAGTTTAATTTCCGCTGGTGCTTCGGGTACTAAAATAAATATATTTGCTGTAGTGGTAATCAGTGGTTTAAATAGAACTGCGATATAAGTGTGTAGTATGTTTAATTGTAGATCTAACTGTGTGGTTCAGTGAAGATTCATATATTTTCGATATAGTTACATTTTAACACGTGGTAATGATAAATGTATTAGGCGTTACAGGGGAGGTGAAGTCTAGAGGATGGGGATATACGGAAATACTGACTCCTATTTCTAAGTATTATAATTTGATAATTTTTTTTTATTTATATTAAATAATTAACTTTGTAATTATACGTTATAGACTCAATCGGATTAGATTTTGAAATGATTAGACCCAAATCCCGATCACGATCTTGACACCATGATCAAGAAGGTGTTAGAAGTATGAGGTTTTATTTATTTATATAAACTTTAAATACGCTTTATAGTGTGATAAGTATGTATTAAATTTAGTAAAATGTTAACAATGATAGTACAAATTTTTATTAAGCCCTCTAAATTTAAATATCGATATTGCGTCAACGTATGCATTATTTTGCTCTTTAAATTTAATTACTTTTAATAAAATATTTTAAAAAATTAGTAACTTTTATGTTTACTTAAGAAAAATAGCAAGATGGCGTGGCATTCGGGTTCGAAACGTGGAACAATGCGAATAATTGGTACGGAAATATATTATTCTTCAAATCTTTATGACTCTTAACATCTTATTCCTGAGTTTTATCAAGCGTGATAATAAAAAATATTTTCTGTCGTATACGATCATTAAACGATTAAAGATTCATATTTCTTTTATATCTTAACAGTTTAATTGACACCCTCGTAGTTTTCTTCATTCTACTGAAGAGTGTTTACTCTTCAATTCAATTTTTTTTAAATAACGTTAAACTGATGTGATCTATCTGGGGCACCCATGTTGCTTCATTTGGGTAAACAATTTTTTGGCTTAATATTACGCCCATTTCAGACGGTGATAATTCATAAATATTATTGTACTCACTAATGATACTGAACCGTATTCTATTATAGATAACGTGGAAACATAAATACCATAAAATTTAAGTGAGATACTTTCGGGTAAAAGTTATTTTTTTAATATTTTAAGAAAAGTTTGTCTCCTCTACGGAGACGCATTTTTAGTGAAAGAACTGTTGTTACTTTGAAAAAATGGATAAAAAGGAATTTCGTGTGTTAATAAGGCATTGTTTTTTGGCGAAAAAAAAAAATACTGTTTAAACCAAGGCTTGGCTTGATAAACATTATTCGGACTCTGCACCAGGAAAATCAACCATAGAGAGTGGTTTGCTAAATTTAAACAAGGCGAAATGACGCCCCGACGAGGCTGTTACCGACGAAAACATAAAAATGTCCACAAAATAATTTTTAAAAACCGTAAAGTGAAGTTGATTGAGATAGCTGAGACCCTAAAGATATCAAAGGAATTTGTTGATCATATCATGCATGAATATTTGGATATGCGAAAGCTCTATTCAAAGTGGGTGCCGCGCGAGCTCAACATCCACCAAAAACAACAACGAATCGATGATTCTAAGGAGTGTTTGGAGCTGTTCAATCGTAATAAATCCGAATATTTGCGTCGATATGTGACGATGGATAAAACATGGCTCTATCATTTCAAACCGGAGTCCAATCAACAGTCAGCCGAGTGGACTGCACGTGATGAAATGAATTCAAAGCGTAGAAATGGGCATCGGATTGCTTCCACATCCACCGTACTCTCCAGATCTGGGTCCCAGCAACTTTTTTCTGTTCTCAGACCTTAAGAGGATGCTCGCTGGACGGAAATTTTGCTCCGATGAAGAGGTAATCGCCAAAACTGAAGCTAGCTATTTTGAGGTTAAAGACAAATCGTATTATAAACATGGTATCGAAAAATTGTATGACTGCTATAATCTGTGTACCATGGTATGTTTTCACCGTTAAATAATTATACTATGTTTAATATTCTTTTAGTTTTTCCTTAAACTCTCAAACGTGTTTTATCTGAACTTTAAAATAGTACAACTTCTAATTATATTAGATTTGGTTGCCGATAAATGAATGAGCACATGTCATGTATTCGTAGTTTTGTACTTATATAACAAAATGTTGTATTATTTGTTAGCGATCCAAATAAATAAAATAATAAAAAAATATACAGGCAGTCTTTGGGCACTACCGATAGAAGTGAAAACTAAGTAACTTGTGAATTGTATCGTCGAGCTATTAGATTATACACAGTATACCTAAATATAGCTCATGGGAAGCGTGTGGCTACGATGACGCGAGTTCCACGATGTTTGTTCACCCAAAAAGTGCTCAACGCGCCCAAAAAAGTTTTAACTTAAAAAAAAATAACAATGCATTAATTTGTAGTATTTAAAAGTGTAATAAAAACTTTTTAAGTATAGATAGTATAAGTGTGGTATATTCTTAAGTATATCCTTTCATAATTGGGCCGTTACATTAAAGTTGAACCGTCTTGCATGTTAATGAATAAAACAAATATATGTTATTCAATGTGTATATTACACTAGGATAAATTGTTGGCTTATTATAGTGTTGGTTATATGTTCTCAAATGTTTGTTTAACAAAAGCGTAGTTTGAACAAAAGCGAAGAAAATGCGTTATTTTTTAATATTGGTGTATTTAACGCAGAGATACCACCAATATCAAGTACTTCGGGAGAAAAATGTCTATAAAAATATGATCGCCAAGTTGGTTAAATTATCTACTGATATTGGTTTTATTTCAGTATCTGTTTTTGAATAAAGTAAGTTCAAAGACCTGGGAAATAATATAGAGATAATAATAGAATCATTAAAAATCATAATGTGTACTTCTTTTAAAAGAAAGTTTGGATGGAGTATTTCTTTTCAAATCCGTAACTAATTGTTTTAAAAGATAAACAGAAAACGACCTTTTATATAAATGTTTTTGTTGAAACACAAAAAAAAAATATTTACTTAGTATTAAACGTGCCATTACAAAAATATTATACAGAGCAATAACACTCAGATAGCTTTTGGGTGGCGGCAGTGGTACATTGATATTATATTATAAATTTTATAGAGGTCAGATGTCATAAAATGTTCATTTTTTATATAAGTATCATCGTTAACAGCCACTCATAAACTGAACGCTAATAGCCAATGGATTCTTGAGCATTTTTAATAAAAATATAAATAAGCTTAAACCAACTGCTTATTTATATTTCGACCCAATTTGACAACTTATATCACAATTTTATAATATCTATATTATTATATTTAGAAGGCTCGAACTCCTGGCACCAGCAATTTCGACCCTACCTTGAGTCATTGTTTGTATCCCCAAACCATCTGGTAAAGCAACATTGGGTAAGGCCTATGTCCAGCAGTGGACTACAGTAGACTGATTGATTGGGGCAGTTGATTTGGAATGTTAATTCAGGCTCCAAAGTTTTTTCAGTGTAGTGGAGATTTTAAATAACTGATATTGTCTGAATCAGGTATACTATGGTACTCACAACATACGCTCGTATATATTATTAGCTATCTATGGTCTATCGACTACACATAATATATTGCTACCGTCTACAACTAACATTGCCTTCCGTACTAAAAACCATTATGAGGAATACTTAAATTTCACATGTCTGTTTATTGAAGAGTGCCAGTGCCAGCCAATGAAACACGTCACTTCGAGTCGTAACTCGAGAGTCGTAAGTACGCTTTCCGCCTTTAAAAGGAGGAGGAGGGGAAAGAAAAGAGGGGGGACGAGGACATGGGAAAGAGGAGAGTTTGGATTAGGGGATAGGAAAGATGAGAGGGAGAGTTGGGCCTCCGGAAACCTCACTCATTTCGGGGAAATGAAACGCAAGCGCTACTTTACAACCGATTTTCTGTGAGGCCGTGGTATCCTATCCAATGTCACAAAATTGAAAAAAAATTAAAACAATCAGCCATTGTGTTTAATTCTATACTATATGTGACATATAAGACTTACCGTCCTGCAAAGTGGAGCATACAATAGGAAACGAGAAAGGTCCGAGTCCATAGTTTGAGAAGCCAGCCACTTTGACTGTGTAGTTAGTAAATTTGTATAATCCCTGAAGCCGCAGTTCTGTGACAAGTGATGTAGCATTCAGCCATTGTCGACCTGAACAATTTGAATAAGTTATAAAGGCGGATATCAGATTAGAGACCAAGTTTGTTTGACAACGTGATCGTTCGTATTGAAATAATGCTCATGCCCATAGAATGAATGATTTGTTTGCAACATTATTAAAAAATACACCAGTAACATGGGTAGCTAGTTCCGTAATTGTTTTTATAACTCGACTGCCGAAAGAGGGTAACACTTTTCATGTACATAAATGCATCTCCTTGGCACACTGCAGTGTTAATCGTTTGTCGGATTAGTCCATTGGTATAGTGTACTGATGCTGACTGCTGAACCAGAAGTCGTGGGTTAGATTATTGCGTGGAACGAAATCCAGTATGATTCACTACAACGACGACGATGAAGGGTTTTTTTTTTTTTTATGCGATAGGGGGCAAACGAGCAGACGGGTCACCTGATGGTAAGTGACTACCGCCGCCCATGGACACCCGCAACTCAAGAGTCACAAGTGCGTTGCCGGCCTTTTAGGTAGAGGTACGCTCTCTTCTTGAAGGTTTGAAGGTCGTATCGGTTCGGAAATACGGCAGGCGACAATTTGTTCCATAAGCTGGTTGTGCGAGGCAAAAAGCTTCTGGAGAAGCGCACAGTGGTGGAGTGCCAATCGTCCAGGTGATGGGGATGGATATTTTGTCGCGTAGGACGATGGCGGAAACCAGCAGCCGGTATAAGTCCGAACAATTCCTCTGAACACTCCCCATGATACAAGCGATAGAGGATGCAGAGTGAAGCAACATCTCTACGCAACGCCAAGGTGTCAAGTCGATCAGAAATATCTTGGCAGTCGATGATGCGAGTCGCTCTCCGTTGAATGCGGTCAAGAGGCAGAAGTTGGTACTGGGGTGCACCTGCATAGAGATGAGAACAGTATTCCATGTGCGGCCGAACCTGCGCCTTATAAAGTTGCAGGCGGTGGGCCGGAGTAAAATACTGTCTCGATCTGTTTAGCACACCAAGCTTCTTCGAGGCTAATATGGCCTTACTCTCTAAGTGACCGCGAAACTGGACTTCGCTTGATATATCGACGCCAAGGATTCCGATACTGGCTGATGCAGTTAGGGAAGTGCTCTCAAATTGAGGTGATACGACCAATGGAATCTTTTTAGCGGTGAACGCGCAAACCTGTGTCTTCGTGGGGTTAGATTGGACTAGGTTAAGTCGACCCCAATCTGAAACTTTTGATAAAGAAGTTTCGATTTCAGACACAAGTTTGGATCGGCTTTGGATGACGTTTACCCGAGAAATGTTAGCGCGGCCGGTGTAATCTGCAGCATGTCGTTGATATGCAGAAGAAACAGCGTGGGTGATAGCACACAGCCTTGTGGGACACCAGAATTAACAGACTTGGAGTCGGAGCATGCACCGTCAACAACGACCTTGATGCTTCTGTCTGTAAGAAAACTGGTGAGCCAATTGCACAGTTTCTCGGGAAGCCCATAGGAAGGAAGCTTCGCAAGGAGCGCTTTGTGCCAGACCCGATCGAAGGCCTTCGCCACGTCCAAACTAACGGCCAACGCTTCCCCCTTGGTCTCGATCGCCTGTGCCCACCGGTGAGTCAAGTAAACAAGAAGATCACCAACTGAACGACCCCGACGGAAGCCTTCCATTGTCGATCATTGAGGAGCTGGTGGTCTTCTAAGTACCGGAGGAGCTGGCAGTTAACAATGGATTCCATTATCTTGGAGAACAAGGAGGTGATGGCTATGGGTCTGTAGTTGGACGGATCCGAGCGATCTCCTTTTTGGGGATTGGGTGCACTAGAGCTGTCTTCCATGAGTTCGGGACTACGCCAAGAGAGTAGGAAAGCCGATAAAGGCTCGTTAAAACCGGTGCTAACTCTGGAGCACACGTCTTCAGCACGATATAAATGGTATGAATTTAATTCATACAGCTTGTTGTGAATTTTACGTCCAATTTGTTTAAAAGACTAACAATAGCTTAGAGCCTATTCAGGCCGAATAAAGGTATGAAGAATAGAATGATATATCTATAGTATGATGCAATACTGTTCGATTGACAAGGATCCGGTTTTATATTTTTATCTTTTAACGTACATAATGTTCTTAATGTACACGAGATATAAATTAATGTAAATCTTTTAACAATCGCTAGTTGGTTGAATTGATACTAAAATTTATTAAATAAAAAAAAAAACGATATGTAAAGTAACGATCAAAACACTCGATATTACTGCGATCTTATTTATATAAATTAAACTTCATTGAGAATTTAAAAAGTATAATGCTCATGAATTATAAAATCAGTTAACAACATTGTCACTCAATTCCTCGTCTGAAAACAAGAACAACAAATCTAATGAGACAGGATCAAACGGGTGGCTCGAATTCGAATTTAAACTCGCTGTCCCCTATGCTTATGTGTTGTGAACTCACCTTGAGGTGCATAAAGTACTGTGTATCCAATAAGAGCACCAGCTTGTTTATGTGGTGGAATCGGCTGCCAACTCACGCGAAGTGCCGTTGATGTCACTCCTCCACATTCTACTGACGAGGGCCCTTCTTCTGGTGCTAAGGAAAACGCAGAAGATGTAGTATAGGTTAAAAAAAGAACTTATTAAGTCTGATAAAATCAGTATTCATTTTATGTATGTATTGTGCTGCATTGATAAGACATGCAATGAGGATGGTGGCAAAGTGGAGTCACTACGGTAGGCTAACATAAATTTATTTACGATTTTCTATAATTAAAGACGACAAAGATATAATCAAAAATAAAGTAAGAGGAATAACAAATTTAGAGGCAAAATATTTATTCAAATATTTCCGTTGATAAAATATTTAGAAAATAGTTTATTTCTTTAGTGTTATTACAGTGGAAATATCATATATACGTCAGACAGACCATGTACAAAGCGGGCCAAAAAGCCGCCGGACTTGATAAATGTCATTTCTTCCAGGTAACCTTTGGATATTAAAATGTAAACATTGTGAACATCAGTAAAATCGTATGTTCCATAATTAACATTTGATGGATCGAATATATGTAGGAATGATTCGGAACGGAAGTGGTAGGTAGGAAAATTGTAGGATATAAATTTCTGCTTTAGTAATCTGTAACCTGTCGAGACAGGTACCTAAGGCTTCACCATCTTAATTCTCACTTTGTACGCTGAAGTTTGTTACATAAACTATTGTGAGATTAAGAGTAAAAACTAAGGAGCCAATCATGAAACCTACCTAAGAAAATTGAGTAAAATTTAACAAGAAGCATAAAGACTTAAGAAAGTATAACGAAAGGCGTAGGTTGCATTTCAAAACTTTTTTCTTAACAAAGTAGGATCAGATAAAACGTAGACAAAAATCTTAAGTTATAAAGAAAGCTGTCAAGCCACTGCGAACTTAATGATCTATATATATTCTATTAATTATATGGAAAGGTTCTTCGAATGATGAATAGGAAATCGAACTTTTGCGGATCGTCCTAAACTTTGAAAAGTCATGAATTTGAAATGAGTTCTCTCGGCGTCAGCTATCAAAAAATATTGAAGACAATGATGATTTTTGAACTTATTTAATACTTGAAACCCATCCTGGCTCGGCGTGATTGTTAAAAAAAGGCGAAATGTGTAGTTACTCCCTTTGATTTACCGGTATAGTAATCCTGACTACAAGAAGGAAAAGAGCTGTTCGAAAGAATTCGCTAGTAAATGTCGTTCGGCAGGCAGTATTTATGAGAGACCTATGTTTAAAAGTGGAGATCCCATGGCTGATATGATAGTGATTTCCTAACTAAGTGAACCAAGAGTCAAAGAGCCAAATAAAAGTTACAAAACGAATGTATGTATATATGAATGCATACAATATCTGTATACTTTCACAAATATCATACAAAATTAATGTTTACACAACTGAGGGTCACATTTATTGAGTGTACTGCCTACTGCTAACTGTCTAAACGGATTTATTGCACGTGAAGTATCATTTGAATCGTCTCAATAATGGGATTGATATAGAATGTAACCTTCCAATCTGACACCAGCAAGATAACAGGAATTTAGAAATGCAGTACGTTTTACTATCTTTAACAATTTTCTTGTTTTCTGATGTTTTTATAGGTATACTATATCTTTATAAACCTCCTTGATGATGAGTTACCTAAATTATTCGTTTGTTGTTGTTGTCCCTGTATTTTTATTTATAGGCTTTCCGAAGCTCTTGGAGTGCTTTAGCTTTGATACAGCTCATTGTGTAAAAAACAAAAGATGTACCTATTTATAATTTTCCTTAACGACATCTTTACTTTTCTTTTTGTAGATTTTTTTATGAATTTACCTTATAATTTGTAACTTTTTCTGAGAGAAAGATGTACCTAATTTAACATCGCCTAAAAGTCGAGTAGGCTACAATGATAAGGTCTAAGTACTTAAACTCTCTACCTTTTTCATCCTCACCTCATGACTATATGCCCTTAAGGGGTAGACAGACGTGTCTTACACACTCAATTTTATTTGTTGATCTTAAAACTTATTTTACTGTAAACTCATGTAGTAACAGTTGTACTAATTTCAGCGAATGTACATTTTAGGTATTGTTATGAAAAGGCTGGTGTAAAATTTGTAATTGACCTTTTAAGAACAAATTTCCTTTAGTAAGGAAAGCAAAACAAGAAAACGCCGCCAGAGATTGACACTTCTGACACTACATATTTTTATAGAGCTTGGTTTAGCGTGGTTGTTTTTTTAAGCTAAATATAGCAAAAATATATTTTTTTGTCTTTATAGACACGCGTGTTTTTCTTTTAGCTCTCTTAAAATTAACTAAGCCGTAATAGCATAAACGGTCTTTTACTCACTGTAACACATGTTTGTGAATGTACGTCTCTAAAATGTAATATACGAAGTTTTAGGACAAAATAGAAAAATATGTGTCGAGACAAGACAACTATACCCACCAAAATTTCGGTGGCAGCACTAAAACAGACATGGACTAAACCTTAAAAAAATACGGTAAAATTATTCAAAGAAACCCAACAATATTAATTACTTAAAACAAGGCTATCAAACGGTGGAAAGGTTAAGAGTAATTATAACAACAACATAAAATGCTAATGTTGATGATAAAGCTTTACGGGACTAAGTTTGTTTTGGCAAAGTTTCCGCAATTTACATAGTTGATGCAAGATAAAATCCTTTAGGAACTCGCTGTAAACGATGTGATAATGTCCATAAAGCACATTAGCTTATCAGCGCTGTCTAATTACAGATTTAGAAAGTTTAGTTTATAGAAAAGAAATAGGTTTATTAAAGGTAATTCAGGAATCGTAAAAAGTACATAGTACCAACTTATTTATATTTACAAAGTTAATGAAAATCCACAAGTAATTAAGATAATATAGAAATAAGAGAAGCATGGGAAAAGCATCGAAATCCTTGCCATCGTAATAATATGTCATAGAGATTTCATTATGTTCAACGTCATCGGTCAGAAATAAGATTTTGTTTAATAAATGTAATAAATCTTGGATCTCGAACGGACTGTATCATATTTGAGAATATTTCCAAATTTGATTAAATACTTAATTATGTCCAATCTATCAGAACCAAAGTAGCATACGGTACACCAAGGCGACGTCTACTAAATTGTTATATTTAATAAGAAATACTTGATCAGTTTTGAATTTATAACAGAGAACAGGTATTCGAATTGACACCTAGTCATTTATTAAGACCACTTTTAAGGTTTATCAAATCAAATTGGGAAATTCTACAGCGGGTGAAGATAAAAACATTTAAGACAAACTTAACTTTATACTTATATGTATTATTTAGGTATATTCCTTACCTCCTTCTCTTGTATCTTGAAATAATGGGACTGAGTATGGTCCTGATCCAGCGCTGTTAAATGCCGCTACTGATACTGCGTACCTACGCATATAGGGTAATATTAATTAACATGTACTTTACGTCATCCGAACAACAATTAATCGGAAATTGAATGTATCTGCTTGTTACGATTTAACTCCTTATCTACGCAACCGAGTTTTGACGGGTCCTATTGGTCTAGTGGCTAGTGATACTGACTGCAGTGATTCGCAAAAAAATATGTAAATCATAAACAGCTGTCCCGAGTTTGGATGTTTGTAAAAGAATTATTCCTAGAGATGGGTTGTCTTTTGTTAACTGAATAAATGAAGTGCATATCGACGGGGGTATAAAAATAACAACTTGAAAATGAGACAGTGCGTACTGTCCCTAAAAGATATAACAAATTAACCGCTTAACTTTTGCCTTAATTACTTTTCTAAAGATTAAGTAATAATAATAATAACTTGACACATCTCACACACGGCCCTCTGATCCTAAACTAAGCAGAGCTTGTATTATGGTAACCAGACAGCTGATAAACATACTTATATACTTCTAAATACATACATTTTATAGATACACCCAGGCACATAACAAATGATCATGCTCATCACACAAGTATTTGCCCTGAGTGGGAATCGAACCCACGATCTCTGGCTTAGTAGTCAGGGTCACCAACCACTAGACCAATAGGCCAGTCAACTTATAACTATAAATTTCTTATGATTCTTTATATTTTTTGCTAATTATTTTTATATACCTGACTCCTTTTAGCAATCCCGTAATTATGGTTTCTTGTTTGGCATATAGAGAGGCAGTTTTTATAGTCTTGTCACTCGTTTCATCTGTGTCTAAAACAAAAAACATATCGCCGGACATATTTGTAATAAGTTCTTTTTTTAAATAAATTGTTCAAATTTTATTTAAAACTTAAAAGATTATATGGTTATCGATAATTTTTTTCTTGTATGTGTTTTTAATGGTCTGGTCTTTATTTAAAAATATAGTTTTTTTTGTGTTTGTTTTTATCGTTTTCTTACCTTTTACTCCTATTAACTGTGGTACAGCTTTCAATCGGTACCCCAGTATAAGCCCATTATGACTATCAGCAGGTGGAGGTAACCATCTTACTTCGAGTTCCCCTGGTGACTCTGTTTGCTCCAGTTGTACTCCGATTGGCGGAGATGATGGAGCTAGTAAAAAAAATAAGATATTGGAAATAAGAAATAATTTAAGCAATATAGAAACCAATATATATAGAACCGACATGAACTAGATAAATAATTGGCGAGATAATTTCTTTAGTCAGGTCATAGTATTCAATTCATTCATTGCTGGTATCGAAGTTATCCGCTTTTAGAAGTACCCTACTGATAAAAACTGCTTCCAAAAATACTAAAACAAAACTATTTGTGTTCCTGTGCATTGTGTGTAGGGTGGCCAGTAATATATTGTTGCCAGCAAATAAACGGGCCACTTCATAGTAAATTGTTATTATGACTAATAACATTTTTATATATAAAATTAAGTATTTTAAATAATCGTTAATAGATAGGTCTAAGAGGACGGCCAAATCTAGTTAAAGACAATTCCCAATATGCAGGGCTGGCTGCAAACCTTAATTAGTTGGTGAGGCATTCAATGACGAAGTAACAAAACATTTTGTACACTTATTGAACACAATGACGTTTTTATTGATCAAAATAAATCTTCTACCTACAGACAAACCAAGAACGCTAAAAACACAACAAAAATAATAATTAAAAAAGAACACCCAACCATGTATCTACCTGTAGATCATGACATTATGGGCTGAGGCAACTGTAGACATCTACAACAGTAATAACGATTATGAGGTAGCAAGTTTGGCAATTGAGTCGATACTCGGCATGTATAGTTTACCATTAAGCTATTTATAAAACTCAGGTTTAACGTAGCAATGTATGTGCATAACAAATTGTATTTAGAATACCATTTACTATTTAATATGGTACAAGGATTTCAAATTAAGTCTTTCTCAGTCTCATAATTTCATCCCTCTGAATTAGGAAACACATAAATGACTTTTCAAAAACGTTTCCACTAAGGGATTGGACTGTTATCAGTCAGACAGTATATACACAGTCATATAGTGCCCGGTTGAAAGCAATAAACTTGCCTTCTATTGCGTTAGTGGGACCGTATTCATATAGACAAAGTGTATGTGTATAATACACAGCTGCCTACCCCTTAGGGTATACAGGCGTAAGCGTATGTATAAAAGACATTCAGTATTTCTTTCACTCAAATTATGGGTTGGAGTGCTTTAATGATTGTAACGCGGAAAGCTGTTACATATGTATTCTTATATTAAATCATATCATTGATACGATGAAGATATACAGTGTATTTCAAACTTATTCTCTTCCTTCACATTTAAATTCGAAGTATTTAAAATTATTTCTTGCACACATATACAACTAGAGTATTTAAATAAATACCTGTAATCGTAAAATGCTTTATGTCTAAGGACAGTTCTCAGAAAAATCGTCAAATACAATTTATAAATAGTCCTCAGACAACTTCTAAACCTAAATAGCAGGTACAATACAGATACGGAGGTCACACTGAAAGCTTTTAGAAAATAAAAATAAAAAAATATATAGAAACATATACAATAGAACCATTGACTGAAGAAGTGAACCCACTCTCTTTTACGGATCTCTTCCGTACCTTTTCGTGCATCTTCAGTGTTTATAAAACGAATTCATTTAAGTTATCTCTTATTTTAAAATATAAATATTTAAAGTCACAAGGTGCAAGGTGGGGACTGTAAGGAGAATGACTCACTTACTTCTCACCTTCGACAGATAAACATTCGATAGTCCGTCTGGCGGAGTGACCTGGAGTGTTGTCGTGCGTGTTCTTTTGCCCTGCTGTCTAACAGTTTTCAAGGCAACTGTTAAATAATGACTGACAAATCACTTTGCAGTAATAGTCCTTTTATTTTCTAGAATGATTGTTGCAAAGTGAACCGTCCGTAAAAAGAGTGAGGTAAACATGTTATTCCCTTGATTTCTGCCCTTCTTTACTTTTGTCGACAAATCTTCAAATGAAAGCATCTATTGTGCATCTCATGAACTGTGACGATGTCACATACAGCATTCGAGTCACCTCAGATGACTGAGGTGACTCGAATGCTGTATATGATATCAGCTGGGTGGTGGATAGGCTCAATACTTAAAAAGTATGAACTTTTTAAGTATGAACTTTTTAAGTACCCAAGGCAATCCACCAGTCCAAACGACAACGTTTTTGATCTTATTCATCTAGTACAAAGCTTTCTAACGGGTTAATGTTCATCATGTATATTAAGCATCCTTAATTCATAAAATTGCTCAACAATTATATGATCATCTTATTTAAAAAATGACTATTTTTGGATGGTAATGGTCGTACTCTTCCACGGTGACCAGCCGGATTGGAAGATTATTTTGTTTGTTTCTTATTTTTAATTGTGTGTTTGTTTGTTCAGTGTCGGGGAAGAAGACGCTGAATTGCTATGCTTGATTGTTTTCATTATTGTTCTTGTTGTATTTTTTACTATGTAATTTAGTATTTCTTGTTTAGTGATTCTTTTAGGGAAGCTGTTAACTTCTAACCAATAAGCTAACCCATGTAAAAATTTGTTGTGTTTTGTGCTTTTTATTTATTTGCGTATTTTTCTCTACATTGGTCTCAGTTTCATTCTCGGTTGACGTAGGCAGCTACCTTTTAGTGTTATTTTTTGTAATTATCAGTTTATCATATATAATTTTAGCTAAGTTTCCCTTTTCTCTTTCCTGTTGTAGTTGTTCTTGTAGCTCCCTTTTCTTCTCTAGTACATATTTTGGATAGTATTCTTTAATGTACTAATGTGTATCTGTTAGTGCTCTTTTTTTCAAAATTTTGTTCAAAAGTTTCAAAAATAGACACCACAAAGACTAAGAGCAGAAACAAAGAAAAACCACAATATATACACATAGAAACTTACAATGTTAGAACCTTATCGTCATACAAACGCTTATTAAAATTAGAGGAAGCAATACGACTACGTTAGAGGAAACAAGACGGCTAGGTACCAACATACAAGAGCATACAAACTTTATATTTTGTTACGTTGGTCACACGCCCGGCGTATATGGAGTAGGCTTTATAGTAAACAAAGCACACTAAAACCATATAGAGAGCTTTTCGGGCATGACGGAAAGAATTGCTATACTAAACATGAACCTTTAAAGCTTCTTAATCTCTATTATACAGGTGTATGCACCAACGGAATCTACAAGTGAGGAAGGATTGGAAGAATTCTATAAAACGATTGACAAAGCTCTGCACACTGCACACAAAAATGTCATACTTATGGGAGACTTCAATGCGAAGATCGGGCTTTCTAAGAAAGGAGAACATCTAGTAACAAAGCAATTCGGGAGCGGTACGAGGAACGAAAGCGGACAGAGGCTAGTGGATTTGGCATTGGAGCATAAACTAACTATAATAAACATTTTTTAAGACGAAATTAAGCAGAAGATGGACATGGAGGTCTCCGGATAGAAAAAATAAAAATGAAATAGATTATATACTATCAAACCAACCGAGATTGTTCCAAGATATTGGTACTATGAACTTAAAATACCCCTCGAACCATAGATTAATCAAATCAATAGTAAAATAATAAACTAACGAAGAGTAGTGTTAATTACAGTATTAAGCATACAATCCGACTGAAATCTGATTTAGAAATAGCTAAGTACAGGAAACATAATCAGATATGGTATCTAGGCAATATGATGGTAACGAAAGCACCTCAGTACAAACCCATTTCGATAACATCCTAAATGCAATCACCACGAGTCTAAAATCAGACCAAGCAATGGGTAAGGAACACAAACGACACAAGATACTATCGGAACGTACTTTATCTCTTTTAAAAAGACTCTGCACTCTACAAGATAGTTAATAAATATATAAGAAGGGACCATTCAACATATAGACAAAGTACATTAGAAAAACATCTGAAAATCACAGGCAGCACAAAAAAGAATTCAGAACAAACAAAACCTGGATAGAAGGTCTAAAAGAGTTTGGCAAAGACCTAAATAATCAAAAAGACATTATTAGCACAGCAACTAATTTTTACAAAAACCTATACAACACTATACTGCAACAAAAATCAACTAAATAATAAAAACACCATTAAAACTATAAACATGCAGGAACAGGTTCCACATTGAACAGGTTAACGAAGATAACATAATAACAATTAACGTAAATAAAATCATTGATGCAATAAAAAGGCTCAAACTAGAAAAAGCCCCTGGATCAGACAGCATAACAAACGAAGGTTTAAAGACAGCTTGTCATATACTGGCAATACCGCTCGCTGAACTATTCAGTCTGATATTACAAAGCTCAGAAACGCCTGCACAATGGTCCGAATTAACATAATTTAAATAAATAAGAAGGAAGACCCAAAAGATATAGGCAAGTATAGACCGATAAGCCTACTACCAATTCTGTACAAGCTTGTTTTTGCCAATTATAAACTCGAAAATCAGCCCCGTAATAGAAGCAAAACAGCCTGTGGAGCAGGCTGCTTTCCGAAAAAGTTTCTCTACTATACACCATTAAAATATCTTAATCATAAAGAAATATCGGGAACAACCGAGACCACTTTATCTCGGATTCATTGACTACCAAAGGCCTTCGACACGGTTACTCATGATAACGTTTGGCAAAGCTTGAAAGAACAGGAAGTAAGTGTATATAAAAGTAATCCGGAATAAATATAACAACAACATGGACAGAATAAAGCTAGACATACTCGGCCCGAGCTTTGCAATAAAGAGAGGTGTAAGACAGGGCGATCCCTTGTCGCCAAAAATATTTATAGCCATACTCGAACGCATCATCAACAAACTAAACTGGAACAATCGAGGAATCTACATACAAGGAACTTTTCTGAGTCATTTGTATTTCACCGAAGATATAGTAATACTATCCGAGACAAGCTCAAAACTACAGCTCATGAACAAACACTTACAATCAGCTAGCGCAGACGTAAGACTTGAAATCAATCACACTAAGACAGATAAAAGCTTCAAAAAACAGATAAAAGTCAATGAATATCCACTAGATTATACAGACAAATATACTTACCTAGGAAAAACAATCAGTTTTGAAAAAGAAAACGAACAAGAGATTGAAAGAAGAGTACAGCGAACATGGAATAAATTCTGGAGTCTGAAAGAAATTTTCAAAAGTAACATGCCAATAAAACTGAAAACTAAGACAATGAACTCTAACCTCTTAGCATGCTCAATATATGGACGTCAAACATGGAAATTTACGTCAAAAGTTAAGGAAAGAATAACATCCTGTCAACGCGGAATTACGGACGAAATAAACAAAAGGCGCTGGTCCAAAATGGTGGCAAATAGCACAGGATAGAGAAAAGTGGACATCGTCTCACGTATCGTTTCCTTGAGGAGGCCTTTACCAACCTGGGGTCTTTGTAATAATTAAACATAGTGTTATAGATATAATAACAGTAATTCAAGAAGCAATGTAGCAAGATCAAATAAAGGCTTTTTTATTTTTATTTTATTTAGTTATTTAGAAAATATTGAAAGTTATAGACACTGCGTCACCACAACTATGGGTGGCCACGTAAAATGTAAAATTAATATTATAAAGATAAAACAATTAAATACCAGCCTGTGTTGATCTATAACCGCCCGTTTCCAAATGGTTGAGCCTTATGAGAAGAAATCGGGCAAACAAACTTATGACCTCTCTTTTAAATTACAAGATAGATATTAAAATATTTCGTCTACAACATATACTATTCAATATATCTCTATATATATATACATATATCTCTATATGTGTATATGTAGCTTAAAGTAAGTAGACTAAAATTAGGCTATTAAAGAACTGTAGTTAGGCAGGAAAACAAAGGTAGAACAAAGAAATGTAATTAAAGAAGACAGAAAATAAGAAACATATTAGCTCACATTACATTGTAGTGATCAATTCAGTCCCAAGCGATTCTATCTTCCATCTAATGCACCACTGAGCAATAATCTTCAAGGCAAAACTTTCGTTTTAAAGTGATCTTAAATTTATTTGGACTTAAAGTTTGTAATATGGATTTCATTATAAAATCGCACGCATTGACCTAGAAACGACTTGTTAGTTTGTTGGAGCTTGGAAGCAGGTACAACAAATTATGTTTATTACGTGTGTTATAAGAGTGTATAGCACTTTCCTTAATCAACTGATCTTTATTGTTATGAAAGTAGGTAAACTAAGTTGTAGTAGATATACTGACATGCCACTGTCATTATGTTTATTTCTTTGAATTTATGACTCAGCAAATAACGATTGTCTAAATTATAAATTGCTCGGATAGCCCTCTTCTTCAGTACAAAGACAGACGCATTGCCAAACTGTTAAAAACTATACGAAATAATACTATTAAAATAAGAAATGTAGACTAATCTGGCTGTTTCAATATCAGCCAGCTTACGAATTTTGCTCATGCTTCAGAACTGAGTCTATTCGACAATTTGTCAATATGTGGGCCTATGAACTTTGTGTAATTGTGGGTTATTGTATAAAGATTGGGAAGCTTCTTACCTTCTTCAGTAGTTGTGAATCTAACTGGAGTTGAGTAATGGCTCAGATCGGCTTGATTTCCCCCAGCCACTCTCGCTGTGTAACTAGTCGCTGGCAGTAAATCTTCTACTTCGATGACGTGTCGTATTTCGTCTAATCTAAATTATATTTAAAAAGATAAATGTAAAAAGATTGTATTTTGTAACATATATTACAATATATATATAACAATTATGAATTTTGCAGAAGCTCACTGTCCTGATGTTAATGTTTGCTATTGTGCTTTTATTTCTGTTGTCATTATTGAAAGGTCAGCCACCAGTCAGTTCGTGTCATAGCTATAAGATCCTGACTTGCTTGAGTTATTGCACAATCCATATCCCTTCCCTTCACTTTCTGTCTTCTATTTCTTGTCAACACAATCCAAATCTTCCCATCTGATTCTCAAATGTGCCCGGATAATGACAATACGCCTGCTCTCTATTTCGTAAATGGGAATGAGAATGTGTGCTTTTTGAATAGAAATCTTGTGTAAATTTCATTCTCGATGTTAATCGTTAATGTTGTTGTTCGAAATATGTAGCATTTTTTTAATTAAAGATAGTGTGGTGTATTGCAAACCCTCAGAGTACACTTATAGGTACATATAGGGTTTACTTATAGAGTTCAATTAATAATGAAACAAACAAAACTTTATATTTAATTACATTGACATCTCAGCTGTTTGACTGACACTAACGAAATTCAGTTTGTGATCACGTACATTTAGTCACCTAATGATTGACTGGAAAATATTGCTTTTATTGATAAGAATATTAAATATGTGTATCTGTATTTTTTGTATCTGCATATATAAATTAAGAGTCGCAAGTGCGCTGCCCCCCTTTGTAGGGAGATGAAAGAGGATAGGTGGTTTGGTCCTCTAATAACCTCACTTACTTAACACTACACAGAGCAAGCATTACTTAACAACCAGTTTTCTGTGATATTGATTAGCAAGCAAGCCGGTCCATATATGCCTAAGCATAGCACGCCTACAATATGATATTTTAGTATGAGAGTAAGAATGTATTTCTAAGAGCTTTGTAAACTTTTTTATTAACAAATAGTTTATGAATTCAAAAATATTTTGGAAATTAAATTACTTTTTCACTTAAAATATTTTACAACAAGTTTCTTTTCGATTGTACAAAGAACCATGACGAAAAAAAATAAACATCGGAAAAGTAGCTTTGATCGTTGAAAGTGAATGTTTTCATAAATACGTTCTAAGTAAAAATCTTATTATATGAACAACAATATTGCCACAGAACAGACAGAATAAGCTACAGCGATTATTTTACTGCTCGCTTACAATTTGCATATTCATGAAAATACTTTACCATACTAGTGAACAACTTTTGAACGATAAAAGAATTGAAACTTAATTAAAGTGTAAGAAGAAGCATCCCGTAAATAACGTCTTTAAATTGTGCAGTTTTGAATTTGATGCCTGGTATACGATCATTGTACGACAAAAAAATACTCTATTTTTGTAGGGAATATACCTTGAAGTAACTTACCTTCAGCTTATGTACTAGATTTGCATAAAATAAATACAGTGACTTGGTAAAAGAGCTCAGACCTCAACAGTAAGGTTGAGTTTTTGAGTGACCTTTGACTGTACGGATTGCGTAGCGGTTTAAGTGGTCACCTCGCTACTACGCTGCTGCACCGAGTGTTGTGTGTTCGATCCCCGCATGGGACAAAAACTTTGTGTAAACCTCAAATTGTTGTTCTGAGTCTGGGTATTCTTTGTGTCCGTTGCTCGAATGTTTGTAAAGTCCCCCGTGACACAGGAATTCCTCCTAGTGCGGGAGTGGTCGTTTTTTTTTTAAAATGATTGGATTTAGGTGTGAAACTCCTCGTACCATTTAAACTGTGGTTTTCAATATAACGGTGCTTTGGAATGGAACCGACTCAAATTACAGTATACCATGCTGTCCCTAAAATAGGAAGAACCCTAGAATAGCTTTATTAAGACATCCAGATCCATATCCTGATCGGACCCCAATTCTTCCCAAATAAGCTATATTCTTTGCCTTGTATTACCTTCCATCTTTAATTTTTTTAATCTTTAGTTTCCTGTAATGCCCGGTTGAAGGCAATAGGGTTGTCATTTATTAAGCTACTGTCTGTCATAAGCAAAACATATGTTTTTATGTTTATCCACCTCAGCCTATCCTTTATTCGGTGTTTGTTTGTATGAAATGGCATGATATTAAAATTCCTTGAATTTGAGGACTTGAACTGAACTTATATAGCAATTTAATAGTAGAATTAGAATCGTAAATAATAAATAAATTGAAAATTGATGTTTGAGCTAGTTTGGAATATTTTCTAAGTACGATGATCTCATCTTTATTATACTCGTATATATTCTTAACCTTTAAATGAATGTTTCTCGATTCATGTGTAATCACTTATTTCTTGAAATAGATACGAGAGTACCTCGAGAAAATACGATGAAAATATAAACATTAATAAATAAATAAAAATTGTGCAACGATGCAACTATTATTTTTGCTGACGTTATCTCAAACTATTACACCCTACGCCACTCCCACTATGAAATGATTTCTATGCAACTCACATGTAGAAAGCCAGCAACCCGTCTAGTCTCTTCAGCTCTCAGATAAGTCTCAGATAAGTCCCGTACCGTCCCGTCTGTTCGTCTGTCCCCCTATAATATATAAAAAAACAACAGTACCTTAGGGCAAAATACTTAAAAGCCGTAAGAAGCTAGTGGCATGTGTTGTTTCGTTAGCAACCCAATATTCTTTCTCATCTTGAACTCACCCAACAAAAAAAAGTACTTACCTTGTAATATTGATAACTTTGGCACTATTCCATGATAATCTCTGACCGCTAGTTATCTGTAGACTGTAGTACTGAGCTAGAGATCTTGTCATATCCCTCCAGGACAACTTTACCGATCTGCTCTTTATGGAGTCTACAGATAAATCTGACGGTGGTGTTGGTGGTTCTAAAAAGAAGAGCAGCGTGAGTGGTACAATTTAATTTAATGACTTAATGGCGAGATGGTAACTCTGGTATATTATATATGTTATTAGTTAGTCTTTATAAATTAACTAAACAATAAATAATATACGAATATAAATATGGTAAGAGGATTATTCAACTGGGCATTATACTGGCGAAAGTTGATATTGTATGTTAAAATACAGACGGTTCATGATAAAATTCCTTGAGTTTTGAAAAAGATTGTATTTAAATGGGTAGTTTAGTCTATATCCCGGGACACTTGTTGGCCGATTCAAACTCTTTGAATACGCGTACTTTTATACAGCTTCAGACTGAATGCAACAGCGATCAAACTGTGTATAAGCTGATATAAAATTACAAGCATGTTATGGCACTACATAAATTTGTGTATGAATGTATGTAACCTAATTCTAATCTACGTGCGTCTGTCTACGTGCTATATGAATATATAAAAATATTAAAAGCCTTATGCCTAATGAAGTCATTAATAAAAATTTCCAGCAGCAGTCTTGATTACAAAATGTGGGTAAATTATTCCAAGACGATTTCGGCATACTCTATTATGCGTAATTACCACATTTGGCACGAGAACGGAACGTTAGTAGTGGCAACACCTAATATGTGGATGTATTATATATGATGTCGCTACCAAATTACATTTAAGATTAGAATTGCTGACATAACTGTTTTTTTTTCATATATAGGCCCACTACTACTATAATGACTCCACTCTGCCTGATGAAAAGGAATAAGTGGAGTCCAAGAGTGGTGGTCACCATTCTTATAACAAGTGTAGTCAATACAGCATGGTGACCCACACTAGGCGGCCTAGTGAGATGCTTTTCATGCGCCACTTAAAAGACCCGGGATCAAAGTGGGAGAGAAACACGTGCGCTGGTAGTGAATTCTAGGCTTTAATTGATAGGCACAGAAAGGAAAACGAGAACGAAGGTGGGACCAATTGGAACAGCTCGTCAGAACACTCTCCGTGATGTAGGCGATAGAGATCTGCCTTAGAGGAGACACCTTTTCACAACTGCAGAGGCTCAAGGGACTCGGTGACCTCAGGACAGTCTATAATGCTGACTGCGCGCCATTGCAACCGATCGATAGCGTCAAGCAAATACTGCGCATAGCCCTCCCAAAGATGAGATCAGTACTCCACGCAGGAGTGAACCTGGGTCTTGTATAAAAGACACAGATGCTCGGGCGAGAATAACCGTCTCACCTTGTTCAATACTCCGAGTTTTTGTTTTGTGATCAATTGTGTAGGTAGGTACTGAATTAAATGACTTCTTACTGACTGACTAAATGATCGCTTAACAGACCAGTTTTGCTTGCAACTAGTTGTGTTCCCACTTTAAATGCTGTACAAATGTACATACATAACAGATAAGATGATTGTCAAATGAAATCAGCACCTTTTCTGTAAAAGTCAAATATTATATTACATTTTTATATGAAACAAATAGCCGTGACGTCACGGATATGTATTGTCAAACTATCCACTAAGTTACAGCCAGAGGCGTATTAACCGGTCACATTTTTTTTATTATAATTTATTCCGACTTACGTAATACGGTATAACCGGGCTCTTTGTACATTGAAAAGGAAGAGGCTAAACAAAAAGGACGAAGACTAAGATTCTTCTTGTAAGCGACATGTGTTTTAGTATCAAACTTATTTAAATGTATAGGATGCACATGAGAACAAAGCCTGTGCTTAGTTAATAAATTAAACATACCTAGGATAGTTAGATGTACGCTGAACACGTCAGCTCCAAACGGATTGCCAGCTCTACACTGATATAGAGCACCGTCACTTGTTTCTGTTTGTAGCAGTTCTAGTATGCTTGCCATTCCATCTTCGGTTTTAGCCTCAGATATTTTTACTCTTTAATAAAATATAATATTAAACCACATATAATACCATACCAACCATATATATAGTTTATTTTTATAAAAGCAGACTCTATATATCTGCCTTAAAATAATTATATTAAAAGTTAGTAGGTTTGAAATAATACAATTTCTCTATTAAGTAACAGCTTTTTTAAATCAGGCCATAAAAATTTTTTTGAGAGCAGAGTATTAGATAAATAAACTAAAGGTAAAAAAGGATTATTATAATTGTTTCAAAACCTTTGGGAACTATTTTGCTCCTAATACATTTATTAAATTCGAGTCTTACCTCTGCGTTAATGGGTTGATAGGTTTTCCATTTCTTGTCCACATTATTCTAATAGGATCATCCCCTTTTGCTTGACACTCTATTGTAACATGCTGACCAAGCTTTGCTGTCAAATTTCTTGACATAATATCAAATGTTACTGGTTCTGAAAAATATTCAGCTATTCAATTATAGATTACATTACAAATTAAATTTAGCTATAAATTATTGTCTATTTCTACAGTCCACAATCCATTCTTATCTGAACTAAGTACACGCAAACGTGTTAAGTTTGTTTCAATTAGTATGTACATTTATAAAATCAAAACAGTGTACTAACTTAATAAAATATTGATTAAATCAGTTATATAGAGTTCTTCAAAGGGAGGATGATTACTTTAATATAATATTTGAAGATTTGTTCTTTTCAGCTTGTTGCTTGCGAGCAGTTGTCACATGGTCGCAAGTAGCTACCTGCAACTCAAGAGTCACAGGAGGCCAGAAAACCGGTTGTGAAGTAACGCTTGCGTAGCATTTCCCCGAAATGAGTGAAGTTTCCGGAGGCCCAACTCCCACTCTCCCCTTTCCTCTCCTCTCATCTTCTTTAGCCTCATCCCCCCTCTCTTCTTTCCACTCCCTGCATCCCCCATCCTTACTTCAGCAATTAAAAACCACGCTGTTCTTGGTAAAATGCCAAAATCGAAATATACCATCACACTATTATCAATAAATCTCTAGTTAAGATCAATTAGTATTGACACATAATCAAATATCATGAGACTTATTAGTTCAAATCAATCAAATCTATTACTACATGTAGTGCCCTGCTCCCTTAGTTTAATTATTGTAATAGTAATAAATAATTAAAACAAAAATATCTACACTTGATAAAGGATAATTCCCAATTAAAAGTTAATTTTATTACTTTTTTATAGTTTTTTTTTTTATTAAACATATTAAAAAAAATCATAACTTATCACCTTTAGGTTATATTATTTATACGTTAGCGAAATTGTAGTATTTTTGAAAAATGATATATATAGTCTTGTATCTGATATCTGACGGGCCTGTTGTTCTCGTTGTTAGTGACCCTGACTCCTGAACTGGAGGAAAATTTGTGCGATCCATAAATAGTTATCCTAGTGTGTTCTTTGTGTCAGTTAATTGAATTTTTGTAGAGCTCCCTAAAGGATATTTCCAAATTCGGGAGTTAAAATTAAAGAATAAAAGAGTAGACTATTTCTTAAAATAATTTTTCATTATTTATATTCATAATGAATAAAAAAGTGTTAGCTATGCAAAGAATTTTACCATTAATACAATTAAATTAAAGTGTATATTAAACGCTATGCCATTCGACTGCACGAATGGCGTAGCGACTTAAATGGTGGCCTCGCCACCATGTTGCCGCGCCTAGTGTTGTGGGTTCGATCCACGGGACAACACTTTGTGTAATCCTCAAACTGTTGTTCTGAGTCTGGGTGTTCTTTGTGTCCTTTGTTTGATGTTTGTAAAGCCCCCGCGACACAGTAATTAATCCTTGTGAGGGAGTTGTTTTTTTTTTAATATAAACTATACAGGAAATAAAGAATATGGGACATACTAAGTTTCCTAAGTAGTCCAATAAGACTTTCTTCTTAACTTAATTGCAACTTGCTTGAATTCTTGCTGCGGTTGAATGTATTAGGGAACTAAGTTCTCTTTAGAGTTGAGATACGACGTCACAAGTAAATATCAATCTACAATTTAGATCTTCCCAGAAACTTTACGATATTCATGTTCGACATTCGAAGATCATTATTAATGCACCAGAACTTTATAACGATAAAATTAAGGAGTTTCAAGATTCATGTCAGACAGAATACTAATCTATGCAGTAGAGTGCATTGCTATTACACAATATACACATATGTATATACATATAAGAATGCATTTTTTTAATAACATCTCACTTATTTCTGTGTGTTTTATAATATCGAAATAGGGCCATGCTTAGGTAGGAATGAGCATGCTCGACCAGAGTTATACCACGGCGTCACAGAAATCCGGTAGACAAACAATGCTTGCATTGTATTGCCGAGTAAGTGAGTACACTGGAGATAGACAAAGGTGCATTTTGCCTATTGCCATCAACCGGGAACTGTATATTTTTATATATACTGTCTGTTAGATAACAGTCGAATCCCTAAGTCGCGAAATTCTACTCCATCCATCCAAAAGATATATATTATAAATTGATGCTTCATGGTCTGGTCTAATACTTGATTAGGCAGTCAAAGATACAGCATTTATTTCAAATAGGTCCAAAAGGCATTTTTGAACGTCAACATTCACCAGTATGTTTTATGGTATTATACTATACACACTTAAATGTAAAATGGTAGTTCTAAATTTAAAATAAATAGTTTTAAAACTAACATATTTTAAACTACTGTTTTTATACAATACAAACTATTTACAAGGTTCCATATCCTCAAAGGATAATGGAATTCTTATATTTATAATTACGTCTATCAATTTATATGTGTGTTATAAACAATTTGTCAGGAATGTATAGAGGCAGCATATTAAAGTTACATAACAACTTGTCTATGCTTTCTTCACTTCACAAATATAATTTATATTGTTAATTTTGACTATTTTCTTTTATTATATATTAGGAATCATTTCTGTGTCACAGTGGGCTTCACAAAAACTTCTCTCTCACTCACTCTTCTTCACTGGATGAGGAGATGGGAAAAAGGGCGGGGTTCAGGGGAGAGGAAAAGCGAGAGGGGGAGTTGGGCCTCCGGTAACCTCACTGATTTCACAACCGCTTTTCTGAGAGGCCATGGTACCGCATCGGTTGAGAAACATTGCTTTAGAAACATTATAGCTGCATTTAATGAGAATCATGAAACGACACGACATTATACAAGATAACGACTTACTATTAACAGAAATCCAGACAGTTTTGCTGAGTGCTTCTCCTACTCCATTCTCAACGTGGCAAGTATAAAGTCCAGCGTCCGATAATGCCACAGAATCAAATATTAAAGATCCATTGGAAAGGCTTAGAACTCCACCACCAGCGACTTCAAGTACTGGTCTCCAAGTTTCTGATACAACTGAAATTTTTAATTAGTTCACTACTACTAATAATACCGTTGTAAAATAGTCCCTAACAAATGTACTTTTAATACCGTATTATCAACACTATTATACTGAACCACGAAGACTCTTCTTCTCAGTATTGTAAAAAACCAAAAGTTTTTGCTATGGGGCGCTGAGACCGAATAACAAAAAAAGCAATGAAGGAACTATATACACAAAAGTAGAGATGTGTATATTATGATTATGATGTGTGTATTATAATAAACATCAGCTTGAATCATGAATAAATGATCTCCATTGAATCTGATCGTAAGAAAATATATAAAAAAGTCCTGGTTAGGTGGATCCTTTTTTTTCATATATTATGTTGCTGATACCCGGCGTGTCGACCAGAATTGAGACTTCTTCGACATTTTGTAGTTCTAACTTTTAAAATTGTCACACCACCAGATAGACGAAATATTAATGATGACGTCTATCTATTTATGTTTTCTGAACCCCCCAAACCGATTTGGGGTACATCGTGGATGGTTTCAAAGTCTATAACGAACAAAGGTAGAATCCATTTTTGTGTTTTATATATTTATATAGATTGAATGTCATAAGGGTGCTTTCGTAGATATGCTTTTATTAGATGAGAGTTTGTACAAAGGTTTTGTGACGCACCATTGGTAGCATGTCCTAGTTGATTATTACTATACTGTGTTTAATTGCCTAAAAATTTTCACGGGAGGAACAATATAAGTTTTGTACAGTTAATTCATAGAAATAATTGAACCCCTCCGAATTTGAGCTGCAATTTATTGTGCAAATGGTATTACAAATTTGAGTTATTATTTGTAAAAAAACTGTTATAATTTTGGGACTGCCTGTGGAAAACATTGTGTATGTAGCGTGTTTGCGGTTATTACATCCGAAACATGTTTGCTGTTCTGATACAATTTTGAATATTATTTATTGTTCAAATATTTTAAATATATTGGTGTGGGTGCATATTTGTAAAGAAGGTTAAAATTCATATAAAACTTACTTTTTGTGTTTATGCTTATGAAAAGTGTGGTCATATTTTAAGGGTCATATAGTAGACGCCGTGAATATCGTAAAGCAATAATAAAATTAAAATTGGAAATGTTGAATATAGAAATACTGTTTTAAAACTGACAATTAAAATGTTTTATTGTTCTGTAGACCTTATAATTAATGAGAGGACCGACATGAATTAAACTATAATTCTTTAATACCAAGGACTTTGGCATACCTGATTTTTTTGTAAATTTAATATTAAAATCATTGAAATGATTATTATAAGAGTATTATAAGATCTTAAGAAATGTTTACCCACTACAGAAATCTATTTTTTCCAATCTTAATCAACTATTCGATTGCTACACATAACGATATTAAAATAATAAGTATAATTATAATATAATTCATATAAACTTAAGCCAAGTATTTCCTTTAATGAGCAATTTTAAATTCACTTTGTCAGTTTCAAATTAAAGAGGATGACTTTATTTGTATAATTTTTCATTATCCACCACACACACACAAACCTCCCTGTCAGACCTGTATATATACTTACTATCTTTCTTCAACCAATGTGTTTGGGGTTGGGGGTAGCCGTTGGCGCTGCAAGATATGTGTCCACCTCGACCCAGAAGTAATGATGAGTTTTGAGGTTCTTCACTCCATTTAGGAGCAACTGTAAACAAATCAATTATTAAGTCTTGTCAACTAACGTTTCTAACAATATCACAATACCTTTATTACTTTTAAAAAGATTGTAGTCCATACACAGTCCGAATACTGTTTAAGCGCCTACTATTTTATCCTCAGCTGTAATACAATAACATGTTTGATTCTATCTTCTGTCATTAGCGACTTGATCTTTTTTTGATATTTCTAACTTGTCTAAATTTTTTCTGTTTCTTACAAATGCGTGTAAATTTACTTTTTTTTTTTATAAAATACAATCATCATCTTTATCACCATCAGCCTATCGCCATCCTCTACTAAACGAAAAACTACACGTAATTTATATAAGTTGACGCGTGATTCGGAGGTTTCATTAAGTACTTCATAGGTACTCCTACTTCTCCAGGTCTAAGCATCTGGCGCTTACGCGAAAAAATTATATACATAACCCACTTTTCGTCCCTGTAATTACATCCCTCAGCCAGTCATTGGTAAGATGACAACTAAGTAGTTCCATGCACACGCTAGCTCTCTTCTGAAGTTGAAACGGCGTCAACCCATGTGGCAACTAAACTGAATATTTCTTTTTTAATAAGAAGCTTTATCGCTTTAAGCTTTATCGCTTCTTTTCTAAAGCGTATAGTTGTTTTTCCATTGCAGTATGAGAACACTGAAGCTGCTCTGCCAGACAACGTGAAATGAACCTGGGATCCATTTCTATGAGTATTTTTAACTAATCAATTCATTAATAAAAAAATATTGTAGGAGGTCGTCCTGGATGAGGTTCATCAGATAGGTCATAATTTATATCCTTAAATCTTCTGAACCAATGTTTGGTGGTATCGTAAGAGATCACGTTTTCGCCCATTGTTGCACATATATTGCGTACTTCGGTTGCTTTATCGACCTAAGCGAAATTCGTGAAGTAAAAGCAGCCGAAGTTCTCTACGAAAAATATCCATAATTTACTGTAGTTTTACTATTCGAGATCCAGTTGTCTACTGTTCTGACATACAACTCTTGTTTTATTTATATACTACTCCAAGAAATTCGAGATAGTTCTATAACGTTTTAGGAACTGATCGAAGAAAGTGGCGGGTTAATTAGTTGCCAACCCAATAATTAAATTGACAGTTGATGTATATATATCTCTGTCGGAACATGCCAAAATATATTTTACTAGTTTAATATAATGTTCATGAAAATGATATATTATATCCCAACATACTTTGTAAAATAAGCCAGTTCGAAGAAACTTTACAGTATAAGTAAATAAAACACGTCCATTATAAAAGGCTGGGAGATTTAATTAGCTTTGCAAAATAATGAAATTCGATATCAGCAAGTCGAGTGAGATTAAAATCGGAGTTTTTTAATAAAAGTATGTTTTAAAGTGGTTTACAGATCCTATATCTCAACGTCTTTTGTTCTTTAAAAATATAAAAGATTGTTTTGCTCGCTCTAAAATCATCGCTGTAAAATGTCGCTATATCTGTCAAAGAAATTTATCTTCAGCACAACAAAGGGGGTTCGAATAATGTTACTACAAATAAGTCACTTAGAGAGTAAGGCCATATTAGCCTCGAAAAGACTTGGTGTGCTAAACAGATCGAGACAGTATTTTACTCCGGCCCACCGCCTGCAACTTTATAAGGCGCAGGTTCCGCCGCACATGGAATACTGTTCTCATCTCTATGCAGGTGCACCCCAGTACCAACTTCTCCCTCTTGACGGCATTCAACGGAGAGCGACTCGCATCATCGACTGCCAAGATATTTCTGATCGACTTGACACCTTGGCGTTGCGTAGAGATGTAGCTTCACTCTGCATCCTTATATCATGGGGAGTGTTCAGAGCAATAGTTCGGATTTATACCGGCTGCAGGTTTCCACCGTCATTCTACGCGACAAAATATCCATCCCCATCACCTGGAAGATTGGCACTCCACTACTGTGCGCTTCTCCAGAAGCTTTTTGCCTCGCACAATCAGCCTATGGAATAAATTGTCGCCTGCCGTATTTCCGGACCGACAGGACCTTCAAACCTTCAAGAAAAGAGCGTACTCCTACCTAAAAGGCCGGCAACGCACTTGTGGCTTTTGAGTTACGGGTGTCCATGGGCGGCGCTAGTCACTTACCATCAGGTGACCCGTCTGCTCGTCCCCCTATCGCATAAAAAAAAATGTCGCTTTAAATACAAACTACAAAATTACATTTTATAGGGTAAAATTGTAAGATCACTTTTAAAATTAATTTTAAATGTGAATTGTGAATAATGAGAGAATTTTATTATAGAGGTTCAAACCGATTTAAGATAAGTACGTCACAGTAAGAAAATCGCGTGGAATCTTAATTAAATCTAATTTAACCCATGGTTGTGGCTGACTAGACTAAACAAGATGTCTTGACAAAAATCATTCATGTCACGCTACAGATAATGGCAAAATCAAAAATTATACTTTTTTTACCATTAGAGCTAACGGTCAGGTGGTATATCGGATTGGAAACAACTAAAACCACACGGTGTTCTGTCATAACAGGGTCTATTGCCAGAGACCCAGGAATACTATAAGAAGAGGCCTCCAGTTTAGAAAGATACGCCACCGTTTCAGGCCCAGGATTCTGCTACCGTAAAGGTCTTTTCCCCCCATACTTAACTCATACTCATGGAGGCCAGAGATCGTTCAGAGGTATCTTAAAACTACTCTTTGGCTTAGGAAAACAAATAAAATGGAGGTAAAACGGAAAAACAAATATGCTAATTCAAATTTCCTTGCAAGAAAATTTATTCAGATTCTTGATAAAATATGACGTATAATTTACTTTGAAGAGCCATTAGATAATAATACTGAAAATTCATAACACCAAGATGTTTCTTAAGAAGTATAAGAAGCGAAAACGTAAAGTGTTTTCCGTGTCATAACTTTTTGAATATGTAAATAATATCATCTAAAATATTCATTAGGCAAAAAAATTTTAATGTAAAAATAATGTGCAAATATTGAACATCATATTACTTACTTAAATAAAGAAAAAAATTTATAAATTATACCTTTAGTTACTAGAAGTCAGGGTTTTAGTAACAGAATTATACTATTGGACAGCGAGTAAACGTATGTATTTCACAAACGAGTTATGTTTTTTTTTTAATACTTCTCCCTGACCAGGAATAATTCCTGGGACTTTACAACCATACATATAATGGATGCAAAAAGAACCCTGACTCGCGACAACTATTTGTGGATAACACAATTTTATGTAACGTGTGGGAATCAAAATATATATCACGCACTACGCTTGGATGGCAGTACGATAATGTATTTATAATTTAGTCAATACCAAGTTAATGGGTACTGTTGATTTGTCTTATCTCTTAATTAAATAATTATCTAAGTAAATGAAATGCTACGTCTCTTGGTGAATATCTCGTAACAATTCACTGAAGTGTTGTTGTAATGTCTTAAATCTCCGTTATGGTATCGTTATATGGGGCAACTCCGTGGAAATTACTAATTTGTTCAGAGGAAAAAGAAATGCATTCGAGCAATGCTTGGAGCCGATTACACTGATAGTTGTAAGCCTTTATTCAGTGAGTTCAGCGCCAAGAAAACACAAGCGTGTGCGTTCTCTACCAAAAAGTCTCCATTCCTTCCCCTTCCTACTCTTCAGAGCACTCAACTGCCACTGCAGGATAGGCTTAGTATCCTGGGTATGGATATTTGCCGGGATTTCAATCCGCGTGATTACATCGAGAGTGTCACCAAGGCGGTCTGGCGAAAGCTCGGCGTTTTGAACAAGGTGAGACGGTTCTTCTCGCCCGAGCAACTGTGTCTTTTATACAAGACCCAGGTTCACTCCTGCGTGGAGTACTGCTCTCATCTCTGGGACGGCTATGCGCAGTATTTGCTTGACGCTCTCGATCGATTGCAACGGCGTGCAGTCCGCATTATCGACTGTCCTGAGATCACCCAGTCTCTTGAGCATCTGCAGTTGCGAAGAGACGTCGCCTCTATAGCAGTCCTCTATAGCCTACATCACGGGGAGTGTTCTGATGAGCTCTTCCTATTGGTCCTCCCTTCTCCCTTCCTCTACAGGACTACACGTGCTGGCCTGAAGAGTCACCGTTTGAGCGTCGAAAATATACATACCCGAACTAAACGGTTTGGCTCTTCTTTCCTGTGCCGATCGGTAAAAGCCTGGAATTCTCTACCAGCGCACGTGTTTCCTTCCCACTTTGATCCCGGGTCTTTTAAGCGGGGCGTGAAAAAGCATCTCACCAGGCCGCCATAGTGTGGGTCACCATGCTGCATTGACTAGACATGCAATGAGGATGGTGACCACCACTCTTTGACTCCACCTATTGCTTTCTATCAGGCAAAGTGGAGTCACTATGGTAGGCTAATATAAAAAAAAAAAGCAAAATCCTTCCACTACCATGCTTATATATATTTGAATGTTGTATATTTGTTAAAAGATATCCAGAATTATTTAAAAATACGGAGATATGGAAAATAGTCGAACTAGACACAAAAACAGACTTATAATGCCTAAAAGTAACTTAGAGCTATTCAGAAGGAACTCATATTGTATGGTCATAAAATTGTATAACCTACTACCTAACACCAGGTATAACACCTACCAGATAATATGAAAATGATACCTTTAACACAATTTCGAAGAGAGTTATATAAAGTACTTCAAAAAAATATATATTATACAATTAATGAATACTTGGAAGACAGGTTATCCTAATAATTTAATTTCTAGCAATAAATACTGACACGAAGATTTGAAAATTGATAAAAATAACATATTGTATATTAACGTATTGTATAGTAGTAGTAGTTATCTTATTTTCGGCAGTGAATGGTTTATATGTTATTTGGTGCTGCTAGCGTCTGCTGAGCTGTCTGTAGCTGATTTTTAGTGATGTAATAGTATTATATAACGTAACATATTTGCGCGCCACAAGTGGCGGAACATGCTGTGCCAGCCTATTTGTAAAAATATCTACTTATGTATTTTGACCGTGTTCTTGGAAATAAAAATTATTATTATTATTATTCTCTTTATTCACATTAATAAACATACAAATTACATTTTTAAATATAAAATAAAAACGAAATATATTTAAAAATAAAAAATAGTGCCCCACCGGTATCGGGTACAGGGACCAAGCTACCGGTGGTTAGGGCTCCAGAGACAGGAACCTCCTCACAATACGTGCCGTATCAAGAAGGACTGCCTTCTGCATCAGTCCCTTGATCCAACCATCTACAGAGAGCCTCTTAAGGTGTTGGTCGAGGCTCTTAGCTATTAATCCGTGAGCAGATATGATTATCGGACAATGATCGTCGAATCGATATTCCACATATCGACAATCTCGTGAGACAAATGCAAATATTTTATTTGTTTATCTTTTTCAACTTTTACGAGATTATCGTCATGAGGAACAGCAATATCGACAATCATTGCGTCTGCGGTCTATCACGACTAGAGAATACAACGGTCGGGATCCCGGGATCCCGAGATTCGGGATCCCGGGATCCCGACCGTTTTCTAGCCCCGAAAATCCCGGGACTGTACTTGGCTAATCTCGGGATTTTCGGGATTGCCACAAACAAGTCTAGTTTGTATTCCGTAGTCCGTTGCGCGTTGAAAATAACCTTGCCTAGATTATTTTAATACATTACGACAAAAAGCAACTCGTACAATACGTAGGTACCCACTATTTACTACACAGGTACAGTCCTAATAATATGTTTGTCGTAGAACTTAGAAGGGACTTCCCCACTCGGAATACTTTAATACAATACTCTTAAGGTAATTCCCCAACGAACCAACAGGGGAATCACCCGATCATCTTATACCATAATATTGTTGCGAGTATTTACCGTCGGGGATTCCCTGTACGAAAGTATAAATATGCAAATCAGGTTTTATTTTTTTAATTTATTGTTCTGTCAGTGACGGGTTACGTAGGCTACGTCAGTGACGACGGGTTACGTAGGCTACGTCATTAAAATTTAAAAGTCAATAATTTGAAATTAAGTATTTCAAATGGCGGGAGACTTTGTTAAACATAAAAAAGACAGTGATACGACGTCAGTATCGAGTTAATATTTAGTTGCGAAGGACGGGAATAGTGCGATGCCCAGCCATCCTCAAGACTTTGGGTGGATCAACTAAGGGATTACATACACATTTGTTATCAAAACATAACATCAAGGTTATATCAGCTTCAACAAGTCAAGATTCTGAAAATCTGAACACAGCAGAAAGTTAGATAATTATTTTACTAAAAGTGACGACCATAGCCCGGATGATATTTTGGCAAGAATGATTGCATTAGATGGATTTCCGTTCAGTTTATTCATAACCTCAGATGATTTGAGAAAATTGCTCTTAGCAAAATACACGGATTTACCAAAGTCAGCCGTCACTGTTCGAAAACGTGTTATGAATTACAGTGAAAAAATCAGAAAACAAGTAACTGCAGAATTAAAACATTTGAAAAGTGCAGGTGAAAGATTTAGTCTTTCTTTCGACGAGTGGACTTCAACTTCCAATAAACGATACATGGCGGTCAACGTTCATTCATATAAAAAATTTTGGAACTTGAGACTTGTTCCTATTTACGATAGTATGACAGCTGAAAATTGTCTTCGTATATTGCAAGAGCGTCTAAGTAAATTTGACATTTCCCTAGAAACTGACATCGTGGCTATTGTAACCGATGAACCGAATGTTATGATAAAGGAACAACAACTGTGTCTCGCACATGGTATCAATTTGGCGGTCTGTGATGTGCTTTATGAAAAACATAATAATTTGCAAGATGATACTATAAATGAACCAGCTGTGACTGTTGATTATATGGACGACAGCGATGATGAACACCATTTAGAAGACTTAGACTGTCCAGAATCAGGTTTAATCGTAATGTCACAAAATGATCTTGCGCCAGAACACGTAACAGAGTTAACACGAACACCCAACAATATGAAAATATTAATGAGCTGATAAAGAAAATCCGCGAAGTTGTAGTGTATTTCAAAAGATCTCCATTGAAAAATGAAACAGTACTTCAAAAATATGTGAAAATTGAACATGGAAAAGAGTTGTCACTTCTTTTGGACTGTAAAATCAGGTGGAATAGTCTTTTAACAATGCTGGAGCGATTTTATCTTTTAAAAGCATGCATTCAAAAAGCTCTTATAGATCTCAATCATCCAATTCGTTTAGAAGATGTTGATTTTGAATTGGTAAATAAAATTGTTGATGTGCTGACCCCAATTAAATTGACAGTAGAAGCAATCTGTCGGCGAGATGCTAATTTATGCACAGCTGATGCCGCTTTGAAATTTCTTATAAAATAGCTGTCTAGCAAAAACTCAGCACTTGCCAAAAAAATTAAAACATCCTTAGTGGAACGTGTAAAGCAACGACGAAGTGATGATTTAACTGGCGTATTAAATTATTTACAAAATCCACGAATGGATGTTGAAAATCAGTTATTATCGGATTTGGAATGGCCCGACTTATTTCCAGTTCCGACACAGGCTTTAGTGAGGAAGCAAATAAAGAGTATTGTTAAAAGACTTAATAGTCGAGATTACACGGAAGAAGAAGCAAGGTCAGGATCACAAGCAGATGATGAGCTAAGGTCAGAAACTTCCCAACCCAATTGAAATTAAAGGAAAAGTTACAGCTGGAAATTAACAAGAGTATGAAATCCCCAGATCCTGAAGTACAAGTACAAAATGAATTGGGGTTGGCAAATAGTATTAGACGTGAAATGAGCCTGTTCGAAAATGGAGGAGTTTGTGGATATCACTTAGAAACAGCATATAAGTATCTATTGTCTATTCCTCCAACCAGCGTAGAAGCTGAACGAGCGTTTTCAGCTGCTGCTTATGTTGGTAATAAACTACGAAGCAGGCTCGGAAGTCAAACATTGGATGCCTTGATATTTCTGCGATTATATTTTCGAAATTCTAAATAGTTATTTTGTGCTGTTTTTTAATTTCTTGCAAAATTATAGTATTTTTTGGTTTGTGTTTTTTCTTTTCTTATTATTATTCTGATTTGTGTTGTGCAGAGACATTAAAGACATTTTTTTTTAATTTCTCGTGTTTTTTTTTATTTTAGCCCAATTAGAAACCACATAGTCTAATCCCGGGATAGGCCCGGGATCCCGGGAATAGGCTTCAAAAATCCCGTAAGCCCGGGATTGAAAAGCATGCTCGGGAATGTATTCTCTAATCACGACTATATCAGGCTTATTGGCAATTATAGTTCTGTCAGTGATGATAGATCGATCCCAATACAATGTAGCACAACCATTTTCGAGAACTGGGTCGGGCACATACCCAGTTATTATTATTATTATTATAAAACTGAATTGAGAAGTCAATTTTTATACATGAAAACATACACAATTTATAATTAGGGCTCAAATGGTGCTACAAAACTACATAATGGTGCTAATAAATATATATTTATCTAGCTATTTTTAAACGACCCCTTTAAAAACTGTAATTTATTATTAGAGGAATGTTCACTAGTAGCTTCAATATAACTGGACTAAATATTAGAAACTTGAGATATTGGTTGTAATTCCATAACAACACTGCACGGATGGCGTAGCGTTTTATGTAGTCACCTCGATACCACGCTGCCGCGCCTAGTGTCGTTCGATCCCCGTACGGAACAACACTTTGGGTAATTCTCGAATTGTTGTTGATTGTAAAGTCCCTCGTGACACAGGAATTAATCCTAGTCGGGAGCTGTCTTTAATAACATACATTAAAAAAAAAAACAACATAATAAATATACATTTAGAGACTTATTATTTTACAGAGAAAATATTATTTAACGTAAATATGTTTATAAAACTCTCTTAGTTACACTGGTTACATATTCATATATATGTGACTTGTAGAAGTTTTGCCTGACAATTAGTTTCTCTTTAGCCCTTTATACTTAAACAATACCTTTATTTAAAGCTGTTTTATCTCTGTTTTCTTCACAAATAAAGAAAGCTCTCAATCTTTAATTAGGTGAAACTATCTGGTGAAATTTAATAAATACTTTACTTAAGGAAAAAGATACCACCTTCGATGCCATTAAATTAAACTAAAACTATCCTATCGTAAAGGAGAAACCTTCAAAAAACGGAATAATGTCTTCAAATTAAATTAGGCCATCCCTAAGTAAAATTAATTCAATTAAGTAATGAAGTTTTGAAATTATTTTACAAATTAAAAACAGGCACAACCGCTCCAATTGAAAACTTCCCCTTGTTAGAGTTGCTAATAAACTAACCTTTTATATACAAATTGACTGTTCTATTCACTTTGGCCACATGATTTGCAGCCACACAAGTATAAGTTCCACAATGATCTAGAGATACGTTCTTTATTATAAGCACGCTGAAGACCTCCAAACTCCTCTCAACAATCTGCAAATAATTGAATATCTGAACTATCTCAAACGGTATGTTGAAATTTTTTATTAAATCTTTCATAAATTTGGCAAAATTTTTTAGGGTGAAATTAATTATATAATTAAAACTGCGTAGTTTTAATAATAAATAGTCCATTGATATAATTGTGTATATAATCTATTTCTATCATTGGGTTTCCATGGTCATTCTTACTTAAAGACTTGGTTGACTTGAATATGTCAGGTGAAAACTGAATAGAAAGGTGTTAAAAGAAAATGATTCTTACCTTTAGGTGTGTTGGAATCTTTTTCCCATCTTTCAACCAAGAATAATAAACAGGAGAATCTCCACTCTTTAAGTTACAATGTATCTGGACAATTTGTCCTTCTTGCAAATCCGTTGGCAGAAGAATTTCTTCCAGTTGAGGTGCTTCTACTACGTGTAATTCAAATGACCTTTTAGCCATTTCACCCGAAGGACTCTTAACTATGCAAGAATAAGAAACTCCATTGTCACTTTTAGTAACTTTTGGTACGTTCAATAGACCACTACTAAAGACTGTCGGTAGGTCTCGTCTGGATCTTAATTTTGGTTTTCGGCCAAATATTTCTATACTAGCTGTGTTATTCACAGATCTTTTGTACCGATTACTTTGTGTTGTAATATCTGCATTAATTTCTTTACCTTTATATTCCCATGTTATCTCCCTGTGAAAATGATTATTCAATAATTTCAAATTTTACTGATCTTCAAATTACCTTTATTTACCAACAGAATATTTTTTGACTAAAAAATATGTTCGGGTTTACTTCATATATAAGGTAAAAATTAACTCAGACTCTACTCAAATTATAGTAAAGCATAATAGGAAGACACACTAAAGATTCGTCATAGGTGTTCCCAAATTCAGAAGTAGAAATATACCGGATTGTAAAAATATACCATATCAAAACATAAAAACAGGCAACAGTGAAACTACACAAATGAGTAGCCACCATTGTATTTTTTGTCCCACTATACAAAACACTTTTGCCAAACAAAGAATTTCTTTGTTAATTTTTTTGTATGGAAAATTATCCACGTCTGTTTTTATTTGCCGTAAAATATTTTAATGGAGTTCCCCGATGAGATCATAAAAATGACAGCAAAAGCTAAAAGTATATTCACATACAGAAGTATGTTGAACGTTATCGTTTATAAGGATCTTTAAAAGTATCAAATAGGGGAAAATAAAATCTTTATTATTAAATAATACAGGAGTTAAATGATACATAATTGGAATACGATCGACGCTAAATTTACTGTGAAGTTCACTCAAAAATAATTAAAGCCATTAAATTTCGGTTGTTATATTTTTTAAATTCTTCGGAAACAAAAGACATTTATTTTTAGGCCTCTGTTTTATACCTGACAGCTATTTAAGAATATTATTTTATAAGAATCCATTAATTCTGTGTGGAAGCTAAAATCATATTACCTTACAGGATATCCATAATATGGGCACTTCAACGTAACACTTTGTCCGCTCTGCACTTTAAACGCTGGCAGCGTCCGGATGTACGGCGGTCCTGGAGTAATAAATACATTTTATATAACAGTTTTATGTGCAACGAAGATTGGTTTCAGTTTTATTAGAGAAGAGAAGGATGAAGCAATGTTTTAGAATTAGACCATTAAATTTTAAATACTACGTCTACAATTTTCCTCCAAAATATATTCTGTCAGATTTTAGTGTTGCTTTAATGTTTGTGCTAGCTAATCGTCTGAGCTGGTATACAATATTTTAATAAAGTACCATTGTAAATATGCTCAGTTGGTTCACGGTTGCACGAGTGCTTGAGTTTCAGGTGACTAAGAAGAGACTGACCTACTGACCAAATTCATATCGGTATGCAGATAGATGATGAAAATAAATCACAATTTTTTTTTTAGTATTTAAATATTAAGAGATTTTCAATCGTTTTTAATGAATGGTCGAACATATTTTACTTAAAGTCTCATTGATCAGTTTTATACGTTATCTGAACTTACTTTAAATATTGATATGCACTAAAACTAAATCAAGGAATATTCTTATATTCTGTAGACCCCAACGAAAGCAAAATTTTCTTACACTTTCGATTCTTTTGTAAGTTTAGTACATAATATACTGGTAAATATTTGTAAAAAAAAAATATAAACATAAAACCATACAAATTTATAACTTATACTAATTAACTTATATAGAATATAATAAAAATAAGCTATATTGTACACTAATGACAATACTGTTATACGAATGTCACAAAAACAATATGTACAATCTGCAGCTTTATTGCTGAATGTAATTATTTACAAACAATATTTGGATGAACATTGACGTCCCCCACTAACTACGTACAAATTCTTACTTAAAACTTAAAAAAAAATTACAATGTATGAGTATCCTATTTGCAAACTGTGTTCTTTAAGTTTAACGACCACGCTGAACTTAATTTTCAGTCATTAGAGATATTTAATTTTAAACTTAATGAGAAACATTTAGTTCAAAAATAAATTAAATTTTCAAACAGTAACACAAAACACAGATTCTCGAAACTGTTCATTTGGTACGGATTTCTGCCCAATTAGCCAAGAGTCGTTAGTCCCGACATCATAGTAATGAGACTTGAAACCCTTACAATTTGCGAGGGTAATAAGTTCTTGATATTTTATACCATTTTTACTTCAACGAGGTAGATTTTAAACGAACTCTGTATTGAATATTTTGAAGAAACGATCTCATTAAAACGGAGAGGAAGAATTTTTTGTTAAAATTACTTGTAAATTACTTTTTGTTTTACATTTTAGCATCCGAAATATCAAAAGGTTAAACATACTAGCAACAATTTCGTTAATAAATAATTATTCTGTATTTTATTGATATTATAGAATTGCTCTGTATGAAACAAAGTGGACCCCCATATGTATGGCCGAAATTCATTATATGTATGTAATCAGACATATTGCTATCTCATCACCCCCCTCTGCTCTTTCCCCTCCACGCATCCCACCACCCCTTATCACAATCGAAAGCGGGCAGCGTACTTACGAGTTTTGAGTAAGTGTCGATGGACGGTGGTTGACACTGACCATTAGGTGGCCCGTCTGTTCGTCTGTCCCCCTATATTAAAAATAAAATAAATTAAAATACTTTATTTATATTTTACATTAGTATGTCCCTAATATTTCGTATTTTTTTACTGTTAAGTTAATCAATAAAAATAAGGGCCTTTTCTCTGCATAAGATCTGTCTGTAAACATTCAAATTTTTAATTATATCGATTACTTAACTGACTGCGTAGGTATTAGTAATATAAGTTTAATGTTAATAAGTTGAAGTAAAAAAAAAACTTCACATCTTTCAAGGATCTTTTGTAGGGTTTATATACTTCTACAGCTAACTTTTCCCCTTCAGATTTAAAAGTATATTTTTGTGCCTTAACCGTAGCAACTTTGGAAGTTTGACGATTTAATCAAAACTTTTATCACTTACCATAAACATTAAGTCTATCATGATGCGCCACGAGGTTATCTCCATGATGAGCGACACAAGAAAATAGACCTCCATCATCAACCCTTAAATGTGATATGTTCAGCTGAGTTATGACTCCACCGTCCGGAATCATAGTTTGACCTATTGTATATCTGAAATATTATATTAGTTAAAAAAATCATATCTTTGAAATAAGCTATGGTTTAGGGACGCCTTGTATATTTATTTGAGTAAAAAACATACATATAATCCTGCCGTAGCTTCGAAAGGTTACACAAATATATATCAGACATTTCTACCAACTATCTAAAATGTAAGTTACATTTTGATAACCATTGTCGTCAATTTGTCACCCGAAGTCAAACGTCTTTGACCTAAGGTTGAATATTTGGAACATTTGGTTCTTCTATCACGCTTTTATTTCTATTATCATATCATTTTTAAATTTACAAACTGTGATCTCATTCATCACTTTTAACTAAATTATTATATAAATTAAACTGTGGTTCACAATTATTTTTAATTATTATTTATTTTATTTTATTATTTTTAAATCCAAGTCATAATACTCACATAACACCATTTATATTTTTTATTTTAACAATTCATACACAAGCCCCTTGTTGATTGTTTGTTGTATTTAATAAAACGCAGTTAATCCTCTTATGAATAAGTTCTGTTTTCTGCCAAAAAGGTTTGCAAAAAAACTGTTTATATCCTTTTAAGGGAACACACTCTTTATGTAGTAGTTTATTACAAAAATCATCAATTTCTTTTTTTTTCAACTTTTATCTTATATTTTTTTTTATAACTAAAATTATATGATGTAGCCATACCAGGAACTCTTTCTCTCTACTACGAATCTAATTTCGAATAGGACGCAAATTATCTCTATTAGTTATTCTATCCGTGTATCTGTATACACCTTATATTTTTTCCAGGCCCGTTTCGGAAAATCTTAAGGATCTCCCGAATAGAAGTTTGAATGGCATAGCATAATTTAAACGAAACCATTGCCCTGATCACCATAATCCATAAAGCAAAAATATCTTCTTCTCAAACACGTAAAGTTGCTTTCAGCCAATGGTACAAAAAATAAGGCAACAAACATGCGTAAATATGTAAAGGACGTTTTCTATTTATTTCTAAAGCATCTCGTCATAAACTGCTATGATAAAATGTTACAGAACATAACATTTCTCACCTGGAATCCGTATTAGACGATATAAGAATGCCGTCCCTTTCCCAAACAAATCTGCCTTGATATGGTCCATTTAATGTACATTGTAAACTCACCTACAAATAAAAAGCAAGTTTAATGGTTACATAATACAGTCTACTTTCATATAAAATAATGTCTCTGAATACAATATTGAATTTAAAATGCCACTTGAAATTGAAGACACAAGCTTAAATTGTGTGCTTGAGATTATATAATTTTACTGTGTATTCCATGTTTCTATTTTAAGGTTTTTAACCTTGAAAACTGCTTGTGTTCTCCAATCATTAACTTTTACTTCGTAAGTATCCTTGACTACTATAGGAATTCATAAAGTTGCTGCTTTTCACCTGTACATGAGGAACGCATTCCCAGTATATAATATTGAAGAATAATTTTATGTTTTAATGTTAATAGACTTGCTCATTCTCCATATTTTGACTGTTTCTGTCGCATTTAAGAGGTCTATGTAATATATACTTAGTTGTTGTAATAAAATAAATACTTTTTTATAAACATTATATTGTTCTATTTGTACATTTGTTATCGTTAATTCTTTCTCTATAATGTATTATCTCAGTCTTCAGTTGATAGGTTTCTAGTTTTATATAAAAACGTGATTTGAATAGAAGCAAATATCATTAAATTCTGTAACAACGTCGTACAAGTTAAACGTACGAGCTTAACACGACATCTACTTACGTCAACTCCAGGCATAACGGTAGTTTCACTAAAATGCGGGGATATGATCATTTGTAAGCTTCTTTTGTTGCGTAGTTGGATGTCATAAGAATCTGAAAGAACTCAAGAAAATAAAAATTCTTTCCTTGTAAAAGGTATTTTTTATATTTTTAGTAGCATCCTGATGGCTATTTGTAAATGTACAATTTGCTCTGGAAAGATTTTCAGGAATGTCGTTCTTTTATATGATATCTTTTCTGCTTTCGTAAGTATCGTGTGGTTCATTAACACACTATAAATAGTTTTTATTACAGATTTTCTTGAGGGCTAAAAATAAATTACAAATATCACTGGATATCTGGAATTTATTTACGAATATTGATTTATCTATTTTGATAAACAAAAGTAAAGCCTGTATCGTCAGTGTCGGTTAGAAAAGAAATATTCTCATTGATCTTGAAATTGATAATAATTCATTAGAAATTGTTAGCAATGTTAAATACTTGGGTGTTTGGGTCCATCAATTTCTTATGTGGACTAGGCATATTAATGAAATCAATGAAAAATGTATGATGTTTTTAACTGTTTTAATTTTTTTTTAATTTGGCGGGACGTGGGTGTGTTTATATACATACATATGTCTGTAATACGCAGCAGACTATGCTAGTTTCCTCTACGATAACAGCTGTCAAACTTATTAAGACAAATTAAAATTGATTCAAAATCAAAGTATGAGAGTGACTGGTGGCTTTGTTCACACACACACATCGTTCGCATTCCATGACGTGTTTGTACACATTGTACATCCATATACATCATGGAATAAGAACTACATCTGCCACTATTTCATATTCACAGATCTTACTTTGCAGAATTTCAGCTAAAATATAACTATCCGTAGTGGTGACACATGCAGAATAATAGATAATCTTAGTATTCTCTATCGAAGCACGTATTGAGAGTAAAAAAAAAAAAACCTCTACTAGCTATGGTCTCAGAAAAATGTAATAACAGTTCAAAATTTGCGACGATAGCCAAACCAGATCGGTGTGAAGGTGTAGTGGAATAAAAAAAATCTTATAATACCTTTGAACTGCGTGATATACATACATATATGTTAGGTTTTTTAATAATAATTATGCTGGATATTACATAATATTTACGAATAGTGCAAAAGACCAAAGTACTGCCGTTGTTCCATTTTTGATCCACCAACGAATACTTCAGTATAATTTATTATGGAATGGAATTATGAAAGAATACTTCAATGGAAGATTAATGACATAAAGTATTATCATATTGATTTTGATTTTGAAAATTTATTTCTAGGCCCATAGTGCGATGATGCTGATATGAGCAGGCAGAAGATCATCACTAGCTTTAGACTCAGATCTGGACACATTCTTTCAATATCCCCGCTGCTTTAATGAGCAAAGTGCCGTTACCGATCTGTGGTGAGTCCGTTGCTCTCGATAATGTGTACCATATAATAGTTGCATCCGTAATGAAGTGAAAAGAGATATTCTAAGGAATCAACACAACATTGATGTACGCGGATTAGGTGCATGTAATAGTATCCTTGCACTACCTTTGAGTAGGAAAGCAAGGATAGTATATAAAGTAGTTAATGTAGGTAAAATGCGTAGATTATCAGGTATACATAGCATTATTTTGATTAAGCCTCCCTATGAGATATCATAAGAAACCCCTCTCTAAAGTAAATAATTAAAAAAATATATTTTAATACCTATATTATATATAACTCACCACCGTTTATACGATTCAGTAAATCTTCTAATCGTCTGCCGAATGATTTATCTTGATAGCTGTAACCCAATCTGTAAAGAAAAACATGACATCAGCATTCTGTCCCAATTATTTTTAATGATCCGTAACTTAAAATTGTAGCATAATGAACACGAAATTTGGTGACGGATATTTTTTTTTTGGTCTTTGTTGGTTTTATTGTTTCACTATTAAAAGCATCGTCAGTGAAATGTTTTCTCAAGATTTTTTTTTTCATGCGATAGGGGGCAAAGGAGCGGACGGGTCACCTGATGGTAAGTGACTACCGCCGCCCATGGACACCCGCAACTCAATTAGGTAGGACTACGCTCTTTTCTTGAAGGTTTGAAGGTCGTATCGGTTCGGAAATACGGCAGGCGACAATTTGTTCCATAAGCTGGTTGTGGGAGGCAAAAAGCTTATGGAACAAACTGCGCGCTGGAGAAGCGCACAGTAGTGGATATATGGATATATGGAATACTCCCCATGATACAAGCGATAGAGGATGCAGAGTGAAGCTACATCTCTACGCAACGCCAACGTGTCAAGTCGATCAAAAGTATCTTGGCAGAGATCTATTAGAAAATAGCTCTTTTACAGAGCCTCTTCATTCCTGAAGGTCGGCCGTCACCTTCTTGCTTTCTTCCCTGTTAATTAAGGCGGAATAAATGTTCGACGGAGGTAATACCGATCCACTCCTGGATGTTTACGTACGTACATACGTAGCGTTTTTTCTTGGCATATTGCGTCATAAAGAGGCGAGACATTCAAGTTTGGCATTTAGTATCAATTTTCGGTACATACAGACATGATAGAGCACGATTTACTTTCCGGAAGCTTGTGTCCAATATACTGCGATAGCATCACATTTCAAACGCCCTTAGGCATTTTGTATAATGTATGATAGTATAATAGTATAATAGTATAATAACTAATGTATGTATGTGCAACAAACGCTATACACGCAATATTGTCCACGTGGAATGTACACGCCTTTTCATGTTCTATCTCTGTCTTCCGCTTTTACCTAAATGTTGAACTAATAACATTTATGTTTATGTATTTAAGGTAACAATTCATAATAATTTACCTTAATAAGAAATTGTGATGTTGTTACCATTTTATCAATTTAATATTTATTTAATTCCATCATTTTATATAAAGCTGTGAGAGCTGATTCAAGAAAAAATAAAAAAAAATAATCCAAATTGTAATTTCTTGTTTGACAATCTTCAAAATTTTCTTTATAACGCCAATCTTTCATTTATGTGTCTTAATCCGAGATCCGTGCCGGAATAGCATGTCACAGGAGGCTGGCAGGCTTTATTATTACCTTGTTCTATTGGAGTACAATTTAAAGTTCAAACTCAAACTGTTACATCAAACCTATCAGACCTTTGAGCCTCCAAAATGATAGAACTATGATCTAGAGATACAAATCTATAGATATTGATATCCTTTCTTTGAAGATTACCAAATATACATATAGTTGGAAATTCACTGAGTGGAAAAACTTGATTACCAGTCACTAAACTTTGTCTTTGAAGTTGAAGGCTTTGTGGGCCAAGTGATAAGGGTCAATGCGCAATTAATAGAGTACCTTAATTGTTACATGTTGTATGTTGTATGTATTGTTATAGTTTTATGCAAAGTTTATAGGTATTATTAAAAAATAAGTAATTTTAATGGTACAACTCTTGTTTATATTATTTAAAAAAAATCACAAGATCTAGTCTGTTTTACAAAACGTTTATATTATAAACCAACAGAATATCACAATCACTAAGAGGGAAGCAGTAAGGTAGGTAAGGTGAAGTAGGAAGGAGATTATAATAACGAAAGTATTATAAAATTTATATTATTAATCCACGTCTCTTACATTGCTAGCACTAATGTTATGGAAAAGGCGTAAAAAGTTGTACAACTGTTTTAAGACTCGCAAATGTAGCATTTTTTTTTATATTAGCCGTACTTTTACAGACATTCATACAACGGACACAAAGAACACCCAGACTCAAAACAACATGTGTGATGATCGAATCCACAACACTTGATGCGACAGCGTAGTGACGAGGCAACCACTGCGCCATTCGTGTAGTGTCTCTAACCGCTAACTCTTTACAAACAATATAAATATAACAATGATGTGGATAATACCTACAAAATTGATATCTCGTTAATTTAATTAAGAAGGGCAAGCATCGGCATTTCTATATCAATAACATAACCGACCCAGATTTAGGTTTAGCCAATAACGTAACAACATCTAAAATATCGTATTCCTAACTGTCACCTAATCATCTTCTTAATATAAAAACAAATGAGTAAATTTGTCTGTTTATTTGTTATGCCTTCACACCTTAACTACACATAAAATATTGCATAAACATTGTTAGAGGTACAAGAAGATAGCGTACCTTTTATTCTGACCTAAATACTCTTCGGGAGAGAAATTACTTAGTTCTTCACAAACACGACCAAAACTGTTATTAAGATCTAGTTTTATATGGAAAAAAATATCAAAAAATGTCTCAATGTGTAATGTAGAAAGAAAACGCCTATAAAGCCTCTCAGCATAAAGTATATAACATGACGTAGTAGAGGTGACTAGCGCGTGATGTTTAGAGTGCTTCCACTTTCTCCGCCACTTGATTTAATGCATTCTGTTTCACACAGGAATACACTTTATTACCTCTGCCATGTGCTATTATAGAATGAGATTTTTTCTTTTTACAAGGTTCTTCGGGTCAAATCTTTCACGTCAAATTTAGCCGGCTACCGTGACGGCCGGCGTCCGATCACCAAAAATAATTCTCAAATTTTACATACACCTTTAGTTCCAATGAAAGGGCAGCGTAAATTCAATGGAATAAAAGTTGAATTCAAGAGTCGTAAGTGCGCTGCTGTGATTAGGGTGAAGGGGATGAGGATACCCCATGTTATGCGAGGAGAGGAAAGAAGAGAGGGGGATGCGGAGATTGGAAAGAAGAGAGGGGGATGCGGAGATTGGAAAGAGGAGACGGGGAATTGAGGAGGAGAGGGCCTCCGAAAACCTTACTAATTTCTGGGAAATGCACAACGCAAGCGTTGCTTCACAACCGGCTGGCTCATTCGTGATTAAGCATAGCTCTACCATGATAATATATTTCATTAAATGCTTTCCTTATCACAAATAATCCAATAAATGTAAAAAATCATGAAGACAATTAACGACTATAAAACTCGATTCTTCTGTTATATATTACCACCTACTAAATAGGCTAGAGTGATTTCTGTTCGTTTGCTTGATGAATGATTTATTACTAGATAAAGGATTAATTAGGGAAGCAACATAACTTTACCACACTTAGGAGCGGAAGAGTGACCAAAAAGGCTAACTTTTAAAGTAGTTCTGTCGTATATTAATAACATTTTATTCCAGGCCATGTCATTACTTATTTATTTATATATTTGAACAGAAATTATAATAAAAGCTATCCTAGTTATTAATAAATTTCAAATAAATTAGATTACTCAGAACGATTTGATCTAAACAAAGGTTTTAGATAACTCTTCTAATTAAATTCTTGTATTCTTCGAAAATTTCATTTAGGGCCGGACATTGCACAGCGGTAAAGTAAAATATTTCAGGCTTCTCGTGTGACTAAATCGTGTTATAACGAGCGGCGTCCAACATACGGGAGAACAAATTGATCTTACCTAATGATAATTATCTACACTAATATCATAAATAGGCAGAGTTTGTTTCACGCGTTTATCTGCATGACATATCCCGGTTATTGAGGAATTCTATATATCAAATCAAATCAAATCAAATCAAATTATTTCACTCCATATATTATAAGTGTGTGTTATCATTATGCTACTGCCCAAGGGAGCGGAGCAGCGAGCGTAAACGTAGGTTGAAATAAAGTTAATTCATTTTATACCGAGGCAGCCAGGGTCTGTTCCAAGTTCTATGTATGTAAGGCATTCGTAAATTATTTTTTTTATGGTGGTAGAAAAATGCTTAGGCATGCATGGGCCGGCTTGAACGGTGTGATACAAAAGCTTCCATCTCCTCATCTCCTCTCTCTTCCCCCAACTCCCTTGCTCACCCCCACGTCATCCCCCTCGAAGGCGGGCAGCGCACTTATGACTTGAGTTCCAGGTGTCCATGGGCGGAAGTTGTCGCTTACCATTGTTATAATACTATCTTGATATTACTGTGATATTGAACAAAACATTTTGTAAAATTTGTAAAAAAAATGGTGATATTGTAAAGAAATAGCCAATCAGAAGTACCTGAAACCAGCAGGCTCGTTAATTACAGTAAAGGAACTCATGAAGATGTGAGGACAGAAGAAGAAGAAGTTGCGGGCTGTTGTATATGCCTACCCCGAAGATAATTAGTCTTGAGTTCGTGTTGGCATGTATGGATTTGTGTCAAAAGAAAATAGGGAAGGGCAAACTTCCATGTGAACTGTGGCCCAAAAGGAAAAAGTAAATAATCATTTCTACACTACTTTCCGTACAGGATCTACCCAACAAGAGGATTCAGAGAAGCCCCGGAAAATATGATAGGGAATAGCATAGGATACGTTTCATCTAAGAACATGTACGCTCTCACAGAGATAGCCATAGTAACTATAACGCCAGCGGAGTCACAAGCGCACGTTAGTCTTTTCAATAATTGGTATTTGAATCGTTTCGAATCAGTCTTTTCCCGTAAGAGTGACTTCGTATTTTTTTTTTTTTTTTATGCGATAGGGGGCAAACGAGCAGACGGGTCACCTGATGGTAAATGACTACCGCCGCCCATGGACACCCGCAACTCAAGGGTCACAAGTGCGTTGCCGGCCTTTTAGGTAGGAGTACGCTCTTTTCTTGAAGGTTTGAAGGTCGTATCGGTTCGGAAATACGGCAGGCGACAATTTGTTCCATAAGCTGGTTGTGCGAGGCAAAAAGCTTCTGGAGAAGCGCACAGTGGTGGAGTGCCAATCGTCCAGGTGATGGGGATGGATATTTTGTCGCGTAGAACGATGGCGGAAACCAGCAGCCGGTATAAGTCCGAACAATTCCTCTGAACACTCCCCATGATACAAGCGATAGAGGATGCAGAGTGAAGCTACATCTCTACGCAACGCCAAGGTGTCAAGTCGATCGGAGATATCTTGGCAGTCGATGATGCGAGTCGCTCTCCGTTGAATGCGGTCAAGAGGGAGAAGTTGGTACTGGGGTGCACCTGCATAGAGATGAGAACAGTATTCCATGTGCGGCCGAACCTGCGCCTTATAAAGTTGCAGGCGGTGGGCCGGAGTAAAATACTGTCTCGATCTGTTTAGCACACCAAGCTTCTTCGAGGCTAATATAGCCTTACTCTCTAAGTGACCGCGAAACTGGACTTCGCTTGATATATCGACGCCAAGGATTCCGATACTGGCTGATGCAGTTAGGGAAGTGCTCTCAAATTGAGGTGATATCTTTAATATATCCACAATTTATCATATATCAGCAATATATATTTAATAAATAAATCTGCACTTTCATATATATGCACACTTAAATCTGGAATGAGGTGAACAAGATTATGTTTAATGTAACGCCCTAATTCCTTTAATCAATCTAACAATATGAGAGGTACATTTTAATATTTATAGTACGTTACAAATGAGAGGTCGTGTCTTTTAATATGGCCACTGCGGTTACTTTGTTAGCACTCGTTCCCTTGCGGGTTATGTTTTAGTATGATAAATTAAGCTTAATTTTGCACAAAGTGATTCATTATGTTTTGAAAAGGTTTCTGTAGAGAAACTGGCGTTAATTCCAGAAACGAAAGAAAAATGTTCTGACCAGTGAAGGTAATCATTCGTAGCGGCCAGACGGAACATGGTTTTCGAATGTCGTAGATTACGAGTGTACTGATCGATGAAGCCAGAAAAAACTATTCAATTGTATAGATAACTATAAGTTCTTAAATCATTATCAGCACGAGTGACGCTGTCTATGAATTTTTTTTATATATTATAGGAGGACAGACGAACAGATCTGTCACCTGATAATAAGTAGCAACCACCGTCCATAGATACCTGCAACTCGAGAGTCGCTGCCTTGCCTTTGAGGGTGATGAGGGGTGGGAAAGAGAGGGGGCTGAAGAGATGGGAAAAGGCGATAGGTCAGGAGAGAGGAATAAAGAGAGGAAGAGATGGGCCTCCGGAAACCTCACTAATTTCATGGAAATGCAACTCAAGTGTTGCTGCACAACTGGTTCCCTGTGAGGCCGTGGTATCGTTCCGGTCGAGCTGGCAGCACCTTAGCATTAGAATTTTTGATTGATATTTAATGTGCGTAATTAGTAACTTTTTATACAACGTTTTCTCGTCATAGATCTGAAGAACGATAAACAAACATAACTCTTTCCATAGTCCCCCATAAGAAGGCATTTCTGTATTTTCAAAATAATCTTATTGTAATTGTGATTAAGAGCCTTTAGCATTCAATCACAGTAGTCAACTTCTGACCCAAAATGATTACTTACTGTTTATAAGATTGACTTTCTGTAGGAAATCGAACGCCGTCCGTAGCTCGAAATACAACTGAAACAAGGAAATTACAGAATTAGAATGATTCCTGTTACGTAAAGGATTTTCGTGGTTGTATGATTTTTGGTTAAATGTTCCAAACATTTGGAAATATGGGTAAATATTTATGTTTGCTTTCAGGTTCAGTTAGTAAATTTATAGCTACATCATATATCAATAATTGTTGTTGGATTTGTTGAACTATTTAGTGAATATTTGGATTATTTTAGATGAAATAGTTACCTTACTATAGGTATTATGTAAGCGTGGTCGGTACGTAATACCGTAAACTTTATTAAAAACATAGTGGTTAGTCAATAAGAAACAAACATTAATTAGATATTAAAAAAATAAACAGATGAATAATTCAAGGGCGGATAAAACAAGTTCCTAATTTAAAAATAAACACACACACACCCGCCAATTTAAAAAAATAAAGCCAGTGTCCCTCGTTTTTACACAAAATGTTACGAACATAGTACCTCACATACTTGTATGTATACACATGTGTTACTAGCGTTATAGTAAATGTAGGTAATACAGTTATAATATCGTAAACTAAGTACGAAGTCGTCATTCCAACTTGGGCGATTAGGTCTAAATTCACATGACATCTGTTTAACATCCCCAGACCATCTGGAAGTTTCCTCCTTGTTTCGGCGAGTTCAAAATGTTCAAGGCTGTTTTTGGTAACAGTTTTGAATTTATAGTGGTCACCAAATGTGTCTAAAGGGATTTTAGAGAGCCATCTGACATGATTATGTATAGTGAAATGAAAAGAAGTCAAGTAATAGTAAAAGTCATTAACAATACTTTCTAAAATATGTATTTATTTATAATAACTTAGCTCACCCAAATGGTGAGCTAAGTTATTATAAATAAAGAGCGTTGGATATTTAGTACAAAGGCGTCCTAAATATCCAACGCTTTCCCGTCGTATGGAGTAGAATAGAGCATTTCATTCCCATTTCTTACCGTGAGTGTTTTTAAAGGTGACTAAGGGACCAGACTGTCTGTTATCTATCTGATAGTATGTATAAAGCGTCCGATTGACAACAGCAAAAGGCTTGATTTATATTATATATTATATAGGTGTACCAAATTCTAATTGCCAAAATGTAGGTGTTTTATCTCTGCTTATGTATTGTCCGCCAGTCAATCTGATGGTGTTGCAGACAAATTAATGGGTAGGTGCAAAGGTATGATATAACTTTATTAAACTCGTTTGTTGGTGTAGCGGTTAGTGATAAAACTTTCATATAAAACAGTTTGTAGACATTTTGATTTTGATAAGAGTGAGTGAGTTCAAGAGTTGAACAGATTGAACATAGAAAAAAGAGTTGATATCAAGAGATGAAGGACCAGAAAACATGTGAAAGTCAATAAAAATAAGTTTAGTAAAGTCATTTAAGGACTTTCGGTAACCTTAAATATACTAATATGTATGTAGTTATGTCATTTCAATTTTTATCTTTGACAAAGTCGTTTTAATTAAGTTCGTATTAATTTTGATATATGTAGATATATCAAAATTACAATTATAGAATTAGAATTAGAAAGAAGAAGAATTAAAAACAGAAACTTCAAACTCATTCTACTTATAAAAAACATTACATCCTTCCGTACTAATAATGAGGGTACAAAGGGGAAATTTAACTATCGCAAGTCAACATTCGCATTAGACGACTTAAACATTATCTTTTTAATATAAAGAGATATTTAAAAGTTGAAGAGATAGTTAAGTTTAAACACCATTTTTATTATATAGCCACATCGTGCTTTTAAGATTAAAACTTGTAACAGCTAAAACAATCTGCAGAATAATTTAGGCGGTAATGTCACATTTTCAAAAATTACCCGATGGAAGATACAAGGGAGTGTTACCAACTTCTAGAGCTAAAGCAACTTGATACCAATTGTCAAAGTTTTAACGACTCATATCGTGACGTCATATGCAGACCCCGAATTTGCTTCATCACGATTTGTATTGCTATTTATCTGTACAGCGGAAATAAGCTGTTTGAAGTTTTTAGGAGTCGGGTATTAGGGAAATGATTATTATGGAAGATTTGGTTGAACGTTGTTGTGAAATAATATTCTAAAAAGGATTTCTACGGTTGGCAGGAAGTAATGTTTTGTTCGGCCCTAACAAACGACTATCCTCTATCATATATTTTCTATTTCAAGCGTTACAACGTTTGTTTGTTTTGAATGAACGTTTTATATTTTATTATACTATAAAAGTATTATAAAAATATATAATACTATAAAAAAAGCTAAAGGATCATATAATTCTAACTGTTCGTGTGTAATCATGATCCCGAATATGTGTATCGTGTAATCGATTACCACCCAGGGCAAATAATGTGCACGATCATTTGTCTTATGCCTGGGTGTAATTTATTTGCAGTATATATGTATTTAATGAAATATAAGATTATTAGCAGACTGGATAAATACCGCAGTCTATCTGACGGCCGTTTGAAGTATCTGATGATATTATTATATTACAGTTCTCAGGGATCGAACTATCCTACTTTTAATATCATTCCTATAGTAAATATTTTAAGAAAGTATTTTTAGCATGTAAATGAGACTAGTGAGACAGGTCAGTGAGTTGTTGCTTTTGTAATATATAATACTTTACTGTAATTCGATGAAATTTATCATAACTAATTATTATTAAGCCTAAATATTGTAACAGTTACAATCTTTAGGGTTGAACATAAATTTAAAATTGAGTGGAACGTTTACGTTTTACGTTTCGTTCACATGTATTTTGTTTATAACGTTTAAATCTGTTAATAAATTTTACTGATAACGGTGAAACAAATCAAAGTGATGTTATGTAATTGCGCCTACGTACGTACAAATCGATTCTATACATATACTCGTTCAAACGTGATCGTCGATTGTGTACCTGTGATCGTGTAATATATATACATATATATGTATTTAAAAGTGAATGATGAGTTGGTTTCAACAAAGAATTAATGTGGACTGATGTAACAAGTAAACGTAGATTTTTTAATAAGTAACATGAACAAAAGGGTCACTAGGTTTCAAACGCCGCAGAACACAACCTCACCGAATTGAAAATATTATGAAGAAAAGGCACAGCAGAAGACCCAAAACATTGTGTAAGGGCACATTGTCTAATGACATTCAATAAACTAATGAGATAAATAAGGAAAAAGCGGATTCACATCTATGCTCATCTAGAAGTGATAAAGGCTTGACCATGTGTATGTGTGTATTGAAGTATAGCACCGCAGCAGGTTTACCGTGGGAGAACCATGCTTAGGTACGAATGGGCCGACTCGATCGGAGTAATACCACAGTTCGGTGCGGTGCGGCGTTATAGTAGAGGAAGAAAATTACGATAATTTCCAAAGTTGTTCAAATTCACGTATAGCGTCACATTACAAAACGCTGCCCTCTCCGAACGATTCACTTATTGTCATCGAAATGTTACACCCCTCCATTAGAGCTGGGCCAGCATTAGTAATAATGTCATAAGGCTTGAAGGCATCGAGGCAGTCACTCTACAATCGAACTCGGTTCGGTTCGGATTCCTTTTATTTTCTAACTCTTTGTATTTTATTATAACTCAAATATGTATACTCAACCTTCAAAAAATAGTTTTTTTTTTAAACTATCTGTAAAGTCTCGTGTAACAGAACATTCCTTGGCTGGACTATAATAACATTTTTAGTTTTGGGAATCGATATTATTAACGAAATATTAGGGGGAAGCGCGATCGGATCGACGGTTGTTAGTGGCATCGCAGCAACGGGCGTCGCACACTAAAGTATACAGCGTCTATTGTTTCAATACTGTAAGCTAAAAAATTAAAATTCTTAATTTTCTCTATTACGATCTCTAACTAAATTTTATTATTCATAGACTGAAAATGGAAGGTTTAAAATAATCTCAGATTGTTAGCATTCGTCTGATACTGGTATAACGTGCTACTTTAATTCGAGAGCAAACTAGTTCAAATACCACAATTCTAGTAGGTTGTAGGAATTGCCGGAAAATAAACCACATTCAACATTTCTGAACTTTGCCAACCTACATACCCCCTCTTACGTATCAGTGGGAATACATTTTCTGGCTTGTACTTTACTATGAGTTGTATTTTCCAGTGGTTATTTTGGACACTGTTTTCTCTGATTTGTTTTTAAAAAACTCATTTAGGTGAGCTACAAAAGCCGTAGTTTGAGATATAAGAAAGATTTAACGCACGTAACACGTTTGCATTACAGTTACTGCTATAACGCATTTTCCAAAATATTTTATATTACTATCTGAACAACGAAAAGACGATTCCAGCACAATTGATTATTCTTCTGCCACGACACGACTTCACAAACATACATATAACGGACACAATGAACACCTTTGTGGATCACTCAAATGTTTGTACCGTGTGGGAATCGAACCTATGGACCTACCTATCTTGGAAACACGGAATTATTACAATATTATTTGTTTTACTTTCGACAAAGTATACATACGTGTTATATATTTGTTTATTAGTGTAAAAAAAGACGATATCAAGCCAACAATATAAAAAAATTGGACTAAAAGTTAATAATTTCCTTTACAAACATTAACAAAACTGTTCTAAATGGCATATAAGCAAAAATTTATCATTCATCACTATCAAAGCATTGTCCATATAACCTACTAACTCGTACATCTCTAGTAAGCTTTCGCTTTGTACCAAAACTGACGTCGCCCAACTAGACGTCTCAAAGGGTTTTCTGAATGCCGTTATCTAGGTTACATCTCCCCGTGCCTCATTGAAAAGTGCTCTTAGAAACCTTAAAAGCCTTCGTTTGAGGCCAAATAAAAGCTCTTGAAAAATTGAGGATTACCGAAAATGAGGGTATTCCTGAATGTACCCATTTTCCAAGTAATAAAATTATATCTATATTTAAATTTTACATGCCTATACATCGAATCATAAGAACTGTTGTAGGTATCACTACATATAATAAACAAAATCCCCTGCCGAGTCTCTGTCTGTTCACGATAAACTCAAAAACTACTGAACGCATTTTTATGACAACCAATAGACAGAATGATTCATGAGGAAGGTTTAGGTCTGTAATTTGTTAAGGTTTTATGTAAATTGTTTGAAATATGACGATAATTGTTAGAATAAGTCAAGCGGCCTGGGAGCTTTCTTCAGAAACACTACCCTCATGATTTAAAGAAATGAGAGGAATATACAGCTATGTAATGTTTTGTTATACCATTGTATTTTTTGTATCGCCTTACCTGTACAGGTCTACAGAAAAGTTCGCGATGGCATATATCTATCTTTTAAGGTAACGATAACTGAGTATATAAAAGGCATTCTAAATAAAAAAAAATAACACATACGGTGGTATTGCCGTAATTGGAAAGGTATTTAGACGGATACAGAAATAATCTTTATCAACTTAAATACGTTAGTTACCCTAAAGTATTTCATGAAAATTATGATAATACTTGACAGAATACAATTTAAATGAATATTACGAGTTACATTAACAATGAACGTGGGCGAAATAAATTCTAGCGCGTTTCTGACATCGATAACGGGAATCGCATATAATATGCTCCACACACGTGCGAAGCCGGTGCATGTCGCTAGTAAGAAATAAAAAAAAATAAAAAAGGGTAAAATTCTTATTTACAGTTTTTCAATCTAAATAGATTTGATGGATTATTATTATTGTTTTAATTATTAGGACATATTGTGCCTACGTGGAAATACATTAAAAATATTAAAATTTTCTTTGTTTTCTCCGTAATTATATTATCAGACCGGCAACGCACTTGTGACTCATGAGTTGCGGGTGTCCATGGGCGGGGGTCGTCACTTACCATCAGATGACCCGTCTGCTCGTTTGCATCCTTTCGCATAAAAAAAATATCAGTCATCTACGGCACCAAAAACGGAACCTTTGATGAATCACTTATCTTGACGCATGATTCAATTAAAAACTGGTTAAATATAGCATTGGCATATAAACGTAGAGGACGACTAAAGAATAAAGATGGAAAGAAGAGAAGAAGAAAAGAGAAAGAAGAAGAATCAGTCTTTCAAGTTAGCCTTAGCTTGAAAGACTGAAGAAATAGAATATGATGAGAAATAGAGTAAGCAGTGAAATGATATAGTTGAATGGAAGAAAAGAACACGTTGCGCCGATCCCAAATAAAATTGGGCCATGGGTAAGAAGATGATGATAGCATGATCATTATTAGGCTTTGATAATCTTTTTATCAGTGCTGCTTTTCAGTTTTTGGCAATTATTGTTTGATATTCTATTATTTGAGGCCCATTAGGGTACCGGTCAGTCGGTTCGATTTTGTCACACCGTTCTACCAACCCCGATGGGAGGACAGCCCGAGGGGCTAAAAAATTAGTAGTTGCACATTTTAAAATTAGTCTCCACGAGAGCTTTATGGATCTTAAATCAAATAGGTAAACAGTCCTCGCACACTACTGCGACACTATTTGTTTCATCGACAGGTGGTCAATTATGTAGAGTGTTAACGAGTTTCTCTCCTAGGTTATAGACAGTCCCTGGCTTTAGACAACCGTGACGGAATACCGTGTAAACAGACTAATACATTGCTTTCGATTGCAAGCTAACCATTACCAAGTACTTGGAGAGGTGTTAACCAACACATAACATACATATATATACCCGCAGGGGTTAGCAGAGGAGATATCTTGATTGCCGGAACATGGCATTATGATGAGCACAATCTGCAGCTGGTCCCAAAGTTGGTGGGCCCTGCGTCCACTCTTGGGTGGCTATTGCCAATTTCGTCCCGGCTGGAGGTTTCTTTCCGACTCCAGCCGGTCGCTAATAGGGAATTAAGTGCCGCCTGCCACCACTGCGACTGCAGTGAGGATTCGGCTCCACATCCCCTTGTGGATTGCCATACTAAGGTAGTGCAGCGTCGAGCCCCCACTGCAGTCATTGGAGAGGATCTCTCGTTACCGTCCATCATACGCTCAATGGCAACGGCCCGAGGAGGCTTTTCACTCAAAAAATAATATAAAAAAGGTATTCTGAATGCCAACATTCTGCTAATCATAATTTTGTGTAACTTACATAATATTAGCAAGTTTAATAGACAACGGGCCAATTCCTTAGTCGACACCCACAGGAAGAGATGGGGTAGCTTTGTACTCCACCGAGAGTCATACGGCCAACAACTAAAGAGGTTTTGACGAATGGGTATTTTTATAAACAGACCTGTGTATGTATGTTTGGTTTCAAGCCTTCTAAATTAGCACATTAAGTTTCCAAGGACAAAGAAGAAACAAAACCTATTTCAGAAATCGTTAGTTTCAGTGCACAACAAAACATCAATCGGCTTCAACGGTGCTCTTTTCTTTAGGATTGAATTGAGCCCGTCAAATAAACTTTTATATATACCAATCCTTTTATCATATCTAAAGAAAAAGGTTACAGTAGCGTTACGCAAATACTTCTCTTCAAAGAACCTTTAAATCCAACCAAGATTTTACGGCTCCACACACGTTTAGCCGATGTTTAGCTAAATCGACCCCGCGGGGCTATGAATATCATTTGGAGAATTCACAATAGCCACACAAAATTGAGTTCACAATAACCGTAAATGTTTATAGCTTTTTTTGAGTTTTTTTTTATGCGTCCAGATAAGTTTTCTATTTTGATTATTTTTAGTAAATGAGTTTCGAAAGATTTAAAAAGATTTTGAAAATGAATATGTTCGAAACTTTATCCTTCAAACAATGAGTTTGGTTTAAGAATTACATTTAAATTATTCTTATTTTGTTTGTTGATATATTAACAATGTATTTATCTATCAACAGCCTCGGATGAAACAGACTTTTGTCGCATATAGGAAACCTCATAACGCCAGCTGCTTCTTCTACAGAATATAATTAAAACCGCCATTAATCTATTCCCCGATCGTGTTCATTGGGAAATATGCCGACTTTCCTAAAATCACCCATTCCTATAAATATTTTAGATTGATTCTTTGGAACTTGGAAAAATACCGTTATATACTGTATGGGTAAGCGGAGATACAACAAACGGAACACCGTGGCGTTTTTAGCCGATCAAGTCGATGAGTAATGACCCCCGCGGAAGATAGTCCATGAGGATTTTCCACGTAAAAAAAAAGGCAGAGGTGTATTAAACTAGCTAAGCTCCCACTTTTTGCTTATTCAAATTTAGTCTCACTAATGCAATACGGCAAGCACTGTTTTTTTTTTTCCGAAAAAAATACACCCATTGTAGGTGTATTTTTTTCGAAAAAAAAAAACATTCATCAAGTGTGTCTTCTTATCTGTTCAGATGATTATTGTCACCTAATATGATTTAAGTATAAACCAACTTAAAAAAGTAACAGCAAAATGTGAAAAGTTTAGTTGCTACCGTTTGTGGTGACAAGAGTTAGAAAATATGGTTGGGGAAAAGTATAAGGTTGGGTCGGTGGGAAGAAGGCCCGAGGGGGTTTCCACACGTTAAAAAAAAAAAAAAAAGGTATAAGGTTGCGTGCGGGCAGGCGCTAGGAGGGGTCCGGATGTCTTAATAAAGCTGTTCCCGGATTCCTCCTATTTTAAGCGCAGCATGCCACACCGTGTGGTTTTAGTCGGTCCGATTCCGACACACCGTTCCACTGAAAACCCCGGTGGGATGACGGATGTTTCCAAACGAAAAAAAAGGAAACGGGTATAAGTTTGGGAAAACAAATCACATAATTAACAAGTGTATCTCTTTTGAGTCTCAGGGGCCTATTCTTGTGACCATTTATTAATTAAGTTTAGTTTTATGAATTAAATAGGTACTCTTTTTTTTTCACTGGACATGTGGATAGTGTAGGAAGACCTCGTGGAAGAGCGTGATCAGTTGAAAAGGATCATCTCGAACGGCTTCTAAGCCCATTATGAAGGTTGGTTGGAGATGCTGGCTCGTAAGCAAATACGCAGGCAAGAGCAAAGTAGAGTTTCAGCGTTTTCTTCAGGCAACCAAATCCTAACTTGTCAGCACTGTGGGTACTGCTGCGGCTCCCGTAGTTTATTCAGCCACCAATAAAGTGTCGAAACATTCATGATAATGACTTTAAATGATAAATGATCTTTATTTTGTAAATAGGTTATAACAACACTTTTACACGTCAATATATATATTTTTTTTCTGTTAGTTTATGCTAGATGAGGCCGGTGTTTCCTAGCTGACTACCCTGAGAAGAAACACCGAAACAAACTCAGAGGTCAAAGTCTGTTTTAAAGTCCATACAGTTGTACTGGTCAAAAACATATGAGCACCATGCACGCTAACGTCTGAAATGAGCTTTTGAAGAAAGCACCACGCTCATTTAAGTGGACCCGTCCAAACAGTGCAAGCATTTGTCAGTTATCGTGTAGCTCAACTTAGAACTTTAAGGAGCTCAACGGACCGACGAACAGTACCAAAGCAAGGACATTTGGGTAGGCCGCAAAAGTACTCAAACAGTCAGACATCGTTAAAAAACAAACTTACTGGAAAAAAGGAGAGAAGAAAAAAAAAAAAAGAAATAACCTACATAGTCCTCACCTTTAATATAATTAAATTTATAAATTAAAAAAAAGAAACAAATATATAATATATTATATTTAACAAAGTATTCATGTCAAAAAGTACAAAGATTAAAACAATAAAGAAAAACAATATAATACTTAACAAAGTAAGTATTCATGTCAAAAAGTAAAATATAAAATGTCAATGTGTATAAAAAAAAAGTATAAACGAAAAACATAAACGTAAAACAAAGGCTCATGTACATTAATGAAGCAGTTCATTCCCAAGCCTTTTTATCCTCAATGTAATCTTTAATTGTGTAAAAAGCTTTCTGACTTAGTTTTTTTTTTGATAAATGATTTAAATTTATTATTGCTTAGTTCTTGTGTTTGGCTAGGAAGCTTATTATAGAAACCTATACTTTGGCATCTAAACGAACCACCTATTTGCTTGAGCCTGGTTTTAGGAACAACAAATTTGTTTTTGTTCCTAGTATTCACACTATGGATATCACTGTATTTTTTAAACAGATTAATATTTTTATGTGCGTACATGAGATTTTCATAAATATACTGAGAGGGCACAGTCATAATATTAATCTCTTTAAATTTATCTCTGAGGTAGTGTCTGGGACTTAATTTATAAATTGCACGTATAGCTCTTTTTTGTAAAACAAAAATAGATTGAATATCGGCGGCATTTCCTCACAACAGAATACCGTACGACATTACACTATGAAAATAGCTAAAGTATACTAAACGGGCTGTCTCTAAATCAGTTAAACCACGAATTTTCCTAACGGCGTACGCTGCAGAACTAAGCTTTTTGGACAGTTTATCTATATGGGGGCTCCACTGAAGCTTTGCATCCAAAGTTAAGCCTAAGAACACTGTGGAATCTTCGGGTTTTAACACTTCGCCCTTTATTGACACATTAGTGTTCACCTGTATTACATTAGGCAATGTAAACTTTATACATTTCGTTTTTTTCTCGTTAAGGAGAAGATTATTGATATTAAACCAGTTAACTACTGTTGAAAGGGCACTATTTACGTCATCAATAACCACCTGCTGACGTAAATACAAGTGAAGTGTCATCTGCGAACAACACTATATCATGTTTACCCTTTATGAGGTACGGCAGGTCATTAATATAAATTATAAATAAAAAGGGACCTAGAATAGAGCCTTGGGGAACCCCAATTCTGTCTACAGATCCGGGAGATCTTTTACCGTTCACATCAACTCTCTGAATCCTATTACTTAAATATGAAGTAAGAACATCCAGAGAGGTGCCCCGGATTCCATAGTAGCCTAGCCTAGCCTATTCATTCCTTCAGACGGCTGGTACTTCTCGGCATTATCGAGTTCTAGTTATATGCGATGTGATCCTGTTTGATCAGTTTCCATTTCTTACCGTTGCTTGCCTTCCTTGTCATTAATTTTCAATGTACTCCTAATTTTTCCATATAGTTCCGAAAGTGCCCAGTCACCCCCAATAGGCTTGATCCATATTACGATAGTAGGGCTAAATTATAGCCGACAACTGTTTTGGAATTAAACTTAAAAATCTTATCCTACTTTAAATCTCAAAAAATCTTTGTGTTCGTTGCATGAATGTTTGTAAAGTAAGCGACACAGGAATGAGACCTAATGCGGAAGTTGTCTTTTTTAATTAAATAAAGTAATAAATAATAATAGTGTTGCAATTGATGAAGCTGTTGTATTATGCATTGTAAATAAAAACTCCATCGAAACTTCTCCTATCTGTACTGTTATCGTTGTTATATTTGGAATGCTTTCAGAATGCAATTAAATCAAAAAAGATATCGACCTGTCTCTTCTCGTGAAAATGTTCTCTGAATAATTTACTTCAAACTTACATATGAGGTACAAAAGATGTTTACGGATAATTATTATGATAAACCAAGATTCAAAATGTATATAAAGAAATCATATAAAAGAGATGTATCAACTTCTGCTACAAATAAATAAATACCTATTTAGAGTTTTTTTTTCATAAACTAAATCGCTTTTGCCATATATGTATATAACCTAATAGTAATGATGGTCAATGTTTAATATCATAATAAAAAAAAAGTGTGCCGAAATCAAAGTGAATTTCCAGAATATTTTAGGTACGAATCCTGTAAACAAATTATAACTATTTACTGGTTAATGTTTTTCTTTATTGTTAAATTTAATTAATTTATCAAATTATAAGTAGGCGTGTATGTCTTTTTTGTTATCTTTTCAATAATATTTATGAATCTTAAATCTGAACCAAAATATGCTACCTAGTAAGGATTTCAAGAAGGTAGGTAGTAGCCCTTCATTTTTTAGTCAAAAGTATTTCTTGTGTATGTAAAAAGCTAACAAAAAAATCGAATAGTTTTTGAACTGTTTTAATCTAAACATAGGTAGGTACATTTAGTATTTTTTATAGGTATCCTATTCCTAGAAAACAATAGAAAATACTCACCAATAAAAACTAATAAAACAGCACGCTTGGTACAAAGATCCATTTTCAAATTTCACAATTAAAAGAAACCAAAAACTCCGAAACAGTTTTCACAAAAAAATATCATTACACTTTAAAAACAAAAATACATGATTTAAATCAGTTCCACAAGAGTCGCGTAATTAAGTTCGCGGCCTTTCGCAATATACGACTTGCGCGTCCGACCAGATTCGTGGCTGGTAGGATACTGAGGGCGGGCGGGCAACTACTGAAGTTGCAAGATGCTTTATGGAATATTGTGTTAAATGAAGTGATAGTGCTCGAGTGTGAGGCTGGGTTTAGTGTAGGGAGAAAATGAGATGGAAAGTAAAAGGATGCATCCTGTTTTTTATTCTTTTGAGTGATAGTATACGAGAAAATATTTAACATTGTAGATCAATACATAGTCACCGCAACTATAGGTTGCCTTGTCAAATGTGAAATTAATATTAAATAATTAAATAGTTGTCTGTGTTGATCTATGTATAACCACCCGTTGCCAAATGGTTTATGGCTTTATGAGAAAAAATAAACCAAACAACGATTTTAAAAGGTTGTATGCAATGTATGTTGTGTCACAGCGTTGCTTTCATTTATCAATTAATCTAACCTTTTTATTGTCTTTTTGTAATTTGTAAGTTGACATGCCATTCGTCGCCCAGGCAAAATTAAAATAATTAATTTATTTTTCATGTTAACTTTTCCATTAATTTTCTGTTACCGTTCTTAAGATTTTTTTATTATATAGACGAGTCACCTGAGGGTAAGTGACAAACGCCTCTCATATACACCTACAACTCAAGAGCCGTAAGCGCGCTGCCCGCCTTTGAGGTTGAGGGGAGGAGGGTGAGGGGGAGAAAGGGGGGAATTTGGCAACCGGCATCCTAACTTATTCGGAAATACAACGCAACCATAGTTTTCTACCGGTTTTCTGTGAGGCAGTGGTTTTACTCCGGCCATTCGTGCTTAACATTAGCTATCTCACGTTCAAAAAATTTAAATAATAAAAATTAAAACTTAAAAACCTTAATAGCAAATGTTTTCATTCGTTGTTGTTTTATAGACCATTTTCGGTATATTTACTTGTTATACACATTTATGAATGAGCAAGAAACTTTGTTCGTGTATCGGTTATCTTTTTACGGCTAAAATATATGAGAATACTTCGAATCCGGGAAAAGAACCAAGGCAACTAGTTGATGAATGGTCGACCATCGATGCCATCAGTGCATCGTCCGGAACCGTCGCGGCTGGACGACTTACTCCTTGAAAAAGGCCTCCTGTCGAGACCGAAACTAGCCAGGCATACGGGGATGCCCGGCTAGTTATACACACGTGAGTAAAATCGTATATTTAAATAAATATGAATATAATTCACGACAGTTTTTATTCTAATATAGAACATTATTGCTTAGGTACATTCACCGTTTAGATATAAACAGAGACTGACTCTGTTTATATCTAAACGGTGTATCTAAAAAGAAACGGTATACCTAAAGTGGTACGTAGTACTCGACAATCGTACTAGTCGTCGTCATCGTGTGTATATATGTACGTCAGTATGTATGGTGTTTTGTGTCACGCCCTAGAGTCTTAAGGCTTCATAGCTTTCGATGTGTTAGTAAGAGAAGAGTTTCATAGGTCATAGACAATATTTTGAGGTAGCGTCAACAATAACGAAGAATGTTGTGTTTTTTTTAAACAGGTACTGTTATTGTTGCACACACGTTTTTTTTTGACAGTGATATAACATGTGCCTGAGCTAGTTCTATCTCTGTTTGTATTTAACCTACTAGAATGTTTGATATATTTAATATTTATTTGTTACTAGTATTATGAAATAAATATTTTTTTTTAACTAAGAAATGTATCTCAATTTTACCTGTGAAGTTTTTGCTTTATGTAAAAACTTATTAAAGTAATCTGTTACTTAAACACAATCAATAACTAACAAAATTCTTGCAATTTTGAAAGCAGACGCTGAAGTGTGTACTTATGTTGCACGAAACTAAATCGACTCTAAGTAAAGTTCTTTAATATCTTAGTACCACTGCTCTAAAGTGGAAATCTATAAAAGTCAGTGACTAGTCGTACCTCTGCTACCTTTATTAACACATCTGCCGTGCTAATCTTTTTAAAGTTTTCCAACTTGGTACATGTAAGAGAATAATTGAGTTAAAAAAAAAGCAATTCTGTTGCACGATTCTTTTTTTTTATTTAAAACCTTAATTTCCATGGTATCCCATGATCAAGTCTTGATTTGATTACAAAGAATGCAAAAATCGCTGGAGTACATTCTGTTCAATAAAAAAATGAATATCAGTCTACAAATGGTTGAGAAATAGGTTAAGAAAAAAAATAAATATAATAATAATGGAATATAAAACCTCCTCCTTTTTTAAAGTCGGTTAGGAAATAAATACTTATACAGGTAATATAATTAAGTTACAATACCAAAATTGACCATGGTCGGTGCCATTCGGACGAAACATCATGTAACCAATGAAGGCGATTAAATTCCGCTTTGTACATATAACATGTTGTGAGATATACATATGTGAAAGGATTAACTAAAAATAAAACTGTCAGGCAACCATGCTTAATATTCATCACTCAAAAAAACTTATCAATAACGTGATCTGTTGTGAAAACTTTCATATTTTGTACAAATTAAAGTTAACCAACCTCATTTTTTTTCAACATAGTAATTTCCAAATGACTTTTTAGACAATTAAATTTCACACTTTTTCAAATCGTTTACATAAGACTATACTTCGCATCATTTCAAATCGAGAACGTACTTTAGAGGTTCGAGAGGTGGTTTTGTTTATTTCCTTTAGATTTCACATAGAGATCGTCTTACTCACTGCACTGGCTTTCCGTAACGATCCTTTGGATAAACTATTACACTGCAGAACGTTATAAATGAAGCACAGTAATACTATCTTTCTGGTTAAGGTTACAGGTTCAATATCCGAATAAGATGTGGCTTTATCTTATTTGTAGAAGGAATTATTTGTTTTATAAATGTGAAGTAAGGAGTTTGGTTAGTGGTCATTCGCTTTTTTTAATATTTTACGACTGGTAGCGTGTAGGAGGAGGCATATATCCATACTAATATTAAAAATAGGCAGAAGTTGTTTGTACGTGCTAACCTCAGGAAATACTTATCAGTTTCGAAAAAATATTATTTCATTAGATAGGCTATTAAAGTATTGACGAAATTTCATTGCGCTGAAAGGGTACTTTCTTATTAAAATGTATATAGGGCAGTCCTAGCGTAAATATTATTTATTCTTTTTCTGTCAGACGTACCATGAGTATCGCGAATCATTACATCTAAAATTTTCACACTAATGCCCATTTTTTATACCAAACCCTTTATAGCTATAATAAAATTAACTTTACCAACATTTATGTAGGAACATTTTTATTTCACCTTTGCTCTAATTTATATAAATAGTTATATATATAGATTAATTTAATTAGAAAGGTTTGTATAGCGTTAACACATTTATACATGCAGTAGCTGACATAAGTTTCAAATAAGAGGATAATTAGGGAACTTTCTGAAATACGAGTAGGGAGCGGCTGTACTCGCCATACGTCACGCCGAAACCTTTCTCGGGGTAGCGAAAAGAGGACAGCAGACTGCCAGTTTGCGACTCTGAATGACACAAAACGAGTTGAGTGAAAGAAATATAAATGTTTTATGTGTGAATGAGACAAAGAGAAAGGGAAAGAAATGCTTAGACACGACCTGTTCACGGAGATCTAGTCGGCTCTTGCGGACCATGAACATGGCAGAAAAGGTGTAGTTACAGTCTATTCCGAGCCTAATGTCAGAACGTTTGAGAGAATGTGAATGTGTTAGTTCCCACTTTCTATTGATTCCGTTGTTCCGCTGTTGAAGTCCGTTAAAGTACGAATGACACCTTTGTAAATTCTTATTAGGTGTATATGCTCCGGACATGTGGCATAATCAATCATACAGAAAATATTTCCGAAACTGCGATAGGTATTTTTGATGCGTAGGACGAATGAACGAATTGTCATGCCTGGAAATTTTAATGCAAGGGTTGGAGTGAAACGAGATGGCTACGAGGACGTTCTGGGGGATCTAGAGATGCTGATAGAGAGTTTATGAGAACAGTATGTATTTGCTAGATAGATTGTGTGGAGACGACACTTTGTGTGATGAACACGTATTGTCAGCATAAGCTGATCCATACGTATACTTGGCAGAGCAAAATTGGAAATGAAGTAAGAAAGAGTATGACTGATTATCTCATTGTTGACGAATGGATGAAGACTAAAGTGGTGTATACTAAAGCGTAAGACTAAACTATTTTGAAGGTTTATTAAAACTTACTCATACCTCTTAAGACATTGAGGTAAAAGAGGTGGGGGGATGAGGGGATTGGAAAAAGGGGAGTGGGATATGAGCTTCCGTAAACCTCACTCACATCTTACACACTCACAACCGGTTTTCTGTTGGGCCGTGATTTCGCACCAGTCGAGTCGGCCTATAGGTGCCTAAGAGTATCTCTACAACGATAAAATGTTTTTAACTTGGTCTAAATTTAAAAAATTATGGCGATAAATATTATAAAAGCCCCACATTATAAATTGATACATACATATGAGTACACGCTTACAATTACATCTCCGAAGGTGTTTTAACCCACATTTTTTAATTACATTTTGGTCCTACTAACGTAACAGCGGACAAGCGTTGTTACCGTTAGCCGGGCACTGTCTGTCTGTGTACTATATGTAATATGTATATGCATATACAGTCTGATAGATAACTGTCCGATCTCTTAGTCTAAGTCTCTCCTAAGAGATGGTACTGCCTACCTATTCTACTCCACTGTAAACCACACGGCAAATAATAAAAATATGATTGATATTTATTTATTTTTCTGATAACATACGCCAGTTTTTTAAATATCCATACGTAAATATATGCTTCGTTGGAACGCGTTAGTTATATTTCTTTTCGCTCAATTTCTTCTCAATAGGCCGTATACGAGTATAAGAAGAGAATATTTTTCGTATCACAGGCATTTCCTTCGTTTCAATACTGATAAGATTTTTCGTTCAAAAGATTGTGAAAAAACCTGCTATTATATATACACTGTATCTAGACGTCGTACTCAATGGAACTTAATCTACATTAAGTACATCATTCTAGAGTTTACAGTTTTTACACAACTTTATCAAGCTCAAAAATTATGTTATAACAGATAATTATATTATTATTAAATTCGTATAAATTTTATTTTTCATAACAAACCACCATTATCATTCGTCATTTCTGTATCATTTTCGAAACGTCATAATTTATTGTTCAAACTTTAGAACATATAGATATACATATATATATAGATATAATGGAACGTAATCTACCTGTACACTAATCTAAAGAAAAAAAATAAAGGGAGTCAAATGAACTAAAACTATAAAGTGCCTAAGTGCTTTTGGTGGTTGTTTCATAGTTGGTCATAGTTGTTACATAAAGTAAGGATGCAAAATCTGCTGAGACCTGTAGACAAGTTATTGCTATACCGCTCGATACATTTAAAAGTTTAGCCGTGCATGGTTACTTTCAGAGAATGTCTTTATGTAAGAGGTAAGGGAGAATTAAGAATTTTAGGTCTCGTTTAACCGAAAGTTAAAACAGTATTGGGTACTCATATAAAGAGTAATAAAATTGCGTAATACATAATTTAAAGTTTTTTTTTTTAACAAATGCAAAAGGTTACTAATATCGATTACCAGATGAGCCGTAATAATATACGTAATATATTTTTAGCGACAACGATACTGACTTATTTTATTGACGGGCCTGTTGGTCTAGTGGTAAGTGATCTTGACTGCTGAACTAGAGGTCGTTTGATTCCCACATGGGAAATGTGGGAATCAAACGACATAAATGTTGGGGACAAAATTTTTTGTGATCCACAAATAGCTGTCTCGTCTGGGTGTTCCCAGTTATTTATATGTTTGTCTAGTTCCCCGCGTCACAGGAATTAATCCTAACGCGGGAGACTTACAATTATAATAGTGGTAGAGCCAAGCTTAGGCACGAATGGGCCGGCTCTACTAGTGCGATACCATGGCCACAGAAAACCGTTTATGAAGCAATGCTTGTCTTGCATTGCCTCGAAAATAGTGTGGTTTCCGGAGGCCAAACTCCCCTCTCCTCCCCCTCGCCCCCCCTCTTCTTTTCCCTCCCTGCATCCCCATCCCTCGTCATCAACCTCAAAGGCGGGCAGTGCACTTTCGAATCTTGTGTTGTCCCGTCCCGTCTTTTCGTCTGTCCCCCTATAATATATAAAAAAAATGTGATTATCTATGAGCATTCTTGAAGTTAGTTTAAATTCAGTACCTGATTCTAATACTTATTTATATAGACTGAAATAAGAACATATTTTGGTCCCTCTTTTAAAGTACCAATAACCACAACCAATATCTTGACAGCAATATACGAATTCACAGTACATATTAATAGATTTTTTTGAATAGCTCACACAAACTCAAATTAATTTCATATGCCGTGTTAAATTTTCACCATAAAAGAGGATGTGACTTTTTGTAGAAAACCTCTTCGAGTGCCTCCAAGCGAGTAATTGGCTAAAACACGTCTATACGACGCGACTTAATGCCTTGTACGTAATCTCTCAGTAGGAAATGACAGACGCAGGTGGCTCCGTCGCCAACTGCTAATAGCTTTTAGACAGCAAGCCGCATGTAGGGATGGAAATGACACTCGATATTGTAAATGTATTGAAATATGTTAAATATTTAAATAGATAGATAGATATACTCTTTATTGTACATTAAAACAATTTCATTTTTATCGTTATAAATATACTTACAAACTAAAGTTTAAGCATATATGATGTTAAGTACGACTATAAGATTTACTTGCCTATATTTAGCCTACGAATTTTGTGAACGAAAACTCTCGTATGTGTTATTATTTTATGCATGAAATTGATACAATTAAAAGTAATTAAATGATTTGCCATTTTATGGATATCGAAATAGTAACTAGTACCACGGCTCTGTTTGCGTAAACACACTTCAATCAAATGAAACACGTCTATTTACTCGCAGACAGGTTAGTAGACATAGCAATAGCCATATTTAGTTATTTTTTTTTTTTGGGAATTTATATATGTATATTAAATAACTAGAGTATTTTCATGGAATCCAAAAATAAAGACATTTATTCTTATGTTTAAACTGGTCTGAATGTGGCTTTTTGTTTTTAATTGTGTTCTTTTTTGTTTCAATTTGTGTTTTAAAATTTACTTTTTTCTATTTATTTACCCGAACATATATTTCTCATATATTGGTATATTTCTATAATAAAAATATAAATATTTCAATGCTAAATATATCGACGTCTCTCTTCCCTAAACTTAGCGAGATGACATACAGTAATGGCTACCGTACCATCTGCTACCAGCACACGAGTAATACGCGGTTGTCTTTATAACGGAATCGGTACATAAGCTACATGATATCTTAATTAGACCACGCGATTATGAACCTTATTTTCTAATGAATAAGAAAATAGATGGCAAGATAGCAAAGTGGCTAAGTGCTGAACTTAAGTGGTGCAGGTGTACTGGAAGTTTTTACAGTTTGCTGTTTCATTAAGGTCCATTAGAAAGGAGTAGGTTAGTAGCAAGTACATAGGCCAGCCTTCTCGACAGTATCAAATTATTTATTTTAATTTTTTATTTTTCGAACCAAGTCGAAGAAAAAATAACCGCCTTATCGGCGTGCGCTAGGCAAACGGTTCCAAACAAACTAATACAATGTATGTGCATGAAAAAAAATTGTCTGTAGTAGATATACAATAAAATTCGACGCGCCTCATATCTAACTCCTATATTTAACATAGAATAATGATTTCTTTGTGATAAGAATAGTAATTTTTTTAAAGAAATGTTTACGTTAATTTACAAAATACATTATACATGCATTCGTATAAAATAAAGAGTTTAATCACCACGCAAATTTAATGCCCTTTACCGCCCTATCTAAAAATGCAAGACAGACGGACCGCGCGACCATTTCGTTGCAATATTGTACATATTATTACATAGGCGATGTATGTATGTGTGTATCTACCTATGTTCCCCATGGACTCCAAAACGGCGGGACCGATGTCGATGAAATTTTCAGGATATCTTCAGATTGCACAGGTGATCCTGTTAAGTTTGGTAGCGATAGGAATATTGTTTTACCACTGTTCAATTTATTTTAACTTACACCCAGCGAAGCCGGGTTTGCTACTACTTATATATATGTATATTCATCCGTCCATCTGTAGTTAATAGAGTTATTACTATAAAAGAAATAATATGATAATATACAATTATAACAGATGTTGTTTTACTGTTTCCTCTAGTACTACTTATTATTCAGTCCGTGTTAATTTTTTATTTCAAAATCAATCGTTAATCAAGAGTCGTAAGTGTGTTGCCCACTTTTGAGGGTTATGATGGGTGGGGGGATGCAGGGTGGGGAAGAAGAGAGGGGGGATTAGGAGACGGGAAAGTGCAGAGGGGATGAGGGGAGAGGAAAGAGGAGAGGGAGAGTTGGGCCTCAGGACACCTCACTCATTTTCTGGCAATCCTAAGCAAGCGTTACTTCACAACCTGTTTTCTGTGAGGCCGTGGCATCGCACTGGTCGAGACGGTCAATTCGTGCCTAATCATGGCTCTGGCTGGTTACCTTTTGGAGTTTTCTCTTAACGTGAAGAGTGTCATGTAACAAGTGGTTAATCTAAACTATGATCCACCCATGAATGTTACGAGTGACAGAGCTGCAGTTGAAGCAACTTAAAAACAATGATGATAAACAAATCTTCCAATATGCCTTTCATTTGTAAAAGTTACGTGTAACTGACACTTATTGTTTAATTTATTATTTTCCGTTTACAAAAGTTTTAATAGTGATTCATTTAATGTTCACTTACAGCTGTAGGCGATGGAAAATTGTATTGTTTCTGTTTATACGTCGTTTGAATCATTTATTTAGATTTATATGCAAACAATGGCACTGTTTCTGTGTTAAAACTTTTGTTTCCCTAAAATTAATGTACTAATACCACTGTACAACAGTTTTAACACTTTAAACTTCCACGTGTTACCAGTCTTTTAGTAACTTTTTTTTTTTTCAGTTGCAAATGTCCAGCCAAAGCCATTTATGCTCGGTTGGTTATTTCTCATTGTCGTATAATCATGAAATTTAGCAAACAAGTCTCGTAGTACAAATAGATGAGAAATCCGAAAATGGTTAATTTGTTTATTTATCAGATCATTTTGCGATTACAAATATGAAAAATCAATACAATGTAGGGGAGCGAAACGCATAGTCAAATTTGTCTGTCGAAAATGATGTCAAATATCTTGGAAAATCAATTCCCGACATATACGAACTATGTATTTATAACCGAAAGAAGGTGGATAATGTCTTTCGGCTGTATGTAATGTATCTAAATATTTAATTATGTGTGTGTATGTACATATGTTCGTATTTGTATCTATGTTTCTTTTTCAGAAAAAAAAAAAAACGTAAACTAAAACATATCAGCAAACGAAAAGGTGGTTGTCATTTGGGAATATATTTCTATATTTTTTAATTGAATTAGTTGTACTGAAGATTGGTCTTATTTAAATAAATAAAAGCGATAAATACAGTACATTACAATTTATCATGAAAAGCACCGTGAAGACAGTTGTAAACCTATTATAAGATACATGACGTTCGTTTGCATACGGAACCCTCAGTGTGCGAGTCAGACCAGCACTTGTTAGGTTTATTTCAGTGCACAACAACGAATATAAAAGATAGATTTCTTATTTTAGTTTAAATATAAATTTCTTCATCATCACTTCACCTTTTCAACCGACTTTAAAAAAGAGGAGGTTCTCAATTTGACTATTTTTTTTTGTTTGTTACCTCGTAACTTTCGAGTGGGTGAACCGATTTTGATATTTTTTTATTTGAAAGTATGCACTTCAAGGCTTATTAGATGAAATTTTGGTTAGGTTCTGACAATGGCATCCGTTAGAAAATTATATAAGTCTTAAATTTTAAGATAGACGCATTGCAGTCGGTTGTCTACTTTTTTAAAGTGAATTATTCAAAGATGCAGTGCAAAAACTTGTTTTAAAGAGTATGGAAAAGGCGGCATCAATTCTTCGAAATAAATTCTCAAATCCCACTTGAGCTTTACTGCTTCAAAAAGTTTCATAAACTCTTTCAATATAATGTTTCTCAACACACAACAACAAAGAAGATCATTTTATTTCATCCCCTAATTTAAAACTTTACGTCCTGTCTTCAAAGTATGTTCAGAAATTTTCGTCTACCCGTGAAAAGTTATTACTATAATCTCAAGTTTGGAGTTTAAGTCGAGACTTCGAGAGCATCATAAGCGAATGGATGGGTTGGTGGAAGTTTCAAGCGGTTGAAAATTTCAATATCTTTAAAAGGATTTTGTGATTCGGCTGTTTTTGAATAACACTTGAAGTCGAGGGTTTCGGTTAGGCTGAAATTGTGAAATAGTAGTTTTCTAGGTCGAGTATAGAAAACGATTCGATGAAAATATAATTTTGCGAATTCTATAAAAAAAAATCATTTTCGTTTTAGTAAAATAATGTATTACTCTTTTTTTTTCTCTACAATTGGAAAATTTGCCTCTAAATCTCTACGTACATCGTTTAGGTGCCGTTGGGATTATCATGCGAACCCGCGAACCATGGATAAAAAAAATACCGTCAGAATAAGAATATTACAATCAACTCTCAAAGCTATATTACTAGTGCATGAAAAGCTTTGTGACAACAACAACAAAAATTAGACAAAATAAACTAGTAGTTGGTAGTTGAATCAAAGCCTTCAGTCTCGATATAGAAAGTATTTTTTCTATAGTTCTAAATAATCTAGAATGAAGTTCTTAACATTGCTAGCTTATTTCCAAACGTATATTGAAAATAAAAATCAATATACTGATGCTAAAAAATGAATGTCATAAAACAAAAGCTCAACACAGAACAGTTTTAACAAGGTCGTGCTTAGGTCGTTAAAACTTTATCTACTACTTTATATAAATATCGTGGTTAAAACTTTCTTTTCATATATTTTTTTTTGTTGTTATAAAGGTTGTAGTATAAGGAGCTGCTGCAGCTTCACTGCCCGTTTATTGTATTGTAAAGATATTAGCTACTCCTAAACTCGACGAAGAAGATATTGCTAAGTTTAATTTGCAGAGTGGTTCTCAGTGGAATAGAATTAGACTACTTCATCCAATCTCTTCCCGCGGGTGTCGTAAAGGCGACTGGAGAATATCTATCAGATATAACTATATAAAGAAATAAGATTATATCTGATAAATTATATTATCGGTTGAAGGCAATTAATTGGCTTGCCCGATATTACGTAAGTGGTAAAATATTTGCGTATCTGCCTAAGTTTTAAAGACATAGAGTATGAACTATATCGACAAGTAAATCATCCAACAATCTATAGTGATAGAGCCTTGCTTAGGCACGAGTGGCCGGCTAAAGCAGTCAATACTACGGCCTCACAGAAAACCGGCACTTCATACAAATTTGTGAGCTTTCCAGAGGCCGAACTACCCTCTACTCTTTCAATTCCCCTCATCCCCCTCTCATTTTTCCCATCTATTCATTCCCTCTACTTGTTCCGCTACCCTCATCACCTCAAAGGCGGGCAGTGCACTTACGACTCTTGTGTTGCAGATGTCAATGGACGGATTGTCACTTAGCACTGACCCGCCTGTTCGCCTGTCCCCCTATAATATATATATATATATACATATACATATGTATATCATATGCACTTATATAAAATGTTAATATAACATGGTAAAAACGCTATAATAAAATATTAACATAACATGGTAAAAAACCAAGAGCGTGGTGACGTTGTTCGTGATATCAGTATAGCATATTCATGGTACTGTGAAAGACCTCTGTCATTAACAAAAACGTACATATATATATATATATATATGTATATACTTCTGAGAGTATGTCTGATTTTTAAAAGTGTAAAAAGCTAGTATTCTCCTATCAACTATGAAAACCCAATAAAACTCAAAACATTATTACATGACGCAGCATAACCTACCAACAACTATCAATTGAAAACAATATCCAGTCCCACGCGACGAGTAATCAGCCGTCTCAAGTCACCTCTTACTCTCATCTTTTATTCATTCAAAGTTTTCCCTTGTGCGTAATGTTGCCAGATTCAAACAAAAATTTGGTATGCTTGCCTGATTTTGAAAATTCCTTAACAAGCTTCTTGGACTATAATGTTCGCAATTTTATTGTAATTGTGAATACTTACAATGTTACTTAGCTTAAGCCTAGCATTTTATATTTGTACGATTCCGGATAAAAGCAGTAAAAGTTAATTTTAATTTCAGTCTTAAGTGTTCTCGTAAACTTTCTCTTTTGTCTGGGAGATAACTTTTAGTAGCTTTACAAACATTGAATTGCTGGATATAAAATCTACTAAGACTTGGAAAAACAAGATATGAATCAGTGTTTTGACTTAATCACGTTATAATTACAAATACTTATATAGACAGCAGCACAAATACTTATATAGCAGAAGGTGCGCGTATTTTGATTACTGAAAGATTTCTCAATTATTTTTAACCTATGCAGAACGCTTCTGAAAAAGGTTTTCATCATTATATACTCTCTATGATAATTATGAAGTTGGTTCTGTATCTTTCTGCTTGCCCCTATTATATATTTCAACATTTCACATATTGTAACAGTGGTAGAGCCATGCTTAGACACGAATAGGCCGACTCGACCGGTGCGATGCCACGGTCTCACAGAAAACCGGTTGTGAAGCAACGCTTGCGTTGCATTTCCCCACAATGAGATTTTTGCACAATGAGTGAGGTTTCCGGAGGACCAAATCCTCCTCTCCTCTTTTCTTTCTCCTTATCCTTTTATCCTTATCCTCCTCTCTTCTTCCTACCCGCATGCCCCATCCCTATCATCACCGTAAAAGGCGGGCAGCGCACTTACGACTCTTGAGTTGCAGGTGTCCATGGACGGCGATTGTCATTTACCATCAGGTGACCGGTCTGTTCATCTATCCCCCTATAGTATAAAAAAAAAAACCTATACAAGGGATATACTCGTACACCTAGCTACATTCCTGATTTAATTAATAAAGAGCCGTCTATTGAAGACGAAATCGTAATTTTTTTTATAGGTGGCAACACCGTGCGAGCGACTGTTCGGTGGTCCAATAAATCCGATATAAAATACGATTCGGTGTTTACCTTGTTTCCTTTTATTTTCTACTTTTTGTTTTCACTTTTGCTTCGGTCGCACTCCTGATAATGTCAATTGACTGACTATTATTTCTCTCTTTTGTTTAATGTACGTATCTTTACGGTCTGTTGCCTTTCTGGTTCGATGATTTGGAGAGAACAATAGTAAATCTGTAATTTTGAGGAATTGTTTCTGATAAATCTATGTTCTGTCCTGTATAGGACTTATGTACTGTTCTGTCAAGTTATGTTAAATTGTGTCTGATTTATCAGACTTGCCAGAGTAAATTACTAGAAGGTAATATACTATAATTCTTGTGAAAATCAATTATGATAATGCGAATCATGTTGTGTAATGCAATGCAATATTTTTTTATACAAATGTTGTTGTTACATACAAGAACTGATTTTTGTGGCATTTGGACGCTCGTGAATAATATTTACCTTTTTTATTTAAAGTAGTCAAAGGAAATCAAGCTAGGTAGAATTATGAGGTACTTCGTAAAGTACTTGTGATCAGAAGTAGTGGTGGAGTCAGAAAAATACTGCGCCTAAAAAAATTATATGTATTTAAATTATAGAAGTTACTTCATGAAATAAACGGTATTAGTGTCATACACTTTTATAAACATTAATCGATTGACATTACACACAGCATTGACAGTGACATTATTACACAGCACGAATTGATAATCGATTCTCAATACAACTATACGTTATCAAGCTTAGCGTCCTAATTATACTTAGAAGGAAACTAACTCTGCCAAAATTTTGGTTAAACTTATATCCCTACAGAGATATAACATTGAGTTAGAAGTCTTCATGGGTTATGGGTTTCATACGCATTTGCTATTATTCCTCACAGATACCCCTTTCAGTTTATTACTCGCAGATCCAAATGGCTGTGCTACGCTGGCCTCAGTAGATTAGAAAATTCATTTTCCAAAGTTTTCTAGTTCTAATTATTTGTAGGCTTATACCAATAAAAGTGAAGCCACATTGCGAAAGCTAATATTTAACAAACAATATAATTTAATAGCCAAAATCTGCGTTATCTTTAATTTGCCCAAACAATGCTAAGATGTTTTTATTCTTAGAGCCATGATATTAACATTTTAAAATTACTGACGCTCGCAATTCCACTACTTACCTTTTTATCTTACATGTTTAATATTACAAATGGAACAAATAGAAAATGCAAATTGTTGAATCCATACTATTATATTTTATGCCAAATAAAACTGGATAGAGGTAATAATATCCCGGAAAATGATCTAAATCACGACTAAAATTCAAAGTAAAGGGAGCAGAACCCAGTCACAGAGGAACCTAAAAGGAAACATTGCCCGATTGCAGTTTCTCATATGATTGGCTCGAATCCAAAGTGATTACTGCGAATATGACTTCAGGTAAAATATGTATGAGAAATGAGAAGAATAAAATCGTAGCTCGAATTGTTTTCGTTGATTGGGACCCCTGATTTTATACGATATTATGTTGGGATCAAATCTAACGATGTTTCTGAAGTGTATTTTTGTATTGTTGGGTCCATGGAAGATGTTATAAGCCAGTAAAATCTTATTTGCGAGTGTTCAGAAACTTTTCTTGTAAAATGTGGGTAGTTTTATGAAACCAGGGATATAGTATGGTAATTTTGATGTGATTTTTAAGAAGCATACAATGTCAAAATAGTGTAAGCGATGTTGTAAAAGAAATAGAAATAGCTTAATCGCCAATTCACCTTAAAAGTTAACACAGATAGATGCTGAGATAATTTTAAAACTATAATTTACAGAGTCGACTTTTTTGTAAGAATTTGTTTTCAACACTTTGTTTTGTGAAATAATTTATAATTTACCTAATTTTAAGCTATCAGATGTAGACAAACAATTTGAGTAGACAAAATGCTTCTAATCTTTGCGCCCTGCCTGAAACATTTTAGTCTACTACTACACTATTCCATTTAAGTCAATATTGTCTGAAACAACTCCATATTGATATAATCTCCCTTTACAAAGGACCTTAATTTATTGTTCCTGTAACTGTATTGTTTCGTCCCTTCTTGTGCTCTTACAAAGCTTAATTGTTCAGTCCTACCCTCTCCAAGGGTCTAGTACTTGGGTATGAATTACACATGCCACTGTTTACTCTTGTACTTGTATTGTACAACTTTTGTCTTTGATTCAGTTAAATAAACAGCTGAGTTTGTTAGAATTTTGCTGTACAATTACTGGTTTTACAATTAAGTAATGCATGTAGTAAATATAGGATTATATTTGCTGTCGCGTCACCAGTTTAAATTTTTTATTTTGTTTTCTTTTTTTAAAGACAACTACTCCCGCGTTAGGAATAATTTCTGTGTCACGGGGGACTTTAAAAACATTCAATCAATGGATACAAAGAACACCCATACTCGGGACAAATATTTTTTGATCACACAAATTTTCGAACCCACGATCTCCAGTTCAGCAGTCAGGGTTACTAACTAATAGACTAATTCCTCATCAATTCTTTCATTCGTTTCTTATATATGTATTAAAATATATATATTTTATTTTTATTTATTTTTTTCTCCAATGTGACCAATGAGGATCATGGTAAATGGAGTTCTACCGTCACACGTGGCCACGAATAATGCATGAGCGCATGTATGTATGTATGATTACTTTAGTATCCGCACCTAACTTCATTCCTTCTTAAAATGTTATCTTAGTTTCTCGTATTTTCAATTGACTTCAAAAAAGGAGGAGGTTCTCAATATGAGTGTATTTTTTATTTTTCATTTTTTTAATGTTTGTTACCTCAGAATTTCGACTGGGTGAACCGATTTTGATGTTTTTTTTTTATTTGTTTTATTTTAATTTGGTCCACTTCTAACAATGACAGCCATGAGAAAACCATATAAGTCTTAAATTTGAAAAATGGACGAATAACTCAATATCACGCCAACCGATTTCATTTCGAGGATTCTTTTTTTTAGAAAAAAATATAATTCAAGGGTACAGTCATCTAACGATGAGAGTTTGGTTAGGTTCTGATAGTGGCATCCATGAGAAAACCATTAAGTCTTAAATTTTATGATAGACGCAGTGAAGTCGGTTGTCTACTTTCTAAAGTGAATTATATATATGTATAGTAATAATCTAAGACACACTGCTTGTAATAGGCTGTGGAAGTTTAAAACTTCAAGTTATTTGAGCAATAAAATATAAAAATCTTAAGCACAGCACCAGCTGCAAATTCAAATTAATTCATGACAGCTTCTAATGAATAAAATCAACACTGCTTTCGTAAGTCAATACAAAGTTCCCAGTTATTGACCTCGAGGAGTCGCACTGAGGATTTTGCTTAAAGAGAACTTCACTTGCGTATTCTAAGTTAGCTATTGACTTTGGTTTTCGACTTCACAGTGTTTACTTTGTACACTGATCAACTGTGCATAAATTAATAAAGACGTATTTTTTAAACCGAATTTTTATATTTGAAATGCCTGTTTTCTGAAGTTTAAAATTGGTTAAAGTAATTGATTAAAAACGGTAATGAAAAATCACGTCTTTTTCAAATCTATAGATTTTCTATGGGCTTGCTACCTATGGGACCAAATTTCAAACATTTTAAATATTTTAGATATGTCGTAATAGTCTTTGTTAAATTTGTAATACTTGATTTTTTTACAAAACATCTAATCTTTATAAATATTCGGTAATCCATTTAAAGAGGCGCGAACATGGGGCCGCCGTCTTAGGCCTGCTTCTGCTAGGGCGGTGGATAACCCTGTCCATCACCCCTAGGCCAGCACTAATGGAAGCCAGAAATCAGCTTGTTCTCTCCGACGTCAGGTGCGTCTTCTGTGGGACGGGAGAGTACTAGTCTAGCATCACTTCCTCGCACAACGAGGCGGTGGAATCCCATGCGCCGCAGCTTCATCTACGTTTATCGGTTTGTGGCGAAATATTTTAGATTATTTTAGAGTATTTCAATAAATTTTAAAATCTGAGTGATAGTTAAAGAGATTAGGCTTTAAATAAAAAGACAAAAAACTGTAACGTTTTATCATTATACAAGGTTTAGATAAATATAGACGAGAAAAAATAAAAGTACTTATATTAAATCTTTAGTTAATTTTGCAAGCAAACTTTAACTGTAAATGCGCAATCTGTATGTGTGTAATAATGTGATCTGTGTATGTGTAATAATGAGATCTGTGAGATAGCAGAACAAAAAGGATAACGAAATTCATCAGGAGTAAGTATACTAATGGCCATCAATAAATATGTGCCATAAAATAAAGTATATATCCTATATATGTTCAATGTATGTACGTGAAAACTAGACCTTTTTTGATAACTGACTTACATTCCTAATTACTGACTTCATTCATATACTTACGTTTTATTCAGTAATGCTGTTAATAAAAGCTGTATATGTATATTCTTACGAATATATGAGTTCGTTGAGCCGCGTTTGAAAGGTGTGTATGTTTGAATACCTTTCAAATAACATGCAGCAATATAAAAAGATTATACGTTCGTCCCTGCATTGTAAACTAAACAATGTACTTCAGCACATACTTCGTTCGTTCAAGTAAATATCAAATATTTTACAGTCGCGTCGTCAAAATGAAAAGCAGCTAACATTATTGTATGAAGAACAGAGGCGTCGATTTTCGATAACTATCAACACCTACTCTACCTGTCCCACCCACCCCCATTTTTAATCTAAGATAAAGGGTACATTGAGTGCTTAACCATCGTGTCTGAGTTCTGCAAAAATATACAAACGTTAATTACCGTTGTTACGTCTTAGTCATAGAGTTTAATTTATGTCATTCAGGTGTATTTTCTAAAGTTGTATCACGATACTTACCTACAAACTTTTTAGTATGTTTAAGCAGATCTTATTCCTATAGGTATAAGATCGGTTTTGTAATGAAGAGGGTGTTTCCACTATGCTTGTTTTTTCCGTATCTGTAGATAGTAGACTTGACAATAGGGCCTCTTGTTTCACCGGTCGCTGAACGTGGCAGTAGTTAACAGAGTGTATAGGCGATAGCGATTTACCTGGATTATTATTTTGAAGAAGTAAAGCTATTTCTGAGATTTTAAATTAAGTAACACCATAAAACGCTAAGCTTTTTTACTCGTGATAGCTACTACTTGTTTTATGGTTTCAGGCTTTTGAATTCTTGCAGAATGTGTTAGATAAGCATTTATGAAGTGCAGTCTTTAAGACGAATTAAGTTTAAGTGCCAAGTATTCGGTCATTCGGTTGATCATTAAATTAGGGTAATTTAAAGTTCTAAATTTAGAACTGGTAGAAAAACCTTGATTCATTAATGAGAATAGCACGCAGTACTGTTTTATTCGATCGTGGCTCTCTTCCCGATGGGCTTCCGGTTATTTGTTTAATATGCTTTGTGCATAATAAATGGTTGAAAAGAATGTTAAATTACTGTTTTGTAAATTGACCAAGTTGCAGATTAGGGAAAATAAGCAGGACATGGTAAGACCAACACGCCCATCCCATCATACCAAAAGTAAGTATATAACACAAATTGAACGTGATAGTCGTCGGAACGTGAATTGAACAGTTTATTGTGCTGTATGAAATTATACGTATACATACATTCACACATAAAACATACACCCGAAGAGGTAGGTAAAAGCATCCTACCGTTCGAACCCCGCACGGGGTTTGAGTAATCCTCAAATTGTTGTTCTGAGTCTGGGTGTTCTTTGTGTCCATTGTTTAAATGTTTGTAAAGTCTCCCGCGACACAGGAATTAATCCTAGTGCGGGAGATGTCTTTAAAAAAAAAAAACTCTTCCCAATTCCTCCCATTCATTATATATAAACAATATGAATGGGAGATAAAAGTCGTATCCTTCGAAATAGACGAGGTGCTCCTATTTTTCTCCATCAAGAACCACACTGCTGATCCTGGAACTACACTTATTTTCAATTTAATTCATTTTAGTACACAAATCTTTCAAAGGCCAATCGCTTACGTTATTTACCGCTTTCCCAGGATAATGACCTCTTGCCCGCTCTTCTACTACAACCAAGACCACACCTTAGGCATCTCCCCGTCTACCCTCTTCATTGACAATAGATTATCTACGAGCTGGACACTTTATTATACTGTATTTTATTCACCAACTACAAAACGCCAGTACTCTAAAGGATATACTTTTAAGTGAGAGACAAAAGATAAGAAGCCAATAAGTACCCGATATTCAAGATAGAATTGAATGAACACCTAAGTATATAGTTTGTTTGTGAATTACCACTACCACAAAAATAAGATAACCACTTTCAGTGCAAAGTAATCGATGCCAAGATAGGCCAAGTAAAATACTTCACTCAATTCCATCTCCGCGTCATTGTCAGATAATAAGAAGCGGGCTTAGTTATACGAAATATTGCTTTTCTATTTATTTTATGACGTCGAATCAAGGAAAATTGTTAATTACCTATCGGTACTAGTATTATTATTATTATAAAGAAACGCAGTTTGCTAGTTTGAAAACGCTAATCTCAAGAACCACTAATCCGGTTTAAACAATCTTTTGCATTAGGTAGCCCGGAAGTTAAGGATTATGTAAAGGAGCGGAGCAGTTATCATAAATTTCGACAAATCGAGGAGACAATTTTAACGCTAGAGGAATTAAACTAAATATAAAACCATTTGTCTCTATGGCATTCGCATTCCACCAAGTCATCTCAAAATATTTTACCCTGTTACTCCCACTTTTGAAACCCTACATCCATCATAGAAATCCATCATGTCGTTTAGTCTTTACATAGAGTTTCAAATTTTTTTTTGGGTAGCATCTGAATAAGACATGTCGCTTATAATACGCGTGGTAAAATTTGAATAGCGAAAAATCTCTAGGCATTAGATCATTTATACTATAGTAGTAATGAAACTACCCTGAGCTTACAAAAAAATATTGTTTTGTTTACTTCTACGCAAATCACGGCATTTGATATGGGTGGATATCAGATGTCGTGATTTTCGTAGAAGTAAAGAAAACGAACGAAGTTAATAATAAACAAAACCAGGCTAGGTACTCAAGGTAGTCATTTCCAAAATGATTGAATTTAGGAAAACTTTCGGTAGATATAATAAAAATATATTAATGTTATCAAAAATACTACTTGGACTAAATGATTCCAGTGTATTTTTATATACAGTACAGACTGATAGTACAGTTTTGCATTTTTATCTAACACTAGCTGTTACCCGCGACTTCGTCCGTGTGGTATTTAACAAAAAAGTTATTTGTTCAGTTCGCAGTTTTTAATTTGTTTTTTTTTTAAAGTAAAGTAGCCTAAGTTACTCCTTGTTACATCAGCTATCTGCCAGTGAAAGTCCCGTTAAAAAGGGTCCAGCCATTTCAGGGATTAACTGGAACAAACAGACAGACAAAAATTAAAAAAAAATCGTTTTGGTATATGTACCGTGTATACGTCCATATGCACTTAGTAAAATGCGATTATTTTGATATTATAAAAAGACACTCCAATTTTATTTATTTGTATGTATAGATTAGATGACATATAAAAGAGAATATCCCTATTTTTGTGTTAACAAAATTACATTAAAGCAAAAAGATCGGCTGCTTATTCCAGACTTTGATTATATATTAATTACTTATTTCACACTACTTTTATATTGGAAAATAAAAATAGAACCTCACATAAAAAAAAGAAAAAAAAAAAAACAACCAACCAATTAAACCCAATTGAAAACTGAGAACTGAACAATAACTTTTTTGTTAAATACGAAGCGGACAAAGTTGCTGGCAACAGCTGGTAAAAAATATAATTATAAAAAAAGTAAGGTGGAAGAAATTGATGAAATAAAAACATGGAATGCGATAATTCCTCTATTTAGTAAAGAACTGTTTGCCACTGATGTGTGTCATGCCAATCGATATTATAAGTGATCCTCTGTTCTTATTTTTGTATTCATCCCAATGTTGATTAATGTCAAACCTTTAAATTTTTAAAGGACTTGAAAAAAGAGGAGGTGTTTGAAAGTGTATGCTCCAGCGGTGGTCCCATTGCAACCGAAACAGGTTCTAGGAGGAGGAAATCACAAACAAGTTTTTAAATTGCATGTTGTAACGATTGACAGTAAGTATAAGAATTATTATTAAATATTAGAAGGCGGCCATCTCAATGATATTATATAAAATATACTTGGGTAATCTACTTTTTAAAGTGTAAAACTTGTAGACATTTGACAGAGAAGAATTTTGTTAATAAATCTTTATAAGTATTAACTAAGAAACACTTATCATTATAAAATAACAAAACAAAAAATCATTCGGTTCGTCTTCTTATATGCACACTATAAGGTTGATATTCCTTTAATTCTTGGAACCTGTCAACTTTTTAAAATATTTAAAATGTGATTTTACACTATAGCGTTTTTAGAACTACTTTGTAGTGTGTTTGATGTTTTTCCATTGTCCTTCCCTGGAGCCTAGAACTTGAATGCTTTCGACATTAAAGGAATCATTTGAATCGTCGTAACAGATGGAGTGTCATAGGCAGAGAAAGTTAATAATGTAGTGTTGTTATATATTTTTTTAACAATTTTGCTTGTGATTTGTGTTTCTAGTTAAAAAATCGGTGATGGACAGATATTTTAATTAATGCTATAATATGAATCCATGGAGTTCTAATATGAATGCAAAAGTTAACAAGAAGCAGCTTCAGTAAAAGTAATTTAAATATCGTTTGCAGAATTTGTAGTGAAGCGAAATGAAAACCAAAAAAATGCATTGGCTAACTGACAACACTTAAGATATTTATTGTTGATATTTTTAGTATTATACCCATGCAAACCAATCGATTGTTTTAATAAATATTACACCATTTTTTGTAGTATATAATATCAAAAGAAAGAAGACTAAAAGACTAAGTTTATTTTACATGATGGTGTTGTAATGTATATAAGAAAATATAACACTAGAAGGATTACAATACGACTGTTCTTTATTTAATTTTATGACTTTTTTAATAGATATCTAGTAAAGCGTTACATGAAAAACTACTATTGTTCTTTATTGAGAATTGTTTTACGAAAATTTACTAAGCAAATAGGTAACTGGTTCAGCATTATCATTAACAACATCTTCGCAGATGAATCCTAAATATTAGTATACACATATTCTTACGCTGAAGCCTTTATACCTGAAAGGGTAGACAGAGGTGTATTAAAAACTCACATTTCCACTAACAGGGTAAGCCTATTACCGTCAACCCTGCACTTTAAGAGAAAAAGAAAAAAGAAAAATAAGAACAAGAGAAGACCATAACAAACAGTTTAAGCAAAAACTCAAGGACGTCAGGGTCGCATAGTTGTAACTCGAAATGGCTCATGTCAATAGGTCAGAGCTCTCTACCCCAATTAGTCTCTTATTTCTTAATTCATATTTAGTGTTATTTATGCTTCTATTATAACGCGTATTTCATAGACCATAAAGAGCCCTGTATCTGTAAATTTAAACAAAATTAATATCATCATCATCTCTGTAAGGAGATGAAAAATAATGAATGTTGAAACAATGTCTTCACGGTATGTGTTACACAAATTTATTTTGTAAGTGGCCTCCGGCGTTGTATGAAATTGACGCTTAACATATTTTCCCCTTCAATCTTCAAATAAGGAAATTTAGATTATAAGGATATTAGATCCGGTAGGCTTTTGGAACAAAAACATTGATGTTATTATCGAAAATGATAATAAGTTTATAAAAACCTCAGGATTCTAACGTTTTTTTGCGTTGACAATATGAACATAAAATAAAGATCCATCCAAATACTTACCTCTTACGTTTTATGTCACATTCTTTCTAAATTAGATATCATTATATTGGTCATTTAAAAGACAAATTAGCGAAAAGTGTCCAAATAGTAATCGAAGACTGAAAAAAACAGCACTTACACTCAGTTTTTAGACGACAGCTAATAGAAAGAGATAGCGACTACAAAAGAAGAACCTCCCAGCACGATATACTTACAAGGCGTAGTAGATATCTTCAACACTGTTACTTTGATTTTTTTCTAATAATTAATTACAAATTCCACGAGACATCCTTAGGAAAGTTATATAACAAATGAGCGAAATTATGCAAAAGGGAAGTGCAGACATTTGTTTACTTATCCAACAGTTTGTTTTTATCGCATTTTAGAATCTTTGACTTTTATACGTAACCTGAGACTTTTTTAGCATATATTTCAAAGTTTGAACGTGTAGGTATCACTCAAATTAATGTTTGCAAATATTAAATAGTCTGCAAAATGTGACTTCTCGGAATTATTATTACGGAATACTGGCCTTTATACCTTACGTCAAATCAGCCCGTTTGGCCTAATTAGATACAATCACTGCTGTGATATGTTAACATTTCCGTCCATAAGCTACAATCAACCTTACCAATAAAGTAAAATGCAATTGGTTATTACATTTTTGTCAAAAAAAAAAACATGACTAAGCAGCTTTCCCACTCTAGTTCTATATATCCATTGTGTTTGTATACGGTTTCATTACAAACTATATTAATTGTATTCCTGCTTAATAAACATTTTATTTTTTAGTGTTTGAAAATCCAATATCGAAACAAATCGACGGGGATGGCATGTGCAGTCTAGAAAATAAATGTTTATTATGTTTATAGTCTTACTAACGTATACTAGAACGAGTACACTTCGGGACAATATCTGTAACAACTTTTATGATAATAATCATGAGAGTTAGTAAATTGTTTTTATGCATTGGTGCGAATGCGATTATTTTTTCTGGGGCTATGTTAAGGTCAGAGTATATACGGAGCCAATCAAAAAATTAAATCACTTACACTTAAAAAACATAAAACACTTAAATCACTTTTTGGTTAAATCCAATCGATTGCAGCCTTAAAACTCAAAATCCGTGACACGATTAACTAAATGGGTCAATTTAAATTTTTGATGAGAGAATCGACCTCTGCCTGCGTGGTCGTGGTGGACATTTGCCACTTTGTGATACAATAAAAATTTGAATCATCTTCATCTAAATTCTTTGTTTTATTTTAAAAAAAACAAAGTTCTTGTTGAAAAACCCTTTATAACGTAATATTACCATAATCTGTTAGCTTAGTAGGTAGTAGTTAGTAGTATTTATTTTGCAAAGTGATCTTGGTTCTAGTATGCACTGTATGTCTTAAAAAAAACGCAATCAACTTATTTAAAAAAAACAAAAAAAAAACAAAAACATTGATACCAACTCCAATTTACCCAGAAGTTCTAAAACGGTAGTAGATTTTTAATTCTATCTGAATGTCAAGTTTAGAAAGAAATTATAATTGACAGACACGTTTATAACGATGAACATTTATAAACATTTTATGCAAAATATAGTAGATTATTAAATATAGTTGATTATTTGTAACTCAATCACGCCAAAAGAACTAAACGGTTCTTTACAAGATTTGGCAGAGAAATGGACTAAAATGTGGAATTGTACATTACCCACTCTTTTCACACTCTTTACCGGAAAAAACCCCTTCTAAATTTAAAAGCTACAAAGTATAGTCACTCATAAACGTGAAAATTGAGAAAACTATTTTTTTTTTATATAATACAGTACTGTACTGTACTACCTACCCGTCCTACTACTAGTACTACTTTTCCGTACAAAATTACTTTTTCGTTTTACTATTTGCTTAATGCCTGCTAATTTCTTATTTCTACAGAAAGCTATATCTTTTTAACTTTTTTAAAAAACATTTCAAATAATTTCTTCGTATGAGTGAAATATCTAATCTCGGCATGCAGTGTACTTTCATACAATAGACGTCAGGCGCAGATTCAACGCCACTTCCAAACATTTTTGTTTCTATTTTATCAGGTACTCACCGATCGCAGTTTATTAAAGCTCTTGCATTTTAAAACATATAAATGTTGAAAATGATTTATTAACGTTTTAAGACTTCCAATGTATTTTTAGAAGTTCTGCATTAAACCCGCATGTGCGTATGTATTAAAATAAAAAATTTCGTGAGTCGTATTAATTTTTATAAAACCGTATCTTTTAATAAATATTTCCTTTGACTGTATATATATGCTAATCTATGTTTGTACGCCCACAATTTTTCTTCAAAAGCTACTGAGCCGATTATAATCAGATATTCGACATTTAAATGCGTATTTTCGGTAAGCAATTTATGATATAATTACGAAATCTTTAATATTTACGAGATATAACAACTGAATCCAAATTTATTGTATATAACAATAAGTTAACATAATAAACAATTGATACAATTTATATTTTTTTAATTTTAATCACAGTTAGTGACTTGAGTAGATATACCACCTGCCAAGATAGCTCGAATTGCAGGTTTAGGTATAAAAAATATTAATATCTAATGAAGATCTTCGGAGAAAGTGTCCTATATACTATTACAGTCTTTGGGAGAAAGACAAAATAACTCTACAATAACTAACAACAAATTACCAGCGATTGCTGCGATTGTAATCGATGTTTTACTATCAATTACGTTCGGTTATTTTTAACTTTATGATGTTAGAAGTAAATTTTAATATAGTTATTTTAAACGAAAAAAATTCCTTGTCAACTAAGAATAATAAACTTGACTCTTATCATAAAAACCTTAAATGTTATCATTACTCTACCGTGATGAATCACTTATTTAAAACATCATTGATTGAAACGATGTATAAGGTAATTCTGCTTTTAATAACATATATTTTATTTTCTTGTGTGTGTTCTTCGTGTATGTGTATATCATGGCAGTTTGTTATAGGTTGATCTTATTTATTAATACTACTCCAGTTTAATCCGATATGTACTTTATGAAAAAATAGTATTACAACTATTCTGTGTTGATAGTTTAAATATCATCTCTACAAAGTACAACAAGCGTAATAAGAAGTTCAAGCGCTCTCTACATGTGAATGTAAGCATATGAGATAGTTTGTCCCAGGTGAGGCGATAACGATAAACTATCTATTTCATCGTTAAACAAACATTTTTAACTATACACATTTTTGGAATCTCAACAGTTAAATACATTTCAGCATTGTATAGTGTCAGTATACTTGAATATAGAAAGCTTCAAGTTTTTTTTTTGCTTTAGAACCTAAGAATATCCTGGAAGGACAACTGGTTTTTAAATTTAATATTGAAGTAGCATGAAGGATTTAAATTCTTCATAGATATAAATGTTTTTTTTAATGACTTTTTATGAAGAAGGGTTATGATTTTCATGTGTATGTATATTTGTATGATATACCAATTAATGTTTGGTTACATTTATATGTTATATATTTCATACAAATAATAAAATAAAATGTAATACCTTTCTTTCTATTCTTCTTAAAAAAAAAAAAAACTCATTAGGTATAATTACTGTGCCGCGAGGGACTACATAAATTAATACAACGGACTCAAATAACACCGACCCGCGACAACTATCACACAATTTTTTGTCCTGTATAGGAATTCAACCCACAGCCTATGTCTCAGCAGTCAGGGTCACCAACCACTAGACCAACAGACTAATGGTATTTAAATATAATATTTTATAAAACTGCCAATATGTGCTATAGCTATTATAAATTTCAATAGACCGATTTTTTGAAATTATTTATACTGACAAAAGAAATCATTTTATCTTTCATAATATAATATTAAACATATTATAATATACCTACTCATAAATTACACAAAAGTAATTATTACTCAAAAGTAAAGAAGGACTTTAAAAAAATCACTTTGTTAAAAAGCAAGTGGTGCTTCCATAGTCCCGCTCCGTTCATAAATCAAAGGCTGCATAGCTCGAATGGCCACTTGTACGCGAACACAAGTAGAGCCTAGTTTTGAAGTTCAATTACCCATGACCCATTGTCCTGGTGTTTTATAGTCTAGCTTACGGTATATATACGTACTTTATAGTGTTACAAGTATTAACTCCTTGCTTACTTTAATGGGTTGGATCTGGTCTCTTGTGTTGCTAAAATTTTAATTTTATACTTCTTACGAATGTGGTTATATGAAGATACGTTTGGCTTGATGATTAGTTAATACTGATGTTTATAAATATGCGCAAGACTATATTTAAGTTTACTAACAGCATACATTTATTTAATGTTTACAGAAAACACTGTCGTAAAAATATCTTTCAATACATTTGTTGCATAAATGCAGATGTTCCAGTAACATTAAGTATCATTTCGGGCATTTCGTTCCGCAATACAAACTCATAATTTTAAAATTAATTTTCCCTTTAAAAAAAAAGTAAAGGAAGTAGCATTGCCATGCCATTTACAAACGAGAGTTTTGGCGGCCATATTTAGTAGCACTGATATTTTTACATCACTATCTGCGTATGTATGTTTAACATATGTGTGCATTTTCTTCTAAATTATTGTCTAAGATGAGTGAGGTGCCCATAGTTAATTTTACAGTTGTCTATAAATTTGGAAATGGAATGGAAGTTTGAGTAAGCTCACATGGAATATAATAAATATTATTTTAGTTAAAAAACACCTAATTAGCATAATGTACAAGAAAGGATATGCAGCAGACTATAGAATAAGCGGAGCTTCTAGTATCTATGGAGGAAATAAAAATAAAATTCATTCATTCGCAGAATAGTCAAATTGAAGGGGCAATGGGCTGCAAAAAATTTGAACCGCCCATCGGTAAACCAGATAAACCAAAAATGGGTTGCTCCTATTGAGGTACTGAGGACCTGCAGTAGGTAACCTGACCTGACATGGACTAGATGTCATGCATGCTTGACAAAAGATCACGAAGAGTTCCTATTCTTTATAAAACGATCTAGAAAACTTATAAGCTCCTAATTGTGTCTTGTTTGTGTAAAAGCAATACTGATATAATGTACCCTGTAAGCTCCCTAGTTGTTAACCTTGTTACGTGAAATGTCGATAAATTACTTTGTAATTTGTTCAGCGCTCGGACTCCAGTTTCCAGTTAGTAAACTTAGCCATTTTTTAATTGTCTTCCGCTATTAATTACTTTGCATATTCTTTTGCACGAATGTTACTATTTGTTTAAAAATTTTGTCGAACTTATACGCGATATGTCGACAAGTTCGATGTAGTGATTAAAATAGAAAAAAGTACGCTGTACTTGTTCGGTCATATCGAAATGATGAATGAAAGAAGATTGATAAAAGGGATTTATATGGCAGAGGTAAATGAAGTTGTCGGAAGAGGAAGACCTAGGCGAATGTTCTTAGACCAACTTCAAGACAATCTAATCAAAGGCCAGGTCAAAAGTACCTTTAACCGACGAGCCTGCATGCTGAACAGAATGTAAGTTGAAGAAGCGAGAAAGGTATGACAGAATCGTAGCAAATAGAAGGAAGTGGTCTCTGCCTACCCCTATGGTAAATCGGCGTAATATTATGTATGTATCTATGTATATATTTACATTAAAATAGGCTATTTTCATTAAGCGTTTATTGCTACTGAACTTTTTTTAACAAAAAATTGCCCTACCAATTTCCCATGGCAGGGAACTGCACTCAAGGCTGTGCAACGGCATGCACCGAAGTCATTTTAAAAGATAAAGCTTCCAACTTCAATTATTTCTTTCCAATTTTAAATTCAACATTTTATAAACAAATACTGGTTTTAAAGTGTTCAATTGAAAGTGTTTAAAAAAATACAAACCTAAAAACCTGAGTGAAGAAATCACTTGATCCCCCATAACTATCTGCATCAATATATTCATAGCGTTTTCCAAGACTGCTGTGTAACAATATTTCCTGCTATTTCTCTTCGCGGAGAATTCTGTTGGAGTTTTCTTTTTCAATTTCAAACTGTCTCTAGTCTTGGGGCAACGCGAAACAAGTGCGGAAGTACGGGTTGCGATGAGTTATATAGAGGATAAGACAGCAAGAGTTTAGTTTTATACTATGTGAAGTGTGTGTGTGAGGGGATGGGAAAAAGGAGAGGGGAGAGAAAAGAGGAAAAGGGGAATAGGCCTCCGGAAACTTCACTGATTTCGGGAAATGCAACGCTTGCGTTTTCACAACCAGTTTTCTGTGAGGCATGGTTCTAAGCATGACTCTACCACTATCTAAGTAAATATTTAACAATTTAATAGTCCAATATATTTATAAATATAAGCTAAAATTTTATGAGCGATGTAATTTTTTCCTAACAATTTTAAATGCGTTCTAAAAAAAAACATTGTAGTTACCTTTTTTAAAAAAAGAAAAAAAGGTGAATAGCTATAAGAAAAAGAAAACAGATATACTATACTTTCATGCTAAAGTGTTAAGGTTAATGTGAGTGTGAGATTTCTGCGTATACGTAGTAGTAGTTAGTATACAGTAAATATTTCAATAACAAAATAAAATTGTAAGTAAAGTGTGAAATTCTCGCTTATGACAATCATTTAGTATTCAATAATTTGTGAACATTCTTTGTCAGTAATATGAAAGCATTACAATATACTCGTAACATAAAAAAAATTTTTATTAATAAACTTAAAATATTTAATTTCATTTAACTTTGGGGTGTATCTACGCTAGTCTCTCGCATATCAAAGCGGCGCGCTGTCTAAAATTCGCTGTTATAAGAGAAGAGAGAGCGTCTTCAAAAAAGACCAACACGACACTGTCTAATAGAATTTAAATTGTTTCTTCGAGTTTATTTATTTTTATTTTTTTTTTGTGTAGGAAAGTTTTAGCTAAAATAACATTATGTTCAGCAATTGGAATTAAACATTTTACTAAAGTAGACTCAACAACTTGTACTTGCTTATGGTGACTGGCGTTGCTTTTGGCAGTAAAACAGGAATGCTTGGTTTGGAAGTTCCTGCTGTACTTATTTTTTATTATTTTTTATTATTTTTGCCCTCTGCATTAACTAAGCAAAATTACCGTATTGCCTTCTGCATTAACTAAGCAAAATTACCGTATAAGATCAGAAGAGCGGATTCATAGTCAAATCTTGATATGTGAATTTAGTATGTTACATAATGTTATTGAAAATTAAATAAATTTAACGTATTCGCAACTAAGATAGGGTATCATCATGTCCTTCATGTATCATCCCCGCACATCCGCCATAATTCCCGTGACGTAATTACTACTACACATAACTACTTTCGTCTTAGTTTCTTCATTACGCAATTCTTATATTGTTTGTTTCAGATTTTTTTTTTTGTGGTGAGTGGCTACTGCCGCCTATCCGTAACTCAAGAGTAGAGTAGAGTCTTGCAGGTTTAAAGGTTGTATCGGTCCGAAAATACGGTAGGCGGCAATTTGTTCCACAAGCTAGTTGTGGGAGGCATTTTATTCTATAGTAGATCTTGTCCGCTGTTTCGCTCGCGTAAATTTTTTTTTTTTTTGGATACGACAACAACCAATAATTCAAATCAGTCAAGCCGTTATTTACTTTTAGTGAGACTTCCAAACAAGCTTTCAATTTTATATAAAAGATAAGTAATAGTTTTTTGCCTAGGTTACTTCTTAAAAGCGAATTGTTTGTATGTTTATTACTGTTTTTATAAGTTTTTTTTTAGTAGATTATATAATAATTGTTTTTTTAACGACTAAAAGAAAGGAGTGAATCCTGTGTCACAGGAGAGTTGTCAAACACACAAACAACGAACACACAAGACACCCAGGATAGTATTGAAGCGTCACACAATTTTTTGTCTTAATTGTTGTTGTTCAAATGCCTGAACAGAATTTGATTTATGGGACAGACACAAATTATATATTTTTTTCTATTTATGTTCTGCCGCATGCTGGTACGTAATTTATTTGTTATGCATGTTATATGTGTTTGTTTATTTTTTAATTTTTAACATAGTTTCATAATTAAATCAATTCTTCATTATACAGTTATTTATTTGTTACTATATTCTATGTGTGTACCATAGACAGTAGTACTGAAACAAAAATAAAAACAAAACTAATAACATCGACCTTTGTCAACTTGTTTTCAAGAACTCCCGAGCTTTTTAAATTAAATTACAGTCAAAAAGTCACTGTTTGAATTTAATTACTGGAATGTTTCAAAATTAAACTCTTATCACACCGTCCGTGTCTCTATGTTAGAGCTCTTTTATAGTGCATAAAAGACATTATATACAATATTATATACATACAATTTATTATATAATATGTCTCTCATGAATGAACGAGACATATTATATAATAAATGATTGCAGAAAATTAAGTTTTTTTTTGAGCTTGATATTTATATTGAATACTCATATTGTTATAATATGAATGGTTGGATGGAATAAAATAAGAATGAAATCTTTGGAAAGATCTTAACAACAAAAAGACTAAAACACTGTTGGTTATTTAATTTTCTTGAAAATGTCCTGCTGTTTGTTTGTCTATTATATAATAATACTTGTTTTTGTACCGACTACAGAAATATACCTCTCAAATATACGCCTTTTATACTGTAGTCAATATCTCCTTCTAATTAATTACAATCATTGCTCTTTTCTCCTACGTTTGAAGTGTCTAACCGGGTCTATAACTGTAACAATATTTAGTACTAAAAATCCCTTTGTAAAACATTATGAAGTGCAATAAACTGAAAATTTAATGTAATTGGTTTGAATTATTCTTAATTTAGTGATGAGTTAGCACGATGTGATACCATGGCCTCACAGAAAACCGGTTGCGAAGCATTTCCGCGAATTCAGTGAGATTTTTGGAGGCCCAACTCCCCCTTCTCCTCTTTTCCACCTCCTCATCTCCGTCTCCTCTTTCCCCTTCCCGCATCCCCCTCTCAAAGGCGGGCAGTACACTTACAACTCTTGAGTTGTAGGTGTCTATGGACGACGTTTGTCACTCACTATCCGGTGACCCGTATGTTAGTCTGACCCCCAATAAAAAGAAATCCGTATAATCTATACAGGCTTCAGTATAATTTTATAGACTGTCATTTTACTGGTGTCTGACAACTGTGACTTACGTTCGATGAGCCAGTACATGCTTCTGAGTTTTTGCAGTTTAACTGTTTCCTTATTGTCCAAATGTGTTTGCGCCATGTGAGGCGAGGGTAAAGGTGCATACCTAGGTATTAAGCATCATCATCATGTGGCCACTCGACTCGGATTGAAGAAGAAAATTTAAGCTAAATAGATAACTTTGTTGAGAATATTCAATGAATCATGATACATTTTAATGAAGTCCTGAATACCTTAGGTATAACATTAACCAAACTCATTAATTTAAAGCTTACGGCACGGAATTATTATTAAATATTGTCTGAGCATGCTCAGCTTCAAGTATGTACTGCTATAAGCACACAATTTATGTATATAGGGCTTAAGGGCACTGATATCCCCGTCCAGCAAGTGGACTATATGCTGTACTTATGAACTAGAAATACGTAAGTATTTAATTTACCTTGTTATATTAAGAACTCGGTCAAATATTAATTGGAAAAGTAATAAGTAAGAACACGAAGAAGATGATTAATACGTAAAACTCATTTAAAACATTAGCATTAAGGAAATAAGCATCCAGCACGTTATTATGTCCATTCGAACAGAAGTATTTTTCAATTTCACAGAAATGTTCTAGTGAAATAGCGGTATTGAATCGATCAATTAAACTAGTTGCAAAAAAGGAAAATGGGCTGCACTTTACATTTTTGTACTAGATCCAGATATAAAGAAAACATTGCTTCTCCCGGTTTTAAACTCTAGAACTGTTATAGTTACTGTATGTTACGCTCGGTACGCTTGAAGTTTTCTTTTTATATAATCCCTGAAGTAATTAAATTTCAATTAATTTAAATAAGGGATATAGCGTACGTAGTTACTATTTGAGTATCGTCCAAAGGTAGAACGTTGACAAATGTTATTTTCTAATAATTATAACCCACAATAATTGCAACCACATGATCGCAAGTCGGACAACTTAGCCGTTACGCCACCACCACTTTTAAATTTTCTATAAATTTGTTTAAATCAGTCTCTGGTCAGTTACCTAAGTTGTATTTCATTCAATGAGTTTTGATATTAATTTGCCATTAAAAAGTAGGCATGTGCAAACATAACATATAACAATAGCAATTTAGAAATATACCACTCCAATATAAAACACAATTAACAATAATTTGACCAATTTTTAATTCAGCCTGTTTATGCCTTAGTTGTATCTCGAGTTTAATGTAATAAACTGACGCGTCAGAGAATTTATGATGGCAAAAACAAGGAGTAAGATAAGGACTGGTGTTGGCTACCTTACACCCGATTCATGAAAGAATATTTTTAAAGTAATTTGATTTGTTACTTGATTTTTGTTTTACTATGACAAATAAATTATTAAGATTGAAATATAGGACAAACTTAATACATATTGCGTATTTAAAGCTTCTAGAGTTGACTATCGTCATATGATAAATCTCGAGGAACTTCTTAAATTATCAAAGGATTGTAATTTTATAATGTTAGCTGAAAAAAATACGAGTCTTTTTGTCACAGTCAATTATTATAGTTAAGTAAATGCGTAGGTTGTATTTAATTTAAAATGTAATACTGTACAGTAAAGGCACTTATTCCTAAGCAAATGACAAGACAATTATTAAATGTGACATGCCAAAATGCCTAGGTGCCAACTTGTAATAGTGTTCGATTTAAAATGACTAAACTTATTCCAATATTACCCCATAAAGTATAGATAAAAAAAATACATAATTGTCGTTTTGGGGGTCGAATTGATCAATCCACATTGATTAACTATTAGAAAGCTACCAATAATCGTAAGCTCTTTAATCAAACGGTACACACGTACAACACGCCTCTTACTTATACCAGAATATTTTAATCTGTTAGGTATCAATCAAGTTTATGAATGTTTTTCCAAACCGAATATTAAAGGATAAGAAACTTAATTAAGAATTGACTTATGTTTTTAAATATATGTATACTTTACATTTTTTTCTATACTATAGGGGACATACAAACAGACGGGTCACCTAATGGTAAGTGACAACCGCTGTCCATGGACACCTGCAACTCGAGAGCCGTAAAAGCGCTGCCGTAAATTTGGGCATGTGGGGAGGGGAAAGAAGAAAGAGGGGATAAGGATCTGGGAAAGATGAGAAGGGAAGATGAGGGGAGGATGAGGAGAGGAGAGGGGAACTTGGAAGGGGGATGAGGGGCTTGTACTTGTTAACGGGCTCACGAACAGGATCCGGTATATTATTTAGCTATGTTTATCACGAGACTTGTGCTCATGTTTACATACATAGTATCTACTCTTTTACAATATAGGGTTAGTACTGTAAATTATTCTCTATAAATCACCGTATTTAACTACCTACTTTATCGCCCTTAAACAGCACAAATGTTCAAGCACTATTAAAACCTTTAAGCCTCCCCAAAACACTTAAAACACGAACTTCTGAAGTTCCCTAACCACCCGCTATTGTTGTAAGCGAAAATGTAACAGCACTACATAATCAACTCTTTCTCGCAACAATCACCGATTTCTAGTTTCTACTGTACTGAGGACTTGAGGACATAACCGCAAATAGTTTTGATGAATATTTGAGTTCACAGTACAAAACGTTTGAAGTTTAAATATACCCCAACATTTAGTACCGCGACAATAGGAAATCAATTGAAGAGAATCAATCATAGTGAATAGTACTACACACACGGATTTTTGGTTGCAACATATGGCTCAAGAACTATAAAATTACTAAGATATAATGAAAATAAATCATTTGTTGTTCATCATGTTATTGCTATGACTTTTATTGTTTTTTATAATCAAACATCTTTAAAATAGAACTTTAAACAGTCCTTGAAAGAATTCTACTTTGAACTGCAATCAAATCATGTCAAAAGAATGCAATATAATACTTAGATCTTGTAGATAGCAGGTAATAAGTATTCATCTTTACTGCAGATATTTATGATTATTTATGTGCAATTAAAAAAAGAACAACCAAATATAATCATGCAAATTCACTCTGTAATTATCGGAGTCATAACTGTACATATATGGAGGTCCACAAAAAAAAAAAAAAAAAAAAGAAGTTTATATGGAACTTAGAATTTTTTATATTCTAACTTTTTGTTCACTTATTTGTAAAAGTTGATGTCTTTATCGTTTTAAAAATAAAAGTACAAAGTTTTATTGACCATGTTGGCAAAACATTTAAATTTTGAGTCATATATATTGTCGACTTTTTATTCGATGCTATTTACAATGTTTTAATTAATGGTCACCTCTAAGGGTCGAAGCGTGACTTTAGCTTTTTTTTTGTATCTTTGAACTGTTATTCTGATACACTATGCTACTGCAACATCATCTATAATTCATAGCCTCGTCACAGTCTCGTCTCTTCATAGTGCATAAAATAGATTAATTAACTAAAAAGTTTTCGTGCGAACGTATATTCGAAAAATAAAAAAAAATATTGTACATACATACATACATGCACGCCTATGTCCCCAATGGTGTAGACAGAGGTGTAATTAAAGTGTAAAGTGCCATTTACGTAGGGGCATGCCGTCTTTCGGAAATGGGAATGGAAAATTTGTGAAAGTGAAAATTGAGTGAAAGTGAATTGGGGAGTACAAGCAATAGCACAAGCAAGTCAGGGTCGCATACCTTAATTTCAAACAGGCTGGTGCATGGAACTCAGAGTCCTCCAAGTATTTAAAAAAAATGTATATATATTTTATCCACATTCTAGAGAACCACAGTATATTAAATTTAGTTTGATTATTTTTATTTATTTATATTTGTTTTATTACATACGTGGTCTTATGAACCGTTACTGTATACGTCTAAGGGTCCGATCATCGTCTAGTTATTACGTGACATGAATATGATGAAGATGCCTGAATCACGATATCAAAGTTTGTTCAGCAAGTCTATTAAATACTATATCAACAATATCTGACGGGTCGTCCCTTACAAGGGCGATCGAGCTTACTATTACATCATGATTAAAATATTTTTAGTTTAGAATAAACTGTTATAAGTCCATACTTATAATGCTCTTTATATTAATTAAAATATGGGCAAAGTTGTATACGTGTTGGATCACTATTTTTTGAAAGAGTGAATCGAGTTTACGCGCGTACACGACTACGAACGTACATAGAAAGAAAATGAGTTATGTTTTCTTTTTAGAATATTACACTGAAATATATTATACAGCAATGACTATTCGTTTATTTTTCAACTTCCTTCTGTATAAAAGCATAGCGAGATGCTCCCTCTGGATTGCACTGATTGTCAGTCCATGTCAGTTCAGACTTATGAATATTATCATCTAAAAGTCACTGATAGTTAGATTGCTCTTCGAATCTTGAAATGAATTTGACGTGACAGCTAAGATATGTGCTAGTTATTTTGTATAAAATTTTACATATCGACGATTTTGAAGCATTATTGATGATTTTGAAACATTTCTGTTCCTTTAGCTTTCAGGCTTCTTGAAGAACGTGTATCAGATGAAGTTCTCTTTTTCAATTTGATTCCATCAAGTCATTACGCTGAGTATATCAACTCACATAAGACACAAAGCAAAACAATTGCAAAACTCAAATTCCCTTCAAAGCCAGTTTGTCCATGTATCAACTCAACCAAAACTCAAATACCAATTCTAATCATAGTTCAAAACATTTTTTTATATCGAAATAAAAACATCAATATTACAACTATACTATATATAGAAGTAATTTTGTTACAAACGCCAGCAGAGAGGTTCAGAATTTAATATGGTCAGACCAAACTTAATAATCCAACGACATCTACTACTATAAACCATATGTACACGTAACTAACGCCCACGGGATACCGCACAAAGTTTAGTGTCGGTAAAAATGAGTACAAACACTAATAACAATAAATTTTCTTCGGACACCCCGGGGATCACGTTGAAACGCGTACGACGAACGTACTTGTTGTAAGGTGGATGCAACACAGATGTTACGTTCCGGTAAATGTTGGTATTTTTTTTCAAGGTTATACCAAAAAGATTTTTGAAGAAGTCAAGAATTTCAGATTTCCCCTCTTTGTACGAACAATTATTTCGTATATAGAAGATTACAAATATTATCATGGTTTTTAGGTGTTTTTTTTTTCTCTCATACTATCTCCCATACTAGGATTTAGGAAAATATTATTGTATCAACACTTTTATTTTACAGGGTATTTTACAAAAATACAAACAACGGACATAAAGAACAACTTGACTAGGGACTTGTGGATCACACATTGTTTTGTTCCGTGTTGGAGTTGAACTCTGGCTCAGCTGTCTAATTCGATAATCAGACTATCAGGCCAGTTAACAGAATAAAATATCGCTTTGTTTTTAAAGTCATTAATAATCTTAGAAATTAGACAATTTATGTGTATTAGTATGTACTCTGTTCTATAGAGATTGTATAATATATAAGAGTATTGACCAACCTTAACATGTTAGGGCTATGAACTTAGTAATAATATTTATGTAAGAAAAGCTCCACAGTCGAATGAAGTTTTTATGAAGATGACATGCCATCTCGCTGTAACTTTAAATATTAATCCATATAGTCTATGTATTGAGTTAAACTTCAAGACTATTTGTTTTTAGTTTGCCAATAAATACATGTGGAACTTTAAATATAAAATTTATTTCTGAGTAACTTCGTACTATATGCTTGCTAAATTCACGTCTGTAATACACAGTGGAGACGTAAACGTACAAACACGATGTAAACGAGTCGTTCAACAGGGGGCACGTAAAGGGACGGTCTGATTTGTTCCACACGATTATAACCTCTTATTATCTTGTACGTGATTTCACAGAGAGCTGTAAAAGTCAAAAGTTTTGAATTCAATGGGTTGTTTCGAAGATTGGTCTCTGTTATACCCCATTTATTTATAATACAGATAAATTCCGGCTAAAACTTGGAGAATAGTATTGCTCTATTTTATGAATGTCTTTGTTTTATGAAATATCACCATCAAAGCAACTGTAGGGCTTAAATGTATCCTTTGCCGTTTTGATTTTATTCCTCTTTTTGAGACAAAAATGCTTATGTTCAGTTCCATACTCTATAATTGTGCCAGATTTATAACAATCCATTTAACAGTTCTGGCATTATTGTGTAACAAGTATTTCTCCAAATATTCGCATTCATACGCCCGCAGCTTCAGTTGCGTATTATGTCAATAAAAAGCAGCTTTAATTTTCCCCAGTATCGAAGTATGTATCATATGTATCATGTTTTAGTAAATATATTCTAATATCACATAGTAAATCATATTAAATAAGTCCAACAATATCTCCAGCAAACCAAAAACAACTTATCCGGTTATAATACTAACACCAATTACTTTTTCCTATCCGGTCACAGTAATCGGTTGATTCGAAGAATTGGAACAGAACCGAGCAATCCGAACGATATTGCTATCCACGCTGTTTATACGAATCCAATTTTCTTTACTGCTACTCTATTTTTTCAGATAACTCAATATATTTTTTTGGATAAATAGATACAGTTTCAAAAGTTATACTTAGTTTCCTGATTTCAACCGGGTTCTTTGGAAATTAATTTCTAAAATCTGAAAGAGAAAACAGAAGAAAGGGGCATATAGAGACGGATTGTGGAGTGTAATGTTCTGATGCAGGGAAGCCCAAACCTTCTAACCGATCGCAGAAAAAGAAGAAACATATGTATATCCCAGAAATGTGTAGAAATAACTTAGATTTACAAACATATACGCTCACTCCTGTACCCCCTAAGGGGTAGGCACAGATGTATCAAGTACGCACCTTTTGACAATTAGAATTTGGTCCCATTAACAGCAAGCCGATCCGATTCCTTAGTTGCCTTTTACAACACCTCCTAAATTTGTTTTATCTGGTGTTTTATTAAAATATTATCTGAATCACAGCATCAACGGTGATTCAATTGGTTTATTTTGTAAAGAACTAACACGACAGATATTGTCTTGTAACTTTTACTTCTTGTTAAAAAGCTTCCAGTATTCCCTTAATTTCCCCATTCTTCGTCCATATTTTCCTTTTTTTTTGTTTGTCATTAACATCTAAAATACAAAATTATTCAAATCAGTCCCGTTGTTCTAATTTCATTCATTTCAGTTTTCGCCTTTCGTATATACATATATCTATAAGTCTTACGTAGTATATTTGTAGTTTCTCAGTGAAAGCAATATTGCGAGAATAGTCATTACAACAAAACATGAAACAATTAACAAACTTCCACTCTCAAACAATTAACAAAACCTTGAAAAATTTAAAATTATAACTTCTGTATAACTTCAAAGTTCAAGACGGTACTGCGAGAGGTCGTTATAATCAAAAAGTGATAGTCATCAAAAAACTTAGGCAATTTTAACAAAGACAGTTAAGTTACGCCAGACTGGTTTTATGCACCTTTTAAGATAATTTAACATTGTCAGCACACTCTTAGACTAGGTCCACTCTTAGATGTCTGCCCGTCATTTGAAAAGGTCTTAGCATAAATTAGTGCAAACTCTTGTCCCTTCGATGACAGTATAATGAGCTAAGGGGTTCAAGTTCAACTTAACGTTGGTCTAGTGTTTAGTGAAGTGAGTGGGTTCGATTCCCATATAGAACAAAAATTTGTTTGGTTAACAAATAGTTGTCCCGGGTCTGGATGGTTTGTGTGTCCAGTCTTTGTTTGTCAAGAAGAATAATTATTCTTAATACGAGAGTTTTCTACTCAAAAATGACGTTACATCACTTAGATTCCTGACACACGTAATTGTGGCCTAATTGTTTTCTTCTTTCAACTCCGTCAGATATCCTGAACCGTAAAACGAAGAAGAGTTTAAAATATATAAATATATTATTGTATTAAAACATTTGCTTCATTAGACTTGTAAAATCAATCTATTTTAATGTCTTCCTAACTTGCCATTTTAATAAATCTTGTCATACATACATATATATACTCGTAAATTTCTGCAGTCGACTTTAGTTCTTCTTGTTATGACCTGCTTGCTGTTGCTGCTAGCAATGTTTTGCAACATGATTGAAACATAGTCAATTAGCTGTATTTAATATTTATATTGGACAAGCATATTTCTAACAAATAACTACATTCATTAAGTATATAAAGAATTTACATGTTGAGAGTGACAACCACAATCCACCAATACAATAGAAATATTTTTGGGTATATTACTTTGCTGATTCAAACTTGCTTATATCAAACTCAGTCAGAAACTCTCTTTGATAATATAATGTTACACATGAATATCATATTTGTATTAGCATACATACATACATACGCTCACGCACGTATCCCCTTAGGGGTGGGCAGAGGTCTGTTAAACACTCACATTTGGATAGGGATTTGGTCCCACTAACGTATGATAACGTAAGATGATATAATTACTGTATGACTGTATTCATTGTAAATATACTGTATACACATTGTCTGAAAGATCAGTCCAATAACTTAGTCACCTTTTACGACATCACCGGGAAGAGATGGGGTGACCCTATTCTACCTCTACCGCGGTGGACCGAGAACCACACACCACTAACCTAAGGGTCTGTATAACACTCCGTTATATATACATATATCTCACTCTGAATATTGTTATTCTCTACAATGCTTTTATTTGATACTTGTCTTAGCCCTAAATTGTTCGCGAACGATATCATAAGATGTGTCAAGAATGTTTTACGTCCAGAAAAAAGTTTCTCAAAGTGTCATCATTCTTTTTCATTCTTATACTACTATATAAATCTGGTTTATCTCGTCACGTTTCTGAGACGTACGCTGTACGGACACACTTTAAGTAATGCTAGGCTTTGTACGAAATATTGTTAGCGCGGAGGTAGACGGATTGTGTTACTACTATAGTGAGAAATGTGTTATTTACGTGTTCCTACGACATATTACAAGCTACGGTTATGAAATTGTTGTTGTGAGGGATCATGTTTTGTGAACATTTCTTTTTTTATTTACAGATGAGGAAAGAATGGAAATGCAGTATAAAAAGAAAGAAAAGTCGCGTTATAGTATTACTTTATGTTTTGGACATTATTGTTCTCGTGTTTATATTTACAAATAAATATTCATACGCTCACGCTGGTATCCTCTAAGGGGTAGGCAGTGGTGTATATAAACGCCCCAATTTTGGCAATAAAGATCGATCCCCAAGAGTCGGCTCTATTTTACTGTACCGAAAACCACAGGGCATGTTTATATTTATTTTGTTAAATTGTTACTAACGTGAATCGTATACCAAGTATTACCAGTTTTTTTTTTAAAGCACACTCCCGCACTAGGATTAATTCCTGTGTCGCGGGGGACTTTACAAAAAGAATAAAATTTTTTGTTAAAAAAGAATAAAATTGGTTTCGCATGATTTTAAGAATTAAATATTGTTTTTTTTTTTTCATTCACCAGATTTTTAAATATCATTTAAGACTAAGCAGTGAGATGTGAAAGAGGATATAGTGACGAAATTTTAAAAGGTGACAATACAAAGATACACAAATTTATTACTTTCATAAGTTTACTGGAGCTTACGTTGATATTATTAACATTTAATATTTTTTTTTGGATATTTTTATTTTATTGATTGGTTCGCGGCCAAAAAGCGAGTGTTAACTAATGATCAAAAAGTATTTCAGGCATACCTGAGTAAGTAGTAGGAATGTTGGTACCATTACCATGTTAAAGAAAATTTTGTGCTGTGATATGAAAACATGTTTGCAGATTATTGTGGTCAGAACTATGACTACTTCTAAGACATAATACGTGTATCTTACGAAACAGATAGAAATGTCAACAACAATCCTGTATGTAATACTTGGATATCACGTACGCCACATTTGTATACCTACTGCTTGTATTACTAGAAGAAAATACACTTTTAATATTCGAACAGTATCGTTAACATAGAGGACATTACATAGTGCATTAAGCGTATGGATCAGGTGCTCGTTGAGTCGAACACAACTGAAGGGTACTACGGGAATGTTTCACACATCACTGACGCGGCTCGTAAATGTTTGTGAGCCGAGACGAATTCAATGTTACAGTGCGTTGCTAAATCGCACTCTTGGTAAAAACTCTTCTAGATTTATTCATTAACTTTAAAAAGCTTTAGTGTGTGCAAAAAACAACCTAACTAATCTTATGATTTTAACATACTTCTAAGACAAAATTATTATAAACCAGTAACATTTTTGTCCTTTTTTTGGTGACGTTATCTGAAAATGTAACTCTTATTATTCAGGCGATTCAAATGAGCCATCAAGCCATCTTAGCAAAGTCCTTGACAAAGAAAAATCAATGTAAACATGTGTGTACACATATAGATATGTTATTGTATTAAAACATTTGCATATCATATTATATAGATATATTATTGTATTAAAACATTTGCTTCATTAGACTTGTAAAAGCAATCTATTTTAACGTATTCCTAACCTGCAATCGACGACCTGTACGACTTGACAAACATATATGTATGTATATGACGGACACAAAGAACACCCACTAGGGACAAGTATCTTTGATCACACAAATTTTTGTCATGTGTGGAAATGAAACCTACGACCTCTCACTTAGCAGCGAGGGTCACTAATCACTAGACCAACGGGGCAGTCGTTACAGACTTTAAAAAAATAAATATATATCCTTATATCCTATAGAAAGTATATTTTTCGTAAAATATAATTTTAAAAATTGTCAGATGTGTAGCATTTACCTACTACTATCATATACTCGTATATACATATACAAGGTAGTGTATGTTACTAAAGCTTTGCAGATAACGCTACACGGGCAATGTGTGCTGTACTACCACTATTTAGATGAAGAAATTGTGTAAAAATATATTGAATGTTTTGGGTTACAATAAATTATTTCTTTTGTTTATTTTTTTATTTATATGAATATACACAATAAAATAAAAATATAAAATATATTACAATAAATAGTGAAATAGAATGGGGATAAAAGCGATATATACACTCACGTACCTCTCAATTGGCGAACCATTATTTAGACTAAGCGATTGGGCTATTATCTGTTAGACAGTACGTATACCGTCTGTGCCGAGTTGACGGAAATAGGCTAGTACCGTATTACGTAAGAGAGAATAAATTATGCTTGGCAAAATGTGTGGGTTTCATACACTTCTGCCTAACCCTTCGGATATACACGGCTCATCAATACAGTTTCACCTGTTTCTAATTTACTTTTCTTAGTGATTTCGTTTTTGTAAACTTGAATTACAAAATTTAAAACCTTCTCTTTAGTAACTTCTCCTCTTGCAGCTTTATTCTAAATCCATGTTGCAATTTTCTACAATATATATTATTTCCGAATACGAATATACTTGAACTCTAAATCGCAAATAAATCTTAAAGGAACCTCCTACTACTGACTGCAGTATTTGTTTAGAAAATACCTTACGAATTAAAGTTAAATGTACAATACGCTAGATTTTTGCTGAATATGCAATGTTGGTTGTGTGGTTCATACTGGAAATATTGTCTTTACAGTTACGTTCATAACGACATAATTAGAGTTTATACTACATATACGGAGTAATAACACGGCCTCACAGAAGACCGGCTGACAAACAATGTTTGCAGTGGAGTGCGAGTACCGGAGACCCAACTCCTCCTCTCCTCTTTCCCCTCCACTTAATACCCTCAAAGACGGACACCACATTCTCCTTCGGATCTAATAATCTTTTACTCGTCTGACCCATCCATATTCTTCCTTGAGCGTTCAAGATATAAACTCTGGAAATGGCTCCCACTAGAAATCAGGATGTCCTCAAACCGACATAGTTTCAAGGTTAAGGTAATACAGCTTTTTTGACAGAATCATCTAATTTTTTTAAATATATTTGTATTTAAGTATATGTATATGCGAAGATACATACATTATATATATATACACACATATACTCATATATATATATATATACATACATATACATTATAACTATGTAGGTTATGTATTTAATATATATGTAATTTTTAACAGCGGTAGGAGCCATGCTTGGGCACGACCACGTCCTCACAGATAACCTAAAGAGTCGTAAGAGAGATGGGAAAGTGGGGAGGAGGGATGAAGGGAGAGAAAGGAGGAGAGGGGGAGTTGGGCCTCCGAAAACCTCTCTCATTTCGGGGAAATGCAACGCAAGCGTTACTTCAACGGTTTTCTGTGAGACCGTGGTATCGCGCCGGTCGAGCCGCCCCATTTGTGCCTAAGCATAGCTCTACCACTCTAAAATATAATATCTGTTGTCAAATTCCTTAGTTCCTTGTTACGGTTATCTCAAGGAAGAGATAGGATGGTTCTAGAGTAGAACTCTTTCAATTATCATACGGCTATTAATATACGAATATAACTATTCTGCTTAACTACTGACTGCTTCTATTTAAAAAAAAATATATGTTTAGATATATTCATTTGATCTGCTTGAAAGCAAATCCACTATTGCTAACACACCCCAATTCATCCGTATAACTAATTTCCTTTTTCGTACCTTGTAGGAGTATCCTTGAGATAATTGAGAGTATATTGAAAAGGAAAGCTTTTCAATATACTCTCAATTTTCTCATTTAATTCCCAAAATCCCCAGTTGATGGTAATAAATCGGGTGTTTAACGATTAACGATTTATTTATAAGAAAATTGAGTATAAGCTAAGCAGATAAAATATGCTTAGTTTATACTCAATTTTCTTATAAATAAATCGTTCAATAAATGTTCCTTTGGATTCCTATTTCAAAAGTGCAGTAAAATTGATGTCATTATATTTTCCCTCTGATCCCGTGTTCCTTTGAAGCTCTCGAAGCGCTGTTTCTTTTAACATAATTGTATTTGAGTATCAGACTTTAAAAGGTAATTTTAATATTTATGCAGCAGTGCTTTTAAATATAAAGTCTGCTGTTCACTATAGCTATATATTTCAGTTGTTTGTGTTATTAATGACGCTGCCAACAACTTGGAGGTTGAAGGAATGCATACATTTAAAAATTACCCTAAATGTTTAAATCAGTTTTAAACAAATGTTAATATTTATGGACCTACATTTGTAAATTATAATGAATGTACAATTTGTCAACATCAATAAAACAACATATGTATTTTCAATAGTAACAGCTATATTGACAAACAAACATGCTCCGTTACAATTAAAACACAAATAGCTACGTTACCCTTGGTGATACGACGTAATCCCTTATTACGAAACTTTTACATATACATATATCACGCCTATATCCCCAAAAAGGGGTAGGCAGAGGTTTTTAAACAACTTACATTTTGAAAACTACAACTTGGTCCGACTCAGGGGGTACGCCTATTGATGTCCAACGGCACATTCAAGATGGAAAGACAACTTGTACTATATTTATAGTAGTCGTTAGGAAACAAGAGAAAGAGGTTAACCTGCTCGTATTACAATTAATGATACATATAAAAAGTGGTAGTACGAGCAGGTTTGCATTGCCTACGTGTAACACTAATTGGCTGTTACCAAGAAGCCTTTTGTTTTTTTTTTAACGTGTGGAAACCCCCTCGGGGCGTCATCCCACCGGGGTTTTCAGTAGAACGGTGTGTCGGAATCGGACCGACTAAAACCACACAGTGTGCCATCCTGCGCCTTAAATAGGAGGAATCCGGGAACAGCTTTGGTAAGACATCCGGACCCCTCCTAGCGCCTGTTGCCCGCAACAGCGCGGGCACCACTTTCTGGTAACTCTCAATTAGGCAACGTCCAGACACACCAGGATGTCGCCTCCTCGCGGCTGGCCATATGGCGGATGGAGGGGAAAACCCGTCCCGACCATCCGCGGCCACACTCAGGGCGGCATGAGGCGCTGGTAAGCGCGCCTACGCCACCCGGTTCGCCGGCGGCGAGTTGGGTCCGAGTGGAGATCGTCCTCCCGGGCCCGCTCCGCCACCTCCTTCTGCGAGATAACCTCTTCACAGAAGGTTGCGACCTCGGTGGCCATGGAGCGTCTGACGGCCGGTAGCGAGAGATCCTCCCCGATGACTGCAGTGAGGACCCGACGTTGCGCCGCCCAAGCGGGGCAGTCTGCGAGCGTATGTTGAGCCGAGTCCTCACTGCAGTCGCAGTGGTGGCAGGCGGGACTCAATTCTCTACTAGCGACCGAGTGCAGGTATCTTCCGAAGCAGCCGTGCCCGGAAAGAACCTGCGTCAGTCGGAAAGAAAGAGTCCCGTGCTGCCGCTCTGCCCATTCGAAGATGCCTGGCTGGAGCGCCTTTACAGCGGCAAAGCCAGCACGTGGAGCCTCCAGCAGGGACGACCAATGAGCCATCGTGGCTCGACGAGGGGCCTCACGCCACTCGCGTACCTCTTCGGGCGGGGGCCGTCTGCCGCTACCCGCCCGGAACTCAAACGTCCGCCGATAAACTTCGGCGAGCACTTCCGCCTCCAAATCTCACGGGGGAGTTCCGGCCAACGCGCACGCCGCCTCCGTCGATACGGTGCCATAACCACGTATGGCTCTAACCGCCATAACCCTCCGAGGGCGCCAAAGGCGTGCCCTTACGGCGTGCGGTTAGAGCCCCCGCCCACACCGGTGCACCGTACAGTGCCATTGACCGGACATCCCCCGTGTACAGCCGTCTTGTAGCGACGCTGGGTCCACCCAAGTTGGGTAAAAGGCGCCCAAGAGCGGACGCAGCGCCGACCAGCTTTGGAGCAAGCTGCCGAAAGTGCTCGTCGAAGAAGAGCCACCTCCCGTCAAGGATCAGGCCCAGATATTTAATGTGGGCCCGAACCGGTACAAGGACCGAGTTGACCATGATTGAGGCGCCAGGGGGCGGACCACGACGGGGGCCCATGAAATAAAAGGGCGTCCGTCTTGTCCAGGGCCACCCGTAAGCCCAGCGCCTCGATGCGCCTGACCACCAGTGAGGCTCCTCTGGTGGCCAGGCGCACCGCCTCTTGAAAGGTCACCCCCCGAGCTGTGACCAAAGTGTCATCAGCGTAACAAATTACGCCCAGCCCGGGGGGGAAGTCAGTCCACAGGAGGGGTCCAAGAACAGACCCCTGTGGAACACCGCACGACATGGACCGACGTCTCAGATTTCCCTCTCGGTCCTCGTACATGACAGTACGCTCCTCTAAATGGTCTGCCACTAGCCGCCTAAGGTACTGTGGCACCCCGTGATAGCGGAGTGCTTCCCTGATGCAGCTGAATGGCAGGCTATTGAATGCGTTGGCGATGTCCAAAGACACCGCCAACAGCACGCCGCCACAGCTCACCGCCTCTTCAGTCACGGCCCGCAGACGCAACATAGCCCCAACTGTTGAACGACCCTCCAACGACCAACTGTTGAGTAAATCGTCTAAAAGAACAAACAAAAAAGTAAAATAAAATAATCATTAGGACACGAACCGGGGTAACAGGACCGCCTTATTTCCCACCTGACCTATTACAACCTTGCAGATGGTGGCGAAATTTACCTTAGTATTCTAATGATATTGTAGCAGTTTTTCATTGCCTGAAAACATGGATAAAACGACGTTTTTTAAAAATGAAACCGAAACCCCCTATATACTAAATTTCATGAAAATCGTTGGAGCCGATTCCGAGATTCCAATTATATATATACAGTCGTGGTCAACTAATTAAGGACATTCAAGATAGTGGACAGCAATAACCGGCTATGTACATATAAATATAAAACCCTGTTGATTTCTCAGTAACTATTATTTGCATAATTTGATCCGATTATTATACTATAAATGGCTGTAAATAAAAGATTAAATAAATATAAAAAAGTGTTTAATATCAAAGGTTAACCATGTATTCAATTTAAGGTACAATTCTGTAGCTGGACATTTAATTAAGAACAGTAAAGTAAAATGAAAAATAGAGTTAAACAGAACTAATAATCTGCAGTATTTTAATTTCTTTAACAACTTCATTTTATTACGGGTAAAATCAGTACCCAGTAGCAAAACCTTTGTTAGTAATTACCGCTTGACACCGATGTGGCATAGACATTATCAGTTTCTGACATATTTCAACAGGAATGTTTGCCCATGCCTCACAAAAAGCTTCATTAAGTTCATCTAAAGTTGTGGTACGATAAATGGCAACTTTTTTCTTAATTTCGTGCCAAAGGTGCTCGATTGGGTTGAGGTCGGGGCTATTTGCTGGCCAATCTAGCACTGATACCGACTGTCTGTTAAGAAACGACTTGACTGAACGGGCTGTATGTTTTGGGTCGTTATCATGCTGAAAATTCCATATAATAGGAAGATGTTCCTCAGCATAGGGAAGCATAGTTTCTTCTAATATTGCCTTGTATTGATGTTGGTCTAAGTTACCCTGAACTTTCCTCACAGGTCCCACTCCACGTCCAGAAAATGATCCCCACATTTTAATGTTTCCTCCGCCATGTTTCACCTGCTTTTTTGTGAATCTTGGATTCATTTCCGCTTTTACAGGACGCCGTACGTATTGCCTTCCATCTGAAGAAATCAAATTAACCTTGGTCTCGTCAGAGAATAATACATGTTGCCATTGGTCGTAGGTCCAATGTCCATATTTACGTGCAAACGCCAAACGTGTATTTCTATGCTCTTTCTTTAACAACGGTACTTTGCGAGCCACTCTTCCGAACAACCCTGCTTCTACCAGACGTCGTCGAACTGTCCTCGCTGATACACTGACTCTTTCGTCTGCCCCAAACACTTCATGTTTAATTAAAATAGAGCCTAGAAACGGATCTTTCTTAGCTAACCTGGTTATCATTCTATCTTCTTGCGGAGTTGTTTTTCTCGATCTTTTTTTTCTGGGCACATTTAAAGTTGTGTTATTGCGCCTGAAATGTTGCACTGCATTGCATACCATAGTTTTTGAACAATTTAAATATCCTGCTATCCTTCGGTATGACCAACCACGCTCGACAAACTTCATGATAATTTTTCGTAGTGTTGCATCGCAACTTTTATTTTTGCCCATTGTTCTTCAAAATAACTCTCAAAACTTGAAATTACAAATCTAGATTGCCGCCAAAACTACCACAAAGAATAGGAGAAGAAAGAAAATAATAATTGAGATTCAGATTTTGAAACTAGAACGCAATATCTCAGTGTCCCTAATTAAATGGCCAGCCAGCATTCTTTGAACAAATAGCACTGTGATCATCTATCAGCTATACTGTAAAGAGGTTTAATGTTTAAGAAGTTGTTATTGTTTGTATAATTAGGCACATAAATGACTAATTATACTTACATGTAAAAGATGTGGAATATTGTTTAGACTCGTTGGAAAATAAAAAATAAATTCACAATTTGGATTAACTAGAGAGTGTCCCTAATTAGTTGACCACGACTGTATATACAAGAATTGCTCATTTAAAGATATAAGATAAGCAGGTATAGTAAAATAACTAAGAGACTGAATTTCGAATACGTTGTGCAATTTAAAGTTATTCTAGTCTAATGATAAATAATTTCAAGGTTACCGATTTTAGATTATTAAAATATTACGTAAATAAAAAATATTAAACCAATCCTCCGTGCGTTGTATTACATTTTCAAAACGAACCCCCTAGACAACAGTTCACCATAAAACAGACACAAAGTACACGATTCTCACAGGATTAAAACTAATTAACATATCAAGTAAATTCCTTGCGAGTCTTGCAAGTCCGCCACAGGACAATAAAGTTGCAAGAGCTCCAAAACTTGTGTTATTACATCCCCGTGTCGTCATAAATAATTTTGGAGTTATGACATTTAATCCTGTTGGGCTGTTCAGAGCCATCTTGAAATTCCTTAGTATCTTGTTAAGTGTACAAGGAGGATATGTTTTCAATTGTAATGTAGATTTAAAAGTACTCACGCACTATTACATAGCATAACTTAACTCACATAACACATATTTTTTTTTTAGAAACACCTATATAGTCAGTTTATGTACTAAGTTAAAGAAAATTAAGAGACAATGTAGGTGGTATAATGGGAATCAGAAATGTCAACATAATAACATAATTTTATACGGGAGAGCCACCCTTAGGCACGAATGGGCTGGCTCGACCGGAGAAATATCACGGCCTCATAGAAAACTGGTAGAAAAAAATTGCTTTCAATACAATGATTGCCGAGTGATTGACGGTACCGGAGGCCCAACTCCCCCTCTCCTCTTTCACTCCCTCATTCCCCCTCTTCTTTTTCCCTCACCTCATCAATAGGGATGAGACATACTTACAAATCTGTGTACCAGGGCTTTAAGGTATGGGTATCGTCAAATATCCGGTACAGAAACCAGGTTTCAAAATACTTCTAAGTATACGGGTCGACATTTCACTCTGTCATAAGTAAATGTACACTTTAAGTATGCCTTCAATACGATGCTTCCAGTACACATATGTGTTAAGAGATATAAAAATTTTCCTATCTACGTTACCAGGTTTAGGTCTCTCGGCTAAGAGTTGGATATCTCAGGTTCCATGCATAAAATTAATTATGTTCAAACTAACTAGCAGGCGTAATTTAAAGATTTCAAATCACGTTATTTACATTCGTAATTAATTTTTAATTAGTTTTTTAATATTTATTTTTGGCGGCTTTTTCACTTCCATTTTGTTTTATACGACATTTTAGCGATCTTAGACTTTTTTATTTTGTTGCAGAAATAGCACTTTTTGCGCTTTTCCACTGCCAAGTTGCGATCTCCTCTTATTTTATTTTAATATATATATGTACATATATTAGCACTTTACACTCCACATCTATGTATACATACATACATAAGAACTTGGGTGAAATGCGCCAATTTGGAGTCAGAACTAACGTAAAAAATCAAAACATTGGCAACCTAAGTGGTACACAAAACAGTTTAAATTATAAAAGCTTTCATACCTACACCCTATAATATTCCTTAACTGTCACATACAAAAGGGTGTACCTTGCGTATTAAAATTTTGTAATTGAATTAGATCATCCAATTGGGAAGTCCCTAAAACATACCTAAGAGCGAGCTATGATCGACTGGGTAACTAAAAGCGTATGGTTTATGATCGCGGTTCGTATCGTACTGGACGTGTGACGTACTACCTTAAAGATATGTATAAAGTATTTCGCTCCGTAAACTTACTGCATACAGGAAAGCACATACTTGGTTTTAATACCTGTACCAGTATATATGCTTCACATCTACTCATCACCCTCAAAGGCCGGCAGCGCGCTTGCGACTCTTGAGTTGCAGGTGTCTATGGGCCGCGGTTGTGACCCGTCTGTTCGTCTGCCCACCTTTACCGTAACAATAGAAAGGAAAACTATATTATGATACAAAGACTGCTTAAATAACTTATAGAGCTTTAATGCAATTAGATAGGTCGTGATGTGAAATAACAGTTGTCGTGATGTTTGTGACTAACACTGACTGTAAATTATGTATTAATCTTTATCATATCTCGAAGATTACAGATTATTAAAACAACATAATAATAACAAAGTGATAAAAATAAAAATATACTTAAATGTAGTAAATGTTAAATGTTTATCTAGCAAAGTTTTTTGCCTCGACCCTTCAAATTTCAAAATATTCAAATTCCCGCTGGAAGACTTATTTTACCAATTCATTTAATAAATTGTCGTCCTCGAAGAGGCAATTTACGCTAATATTTTGGACCCAAACAATTATTAAAATTATCAACGGGGTCTTTAATAAGGCAAGATTAAATTTTCAGCTCTGAAAGACTTATCTTTCATTTTTAATACTCCTTAGTGTGCAATAAGGGGAGATGTTCTATTAGAAGAATTTGGTAATTTGAATACATCAGTGAAAATAAGTCTTCTACTCAATATTCACATCGCTATTTATTTGGCAGATTTAAGACTGTGTTTTAGTAATACAATGTGTCTTATAGTAAAATGTTTACTGTATTCTCATCGATCAATAGTTCCTAGTTGTAACAGTAACAATTAACTACACTTGATGTATACGCCGTAGGACGAACGTTGAACTGGGACGATCGAGATCTGCCTGGACAGTTCATGATATGTTTTAACACCCGCCATATCGTTCAAAGCTTAACATGTGACGATTTGTCTGACCAAATACATTATTAGGGTGTAAACTTATACTTCTCAGCCTAAGAATTAAGAGGACTTTTTATTTAATTCGAATCCGATCATGTCAACATACTTAGTATAGTAATTAAAACAGTAAGTATGCTGCACCGACTAAGTACATCAGACTGCGTCCGTAAAAAAATAACTTTTTACCCAGAAACCACAACACACATTACACAAAACCTAAACACTACCCTCGAGTAGAATCTGCACTAAAATATTTTAACCGGACAGAGATTTTGTAGAAACATTTTTTTTGGTACACTCAGCACTTTCCGTGGCGTCGCAACGTTTAAAATCTGTGCTTTAAAGCGTTATACGGTCTTAAGGGGGAGACTAAAAAGTCTGAAATGTTTAGGTATTTATGTTCTTTTTTTACAGAATCTCATTGGGACAGATTTAGGCTTATAGACTTAATTGTAGTTAGACCTTCGAGTCGGGACAAGAGACAAAAGATATTGATAATCAAAATAATTTAACTTTCAAGCGTCGTTATATAAATACAATAGGCCTTTTATTTACTTTTAACAAAAGACGTTGCTAATATCCAAATGTTTCTTTAAGAATTTGAAATATGAGAACATACATAAACACTCATCTCTCTCTCACTCATCGGGGTTGGCATAGACAACTGACAGCCACCTGCATCTACACTTACATGCAACACGAGTTTCCTTTTACTGTCATGAAACCTTTCATACCCTTGGTTTCGTGTTCCTTTGTCCTGCCCTTTCTTCAAAACATCCCTAATTTGATCGGTTTATGTTATGCGTGGTCGACCCCTTCCGTCATTTCCATTCACTTTTGCCTTAAATACTTGTTTTGTTATTCGTTCCACATTCATAAATGTAACGTGCCCAAATGAGCTTTTAAATTTTCGTCACTACCTCTTCTTTCAAGCACCACAGTTCTTCCTCTTTCTGTCAATAAGTCTTACTGCACACCGCGGCGTGCCTTTTTCGGTACCAATTGACCACTCATAAAGCATGTGGCGCACCATTCGCCCGATTACCAGCGTTTACTCTACTTTCAATATCTCCTTTGTATATACCATTCTTCGATAGGTAGGTATACAAATTCAAATGAAATATCTTTATTTCATAAAATTGCTCAACAATTATTAAACTCGTCTTATTTAAAAAATATTTAAAATTATAGTTCAATATACACAGCGTCACCGCAACACTGTAGGTTGCCCTGTCAAATGTGAAATTATTACTTAAAAATGAAATAATTACAGGTTTTATTTTTATTTTATTTTGAGTTGATCTGTAACCGCCCGTTACCAAATGGTTGAAGCTCATGAGAAGTAATCGGGCAAACAAACTCATGGCCACTCTTTTGAACCACCAGCTAGGTATTAAAAAAATGTGGATAACATAAACTATTTAATAAAACACTATACACAATAAAACACTATACCGTATGCTATTATCTTGCTATAAGTGATTATACTCAAATTTGGCTATTAAAAAAAGGTAGTTAGGCAGGGAAAAAGAAGTTAAATAGGAAGAAGAAAGAAATATATAGAAAATGAGAAATAAAAGAATATAGAAAATGAGACACATTACATTGTACTGATTATTTGAAATACAAAACTGTGTTACTTGTTCTACACGTGCATTTCCAATCATAACGTAAAGTTATGATTGGAAATGCACGTGTAGGTTGCAGTGATGGTTTTTGAGAAAAAATGAAAAAAAAATAAAATACAGAATGACTTGAGATAAGCACTCGAAATAATAAAAAAATAATTTAATTTATTTACAGATTGTTTTAACTTTAAATCTATTCTTATAAAAAAAAAACACTGACACCCACGTTATGGGGTGGCCCTATTCTACTTTAGTGTTAAAAAAGGCACACCTTTGAACCTTCCTCTTAACTCAGAGGACGAAAACCGTGCATAATTAATATCTTTGAGCGGACACACATTGCATATTCATGAAGCAGACGCCTCAGCATAAAACAAGATTATTAGACTGTTTTCTATAATTCTAAATTAATATCACTAATATGAGTATTATACAGCCTTTATTTTAACAGATCAGTTATTAAACACAATCCGTACTTCTATCCTAATGAACTAAATTATCCTAATGAAATATGATTGTTTGTTTGTTCCTTTACGTGTTTACGATCCGTGTCTTCACCGCTCAACCAACTGATATGAGAGCTTTTGGACCAATCTCGCCCATGAAATTAATTTGAGGCATTAGGGTTGAAATCATAGAATTAGAAATAGCTAATAATAATATAAAAATATATAAAATAATAAAAAAGTTACTATTTGCTTTCATAGCCAAAGTGGCCCTTGACTAAGTATTTATTCAGATTTTTTGTAAGTAATATTAATTTTTTATGTTATATTACTGTATTCTAAAAAAAACTTAAAAAAATACATTTTAATTTCAGTAATTTTCTATTTTTTTTTACATTAGCCTACTATAATGACTCTACTCTTCCTCATTTAAAGATACAATTGGCCACGTGATTTATATTGGATTACAGCAGCAGAAGCTGCAAACCAGGAACCAAACAATGGTCATAAGATGAACACAACACCCAACTGCACTTTCAACAGTATTGTTAAGACGTTTTTTCATAACAGGCACTTTAAAGCAAGGTCCTAACCTGTATGTACACCTACGCATCAAGATTGATAATTCCATCTGAGCATATAAAAGCTCGTAGATCTAGTGTAGTAGTGATTAACCCTAAAGACTACAGCAAACAGGTTTAGAGAAGCAATACCAACAAATAAGTTACTCTCTGACAATTTAAATTGTACTTGTATTGTATTGACCTGACACCGTATAAAACATTCTGCAATTATATTTCTTACGTTACTGTCTCTTGTCTAAAATCTAATCAATATATCTATTGTATATATCTAATAATAAAAAACCTATCACGTCCTTTAGGCTTAACATAGAATCACTATACATACGTATACACGAAAAAATATAACTCTTGTTACACAGTCAGATAAAAACACTAAACATTGTTCCGTTCTCCCTTTTACAAATAAGTGTTTCGAATCAAAAGGGACGTAGCATTTCTTGTTGAGTACTTCACTTGCATGTAGTGTCATACGGCGAACATTGTTTCATCGCGTTAATGTTTCGGATCTGCGCTCCTGCTTTTGAGGGGTGTCCCCCAGCTTACATGCGATATAATTATGTACATATATGGACTGTAGAGAGCTTGGATGTTTGCGATATGTATGAACATAAATACGATTTAAAAAGTAAGTCAATTTCTGGTTGCATAATGGATAAATACAGATTCACTATCAGGAATTTATGGTACTAATCCTACTTATTTCAATATCGATATAAAATAGTTTCATACTGATGCACAGGGACTAGTGAAACGACTAGATAGAAGCGCACAGTCCTTGTTTGTCAAGCAATCGATATTAAAACATCAGTAGTTGTGTTATTACGTTATTCTCAATTTAAATTTAAGACTAGTCCTAACAAAAGCAATTTGATTTCATTAAATCAGTTTTTCAGTCACTATGGAAACGGTTGGTTTTGTAGAAACTTGCATAAGGTAACGTAACGGTAGGTAGATTTGAAATGACGACATATGCAACACCCAGTCTGACTATCAGCAAACAGTAAAGGCAACAGGCGGAGTCGAAGGGGGTTGAAAATAATAGTGAACATGGGATGGAAAACGCAGACGGACGACCTTGTAAAGACTGTTGCCGTCAGGCCACTTCCAAACGTGGACAATTCTGTCAATTCAGTCACTTTATGACCATGTTATTATTGTAACAAAAGCTTTGCTAATTTTCGATTACTCATTAGATTACATATTATACAATTAAGTAAGGGAAGGAAGTGACAAAGTAATCTCATTTGGCTATATATATAAATACTGCAGACATTTATAAAACGAGATTTGAGTTATTCAGCAAAAGCTCAACTTGCAAAACTGAAACAAGCTTACGTAGGAATATATATTCATCATTTTTACCTTTTGAGCTTTCAGTAGAAGCTAAGTGGAGATACTTTATATCTCCTTAGATATTCGGACCGAATTAAACCAAATTAAAAATATGTGTTATATGTTCAAGAAGATAGTATATATTTTGAATCGTAAGGATTATATTTAAGTTCCTTTATTAATATCATCAGTGGCTCCGATATGACTATAAGGGTTTGTATTTTATACGTTAAGAGATTTTTGAGGTGAAAACTTTTTTAGGAGCGTTCATCACTTTTTGTGTGAACAAAAAGCGTAAAACTCGTGCCATCGTCACGGCATGCTTCCCATGAGCTGTGTATAATTTAATAGCTCGACGATACAATTCTCAAGTTACTTAATTTTGACTTCTATCAGCAGTCCCCAAAGACTAAGGTATGATTTCATACACCCCATTGTTACTATTCAAGTCTGCTACTGGACATAAATTTGTATAAAATTAATTAGTAACAACTTTTGGAAGTGGCCTGACGGCAACTATCTTTAAAATAGGAGAAACAACTAATTTAAAATAGGAGAAGCAGAAAAGAAAGCTTAGTTTTTAAGTCACCAGTGAAAAAACAATGATATCATTAATTACCCAATATAGCTTAGCCTTCACTGTGTCACCAGTTTCAAGTAGCCATGGACTTTATCAGATTACGTAGCGCCTCTCTACAATGAGGAAATACGTTTTTAAATGAATTTCATGGAATATAAAATATTTTTAGCGAAGAGATAGATATTTCTTTGCGAAAGTTTCATATCTAGAAGTAGTTTGATGAGATTTTGCTTGTTTATAAACCCTTTTGATTAATTTAATATGAATAGAAAGGATTTTGAGATTTATCTGATTTAATACAATGGGGCCACATCCCTTTCAGTACGTGTCGTAGAAGTCAACTAAGGCATTGGACTATTATGTATCTCACATTATATATACAATCTTACAGTGACAAATAACGGCAATAGGCTTGGTCCCACTTATATAAGTGGGACTAATTTATGATTGGCAAGAAGTTTGAGACGTCTTTGATCTCCCCTTTCGGGGATATAAGCGTAAGTGTATGTGTATATGGTATTTAGGCTTGGAAAAGTATTCTGTGATGTAACGGACATCGGTCAACACAAAGGAAGGATCCTCCGACAAGGCTTGATGATGTAGGATCAGTAGTTACTAGATAGACACATAATAATACATACACTTACATACATACATGACTGAGCCATGCATGGCTACGTTCAGCCCGTATCGACCGGAGTATTAGGATGGCCTCAGAAAAAACCGGTTGTGAACTGTCGTCTGTGCGTTTGCGTCCTATACTTTGAAAAAATATCGTTATTTTAAGTGTCGTGTGTCTTGTACTCCTAGTTATTAGATTCTCTTTGAAAATAGCTTCCAGTCAGTTTTTCTCCAGCACATGTTCCACTTACAGTGGTACAAGAATTGCTTAATAAATAAACTGCTATGCTTTTTTTTTTTTTTTTTTTATTTTTTTTTATATTAGCCTACCATAGTGACTCCACTTTGCCTGATGGAAAGCAATAGGTGGAGTCAAAGAGTGGTGGTCACCATCCTCATTGCATGTCTAGTCAATGCAGCATGGTGACCCACACTATGGCGGCCTGGTGAGATGCTTTTTCACGCCCCGCTTAAAAGACCCGGGATCATAGTGGGAAGGAAACACGTGCGCTTTTAAAGAATTCCAGGCTTTTACCGATCGGCACAAGAAAGAAGAGCCAAACCGTTTAGTTCGGGTACGTATATTTTCGACGCACAAACGGTGACTCCTCAGGCCAGCACGTGTAGTCCTGTAGAGGAAGGGAGAAGGTGGGACCAATTGGAAGAGCTTATCAGAACACTCCCCGTGATGTAGGCGATAGAGGACTGCCATTGAGGCGACATCTCTTCGCAACTGCAGAGGCTCAAGAGACTGGGTGATCTCAGGACAGTCGATAATGCGGACTGCGCGCCGCTGCAACCGATCGAGAGCGTCAAGCAGACACTGCGCATAGCCGTCCCAGAGAGGAGAGCAGTACTCCACGCAGGAGCGAACCTGGGTCTTGTACAAAAGACACAGTTGCTCGGGCAAGAAGAACCGTCTCACCTTGTTCAAAACGCCGAGCTTACGCGAGGCCGCCTTAGTGACACTCTCGATGTAATCGCGCGGATTGAGATCCAGGCAAATATCCATACCCAGAATACTAAGCCTATCCTGCAGTGGCAGTTGAGTGCTCTGAAGAGTAGGAAGGGGAAGGAATGGAGACTTTTTGTTAGAGAACACACACGCTTGTGTTTTCTTGGCGCTGAACTCGACCAGATTCTCACAACCCCATTGGGAAATGCGGCTCAAGACCCGGTCGAGCTCAGCGACAAGCTCCTGTCATTTTTCCTCAACGTTTGCCAGCTTGGCAGTAGGATGCCCGAAATATCGCCCGTGCACTGTACTGTCGTCTGCATAACAATGTATATTGCCAAGGGTTAACATGTCATTGATATGCAGAAGAAACAGCGTAGGGGATAGGACGGAGCCCTAAGGTACACCAGCGCTTACCTCGTGCGGCGCTTTTCGAGGAAGGCAGCTACCCAGTTGCAGAGTTTAGGTGGCAGACCAAATGCAGGAAGTTTGGAGAGAAGCGAGCGGTGCCACACCCTATCGAAGGCCTTGGCAATGTCGAGGCTGATGGCCAAGGACTCCCCATGCCTATCCATAGCCTCACCCCAAAGGTGTGTGACGTACGCTAGAAGATCACCCGTGGATCGGCTGCTGACTGATATAAACAAATAATTGCGTTTCGTGAAATGCACTTCTTAGTAAAATATCTGCATTATATCTTTATGCATTATATCTTAACAGTGGTAGGGTTGACTGGTGCGATACTACGGCCTCACAGAAAACCGGTTGTGAAGCAACACTTGCGTTGCATTTCCCCGAATTTAGTGAGGTTTTACGGAGGCCCAACTTCCCCTCTGCTCTTTCTCATCTCCCCATCTACCCTCTCTTGTTGCCCCTCCTCGCATCCCCTCATCCCTTACGACTCTTGAGTTTCAGGTGTCTATGGATGGCGCTAGTCACTTCCCATCAGGTGACCTGTCTGTTCGTCTGTCTACTTTTATTATAAAAAAATATATCTTTTAAATACATAAGTACATTAGCTGAATCTGTTTTTTAATAATAATTTCGTTATTAATTAAAAAAAATGAGCCACCAATCTCGTTATCTAATATCACTACTTTCATAAAATTGTGAAAATTAAATTATGCACAACATCATAATCATTTAATAACCTAACATATTTCTAAAAAGGAATTGACAGATGAATAAAATGAAATAGAATAAAAAAAAAATTCAATATATTAGAATAAAAGAACATGGTAGAGCCAGGCTTAGGCACGAATGGGAAGGCTCGACCGGTGCGATACTACGGTCTCAAGGAAAACCGATTGTGAAGCAACGCTGGCATTGTATTTCCCCGAAATAATTGAGGTTTCCAGCTCAACTCCCCTCTCCTCTTATCCCCACTCTAATCTCTCCCCTCCTCCCATCCCTCATCACCCTCAAAGGGGGAAGGGAAGCACACTTACGGCTCTTGAGTTGTATATACGGCCTGTAGGTCTAGCCATTAGTGACCCTGACTACTGAGCCGGAGGCCGTGGGTCTGATTCCACATAAGACTAATAATTGTATGATAAACAAGATCATCTGTTATCAATTTGGGTAGTGTGACATTAGACTCCTGTGTGTAAGAAGTCTGAAATTATTATTATCATATTATAATGTTGACACAACAATGTCTCAACACTATCACTCGTTTATTTATTTAAAAACGTGTCATAGTAATGTAGTGTACAGTGCCATGGTAATGTAATGAATAAACTCACTAGTTATCCACTAGTGAGTATACTCTGGTATAGAAAAACTGTTTTACGCTTGTGCTGCTAGTTTTAGTGGTATTAGGTCTTCTGCTATAATAAGGGTACATCAAGGCGCTTCTTTATTGAAGTTATTGCTTTTCACTTTAAACGTTTATAGCCTACTTTCACACTCCTCATTATTTTCCCTCTGGTCGTGTTTTACCCGAGTGACGATAAGGGAGAAAATATATCCGAAATCAGCTTCGTAGGTAAGAGTTGTCGTAAAACCGTTCAATAAACGTCTCACTCACTCGCTGTATCGTCTTTCCGTAATAGATGACCTGTCGATGGCAAGCGACGGGATAATCTATTGGCTCGTTTCCACTGTTAAACGTGTTTTTTTTTAAGTATCGCTAAGTGTATTAGTATAGAAACGGTTATTGATTGAATAATTTAATCGCCAGAAGGTAATATTTTGCTTTAAAAAAGAAAAATATACGTTCCTTTTAATACTTCACATTAACATTAAAGAGCAGTACTTAGAGTACAGTTATAGGACGAAGTCTACTCTTAGCAGAACTCTACGTTATCAGCTATTAAGATATTAAGAGCTGAATTTATCAAAGAAAACTTTAATATTGAAAAAAAAAAAACGAAAATGCTTTCGATAAATAGGCATTACTTTATCATTTACCCAAAAAAGGAAGAAACTTTATAATCTGTTGTTGCAAATATGCCCAGTAATTTGGCGTGGGATCAATACCCACTCCAAATTACCTAAATAAATAAAATTCATATACTATATTATCTATAACAATGAGACCTTATGTCTATAGTTGTATTGCTAATGCTGTAAAAACCACCCGCGTTTTTTATTAAAGGTACGCGTGGGTTATCATTTTATCGCTTTGATTTATGAGATAAAATTACTGAATGTGAAATGATACAATAAACACGGTCCAGTGCGATTTCCATGTATAATTGCTTTGGGTATACAATGAACCTTTTAATGGGTAAGTAGTTTTGATTGTAATGAATGTATTTGAGTAGGAATCAGCCTGAGGAACATACTTAATTAAAAAGGAAAAATAATTAAATAACGAAAAACTTTGAAAATTATTTTAAGTCACTAATGCCTGTGTGGTATATAACTTATATTCTTTTAAAATAATAACGTTTGTTTTAGGTGCTTTATGCACTTGCATAATAATTTTGTCTAGTCTATAGAAAATTTCCGTTCAAGTCAACTTTTTTAATTGAGTGCCCTGTTAGTCCTGTAGTTTGAAATCCTGACCACTAAATCAGAGTTCGTTGATTCCAACTCGTTGGTTACTTCTTCTGTGTGTTATTTAAGTTTATCAGTACTCTGCTGACAAAATTAGTACCAGCTCTGTTTAGTTAGGGATCAGACGGCAGTGTGATAAATGTCTGAAGAGTATTATTTTATTTAAGTTTAAAATAGAAAACTCTTAGTTAAATTGTGAAACACTGCTGCTGATACCAGCTCAAAACCCCTTTATAAACACATATCGGTATAATGCGGTACCCTTATAATGCGTTTTCATATTACGTGATTCAATCCCCCTGTATAACACGGGCATTCCCCCATGTTACGCGGGGTTTCTCGCATACATATTCCTATACTGTGAAATTTATAATGATTTGTACAGTTCATAATTAGCTTCGCATACCTTTTCACGCGTGTCAATTGTGTTATTTCAAAATTAAATTATTTTATTAAATTTTCATTACATCGTTTTTTCTTAATATTATATTTAAACCCCCTACAGCGAGAAAAGTTAAATGTGATGAATCATTTATACGTAACGCGTTATACAGGAATACCCCTATAACACGTTTTTCTATAACGCGGAACCAATCTACTACGTTATTAGGGGATTACTGTATTTTTATTACTTACTGAACACTGATTTAAGTAGGCTATGTAACCGTGTATGTAACCGTCCGTGCAGTCATATCATAGTACAAGCTATGCTTAGTTTCCAGCTAGAGGGCCATGTATGAAATATCAAATTTACTATTATTACATACATGCATTCACGGGTAGGCAGAGACGACGACTAAAACACTTTTTGCTAAATTGATTTTTTTTTCACATACGTTACAGCCTATTGCCGTCGTCAGGCCACTCTATGGCTGTAGATATACTTTCTGATAGATAACAGTCCAATCCCTTAGTTCTCTTTTACAATACCCGCGTGAAAAGATAATGTGGTCTTTTTCTGGTTTCTACTCCACCGAGAAACACACGGCTATTATTAATATTGAGAGACAGATAGGCTCTTCATAAGAGCAGTCTCCCTAAATTTTATGTTAGTTTACATTAATATTTTGCAACAGATGCACATACAATCAAAATGGAACTTCAGTATATAATTAATTGGTTCTTTTTCTATCTATTTACAAGATAGTTACGTAATTGTAACATTTTTGCTTGATTCATTTTTTATTCCAAAATCATGTCTTTTTCTGATGATTATTCAAATAAAAGCAAAATTACTGGACTTTTATGTCTAAAATAAGTATTTAAAGTAAGGAAATATAGTTAATTATCCAGTCACAAGATATTTTTTCTCTAAATCAATTATAACTTTAGTTATAAGCAAAATAAGATTTGAGACTTACGCCCTTTAGTTTCGTGATCGAACATGATCAAAGAGTGCACGCGATATTCAACTTAATTGTAGAAATTTTAACGTTTAGTACAAAACAGCCTGAACGGTTTTATATACGCGCTGTGCGCCGATGTGAGAGGGTATGTTTTGCTTGCGCGCACGTTCAATAGTTACTTTATTTAAATAAAATTCATATTATTACGTATTTCCATATAATGGGAAACAAAGACTTTCTTTCTTATAAATTACTGTGGTCAACCTTTTACAGTAATTATAAGGAGAACAGAGGAAGCTATGGAGGCTATTTCATATTTTCTTTTTTTATTGCATAATAAAGACTGCTTATTATTATTATTTTTATTATTAGTGCAAGTTGGGAAAATATGCGCCAGTAGCAAAGTCAAGGAGGGTAGATTTTAATAAATTCTGAGTTGAAGAATCGTATTTGTTTTGTTTTATCTAGTTTAGATATCGATACCGATCACATCTGTACGACCTACACAAATAAAAAAACAAAACAATCTGATATTTCGAGTACACTTCGGTTGATGAAAAAAAAAAAACATATGTTAAATAAAGGAACGGATAATATATATAAAGGGGACGGAGCTTGCGTGGAAAAGATTTTAGAGATCTTAAAAAAACTTAAACCTAATTAGATCAGAACATGTCCTATGGAAATACTCTTCATATTTGATGATCGTATCTTCGAAAATGTTACAATTTTATATTAATAAAATATGTAGTTTTTTTTTTCTAAATTTTATTTGAGTAAAACCATTATTATACATGATCTATATACATACATATATCTTCATCTATATATTTCTATGTATGAGTAACTACTTTCGTCTGCTTTAAATTTCTATGGCGTCACAACAAAGAAAACAGGTTTTCAGTTCCACGGTCGAAAAAGAGCTTTTAGTCAAAAACACAAAGTTGTAAAAAGCTAAGCTTTATAAGCTGTTTGTTATCTTTAAATATTTTGAAGAAATCATAACACAATTCTGAGTTTTGATAAGGGTATTAAAATTAAAATTAAGAAAGGAAATAAGTTACTTTACAAAAATAAAACAAATGGTTAAAAGGAACATCAAGTCTCATAACATTTTTTTTTTGTAAGTATCTTTTGTAAGCTACATGAATTTCTCCCATGTTGCACATGATTATAAAAAGCGTTTAGTCTACCACTTATCCAGAAAGTCAGGAGAGATTTTTTAAGTATCTTTTACTGTTATCACTACCCTAATATCTACACTAGGATCAACATCAGTAAACGGAGAAAAACACATTACCTGACAAGTCTCACGGAAAGATAAACTAAATTGACAATTTAAATTAATGTGAACAAAATTAAAAAGGATACTAAAAAAGTTTTATCACAGCATATACCTTGACATGCTAACACAAGTATTTATATTCTCTTTCTAAATGTCTTTCTTTATCACTTACCCATAAACAAGATGTTGGAAGACTATTTTGTACGTAATATTCTTAGCTCGTATGATTTACCTTAGACGCCCCTTCACGTTGGATATGATGTATTGGTGCAACGTAAGCACGTATGTTAGGTATGTATGTTATAAATTGCCAACTGGATTGACATTTTGATGAAAAGTACCATTATTTTCATTACAGGGCTTTGATCTACTCGGTGTGGAAGAATACGCTTGGGTTAGCACACTTAACTCCAAAGTTTATTAAGACGCTTTATATGAGTTTTTTACGTAATCAGCTTGAAAGGTTTTTAAAACATTGGTATTGTTACGTGAATGATAAATGAAGCTATGATTACTGACCGACCTTGTTAGTCATAAAATGTCAGATATTTACTTGTAAAAACTACGAATGTTCGTTTAATTTTAGCCATTTTTTTTTTATTTACATATCACTGAAATTCTACATATCTACCATGCGTTGCAAAAAATATTATTATTTCATTTGCAATAATTCAATTCGCTATTAGGAAAATTTATAAGAACTAGCATTTTAACTTTATAAACTTTTTCAAGTTGCTATAGCATTGCATTATCTTAACTTGGAGCTTTATGTCAAGTTGTTGGCAACACAGAACCTTTTTTTATATTTGTACATATATACGTATATACACAAATACATGCCTACAAAACATTACATTTTAAACCGTAGACAAGTAGATTCTGTTTGTTGTCAGTGTAGGTACTTTTGCCTTAAATATGCCTGATTTCAAGAGGTAGCGCATTCCAAATAAGAAAAGACTGAACAAAGATGGAAGAGTCTACAACTCCCGAACTATGTGAGAGACAAAGAAGAAGAAGGTTACTTGAGGTGCTAAGATTTCTGTCATAATTGCTACTTAAAATTTATGTTATTTAGAAAGTTATTTAGATGTAGTAAAGAAGACTAAGGGTCCGTAACTCACCTCGCTGACGAATAGTCAACGGAAAGAGGACACGGGATCATTTTCAGTGTTTATTCGTATTCTTATCTTTGTATGATTAAGTATTAAGTATTATTTCTCTGCAATATTGAGGATTTAAGAATATTGTTTACATACTACGTTATCAGCTTAAGAAAATTATAATTCATCACAATTAAATTCCAGTGACATTTACTCACACACACACACTTATTATAATTGTTGGTTGCAGTAATTCACAAAATAGTTTTATAGTCTATCAAAAAGACTATAAATAAATAAACACATAAGTGGATCAGTAATGCTTTGTTTTATATCTTATACAAAATCTGCTTAGCAAGCAATTTCGAGATTAAATTCGTGGAATCCGGGTCGCTGTCAGCCGAGATATAAAATCTTTGCTGTGACAGCGCAACCACTACCATACGCTTTTTACTTTTCTATATTCATATTTTTCTATGTTTATAGAACTAGATACTAATTCTACAACAGCAATAGCCAGTGATTTCGAGGCTCGGTATGACAAGTAGGGGAGTGATCTCAAAGCAAAACCGACTTTTTAGCGATGAAAGCGTGATTCCATGTCTTTGATGGATTAAACTGGACTAGATTCAGTGAACTCTAAAACTTTTTCCAAAGAAGATTTCGATTTTATACACAAGTTCGGCGCTCGATGACGTTTGTATGAGAAATTTTAGCGTGGCATTTATAAAAAGCGTCCACTCGTGCTATCATCAGTGTATCAATGGATATTGCTAATTTGCAGCATATTATTGTACACACACACATACACACGTGCAGAAGAAACAGCGGGGTTTACGCACACAGCCTAAATCAAGTTAAAATGGACTAAAATATAACAAGGGACTACTTAGTCCGTGTATGTTTGCGAACGACGTCAGCACCGACACGTAACTGAGGCTAGTCGAGGCGACTGACGCTTATACAAACGCACCGGAGAGACGTGAAACTGTTCGTAAGTCATCATAGTCAATATCATCTTTAGATAACAAAGATTTTTTAAATCAATACATCAGAGTTCCTCCTATATATTGATTAAAAATATCTTTCTAATCGCTTCACAGTAAATGTAAAACAATTTTGTGTGTATGAAGTGAGAAAGTTTCGTGAAAGCGTAGTCAGGGCTTATACCAGTATGTCACAGAGTAATTGATGCTCTGTCGAAGCTTCCTGTAGTCAGTTACTGAAACGAATATTGCGATAAGCACTCTAATATAAATATATTTATGGGTATTTTTAAAAATTTAGTGTTGTCTCATGTTGTTTTTCATGATACGGGTAAACTAGAATTAAGGCAGTTTAGTTTTCAATTTAAAATTAGTCGTAGTTTAATGCTTTTGCTGTTAATATTAACAAGGGGCGTTAATAATGTATTTTTTTTCTTACAAACTATACCCAAAGTTGGTGCACGTTTGAATGTTTACTGAAAGCATACAATTTTTAACATTCTCGGAACCCAATATACTCGTATATATGTAGCAAAAAAAAAATACTGTGAAGTGTTATTTGTTTCACCTGTCCCTGTCTGTCTGTAATCAAGTCTTGAAAATTCCCGGTTTCCAATGAAACTGAAATTTTGCAAGCACTTGAATTTAAAAAAAAGGTTAGTTCATATTTTTACATTACTATACTTTTTTATGATTTAGCTTCCTTATGAACATCCTTGAGATTCTGAACGTTTTCTGTAAAGAGCGCCATTTCTTTTTATACTAAAATATTTACAAAGTTTAATTATTTAAACTGTTTAATTTAATTTTAAGGATTTTTTTTTGTTCCACAAAAATTTTAAAACTTGCAATTTTTATAGTTTGTTTCACAATTTTTTTTTAAACGTACTAGAGATGGACTAGTTTCCTTAACACCTAAAAAAATAAACCACATAAAGTGTAATTGTGCGCGTCATATTATCCATCACTGTACAGGATAAGTAATAAAGAAGTCCAGCAGGTTGTCTGTAACAGATCGCAGACTGCGATAAGACAGCTAGTTAGACCACTAAAATTAATAGGTTAGTAGCAAAAAATATTTTCATTACAATATCTCACATTAGTAAATGTTTTTAAGAAATAAAATAGTTATAAATTTTGATAACAAATTGATCCTAAACTTATAATCTTTAAGTTACACGCGCTTTTATTAATTTAAATACAACTTTTTTTACACAAATAGTATATGTTTTCTTCTAAGTATCCTATATTTTGGTATGCAACAAAATATACTCGATCTATGTATCTATCTAAAATTCTCTTTATTGTTTAAATTTAATGAATTGTATCTTAAACCTATTGAATTCATTAGCACTGAAATTTGGTAAACTACGTCTGTATAAATACGGTAATATAACATTTTGATTGAAATTACACCGTGATTGACAAACACGATACGAGTTCTGATTTTTGTCTCTCTGATCAGCTCTGTACTTTTAACAAAAATGTATTCAATATACAAAAAGTAATAATAAACGCAAAGTAAATATAAAAAAAAAGGAACATTCATTCCCTGATGGCGTTATAATTAACCAAATTGTCTCGTCTCATAACTTGTAATCAAGTTATGTCTATGTTAGCAGCGGTCGTTCCAACAGCAATTTCTGCAAATTACGCTACACTAAAAGCTTGCCGTGGATTTGTTTGTTATTTTATTTCATTGGAAATTGATATTGGAATTCTCTTTGAGTAGTGTGAGTTCATCGCTATGATATTTTATTACATTCATTTGCTATGATTGTAAAAAGCAGTGTAAGCATCCAAGTCCTTTGGTGAACGGTTCTTCAATGCCTTCAGATCTCTATCAACAGAAAGTCCTGAAGTTTATATAACTAAAATATATTTTTTTAATAAAACTCCTTTATAGTAAATTTCTAGACAGTAAAGCACGATAGTATATCACAAAGAAATAAAAATGTACGAAATGTAGTTATTTGTTTACTAGCACGAGTTTATTCTACCTAATAGTTATAGGCGCTAGTTTTAGTTTTAAACTAAAAACCACCCCGGTGTTCTTCTGACCCGCAGGCTTCTAAGGTGTCCGGATATCGACCAATGCCCTCTGCCGCCGGGGCCCCTTTATTCTCGACCTCAGTTATCTCAACCTGAAAAAGTGCCTGGAATTGACTGTTTAACGACGGTGAACAAGGAGGAGGACCGACTCATCGACCACGTCCAAATGGCTACAGACTCAGTGCTCCAGCAGGTCCCATACGCAGAGATCGTGATTCTTGGCGACTTAAACGCCCATTACGCTGAATGGCTTGGTTCGCGCAAAACCGATCATGCGGGAAAATCTGTTCACGATTTCGCCTTGGCATATGGCTTGACGCAGCTGGTAGCAACGCCTACGCGAATCCCAGATGCAGAAAGCCACGTGCCTTCACTGTTTGATCTTCTGCTGACCTCACATCCCGACGGCTACAAAGTATCCGTTGGGGCCCCTCTTGGCTCTTCAGACCATTGCATGATTAGAAGTATAGTGCCACTCGTTCACTCGCTGCGGCCGCGAGTTACAGGCAGTCGCCGCGTATGGCACTATAGGTCAGCAGACTGGGATGGAATGCGAACATTCTTTGCATCCTACCCATGGAGGCAGGTTCGTTTCTCGCCGGATGATCCTCTGTCGCGAACTTTTCATTCCATTCTCCCTGATTCCCACAGGTGGCAAGTCCCAGCCCTGGTTTGGTCGAACCTGCAAAGCGGCCCACCGCCTGCAACTTTATAATGCGCAGGTTCGGCCGCACATGGAATACTGTTCTCATCTCTATGCAGGTGCACCCCAGTACCAACTTCTGCCTCTTGACCGCATTCAACGGAGAGCGACTCGCATCATCGACTGCCAAGATATTTCTGATCGACTTGACACCTTGGCGTTGCGTAGAGATGTAGCTTCACTCTGCATCCTCTATCGCTTGTATCATGGGGAGTGTTCCGAGGAATTGTTCGGACTTATACCGGCTGCTGGTTTCCGCCATCGTCCTACGCGACAAAATATCCATCCCCATCACCATGACTATTGGCACTCCATCACTGTGCGCTTCTCCAGAAGCTTTTTGCCTCGCACAACCAGCTTGCGGAACAAATTGTCGCCTGCCGTATTTCCGAACCGATACGACCTTCAAACCTTCAAGAAAAGAGCGTACTCCTACCTAAAAGGCCGGCAACGCACTTGTGACTCTTGAGTTGTGGTGTCAATGGGCGGCGGTAGTCACTTACCATCAGGTGACCCGTCTGCTCGTTTGCCCCCTATCGTATAAAAAAAAACCGGTGTCTATGGCGCACATAGGGAGAGGACTTTGTTCAACAGTGGACTAAACTGGGTTAATTGAAACAGTATTAATTCAATTAGTCTAATTTTAACCCAGTTAATACTATAAAATCTAAGACTTGGAAATAAGTTTAGGCTTATTTTAATAAAAAAGTGCAAATTTGAAGATACTTTTGAAAAGTGATAATAAATGTTTTGAGTTATACATTTGAGACCTCATAACCTCTTCATTGTTTACTATTTTTTAATATTGGGCCTTTATGGCTATCATGGTTTTTATGTTTTTATTGTATCGTGTGATAACGCCCTTTTATGTAGCAAGTTACTCGAAAATATTATTCTTAATTACCCTTATTAATTAGCTTACGACGGAAGGCCTAAATTTTACTTACCAGTAGGTAATCCGTCTGCTTGTTTGTCCCCTTATACGATAAAAAAATAGTACCTAAAAAATACATCAATAAAAAAGTAATATTAGATTTAAATAATTATTCTCAGGGTATTCCTGGGACCCTTTCGGATTGATTCCGACATACCACCTCACGCTTATTTGCGACCCACGGAAGATTCCACACGAAACAATGTAACAGCAATTTATTGATAATTTATAATCTATATTCTTTGCAAATAATGATAAGCTTGGTACTAATTAGTTAGCAAACAAACATTCCCCGTAGCTTATGGATAAATATAAACTTTCGTATAGAACCTATTTGATACGTCATGGTATTTCTTGTATTAAGCGAGGCTGTAGTCATGGCTCGAGATTAGCTCTTCTACGGACAATAGGAAGTCTGTGCATGCATAAGATATCCGTAAGTCTCCTTAAAATTTCTGCTGTGGGTCTGGGTGTATAGTTTGGCCATGTTTTAGTGATTGAAATATGTACATACATTATTGTTGATAGAAGTATAAATACCGCACAGGCATCGATAACCATTTACTATTTTGTTTGTATTGTTACTTATAAAACAAGTTAAATTTTTTTTGATTGCACAAACCCTCAAAGCTCCACTCCAGTTTTGTAACATTCAAATCCACGTATATCATAACACTCCTGTCCATCTTAAGGTTGATGGGAAGTTATGCCCATTGTGCATTTTGGTTATGCAATTGGGCCTTCAGTAACCTGACTATATCGGCAATACAATGCAAGTATTCTTGCTCTCCCGGTTTTCTGTTAAGCCATGGTATTGGTGTAATTTGAAGTTTCATCTAGCCAAACTTCAAGATTAAGTTACTATGATGATTTAATATGTATTCGTCATCTCTTAATTTTTCACCTTAGAAGTCGAATATTGAAATTATTTAAATGAAACGAAACCGGGAGAATAAACTAAATAAACTTAAATAAATAAAATATGGATTACTAAATCGTTTCAATAATGAAAAGAGTCATGGTCTAAAAAACATAAATTAAATAACCTCTTTAAAATCCCCTCCTTTCTTGGAAATAAACTATCTGTTCAACACACATTGTAACAAATCCTCCGTTTATTACATATACGTAAAAGTTTCTCAAAATTTTGTGTAAGCTTTATGAAATAATACGAAACGTGATTAGTAATGCAATTGTGTAAAATTGTACGTGGGATCTGGCTACAGAATTCAATTTTCACTTTTTAATGTAGTAAGTGGCATTTAGTGATGTTAATCGGTGTATTGGACACGATAAATGAAATTATGGGAATCATTCAAATTTTCGTTTGGTAGCTTTAAATGAAAATTTGAATGACACGGGCTTCGTAAGTTTAAAGAGCATATAAGCTAAATTAAAATTGCATGTACTCGTACTTGGTATTATTTTAAGTAGTTGACTGGGTAAATACTGTGTGTTGAATCCTACATAGAAACCATCCCATGATAATTCATGGGGCGGTCTATCAGGAAAAACTACGGCAACGAAACTACGTGTATATGTTTAACATATTACTTATATTATGTGTCATATACGTGGTCAGGCACGTGTTTATTTTCATACTTAGTCTTGCCATAAATGTTGTAAGTAGGAAACATGAATTTTTGTTTCTGTTGCAAAAACATTTATAACTGTAATAAACTAACACATAATATAATATCATTAAAACATTTGAAGCTCATCTTTGGCATTAATACAGTCCTTTACGCGTCCAGGAAAACTCACTGCCAATTTTATCGATTGTTGTTCATGTAGGGACTTCAAATTCTCATGGCATTTTTGCCATACTCCCTTAAAGTGACCTTAAATCACAATCCAGCTGATTAAGATCGGGACTAGATGACGGCCAGACTTCAGCTCTGATAAAGTCAGAAACGTTCGTTTTCAGCCACGCTTGGGTGGATCGAGCTTTATGATCCGAGTCTTGCTGAAAGGACCCATCTTGGTCATGGAATACGGTGTTGTTAAAAGGCTTAACCATCTTCTCAAGAATCGTACCTTGGTACACTTGTGCCGATATTTTGACGCCTTTTTCACGAAAATAAGGCTCGGTCACCCCTTGATAGCTAACAACCCACCAAACTATTACTGAAGTCGACTAATGGCCACGTTATACTCTGCTGACTGATTAGGAAGCTTTGATCATTTTTCAATTATCAGTTATATAATGTTATCTTATAGGCCTGGGTCATCTTTTAAAATACGCGATATGATGCGTGCTATATTCATTTCCGAGATATAATCTTTTGCTTTCGGATAAGATTCGGTCAAATTTACGTCTTTAGGTATTTATATTTATTTATACTATGTACTTTGATTCTTCATTACTATCCTCTCTTCACTCCCAAGGCTTGCTGGAAGAAAACTCAACTATGGGTTACTTTGTACATACTATTTTCCTTCTTGTGCATTATTATTAGTTTTTTCTTCTAAATGTACAACAAAGAATATGTATAAGCTAAACGTTTTTGTTAGGCGTGGGTTCACGAGGTCCGGATGTCTTGCTGAAGCTTATTCGGACTCTCCTACACTGAAACACCTGGATAACGAGCCGAGGGGGTTTATATTTCAGAGACTTCTACTTCCACCAATGAGATTTGCAAGAGCACTACTGGTGGTCAATTATATGTACAAACTACTAAATAAATTTTAAGCTCTAGTTAAATAATAAAATTTAATTTAGAAGGTACACCCTGAGGCTCTGAAGTATTTACAATTTATTTACCACTAATATGGCAAAGTTATTTGTGATCATGAAACTGGGCAATAAATATCTTTATAACAACATTAAAAACGGAATTGGCAACAAAAAGGTAAGACTTCACATAAAATTGACGCTGGGACTTTTATAGCGAGTTTACGATTGTCCCTTCATGACATAGAATGATAGAAAACCTTAATTTAATGAGGGATATCAAATGTTTGGATTCGATGGATGGAGTTTGTTAACTCGAAAAGCGAATACTCCATGATATTGTGCAAAAACATAAATACTTCCAGCTCTTAAAAGAACCTGATACTTCAGTTATAAATTGATGACGCTCCGTTTGGCATCCTAATAAGGAACGGTTATAACAGATTATCTACTATTTTTTTTTAGTTTTCTTTTTTTTATATAAGCCTACCATAATGACTACACTCTGCTTGATGGAAAGCAACAAGTGGAGTCTAAGAGTAATGGTCACCATCCTCATTGCGAGTGTAGTCAACGCAGCAAGGTGACTATGGCGGCCTGGTCAGATGCCTTTTCACACCCCGCTTAAAAGACCTGGTTTCAAAGTGGGGGGTAAACACGTGCATAATAGTAATTAAATTGTATTTAGCATTTCATATTTAAAGATACCAAATGCATTTTATTTCAATCCAGTATTTCATGTAACTTTTACCCCACTGCATAAGAAGGAGGGTTAAGCGCACAGTGGTGGAGTGCCAATCGTCCAGGTGATGGGGATGGATAATTTGTCGCGTAGGACGATGGCGGAAACCAGCAGCCGGTATAAGTCCGAACAATTCCTCTGAACACTCCCCATGATACAAGCTGTAGAGGATGTCAAGTCGATCAGAAATATCTTGGCAGTCGATGATGCGAGTCGCTCTCCGTTGAATGCGGTCAAGAGGGAGAAGTTGGTACTGGGGTGCACTAGCATAGAGATGAGAACAGTATTCCATGTGCGGCCGAACCTGCGCCTTATAAAGTTGCAGGCGGTGGGCCGGAGTAAAATACTGTCTCGATCTGTTTAGCACACCAAGCTTCTTCGAGGCTTATATGGCCTTACTCTCTAAGTGACCGTGAAACTGGACTTCGCTTGATATATCGACGCCAAGGATTCCGATACTGGCTGATGCAGTTAGGGAAGTGCTCTCAAATTAAGGTGATACGACCAATGGCAACTTTTTAGCGGTGAACGCGCAAACCTGTGTCTTCTTGGGGTTAAACTGAACTAGGTTAAATCGACCCCAATCTGAAACTTTTGATAAAGAAGTTTCGATTTCAGACACAAGTTTGGATCGGCTTTCGATGACGTTTACCCGAAAAATGTTAGAGCGGTGTAAAGAGCTGTCTTCCATGAGTTCGGGACTACACCAAGAGAATAGGAAAGCTGATAAAGGCGCGTTAAACCCGGTGCCAACTCAGGAGCACACGTCTTCAGCACGATAGGAGAGATTTTATCGGGCCCACTCGACTTAAGAACGTCGAGGGAAAGAAACGCCCGGATAAACCGGATTACCGGCATGCGGCTCTCGCACTGCGGTATGGTCGGCGGTGCGTTTCCCCCGTCGTCCAGGGTCGAGTTGGACGCAAAGAGTTTGCCCAGAAGATCGGCTTTTTCTTTAGCGTCGTGGGCCAACGAATTATCTACTATGTGCAGAGGTGGAAGGGATGGCTTACAAAAGTTCCCCTGGACAGCTTTGGCAAGAGACCAGAATGCACGAGTTCCGGATGGGAGACTCACTAATCTCTCGCCAATTCTGCCGATGGGAGCCGACTTCGCCCCAGCAATCACTCTTTTGAGGGACCTGGAGGCAAAGTTAAATTGCTTCTTTAATGTGCTGGTCTTTACATCCCGTACTGTCGCTGCATTAGCCCATGCTTGGTAACATTCCTGCTTCCGGCGGGACGCCGCTTTGCAGGTTCGACCAAACCAGGGCTGGGACTTGCCACCTGTGGGAATCAGGGAGAATGGAATGAAAAGTTCCATACCCTGAAGCACAACATCCGCGACAGAGTCGGCAACGACATTGGGATCATCCGGTGAGAAGCAACTTTGTAGCCGTCAGGATGTGAGGTCAGCAGAAGATCCAACAGTGAAAGCACATGGCTTTCTGCATGTGGGATTCGCGTAGGCGTTGCTACCAGCTGCGTCAAGCCATGTGATGGGCGTTAAAGTCGCCAAGAATCACGAACTCTGCGTATGGGACCTGCTGGAGCACTGAATCTGTAGCCATTTGGACGTGGTCGATGAGTCGGTCCGTTTCGGCATCACCGCTATGGGACCTGTAGAGGCATACGTAGATGCGGGGATGGTCATCGCAGTCTACATGTAGTCATTAGATGAAGAGGTCCCTACCTTCAAGATTGCCGAGGCGGCGAGAGGTGATATCATCTCTAACGAAAACGCATACACCAGCCTTAGGCATAAAGGAGTGTTCCAGTCCGTACCCAGGGTAGCAGAAGCAGGATGTGTCCGCTGGAGATGATATCTGCGTCTCGGTTAAAAAGCGCAAGGCCGGCTTTGTTGTCTCAAGGTGGTGGTGGACAGTGTCGAGGTTCGAACGTAAGCCCCTGATGTTACAAAAATCCACGGTAAACGTGACAGGGGGTGCCATGGTATGCCTTCTCTTGCCCCGACCAGATTTTGAGAGCGCAGTTGAGCCCCCCCCAGAGTACGAGGGGCAGCCTGGGCGTCCACGCTCAGGTATAATCCGTACAAAAAATAAACGATTGAAGTATGAATCCTATCAAAGTTCATTCCACTACAACATTTTTAAAAGCTCTCAACAAAGTTTCCTAGATCATAACGAATTTCACAAAAGTTAAACTAATAAGATATATCAACTTTGCAACTCCAATGAAGTAATGGAAAACTGCATCCAGCGTGAGAGCAACTATGAAAAATGGAAGAAGAAATGGGTATCTCAAACGTTAAATAAGATACTAGTAATTCTATTACCGGATGATGATGTAATTTTGTTTAAGACCATTATATTTTAACTTGTTTCTAGCCTGAGTTAGAAATTCAAAACCTCAACCGCATAAAAAAAGCTCAAAATATTTGTTAAATATACATATATAATATCATACTCACATACATATCATACATATCACACATATCATACTAGTTGACCCGACAGACATCATCCTTATCATTTAGGGGTATGAAAAATAGATGGTGGCCGATTCTCAGACCAACCCAATATGCTCACAAAATTTCATAAAAATCGGTCAAGCCGTTTCGGAGGAGTTAGGTAACAAACACCGCGATACGAGAATTTTATATATTAGATATACTCTATTACTAGTTAGGAGGCTCGCACTTCTCGGCACTAGCCAGTTCGAGTTATAGGTGTGCGCTGCTGACTTGCTTGAGCTTTTGCTCCCCAATCCATTCATACATTTCCTTCCCTTTCTATCCTTCTTTTCTTGTCAATTTACTCAACATTTTTCCAGCCAATTGGATGGCGGCAATAGGCTTGCCAACATTACGTACTAGACTAAATTACAATAAGCCTATTGTGTGGGCGTTAAGGGCCTGCAGGGGTACAGGCGCGAGTGTATGTATGTAGATATATATGTATATACTCGTATACCGTGCGATACCACGGCCTCACAAAAAACCAGTTGTGAAGTAACGCTTGTGTTGCATTTCTCCGAAATGAGTGAGGTTTCCGGAGGCCCAACTCCCCCTCTCCTCTCTCTTCTCCCCTCATCCTCATCTCCTGATCCCCTCTCTTCTTTCCCCTCCCCGCATCCCCCTAGGCGCGCAGCGCACTTACGACTCTCGAGTTGCAGGTGTTGATGGACGGCGGTTGTCACTTACCAACAGGTGACCCATCTGTTCGTCTGTTCCCCTATAGTATAAAAAAAAATATCAATACATAAAAGGAAAAAAATACATAACAACAAAAACTAAATAAGTGACTGATAAAATTTTCCTGAAATTTGGTAATTCAAGTTAAAGATACTGTTACCACACTAAGAACCAAGTAAAATAGTAAATTAAAAAAAATACCAGAGTGCATGTTGAATGTTCTCTGTATTCTGTTATGTTATTTGAAAATGTCAGTCCCAGTATTAACACAATACAAATGATACGTTGTAAGCCGAATGTTCAAATGGTAAGAAACATCACGCGTACACTATTTTTGTTTGTATATCTACGCTGATCAACCTCCTTCCAATACAAATATATTGAGTTTTCTCCGACCAAGCTATGTAATCATACATATATATTTACTAATCAATTCATTTAATCATCATTCTAATCAAATAGTTTATTGCTAATTGCATAGTTCTACCAATTACAGATGGCATGCAATTTTATTATATACATTAATTTTATAATAACTTATTTAAATATTCTCAAGTCACTCGACTCCATATTTTAGTACTCATTAAAACGACAACCTTCATTGCGCGATACAGGATCCGTGGTTACTAGGGAGCTTGTCTGGATCAAGTCTGCATCGTTGGTATGTAGATATTGTGACAGTCCCTTACACTGGAAAGTTCTCTTAGTGGTGTTATGTTCTATACATAAGAAGGTACGTACATAAGTAGAACGTAATTGCTTACACGCATGTGGTGAAATGGTCTTTTCATATTATGAATGAAAACTTATTATTTTTTAAATATTTATCTGATACTCATTTCATAAGACTGCTATTAAATCGTAATAGGTAACGATTTTTCTCTTAACCTTTGTTACAAAATATATCGTGACTTCCCTACCAATGTGTCAATGGTATACTCTAACAATCATATAAGACGTATTTTAGCTATTTGCAGAAAAAAACATGAACTCTTAAAAATTCCAGAAGGTACTCGAACGGTATACGATATATTTAAAAATTATTAAATAAACGTCACGAGCCCATACAAAAAGCTGGATTATATAATAAAAACGGGCCAAGTTGAGAGTAAGCAGACAGTGATAGTTAAGTGCTTAATGTATCCGTAGAGAGGCAGTCGCGTAGCTTGGAAATTGAAATTGCTTAAGGTATGATCCTATTCATCAAAACTTTATCTTAAAAACATTATTATACTATTCGAGCTTTTGGGCAATTAAGAATTAAAATCATAAACAGCCATAATTAAATAGTAAATCCTAATCTAGTACTCATAGTAGTATATAAATAGTTGGAAACTCAATTTTTACTCTACCTTTTGAACCGTACTAGATATTTAAATATCACTTTATGATCTTGTTTAGTACGACTTACTGTTATTAAAAAAATCTAAGAAAATTTTCTAGTAAACGTTGCTAAGAAGAAACTTAATAATACACTTCTAATCAGGTACATAAAAAAATAAAAATAAAGAAAAGAAACAGTACTTAAGTTAGTAAATAAAAAAGGGAACTGATATTATTTAAAAAAAAAAACGCCTATAAATAGCTGGTAGTTTAGTCTACACAATGGTGTACCACAGCTGAATTCATAATCATAATCATAATAATAATCTAGACACATCTCACACACGGCCGTCTGATCCCAAACTAAGCAGAGCTAGTACTAATGTAACCAGACAGCTGATAAACATACTTGTATACCTCTAAATAGATAAATTGAACCCAGACACAGAACAAATGATAATGCTCATCACAGAAATATTTGTCCTGGGTAGGAATCGAACCCACGACCTCTGGCTTAGCAGTCAGGGTCAGTAACCACCAGACACACAGGCCAGTTAAGGGTAGAATAGAGTAGAGATCCTACTCCGGAGACGCTTGGCCAGCTTGAAATAGCCAGATTGCGACTCTTAACCGTTCTATGAGGAACCATGGAAGCAGTCATTAGGACCCGGGGAAATAAACAAGATACCGAATAAAATTTTTATATTTTTTGTTTTTTGCGTCCTTGTTTCTATCATTTTACAATTTTAATTTGAATTTGAATTTTAATTTGAAACAATAATATTCGTTAAAAGATATAATATACGCAATTACCTGGCATAATTATTATCTTTCAGTTGAATGTGTCTACCGGATACGAATAAATATCTATATAAATGACAGAAATATTAATTAAACTTATTAGTTTCGTTACAAATCGGTCTGATTATTCGTCAATACTACAATACTCATCAAATTCTTGCTATTAACACCAAATGATTTGATATGACGAATGTTAGATAGGTACTCATTCGTTACATTAGTTGCTCCCTTTTAAGCCGAATACTCAAAAGTAAAATAAAAAGGGCAATTATTCTAAAGCCGACATAGCGAGACCAACCACTAAACAAAGTCTACTTTATGAGAGTTATTCAGTTTTAATATTTTGTCGGCGAAATAAGCTCTAATGGTGAACGGTTATGATAAAAACCTTTCATTAGAATGTTTAAACGTTTCTTTGATATACTTGATTAATACATAAATATGGAACAAAAATAAAAAACAAGTCAAACAAAAAAAAAAAAAACGCTTACTAATATTAATTAAACTGGCCTGTTCGTCTAGTCGTTAGTGATCCTGACTGCGGAACCAGAGCTCTTGGGTTCGATTCCCACCCAGGACAAATAATTGTGTGATGAGTATGATCATTTGTTCTCCATCTGAATATGGTTTATCTGTAATATGCATGTAATTAGATGTATTTTATTTATAACAACTGAATACTTCAACAGTGATATTTTGAGATTGGGCACGAAGGCCTGGCTCGACCTGTGCGATACTGCATGGCCCCAAAAGTTTCCAGAGGCCCAACTTCCTTCCGTTTTCCTTAATCAATTATCATCCTTTAAGGCGGGAAGCTGACTTACGTCTGTCGAGTTGCATGTGTTTAAGGACGGTGGTTGTCACTTACCATCAGGTGACCCGTCTGTTCGTCTGTTCCCCTATAATTATATAAAAATAAACACCAACTAGGTACACATATTAAAATGGCTATAATATCAGTTCAATAGAAAATCATAGAGATTAAGCTCTCGTAGTCAAACTAGGCAGATCCTGTATTCCTACTATCAGTACCAACTCCTGCAGATATAAAAATGTTAGCTTTCTTATTAAACAAATATTCGTATAATCTAACATAAATTGGAGAGAAAAAAGAACAAAGAAAAATACACGAGTATATATAAATTTAAGTTAAGGAAATAATAACAGTACAGAACCAGTTAAGACAGAGAAAAGAAATACACATACCTAGCTACCTACATACACCTATATCGATAAGAAGCAATATTTTCCAGGCTACCTTAGGATGGACGAATGTTATTTGGTGTTATAAAGATATTTTTGATGAAGCTTAACACGTTTCTGAATATGCCAATAAATTTATCATAAGTAATGAGGATACACATAAAATTGTAATAAATATGTAAACAGTAAGAAGCGAGAGTTCATGGAATATTAACTGAGGCTTCACTTACCGAAGTGAAGTTCTTTCCTAACAAATTGCTTTTGGATCCCCTTGTAACAAATATTTATCGCATCTTTAATGTTTTATTTTAAAGAATATAAGCAACGTGGGTCACACATTACCAGTATTCTTAAACCCTCCAGTTAAGCTAAATGCTTGTGTTGGGGATGGGTTCACGACGGTAGTGTACCGGGGGGCTAAGGCGTCGGACTTGAATTCAAGTGGGGGGAACCCTCAACCACTTGAATTTAAGTCTTACGCCTAAGCCATTGCGCTACCACCAATTAACCCTGTATCTGGGTCTGGGTGTTCCTTCCACCCGAATCTGGGTGTTCTTGTGTCCATCATTTTTATGTAAAGCCCCCGCGACAGAGGCAACATTTCCAGTTTTTTTTTTTTATTTGTAAACCTACCATAATGACTCCACTTTGCCTGATGGTAAGCAATAAATGGAGTCCAAGAGTCGTGGTCACCATCCTCATTGCATGTCTAGTCAATGCAGCATGGTGACCCACACTATGGCGGCCTGGTGAGATGCTTTTTCACGCCCCGCTTAAAAGACCCGGGATCAAATTGGAAAGGAAACACGTGCGCTGGTAGGGAATTCCAGGCTTTCACTGATCGGCACAGGAAAGAAGAGCCAAACAGTTTCGTTCGGGATCGCATATCTTCGACTCGCAAACGGTGACTCCTCAGGCCAGCACGTGCAGTCCTGTAGAGGAAGGGAGAAGGTGGGACCAATTGGAAGAGCTCGTCAGAACACTCCCCGTGATGTAGGCGATAGAGAACTGCCATAGAGGCGACATCTCTTCGCAACTGCAGGGGCTCAAGAGACTGGGTGACCTCAGGACAGTCTATAATACGGACTGCGCGTCGCTGCAACCGATCGAGAGCGTCAAGCAGATACTGCGCAGAGCCATCCCAAATATGAGAGCAGTACTCCAGGCAGGAGCGAACCTGGGTCTTATATAAAAGACACAGATCCTCGGGCGAGAAGAACCGTCTCACCTTGTTCAATACACCGAGCTTCCGCGAGGCCGCCTTAGTGACGCTCTCGATGTAATCACGCGGATTGAGATCCCGACAGATGTCCATACCCAGTATACTAAGCCTATCCTGTAGTGGCATTTGAGTGTTCTGAAGAGTAGGAAGGGGAAGGAATGGAGACTCTTTGTTTGAAATCGCGCACGCCTATGTTTTCTTGGCGCTGAACTCGACCAGATTCTCACAACCCCATTGAGAGATGCTGCTCAAGACCCGGTCGAGCTCAGCAACAAGCTCCTGTCGTTTCCCCTCAACGTCTGCTAGCTTGGCAGCAGGATCCAAAGTATCGCCCGTGTACTGTGTTGTCGTCTGCATAACAATGTATGTTGCCAAGAGCCAACATATCATTGATATGCAGAAGGAACAGCGTGGGCGATAGGACGGAGCCCTGAGGTACACCAGCGCTAACCTCCTGGAAGTCAGAGGCCGCGCCGTCACAGAGAACCCTAATGCGGCGCTTGTGGAGGAAGGCAGCAACCCAGTTGCATAGCTTAGATGGCAGACCAAATTCAGGAAGTTTGGAGAGAAGCGAGCGATGCCAGACCCTATCGAAAGCCTTGGCAATGTCGAGGCTGATGGCCAAGGACTCCCCATGCCTATCCATAGCCTCACCCCAAAGGTATGTGACGTACGCTAGAAGATCACCCGTGGATCGGTTCGGCCTAAAACCATATTGCCGATCATTTAACAACCTCTAGGTGGCGGATTAATTGGGTGTTGATTATCCGCTCGAGCACCTTACAGAGTATGGAGGTGACGGCTATAGGACGGTAATTAGATGGATCGGAGCGGTCGCCTTTTGGGAATGGGTTGGACGTTCGCCTCTCTCCTGGCCTCCGGAACAATTCCCGAGGAATAGAACAGGCGATACAAGCGCGTCAGTACAGGAGACAACTCTGGTCCACAGTTTTTAAGAACCACCGCCGGAATACCGTCGGGTCCACTGGCTTTCCGAACATCGAGTGACCGAAGCTCCGTACGGACATCCCTCTGCCGGATGCGAATATCCCGCATTGCGGAGTCGCAAGATGCAATGGTGGGCGGGTGAGCGCCACGGTCTTCGATTGGGGAGATAGCCGCAAAGAGGTCAGCTAGTAGTTTTGCTTTCTCTTGTGGCTCGTGGGCCAGTGATCCGTCAGGGTACTTCAGCGGTGTCAGCGAAAGCTGTCAGTAGTGGGACTGCACGGCTTTGGCCAATCGCCAAAACTTACGGCTACCCGTAGGGTATGCGACGAGTTCTTGACCAAACCGTGCAATGCGCTGGGCATCAGCTCTGATGTAAGCCCTCTTGCATTCCTTAGTGGCTTTGTTAAACGCCACTGAGGAATGCTTTGCTTTCGCTTTGCTTTTAGGCGATCGACGTCAGGGTCACAATAAGCGCGGGCCCTGATCCATGCGCGGTAGGCTGACTGCTTTTGAGCGACAGCACGGGTGCACTCGCTATTGAACTGGCTGGCGACTTCACTGTACTGTATAGTACTCCATACCGACAGACGCACTTTTTCAGAGGGGCGTGAACCGTTACACTGTACTGCGCTGGGTGAATCGTCAGCAGAAGGTCTAGCAAAGAGGGCGCTTGACCCGATATGTCTGGTATCCTGGTGGGCTGGAGTACCAATTGGGTAAGGTCATGCGTGAGAGCGAATGCGTGGGCGGTTCGACCAGCGTGGTCCGTTCTGGAAGATCCCAGCCAGAAGTCATGGTGGGCATTAAAGTCTCCCAAAAACACCAGTTCGGCGGTCGGGAACTGCTCCTGCGCTTTGTCCGTTGCGTGACTCATGTAGTCAAAGGGTCGAGTTGTCTCGGAGTCTCCGTAATGGGACCGATAAAGGCAAACGTAGATCCGGCTCATAGAGCCAAAATCCACGTGAAGCCAAAGGATGGAGAAGGATGCGTCTTCTAGGCAGTGCAGACGGCGACAACAAACATCCGCCCTGACGAAATGACATACCCCAGCCCTCGCGAGGAAGCACTCCTCTAAAACGTAGCCGGGATAGTAGAGATATGCCGTGTTGGCAGGGCGGCGTATTTGTGTCTCCGTAAGAAAAAGCATGGCCGGCCGAGCCGTCTGAAGGTGCTGGTGTACGACGCTGAGGTTTGCATGGAGTCCACGTATGTTAGTAAACTCCTCCTCAAAAAGCGGGTTGGTGGGAGAGGAGGATGCCGCTGTTGGACCATTTTTCTTTCTTTGTACTGCCATGATAAGAGTTGGGAAAGGGGGCGTAAAAGGCATGATAGTCATCGTGACTGTGTAAACTGAGACTGAAAATACTGTGTCATCATGTAACGGTGAGGCATGGCGGAGACCGAACCGCCGGACGGAAGGGCCCCCGTACCCTCCCGGAAATGGACGTCGGGTCCCACCGTCCGGTCACCAACCGGCACGACGAGTCACTCCGTGGATTATGCGCGACCCTACGGGGCAGCCTCCCAGGGTGGTTAGCCGTGGTTGAGCTCCTCTCTATGCCGCGGGCGGTCAGCGGTTAGACCCACGCCAACATCACAATGATTCTACGAGCACTCCACTGCTCACACACATACCACGATAACTGTCACCCTTGCATCATTGGGCCTCCGGCGCACTCACTCACCAGCGAAAGACGACAGCACGAATGTTGTCGCTTTAGGCTGGTTTTCTGTGAGAGGGTAGTACTGCCCCGGTCGAGCCGGCCCATTCCTGCTGAAATGTGTGGCTCTTCTACCTACATACGGAAATTGTCTACCTACCAGTGCGGGAATTGTCTTCTTAATTTAAATAAAACAAAAACCAAGTGCAAGAATATTTACAAATAAATAAAAAGAATTAATAATCATCGTAATAAGGTCAGAAGTACCTGCAAAAGGTCGGCCTTGTATGAAAAGTTTAATGACAGTAGAGGAAGTTCGTGTTGTGTGTAAGAATAGGAGCAAGTCGCGGCCTGTTGTCTCTGCCTGCCTCAATGGAAGCCTTTGCACGTATGTAAAATGATCTTTAAAAACATATAACCTTTTTATAGAAGCTGATTAAAATGAATGGTTAGAAAGCTCTTATTATGAGTAGTTGCAATAGGCTGTCTTTTTATATTTAAAATCTAACAGAAAATTAAAGCGGTTGTGAAGCAACACTAGCATTTACCCAAAATTAGTAAGGTTTCCGGAGGCCCAACTTTCTCTCTACTTTTTCCAATCCTCTCTCAGGCGGGCAGCACACTTACGACTCTCGAGTTACAGGTGTCCATGGAAGGCGGTTGTCACTTACCATCAGGTGCCCGTCTGCTCGTCTGTCCCCTTAGATAAAAAAAAACGATTTAGATAATCCTTGATTTTCCACCAAAGAGGAGAAATATCCTCTTCTCTTTAAACTCACAATAACGATCCTCTATAAGATAATGATTTGAAACAAAATTTATTCAAATTGTCAAAACAAATAAAGAAGAAATTATCGTCATTTTTAGTTATCATAACTTAGTAGTAAAATTAGTACGTAAATGAAATAAAGTGGGAAAAAGTAACAGATGTGCCCAAATAAATCATATAGAAAATAGAAGCCTCTTACTAATAACTTACTAATAATAAGTATTACGATAACAAAGGAGACCAACAAAATTGTAAAAGTTAATGTTCATTTTATACACATAATAACTCAAATTCATGAATAATTGATTTGGATAGACGACATTCAAAAGTGATTTATTTTTAAACTATTCAAGCCGAAACCCAAGTTACAATATCATCCTGAGAAAGGTCTCATTTATTATAAGTTAAAAGTTATAATAACGCTTCATGTCAAATCGATGTATTAATATATTTTAAATTAATCGACCTAGTTGCTGATGAAAACATATAAGCGTAAAATGAAACTAAAATAACAGATTGTGTATAAATTATTCAAGCACTACATTTCATTTAATAAAAATCAATTAAATTAACCGTAATATAGTCACGTATGGGCCGGCTCGACCAGAGTAATACTATTGCCTCAAAGAATACCAGTGGTGAAGTATTACTTGCGTTGTGTTTCGGCTTCAGAGGCCGGTAATACACTTGCGACTTTTGAATTGCATTTGTTGTCGTGCGGTCGCCGTCCCTTTCTATCTGACGACCCTTCTGCTTGGTTGCTCCTATACCAATAAAGTAAAAAAAAAAGTCTTATTAGTTGCTATTTTAATCATTTAATATCAGGGAAAATAACTTACAATATAATACTCAATCACTTGTTACTTTTAGAGAAAAGGTGGATTCTTAGAGATGTCGTTTGCTTACATTCATTTCCTTACTTTAATTATATCATACCGTAGTCAATTCGTCGATGAGAGTATTTATTTGATAAACATTATTAAATTTGGGATTAATAACCACCAAAAGTTTGAATCAATATCAGTTGTAATCAAAAACTTTAATCCGTAGGTTTGGAAACGAAAAGGGGTTCCCAATACGTCAAAGTCAAAGACTAGGGAAGTCCCTATTCCATATATCTCTTTATCAGGGTTATGATATCTTATCACAAAATAACACGTTATCACTGAACACACAAACTTCTAGTATAGATTATCCAAAACAACATTTTAAAATAATACAATCCTAAGTAATAAATTACTGTTTACATTATTTGAAGATTATTAACACTCATTCACATATACTCGTAGGTACCTAAATAGATGAAAATAATACTAATATAATAAAGCTGAAGAGTTTGTTTGTTTGTTTGAATGCGCTAATCTCAGAAAGTGCTAATCCAATGTAAAAAAAAATCTCTAAGCATTAAATGGCCCGTTATTGACGATGGCTACAATCTATAAAAAATCACGCTGCAACTGTTAAGAGCGGAGCACTGAAGAGACTGGAATGGATAATAGTGGAACGGTGTGTTTAGTTTACTTTGTTGAGAATACGGATTATATGTACAAATATGTACGTAGAAATTTATAAGTATGTTTATCAGACGTCTGAAAGAGAAACCCTCACGAACCGACTAAAATCACACGGTGTTCCGTCATGAGTGGGACTCAGGTATACTCTACCACTTGTAAAAGAACGCTGACTGTCTTTTTAAAGGAGGTAAGCTACTGGCGGGGATAAGATACTGGTTTAGAGTGAAGCTAAATGACAAGAATACACATAATAAACCTATGCGCACAAGCTCACGCACATTCACATAGGTACATATACACACATACACATAATCATGCACACAATAACAATATATGAGATTTTAGGTAGGTTTATTCATTTATTCACTATCATTATGGTTACTATTACTATTATTTTGTAAAAATATTCTTTCGAATATTTCACGCAGAAAAACTCATTAAACATTCAATTTCTTCTTTCTCCTTTTAGGCTTTATAAATCAGGTCATTTTAATTTTACTGCCTAGTTGTGCTGAGCAATATATTATCAGATAATAACAATGTATTATCATGTCTACTGATTCATGACAAATCAAATAAGTGTGATAACTATTATAGCGTGCTAAACTAAGTCCTATATAATACTTTTAGAATGAATTATTGCTTAAATTCTTAATGCAATGACTAAGAGAAAGTTGATAACACAATTCTTTGGCTGATTACAGCAGCTTTATAAACCGTGGTCTTGTACAATATATTCTAAGTTTACATATCAACTTGTCACTTTTACTAATTAAGTCTCTTTAACCAATGTTTTTTCCTTCGTTCTTTTAGAAGAGTATAACTTTCCTATTGACGGAGCCTTGACAAAGGTGAGCTAATAACTAATAAGAATATATAAGGAAAATAACATTGATATTTAAATTGGGAAATTGAATTACTTTTCACTTATACATATATGTATGTCATAGCTTAGTAGGAAATTAATAATATGCTATAGAAGCTACTAAAAGAAGACATAAAAAAGGAGACGGTCTTTAAAGGTTTTTTTTTGGGGTTCCGAATTTCAAAACAAAAGCTTCTGTCTGTTTGTCTGTTAAGACATTTTTTCTCCGTGACTTAAATAAAAACAAGATTATCAGCCACCGCAATCAAAAGATACAGTCATTAAACCCTAATACATTTCGTGAATAAATCAAAACCTATAGGGTACTTTCCATTGCCTTAATATCGTAAAATTGCCAAAAAGCAAGGTCTCACATTACAAGTTAAATAAAAAATATGAAAATAGTTAACTGTATATTTCAAAGCGTTCTAAAAATACTTTTTGAGACAACAAGCCTGTATATAGCTGCAAAATCTGCAAGAGTAACAAAAAAATATGCACCCAAAGCTTGTATAGTGGAAGTAAGTTATTTTTCCCTATCCGTACTTAAAAGAGAAGAATGAAATAAGAAAGCCACCCTGTTCCCTCTGTACCCTTGGAAATGTTCTACTATGCAAGTTTAATTAAGATCGGTGACTAGCAAGCAAGACTTTAACAGGGGTAGAGCTATACTTAGGTACGAATGGGCCGGTTCGACAGGTGCGATACAACGGGCTCACAGAAAACCAGTCATGAAGTAACGCTTGCGTTGCATTTCCCCGAAAGGAGTGAGGTTTCCCAAGGTCCAACTTCCTCTCTCCTCTTTGCTCTCGCCTCATACCCCCTCTTCTCTTTCCCATTTCCTCATCTCAACTCTGTTCTTTCCCCTTCCCGCACCCCTCTATCCCTCATCACCCTCAAAGGCGGGCAGCGCACTTACAACTGTTGAGTTGCAGGTGTCCATGAATGTATGGAGAATGAATGGAGGTTGTCACTTACCATCAGGTGACCCGTCTGTTCTTCTGTCCTCGTATACTATAAAAAAAAGAAAAAAAAAATCAAAAGGATTTTTTTTTATGATGATAAATGTATACATAAATTAGTTCTTATTTTAATTTTTTTTTTCAGGCCTTCGATTATAGCCGATAAAGTCAGCGATGGCGTGCCTTTTAATATGTTTTGTATTTTTCATTTATTTAACCCAGATAAAAACTATAGAAGGAGCAGATATCGGTGAGGCAAAACTGGAAGGCCAAGCTGTGCGTAATAACTGTAAATATCGTTTTTCTTTTATTATTATTATTTGACGTGTTGTTTTCTGTGGAGTAGAACAGTCCCACACCAACTCCTTCAGTGGGTACTGTAAAAGGCGACTATTCAGCAAGACAGTTTGCGGCTAATGGCCATACGCTTGCCTCCTATTACGTTACATATTTTAAACAAAATTCAAAAGTTGCAATGTTTCTGGTTTGGTTACTCAAGAAAACAAGCCTTGTTATGGTATACCAACAGTAGTAGAGCCATGCTTAGTAGGCCGGCTCGATCGGTGCGATACCACAGCCACACAGAAAGCCTTGTCCCCCCTCCCCTTTTCCCATCTCCTCATCTCCTCTTCCCCTCCTCTGCTTTCCCCTTCCCACATCCCTCATCAAACTCAAAGGCGAGCAGCGCACTTACGACTCTCCAGTTACAGGTGTCCATGGACGGTGGTTGTGACTTACCATCAGGTGACCTATCCATACTCCTGTCTCCGTATAATATAAAAAAATACCATAAGAGGTAACACAAACTATGTCCCGTAGATATGAAGTCAAAGACACCGATTGTTTGAAATAACGTCCTAATACTTTTAGTGATTACTTAATCATCTGATACAGGGCTCATAACCAGGGATATGTGGCTAGCGAAAGCATACAATAATACAGAGAAGACTGATGAATACAATCCCTTGCGACTAGTTGTTGTAACTCACACAGTGTCACCTGAGTGCAACAGATTTGTCACATGCGCCGCTCAATTGAGAGACATGCAGTCTTATTACCTGAATTATTTTAATAAAGACATTCCGTAAGTATTTCTTACGAATTTACTAACACTTGTATTTAAAAAGCATTCCAATCTGATATTTCAAGAATTCAATGTTTAACTTCGTTAACCAACCAGTAGCATGTAACTAAGATGCTATCATCAAAAAGAACTTTTAACAACAGAATCTTGTATCATTATCACAACAGAAAGACGTTTTTCACGATGAAGTTTATTATGTATGTATATATACCCACAGATACATGTATCTGTGGGTATATATAAATATATTTATTTACCTGTTTGTATATTTTCTTTCGCTTTATTTATCTTATTCATTGCACCTATTCACCTGTTTCTACATTACCATAAAGCAGACTGGGAGAGAATGGCAACAGCATTAAGTCCGCCAGTGTACATTTTTATGAATAGTGATAAAACACAATATAAATAGAAATATTGTAATATTATTTATACCAGTGAAGGGAACGTTTACTATCCTTTTAAAAAGTAATACTAGTATTTAGTAATTCCTACTACAAGTGGTCTTCAGTACAATACTACCTTGTACAAGTAAGTGTGTGTACCACACATACACCAACAGGCCTGAGATGGAGGCGCGAAGTGTTCCGCGCGCACCTTAAAAAGAAATAGGCTAGTATGTGGCCCAGCTAACACATCTCTTGACATGTAATCATTAATTTTCACCCTCTATAATAACGATTATTACTTAAAAAATAAATTAAGTTAATAATTGAGCTACATACATATAAATATACTTCAAGTTTAGGGATTCTGTTTTAATTCTAGCTCTTAATAAAAAGCCTGATTAAAGTTCTTTTATTTTACACAAGTATATTTAACCAGGTACAACTTTATAATCGGTAACGATGGAAGAGTGTATGAAGGACTTGGATGGAACAAAGTTGGATCACATACAGTTGCTTATAACCGTTGTACATTAGGACTCGCATTTGTAGGTAAGTGCTCACAAAGTCCGTACTGTACTATATTTTCTTAATTCTTATGCTATTTACTTATGAAAATGAATTCGCAAACATAACTTAGGCGGTAATCCAAGCAACTTTTTTTAGATTTTCCAAAAGGCACTTGAGGTAAATTTTGGTACGATGTTAATTCCATAAAACATAGAAATCGATACTGTTTTTAAAAATATGGATTGTACTGAAATAATTAATTAATATATAAATATAGTCATTGTGTTATAATAATAATTACTTTTACACTATGACACTATAGGATGCAGAGAATATGTCATAAAGAAGAATTTTGAGGGCATTGTCTGGTTATAGTATTTTACACCAATGCACCAGATAGGGCAAACAACTCTTCTTTATAAAACAAATTATGTTATATACAACATTGCTTTTTTCAGCGTATTTAAATTTCATAATTTTCAATAAAGATGACATCCCATCCCATTATGCTAGAAAGCATTTTTAATAAAATACTATATCAGCATATGTAATGATGTACTGAATGATAAAATATTATATTCAAGCAAGATATAATACACACATTGTCAGTTCAATGGCGAATTTCACTATCTATAATTATCAAAATCAAATCATACTCATATTTTATAAGTCTCAGTCTGTAAAAAAATAAATATTCTTCAACAGGCGATTACAGAGAAGAACCAGCACAAGCGTCAAGAGTAACAGAACTTCAGCAAGCAAGAGCCCATATGTTGTTTGTAGAGGGAACCAAATTGGGATACCTTCACCCTAACTTCCATGTACTTGGATCCAGAGATCTTCATTATACAATAAGCCCTGGTGATAACCTCTACAAGGCAATTAAAAAGTGGCCCAGTTACGATCATCAAAACCAATACAAAAACCGAACCTGCAACGAAATAAGGAAACTATGAGAGGCTGTTAATAACATATACTAAAAGTTTTTATGTTATCAAAACATAAAAAAATATAAATAAAATTGATTTATAAATTTTAATAATAATTATACAGTTTAAACGTAAAATAAACATACCTACATACATACATTAGCTACACTATATATATATTGCATATACTGCACACATCTCACACAAGGCCTGGGTCTGGCCTCACACAACTAAATATCTAATGGTAAGTGCCAACCGCTGTCCATGGACACCAGCAACTCAAGAGTCGTAAGTGCGCTGCCCGCCTTTGAGGGTGATGAGGGATGTGATTAAAAAGGAGAGAGGGAGTTGGACCTCCGTAAACTTCACCAATTTCGGGAAAATGGAACGCAAGCGTTATCGCACCGGTCAAGCAGGCCCCTTCTTCTCTATGCATGGCTCCACCACGTAAAAAGTAATTGTGCGATTAGCATGAGTACCTGTTCTCTGTGTGTTCTAGGTGTAATTTATCTAAAACATTCGTTTTTTTTTGCAAATAAACAATAACACTGATGAAAACAAATGAAATTGTTGACTACATCATGAAATTATCAATTCTTTGATCTAGATACGACTTGTGTACAGTCATGAAGTGCCCGATTGACGGCAAAAGGCTTGCCCCCTATTATGTTAGTAGGATCAAATTCCTAATTGCAAAATGTGAGTATTTTATACACCTCTGCATACTAATTAAAGGGATACAGGTGTAAGCGTATGTATATACATATGTGTGAACATAAAACTTTTCACGTATTTAAGCTATGATAAAAATATTTAAAGACATTATGTGTGGTGATGGAATTCATCGGTAATCAAGTAATTCGAGCGCTAATTACGAGTGATGTTAACGTGCCTCATTATCGCATAATTACAAAATGTTTTCACAACAGAATTTTGAGAGAAATTCAATAAGTCTGATAACAGTTGAGTTTATCTACATACCAGACTATTATATTTATTTAAATGGAATAAAATTCAATATCAATTAATGAAAAAACAGAAACCAGATGTCAGTAGAGAGGAACAAATTAAAATATAGTTACATATTCACATATGAAGTTTTGGAGTTAGGTACGCAACTTGGGACAAGGCGGACGTTCGGCTTCGATATTATATATATATATATATGGATATTATTGAAATCAAGGCTATTTATTGTTATTAATAGAGCTAAGAACGTGGACAAACCAGGTACGTAATAATATTTTTTTAAACTAGCTTAAGCCCGAGACTTCGTCGGTGTGGTATGTAATATAAGATAGTAGCCTATATCCTTCCCTAGGGTTCAAATTATACACAAACCAAATTAATACAGAATCCGATCAGCCATTTAGCCGTAAAAGGGTAACAGACAGATAGATAGATGTCGTTGCTTTTGCATTTATAGTATTACTAGTATCAATAATAACTCAGTAATAGATGAAGTGCAATATTCGTTTCTGAAGTGATGTTAATGATGATGTGACACCGTTGCATTCCTGTTGAACTGCCCCATGAGAGCGAGCTTTATGTAGTCTTAACCTTGTCGTCGCTACTTTTAATCTTCGATATCAGAAAACGGGCCCTGTTCAATTACAAAGTTTGAAAGGAAAAAAGAAAGAATGAAGAAAAAAAAAGTTTATTTGTACGCAAACAAATCTTGGCATATAATAGCTTTACTTTTAACAGGTATACAAAAAAAAAAGGATCCTCTGCATGAGCCAAAAGTTGTCGTTAGCTCAGCATTGTAATCCTTTCTTGACAGAAGCGCTGGTATTATACTAACACCAAAGGTGGTATTCATTGATAGTGAATGTATGCCTTTAATATAAAGCATATATAATATTTGTTCCGTCAGTTAATATACATATGTATGTAAAAAGTTATTAAAAATAGTTTAAGAGTGCTTATGAGTCATATAACGCAAATACTAAACGCTGCAATCCAGCCTGATTTAATTAATTATTTTTATGATTGCTCAGTAATATTATAGTTCCTTTCATCATGTAACTCATAGAGTTTCTTTATGCTCTTGTAAAGTAGCCCATTCTCTGAATGTGGTGTAACCTTTAACCATTATTGTTTTCGGAGTAAAAACTGGATTAAATTGAAAACATAAAGTATACAAGAAACGACTAAAGGAGTTATTAGGGTTACAGTCTACATCTAAAACTGGTTTCCTATAATTAATTATTTAATAATATTACAGATTTTTATTTGTCACTTTTTTATTTCTATTTAAGAAAAATTTTTGCTAACCACAATGGTCTCTAACTATATATATATATTACAATATCTATTAATATATTATTTATGCAAGTGTCTAGTTGCCTATTATTTGTGTAGGTTCCAAAAACAGATTTTCAGAATATATGATTGAAATAATTTTCTGAAGTTAGTTATTAAGCTGGAATTTTCTAATATAATAATATTGCTGCTGCTGTCTTGAACTAATAGCATAAGCTATGTCCATTTTGGCTACACAGTAGTAGTAAAAGAAAATAGTTTTATTGAGATAGCTATGTGCACTTTATATATTCCGAAAATATATTTAATTCCAGATCCTTAAGCTACTGTGACGATGGCGGTCTTAAGGATATGTATTCTGCTTACTGTTTGTTACATTGAGATTCCAAGAATCGTGGGCGCAAATGTAGTTGAAGTCAAAGAAAATACACCTGAAGGTGGATCTACACATTGTAAGTACCGATTACTTGTTAAACACAACACAAAAAATACAACACCCTACCGGTTTATTAACTTAATCTCTTTTTCTGTTTGTGTTATCGTTATTTCGAATGTTATATATTCATTGTAGAGCACAACATGATTCATATGATACTTTACATGTCAGAATCCATCAAGTTGTCTAGGTTTTAGGCGGTGACAAAATAACATTAAATAAGATATATGACACTGTAAGCAGAAAAATAACTTAAAATTACGTTCTACGTGTACCCCTTTTTTATTCATCAGATAGTCTTAACTGTGGTAGAGCCATTCACGAATGGGCTGACTCGACCAGAGCGATACCACGGCCTCACAGAAAACCGGTTGTGAATTCATTTTTCTCACCCTTGCCCCCTTTTCATATCTCCTCCTCCCCCTCTCTTCTTTCCCGTCCCCTCATCCCTCATCACACGTTCATCACTTCTTTACGTTACAATAATCGCACTAATTCATTTTCATAGTAATCGTGCAGTGGAAGACTATGACACAAAACATACAAATTCTTGTTCACAGGGTTTAAAACGAGAGAAATATGGGGGGCAAATAACTACAGTAACACTGAGGAAACTAATTTTAACGAGCCATTGCGACTCGTTGTTGTACATGATACAGATAGCCAAGGATGCTTCAGATTTTTTACCTGTGCCGCTGAAATGAGATATTTACAGTCCTATTATCATAGTAATTTCAAATATGATATTCCGTAAGTATATTTGGTAACATATGTTCATTCGATATTTATATATGTAAATAAAATAGGGCTTCCCGTGGGTGTTATAAAGGCAACTAAGGGTTTCAACTATTATCTATGGGAGAGTGTATAGTGCCCGGTTCATGGCAATAAGCTTAAAAAAAAATTGGATATAAATATCAAACTCACGCCTTTATCCTCGTACCGGTATTTCTGGCCTTTATGGAAATTTTTGTAAGACGGGGGGCACTGAAAGTTTTTAGAAAATAAAAACGAAATGATATAGACGAGAGTTTTTTATTTCATTTCGAAGTAGCCTCCGTTTCTTTCTAGGCACCATCGCATACGATGGAACCAGTGAGTCCACTTTTCTTTAGTGATCTCTTCCATGCCTTTTTCAAACGCAGCAACGGCATCTTTTAGCTTTTTGGAAATAAATAAAAGTCATAAAGTGAAAGGTTGGCACTGTTAGTAAGATGATTCAATAACTTCTCCCCTTCGGTAGACAAATATTCGATAGCCTCTCTGGCGGAGTGAGGTTGACCGATGTCGTAATGGAGGAGGATCTTGCTTCTTGGGCGTGTCTAACATTTTCCAAGACAACTCGTAAACAATGACTTACAAATCAATCTAGAGTCAACAACAACAGTCCTTTTATCTTCTAGAACAATTTCTGCGAAATTACTCCAGAGTGAGATAGATAATCATGTTTTTTTCTTGACTTCTGCCCTTCTTTACTTTTGTCGGCATATCGTCGAACGGAAGCCTCTATTGTCTTTAGGCTTCGGGTTCGTAACTATGTGTCGAGCTTTCATCACCTGTCACGATGTCACAGACAGCATTCGAGTCACTCCAGCCATACTTATGTCAGCATTCTATCAGATTCTATCATCAGCCGCACACCACTCACGTTATGTTCAGTAGTCACTCTAGAAGAACGTCCTTCTCAAGAATCATCAGTGAGTTTGCTTCGACTACGTTTAAACTAATGCGTTGTAAACAGTTTAGTAGTTAAACAGTGAATTCACTTAATAGCGGGAGGGGCATAGGGTATACATTTAACTAAAAAAAGATGAAGTGAAAATAGTGCAGTCGGGTCTTCTATTTTGATAAGAATTCTAACTGTTGCCTTTTCTCTATCCAAGGTCTATCATACTTTTTACATCTCAGGTACAATTTCTTAATCGGAAACGACGGTAACGTGTACGAAGGCCGTGGATGGAAGGTAGCTGGAGCACATACAACAGGTTATGGCCGTTGTTCATTGGGTTTGGCATTTGTGGGTAAGTAAGTATTAAAGTGTAACTTCATGCTTATGTTTACATAAGCATTATTTATTTATACTGTCCATATAGATTCCTGGGATTGTATGGGATAGCTAAACCGACGCAATAAATGGCTGGCAACTGATGAAAGTACATTTTCCACCAAGCAACCACAACCACAAGCAAAAACCTATGAAAACCCCTCGTATGAGCATAGTTATGATCACATTATTACACATTAATTTATGAAATATATATTATGTGAGGAATTGGAACTTAAATATTTAACGACTTTTTTGCCAAAAAGCAGTTTACGAGTATGTAGATTAAGGCTATTCAACTGTCTCTACCAAAACTATTAAAAGTTGTAATAGATTGAAAACATTTTGTGAGGAATAGGGAAAAATTAATTATTATAATTCTTATCGGTTGAAATCGAAAATGATTTTTCACGAGTTGGAAAAGTAGGTAGAATATGGACCAATAACCATCAAAACGCGTGAATGTAAAAACAAAACAAAAATAGAGAAACTTAAGAGAAAATTCTTAAACTATTTTATTTTGCCTATTTTTATATAGATGCAAAGTATACATTTATAGTATAGTAATAGCACGGAACCCTATGTGCGCGAGTCCGACTTGCACTTGGCCGGTTCATTTCCTATAAATAAATAATATAACTTGTTGAGTAAACTTATCTGTAATATTATTAATTGTCCCATGCTACAGGTGACTACAGTGGTAGTGCGTTTGGCACTGCAAGACTTACAGAACTGCAGGTTCAAAGAGCAAAACTACTTCTCGAAGAAGGCGTAAAACTGGGCTACCTTAGTCCTAACTTCCACGTTCTTGGAGCTAAAGATCTGCAAAGAATACCAACGCCCGGTACCGAACTCTACAGGGAAATAAAGGGTTGGTCTAACTACGATAATAAAAACCTGTATAAGAACCGTACCTGTGATGAAATACAACAGCTATAAATAATATTAGTCAATTCTATTGTATTGTCAGACTATACTACATATAAACTAATGAACTGTAACATATCAATAAACGATCACATACCAATGTTACTATTTTTGTAACCAAGCAAACAAGCATACAGATCACCTGATGGTTTTGCAGTAACCGTAGACAAGCCTAGACACGCCTATCTTAAAGGACCCTAAAACGATTTATTTACGGTATATTTGGCAAACTTGCAGTCGAGGCACCTGATGGTAAGTGACTACCGCCGCCAGTGTATACCCGCAACTCAAAACTCACAAGTACTTTGCCTTCTTTTGAGGGTGGTGACCGCTCGGCGATCTATCTATAATATGCAATAACACTGCACCAATTGCTTGTATATAAGCAATATCCTTTTCTTGTTGCTCGTGGCCTTCCCTCCTTACCTACTTTCAATATACTCCCAATATTTTGGACAGGTTACTTTTGGGTTTTTAATTAAATCGGTTAAGGATTGTCATTAGTACGTAAGTGGGATTTAATTATAGTTGACAAAATGTGGCCATCTAGTACGTTTCTGTCCACCCATTTAGGGATTCTCTTGCACTCACGTGTACGGAAGAGTACATATGTATATACATACTTAGGTATTATTTGAGAGTCTGCCACTAATACTTAACAATTAAATTGATTGTCATTGACTAACGACTACGATTAAGCTGTCGTTTAGTATAGTTCGTTGAGTTCTTAGAGTTATAGAAACTTAAAAAACAAGTGTTTCACATGAAACATATAATTTAACCCAATTCTGTTTGCACCACTACACTAAAATATCTTGATTTCAGCACAAGCCTAACCTATTTGTCATAGTGTAAACATAGGGGAATTTGCTCTAGTTCCCGCTTTGCACATGTCACTGTTTGTGAAGCGGCAAATACTGGTGCAGAGTACACCACCTATTATTCGCCGGACGATGTTTGTCATGAAATTAATAGTAAATGTTTAGTTTTTAAAGTTTCAATAATTGGCTTTAATAAAACTAGAAAACCGCCTTCAATATGCCTTTCCAATTTCTTTGCGCAAAACTTTAAATCGTAAAAATGTGCAATTTAAAAACTGTTTCGTAATTTCCTTGGTATCCCATTATCAAATTCTGAATTAATTATAATGGGATCACCGCAGAATACCGTTCAATGAATGGCGTAAAAATCGAATAACATACATAATAAAATACATACAGTCGAATATATAACTTCCTCCTTTTTTGCAGTCGTTTAAAAATGGAAAGGTGGTTATAAGTATAAACTGATGGACCGATTTTGATTTCGTTTTTATTGTTTTAAACGGGACAGTACTTTTTACTAAAAGATACATATAAACGATATTAAACTCGCACTAATGAATCAAATAACATCTAGTGGATATTAGAGACCAGTGCTCCTTTCTTAAAGGTCATTGCACCATAGTATGAAAACTATCCAGCACTACCCACGCAGTACAAAAATAAAATAGAGTAGAATAGACAGATTATTGACTCTAGTTTACGATAATATGGGTCACATTAGTGTTGGTTTTGTCTGTTACGAAAAAAAGGGTATTTTCGAGGTCTACATATTATTTATTAACAATCAATCATACATTATTATAAGCCTAAATTGCGAAGTAAAGTACTATTTTAATTGTTATAGATTTTTATTTTAATTTATTCAGTTTTATTCGACATGGTCTATACATCTGCAACTACTTGTTCTTGATGTTTGGAGCAAGAGAATAAATAATCCATGCTGGCTGTATACGCGCAGCTTCCTAAGATGCATCTTAGGAAGTAGTAGTTATCTGCACTACTACGTCTATAATTTTCAGATAGGTTTACCGATATATATAAGCATGGAAATAAACAGACCGTTTGGTCGCATGTGCTCATTGCAGTACGACCGAGTGATCCTTATATAGACGTCCCCGAAGTGAGCAGAATTAAAACTTCATACATACACACACTCAGGCCTTTATCCCTGAAGGGGTAGTCAGAAATGTAATAAACGCCCACATTGTGCTGTTTATGATTTAATCCCATTTACGTAATAGGGGGCAGGCATATTGAAGTCAAACTGGCACTTTTGGGATTTAGATAGGAGAGATTGGAGTATGTTGACAGGAAATGGAGGATAGAAAGCGATGGAACGGGATATATGCAGATGGATTGGGGAGTATAATCAAGTCATGGTCGCATACCTATAACTAGCTGTGCCGGGAAGTCTTGAGAAGGAAGAAAGGGGAATTTGATTTACTTATACTTTTTCTACTTAATTACTAATAGTTTTCTTGGTAATAGGTATTTCCCACTTTGGCGGCAGCTGTCTCTAGAATGCCAGCCCGTCGCCAATACAATAATATTTGGGGTTACCCGCTCTTATTTTAGTAACGTTTAATAAATATAATCGACTAACCACAATTATTAAATCAAGCTATGATTAAACTAAGACGATATTTAACAATAATGTAATTTAGGATACATAATCACGTCATTAACAAATAATCAGTGCGCCGTCATTTAAATGCACTTAGTCAAGTCCTAAGTCATCTTTTAAAATACGAGACATCATTCTAGATTCTACATTCATTTCTCGAGATAAATACTTATGCGTTCGGACAGGATTTCTTAAAGTTTTATCCTTTACGGCTTTGTTCACCATTTTCGATATAGATCGATACACAAACATTTGACTAATCCCAAGGGGAAGGAGAGTTATAAAAGTTGCAGTGTAACAGTATTTATCGCCAGACCAAGTATAGAAAAGAAATATCGAAACGACTTTTTAGAAAGGACGAGAATGTTAGGTTAGGTTTAATGAAGCCACTGAACCATGATCATACATATATGCAAACTATGTAAAATGTATATTGATAGTTAAACTTTTAATCAACTCTTTAACAAAGTAGGTCGTCATGTTGTTGAAATCAGAGTGGATCAATATGGGTGGTGCTATGTAACCTAAATTCATGCATTTTGGGAAATGGACCCCCAGCCGGACGTGTAACATGCTTCAATCACAGAGCACACTCCGGAGAGCTGTATTTACTCTGTATATAAAGTTGTGTAGATCCATTGTTGCATAAGTGACGTCATTGTAACTTTTATAAATGCATAGATTTAAAATGTATATTTATGTCTAATGAAAGTACGTTTTAATGTTAAATTATTTTCGTATTACGTTGCAAGACGAAGCTTGAAATGTGAAATACTATAGTTATTTTTTATGAGCTGTGTAATTTTCAGAAGTCGTCGCCTCGCAGGAGATTTTAATGAATGTATGTACTTCACACTGAAAGCATTAAGCCCCAGAATCGTAACTTGTCAACTGAGATGTTGTTGTTGTTTGTATTTAATATTTACGCGCATATATGATTAGATAGTCAAAATTCGTTAGCTACAAATGAATATTTTAAATCCAAATCCTTTGTTTAAAATACAGAACCAATTTGCCATGTAACAAACAACATCGAGTTTTTCACCTTGATTATTCAATCAATGTAAATCAATGTGAAAATTCAAAGTATGTTGTTTTTGCAGCTATGCTTTTCGGGTTTAAGGAGGTTTACCAGATTGTATGCAGGGTCTATTGTTTTAAAAGGTAGACCAATAAAGTTTCATAAAGTTGTTGTTCTTCCTCTGTATATATATATATATATATTTATTATTTAAAAAGAAAGACTAGTTTTGTTTATCACATTATTCTCGACGTGAAAAAATGCATATCTTGTCACATAGTAATAAACATCACATTTATTTTTAAATATAAAAGCTACTATTTATTAGTATAAATTTAAATTAAAAAACAATTGTTATTATGAAACGTCATCGATTCGTCGTGGCATTCCAAAGGTTTAATTTAAATGTTCATTAATTCATTTGAAAAAAAAAAATAATAATACACATTTTATTCCTAAAGTGAATGCCGTTCTACACTGAAAACAAACCACTTCCAGTGCAGCGTCGAGTCAACATAATGGATGAGCATTGCATTTGGCGAACGCCCAAATTTACTGCTAGATATTCTGTTTGCCTAGTATATAATGTACCTGTCTAATGTTCCGTATTGCTTGTTTCGATGCCGATGTGTTCACATTATTAAAACTAAAATTTGTATAGTTAAAAACGTATCGTCTTTAAGCCCTAAAGTACTTCAGCTCTCTTAACTCATTACAGATTTTAAACTAAAAACTAATGCCTAAATAAAAATGTATACATATTGTGTACATTACATACCACTATTACATTACATGGGTTTTTTCTTACATATAGTTTGTTACCAGAATTTTACAATAATGGTAGCTGGTAATTGATTCCTTATTATACTGTGGCCAAGTAACTCGACAAGTGACGAGAGGCGGAGATGTAGTGGCTTCTTTGTGTCATCATCTTCTATTGATGTTATGTTTCTACTTACCTTTATCGTCGCTGTCATTGTAATAATCATTTAAATGAAATCATGGACTTGAGTACTTCTAAATTTCGAACTATTGTAATAGCTAGCTTTGCAATACAGCATTCTTACTGACTATTAATTTGATTAAGGTAAGCATACCTACGCTTCATCTTATTATAGTTTATTACATTGAAGATATGTAAGAGACACCTCACATTGCCCTGCGCCCGAAATGAAGAAAAAAAAATAAAAACTCCATGAAAATGCTTTTGTGAATTCTTTCCATGACGGACGAAGTTAAAAGTATGTGAATATAAATAGTTTACAGAATGCTTTGCATATAATAAAACATGATGCGTTAAAGTGCCCGTTCAAGAATTTCATTTGTTATGAATGCGTTTTAGTTCAAAGGCATACTATATAGGCTATGTCATAAATTTATTTATATTATTCCGTTTTTTTATAATATACGGTGACAGATGAAGAGTCGGAAAAGATTGGATGAGGGGAGAGGATAGAGGAGAGAGGGAGTTGGGCCACCGAAAACCTCATTCATTTCAGGGAACTTCACATCTGGTTTTCTGTGAGGCCGTGGTATCGCACTGGTGGAGTCGGCCCATTCGTGCCTAACATGACTCCACCACTGTAATTGCGATTGCATTTGATATTCTTCTTTACCGAAAAAAGTAGACCTGTTGGTTTGGTGGTTAGTGAACCTCATTGCCAGAGGTCGTGGTTTCGATTCCCACCCAAGACAAATATTTGTATGATGAGATGATGATGTGATGATGATCATTTGTTCTGTGCCTGGGTATATTTTATCTATAATATGTATGTATTCCGAAGAAGAAAGAAATAGCAAGTCTGATTACCATAGTACAAATTTGCTTAGTTTGGGATCAAACGGCCCTGTGTAAAATGTGATGTATCGCAGTATGCTATTCTAGTGAACTATTTATATGAACTAACAAACTCAAGTATGGGCATTTGTTTGCTTTTGGCCTTACGAGTATTGTTTTGTTTAGACATACCCATGTTTTTATAATCAAATTATTAACTAATACTATTTTCAAATTAGGCTAGTAAGTCGCTAATATGGGAGTGTGTGAGATGCTCAAAAACATACATACATTAATGTAATTGCCCCTTTAATTGTTAAATCACAATATAAGTAAAAGTGGTATATGTTTTAAATAACCCCAACGTGAAAACTAAAAAACTAAAGAAAATAGCTGTAAATTAGTAAAGAAAATAGCTGCTGGACTTCAAACGGCTGAGTAAATTATCATAACATATAGCTAAAAACACTCTCGGTCTTTAATACTTTTCAACCAAAGACGTCCGCAAAAAAATCCGTTCATTCGTTTAGGAGATACAATGCCGTGGACAGACATAGTTACACACCGATACAGATGCACACATATAAACATATAACACCTTTTTATCATTAAAATCTTTATTTCATGCACTGGAATCAAAATAATATAAAACTGTAACGCAGAATAATTAAAAAGAATTAGCATCATTTGATCATTAATAAACAGTAACAGTTATTCGAAACTGAACCGTTTAATTAAAGACTCTATTGGTAAGCAAAATCCGTACAAATATTAATGTCATGTTTAGTATATAATTAGCATACAGTGGCAGAATCAATTATTTAATTTCGCCTAAATTCTTTTGTCGCTAAACGATAATTGTTTTTTTTTTTTCAATTAGATATTGAGAAACTAGTCAGAACTATTTAGACAGAGAGTCAGAGGTACCCGAAACTGAAGGGCTTGTATGAAAGGTTTAAAGACACTAGTGAAAGCTCGCGATGTAGGTGTGGATAGAAGAAGTGGTTTTTGTTTCTGCCTACCTGGGAGAAAGTACGCGTTTCTTATAAAAGATATTGAGAATTACATAATACGATAAAGTACAGTTTATCACTGTCGTAAAACACGACGAAAACATATTTTAAATCTACAAAACATACGGAAGACAGAAATATTAAATAAAACACGTCTGAATGATTCATTAATCAGGATTAAGAACAAAAGTATACGAATATTGCTAAAATTATAATCTATACGTTTAGTTTTAAGGTGAGTCACAGCACCGGGTCGACGTCTCGAGTGAATCCCCGTTATCACACAGATGAGGAACGTAGCGTGACCTTGATCTTTATAATTATATTCAGTTATCAGATTGTTTATTTTCTGAAATGTAAGTTACATTTGTTGAATTATCTTAAATTGTTGTGTTGTGTTCATGTCTACATTGTTTTCATATTATAATATAATATATTATAAAATATATTTCTTGAAATAGTTCCAGTAGTAAAAACCGTGATTTAATAAATTATCAAATTGTATGACCTTAGCTTATTAGTTCAAATTAAAAAAAAACAGTTAAATTTTTATTCTTTATAACCTTTAACTCTATGTTTACTAAATTTATAAAACATACAATCCCGAAATCAAAAATTCTTACAAACACAATAAAACATCAAGCATGGGCTAGCAACACAATCTTTTTAACTCTATTCCAGTTCTAACGGAAATCTGAAAAACCTTCTTAAGATTTAAATCATAATTAGGTATGATGTAATGCTTTATTACAGGTTTGTATTATTATTATTATTATTTTTTTTTTATATTAGCCTACCAAAGTGACTCCACTTTGCCTGATAGAAAGCAATAGGTGGAGTCAAAGAGTGGTGGTCACCATCCTCATTGCATGTCTAGTCAATGCAGCATGGTGACCCACACTATGGCGGCCTGGTGAGATGCTTTTTCACGCCCCGCTTAAAAGACCCGGGATCAAAGTTGGAAGGAAACACGTGCGCTGGTAGAGAATTCCAGGCTTTTACCGATCGGCACAAGAAAGAAGAGCCAAACCGTTTAGTTCGGGTACTTATATTTTCGACGCACAAACGGTGACTCCTCAGGCCAGCACGTGTAGTCCTGTACAGGAAGGGAGAAGGTGGGACCAATTGGAAGAGCTCATCAGAACACTCCCCGTGATGTAGGCGATAGAGGACTGCCATAGAGGCGACATCTCTTCGCAACTGCAGAGGCTCAAGAGACTGGGTGATCTCAGGACAGTCGATAATGCGGACTGCGCGCCGCTGCAACCGATCGAGAGCGTCAAGCAGACACTGCGCATAGCCGTCCCAGAGATGAGAGCAGTACTCCACGCAGGAACAAACCTGGGTCTTGTACAAAAGACACAGTTGCTCGGGCGAGAAGAACCGTCTCACCTTGTTCAAAACGCCGAGCTTTCGCGAGGCCGCCTTAGTGACACTCTCAATGTAATCGCGCGGATTGATTATGTCTTTTAAAAGTAAATTAAACGCTTTTTGTACGTCAAACAAAAAATTGAATACAAACTTTTTTGGTCAAATTTAAATGTTTTGTCTAAGGTTTTGGACCAAACTCTCATCTAACTACCCTTGAAGTACATCCTTTCAAATAAAAAAAAGAATCATCGAAATCTATTTTCGAGTTATTCGTCCATTTGTCGCGCACATGCTTAACGCAAATTTAAGACTTATATGGTTTTATCATGGATGCCATTGTCAGAACTGGACCAATTGCAAATTGAAATGGGATCACTCGGGAATCACCATCACCAGCAAAAAAAAAAATACGGTCGAATTGAGAACCTCCTCCTTTTTGAAGTCGGTTGAAAAGAAAAGGAAGAGAGTGTGGTATATTTGCATTATGATAAATCATATCAAAGTAATTCTTCCTTACATATTTTGATAACATATTTCTTTATAATGTTTTTCTATAGATAATGACGAAAAGAAATAGATAGCACCCTCTTACTCTGCAATATCAAAAACTAAAAAAAAAAAAAAAAATATTATAAAACCGATGTTTACTTGGCGATTTTTTTAAAAAGTGACGACATCTTATACCTTAAAACCAGCTAGTCTTGTTTATACATAACTTTTAAATACTACCTTAGTAATAAAATTCTACTATTGCCATCAGAACAATCTTGTTAAAAACTAAAAGTCAGTAGGTATTCAGAAAAGTCTTTGTAGAAGCATTCAGCCAGCAAGAACATTCTTCCTCGTTTGGAATTACTCCAACTTTTAAAGTGCAAAAACCCCTACGACTTCGTAGGGGTTTTTGCACAAGAAGTAAGGACCAACACTGATATATTAGAAAACACTGATATATTTAGTATCAGTGGCAAGACTTAGTTTTTATACTGCGGTGAGATTGATCACAAATCCTCGTAATAGTGACGAGTTTGCCAAATGACGATATGGTGCTAATTATGCTCTTTTTTAGGGTTCCGTACCCAAAGGGTAAAACTAAGACTCCACTGTCCGTCTGTGATCAGGCTGTATCTCATGAACCGTGATAGTTAGACAGTTGAAATTTTCACAGATGATGTATTTCTGTGGCCGCTGTAATAACAAATACAAAAAACTACAGAATATAAAAAATATTTAAAGGGCTCCCAGACAACAAACGTGATTGTTTTATTCGTTTTTGCTTGATATTAATAACGGCAACAGGTAGACGCTTAAAATATTCACAGAAAATTTAGTTATATATTAACATAAAAAAATAATAATTAAATTAATATAAAACAAATATTTAAGATGGCTCCCTTTGTTTGACTATAAGTTTAAGACAAATAAAAACGTTTTAAAATGGTTGTTTTGATTTTATGGTTAAATTTAACATTTAGTTAAATTTAATTAAATTTCCAAATTAAATTAAATTTAACATTTAGTTAAATTTAATTTAATTTGGATAAAAAAATGGTAGGAATAGAAGCCAGTCATAATCAGTAAGTCGTATATTTGCCTGAGCCTTTATTTAGATTTATAGATCATTAGGAAATAATATAACGGACGTCCAATGACGCTGTGTTCATCAACATCAACATGTTTCCTTTAAGAAACCTACATTTTTAAAGTTTTAACGAGACATATTTTAACAGCTTATAACTGAAGTATATTATAACTTAGTGTCTTACGGTTTTGTTACTCTACCTGTAGAATATAAATTATTAATGTATTAAGTGGATAAAATTCAAATTTTAGTAAAATTTTAAGAAGCGAATAACGCTTAAAAGTCCCGGTACCCCTGTTGTACTTGTATATGCATAAATTGTGTGAGTAATTAGTAACACAGTTCATATGTGCAAAGATAAAATTATTGTCTTGAACTAAAAAATGTAGTGTGAAAGCCAAGTTCAAAGTGCAAATCATTGATAATATAAATTCTGCTTCACATCTAACATCGATTTCTTGTAAAAATTCATAGTGAAAGTTTTTAACCTGTAAAATACTAGTCTATGCCTAAAAAATTGTGAAACAGTAAACTTAGAAGCAAAACCGCTCTAAGACTATAATTTTGCTCATAGAAAAACCGGACAAGAGACCGAACAATTAATAATTATTATAACTTACAATTAAATTATACTAAATAAATGGAAAGTAAAAAGATCCATAATCTACAGAATGGTAATGCGAACTTCGCCGTGCGATTTCCTGTTACCCATGTTTACATTATATTTAATTTTATCCAGCTTGAGTGATAATGTTTATTCGCATGTGTCAGTTATAAGAATAGTGAATCCAATTTTCTCAGCCCCTAGGGAATTACCTCGATACAGATACTTAGTATAAATTGCTCGTCTAAAATGTTATGAGGCACAGTTCATAGTGTTTCTTGTAAGAACAACAAGTAGTAACTCTCTAGGTAAGAGATCAATCTACTTATGAAACACATAAAAATCAATGCATCATAAACATAAAAAAAATACGTAAATAAGATCAGACATCAGAGGAGGCAAAGGCCCAAAAATTAAAAAAAGATAATTAAATTCTCTCTAATTTTATTAAAGTGAAGAACCTTTCAATATTAGTAAGATAATAAAACATTTTGATGTATGACATGTAAGTCAGATGTAACTGTCCGTAAAATGCCATATTTTTTGATGATGCTAATGTCTGTTTTCCTACCCTACATTCAATAAGCAGGTTATTAATTCGTTTTAATTTCAGTTCAACATGCAGAGAATGACATTAATATTTGCTGCCGTCGTGGTGTGCGCATACGCACAAGCACCGATGTCCTTTGAGTACGAGGAAAGGTAATCATTTTATTTAATTTAAAACCTACTTTAAAGGGATGGTTTCGTTGATCCTATTGTATCTCTTACTTTTTGTGTTTGGTAATTTTCAGAAAACTCCTATAAGCAGGGACTTTTAGACTAACTTATTTTTCCTACCTTCTTTATTTTCTACTTATTTTTCGTTACCTTCTCATTTTCTGTAGTTTTGTAACATAACAAAATGTAACAGGTGCCTGACACATACTTAAGAAATGGAAACAATTACTGCTATCACCTTCCTAATCATCATTTAGACTGAGCTACTACTTGTGCAATATCTAAAGCCTTATATTCTGTTCTAAAACCAGGACATGCACCACTTTGATCTTAACTCTTCGTCTAATAATTTTACAAACAAAATGTTTTTAGTTTACATGGGTTTATAAATTATATTACAGTTACCAAATATTTCGACTAATCTGATTTAAAAAAAAATGTTGTAGGTATCCTGATCATGAACAATCCTATGTTCGTCATCCAAGAGATTTGACTTGGGAGACAAACGCTGGCAGAGGAAAAGTCTTTGGAACTCTTGGAAACACAGATGACTCGCTATTCGTAAGTATATGACTTTTATTCCACTTAGTAAAAGTAGCACCAGGTATCACGACAATATTATTAAATATTAGCTCAAGAGTTTTTTGATAACTGATTTCCTAATTAGGCTGAACATTCAAATCCCAGAAAAAAAACTCCTGGTACTTTGACAAATAACTGTACTACAAAATTACTCAAATTTATTGGTTTATAAACAATTGCAATATTGAAATTTTTCAACTTGCCAAGCATTTGATCCCAAGTCCGACGCCTTAGCGCTTACGCTACCGCCGTTTTAATTACAATTCAAACAAATGTCTGACCATCTTTGAACAGGGCAGAGGTGGCTACAAGCAAGACATTTTCAACGACCACCGTGGTCATTTGCAAGGCCAAGCTTACGGTTCAAGATCTCTTGGCGCTTACGGAGACAGTACTTCTATGGGTGGCAAATTGGACTGGTCTAACAATAACGCAAGGTTGGGTGCTGATATAAACAAGGAAATTGGAGGTCGTAGTGGAGTAAGTTCAAGTGTGCCTATTAAAGTATTGGTCTTTCAGGAGTATTTAACCAATTCTAAGTCAAACTTCGTGTTATATATAGTATGACTGTAAATATTTGGTGCCAAAAGAAGGTTATGGCTTTTTTATTTTATTTAGTACATTCTACAATAAGGATCTAATGTAAAGTGGTCATCCTACTCTTCAGATGCTTTAGACCAGGCACTTCTCTTAAAAAAACCAGGAAAAATTCATATCATAATACAAATTATCATGTGAATTTTAAGTATACTGTTATATCGTATTAATTCATGAATTTAATTAGTGACCATATTTTTGGCTTCTGCTCTTTGATGGTTAGTTAACTTGTTGGTTATAAAACATAAAGTAGCATTTTATTAATACCTAACATAACGTATCTTTTAGATGACTGTCACCGGTGAAGGCAAGTGGAACCCTGACAGGAACACCAGGTTTATGGCTGGGGGCCACGTACAGAAAACTTTTGGACACAACAGACCTGATGTAGGGTTTCAAGCAAGATTGGAACATGACTTTTAAAAATGGATGTGTCGTTTAGTATTTTGACAAGACGTGCATGCTTCTAGCATCGCATATCATTTTGTAAATATTTATTATGAGTAGAATAATAATAAGTAGATTTTTTTAAACGAGTTTGTTAACTTTTAATTAACTGTTTCTTATTTAGTCAAGTTGTAGGAATGCAAATGTAAATACATATTAACTTTGTTAGCTTGTTAATAAAATAAATGTTTTTAAGTTAAAAGAGCTAATTTCATTTAGTAGGCGATAAGTACAAATCCCTCCTCACCTTCCAATTACCGTAAGCCCATTCTATGGCCGTTTACATATTTTATCCATCGCTTTGCAGTCAGTCCAATTACTGGAAGAAAGATTATTTTCACATCAGTACGTAATGCGAGCAAAGATTACAATTAGGTTACAAGAATAAAAATAGTATCTTTTTGCTGCAAATATTTAATATTGAATAATATAATAATAAGTAAGTACAGTATTACACGGATATTATACATAGTGTTACTAAGAACTAAAAGGTATTTATTACAGTTCTTTTCGTCCCCACACTGTCAATAACTCAGTACCTGGATCTAACTACGAATAGTCTGGAAAATTCTTTATGAATTTTGTGTTCAGCAAGACGTACACAGTATAATAAAATACTCAATATTTCTCACCCAAAGTAGACATCGGGTGCCAATTACAGTACTAAGGGAATTTGGTGTTAATTTGGATACATATGTCTGCTTACTTAAGAGGTACTAAAATACTATTTATAAAGTAAAATAAGTAGTTATAAGAAATGTTTTGCACTTCTATCTCCCGCTTGACAAATATCAGCAGCTTGGTATTTGGATATGTCACGGTTATGAGTTATGATTTACATACAGATGTTTGCATATGGGTTAGATAAGTCCTTAAAATATAAACTTCTTTTATAAAGCCGTTAGCCGTGTGTGTGTGCGTGAGTAGGATAGGTCCACTCTATCTCTTTCCGTTTACTAAGAAATTAGGCTGTTATTTATCCGACAGTTGAAAAATATGATGTTTCACATTGTAAAATGTGAATATAAGCTAATAAATCATGTTCTTAAGACCACCAGTTGACGTCCAGACAAATAGACTAGGAATAGAGACAGACCGTATGGCACTTGCAGCTACGAATAGGGGTAGCATATTAGCTCGAAGGTTTGCTTGTAGCAGTGTTCAAGAAAAGATGACAATGTTCAAATTGTCAAAGTATTGTATTGTACCAAGCATATTCTCAAAGTTTCTACACGAACAACTTACGGCTAAAGTATACCAAAAGAGCGTTAGATGTCCTGTGCGTACAAAATAACAATACTTCTTGCTCGGATTTGTTTGCTGAGGCCCGTACCGATAGCTTCCAAGTGATTATTTGCAAGAAAACAGCTTCCTTGTTAAACGGTGCGGGGCAGTCGGATTATCTATTTATTCAAATATTTAAATATATTTTTTTTCTTTATTATTATTATTTTTAAGACAACTCCCGCACTATGATATTAATTCCTGTATCCCGGAGGTCTTTACAAACATCCTCGGTGCGTCAGTGTATTGGCAAGGTGAAAACTTAAACCACTGCGCCATCCGTGCAGTCTTAAGAAGTTTATTATTTGTAATTGTGTAGTACTTAGTACTTCTTTAAAGCCTCTATTTTATCAACATAAACGACGACAGTTACTTAATTTCTTATTAATTTGTAAAATACCTAGGCTTGGTTCCCAAGGACTTCCATTTTGGGGTATCACGAGTCCCCTGCAATAGAGGGACTATGACGGTTTCAATCGGTTTAAGTCTGACATACCATCTCACCCAGAGCCCCGGTGAGGTGATGACCCGTGTAGGTTTCTAAATAAACAAAAAAGACAGTACCTAGGCTTATGTTTTAAGCGAAAATTCAAATCTACAATATTTATCACACCGTCCGACCTTCTTACAAATAACATGCAAAATAAAATTAAATAACACTAACATTTCTCGGGTAAACGTCTTCGAAATCCGATCCAAACTTGTGTCTGAAATCGAAACTTCTTTATTATAAGTTTCAGATTGGGGTCGACTTAACCCAGTCCAGTTTAACCCCACGAAGACACAGGTTTAAAAGGCTAAAAAGATACCATTGGTCGTATCACCTCAATTTGACTGCATCAGCCAGTATCAGAATTCTTGGCGTCAATATATCAAGCGAAGTCCAGTTTCGCGGTCACTTAGAGGGTAAGACCATATTAGCCTCGAAGAAGCTTAGTGTGCTAAACAGATCGAGACAGTTTTTCACATGTCACACGAGATGTAGCTCCACTCTGCATCCTCCATCGCTTATATCATGGGGAGTGTTCAGAGGAATAGTTCGGACTTATACCGGCTGCAGGTTTCCACCGTCATCCTACGCGACAAAATATCCATCCCCATCACCTGGACGATTGGCACTCCACTACTGTGCGCTTTTTGTCTCGCACAACCAGCCTATGGAACAAATTGTCGCCTGCTGTATTTCCGGACCGACACGACCTTCAAACCTTCAAGAAAAGAGCGTACCTAACCTACCTACCCTCCTACCTAAAAGGCCGGTAACGCACTTGTGACTCTTGAGTTCCGGTTGTCGTTCGTCCCCTATGGCATAAAAAAAAATATATATATATAAGTACCTGGTACGTACGAGTATGTACCTGATATAAGTTTTCTGTGACCAAAGAATTTCTTTTTTGTTATTTATCATATAAACAACACGATAATGCAATTATACAAAACATAGTTGTACATAAGCATTAGAAAACCTAAGCGGCCTGTAATTAAAGTGCAGCGTTAGTCTATGTCATTAATTATTGACAGTGTTAATTGATATTTTCTAAAAAGCAAGATGATGATGCCGAAAAACTGATATCGTGTAACGAAAATATTTCAGTTTAACAGTATTTGGATAATTAAGATTCTATGCTCAAGCTGATGTCAAATTGTTGACGGAGAAATAAAATTTGAAGCACTATCCTCATCATACTTTAGGCCTTATCCTATTTATTTGTGTTCAGCGCTAAACATCTCTAGGAATTCCTCGAAATTTCTGTCGCTTGCTACTGTAAACGGTATTGATAACGAACGTGTAAGATTATCTATCTATCTATCTATCGATGTAAGTTTATCAATACCGTTTACAGTAGCACGCGACAGAAATTTCGAGGAATTCCTAGAGATGTTGTATTTTATTTTGTTTTATTTAAAAATAATAGTTGAAAAATGACAGAGAGTGGTTTCAGATTTATCCAGTTATTGAAAATTGAAATGTCATTTGTAATTCAGTTTCACAATTCATTAAATGAAGTCACGGATTATTCATAAATCAAATTGACTGTCGACGCCGATCATAAATCAGTCGATGTCTGAAATAAATTCAATTTATTCTATTGGTATACTCAGGCATCATTATACTTACATCATCTTACGTTTTCGAATCAGATTTAAATCACTTTTTATTTCATGAATGAAAGGTCTGCTAAATGTGGAAAAGGCGAAGTGTATCAGGAAAGTGGCAAATGGCGTTCCGCCTCTGCTTTAATTCGTATGAAAACTTTTTTTTGTTGTTTTTTGTAAAAAAATAATATAAGATGGCTATTTTCATAACGATGATATTGTTATTTCAATATATATCAATTATGTACTTATTAGTAAGCAATTTAATCGCTAGCCTTAAAACCGGTAGTTGTGTTAGCTTTAAGTATTTAACCAGAAGAACTATTGAATTCTTGGCAATAAGACGGTTATATTACCTATCGAACGATTTCTTTCAGTTTGATTTGGATTGAGTTGCGCATCCTTAGCTGGTTAATATGTGTTTAAAAATATCGTAACATATAAATCGTTACAATATTTTAAATTATTAATGGAGAAAAGTTGCCGGTCTGTTTGATACAAAAATTTAACTCTAATTTATTAAAATACATAAATAATTATAGTGTAAGCCACATGTTTGTTGGTTTTGGGGAGTGATATGGTGATGTAAATTATAATAGATACAATACCTAAGTTAAAACATCTGACAAACATTAAAACATCAAGTGTGGACTAGCAACACCCGTAGTGTTAATAATCCTTTTTTACTCTATTCACGTTCTCATGAAAATTTGAAAAAACATTTTAAGATTTAAATCATAATTAGTTATGTTGTATGTAATGCTTTGTTACAGGTGTGTATTACGTCTTTTAAAAGTAAATTAAACGCCTTGTATTTGTCGAAGAAAAAGAAAAAGGAAATACAAACTTTTTGGTCAAATTTAAATGTTTTGTCTGAGGTTTTAGATTTCATATGTAGGATTTTTGTATGTAAACCAGTAAAGTCGTACATATATAAAATATTTGGTATTCCCTATAAAATTCACTCTGATAATACGAGTGTTATCCTGTAATAATAAAAGGACAGGAAGAGAGTGTGGTATATTTGTATTATAATAAGTCCTGTTAAAGTAATTCTTCATTAGATATTTTGATAGCATCCTTAGTTATGTTTTTCTATAGATAATCGGACGGCACGTCCCTACTCTGCAGCATCAAAACAGTTAATCGAATAATTATAAGACCATGTTTACTTTACGATATTTCTAGATAGTGAGATAGTGACGACATCTTATAACTTGAAACCAACAAGTCTTATTTATACGAGTACATATGAACATTTATCTGCATTTTTCTCCTTTTGCTTCTGCTTTGTTTCATGAGAAATCAAAAAATTTAGCGATGTAAATTACATAACCCGAATTGTTTTTGTTCAAAAACTTTAAAATAATACCTTACCTTAAACTAAAACTCAATAGATATTCAGATAAGTTTCTGTAGAAGCATTCAGCCAGCAAGAACATTCTTCTTCGTTTGGCATTACTCCAACTTTAAAAAAACACTACGTGTAAGGACCAAAACACTCCGATATATCTAGCATCAATGGCACAACTTAGTTTTTATTGCGGTCGATTGATCACAAATTCCCTTAAATATGTGTTCAATATGATTAGAACGACGACATTTGACAAAGGACAATTTGGTAGCTAAGTCTGCTGTTTTCAGGTCTCGTCTTATTCGTATTAAGTACTTACCTTTTAATTTTCTAAACGTTTCAAAAACGTTCACTGGCCTTGGTCATGTGCTGATTGATTTAATTTTATTAAAAATTAAATCAATCAGCACGTGAAGCGTTGTATTTCCCCGAAATGAGTGAGGTGTGCGGAGGCCAAATTCCTCTTTCCTCTTTCGAATATCCTCATCCCCAACAAATTGTCGCCTGCCGTATTTCCGGACCAATACGACCTTCAAACCTTCAAGAAAAGAGCGTACTCCTACCTAAACGGCCGGCAACGCACTTGTAACTCTTGAGTTGCGGGTGTCCATGTGCGGCGGTAGTCATTTACCATCAGGTGACCCGTCTGCTCGTTTGCCCCCTATCGCATGAAAAAAATCCCCGATCTCTTCTTTTCCCTCCCCGCAACCCCATCCCTCATCATTCCCTTTCGGTTTATTTTTTGCTATGCTTTTCTACATACTGTATCTATTAAAGAGACATATTGAAAGTATGCGAGTGGCTGAAGAACCTTCTACCTCATCGCCGGACTCGACAACGGAAGTATTTAACATCTTTATATGTATCTCGTTGATTCGCGCTGACAAAATTATATTAAATTTTTTGAAACGCCAAACTTCACAAGGTGATTAGTACATAAACAGGTCGAATTCAAGAATGCAATCCAAAGTTGTAAGTTCTTTACGCTGTTAATAAATGTGCTGACGTTAAAACGACATCTACACTTAACTCACATCCTCTTCGCTATTTCTCACATTTTTGAGTCCAAAAACATTCTTAAGGTCAGGCCTAGATAATTTAATTTATTAATCTGCTCTACATACAACCGAGTTACAGATGTATATCGGTAGTAGAAGTCTCTGACAACACGTCACCTTTTTAAAGTTTTTTCGTTTTGTCTTAAAGGTACAGTAAAAAATATATTTTAGTTAAATTAAATTAAATTTGGATAACAAAATCTCTGGAATAGAAGCCAGTGAAATAAAGTAAATCGTGTATTTGCCTATTCCTTTATTAAGATTTATAGATCATTAGGAAATAATGGGACGGACGTCCAAGGAGGCTGTGTTCCATCATGTTTGAAGAAACCTAATTTTTAAGGTCTTACTTGCTTGACATATTTTAATAGTTTGTAACTTAAGTATACAAGAAAGCATACAACTATCACGATTATTTGTGTCTTACGGTTTTGTTACTCTCCCTGTACACGCAACATGTACATTATTAGTTAATTATTGTTGGATAAATTTAAAATATTTGTAAAATTTTAATAAGCGAATAACGCTAAAAAGTCCCGTTCCCCCAATTGTAAAATAGTGAGAGTAATTAATGACACAGTTCATCTGGAAAAAGATAACATTATTATGTCTTGAACTAAAAATGTTGTGTAAAAACCAGGTTCCAAGCACAACTAGTTAATAATATAAATTCCGTTTCACATATGTACAACATCAACTGCTTGTCAGTGAAAATTGTTAATCTGCAAAATACTGTCTATGTCTAAAAAATTGTCAAAAAGTAAACTTTTTTTTAGACAACTCCAGCATTAGTATTAATTTCTGTGTATCGGGGTACTTTAAAAACATTAAACGAACGGACAACAATTTGAGGATTACACAAAGTGTTGTCAAGTGCGGGAATCGAAATCACAACACTCGGCGCGGCAGCGTGTTGGCGAGGTGACTACTAAGACCGCTACGCCATCTGTGCAGTCTATACTTTAAAGCATAACCGCTCTAAAACTGTAGTTTGGCTCATAGAAAAAAACCGGACAAGAGTGATCGAAGCGGGTGACTGAAATCAAACAAGAATTATAATAACGTACAAGTAAATTATACTAAATGAATACAAAGTAAAAAGATCTATATATTCTACAGAATAATAATGCGAACTTGGTTGTGCAATTTCCTGTTACCCATATTTACATTATATTTAATTTTATCCAGCTTCAGTGATAATGTTTACCCGTATATGCAAGTCATAAGAATAGTAAATCGAATTTTCTCAGCCCCTAGGGAATTACCTGGATGCAGATACTCAGTATAAATGGTTCGTCTAAAATGTTATGAGACACAGTTCATAGTGTTTCTTGTAAGAAGAACAAGTAATAAGTCTCTAGGTAAGAGATCAATTTTATTTTCTAAGATTTCGTATTTTGGTTAGTGTTGAAGTTAAGTTAAGTAGCGATTATGTGTTGCGTTTAAAAACTTATGAATCACCTAAAAATCCATCTATCATATAAGTAAAAAAAAATATGTGAATAAGACAGACATCAGAAGAGGCAAAGGCCAAAAATTAAAGAAGATAATTAAATTCTCTTAGATTTAAATGTTCTTAAAAACCTAACCTAACCTAACCTACTTTCAAAAAGAAGGTTATCAATTCGTTTCAATTTCAGTTCAACATGCAGAGCATGACATTAATATTTGCTACCGTCTTGGTGTGCGCATACGCACAAGCACCGATGGACTTTGGGTACGAGGAAAGGTAATCATTTCATATTATTTAAAACCTACTTTTAGGTGATGGTTTCATTGATGCTATTAAATTAATTTCTCTTAATTTTCTTGGGCTTTTTCAGAAAGGTCCTATAAGCAGAGGGACTTTTAGATCAATTTATTTCGTTACCTTATTACTCATTTTTATGTAGTTTTGTAACATAACAAAATGTAACAGGTGCTTGACACATACTTAAGAAATGAAAACTATTTCTGCTATCACCTTCATAATCATCATTTCGACTGAGCTACTACTTGTGCAATTCGTAAATCCTCATATCCTCTTCTAAAAATAATAATTTGATGGACATTCACCACTTTGATTTTTCACTCTTAGTCTAATAACTTTACAAAAACAAAAACTGTTTGCAGTGTACATGGATTTAGAAATTATTTACAGTTACCAAATATTTGAACTAGTCTGATTAAAAAAAAAATATGTTGTAGGTATCCTGATCACGAACAATACTACGTTCGTCATCCAAGAGATTTGACTTGGGAGACAAACGCTGGCAGAGGAAAAGTCTTTGAAACTCTTGGAAGCACAGATGACTCACTATTCGTAAGTCTATGACTTTTATTCCACTTAGTAAAAGTAGCACCAGGTATCACTGATTTCCTAATAAGACAGAACAATCGGGTCAAAAAAATATTCATTGTCGTCATATAAACTGCAGGTCATAGGAATCTCTCAAAAAAAAAAAATGCTTTTCTGTTATTTAGACAAATAGCTGTGAAACAAAATTACTCAAGTTTATTGGTGAACAAACAATTGCAATATTGAAATTTGCAACTTGACAACCATTTGATTCCAAGTCATTAGCCTTAGCCATTAAGCTACCGCAGCTATAATTAATTTGATCATCTCTGAACAGGGCAGAAGTGGCTACAAACAAGACATTTTCAACGACCACCGTGGTCATTTGCAAGGCCAAGCTTACGGTTCAAGATCTCTAGGCGCTTACGGAGACAGTACTTCTATGGGTGGCAAATTGGACTGGTCTAACAATAACGCAAAATTGGGTGCTGATATAAACAAGGAAATTGGAGGACGAAGTGGAGTTGGAGTGGAGTTAAACTGTGCCAATTAAAGTAATGGTCTGTCAGGAGTATTTTAACCAAATCTAAGTCAAACTTCGTGTTATATATAGTATGACTATAGTAAATATTTGGTGCCAAAAGTTGGTCATGGCTTTTTTATTAATAAAGTAGATTCTAAAACCTTAAAGTTGGCTCAAACATATGGTTGGGGTCTAATATAAAGTGATCGTCGTACTCTTCAGATGCTTTATACCAGTAATTTCTCTTTGTTTTTTTTTTTAAGAATTTAACTCATAATACAAAGGGGCATACCTATGTTGCAATTCCAGGTCTAGAGCCAAAAAAACATCATACATACCTACATACATACATTCGCAAAAAAATAACCCTTCTTATTGCGCAGTCGGTTAAAAAAGTATATACTTAAGTTAACTTTCTAAACTTTACCTATTCTCCAGATTACTGTAACCGGGGAAGGCAAGTGGAAACTGGATAAGAACACCAGATTAAGTGCTGGAGGTCATGTACAGAAGACATTTGGACATGAAAAGCCTGATGTTGGGTTAGAAGGAAGAATTGAACATGACTTTTAATGTCGAAAAATAAATAAAAATCTTCTTATTGATATAATATATAATACATAAACTAACACATTTGCTCATATTTACTTTGAATATTCTATTAATATTTTTTTACTAAAATGTTATTTTTTTTGTGATAGCATTGTCATTGACATAATCATTGTCAATGAAATAAGACTAAGAGTGATCCTAAGACGGATGTACATATATGTTAACAAACATTGAAGAAATATTTAATAATTGGACTTTAAAAAAGTAGACAACCGACTTCAATACGTCTATCATTAAATTTAAGACTAATATGGTTTTCTTATGCATGCAATTGTCTCAGCTGGACCAAACTCTCATCTAACTACCCTTGACATCACCCTACCATTGTACATCCTTTCCAATTAAAAAATAATCATCGAAATCGGTTGGCGTGATATTGAGTTGTCATTTGTCGCGTACATGCTTAATGCAAATTTAAAACTTATATGGTTTTCTCATGGATGGAATTTACAGAACTGGCCCAAATTAAAAATCATCAAAATCGGTTCACCCAGTCAAAAGTGAGATCACAAACATAAAAAAATACAGTCGAATTGAGAACCTCCTCCTTTTATGAAGTCGTTTGAAAATTGAAAAATTACGGAAAACAAGTTTTTTTGCATAATGGAGTACCGTCCATACGTCTTCTTTACGTAATGAGAAAGTAATAACTGATTATTAAGTCACTATTTCTTACAAAACATCGTAAGCTCACGCTTTGTCCCATAGGGATAGGCAGAGACAACAGCCCGCCACTTGCTTCTATCCCTACGTACATCACAATCTCCCTCTACTGTCATTAAACTTGTCCTCTCTTCAGAAATAATAAATATACTCATATTTATCTGAAGTATTTTTATTTCATATCCACATCTTATATTCCTGTCTGAGACAATGCAGTTCTTTGTCTGTTTTTTACATTAGAAACAGAAATAGAACAGACTAATTCACTAAAACCCGTTACATATTCTTTTAGCTATTTCTAAGAATAATATAAATATAGACCTCTAAATAAAAATTGGTTACCTTACTCAGTAAAACTATCAGGTTCCTATGAATTGTGCAAAGCTAACGTTAACTGTGAGCCTGACTAAACACATTTATTACGGTGTCATTCGCCAAAAAGCGGTTTAAGATATTGTTTGCACGTTGCCGTAAAAAGATTTTTACCACGCTACTACAGTTACGTGCACTAACGAAAGTAAAAACATCACCCGACAACAGTAGCAAATTTCTGTGAACCTGTTTGATTTGGTTTTTTAATTTTGTAACATACATACATACACACAGTCACTCCCGCATCCCTGAAGGGTTTAAGACAGAGGCGTTATTAATTTAATTTTGTACATGTGGGAAATATTGTCTTGGAAGTATTTATACTAAATAAAAACTGTATAATTAGTTACAAATATCAACCGCCGGTAAAATAGAATACTTTGTAGGTCTTATTAAGTAGTATTTAGGCAAATACATTTACAGTTAAGTACACAGATACATGAGCTTCTGGCTGTTTCTTGAAGAGGTAGGCAGAGGTATATTAGAAGCCAAGACTTTGCCAATCAGAATTTGGTCCCACTAATGTAATAGAAAGTGTAAATGCTGAAAGACAATGTTTATACTAATGGATAGATTGGGAGGAATAATAAAGCTGTAGCCGGACCGAGCTCTTTACACATTGATACCTGAGATAACTTCTTACAGATAAGTATAGACACAAAAGTATACAATAAACTAACTATTAATACTAAAAAAATGCATTGTTTAACAGACGAACAGTAGTTAACACACTAGTTTCAAGTAATGAGAACCACGGGTTTCTAGTGTGCAACTATTTTACACAAGATTCTATAAAAAAAAATGTTTTTACGACAAATCAATTACGATAAATTACAAAGATATGTACATATATTACATTTAATCAATTATGATTGACATATTACATGACATATTTATGTATGTTTAGGATTTAGACATCGATACATTAAATTTATACGGGATGTTTTGAATTGCATTATTTTATTAAATTGTATATTTATTAACAATATTATAATAATATTATGTCGAATATCATACATGCATTACAGATGAAAAACAATAAAAACATGTAAATCATTCAACATAATTTTAAATAATCAATGGATAGTATTATTCAGTGGTAGAGCCATGCTTAGACACGAATGGGCCGACTCGACCGGTGCGATACCACGGCTTCACAGAAAACCGATTGTGAAGTAACGCTTGCGTTGCATTTCCCCGAATTGAGTGAGGTTTCCGGAGGCCCAATTCACCCTCCCCCCTTTTCTCTCCCCTCATCTCCTTTCACCTCTTTCACCTCTTTCCCATCTCCTCATCCCTCCTCTCTTCTTTCCACTCCCTGCATCACCCATCCCTCATCACCCTCAAAGGTGGGCAGCGCACTTGCGACTCTTGAATTGCAAGTGTCCATGGACGGCGGTGTCACTTACCATCAGGTGACCCGTCTGTTCGTCTGTTCCCCTATAGTATAAAAAAAAAGATTAAACTCGAACATGTCAAGAAGATAAAAATAATATATATGTAAATATATACATATATATATATATATACACACATATATATACATATATATATATGTATGTGTGTATTATCTTACACGTCCTACATCAAATATGAACCTTGACGATGTCTTTTTAATAAACAGAGACAAAGTTACTCACAATTACAAACTTAATAATAGCTCTTTTGTGGTTGCAATTAGTTACAAGTTAAAAATTAGAATGCCCGACTGCAATATTCATACTGTCCTTTTTCTTTCTAACGACTCTCGACATCTTATACGGCATATCACTCCCAGTATTAAAACGATTGAAATGGTACCTCAAGTGTCGAAATACATCAAGCTATCTAGACATAACCTTCCTTCATGCGCAGACGGATAACACGGATAACACTTTAGTTTTGGTGTTGATAATAGTTAAGATTTGCAATCTTAACTGTTATCATTTAAAAACAACAGAAACCTGACTGGGGAAGAACTACTGAACCCTGATGAACTCTTTAAGGTCAAAAACAAGAGTAAACATATCGTAACAAAAATGGCACGCATGCAAGAGCTCCCATTAACAAAGGAGCACATTTAAAGGTATTGTTGTATAGGTATGTAACAGAATATTAAAATATAGCATATATAATCTCACAAATGAAGCTTAGCTCAATTAACTGTCTGAGTCACAAGTAAAATGGATCCCCTTTTCTTAATGCCCGGGGTTTTACCTCGATAAAAGTACTCAGTATATATGGCTTGTCTAAAATGATACTGCACAGTTCAAAGTGTTTCTTGTGTAAAGAATAACCAACGCACTCTAGGTAAGGTAATGAGCCCCACTTTTGAGTTTCGTTAAATAGTGGGTCCGATAAAATCTTTTGAGCCAAATATTAACCCTATTTCTATATTTATAAATACTGTATCCTAAATCTACATAAATATATATTTATGACGTATATGTATAAAATTCTCGTTTGTTTTTACTGCCACGCATAAAGATTTTTTGCTTTCAATGTTATGCAAAATATTCGATTTAGCTAAACGTGTTTTGAGCATATTTAATAACCAGTTCTCGAAATTTAAAGGGATTATCTTTCACTATCAAAATAAATAACTAGATCTATTCAAACAGCTTTTATTATGATACTATATACACGTAAATACCTACTGGTATCTACATACATTTTACTTTATCTCTTTACTTACTATATTATAAATGCGAAAGTTTAGAGGAATATTTGTAAATTAATCATGCCCTAACAAATGAATGAATCCGCAAATGAATTTTATCACAGAGATGGATTATAGTCTGGAATAAATTATATAAATCTTTCTTGAATCGTAAAGATTTAAAATTTACTTAATTTTATTATTTCTACTCTATTTTCAGATCAAAATGCAATCAACGTTTGTTTTCGTTATCTGTTTGGTTTGCGCGTATGCACAGGTCTACAGGCTGCCATCAAATACAGAAAGGTATAAAATAACAACATAACAAATAATGTTCAAGTTTCCTGGTGACCTAAGTTCAGCCATGTTTTATTGCATTAAATATATTTAATTATATGAATGTGCTAGACGCATGTAGCTTGAAGTAGCGCTTTGCACTTTTTAATTTGTAAGCCATACTGTTTATATTACATAGAAGAAGTGTCTTCACTTCAATATCAATCTTCAGTGATATATTTTAAAAAGATAAAAAATAAAACAAAGCACAATATGAAACTTGTCAATCGGTTCTTCATTACTTCATCTGGTCTAACCAACTAGGATATTACAGATATCCAGATAACTTCTTCAGCCTAGGTCACAATCCCGGAGGTATAACTTGGGAGGGAAAAGCGGGCAGAGGAAAGGTTTTCGGCACTCTAGGAAGTACTGACGGCTCGTTATTTGTAAGTACTGTTTTCCAATTTAGTACAAGTTTTAATAAAACTAGCATTTAATGCAATAACATAAGAGACATCGTACGCTCATAGAGAATTTTGTGATATATTTGTGTATACAATATTTTGGCCCATAAAAGTAATAATGTTATGTGATATTATAATAATATATCACAGCCGTGGCAGTAGCGTTAGCCATTTGGTTTAATGTGAATGGAATTGTGTCCCGCGGACTCTTTCCGCGAGTGTCGTAAATGGGTTGTCCCCTAATACGTAAGTGGGACGCAGTTATATTTAAAAGTGTATTTTTCATGCGCAATATTCCTATGATTGAAAATAAGGACACGAAAATTTCCAACCAATGTTTTATACATACATTTGAACAAATAGTTTCTGTTTACAGTTTTATAAGTCCTCTAAATGTGTATTTCAATAGCATCTAATTGAGTCTCTGGAAGTTTCGTGAACTTTAACAAGAAAAAAAAAACATATATCCTGCAGAACATTACTCAATCCTCAAAACTGGGATTTACTTTTCTCTTTTGATAGGGAAGAGGAGGCTACAAACAGAATATCTTCAATGACCACCGTGGTCGATTGGAGGGTTCAGCTTATGGCTCGAGAGTGCTTGGTCCCGCTGGGGACAGCAGCTCAATGGGAGGGACGTTGAACTGGTCTAATGACAACGCAAAAGTAACTGCCGATCTGAACCGGGAGATAGGAGGACATACCGGCGTAAGTATGAACTTAAATCAAGGCATCAATAAGGCTATTTTTTTATATTTGCATATCAGTTTGTTTAGACTTGTTCAGTAGAAACCAACTTGTTTTAATATTATGTTGGTAAGGTCGAGCGTTTAATTATTGACCTCTTTAAGGTCAATAATAAAACGGTAATAATAAATAGCAACTAGCGGTACTAGCACAATTACAAAAACTGCATTGAACTAATTTGACTGGCCTGTTGGTCTAGCAATTAGTAACCCTGACTGCTAAACCATGGGTTCGATTCCCACCATGGACAAATATTTGTGTGATGAGCATCATCTGCTGGGTGTCATTGTCTATTTTATGTATGTATTTAGAAGTATATAAGTTTGTTTATCAGCTCTCTGGTTACCATAATACAAGCTCTGCTTAGTTTTGAATCATACGGCCGTGTGTGAGATATGTCAAGTTATTATTATTAGTATACAGAAGACCAGAAAAGTCTGTATCTCAAATTGACTCTCACTGGTAGTAAGATATGACTGCCACACTCGTATACATATCATGTTTAGAAGAAATATTGTGTTAATACTTAAATATATTTACACTTATTCTTAAAAAATATTTAAAATTTTGTTCATACAATGGGGCCATCGTTACTGCATTGGTTAAGCGGTACAATCATGCGGCAACTAACGTCTTAATAAGCTTAATACCATAATTTGGTTTAATACCATAATTATCACATAATTTTAATTATTTTTCAGTTGACAGTTACCGGTGAAGGCAAGTGGAAACTTGACAAGAACACCAGGCTCGAAGCAGGAGGCAACTTACAGAAGACCTTTGGACACAACAAGCCCGATGTCGGGCTGGAAGCAAAGATTGTACATGACTTTTAAACTAATCAACCCATTTTTTCTAAAAATCTTCCGTTCACACCTCCTCTTCTTCAAATAATAGCAGCGAAATAATGAGTTACATCGCTTCTTGTGAAGGGAACATGATACTCAAACTCAAAAAGTGATCAAGTTCTCTATTTTATCAGATAACTTACAGAATTATTTTATATACTGTCAATCGCAACAGAAAATAAAAAATGCAAAACGGTTTCCCAGTATTTTTACGTACACTTCCAAATACTAATATGTAATACCTAACTTTGTAAATATATTAATTATATTGTTTTGCTACGGACTCTCATGACATTTTGGATTAGTATTTTGAACTACATTTAAATATATCAAAATAAATTATTACACAAGCATTTCAAAATGAATTTATGTACCTATAGAAGATGATAATTATGATTATAAGTTTTTTCAATAAATGACTGCAAATATCTTAAGAGTCCCAACTTTTCTTTTTTTATGAATGGTTATAGAAATTAATAAATAAAATATAATTTAAAACTGTGAATATTTTTTAAAATTAAATGTTTTTAATATTTTTTTGAATTTTAATTAATCCAAGCATGTTAATTTTATTTTTAAATATACCATATAAATACAAAATACATTTAAAAATATGAAAACAGTCGAGTATCCCAGTAGTACTTTCCTGGCTACTTGTCTCTACAAATACTCACCATTGACAAGACGAAAACGACGAGCTCAACATATGTCGACCGTACCGTCTTTCAGGATAAATTTCCGATAGTTATTCGTCATAATAACTTCGTCCATAATTGCAAAGACAAAACCTTCAGTTTCTCCAAAGAGACCACCAAATCGCAACCAGGATTTAGAGGCTTTTAAGTCTACATCACTCAGGGCTCAACAGCTCTTTGCCCTTTAATGCCTCCTTGCGATCATTAGCACTAAGTACTACAGGTTTGCGCCAGTTCTTCTTTGCCACTGCAACAACATCACGATGCACACCCACATCGGGGTGGAGAAAATATTATCTAAAGTTGTATATCTCGCGATTGTGTAGGGTCTTAATGTTTAAGAAACCAATGTTTATTATTATTATTATTTTTAAGACAACTCCCGCACTATTATTAGTTTCTGAATCGCGGGACTACTTTATAAATTTTCAAGTAACGAACACAAAGAACACCCAGACTTAGGAAAACAGTTTTAGGTTTACATAAAGTGTTGTTTCGTGTGGGGTTCAATCCCACAACGTTCGTGTATTGACAAGGTGAAAACTGTGAAGTTTATTGTTTGTAAATGTGTAGTAAACTTCTCTCTCTCCTTTCTCGTTTTTTCTCTATCGCCTCTATTATATCAAGATAAAAAACCTAGGCTTGGTTCCCAAATGCTTCCTTCTTGGGGTATCCCTAGCCCCCATCTCACCTACAGCTCCGGTAAGGTGATGACCCGCGGAATTTTCCAAATAAAAAGAGAGACTATACCTAGGTCTATGTTTTAAGCTTTCGAAAATAAAATATTTCAAATGTACAATGGTTATCACACCGTCCGACCATGTTACAAATAACATGCAAATCCATACTAATATTATAAAGCTGCAGAGTTTGTTTGTTGTTGTAATCTCAGGAACTGCTGGTCCGATTTCAAAAAATCTTTCAGCGTTGGATAGTCCATTTATAGAAGAAGGTTATAGGCTATATTTTATTTTCAAAAAAATATTCCTAAAAAATTAGGGATCCGTAAGAAAATTGCGATTTTGTAACCTATTCATGCGTGCGCTACAAAAACTATTGACAATAGAACAAAATGATGTACTACGGGTTTATAGATCTTGTTAAGATCTACAAAAAAGCACGCGAGAGCACATATACTATAACTATCATAGTTTAGTCACAATAACCGCTTTTATGTTCATCAAAAATATTAAATCGTCTGAAGAAAGAAACTACTTTAAATGTGTATCGTAATATTAATCCTTATCCAAATTAAGCATTATGTTATCAAGGGTATTTATGTAGAAGTAAAATACTTTATGTTTTATTCCAATCAGACATTTCGTTGAGAAATTATCACGAGTATAAAAACGCAAAGAATTCGTACCTAATAATGAGTTATTTGCCAAAGAGTTTTATCAACATAATAATATTAATCTTTATCGAAATAAATGTGTTGTTGATAAAGAGTATTTCATTGTGAACAAAATTGTCCTTGAAATCATCAAATCAGTTAATTTCAATTAAGATCTTACAAGGAACTACGCGGGTGAAACCGCGGGTCACAGCTAGTTATAAATAAGTACCTAGTACCTACCTGATCTTACTTTGCTATGACCAAAGAAAGTCTTTTTGTTATTTATCATAAAAACAACACAATATTGCTATTACGCAATTACATAAGTGTTAGAAAACCTGTGCGGTTTATAATTAAAGGTCAGCGTTAGTCTATGTCATTACTAACAGTATTCAATGTTATTTGATATTTTCTAAAAGGCAAGACGATGATGACAAAAACTGATATGAACATTTCACATTTCAGATCAAAATTCTTCGGCTTAACAATACTTGAATAAATAAGATTCCAAGGTCAAGTTACAGCGGCTGGTAAATTGCTGGCGTAGAAATAAAATTTAAACTATCCTTATCATACTTTAGCCTTTATCCTATTTTTTTATTTTCCGAACTAAATTTCTTTAGGAATTCCTGGAAACTTCTCTCGGGTGCTACTGTGAACGGTATTGATGTAAGTTTTATTTAAGAATAATAGTTTAAGGTCACAGAGAAAGGTTTCAGATTTATCCAATTATAGAAAATTGAAATCTCTTTTGGAATTCAGTTTCACAATTCATTAAATAAAATCACGTTTTATTCATAAATCGAATTGACTGTCGACGCTGATCATAAATCGGTTGGTGTCTGAAATAAATTCAATTTATGATATTGGTATACTCAGTTATCATTATACCTATATCATCTCACGTTTTCGTATCAGAATCAGATCACTTTTTATTCCATGCACGAAAGGCTTGATGACTAGGAGAAGTTTGTGTCAGGATCGAGGCAAATGGCGTTCTACCATACTGGCGTCTCTGCCTTAATTCATCTGAAAACTTTTTTCCTTTAAATTTTCAACCGACTTCACAAAGGAGGAGGTTCTCAAATCGACTGTATTTTTTTTCAGAACTTTCGACTGCGTGAACCGATTTCGACGATTTTTATTTAAAAGCTGGTGCTTCACGTGTGGTCCCATTTTGATTTGGTCCAGTTCTGACAATGCCATCCATGAGAACCATAGCCTTATAAGTCTTAAATTTGCATTAAGCATGTGCGCGACAAATGGACGAATAACTCAGTCACGCCAACCGATTTCAATGTTTATTTTTTATTGGAAAGGATGTACTTCAAGGGTAGTTAGATGAGAGTTTGGTCCAGTTGTGAGAATGGCATCTATAAGAAAACCATATTATTCTTAAATTTTATTGTATTGAAGTCGGTTGTCTACTTTTTAAAGTCCGACTATTTATATTTTTAAATGTATTCTGTATTTATATGGTATATTTAAAAATGTAATTTGTGTGTATGTATTATTGAAAAATAATATAAAAAGATAATTATAATAATTGCATTTCAAATCATTTAATTAAAAAAAAATCGTCTAAAATATTTATTTTTTTGATTTCTATAACAATTTATAAGAAAACTTTTGAATCTTAAAATATTTGCAGTATTTTATTGAAAATACAATCTGTATAATCATAATTATCATATTTTATAGGTAAAAGATCATTTTGCCTTAAATTTTATGATAGTCGCATTGAAGTCGGTTGTTTATTTTTTTTAAAGTCCGATTACTATTCATCGATAATAAATAATTAGTGGACCGCAAATTAAAAGAGTTTAGAAGCCCTATGTTTTCTGTATTTACTAATAACTTAAGAAATAAGCACCTATAACACACGTTTATTAGCATGCATACATACATACATAAGTTCCCGGGGTTACGCAGGGGTGACCTGGCATCCCTGCGTAACCCCGGCAAAAGTGTATTAATTATTCTTTTAAAAGCTTCACTTGTAGCTGTTATTGCAGTTTTAATAGAAACTTATTATATATAATAGTAGTAGTTTTAGTTCTTATGACAATACAGTATTATGGTATCCTTGAGTGGATCTGATGAAGGAGCCAGAAGATGTTGGAACTTTTCAAGGGTTACTAGTAAAACTCACGGTTGGTCTCATTTTCATTTTTATTTTCATTGGTTACAATGGGACCACGTCAAGAATTTACTCTTTCTATTAAAAAGAAAATTGAAAAGGAAATGAAAAGCGGTAGGCTATTGGAGGAACAATCATTATCATACATAAAAATAGATACAGTTAAACCTCCTCCTTTTTTGAAATTAGTAGAAAAATGAACATACATTTGCAAACATTTTGTCTAAAATATGAACATACATACATTCAAACAATTTTGTTTACACATATGGCGACGTCTTTTTGAGGGGTCACTTCTCTGCCGCGTATATTTTTATGTTACATTTATCCTCTACCGCTAATGTTTGTGAACCACAAGTAAAATTAATCCCCTTTTCTTAGTTGCCAGGGAATTTACCTCGGTGAAGATGTGTTGTATAAATATGCCATCTACTCGTTTCGAGGCACAGTCAAACATTCCTTGTGACCAGGTAACTTTCTGTTATGTAAGACCTCTTTATGTTCTTTTAATTTATTAGTTGACTAACAAAAAAGAGTGTTATGTTTCAGTGTATATTTATGATGTATCACGGTTCACGGCTTGAAGGATTTTGCCTTATGAGGTGTTATTTTAATCGTCGTAATAGTGGTAGTGACATAGGTTATAAAAAATCGAAGTAACGTCAGCAAAAAATGTGAAAGTTAATAATACAGTCGGGTTTTATAAAAAAAATTTTCGTTCGAATATTTCTATTTTCTTTTAATTTCTTTCCGGATACTTTTCCTTAAAACAGTGGTATGACGTAATCAAGTTATATTTTGTTTTGTAAATATTCGTATACTTAACGAAATAATTATAGCGTAGCCAACGAAAGTGTTAAATTTCGTCTTTTATAGACAATTTTTCTTGTGTAACTTTCTAAGCAGTGAGTGATGTAACGTATTATTAAATAGAACTAATTAAAATAACGTCACAATACTTGTCACAAAAATTCACAAAAAAATACATTTAAATCAAAAGAAGACGTTTATTATCCCCGAAAAGGTTGCCACCACATTTTGCAAACCATAATACTCAATATTCAACATTTATTGCTATTCCACGATGTAATGTTACAGATGGTAAAAGTAAAAATATTTTTGTCATCGTTGACCTGATCTGACAGCATTGAGTTTATATATCAATTAATTTTATCCTACTGATTTTATAGGGGGTTTATTGCCGTCACGCTACACGTACATATAGTCTAATAGATTACAGTCCAATCCCTTAGTTGCCTTCCACGACTCTAACAGGAGGAGAAGCGGTAGCCTATTCTACTCCACCGACAACTTGACAGCTTTATTTAAGTATTGTCAAGAACATGTGTAAATATAGCCTAAATAGTAACCACTATTTCTCTATAGTAGATGTAGATAAACAAAAGAAAGTGTAATATCCATATTTTTGTATTTTATTTCAGATCAGCATGAACACCATTTTATTAATCTTTGCTGCTGTTTTGGCATGCGTGCATTCACAAGTCTCCCAGACACCAGACTACGCAGAAGGGTATTTTTTCATTACGTAACATCATCATCATCATCATCAGCTTGTCGAAGTCCCCTGCTGGACACAGGCCTATCCCAATTCACGCCACTTCGATCGATTTTCGGATTCTCGTATCCAGCTCCTGCCAGCCATCCTCCGCAAATCGTCACTCGACCTGGCCTGTGGGCATCCTACTATTTATGCAACAAAATGCAGGGTGGTTGTACTATTTTTTGTACTTTATAGTACTTAGTATTTAAATTGCTTCCTAGTTTAGATTACATTTTTAAGTTATGTCATGATTTCTTATTTTGTATTAAAAGTAGTAGCGTTTTTTGCGATACTTTAAAACCTTACATTAAACCAATTTGCATTATGCATGGTCCAAGACTGAATTTCATATTTAATTTTTATTAATTTTAATTAGTAAACGTATTTTTCGTAGGTATCCCAAATATTACAAATTCTCCAAGATCGCCCGTCATCAGAGAGATCTAACTTGGGAGACAAAAGCCGGCAAAGGGAAGGTCTTTGGAACTCTTGGGCACACAGATGACTCAATATTTGTAAGTATCATGTTTTAAAAAGTAATAATTCATTATTAATCACTCACGAAGAAGAAGAAATTAAATTTGTCATTAAGACGACTTTGCAAGTCATGGTCAATGAGTAGACTTTTGATTGCAGTTATTTGATAGAATGGTAATAGTGCAATGTATAATTTTATGACATGCAGTTTTAACTTGATAGTTTAAGTTTAAGAGAAATTTATACACTGTCACTATAGCTTTATGATCGATTGCTTTATCAAGCTAAAACATCTTTAACAGAGGTTATTGAGAGTGTCACGAGCATTACAAGTACGCTCCAATACTACTAGCTTTAGAGGTTATGTTTTCTATCAGTATGTAATAAAGTTTGCACACGTTTTTCCTTCCCACTTTGACCTGGGTCTTTTAATCGGGGCGTGAAAAAGCATCTCACCAGGCCGCCATAGTGTGGGTCACCATACTACATTAACTAGACATGCAATGAGGATGGTGACCACCACTCTTGGACTCCATTTATTGCTTACCATCAGGCACAGTGGAGTCATTATGGTACAAATAAAAAAAAAAATAAAGACAGTTAAATATAGCTCACATAAAGATGTTCGAGCCAGTCCCAAGCATGGATAAAGTCTGAGCATCCGTGTTGTGCGTGTGCGACTCTCATAAGAAATTCAGGCCCAGACATGTACGAATCCACCACCATAGACTTTCCTATAGTATTCCTGGTCTACTTTCATATGAGTATTCCATTGTCTACTAAATATTGAATTATTAGATTTCAATATTATATATTATTCAAGGTATCTTCATGTAAACCGCTTTTGACAATTTTGGATATCACTTTGAGGATATCACTTGGTTTGTCAGTCATCGTAATTAATTAACATCAATGCTTCATTTTTATAGGGTAAAGGTGGCTACAAGCAAGACGTATTTAAAGACCAGCGTGGCCATTTAGAAGGTCAGGCTTACGGCTCTAGAGTACTAGGAGCAAACAGGGATAAAAGTTTGCTGGGTGGGAAGTTAGACTGGTCTAACAATAATGCTAGAGTAAGTGCTGATGTGAATAAAGAAATTGGAGGCCGAAGTGGTGTAAGTATACAAGAATATTTAATATCATAAACAAAAAATAAGGAGACATTTGGACAGTAGTGTGCAGCCACAATTTGACAGTGGTAGAGCGATGCTTAGACACGACCGGTTCGCTCGACCGGTGCGATAACACAGCCTCACAGAAAACCGGTTGTGGAGCAACTCTTGCGTTGCATTTCCCCGAAATTACTGAGGTTTCCGTAGGCCCATCTATCCTCTTTACAATCTCCTCATCCCCCTCTCCTTTTCATTGCCGGCGGTTGTCACTTACCATCAGGAGACCCTTTTCTTCGCCTGTCTGCTTATAACACAAAAAAAAATATAATCGATTGGAAAATGCATATGCTCTTGTGAATTTTGAATCCTGATTTTCGGAATTGTTTTTTTTTTTTTTTTATGCGATAGGGGGCAAACGAGCAGACGGGTCACCTGATGGTAAGTGACTACCGCCGCCCATGGACACCCGCAACTCAAGAGTCACAAGTGCGTTGCCGGCCTTTTAGGTAGAGGTACGCTCTCTTCTTGAAGGTTTGAAGGTCGTATCGGTTCGGAAATACGGCAGGCGACAATTTGTTCCATAAGCTGGTTGTGCGAGGCAAAAAGCTTCTGGAGAAGCGCACAGTGGTGAAGTGCCAATCGTCCAGGTGATGGGGATGGATATTTAGTCGCGTAGGACGATGGCGGAAACCAGCAGCCGGTATAAGTCCGAACAATTCCTCTGAACACTCCCCATGATACAAGCGATAGAGGATGCAGAGTGAAGCTACATCTCTACGCAACGCCAAGGTGTCAAGTCGATCAGAAATATCTTGGCAGTCGATGATGCGAGTCGCTCTCCGTTGAATGCGGTCAAGAGGCAGAAGTTGGTACTGGGGTGCACCTGCATAGAGATGAGAACAGTATTCCATGTGCGGCCGAACCTGCGCCTTATAAAGTTGCAGGCGGTGGGCCGGAGTAAAATACTGTCTCGATCTGTTTAGCACACCAAGCTTCTTCGAGGCTAATATGGCCTTACTCTCTAAGTGACCGCGAAACTGGACTTCGCTTGATATATCGACGCCAAGGATTCCGATACTGGCTGATGCAGTTAGGGAAGTGCTCTCAAATTGAGGTGATACGACCAATGGCATCTTTTTAGCGGTGAACGCGCAAACCTGTGTCTTCGTGGGGTTAAATTGGACTAGGTTAAGTCGACCCCAATCTGAAACTTTTGATAAAGAAGTTTCGATTTCAGACACAAGTTTGGATCGGCTTTCGATGACGTTTACCCGAGAAATGTTAGCGCGGCCGGTGTAAAGGGCATCACTCGTGCTATCGTCTGCATAGCAATGGATGCTGCTAATCTGCAGCATGTCGTTGATATGCAGAAGAAACAGCGTGGGTGATAGCACACAGCCTTGTGGGACACCAGAATTAACAGACTTCGAGTCGGAGCATGCACCGTCAACAACGACCTTGATGCTTCTGTCTGTAAGAAAACTGGTGAGCCAATTGCACAGTTTCTCAGGAAGCCCATAGGAAGGAAGCTTCGCAAGGAGCGCTTTGTGCCAGACCCGGTCGAAGGCCTTCGCCACGTCCAAACTAACGGCCAACGCTTCCCCCTTGGTCTCGATCGCCTGTGCCCACCGGTGAGTCAAGTATACGAGAAGATCACCAGCTGAACGACCCCGACGGAAGCCGTATTGTCGATCATTGAGGAGCTGGTGGTCTTCTAAGTACCGGAGGAGCTGGCAGTTAACAATGGATTCCATTATCTTGGAGAACAAGGAGGTGATGGCTATGGGTCTGTAGTTGGACGGATCCGAGCGATCTCCTTTTTTAGGGATTGGGTGCACTAGAGCTGTCTTCCATGAGTTCGGGACTATGCCAAGAGAGTAGGAAAGCCGATAAAGGCGCGTTAAAACCGGTGCTAACTCTGGAGCACACGTCTTCAGCACGATAGGAGAGATTCTATCGGGCCCACTCGACTTATGAACGTCGAGGGAAAGAAGCGCTTTACGCACTGCCCTTTGTGTAAACCGGACTTCCGGCATGCGGGTCTCGCACTGCGGTATGGTCGGCGGTGCGTTTCCCCCGTCGTCCAGGGTCGAGTTGGACGCAAAGAGTTTGCCCAGAAGATCGGCTTTTTCTTTAGCGTCGTGGGCCAACGAATTATCTCCTATGCGCAGAGGTGGAAGGGATGGCTTACAAAAGTTCCCCTGGACAGCTTTGGCAAGAGACCAGAATGCACGAGTTCCGGAGGGGAGACTAACTAGTCTCTCGCCAATTCTGCCGATGTGAGCCGACTTCGCCCCAGCAATTACTCTTTTGAGGGACCTGGAGGCAAAGTTAAATTGCTTCTTTAATGTGCTGGTCTTTACATCCCGTGCTGTCGCTGCATTAGCCCATGCTTGGTAACATTCCTGCTTTCGGCGGGACGCCGCTTTGCAGGTTCGACCAAACCAAGGCTGGGACTTGCCACCTGTGGGAATCAGGGAGAATGGAATGAAAAGTTCCATACCCTGAAGCACAACATCCGCGACAGAGTCAGCAACGACACTGAGATCATCCGGCGGGAAGCAAACCTGCCTCCATGGGTAGGATGCAAAGAATGTTCGCATTCCATCCCAGTCTGCTGACCTATAGTGCCATACGCGGCGACTGCCTGTAATTCGCGGCCGCAGGGAATGAACGAGTGGCACTATACTCCTAATCAGGCAATGGTCCGAAGAGCCAAGAGGGGCCTCAACGGATACTTTGTAGCCGTCAGGATGTGAGGTCAGCAGAAGATCCAACAGTGAAGGCACGTGGCTTTCTGCATCTGGGATTCGCGTAGGCGTTGCTACCAGCTGCGTCAAGCCATATGCCAAGGCGAAATCGTGAACAGATCTTCCCGCATGATCGGTTTTGCGCGAACCAAGCCATTCGGCGTGATGGGCGTTAAAGTCGCCAAGAATCACGATCTCTGCGGATGGGACCTGCTGGAGCACTGAGTCTGTAGCCATTTGGACGTGGTCGATGAGTCGGTCCGTTTCGGCATCACCGCTATGGGACCTGTAGAGGCATAGGTAGATGCGGGGATGGTCGTCGCAGTCTACACGTAGCCATAAGATGGAGAGGTCCCTACCTTCAAGATTGCCGAGGCGGCGAGAAGTGATATCATCTCTAACGTACACGCATACACCAGCCTTAGGAACAAAGGAGTGTTCCAGTCCGTACCCAGGGTAGCAGAGGTAGGATGTGTCCGCTGGAGATGATATCTGCGTTTCGGTTAAAAAGAGCAAGGCCGGCTTTGCTGTCTCAAGGTGGTGGTGGACAGTGTCGAGGTTCGAATGTAAGCCCCTGATGTTACAAAAATCCACGGTAAACGTGACAGGGGGTGCCATGGTGTGCCTTCTCTTGCCCCGAGCAGATTTTGAGAGCGCAGTTGAGCCCCCCCCAGAGTACGAGGGGCAGCCTGGGCGTCCACGCTCAGGCATAATCCGTACTGAGGGTGGACGTCCAGGGGGGGATTCTCCAACGCTAGCGCTGGTACCCCCCTGGGGTATCCTTTTCGTTAACAGCGCTATCATTAGGGGGGTGGGGGATTTTGGGCCTCCGGAGACCTCACTCATTTCGGGGAAATGCAACGCAAGCGTTACTTCACAACCGGTTTTCTGTGAGGCCGTGGTATCGCACTGGTCGAGCCGGCCCATTCGTGCTTAAGCAAGCATGGCTCTACCACTACAAAAAGAATATATAATGCTGAGTGACAAAATTAAATTATTTAAAACTTATTATTATTTTCAATTATACAATTCTAGGTTAATTTCCTTTACTTTTTTTTTTGCAGACGTTATCTCGAGAAGTATATAAAAAATATAAAATATATTCGACGAATTTCGGCCTAAGGCACTCCTATATCGAAATCCCAGGTCTATAACAAAAAAAAAACCCTTCTTATTGCGCAGTCTGTTAAATAAGTATATACTTAAGTTAACTTCCTAAACTTCTCTTATTCTCCAGATTACTGTAACCGGGGAAGGCAAGTGGAAACTGGATAAGAACACCAGATTAAGTGCTGGAGGTCATGTACAGAAGACATTTGGACATGAAAAGCCTGATGTTGGGTTAGAAGCAAGAATTGAACATGACTTTTAGGGTCGAAAAATAAGTCCAAATTATGTTCCTATTGATATAATGTATGCAAGCACATACATACATAAACTAACATATTTTGCATTATCCATTTGAAATTATAATTGATTTTTTTGAGTATAATATTATGCATATTTCACTAAAAAAAATTTTTTTGAGCAACAATAGCATTGTAGTTACTATGTGTCGTTAAATAACACTAATAGTGATCTTAAGACATACATATGTATATATTAATTTATTAATAAACATTAAAGAAAATATTTAAAAAATAACTTACATTTTCTCTGACAATACCTTCTATTCATTTTAAAGTTTTGACCATGAGTAAACATTTATACAACTGTGACAACTATTCACTCAAACGACAACTACGAGTAGAACCAAAGGGACAAATGATAAAAAATAAAAAATAAGACATGCAAGTTTTTTTTTTACCCAATGGAGTACCGTACGTTTTCTTTACGCAATGGAGAAAGTCAATTTCTCACAAAACATCGTAAGTTCACGCTTTCTCCCATAGGGGTTGGCAGAGACAACAGCCCGCCACTTGCTTCTATTCTTGCTTCCTCTCGTGACATTACACCTTTCACACAATCCCGTTTGTTTCAATTGTCCCTGTCCTTTCTTCGGTAATAATATTATAAATATACTTATTTTTTTTCTAAAATCATTTTATTTAATATACACTTCTTATTTCCTACCTGAGTAAATACAAATATTCTGGGTGGGTGTTCTTTGTGACCGTTGATTATATGTTTGTCAAGACACAGGTAGTATTCCTAAAGCGGGAGTGTTCTTTAAAAAAAACGAAAAAAAAAAAGAATACATTAATTTTTCAGTTCTTTGACAGTTGTTTACTTTATAAACAGACTTACGTTTATACTAATGTTAAAACTAAATAAAATTTATACACTTTACACGTTATTTTTTTTTTTGCTATGAGCTATTTGTAAGAATTATATATGTACATATAGAGCTGTAAATGAAAACCTTTCTCAATAAAACTATCGGGTTCCTATGAATTGTGCAAAGCTAACGTTAGCTGTAAGTGTGATAGCAGTTATTGCTTTTTGTAAGTTACATAAATACACACACTCACGCCTGCATCCCCGAAGGGGAAAGCAAAGGCGGAAGTAATTTAATTTTGTAAATGTAAGAAATTTTTTTGCAGTGGAAGTCTCTATAGATTTTTTATTACTTTTATACAAAAAATATTCTTATGTGGTAATTAGGGGTGCCAGATATGGATTTATTATTCCCGGGATAGTAATTATATACATACACTCACGCCTGTATCCCCGAAGGGGTAGCAGGCCTGAGACGGTAGCGCGTCGTGTTCTGCGCGCGCCTCTCGAAGTTGGAGGGGGGCTAGGCCCCCCGCTTTCCACGGTGTGGTCGCCTGACGCTCAGGCGACCAACGTCTGCAGGGGTTCTCGGAAGCTTCCTTCTTAGGGTATACCCGGGTCCTCTGCAATAGACTCGTGACGGAACACCGTGTGGTTTTGGCTCCAGTGAGGTGATGACCCGTGGGGGTTTCCACACGATAAAAAAAAAAAAATGTATCCCCGAAGGGGTGGTAGGCAGTAACGCTTACTTTAGCTTAGCTATAACTCGAACTGACTGGTGCCGGGAAGTAATCACCGTCTAACTAAACCTTTTTTTTTTATTTATTTTTTTGTAGGGGACTTTACAAACATTCAAACAACGGACACAAATGACACCCAGACTCAGAACAACAATATGAGGATTACACAAAGTGTTGTCCCGAACGGATCGAACCCACAACACTCGGCGCGGCAGCGTATTGGCGAGGTGGCCACAACCGCTACGCCATCCATGCAACCTAATTTTATAACAATTTCAATTTCGTAATAAAGTAAGGTCATAGAAATAAAATCATTATTAAAATAGGGTTACTCCATGTTTTCCGGGCGGTGACGTAAAAGGCGACTATGAGATCGGACTGTTTTCCATCAGACAGTATGTATACAGCCACACAGTGCGCAGTTGACGGCAATAGACTTGTTTCCTATAATATTAGTGGAACCAAATTTCAATTGGCAAAATATTAGTGTTTAAATCACCTCTACCTACCCTTTAGGGTGGCGTAAGCATATGTATGTATTAAAATAACTATATATTTGAATAGGGCTTAATTAAATAAAAAATTAAAAAATTATATTTGTATTTGTCGTTTTTCTTTTTCAGAAAATACGGTTCAATTTATTTTGACAACTAGTCGTTTTGAGTAAGGAATGGGAATGGCGGATGGAGACGGATCATTGCGTAGACACTTGGCACTTAGGCAACTTTAATTATCAACATAACTTTCTGATCTGATCTGGTAATACAAATTACCGTATTATGACAAAAAATATATTTTCCTTTTTAATATATCTTCTCCGCTGCATCTCTATTTCAATATGTTTTACTTTCTCAAAAGAACACATTGACTTTTTACACTGAAAGTCCTTTGCAATAACAGTTTATGGTCTTTTAATATTTGTTAAAGTGCACCCAAAACTTAAAAATGAAGAACACAAGACTTTAAAATGTTGAAATTTTTGTACCATAAATGTTGGGTACCATGAAAATATTATAATGTTTTTAAATATTAATATTCTGCGTCATTCGTCTTTAACTAAATTAATAATAGTTCCCAAAGAGCTATCCAAGTCTTACTTGTGTATATTTACATTACTCGTCTAGGTTGTAAAGTTATTTAATTATGCATAGTTCTAGATGCCGCGGTAAATACGAACTTTGATAATAACACCCATTTCTAGTGCAACATTTGTTTTATGTTTCCTGTTATATTTGTTTTATGCACAGTTTAACTATGCATTCGTTTATAAAGTTTTGTGTTATTAAATTAAGTTCAGTACAACTTTGTATGGAGCTTAGTAGTACAATAAATATTGTTGATTATTCTCTGAGGAAGTATAATTTTCTGAAAATACATACGTACATGATGATGATGTAAGCAGAGGCGTCTGAATCAAGCACTTGCGAATTATACTTTAGTTCCACTGAATTGGTATATATGAATATTAATTATAAATTTAAATATACATAATACATTAAATAAGAAAATATTTATTAATTATAAAACATAAATATTTTTGTTTGTATTAAAATGTAGTGGGGTGATAAAGAGAACCGAATTGCTGTGATAGCATTAAACAAAGTAGGTATGAAGGTAGTAGTAATACTCCACGTAGTATTCTTACGAAAAAGGCGATCAAAGCAGTGAAGGAAAGAATTCGAAGTAGAAGAAATCCTGTCTGAAACCAAAAGATTTTATTTCGAGAAAGGAATATAGTACCTAGGACCATGTTGCGTATTTTAAAATATGACTTAGTACTTAGTTTGCGGATTTCTTCTATGTCAGGCGCAACATGTGGTTTTAGTCGGTCCAATTCCGACACACCGTCTCACTGAAAACACCGGTGGGATGACGGCCCGAGGGCCGTCCACACGTAAAAAAGAAATAAAAAAAAGGACTTACAGCCTGTAAGAGACGCACTGGTGATTATTTAACTGATAATTTAAACATTAATAGAGTGGTAGTGTAATAATTCATAACAAAATCCTATACGGCACGACAAGGGAGGTCACGGATTTTTTTTTAATGATGTGTTTTTTTTTACGATTGACCTCAATTTAACAAGCAGAATGTTTGTGCTCCAAGCTATATAGAAGCTTCCCAATCAGTCAGCCGAGTAGAACGTGGCATTATAAAACTTAGTGATGGTTTGGCACCCAACACCTCTAAACTGACAGGCCAGTTGAGATTAGGAAACGTATCTTTATGATACTACTCAGGAGTTCATGACAACTATCGTTATTTTTAAGATTGTTTAATTTTACCATCAAAACGTTTCTGTGAAACCTCTGTGAACGCTCTCGGGAAATTGATTCCATTTAGATATTTTATTTCTCAAATATATTTAAAGACGTAAAATTTTTAAAGTGTTTATGAAAAAGCCTGTTTTTTTTTAGTGCGAGTAGTCGGTAAAAAACTAAAACAACACATCTTCAACACAAAATGTTTGGTCGAATGTGGGATCGATACGCCTCAGTCTACCCCTTTAAGGATAGAACTTGTAGGCGTTAGTGTATCTATGAATGAATGTATGTTAGTCTTCAAGGCCTGATTATGTCCACATACAATCTTTGACTACCCGTTGTTGCTATTAATATTTTGTAGTTGTACGAAATCGGTTATTTTCTATAGTCAAAAGCTATTTGTAGTCTTTAAAACACATTTTTATTAATATCTAGCTTACATAAACATATGTTTAGTCTATTAGATATTACTCCCACCTAAACTAGACCATATAGTTTAAATGTAGTAATCTGCCATCTATCAATAATCTTTGGAACTAATTCACTACTCAACTATTTCAGCTTTCATATTAAACATGAATGATTTAAGATCTCTTGCTATTAGATCATGATATTATTATGAAAATGTTAAAATATAACATCACGTTTTTGTGTTTATCCTTTATTATATAAAAGTGCTTGTTGTTTTTACTTTTATGTCGTTTTATTGTATAGGGTTGTTCAACCAGTAGGTAATGACTTTGTTACTTTGAAATAAAATAAATAACATCAATGCAGTATTTACATGTTTTTTTTTGTTTTTTTTTTATACATACATACACTCACGGCTGCATCTCCGAAGGGGTAAGCATAGGTGTATTAAGAACTTTCTTTTGAGCGCCATCTCACGATTAAATAAGAAACTTTTCACTTCTTGTTTGTCTAAGTAATATGCGTAGCAATGTATTTGACCATCTCCCACCTAGATAGCGCTAGTAACAATTTTTGTTTAAACAAATTAAGTAAAATATTTAAAAAAAGTTCTTATTTGTAGTTACAGATTCGGACCTTAAACGAACACAAATAAAAATTACAAAATTTTTGGTCAACGGGGTAGTTGAAAATTATTCGTATATAATTATATTAAAATAATGCACGTACTTGTCTTTTTAAAATTATGTATCTATGTAAATAATGAAAGTACTGTAAGTAGAACTAAAGTTAAAATATGTAACTAAAGCAATCAGGTACTTAGTTATATTGTAAATTATTTTCTCTTATAATTGGGATTAAATATTAATAAAAACTCGAATGTCAGCGAAAACAATTGCAAATCCTGCAATTCCTTTATCTAATTAAATATTATTATATAATTTTACCATTCCTACGATAAAGACACAAACAGAAGAGATGTAAAGGTAACGCCTTAACTGTGTACTAACACAATTTAATAATATAACATAATAAATTACAGTTCATAATACATTATGTTAACTTGTTGTCAGTAAAATACGTATAGTGATATAATTCAATATTTGTATACATTGTTTTGTTACTAAGTCAGCGTTCAAGTAACGGGCTTAAAACTACAAGGCCCGAATGGACCGCTGACGCTCGATGTTAATCAGCCGTTAGATAATTGATTAACTGTGAAGTGTACTAACAGTATTTGTTATTATAGTTTGTTACGCTGAACCGTATTAAGTGAGTTTCCTTTCCCTAGTTCATGATTATGGTATGGTTACATAGTGACATTTAATTATTTCCGGCCCTAAGATAAATGTACGAGTTTCTAGTAACAGAAGCACTCTTGTACTGTGATCTACTGTTCTGTTATGTGGTACATGATGCTTGATGTATTAATGCACTTGCATATTTTTTACCCAACTAACACCGGGTCGGCAGAGAGAGTTTTGTTATCTACTGATGTATTACATGTATACATTTATTTATTTAAATCTCTTTACTGTACACCACTTACAGAAAAAAATATACAAAGTTTTTTTTTTCGAGTTTCTTAAACAGTTAAGCTTGGTGTCAAATTATGTTGTAATCTTATAAATCTGGCTTATAACGTTTTAGCTGTAATTCAAGAAAGTTTAAAAACATCTTGTGTAATACACAAATGGTTTTCACAAGTAAAGATGCTCTTCGTTTTTGTTCTTTGTAAACAAACATACGTAAGTCCCCAAGGGAAATAATTCCTAGTGCGAGTGTTGTCTTTAAAAAAATACAAAAAAAAAGTATATAATGCTACATACTTAATTCATTCGAATGTAACTGCTACGAGGAGTCATAACCCTTTTTTTTTTTTTTTTTTTTTTTTTCTCCGTGCGGAAATCCCCTCGGATACCACCTTCTGGTGGCATGTCGGACTCGAACCGACTAAAACCGCACGCCATCTTGGGTACTAGATGCCGGGGAACCAGGTACACCCTAGAAAGGAAAACCCTGGAACCCCGACGTACCTCGGGCCACCTACGTAGGAGTCATAACCCTGATCTTAGGCATAAATTTAATAATAATTTAATATACAGAAACATACAGGCGATTATAACATTGAATGTTCGTTAACTCCAGTTAAACTGATTACTAAATTTGAACAAATATATAATTGCAATAATATGTGAAGATCCACATAGTCACTAATATTGTGTAAGTATAGGGTTCGATTTAGTGTTTTGATAGGTTGCATCAATCAGATGTTTAACTCCCGCTTAATATTATTTATGTTCAAGAAAGTGTTAATTATTATTTTATTACAGCAAGCTTTTAATGCAGCTAAGTTTATAAATAAGAATATATGGTAACCTACGTGATCCCAGCAATTTACGGGTAGCAATGTAAATATTCGCAACGTCGCGGTGTCGGTGCTATTACTGATGTATATGTTAAAACAACAACAGACTTAAAGCTATGGTAATGCTTCTCTCCGAAGAACAACAAACGCAATTACGCAACCAAAAAAAAATATGACTACTATATGAAATAACAAATTAAAAAATACTTAAATAATTACTTGCATTGTAAAGAATATCGTGTGCCACTATTTGTATGTATAGGTTAAATATTAGTACATATTAATAAAATCTTTCGTGATCGTTATTTAAATTAAAAACTTGTATTACAAACATACATATATTAAATATGTACTGAGGGTTTCAAGGCCACCCCATCTCTTCCCGGTCGTGTCGTAAAAGGCAAAACTAAGGTATAGGACTGTTTTCTATCAGACAGACAGACAGACAGACAGTGCCCGATTGACGGCAATAGGCTACCCCCATTACGTTAGTGGACCAAATTCTAATAAGCAAATGTGACTGTTTAATACACCTCTGCTTACCCCTTAGGGGATCCAGGAAATTAAGAACATTTTGAATACAAGATTTTTAACTGCAGTTACATCGGTACAATTGATTTAAAATAAATGACAAAACAACTTACTGATATACGACCTACCATGCTCCTTTCATGACCAAGCTTTCTTAGCTATAGCATTATCTCAAACTTCAATTAGATGATGTAAAAGTGAAACATAATATTTTGTTTCATATTATGTTATTAGATACTATTACATTGAAATTTAATTTCTTTCTCATTTTAATTTTATTGTTGCAGCGGTATTACACTGTAGCAATAACATCTAAATAAGAAATTACTTAAAGTGAAGTTTTAATTTATCCTAGAGATTGTCTGATTTTTGATGTTATATAAATTACATATTTGCCAATTTGAGGTAGTTCAACACCAGATGTAGGATGCCTATAGATTTGTGTCACCGTTTTCGAATAATTTTCAAATCAACCAAAATAGAACCTTTGCGTATTAATATTTAGACCTACAATTAGCACACAATGCTTGCACTGTATTGCTGAATGAATGAGGGTACCGCAGGCCCTCCTTCCTTCCCCTCATCCTCCCTCTCCTTTTTGCGCTCCCTTGTGTTGCAGACGTCTATGGTCGGCAGTTACCACTTACCACTTACCAACAGATTTAGATTTAGATAAGAATTCCTGTTCGCTTGTCCCCCGATATCATAAAAAAAGCTGTAGAATTAAAATTTTCGTTTTTCAAGAAAACATACGCTTATCAGCAATTTCACATACAGGTCCGTTACCATCTCACCTAAATCGGCTCGGCTCTAAATATCGGCTTTTTAGTTAGCAAAACTAAAAAGCAAAACAAAAGAATAAATGTCTGTTTTTTTTTTTCTTCCAAGACAAGGAATTTGAGGTCGCCAAGTGTCTGAATCTACACATGCGACCCTGAACTACTAGATATAATGTTTACCATTTGTAAATGAAACATACATTTCCTTTCAAAACCTTTCTTACCCGGCTTTACCCTTAAGTTTCAACTTTTCAATTTAATTCCAAAAGCCTAACCTTAATTAACATACACAGGTATAAGTGTATGTAACAAACCAAATGAAGTTATTTATCATAATTTATTTTGAGGTTTATGTCACATTAAAAGTAAATAATAAGTCGCTTCACCCATATTTAGTTCAGTAGGAGAACCTATCTACTTTCACCAAGAGATTTAAGATTTCGTACGTACGTACGTACGACGTAATCACACCATCGAGAAAGTAAGGCCTTGATCAAACATTGGCAAAAATAGATTTATAAGAATATTGTCATAGGTAAACTTTTTTTAAAAATGAAGGGGAAATGAATGAGGAGAGGGGGCATGAAAGAAGGGGAGAGGTAGTTGGGCCTGCGGTACCCTCACTCACTCGACAAAACAATGCAGGCATTGTTTGTCAACCCGTTCTATATGAGGCCTTGGTAATATTACGTTTGAGCCCGCCCATTCGTGCCTAAGCATGCTTCTCCTACTCTAACTATATGTGTATATGTATAACAATTCCCACGGGGACAGGGCCTTACTAAAATAATTATGGGTCGAAATATTTTTTCCCAAATCTGAAACAATTTGTGCTGCACACAAATCTTGTTTACTGCTCTTGTAATCCTATTGATTTTGGGAGTAGATAAAACATAATGGAAGGTTATTCTAACAATACAGTAGTTTTGGAATATAGTAGAGAGAATGTACTTTCTAGTGTTAAGTGTTATTCATTACCATTAAAGGCACCGATACAGTAATTTACAACGTATATAACTAAACTGGCAGTACCTCCACATTCAACCAGGTACTATGACTTATCTTTTAGTGTACAGGCTGTACGCCTATAGAATAATTTACCTTCACACATTAGACTTACCTAATCGCTGGTCACATTTAAGAAAATGGTGAATATTTTTTAAATATTTCATTTATACTTTTTGTCTAACTTCTGCATTTATCGATCTAATAAACCCATGGTATATAATATATGTGTACATCTATGCATGTTTATATATATAATTGTATGTAGGAATGTTTATACACACACACATATATATATATATATATATATATATATTTATATATATATATATATATATTTATATATATATATATATATATATATATATATATATATATATATAATAATTTATATAATATAAGTATCTAGTTTTAAATTTGATCCTTCTTAAATAAAATGCTTTTTTTTCTCTCTTCTTTCTGCACCTAAACTACCCGCATGTTTTTTTGCATCTTTTCTTTTTCTGTCCCTCCCAAGGATGTCTGCCAGAAATTGCATTTAGCGATAAGGCCGCCCATTGTACATTTCTTTTTTGCATAAATACTGTCAATTTTTGTTTCAAGGTGTACAATAAAGTATATTTTATTTAATTCTATTCAACATATATTAAAGTTACAAGACATACAGGGCAATGATTTTGAATCTGTTATAATTATGAGTGTATTGAAACGTGACTTGAAATTTATCTAAATGTCTTTATAGAGTTAGCTTTCAGAACTTAAGTAAGTACTTAATATTCCCTCTGTGATATTTGTTACTCTTGACAAATGTGCTAAATTAATCCGCGAATTGCTCAAACTAAGTACATAAGCTGGTTAAAGATCATTGCCCTGTCTGTCTTGTAACTTTAACATATGAAGACACTCGACATGCTAGGATAAGCTCAATATACATATTATTTCTATAAAAATATACACAATGCTATTAATATTTATAAAAAGTTCTCGTATAACAGTTTATAGTAAGGCTAAAAAATATGCTTACCATTGCATATTTTTGAAAAGAAACGTTACATTTAAAGATTACATTACCTAAATAGTCAGGGAAAGTTTTAACAGTCGCCGGTGTAAGGTTCGTTATCTTTATGTAAATCACACAACGGAGTTTCTCTAAAGGAGCCTACTAAAGTTTCTTGTAAATGAATACATTCTGGGTAAAGCGTTAGTCGGCAATACTCACCTGTCATATCAATCTTTATAGTTTTAGACAGACAATATAATTGTTGTGAACTCACAATCACACGTCAACTAATCGCAACAATCGTTAAGTGCCACTCAAGTTATTGATAAATATCTTCAAGTCACTGATACTGCCTCTTAAATACATCTTATCTTTGAGTTGCACCGTTAACAGTTGATAACAAGCTGCAAACAGCCATCAAACACTTTTCTATTTTACAAAAATTAAAATTCAAATAATAAGCCCTAACGAATCATAGATCCTATTGCTGATGGAAATAGCAAGATAACATACAGCCCGCTCAGAGGCTATTGAGACTTGTCTAAAACAGGCTTTAGGCACAAGACACTTTTAGCAAAGTTAAAGACACAGAACCACAACTAAGTAACAAGCCACGAATGGTCGCAAAGTCAGTAAGTTAAGTACTTACAGTTACCGGTTTTATTATTGAAGGGATCTCTTCCGGAAAACATTGGATTAATGTCGTATTCAATAGCGTTACAGTTTTAAAAGAGTGTCTGTTAAAATTATGAGTACGTATATTTACAATATCTAATTTAAAGGTTTGTACAGAGGCTTTTCACCAGCGTATCTACATTTCCTGGCCTTTTCTTAGCTTTTTTATAGGTCGGGCGAATGTGTAACATTGCAAAGAGTTTTGGCATATATCTTTTAGGGACGGCCTCTTACTCCTGCCTGAAAACCCGCCTTGGAAACTCCCCCTCTCCTCTTTCCTGTCCCCTCATCCTCCTTATCCTCTTTCACATCCCCTCATCCCCCTCTCTTCTTTACTCTCCCCACATTCCCCATCCCTCATCACCCTTAAAGCCGGACAGCGCCATCTCTTTCCTTCCCTTTGTGTCCTCCCTTTCTTGTTAATAAACCCCAAATTTTCCCATATTGTTCCCAAAGGTGTCATTGGTCATTGTTGCTCATTACGTAAATGGGACTAAATTATTATCGGCACAATCTAGTTCTTTAATACACCCCTGCCTACCACTTTGGGGATAGAGGCGTGAGCGTATATGTATGTATCCATAACAACAAAAACATGTAATTTATTAAAAGATACCGCATGAATACAAAAAGTGAGAGGAAAAAGGCATGTTGTTTTATTTGCTAAGCGCCCGAGAGCGGCACGAAAGTAACAAACTTAATTACGTTTTATAGGTTTCTAGTCTATTTCACTTCAAGCAAAAGTCTAGACATGTTAGTTAATATATGTTATGTATAACTGCATGCTTCTTGTTTACAAAACTAATTGTTAACTGGAAATAGACAGAAATAAATGTGAAGTATTTTACAATAGTAACCAAATAATTACTGGAACCAACATGCTCTTCTGCATTCTCTGTCAATCTGGTGTAGATTTTAGCCTCATGTATTCCTTAGCTACCAGTAAAAGCAAATACTACACTATTGAGTCTATTTATAATTGATAATGAACGTACTGAAATAAGTAAAACTATATTTTTTTTGTGAAGTTAGGCTACTTACGTGGAACAGATATCAGTCCATGTAATGCGCTTATATAGGGCTTCCTTGGCGATCTTGTAGTTTTAGACGATTGTTTCAAGAAGTCATAACTATTTTTACAATATTTTGGATTTAATTAAAAATATTGTGATAATACCTATCCATTTTTTATTTTACAAAGGTAACATTGGGCGTTTTAATAGACTCTAACGAAGAAATCAATGCGGTTTCTGACGAACATCTGCCTTTTTTCTTTGTCGTTTAGGGTCATGTCCCATGGGTCTCTACCTCCGAAGCTAACCGTGAACCGGTGATGTATATCGAAATCAAAATGGATCCGGGAATACGCTAACATGTCGAACATCTTCATGATAAAGTATCCTGCGATTTGTAAAATTTTAATCATTCTATACGAAATCCCTGAACAGTCAGAACATACCTAAAAATTAATCTGACGACGCAAGTGGCAGTAGCGTTGATTACCTTCGAGTGTAACATAGAAAGCTTATATAACTATCGGCGCAGGTGGCTCTGACTTGGGAAGCAACCGTTACTATGTTAGGTAGCAAATTATCAGTAACAAATAACTAGTCCGACGAATCATACCAATCAAGTCTTGCTGTTTTTGTTTTTGTTTAGAGGGGAGCTTTCGTTTTTAGTTATCGTTCCACTAAAAAACAAAATACCTAAAAGAAGATACAAGTCTCCGTTTAAGTATTTCGTATGTTTACACGACCGAAAAAAAAAGTGTTTTAGGGTGTTTATTGTCTATCCAATAGTATCATTAGCCATAAAGTGACCGGACTAAATAATGATACTAAATTATGGTGGGCGTTTGAAACGGCTCTGTCAACCCTCTTGGGGATACGTAAGTTTATTCTAGGTTTAATAGATATAATCCATGCGTCATCCCGAGTATTCATGAGTAGTGCTGGTGTTATATGAAAAAAGAAAAAAAAAACAATATATCCTATATTGTTTTTTTTTCTTATGGCTTCTGTATGGCGATTAAAAAATTGTTAGGGTACTTGTGATTAGGTAATATAAAGTATTTAGGGTATTTGTAACTTTAATAATTTTGTTTATTAACTTAGTAAATTAGGTTTTGCGGCTTCTCTTACAATAATATAGATATTTTCAGTCTTTTATCAATCGGGTAAATATGTATTATATATTAGGTCACACATCATATTAGTACAATTATGCCTGTATCGGTCAACATGACGTTGAAATTCATTCATTATTAATTATTTATGTATATTTCTTTATTAATATTGAAATGTATGACGGTAAGTGACGGGCCTGTTGGTTTAGTGGTTAGAGACCCTGACTGCGGAACCAGAGGTCGTGACTTCGATTCCCACACGGAACAAAAACTGTGTGATCCATAAATAGTTGTCCCGAGTCTGGGTGTTCATTGTGTCCGTTGATTGAATGTCTGTACAGCCCCCAGTGACACAGGAATTATTCCTAATGCTTACGGAAGGATAGAAGCGATAGCTCGAGGACGTCGGATCGCATGCTTGTAAAACGATTCACGAACTCGTTGCAGCCTGGAGGCCCGTGTCCTCTACCCGTAGTAGGTACTTAAGGGTAAATCTCAAAGTTTATTGTAAAGAATTTACTAAATACTTTTAACGTTAAGTAAATACTTAAATTACATGATAATCAGTTGAAAAATTTGAGCGCTTCACGCCTAACGTATTTCGCCTGTATAATATGATATTATTGGAAAGACTTTCCTAATAACAAATCGATCTAGAAACTCCAGGAAACAGTATCAATTTATATCTCTTAAACTTTATCTCTTAGTTATATTAGAAATTGATAAATACGATATCATAAATCAACTATTGTTGTATGACTAGTCTGATAGATAATTTAGTAGTCTAGTGTGTTGGTAGAAAGTTCAGTAAGTATACATACATATATGTATGTATGTATGTACATTGATGTTCCGGTTGTCTACTGTCATAACCAAAAGGCTCTTAAAAACAAGTCTTAATTTGTACGTAACAACTATGTATAACAAACTTTAAGCCTTGACTAGTACAGCTTATTATAGCTTTGTATTCAGTTTGTGTAGAGGGCTCAGGGCTCTTCAGATCGAGTTACAGTACAGTTATGCGAACCCTACGACCTTGAACTATTGTAAAACTTCCAGATCCGAACGGCATATGTAAAAAAAATAAAAAGAAAAAAATATATTCATATTTTGTTAATGAATACATGATATATTTTCACTAACTTGCTAAACCTAAACATTACAGTTTTATTATGGTTTGAGCTGCTGTATACTTATAATTATAGTATCATTGTGCCTAATGCGAACAAAACGTAAACAAAAATTACATTATATGTTTTGATGTTAACATATAATGTAATGTTTAAACATATAACAATAAATTTAACAAAATATTTGGTAAAAAGCGTGGTTGATGGTAATAATAGGCTTGCCCTATATTATATTATTATTGTACCAAATAGGTACTGGTTGGCAAAAAGTGGATGTTTATCTCTTTTCATCTCCCCCTCTGACTACTCCTTCAGAGATATAAGAGTGAGCGTATGTATGTATACAGTTCATTTAAATTTATAAATAGGTATGCGGTAGTTGACTGCCAATAGTTAAATCAGTTTCTTAATCGCAAATCAAAACGATATAATCGTTTGAAGATGTATGAAATAAAAACTTATGACTTCATACTTTGCTTTGCATCAACAAATTATTTGCTTCGTACCTAATAATTCTATAGCAAGACAATAGTTGAAATTACAATCATTTTATCAATCTCATTTTGCAGTTGAATGCCTGAAAGCTTGTACTACAATATTAATCTAGCCGTGCCATAAATATTGTTACAGGGAAAAATCTTTTTGTTTCTGTTGCATAAAATATTTATTGCTGTAGCGTATGTTACTTTGTAAATCATAAAAAAAAGATTAAGGTCATTCAAAATGATCTTCATTAGTTTTAATACAGTGTAAACGTTGACACCCTATTTTAATATGACAAAATATTAAACACCGATTGGCGCGAAAATAAGAAAACATAATATATTCATCTAGAGATTTTTTCACGACATACATGGCCATTATAACTGTTTTTAAACGGTTTTTTCTTATAATCTCTCGAAATACTTGACATTGGCGAAATTTCTGCGTTGAATTTACATGCGAGGGAGAGTCCATAAACAACTTAGATCTTAGATCCATAACTAATCTTATTTGTTACAAAACCCACGTTGGCAAAATTGTGGAGGGTACTCCACAAAGGCCACAACGAAGACTTGAATTGAATATTCATCTAAGACTGACATATTCCTAATTAATAAGTAATATTATATTGTTCTTTTATTGCAACAGTATTTTTGGACAGACTAAGCATATTTGAAATCTAAGCTAACAAGCTAATAATTCATACACAAGTCTAACTGTTCAATGTTCAGGATATTGAAATTGAAAAATCTAAATATGTATAATATATATGTATATATATATATGTAGAGCTTTTTTTAAGACAGAATGAGAATTGAGAAAGAAGACACTTGAGAATTTCCTCTTGAGTGCCGATTTTGTTGAATTAGCTATTGACAAGCTTTAGCGACTTTAACAAAAAAACGTTGAGAAAATAGAAATTAAATATTTTTAAAGACTAATAATAATGACCACTGAAATGACACTTCTTAAATTACTTGAAGTTTCGGTCAGGTTTAATATAGTCTAGAATATTGCCTGCCTACATTAACCGTGACTAGCTTACTATCTAAGGAGCCACGAGACTGCTTGACTGACTGATTCCACTGACTTAATTTATTTAAGAACCCTCATTAGACAATTCAAGCGTACCTCGCGTAATTAAGGCTGCGTCACATTGAAAACCTGTCTTGAAAATATTTTTTAAGTAGCAGTATCACCGTCTCACAGGAAAACCGTAGACAAATAATGCTTGCATTGTTTTGGTGAGTGAGTGAGGGTACCGGAAGCCCAACTCCCATCATGGACATGGACGGCGGTTGTCACTTACTATCGGTTGATCCGTCTGTTGGTATGTCCACTCATATAAGTTTAATAATTAATATTAATAGTTAAATTTAACTTGATTATTATATGCTCGATATTTATGACATGGGACTGAAAAAAAAAATGTTGCAACTTTTTGCAATGCAATAAAAGATACTTCGTTGAGGCAAAATACTGACTGACTGACTAAAACAGTTAGTCAGACAGTATTTTACCTTCAAACAGAAAAAAAACATTTAAATTACTACAATTTATTTTCATTCATTAAAATCTATATCATTACTAGACCAACGGTCAGTCACGAAGTAGTTAGTCAGTTTCATTATGCTTTTAATAAATTAAATTAATTTACTTTTGCGTAATGATTTCATTTCGATTTATCTATAAGAAATTAGACTTTTATTGTTGCCTACTGATTCTAATTACCAGTACAATACAATATCGCAAATGTGTCTTCACCTGTTTATGTCGCTATTGCTGCGTACCGCTTACGTAGATCGTTCAATGTGCTGGGGCCTTAGGTGTTAGGTGGTGTGTGTTCAAGCGCAAGTTATGAGGAAGTTGCCTACGTTGAATAACACTTCGGTTACACTACTTTTTTGGACGAAGATACAGTATTATCTGGTTAAATCTCCAAACTATGTAAATTGTTATACCTCACTGATAGATGGCAAAACTTTTTATTTAATTTACAGCGGTTCTAAAAGAAAAAAAAATATTAGATTTCGTCTTTGATTTTTAAAATATCTCAAGGTCAATGGTCCAATTCGTAAATTGATTAAGCTAGTTTGATAATATTCTTATTTCATATACTTAAAAAAATATATTTTTCATTTTATTATATACACATACATATTTAATAATAATAACGTGACACATTTCACACACGGCTGCCTGATCCCAAACTAAGCAGAGCCTGTACAATGGTAACCAGACAGCTGATAAACATACATATACTTCTATATACATACATATTATAGATAAATTTCACTCAGACACAGAACAAATTATCATGTTCATCACACAAATATTTGTCCTGGGTGGGAATCGAACCCACGACCTCTGGCTTAGCAGTCAGGGTTACTAACCACAAGACCACAGACCAGTCAAGTATCTGTATGATATATCTCTTAACGCTCATACGCATAAATTACGAAGTGTATAGTGTAAGCAATATCGTGTGGTCAGGGTCAGGGTATCTTTTGCATGGCCTACTACGCCCTTTAACAGCAAACAGTCTACTTACTCTACGTACTAGTCTACGTTTCATAACATAGGATGTAGTACGTACGGGCTTGTCTGAAAGGTTTAATGACAGTAAAAGAGAAGAAGAGTGTGTAAAGATAGTAAGCATGTATAGTAATATATGTATATGTATGTATGTGTCTAACTACCCCGAAGAGTATATACCATACTCAAGTGAAAACGATGTTAGAGACACTAGTACTTAAGTGTCCTTATAACAAAAAAATAACATATTAAAGGCCTTCTCTTAAAAGCCAAAATCTAAAGAAATGTTTACAACTACTGCCTAGATAGTCAATATATACTTAACAAATAGTGCACCTTCAAAAAAACGAAAAAATAAGTAAAGGCAATTGGTAATAAGGTACAGCCCGACATACTTCTAGAGCTGTTAATACTCTGTACTCTGTTACTCTCGACAACATTGCCACGTTTGTTTTAATTATCAAAAAAGCATAGCGGTTTTGATATAGAGAAGGAGAAATAGGTATAATATTTGATTAATTAAAACCAATGAACTATTTAAGCTATTATGTGAAGGTTATGACTGAAATGATTTAATGGTAATCCAAAATTCCGAATGAAACATCTGTGGGACATGAAGACTACATGAGGTGCTGTATTTTGTTGATAAAGCAACATTTGTCTCATACTTACATATCATACTTATTATAATCAAACGTCGTACACTCAGTTGCTATCGATCATTTATTTTTCTTTCTTAGGTTACAGATGTCCAAACGTCAAAAGTAAGTACTCGTTTTATTGCCTGTACTGATTGCACCCATTTTTTAAATACAACTTTTTCAATTAAGAGATGAAAGGTATACTAAACACAAATTTCTAAGTGTGTATATTGAGAGACTTATAAGTATGAAGAGTTCACGAATATATATATATATATTTCAAAATACGAAACTGTGTATTGTATACCCTGACAGACCTAGTAACCTAATGAGCAAGACGACCCCAATAGCAAAGAAAGTCTCAAAATAGCAGGATTACAGGTTGACCGCACAATCCCAACGTTTAGTTTTCTACAGGAGCCTTCAGGCCTTCCCGAATTGGACAGTAGTCTTAAAAGCTCAGTCATAGCAACGCCTATGTGTCGTTATAAATAAAATAACAATATTGAAAATTAAGCACTGTAATGACGTTTTGTTTTAAATATACAACTTAAACCGTATTCAGCAATAGATTGCGGTGGGTCGAAAATTCTGCAAACTCAATAATTTGGAAAGGGACAAGGAATGAAACTTTAAATTTATTCAAATGATCCAAATTCTAACTTTATTTGACCGGGAGAAATTATTAGGGCCTTCTGTATTTGAGCATCTTATTTATATTCATTAGTTTATTCAGATAATGTAACTTTGATTACGAAGGGCTTTGAATATTTTGGCTTGTGTATTTCTAGATGGCTTAATTATTCAATTTCAAATTTCCATTTTCGTTCAAATGTTTTCACTTGAATAGAGTGCTTTAGCAATTACGAATCTAAATTTAGTAAGTTTTGTATAGACTTTTCACCAATTATTTTTTCTAGACCTGAAGGTATATTTTTTAATCTGTTATCATACTCGTATACTATTAAACTGTAAACGTCTTTGATAAATTATGTAACGAAATAAAACAAAAAAAAATACTATTCAAAATAAGTGTAATTTGAGGTTGCTATAATTTGTGTTGCCTGTAAAAGGCAAATGCACTTCATTTACAGATTACATTTTTTTTATGGAGTCAACGTTTGTCAAAGTATTTATCAATGATGCGTAGTTTACAGTGGGCATACAATTCTAAATATTGTGTGATGTATTTACAAGCTAATAATCTAGTTCTAGAAGCTTATTTATTTAGTTAATAATTGATCTACAGATAGATTGCTTATTCTTCCAACCTTGTTGAAAGATATTTCAAACGATACCATTAATACTCAGTGTCTTGTAAAATTCAAAAACATGTTTTACCAGTTGTTTTAATCATGCAGACATAGACATCGATTACATTTACTTCACGTTTTAGTGTCCGTAATATTGCCTAACCCGGGCATACAACTTGATAGATCGTCATCTTATGTACAACGAGACAGTATTATTATAATTCAAATGAAACTATTAAAAAACCAAAATGACATACCAGGTACTTTAAAAATAATTAAAATCTTAACAAACAGAAAAAGTGGTTACAACAGCTCTCGTCGATTCACTAAACCTTTCTACCTCGCTCCTCTCTGAGCCAGTCTCTTCCGGTCGCTATAAAAATGTTTGTGCATTTGTGCACAACTATCATTGCAACCCAGAACGGCAGGAACGCCATACTAAGCGATAGCAGCATGAAGACTTTTGTAAGTGCAATTGATTTTTATTTTGCAAAGTGATAGTGTAAGATGTGTGACAATTATCTCTAGTGTGCTTCAGCTAATGAATTCCCTAACTATTTTGTTACTGTTTTCTTACCAATTTTATATGTAGCTGTGGTACAAATAAGTTTGAAGTTCTGTTTACTGAATAGGAGAATACAGTTAATTTTGTAACACGATGTATTAATATTACGAAAACTAAACGAGTTAAAAAAATGTACGTCCGTTTCTAATATTTTTAGTAGATTGTGTGCATGCAAAATGTCCTAGTTTTTATACATTATATATATATTTAAACAGGATTTCTACCCAAATGGGAAAGCATCTCCACTCTTCATCAGACTAATGTAAAACAGTATATTGGTTATTCCTATGGTATTCCTAGATCCTTGGTTATCGTTTTGTAGGTTCGCATTGTCGGGTTGTTTGCCGCTATGGTGATGTAAATTAACCTCACCCCTTCATTACAATAAATTAATCAGACTTTTGCAAGAATTAGGTATATGTGAAACTTCGTCTTTAGAAAACACTTATAAACTACACAATTAAAATAATCTATTTGGGGCTAGTTCACGGTTTTTTGAGTATTAAGTGTGTAACTTTTTCTCTATGACATGGAGAAATATCCCGCATACCACGTATGTAATTATTTAGCATCAAGAAACAAAGATATTTAACTAAAATCAAACGATCACAACTATTTCATATTGTTATTGTCCTTTAACACGAAAAACAATATTCGATAATAATTTTAAAGGTAGCGTGTAAGCTATTTTGTTTATCCCCCGGGGACAGTAGGTACTCTCTTTCATGATTAAAGTTACCCTATGTCCTTTACATACGCATGAGAACATGTATTAACGAATTTTAAAATTATTGGTTGAATATTTAATATGTGAAATCGTAACAAACAGGTAACAAAGGCAATTTCGGGTTTGTAATATTTTGTTAGGGTCTGATGACTGATCTAGATGTTGCATAATTGTGTAATTTAAGATAAACCTTTAAAAGCTTCAATAAACTCACTTTAAATAGGTTGTACCTAAAGCTTTTATTTAATACAATTAAACTCATTTAAAAATATTTCCTTACAGCCTAAACACAGGCACATTACTTTATTATAACGAAATTTCTAAGGTATGCCACAGAAACCACTATATCCATTAGGTGTAACACGGTTAACCCACCACAATTATTCAATTCCTTCTTATAATGAAATACTATTACAAGCATTACACTACAAAAGACAGTTGATTATAATCTTAAAATTGCTGTTTTGTAGATATATATATGTACTTGCGGATAAGTTTTATACAGTTTTGTTGCAAAACCATTTTGACACATTGCGTATACTGCACGAGAATTGCAAATAGCAATTGTAGTGCTTTGGTTCATATTTTTATGTATAAAGTTTCCTTGTCACGGTCTAGTGGATTTGAGGTGTCATTGAACAGTCTTCAAAGTAAGTTATATTAGATATTTGGCTTAAACTTTTGAGATTAAGTGTAAAACAATATAGAGGCAGTTAATAATACAGTCAAGTTTGATTTGTTTTAGTAACTTTTACTTGTTTATTATAATACAATAGTAATACTGTTGATTAAAATATTTTTCTATGAGTCATATATTTGATACAAAATTGTCATTATATCATGCTTATACTTATTGTATATTGTACTCGTAAGAATGCACTCAATTACGTAACTCAATGCAATATGAAACAATTAAATATGATTTTATGAGTAATTAGACACCTAAGAAAAATACACAAAAAAGTTATGGTTATTTAAATAAACAGAGTTCTGATGATGGATTTAAAAATATTCTGTTATTGTATCAACATTACATTGAAACATTAGTCCTCTGCACTTATGAAAATAATTTATGGTTAACTGTTGTTGCTATGCCGTCGCCTGCATCTATCTCAAAGTTCACTAATTCAAAACTTTCTCATGTGCTCTATTTCAATTTTTGTCTTAAATTGAGTTTTATCGAATAAATCATTTCATGGCCTTAATTTATATTTCAATGTTGAAAATGTAAGGCAGACATAATTCCTAAAGCCAACACCTTAACGTCAGGTCTCATTAACAATATTACGTCATCAATCAATTTCATAGATTATACAAGACAGGGCTTAATGTAATTTTGTTATAGCCGCTGTACAGTTTGTTGTTACAAGTAAAGTATTTATCTTCATTCCTTATTGCTTACCAGTTAGAGTCTAAATTTGGATCAATCTTCTATATTTGCATTACAATTTATTTAGAGTCTGACTCGATCGAATTATGAGTTACATGTGTTATGATTTGGTGGCCATGAATCATAACAGTCGTGAATCGTAGTAGCTGTCTGTATTTTTGATGTTTTTAGAGCATAAAATATTTATTCCTTATCACAACTAAAAAAATACTAGTCTCTACAGGTGAACACTTTCCTAAACACTTTCTTTCTTTTTTATTTTTATTTTAAGGTTCGTGGACATATATAGAAACAACACAAAATACCCAAACTATTTGTTATGATCCACCATTTTTTTATCTTGTGTGGGAATCAAACCCTATTATGGATTACTAACTAGTAGATCATCAGGCCAGTTAACAACTAAATTGTAGAAAACTAAAAATCAACTCGATCTTTCAAACATTTCAATATTAACGGATAAGATGGAATCCTATATTACTTATTATAAAACCATTAATACCTATGACGCAATAATGCTCTGCAGATAGCCTTTATCTTTCCAAAGCTATTCCATTCCGGTTTAAGTAAAAGGGATAACAACTTCACTTACACCGACTAGTCATGTGACAGAACACCTTTCACTTTTAATGTGTTCGTACAATTTCTGCTATCTAAAGGAGATTCTTCAGTGTACATTTCTCTGTACATCTTTTTGCCCAAGACGTTTATCTTAATAAAAATATAATCAACACATTCAATATTTAATATCCAAATATATATATTAAATAACCAGTTCTATTTCTCCATATCGATCGAGTAGAATTGGATTATCCTGCATTTCGGGTATCGTAAACGGCAACTAAGAGATTAGATTATTACCTATCATACAGTATACACCGACAATAGACGGCAATAGTCTTGCCCCCATCTCATAAGTGGGACTAAATTATAGTTGGCATAAAGTAAGCGTTTGAAACGCCTCTGCCAACCCCATCGGGGATTTAGGCCTGAGTATATGTATATATGTGTAATTTTGCTATAGCCGCTTTGTACAGTTTATTGTCACTAGTAAAGTATTTATCTTCATTCCTTATTGCTTACCAGTTAGAGACTAAATTTCGATCGATTTTCTATATTTGCATTACAATTTATTATGAGTCTGACTGATCAAATGAGTTACATGTGTTATGATTTGCTGGCCATGAACTATAATAGTCGTGAATCGTAGTAGCTGTCTGGATTAGATAAACCATAGCTATTATCATAACTAAAAAAATACCAGTCTCTACAGTATAAACCAGTCATTATATACCCAGTTTATAAACACACTGTAGATCTTATGAAATAGCTAAGGAACATTTTAATGTTTTTCAATAACACTAAAAGAAGAAGTATTGAATCCTCAGCTCTAAAATAAGGATATAAATGTTTCATTAAAAAAAAATCGAGGTCTTTTACTCACGATTTACAACAGCCACTGAAATCAAAGCAATAAACTACGTACTTTATGGGCAACTGCAGGGAGCAGTGATTGAGAAATTGATTCTAGTAATGACTCCTTGACTTAAACTTCTTTTTTTCCATAACAACAAGAATAAAATTGCAAAACCGACTCTGACACAACTTCCTCTGATATAATACGTTATTTATTACGTTCTATTACATAAATGTGACATTGTATTAAGTCAGAAAGTTCAATGGCACAATGGCGGAATCGCTGAAGCGCGACCGCACATTTTGGTATGAGCAGTCTTCTTATTTCCATTCCAATAAATTGTCGACATCATTACTAAAAATAATGATATACTCAGCTGTTATTGTATTATGTTCATTACTAAGCTATTGTTTTTCTTCGTCTTAAGTAAGTAAGCATGGGAGAATTTCATGCCAGCATCACGTCTATAGTTTTATATTCGTGTGTGATGCGTTATTTTTTTGGCTGAATCGATAAACTAAAGAAACAAGATATCATAATTTATTATGAAAATTTATAGGGAAGTTGCTCCCATCTGGATAGCATAAAATTATGATGATTATGATTTTTTTAAAGAATTTATTATTTTCCTAGCCTAGCCTAGAAGTTCACAAACCCTCAAAATGGTTTTTTGAGGGTGTAAAATTTCAACTGCATGTTACGATGTTTTGTGCTGAAGATACATATATTAATAGATTAAAGACTTATTATTATAGTTTTGATGCTAAACAATCTCTATCAAGATACTGTACCACCACCGCTTGTTCCGGAGATTGGCGCGTTTAAATAAACAAACATATTTTTCTTAAGGTGCCAATCTCCGGAACATAACGCTGCAATACTTAGAGAGGAGAAGTGAGCATGAACGCCGGTTGACTAGGTTACTAGAATGTTTCATAAGTTCAATTATTACATACATACATAAGCTCACACCTTTCCCCCATTAGGGTAGGCAGGGACAACAGCCCGCTAACTGTTATATAAGAGAAACATAACGAATTATAAAGAATCATCTATTTTTATGAACGTGATGTAAATACCTATTACAAGATATAATAGTCCATTCTATTGTATCATTTTGTTTTATTAGTTCATGAAGTAATAATACACAAAAAGGTTACTAAGATCGAACATGATGTAAGAAAACTTGTTATTTGTACAATTAGTCTGAGGGTTAGCCTTTTATGGTTCATATTAATAATTAGTCTTTGGTTTGATAAGATTATTTATATTTTTATATCTAAGGATTACAAGATTAGGTAATTTTACAATGTGGGTGGTTGAAACGCCTTTACCTACCCTTTATATATGTAGGACGATGGTATAGAAAATAAAACAATGTTTTAACTAAAGATACTTGACTAAAAGTATGACAGACTTATGTAAATCTAATCTAGTAAAAATATAGCGGCATGCTATTTCTTAAGTCCCATTCTCGTACGATCTAAAACACCCATGAGTACTATTAAAAAAAAATGATTCTTTTATCAATCTTGTAGCTCCATTTTACTGTTTTTTTTTTTTAGTTTTAAACTTTCGCGTTCCGTGAAATATAAAAAAAAAATAGGAGACCGGGAATCCGGCTGTGGTCATAGTCAGCTTATGACCACGGGCACGTGCACTCTGGTCGAAACGTCAGGCAAATCAAAAGGCATGTACTATCTATAATTTATTACAATATAGTTTTAAAGTCTATGTCATATTACGACCAAATAAAATGTTAACTGTCGGTCCCAAACCTTCATTTAAAGCATATTAAGGCATTCGAGTCACGGTATTTAATTATGTATTATCTTATACAGAATCAGTTATAGGAAAAGTGCAACAAATTAGAGATAAATCAAAATTAAGTGTCATGGTTACGTTTCATTATACTACTTTACTCGTATATAATAAAATTAGAATGACAGGAAAATCATTTTGTTTTTTTTTTGGGTTAACGTTCAATTATTATTTTTTGAGTACCTAAAGATTTTTTTGTTTTGATATAGTTTGCCTGAACAAAATTAGAAAGGCACCCATGCGTACCGATCGTATCACCTTTCCTTCTTATATCAACATGACTATGCGATTTGCTTAACTAAAGGATAAAATAAAAAGACTGAATAGGTTTAGTTTTTACCCAAATACTGAATGTAAAGGCGATTATTATTGAGTTAAGTGAATGTGATTTTTACTATTAGAAGTTAAACGAAGCTGACTCTGTTCAAAAGTGATGTTTGCATAACATTTTTTTGTCTGCATAACATGTGTTTGTCAATCAGCATTCAAATCTAAAGAATGTTTTGAAATATTCGCATGTATAATTCCCTTAATTTTAACTAGTTTAAAAAGGGAATTAAAATTAAAATGATTATACTACAAATGAATTCAGGAATTAGTCCATTCACGAATTCAGGCCTGAAAAAGGTTTCGACAGTAATTGTACAAGTTGTTTCCAGTATTTTTATTACGACTTTGTAATTAAAGCGGTTGGTCGCTCACTGCCAATTGACTATATTAAAACAGCGTTTAGTTATTTTTTTTCTGAATGAACCGAGCTGATTTCAATTAATCAGTTTAAAGCGTACGGTTCCAAAATAATCAATAAATCATAATATATTACCTTACGTGATAAAAATACATGTTTATGGATCCGTAACAAGTAAAAGATAATTTCAGAAACAGTACAGCATTGTTTAACAAAACTTTATTATGCAACACGTCTGCACGTCTACACCTACACCTACACCTACCTAAAGCTATTCTCAATCTTTTTGACTTACTTAATTTATTTTAGAAAGGCACTACAAACTCATCTTTTCAAAAATGCTTTTGGTCAATCAATTTACTTAAATACCCTAAAGATATTTGAATGATAACGGTATAATGTTAAAAAAATTAAGCGTATCGTTGTAATTATCCATTATGCAGACATAATATTAGGTACTTAACATAGAATATTTATTGACATGCATTAAAATTTATTGATTATACTTTGTAAAACTTAAATTTATATTGTCCTTCTAATTTTATATTAACCTGCATGTCACATATTTATAAAAAAAATGTACATGTCTTATGTGTACAATCTGTCAAAGTAAATCTGCATGTCAATTTATTGTCGGTGGAACATAGTGAGATACTATTATGTACTTAGCTATGTTTAATCAAATCATTTACTTTATGGGGCATCGCAAGAATAAATGTTACTTATTTAGGATTAAACTTACGTTTTTTCAAATGGACTTTTTGTAAATACATGAGGAGATACAAATAATGTATGATTTTGAATAAGGTTTGGCACAGTGAATTTGATAAGAAAGGAGTAATGAGACTATTATAGAGTTGCCAAAAGAAGTATTTTATTTATTTGAAGAATAGTTTGTTTGTAATCGTTTTTATCCAAAAAAGTACTTGCAGTCCGATTACCTTCGAGACGACCTTCAAACCTTTAAGAAAAGAACGTACTCCTACCTAAAAAGCCGGCATTGCACTTGTGACTCTTGAGTTGCGGGTGTCCATGGGCGGCGGTAGTCACTTACCATCAGGTACCCGTCTGCTCGTTTGCCCCCCATCGCATAAAAAAAAAAACAAAAAAATATTTACCTCTCAATACTATTCGTAGTATATTTTTTTTTGTCTTTCCAGGTGTGTTTATTACTGGCAGTTGCCTCTTGCAAGGCCGGCTTAGAAGAAAGCTACTCAAATGGGATAGCTGGAGATGCAGGTCATGAAGGTGGAGACGGTGGAAACGGAGGTGGAATTTCAGGATACGATTTCAATGCACAAGCAAATGGAGGGGCACACTTTGCTGGCAATGGTGGACAGAGTCACGACCTAGCGGGTCTTAGTGGATATAATCTAGGCAATTTTGGACATGATTTCTCCGGTGGACAGCAACACACTTTAGCTAATATTCAAGGATACCAAGATTTTGGAGGCCATAATTTTAACGGTCAAGCTTTTGGTGGCCAAGATCTTTCAGGGGGACATGTTCAGCTTGACGGTCATGGTGGGCAAGGAGGCCAGGATTTCGGCGGAGATTCTTATCTGCAAGCTGCTCATGAATCTAGCAATCAAGGTCAGGATCATTTTGCCAATCAAGGCGATGGTGGTCATGGATTTGGTGCCCAGTCGTTTACACTCGAAGATGCTGGTAATGAATATGGTCACGGAGACAATAGCTTCCAGGCGGAAGCAATTCCTGTTGGAGAACACGTTGACGAAGAACACCCAGTGCAAATACCTCACTACAAACATGTAACATATCCGATTCCTAAGACCCTTCACATAAATGTACCGAAACCTATTCTTATTGGTGTACCTCAGCCTTACCCGGTCAAGGTTCCTGTCAACAAACCTGTAGCTGTACCTGTCGAGACTGAGATCTCGATTCCCATTGAGAAGGTTGTGCCATACCCCGTTGTCAAGCATGTTCCTTACCCTGTTGAGAAACACGTGCCCATCAGAGTAGAGAAAACTGTCACCGTGCATGTACCTCAACCTTATCCTGTAAAGATTCCAATTTATAAAACCATCCATCATCACAAGCATTAAAACCGTCTTCATAAGTGCCTTGTACATATGTATTTGTAAAGTAATTTTAAGTCATTTTCAACTGAATTCATGTTGTAGTTGATTTATTTATTGTATGTTGTTGTGTTTTGTTATTGTTGTTGTTATATGTCGTTGTTGTTGTTAATTACACTTAAATGAATATCATTATTTATTTTGTGTAAATTTATTTCAACTAAAAGAAACTTCCAGATGCTTGGAGTTTTGTTTGGTGAACACACAAACAGAATAAAAAAAAGAAGAGGTTCTTGGTATTGGTTAAAATCTTCAACTCAGATTTGCAGCCATGTCGATTGTTATTTGCGACTGCCATTTATAAATTAACGTCTTTTAATAATTTAATAAGTTTCTTATTTTTAAAATCACTAGTGTTGCGAGTTCTTAATGCAGAAATTGCTTATTTACATAATTAAACGCAACGGAGCAAAAATTCTAGCACATATGTTATTAAACATTGAGATTTATTTTATATAAAAGAATGGTTTACTTAAAGAAATAATATAAAATATTCCTTATAAAGAATGTACAATTCTTAAGTAAGTACAAGTTTCAAAACAAAATATTATAAACCAAAGGAAAGTTTACATAAACTAAAAGAAATATTAATTACCAATCGTGGGAGCCTTGGTATGATTTCCCTAGAACGATATATACGTATTGGAGCGAGATGCACAGATGTAATGCATATGATTATTTTATTAGGACCTCCCAACACACATTATCGAGATAGTAAAACAAAATACACCGCCTTTTCTCTCTGCTTAACCATATCTCTTCTACTCATTCCCTTGAACATAATAGGTCGTAAAGGTTGAACAGCTCGTAACACAAACATAAACATTGAAAGCTATATTTTCATTCAATTCGGCATCAGCAAAACATTTTTACGTTCATTTTATAGCAATTACCTTCATCTGATATTACGGCTTGTTCATACAAGGATAGGCTGTATTTTTAAACCATTTAGTAATTGAAACAAAATTTAAATTATATTTCAAAATTATGTGTTTACATAATGAGCAAGCATACAGATGAACATGGGACAAAGGGACATGGTTTCATAATTCACACCAAGTTACAATATGAATAGAGGTAGTTATAAGTATTCATGTGTGGTGTGTTTGATGTTTGTAACATCTTTAAAATCTAAATTACATTTAGTATTATAGCTTTAGCACCATATTTATCAAGTAAAAGGTGTCACAAGCTATGATATAATTATAATTGATATATGGACGGCTGACAGACTGCATTTTTATATAGTTTTTTTCGACCTTAAACGACCTTATTTTTACCAGACTGCAAAAGAAGGAGGGTTATGTTTTTCGAGTGTATGAATGTATGTATGTATGTATATATATTTTTTTTTATACTATAGGGGGACAGACGAACAGATGGGTCACTTGATGGTAAGTGACACCGCCGTCCATGGACACTTGCAACTCAAGAATCGCAAGTGCGCTGCCCGCCTTTGGGGGTGATGAGGGATGGGGGATGCAGGGAGCGGAAAGAAGAGAGGAGGGATGAGGAGACGGGAAAGAGGAAAAAGGAGATGAGGGGAGAGAAAAGGGGGAGGGAGAAGTGGGCCTCCGGAAACCTCACTCAATTCGGGGAAATGCAACGCAAGCGTTACTTCACAACCGGTTTTCTGTGAGGCCGTGGTATCGCACCGGTCGAGCCGGCCCATTCGTGCCAAATCATGGCTCTACCACTGAAAATAATATATTTCTCACGCCCTAGAGCCTAAACGGCTTGTCGTATTTTTATGTCAGTGGTGTCGATAGATTAGTCTTAGTCTCTTAGTAGTGAGAGTGACACTGGGTACATCAAAATTAAAAAAAAAGAATATTAAAAAAAAAACATAAAACTCAACTGCGTCAATATCTGCTATCTTAAATAAATTCATTGAAGAACTGACTCACTTTTCATAATTTGGTTGGTGATATAGGTAGAGCAACAAAATCTGAAAGTGGAGGCATCTGCTCACTCTGAGATTTTGTTGCTTCAAATTAAAATATTCTTTCTATCTTTTCAGTTCATCAATGAATTTAATAAAGTAGGCAGATATTGACGCAGTCCGGTTTTTTTTAATATTCTTTATTTTTTACATCGTCATTTAAGTAAATTTTATCAGTAGTACTTTTTAGAAACATATACAATTATACACTCTCTGAAGTTTTATGACGTGTTTTAAAAAAATAAAATATTTGATATTTAGGTACTTAAGTGAGCTATGTGTTGAGCTTGAGACGAAAAAGAAACGTCGTAGTGTTGACGCTCAATTCGTTCACTTCTTGTTTCTTGGTCTCGGCAGAGTAAAAGCTCCCTACAACTCTTTAATTTCAATATACCTTCTATATATAATTCTTACTTCACAATTAGTCAAATCAAATCTAATGACTAGCCTGTTGATCTAATGCCTAGCCTGCCTGACTGACTGCAACGCCAGAGATCCTAAGTTCGATTCCCAAATACAAGTTCTGCTTAGTATGGTATCAGATGGCCGTTGTGAGGTACGTTAAGTTATTATTATTACTTATAATTCACTGTCAACAGTTCACTTAAACTTCTCTTGATGTCGAAGATATCCAGATTTTGGCGACGCCGTCTTGCTTTGTAAGTAGATATGAAAAGTTGTCTACAACTACTTATACGAGCCTCTAAATAAATCAGCAAACAATATCCAAGTTCCAAATACATATAATTCCATTACAGTACAATATTGTAATATTAATAACAACATTGACTAATTTGATAGATTGGAGAGCTTGGACTTTTCGGCATTAATCAATTCGAGTTTATTCATGTGAATTACACACCCCGGTCCATCCCAATAAACAGTGTATCTTTTCTTAATTTCTACTTTCTCCTCTCAATATATTCCCACCTTTCCCAACTAATTCCCGAAATGCCCGGTTGAAAACTTGCCACTATAACGTAAGTGGGAATACATTGCAAGTATAGCCTAAGGCTAAATTTAAAATATAATTTAAATAAAATAAACTAAATTTGGGTGTTTAGTACTTCTCCGCTTACTTCTTCGGACATACAGATGTGAGTGTATATGGAAAAACTATAGTGTTACATTTCAAATATAATTCCGAAATGTTGTGTTCACGTTCAGAGATTTATTCAATGTGAACAAGCCTTTAAGCTCTATTTATATTAACTTTTACATTGTCGAATGTACAAACATGTTTTCGGAATACACACTTTTATTTCATCAGAGCACGTCAACGTTGAGGCTAAATTATCATAAAAGTTTAATGTCCTATTATTATTTAACAGAACATTACGTAAGGGTGAGCCAAAATGTGTGTATATTTCTGTACAGAATACTTACGAGGGAATGTATCCCTCATAAATATGTGACATGATAAATTTGTTAGAATAAATGGTGGCATTTGGCAGTACAACTTTCAGGGCCCTTTGTTTTAGTGCGTTTGTTAATAACTTTAACTTTTTCTTGCCTTTCCTTTGATTGTTGTTACTTTTAGGGCAGTTTTTTTTATGGTGTAGGGGGCACACGAGGAAACAGGTCACCTGATGGAAAATGACTACCCCGCCCATGAACTTAGCAGCTCATGAGTAGCAAGAACATTTCCGGCCTTTGAGGATGCCAGACCCCCAAAGGCGGTTTTTCTATCCAGTAACCTATCTTACCGTGCAAATCACAACACATTATTGTGTTTAAAAACCGGTTTTTGTCAAACCGTGGTATTACTTCGGTCGAGCCGGACCACACGTGCAAGCATGGTTCTCCCACGTCAATCGAAATATATCCATATACCTATGTATGTTTGTAAGACGTAATGTATATCAAATATAAAGAAATTTACATGTAACGTGATACACACACTCTCACATGCCACTCGCAGCCTAAATAGAAGAGGTATATATGAAGCACCTATCAGCTAGTGCACTATTTCTATTTCTGTTAAATAAAATTTAATTTAATTTCAAAATGTTACATTGAGAACTGCAAAGCAATGTAGTTCGAAGTTTATACATATTATAGTTTTGGAGAAAGAAAATACTTACTTATCTTGATATTGTTAATTGTTTGACATTCTATAGCTTAAAATAAACGGATTGTATTGGTATCATTATAAAAATATTATAGACAGTCAGACGGAAGTTATACAGGGCAATAAATGATATAGAATATATATATCAAGCTAATGGTGTCCGCATTGGCTTGTATATATTCAGATACGGAATCCTCCGGCACTCTAGGCACTCAGGAAATATTTATGTTTTATGTAGTCATCATTTATTTAACAGAGGAAATAGAAAAGAATATTGATGAGTTTCATTAATAGAATAAAATGAAATCAACTTACTACTTAAAATAATGTGTGTGTGTATGTTATTGAAATTTGTAATAAAAAATAGATATGTACAGGCAACGTTAAAATTGGCAGAAAGAGGCAAGAGAAAAAGGAACTAATGGGCAACTTAGGTGTTGAAAAGAAGAGAGAAAAAACCATTTCACTCACAAAGATTCAAAGCGTTAAACTTAAAACTAGGTTCTTCATACCTATAAATATTTATAAGGTAAATAAACAATGCTATTCTAGTTAATATAACTGTATGATTAGTTAATTTAAAAATAAATACAATATATGCATATGCATATCTCTCCCCTCATTCGACCTCTTCTCGTTCCCATCTCCTCATTCCCATCCCCGCATCCCACCATCCCTCATCAACGTCAAAGGTCACGTCACTTACGACTTACTCTCGACTCTGCAGGTGTCCATGGACGGCGGATGTAACTTATCATCAGGTGACCCGTCTGTTCGTCTGTCCCCCTGTATTAAAAAAAAGAAATACATGTACATACAATTGATTTATAATATTCATAATACTCGTATACTATTACATTTTCAAACTAACCTTAAACATTAACTACAAGACAAGATAAGATAAGATAAGAATAATCTTTATTGTACACCAAAGACATATTGTATGCAAGGCTTGGACTATATGCGGAATCTGGCATCAGCGCTCTTTCATCGGCTATGTATTGTTACTACGAATAAACTTACGAAGCCTTTTACAATAAATAGTTTTTCATTTAACTTAACTAATAGCTAATAAATAAAGTATAAAAAAAAATAAAAAAAATAAAGATGATAAAACAGAATGATGCAAAAGTATCTTAAAGCGAATGTGTTGGGGCATAATACACTTCGCTATGTAGTCCCAAAGCATAGCTTGTACTATGTGAATTAGAATTTAGACACATAATTATATATGCTTATTCATCAATGCAAATACACACCATATTATACACACATTATATGATTGTATAACCCTGTCAAAAAGCTAATTTTACTGTTACAGTTAAGACAAGAGTAAACACAACAACAACTACAACAGAATGCACAGCTGTCCCACGGAATTAATTTTCTCAACGTACACTGTTGGACGTTTTATTATTACATCTCCGGAGACGACACAGATGCATAGAAAATAGTAGGGGATAAGCTAGAAAAAGGTGAACTGGATCATTAAGGGCCACCGGGTACTGCCCATTGTTAATCGGCGGATAGTTTGATATACATAGTTTAGTTTCTTAAGAAGCTGTATGGGAGTAACTATCATCCCATTAAAAAGGTAGAATAGGCAGATGTATATTAAAAGCCTATATTTTGCTTGCCAATTTAGTCCCACTTACGTAAGTCGATAATTAACATATGTTAGCAATTCGAATGTTTATATTCCAGAATGATATATTAAATTGCCTTCACTAGCTTTACTACGAACTTAGTCTGACTGCCTTTCTTTCCTGAAAGGCAAAGAATTGCTTGTAGATGGATTGCGGAGTGTAAGCAATAACTCGTGCGACAGGGTCGCATACCTATAAGTCTATCTTGCTGCCGAAAAGTACCAGCTTACTTAATGTAATGTAATGTTACATTATTTTTTCATTTTCATTTATTCTTTATTGTACACAATATAAACATATTTTTTTATAGTATACTGGGACAAACGAGCAGACGGGTCACCTGATGGTAAGTGACCCCCGCCGCCTATTGCAACTTAAGAGTCACAAGAGTGCTGTTCGCTTTTAGGGTAGGAAAAAGGGAGGAGGGGAAAGATGGGATAGGCACATCGGTAGAGGAAAGAGGGGAGGGGAAGGAAAAAGGGAAAGGCGGTGGGGCCCCCGGTAACCTCACTCACTCGGTCACACAATACAATCATTGTTTAACAGCCGGTTTTTTATGAGGCCGTGGTAATACTCAGGTCGAGCCGGACTGATCATTAAAGGAAGAAGAAATAAGGAAATGTAAAAAAGATAAACTGAGTTGTCTTCCAGCAAAACATGTGTTCATGAGGCAATCACGTGTATTTAAGTGAAAAAAAAAAAAATCACAAAAACTAAATAATCTGTACTTTCTGTATACTTTTATACTAATCATGATATATGCATAATATAAGTAAAGAAAAATATAAGTATAAAATATAGAAACCTTGCACATATGCATACGGTATAATATATATTTGTATAATATATAATTTATATATATTATTATATATAATTTTTAATTTATATATATTGGTATAATATATAATTTAGTGTATATAAATATATATATATATATTTATATACACTAAATTTTTAAATTATTTTAGAAAGAATACTAGTGCGTCACACATTACTATTATTCTTGTTAACCCTTAAGGTAAAATGCTTGTGTTAGGGGTGGGTTTACGACCCCCCCCAACTGTATCCTTACGTTGCCGTCGTGGGGGGGCTTGCGTGGGTCAATGATCCCTGGGGCTGTGCCGGTAGAGCCACTCATGCCGGATTGGCCTAGGGGGAGACTCCAGACTAAGCAGGATACACTGTGGGACCCTTTCAAGGGTCACATAGAGTTGCTCCGCTGTTCTCAGCGGAATAACGAGGGCGGGCTCGGCGTGCACTCACACTGCCACCGAGCAGGCATTTGGAGATTTTATCTAGATGCCACCGTCGGCATATCGTAATCCCGAAAGGAGTCTCGTTGCTTCGATCGGGGGCGAGAGTCTTGGCTTAGCCGCCTGGACTGCGAGGAAGAAAACCTCTATAAAAAATTACCCCGAATCCCGTGTTCAGGTGCGTGACCATGGGATGCATGGCTGATGGGTAGTTCAGCCGCAAGCGCACTCCCAGCCGGGGCACCTGCGGACCCCTCGGTTGGGCATAAATCTACGCTTGCCCGGGTATTGGGGATCTCTGCCCGGGTGGACCATTAGTTCTCCCCTACTCGTGGGATTAGTTATGGAGTATATAAATACATTAAATATTATAAAAAATGATGAAAAGAAGGAGAAAATAAAAAGAAAGGAAAAAAATAAGAAGGCGGAGGAGACCTCGTCTCACGACGAGGAGGTTCTTACCGAGACGCCTATCGTGAACGTGCTCCCAGAAGTCAATCTGTCTTCTGGGAGCAGAAGAATGTCGGAGCGAGTCCGTTCTAGGGCTGCCAGTTCCGCGGCTGACTCGGCCGAGGAGATGGAACTGGAACCTCGCGACCCAGAAAGTCGCAAACGCGGACGGGATGAGGACGGCGATACGTCGCAACACATGTTGCCGCCAAAAGTGCCGAGCAGCAGGCGTGGTAGATCACGCACACCGGCCCCGACTGGTTCCGTCTTTTCTGGAGCAGCAGGATACAAAAGAGGGCGAAGAGAGGGTGAAATCGTTGCCGAGGAGGAGATCACAGATCTCCTTCTTAAAATCCGTCCACCGGGAGAAAGGGGCTCTGACCCTCTTACTCCGGTGGATTTGAAGGAGAGGACGAATGCTGCGGTGGCCATTATCCAGAAAGTGGCCACCAAGTCCACCAATCTAAAGGGCTCCTTTGTCAGGGCCCTAAAGGACTCCTCCTCGGCCGTGTCGGAGGCCATGGAAGGCCTCATTCAAGACGTCTCGAAATTACAAGAGGCAAACGATGGCCTTACGGCGGCTAACAGACGCTTGACGCAACAGGTTGCTGAGCTTAGTGCTCAGTTTGCCCAGTTTCGCGCTGGGACGAGCGCTGCTAGCCCACAGAAAGCAAATCCTGTTGCAGAGCACCCTGCCACCTCACCCTCCCCCTCCCCAGTCTCTGATGCCCACTTGCGTCAAATTACAGACGTAGTGTGGCGGATGATGGACGGGCGCCTGGCGGGACTGGAAGCAAGGCTGCCTCCAGCGCCCATTGTTCGGCCACCGCTTGCTGCCGGGAAACACACAAACAAAAAGGTCACATCAGCTCCGACCCCGCTCCCAGTCTCGGGTGGCCGCGTCGCGATCTCATACGCTGCAGTCGCGTCTGCGTTAGCGCCTGCAACCGCACCGAGGACAAGGCGAACAAGGCAAGCTGGTGCGGAGGCAACTTCGAAGTTCCCTCCTCTCACCTCTCCAGCACCTAGAGGTAAGAGCGCCCCTAGCGCTCCCTCTGGTGCTGCAATTGTTTCTGTTCCCTCCACGTCTGCCCCCTCTAATGATGGGTGGCAGAAAGCTGAGAGCAAGAAGAAGAGGACCCGAAACCACAACAAGAAGGTCTCCAAAAGTGCAGCCTCTGCTCCTCTTGCATCGCTGGTGGCAGTCACCGCCAAAAAGACTAGAAAACTGCAGGCGCCCAAAACGGCAGCTGTGGTTGTCACCGTGTTGCCAGAGGCGGCTAAGAATGGGCTATCTTACGCGGCTGTGTTCAAGAAAGCCCGGGATAGCCTAGGTGGTGATTTCGGGGCCTCAGGTGTGAGGCTGCGCCTTGCCCAGACGGGGGCTCGAGTTTTGGAGTTCCCCGGTGCTGAAGGTGCAAAGACGGCGGACGTCGTTGCGGAGAAGCTGCGGGGAGTTTTTGCCGCGTCAGATGGTGTCAAGGTCGTTAGGCCCACCAAGTGTGCGGAGGTGCGCATTTCGGGCATGGACGACTCTGTGACGGTGGAGGATGTGCGTGTTGCCATTCACGAAAAGACAGGGTGCAACGCGGACATCATCAGAGTCCGCACCATCCGCCCCGGTCCAGGTGGTCTTGGCGCGGTGTGGGCCAGTTGTCCCGTGGCGTCAGCCAAAATCTTGGGTGATGCCGGTAAGATCCTCATCGGTTTCGTGAACGCCAGAGTCACAGTCCTGGCGGCGAGACCGATGAGGTGTTTCAAATGCCTAGGATCGGGACATACCCGCGTCAAGTGTGGTAGTTGCTTCGACTGCAGCGGACTCTGCTTCCGCTGTGGTCGACCGGGGCACAAAGCGGCGGAATGTTCCGCCGCCCCTCACTGCCTAGCGTGTGCGGCGGGTAATTTGCCCGCCAATCACCAGATGGGACAAGGGGGCTGCAAGCCTCCCCGCACTTCTCCGCAAACATCGGTGGTTAGCCAATCGGCCCAGGCTGCCTCCGATGCCAATCGAACATCATCGCCGTCGCCCATGGAGGAGGCTGTAGAGACGATCCAGTAATGGACCACGTCTCCAACCTCCTTGTCCAGACGAACCTAAACCACTGCGCCGCAGCGCAGGATCTCTTCCTGCAAACCATGGCGCAGTGGTCGATCGGTGTTGCCGTAGTCGCGGAGCCCTACTTCGTTCCTCCCCGTCCAAACTGGATGGGTGACTGGGACGGCTCCGTGGCAGTCGTCGGTTCCACGGCGGCTCATTCCCCGCCCTTGTCGCTTAGAGACAAGGGCTCTGGATATGTTGCCGCCGAGTGGGGGGGGATCACCGTTTACGGTGTATACTTCTCCCCCAACCGGAGTTTGAGCGACTTCGAGGTCTTCCTTAACAGCTTGGAGACCTCGATGCGGCGATTAGCGTCTGGGCACGTCCTCGTGCTGGGGGACTTCAACGCAAAATCCATTGCATGGGGGTCCCCCGGGACGGACGCCAAGGGCGAGGCCGTCGAGGAGTGGGCGGCTTCGGTGGGCCTCTGTTTACTAAACAGAGGCTCCACCAACACGTGCGTGCGACAGCAGGGGGGGTCGATAGTGGACCTTTCGTTCGCTACCCCTGCTGTTGCCGCACGAGTAGGGAACTGGCGTGTCCTGGAAGAGGTTGAGACGCTCTCGGATCACCTGTATATCCGATTTGAGCTCTCCCGGTCCCAGGGCCCCAGTAGGGGTCACGCGGCGCGGCGTAATTCCCGTTTTCCGCGGTGGGCTGTTGCCAAGCTGGACAGGGACCTACTAGAGGAGGCGGCCATTATTCACTCTTGGCTGTCTCCGCAGGCCCCGACCGAGCGGCCAGCCCCCGCATCGAGCGGGGGCTGGCCGCTTTCGCGATGCGATTACGCAGATTTGCGATGCGGCCATGCCCCGTATCCAGGGTCGTCGGCCTCCAAGGAAGGAGGTCTACTGGTGGTCCCAGGAGTTGGCGGACCTCCGTGCGGCTTGTACTCGTGCCCGGAGGTCCTACACTCACAGCCGGCGGCGTCACCGCGGAGACGGTGAGGAGGACCAGCTTCACGAGGAGTACCGCGAAGCGCGGAAAACTCTGAAGCTGGCCATTTGCCGCGCCAAGGACGCAAAGAGAAAGGAGATGCTGGAGAGTCTCGACCGTGACCCCTGGGGTCGCCCATACCGTGCGGTGCGTCAGAAGCTCCGCACGTCGGCCCCCCCCCTTACCGAGACTCTCCAGACCAGCTTCCTGCAGGAAGTGGTCGAGGGCCTTTTCCCGCAGCGGGCGGAGCACACACCCCCGTCGATGGCCTACGCGGTCGGAGACGACGGGGGTAGAGAGGACGATGTGCCGCCCGTTAGGGAATCGGAGGTTGGGGCGGCTGTTCTACGGATCCGTTCCAAGAACACCGCCCCCGGGCCGGACGGGGTACCAGCCCGAGTGATGGCCCGAGCCCTCGACCATATGTCGGACCGCCTCAGGGAAGTGTTGGACGCTAGCCTGGCGTCCGGACGCTTCCCAGAGTGCTGGAAATGCGGGAAGCTGGTCCTGTTGAGGAAGCCGGGACGGCCTGCCGATTCGGTCGCGGCCTATAGGCCCATCGTGTTGCTGGACGAGGCGGGTAAACTTTTTGAGATGATACTCTCTGCCCGCATCGTCCGGCACCTCAGCGAGGTGGGCCCCGACTTGTCGGACGCCCAATTCGGGTTCCGGGAGGGGCGTTCGACGGTCGATGCCGTGATGCGCCTTAGGGCCGTGACCGGAGAGGCAGTGAGCTGTGGCGGCGTGCTGTTGGCGGTGTCTCTGGACATCGCCAACGCATTCAATAGTCTGCCATTCAGCTGCATCAGGGAAGCACTCCAATACCACGGGGTGCCAGAGTACCTGAGGCGGCTGGTGGCAGACTATTTAGAGGAGCGTACCGTCGTGTACGAGGACCGAGAGGGCGTCTTGAGACGGCGACCCATGTCGTGCGGCGTTCCGCAGGGGTCTGTCCTTGGACCACTCCTGTGGAACGTGGGGTACGACTGGGTTCTACGAGGTCGCCTCCCCCCCGGGCTGGGCGTAATTTGCTACGCTGATGACACATTGGTCACAGCCCGGGGGGCGAACTTCCAAGAGGCGGCGCGCCTGGCCACCAGGGGTGTTTCTTTGGTGGTCGGGCGCATCGAGGCACTGGGCTTACGGGTGGCCCTGGACAAGACGGAGGCCCTTTTGTTCCATGGGCCCCGTCGTGGTCCACCCGCCGGTGCCTCCATCGATGTCAACTCGGTCCTCGTCCCGGTTCGGGCCCAGATGAGGTATCTGGGCCTGATACTCGACGGTAGGTGGCTCTTCGACGAGCACTTCCGACAGCTTGGTCCGAAGCTGGTCGACGCTGCCTCTGCCCTTGGGCGACTTTTGCCCAACTTGGGTGGAGCCAGCGTCGCAACGCGACACCTCTACACGGGGGTGGTCCGGTCGATGGCGCTGTATGGGGCACCGGTGTGGGTGGCGGCTCTGACCGCCCAGAATAAGGCGCGCCTCTGGCGGCCTCAAAGGGTATTGGCGGTCAGAGCCATACGCGGATACCGCACGGTGTCCACCGAGGCGTGCGCCTTGGCTGGAACACCCCCGTGGGATTTGGAGGCGGAAGTGCTCGCCGAAGTTTATCGACGGGTGGCTGAATATCGGGCGGAGTATGGCTTTCGCCCTCCGCCCGAAGAGGTACGCGAGTGGCGTGAAGCCGCCCGTCGAGCCACGATGGCTAGTTGGTCGTTCCGGCTGGAGACTCCGCGCGTTGGCTTTGCCGCCGTGGAAGCTCTCCAGCCGGTCATCCTCGAGTGGGCAGGGCGGCAGCACGGGACCCTTTCCTTCCGACTGACGCAGGTGCTTTCCGGGCATGGTTGCTTCGGGAAGTACCTGCACTCGGTCGCCAGGAGGGAACTGAGTCCCGCCTGCCACCACTGCGACTGCAGTGAAGACTCGGCCCAGCACACGCTGGCGATCTGCCCCGCTTGGGAGTCGCAGCGCCGGGCCCTCACTTCAGTCATCGGAGGAGATCTCTCGCTACCGGCCGTCATACGCTCCATGGCCGGTAGCGATAGCAGTTTTACCGCGGTCGCAACCTTCTGTGAAGATGTCATCTCGCAGAAGGAGGCGGCGGAGAAGGCCCGGGAGGACGATATCCACTCGGACCCAATCCGCCGCCGGCGAACTGGGCGGCGTAGGCGCGCCTATCAGCGCCTCATGCCGCCCTGAGTGTGGCTGCGGATGGTCGGGATGGGTTTTCCCCTCCATCCGCTCTAGTGGCCACCCGCGAGGGGGTGACGTACGCGTGTGCCGTACGTCGCCTAATTAGAGACTTTAACAGCAGACGGTGCCCGCTTCAGTGCGGGCAAGCGCTGGGAGGGGTCCGGATGTCTTAATATCAGCAGTTCCCGGATCCCTTCCGTCTCAGGCGCAGAGTGGCACACCGTGTGGTTTTAGTCGGTTCGATTCCGACTCACCGCCCCGCCGCAAACCCCGGCGGGGTGACGGTCCGAGGGGATTTCCACACGTTAAAAAAACAAAAAAAAAAAGGGGTGGGTTTACGACGGCAGTGTAATGGGTGGGGTTTGAACCCGCAACCACTCTTGATCGCAAGTCCGACGCCTTAGCCATCACGCTACCGCCGCTTATACACCTAGCTGTTCTAGTTTAGATATCGTATCTTCGTTCATATTTATACGATACACGTTTCATTGCAGGACAAGCTCGTAGATGTTTATGTAATACTATTAGTGGCTTTGTCGTGTTTCAGTATTATCCTAAGTAATATATAATATTGCCTTTGTGGTTCTGGTGGAGTAGTATAGGGCCACCCTATTTCTTCCCGTAGGTGTCGTAATAGTCGTAATAAGCGAATAACGGATCGGATTGTTTTTTTTTTGTGTTTCTAAAAGAAACAACTTCCTCACTAGGATTAATTCCTGTGTCGCGGGGGCATTTACAGATATTTAAACAACTTATACAAGGAACGCCCAGACTCAGAACAACAATTTGACTATTACACAAAGTAAGTGTTGTCCCGTGCGGGGATCGAACCCACAACACTCGGCGCGGCAGCGTGGTGACGAGGTGACTACCTAAACCGCTACGCCATCTGTGCAGTCGAAAATATGTATTTAGTGATAAATGCCCGATTGATTAACATTGGCAATAGGCTTGCCCTTATTACGTTAGTGGGTCAAAATTATTATTGGCAATATGTGGGTGTTTTATAGACCACTGCCTGCTGTATGTATTGCAAATGCTTATCTTAGTTTGTTCGTTTGGTACGCTTACACGTTTAAAAAACAAAACCGATAATCATCTAATATTCGTATACACGTTGACAGGGTTACAAGTTGAATAGGTGCATTTGAAAAAAGAATAACCACCTCCAATGCGTCTTTCTAATTACTTTACACAATTCTAAAAATCGCAAAAATTTAAAAAAAAAAGATCGTAATTTCCTTGCTATCCCATGATTAAATCCTAATTGGGTTACAATAGAACCACCATAGAAGTATAACTCTTTTGAATAAAAAAAAAAACAAAATAGGTCGACAGTTCGCGGAGAAATTGCTTGACACACATAAAACAATATTTACATACATTCGAATATATAACCTCCTCTTTTTTTTTTAAGTCGGTTAAAGCGGAACTTTCAATAGAAAGAGATCAACTGGCAAAGTTTTGAACTCGGCGTCAGCGTGAGGCATAACAGCATTAACAATAATTGCATCATCACGACTATTAGCAAAAAGTGCAGAATGTAGACGTAACAGCTAACTGTTTACTTGTGGTCAAGCAAAAACTCTTCTATAAAGATTATGACAATATAATCGTGACACTAGTTCGATTCAAATTAGTGTCCTTTTTACGTCACTTTAAAACACTGGGTATAAAAATTTTAAAACTTTACTGCAACTATACTATCTTTACTAATATTGCTAAGTATTATAGTTTCTAATACACTACATAGATATGCTTTCACAATTTTATGCAAGAAGGTGTAGGTAGGGACGTACACGACGTCGAAGTCGACAGGGTAATTTTGGAATAAGATGTGAAAATAGGTAGTATACTAAATGCGAAGGTAGGTAGGGTTGCTAAGTCGAATGGACTGAAAAGTGTACGTCAGAGCCGCATCTCCTAATAACTTGAACTGGCTGACGCCGGAAAGTTCAAGCCTTCCAACCATCATGTCATCATTATCATGTAACTTCAAGTAAGAAGGCTCCTGCTTACTTATTTGCCTCAACAGCTAACTCATACATTGACATTATACTTTTTATTTTTATTTTTATAACATAAGAGGGACTAATGAACTAACGGGTTACATGATGGTAAGTGTCAATCCATGCAGACGGATTGTTGTTGACAACTTGGCAATAAAATTATAGTATTTAAAACTGGGGTGCCTGTGGTCCTTTTTGTGATAAAAGTGTCAGTGTATGTGTATACGTTTCCCTAAAACGACACATATTAGGAATGATTCCTGTATTACGAGAGATTTGACATTAAAATAACATATAAGCAAGGGACCAACTGTATACATATATGTCGTCGTCCAGATCTTAGAATTGAATTATTTAAGATGTGGTTAACCATTTTAAGAAATGGTCGTAGTTTATGAAATGATAAGTCACGTGATTAACGATATAGACAACTAAAGAGATGACCACTTCATGATATGGTTAAACATTAGAGATCAAATCATAAAATATGTAGGTAGTTAAATTATCCGTTGTTCGAGGCGCTGATATCGTTTTATTTTTGTGATGCAACACGGCGGCTGATAATTGTTTTCTTTTGAAAGCGAACAATAGTCTTCAAATAGCAAATAAAACTGCGGTGAAATATCGTTACGACACCTTAGACAGGCAACTGTGACATTAAAAACTCGTATGAAACCTAGATAATTTACTCTATGGAGATCTGTTATTAATGATACGGTCAAAAGGAACGGATTGACATATTATCACTCGTTGGCGTGTTGACGCTATGGTCCATTTTAGCTGACTATTTCATGAAATACGACCTATCAATATGTGAAATGGTCGGCTATATCATAAAATATCAATTCTATGATCTAGCCATGATCACAGTACGTATGCTTCGTGAAGTTTATAAATACAGGCAATATATTCATTAAGAGTGACGTCGATAAATACACAGTAAAACAAAAGTTCTATTTTTATTTTATAAAAAAAACTCAATGTTTGGACTTTTAAGTTATTGATAATTAATTTAACTTTTATTTAAAAAAAAATCACCAGTTGTAATATCACTTTCTTTTTTTTAATGTCAACTTCCTCACTAGGGTTATTAACACACATTAAAATAACGGATACAAAAACACCCGAGTCAGAACATAGAGTGTAAGTATAAAACATAGGTTTTCTAATACATAATTCAAATAGGAATGGGTATATAAAACAAATCAATATTATATCATGAGATCTTTTTCGTTTTCTCTGTCTGTTGCCTTTGAAATGGTTTAAACAAAAAAATTTTTAATTGATTTACATATACAGTGTATGAGGAGATGTTTTTTTTTTTTATGCGATTTGGGGCAAACGAGCAGACGGGTCACCTGATGGTAAGTGACTACCGCCGCCCATGGACACCCGCAACTCAAGAGTCACAAGTGCGTTGCCGGCCTTTTAGGTAGAGGTACGCTCTCTTCTTGAAGGTTTGAAGGTCGTATCGGTTCGGAAATACGGCAGGCGACAATTTGTTCCATAAGCTGGTTGTGCGAGGCAAAAAGCTTCTGGAGAAGCGCACAGTGGTGGAGTGCCAATCGTCCAGGTGATGGGGATGGATATTTAGTCGCGTAGGACGATGGCGGAAACCAGCAGCCGGTATAAGTCCGAACAATTCCTCTGAACACTCCCCATGATACAAGCGATAGAGGATGCAGAGTGAAGCTACATCTCTACGCAACGCCAAGGTGTCAAGTCGATCAGAAATATCTTGGCAGTCGATGATGCGAGTCGCTCTCCGTTGAATGCGGTCAAGAGGCAGAAGTTGGTACTGGGGTGCACCTGCATAGAGATGAGAACAGTATTCCATGTGCGGCCGAACCTGCGCCTGCGCCTTATAAAGTTGCAGGTGGGCCGGAGTAAAATACTGTCTCGATCTGTTTAGCACACCAAGCTTCTTCGAGGCTAATATGGCCTTACTCTCTAAGTGACCGCGAAACTGGACTTCGCTTGATATATCGACGCCAAGGATTCCGATACTGGCTGATGCAGTTAGGGAAGTGCTCTCAAATTGAGGTGATACGACCAATGGCATCTTTTTAGCGGTGAACGCGCAAACCTGTGTCTTCGTGGGGTTAAATTGGACTAGGTTAAGTCGACCCCAATCTGAAACTTTTGATAAAGAAGTTTCGATTTCAGACACAAGTTTGGATCGGCTTTCGAAAGGGCATCACTCGTGCTATCGTCTGCATAGCAATGGATGCTGCTAATCTGCAGCATGTCATTGATATGCAGAAGAAACAGCGTGGGTGATAGCACACAGCCTTGTGGGATACCAGAATTAACAGACTTCGAGTCGGAGCATGCACCGTCAACAACGACCTTGATGCTTCTGTCTGTAAGAAAACTGGTGAGCCAATTGCACAGTTTGCAGATGTTATGACATACTATTGTCTCAAAGTGAAGATCGAGCCATCAGGCGAGGTGATCACTTCTTGTGGACCGCGGCCGTTCGGTTACATGTTACATGGTAGGTATAAGGATTCATAGGAAAAAAAAATGAAACTACTACTACATGTATATAAAATAAATTGTTCGAAATAGCTTAAAAATAGAGAAAAGATATATAAAGTACCAAATAATGCCTATATAAGTAATTTTCAGATAAAATACGCCAAAAAAATTGACATGTTAATGCGTCGCTAGCATTTTCTTCGAGAAAAGTATCTTCAACAAAAATACTTTTATTTTCAAGGTGACCTCAAGCATAAACAGAGTCTGATGTCAAATTTTATGAAAACTAACTATATCAATGGGTCATTACTTCGAGTTTGTAGTTAACGCTAGTTATAGCAGTTAAAGTTTTATTAAGCAATATTTTTTCACTTGTCTATTTAATTTTTTATATTACGTACGTACGTATTAATTTTTTATCTGTCTTCTACGATTCCATGACGTAATAGAAAATTATTAACGAAGGTTACATAAATATGTTTTTTTTTTTCTTTTTATATTAGCCTACCATAGTGACTCCACTTTGCTTGATGGAAAGCAATAGGTGGAGTCAAAGAGTGGTGGTCACTATCCTCATTGCATGTCTAGTCAATGCAGCATGGTGACCCACACTATGGCGGCCTGGTGAGATGCTTTTTCACGCCCCGCTTAAAAGACCCGGGATCAAAGTGGGAAGGAAACACATGCGCTGGTAGAGAATTCCAGGCTTTTACCGATCGGCACAGGAAAGAAGAGCCAAACCGTTTAGTTCGGGTACGTATATTTTCGACGGAACGAAACGGTGACTCCTCAGGCCAGCACGTGTAGTCCTGTAGAGGAAGGGAGAAGGTAGGGCCAATTGGAAGAGCTCATCAGAACACTCCCCGTGATGTAGGCTATAGAAGACTGCCATAGAGGCGACATCTCTTCGCAACTGCAGAGACTCAAGAGACTGGGTGATCTCAGGACAGTCGATAATGCGGACTGCGCGCCGTTGCAACCGATCGAGAGCGTCAAGCAAATACTGCGCATAGCCGTCCCAGAGATGAGAGCAGTACTCCACGCAGGAGCGACCCTGGGTCTTGTATAAAAGACACAGTTGCTCGGGCTAGAAGAACCGTCTCACCTTATTCAAAACGCCGAGCTTTCGCGAGGCCGCCTTGGTGACCCTCTCGATGTAATCGCGCGGATTGAGATCCCGGCAAATATCCATACCCAGTATACTAAGCCTATCCTGCAGTGGCAGTTGAGTGCTCTGAAGAGTAGGAAGGGGAAGGAATGGAGACTTTTTGGTAGAAAACGCACACGCTATAGTAAGTATAAGAACAGTTATTCATATATTTATGCAAAGGTCCTATATCTAAATATAAATATAACTTTTGAAATGCTGAACTACTAGCAGACGTTATAGACATGTGGCTTTTTTACATAAATATAATGTTTTTGTTTTAGACATAGGTGGTTTTTTAAATAAGTATAAAAATTAAAAATAGTTATAGACTGTTGTAGCTGCTGCTGCATAGAATAATCATTATTTATTACTTGATTAGCCAAAACAAGAGTATTGTATTTATTCTATACTCCACCACTTTTAAATATCTTGACCCATTCTAATACGTATCGTTAGAATTCTTAAGTTGTCTCCGGTTACACTGACTATTACTTTTTAAGAAAAAAAATAATTACATGTATTAGCATTTTTTTTTGCGAGTAGAGAGTAGAGTAGAGTAGTTTTTTTTATTACAGACTAGTGTTTACAAACGTTTTTTGTCTTTAACTATACCTTAATTGAATTATAATTTCGTCTGCTCATGGTAGGGGTAATGAATACATGTGCTAAAATTTAAAATTAAATATTATAATTTTTTAAGTATTCTTTGAAAAGGTTGTGAGTTATTTTAGACATCTTGGCATTATTACATTTTATTATTGTGGTGTGAGCATTAAAACTGTCTGTGTTTAAATTAATTAAAATATTTTCGTACAAATGTAATAAGTTTTTTAATAAAGAAATACTTTACTTGTGGCTCTCGGTTGAGTAAAATAAGATTACTACATTTCTTGCTCTTGTCGTGGTTTCTGTAAAAGAGTGACTAAGAGGTTGGATTGTTTTCTATCAGAGAGTATATATGTGTAAGCGTATAGTCTTAAAGTGTCCAGATGGAGGCAATAGGCTTGTCCTATATTACGTAAGTTTTTTTTTTGTGTTTGTTGTGTATATATTATAGTTTTACTGTAATAATGGTGCACACATAAAGAGCTATCTATCTATCTAACTTGCCAAATAAATAAAAAACAAAACCATGATAAAAGGAGCTAGTCCTTATAACAGAAAAGGTAATAAATTTCTTACCGCATACAAATAAAACCTAATGAACGACACATGTTCTTATTTTGGCAAAGAAATTCCCGTATTTTTCGCAACACAAAATATTATTAGATATATAGTTTAATTTACTTTGCCATTATAGGACGTAAGTATAATTAACAAAATGAGGACGTTAGAAATGGGATTCGTTTGAACAATTAAATGTGTAATCAGTACTCAAGTGTTGAAACATCCTTTAGGAAATTGTGATGTTATCAGGATGTTCAACTTTTCACTTCTTGTATTTTACTAAAATATATTCAGTGTGGTGAAGAACATGTCTGTTATAGAGATACTATTTACTATGTACGTATATGTAGTAGTACGTATACAGGTACTACAGGTATTACAGGTACATACACTCAAGACGGGAAAATTTGCTGTTTAATGGAAGGAGAAGGGATTCTGCTTATACAGATTGAGGATTATAAGCAGTTGCTCAAGCAAGTCACATACCTGTAACTCGAACTGGCTAGTGCGGGGAAGTCTGAGCTCTCCAACTAAATGATATATGTTTTCTCTTACCTGTCTTAACAAATTAACACAAAAACATTTTAAGTTACAGAATCGTAGAATAAAAGAGAAACACATTCCAGATAAGTAGAACTATTATGAAAACTATAAAAAATGATACCTTACATGTAGATTATCATTCACTAAGGTCTCAAGGCTCAGCATGATAGAGACATTTAATAAAGACATACGTACATATATGCATATATTCATAAATTTTAGCCAACTGTATGGGTCGGGTTAAAACGATCTAGTTGCCTTTGTATATGGTTATTTAAAAGCTTCTTGTGTTTTGAAGATTCTGCATGTAATCCTACACTTGGTCAGGTTAGATTACAATCGTAGCTTCTTCGTACAACCCACTCTCACAGTAATAGGATTTGTCATTTCATTTTATATAAGACGTATTAATAAAGATGTAGGATGATGTAAATTTTGTAAATAATGTAAATTTTGACATGTTCTTGGGGGTTATCTCTTGCTAGAATCCAGTATACTCTAATTATTATTCTCTGCTCGTTTGCGTTTATATCGCATAAAAAATAAATTTTTGGTTAGCTTAGAAATAAAGCACACTTAGATCGATATGAACTTCATTACAAAAGCTACTGGGCAGATGAGCAGGCAGCCTCCTTTTAGTTCGAAAAAGGGCTAGATGATTATAAAGTTAAGTAGCATCTTTTAAGTAAACGTCAAAACGGTAGGTTTGGTACATTTTTGTATTGAGTAACATCACGGGTATATATTGCCAAAACATTATCTTTTTATGTTATTGTATAAATAAAGAGTAATTTAAAAACGTCGCAATAAAACAGGAAGTAATTTAATTTAAGCGTAGTTATCTATTCAATTATCACGGCATTGTTTACTAAGCTTTCCACAGAAGAGATAAACTCTTTTTGTATAGGATGTGAGGCAAAAGAGCATAGTAACTTAGGATATTATTTATTTTGTTAAATATAATGACTTATATGTATACCTACATTTATAATATGTTTGAGGCTGCGCCCAAAACGCCCTGTTCTGATCAATGTGTATCTAGTAAGCATTCGTTTCACTAGCTGTCACACATAAAATATAATTTTATCAACATATCGGTTATATTTTGAAATATAGAACAGGAAATTCCACGCGCATATGAATCTCTTATCGAATCAGAAATTTGAGAGAATGCGTGATACATTTTCGGGGACGACGATTGCGATTCCAAGCAAAAAGCAAAATGGACCATACCAATTCTTTTATAAGAAATTTACTCTCGTATGTGCTATTGCTATTAAATTCTTTTAGCTTGTATTTGTCACTTTTAATATATGGAAACACAGTAGTAGTATTGTTAGCGCATATCAATAATACTGAATCTTCTAAGTTGAACTAGAAGAAGACTTGACAAGCAATTCAAAGGAGTTCATAGATAAATCTGTCAGATAATGTTCTAGTAATAAACTGGTCGTAGAAGTATAACACAAAGTAAAATCAATTAAATATGTTTATTAAATACTATACTGTATATACATCTATCTATTATACTTACCCCCATTTTAATAGCTATAACAGGCCTCTCTCAATGGCCGCCTAAGCATGCAGTCCTTCAACTTTGTTTTTATTAACTTGTTCGTTATTAATGAATACCACAAACAATTTGAAATTTTGTCTACCTGGAAAATTCTGTAAAGTAAAACTGTTTTATCCTTAAGAGTAAAACTATTGAAAGTTATTTACAATAATTACTTTTATAAAACTTATACGTTTCTCGCATCTCATGCTATAGTTACTGAAGAAATCGATCAGAACTTTAACATTAAAATTAAACAAATAAGTAAATGATATAAAAAACACAAAATTGATTGTATCACTTTGATATCTTATTATTACCCATGTGATTCTCACTATTAAGACTACAGAAATGACACCTCACACTCCGAAATCCATTAAGCTGTTTGACTGTGAGGAGTGACAAAGAATCACAGTATATACCACATACAGAAACTAGAGAATTATGACCCTCCTTTTTGTGCAGTTTGGTAAAAAAGCGGCACGGTGACCTATGTTTTGAGAAAATGGCTCATAGATTTATTGGTGACTCTGATTTACACAAATAATCGTTCGTTCTTTCTGTAGTGAAATTTATACTCTGATTAAATTGTAGTTCGTAAAGTGAATTAAAAACAAATACATAATTAAAAATATATTCAGTATACATTCATCTTCATTACGAAAGCTGCCATGAGAAAAATTAAACCTAGTCAACTTTTGTCAAGTTCTTTTAAGATATAAAGAGATTCGCGTTACAGGAATTAATGCGGTCACTTCAAGTCACTCGAGGAACGACAAGAATATAATTAATTGTGATTAATTAACGAATTTCCGTCTTTTTTCTTTTGAAGATTAAAGGATGTTGATTGAGACTATCTTATCTATGTTTTTTATTTTCAGTTGTACGTACCAAATGATGTCTTTAGTGTGCCTATTAAAGAATAATTTTACAAGCATGTAAATAAAAATTATATAAAAGGTTTGCATTTTTCGAACACACATGTTTCCCTAATGAGGTAGGCATGCATGGAACACATACATTTAACCAAAAAGAATTAGGTCTAAAGGTCTCACTAACTCAATAGGGCGCAAGCCAATTACAGTCAACCCGGCTGGGTAAGACATTAACTTGGCATTAAACTGAAAGAGCTTTTCACAAGTGAAGCCAGTGGAAGGAAAGGGTTTGATTTAAAATTTGAGGAATTAGTTTCTCTAAGAGCAAAGTACACGCTACACACACATATTGCAGATTTATTTTCCCTTATTTTTACTTATTTTCGAAACCTCGCAATGTGGGCTTCACAAAATTAATTCTCTCCAAACTTTACTTCAATTTTGTTCGTTGCCCAAGGCATGAGTAAATTTTTGATCATTATGGTAATCAGATTTTTGAAAGTTTTCCCAAATTATGTGTTTCAGGAGCTGCAGATTATTAAATAAATTTACATAAGAATTTCTGTTTGTTAAATTTAGTGAACATTTTAATATTGACTACGCAGCATGCCTTTCTAAATATTTTTTTTTTATTTTATTTTTCAGTGTGTCGGATTCGAACCAACTAAAATCACACGGGGCACCTCTTTCGAGTACTTATCATAATTGGCAGCGTCCTGGCCTCTCAATTAAATCTAAAGTATCCCGACAATAATGGACTGTAACCAAATAATAAAATTATTTTTCTTCTATAAGTATTCTTTTTTATTTAAAATAAGTGCACTAGTTACATAGACAACGCTTTACCTTTGTGAAAATCGCCAGCGACAGCCACTTTTTAAAAATTCTGATTAACCTAATCAGAATTTTTTAAAAGTTTTAACATGGCCTGCAAGCAACGGCACAGTAAGAAGCTTTTTACCGTTCATATTATCCAAAAAGAGCATCAAATATATTATAATATGAAAATAAAAAGGCACGTTACTATTTCAAGAACTGTGGTGTAATATACAGTATAGATATAAATATTGTATCATGTTTAGTTTAACATATTTTCATGCCTTATATTCGGCTAGTCTGAAAATATTTCATTACTTAATAACGAAGAGAATACCAGTTTTTTTTTAAGTTTACCTAAAGAGAAAACTCTCACACTAGTAATTTTTCAGACTCTAACAGATTTGTGGATCACACAATATTTTGTCAAATAATAAAATATTAATAAAAAGCCATCAAAAATCCAAATTTTAATATCAACAGACATTTATAATACTTCTACCGACCACAATGACACTCCGGCTTTAATTTGACAAATTACGTTCCGATACTTCCAACACTTTCATATAGAAATAAAAAGGCTGATTATTACTTATTTATTTATTTTTTTATACCATACACTATAATTATTGTAGAATAAATCCAATACAATAGTAGGACTCAAGATAAAAATTATACAAAACAGTCCATTAATAACAACACATTATACGGTAAAAAATAAAATTATTCCATTACATTAATCATGGACACAGCACTTGTTTTCATTAAAATAAAGCTCATTTTCTAGGCTCCACCTTACCCCAATGTGTATCCTCTTGTCATGTCATGATCTGCGTAAAGTCATCCGCAAAAAGTAAATGTGTCAACTTAGTAACTACTTGCGGTAAGATATAAGAGAAGAGAGAAGAAGGCCTAAATTACTCCATTGACTCACACTAGACCTCGTATAGTAAAGTTGGGAGAGGCATCCCTCACAGTCTAGGTATTACCGCCGCCGCGAGGAGGCGAAGTCTACTAGTCTGGACGCCGAGTTATTGAGAGTCACACGAAGGGGGTGCCCGCGCTTGTACGGCCAGGTGCTAGGACGGGTCCGGATGATCTACTAAAGCCGTTCCCAGATCCCTACTACTTCAGGCACAGTACGGCACACCGTGTGGTTTTAGTCGGTTCAATTTAGACACACCGTCGTACCGAAAACCCCGGTTTGATGGCGGCCCGAGGGGGTCTCCACATGTAAAAAAAGGAAAAAAAAAGAAGCCCAGTGCAGATTAAAGGCGTTAAAAGGATGTCATTATAGACTTGATCGAAAGCTTTCCTGAAATCAAAGTGAGCCACATCCACCCTCAGGTAACTGCAAGCATCAAACACATTAAATAAAAAAGACTTCCTGTAGTTTCCAATCCAGTAAAAAAACTTTTAATTCAACAATCTGAGAAGTAAGGAGCGTAACATTTATATATCTAGTGGTAATTTGTCACAGACGAAGTTTAGCCAAATCATCAAAAAAATTGAAAGATTTGCATACTTCGTAAGTTGCAGATGACGAACCGTCGTGATTTAGTAAAGTATCAAAGGACTTTTGCATTGATATTCAGGCCAGCCGTGTTCCCAGCCTGTGATGATTGTATAATATCCTCAAGTACTATAAAGTACTGGAGGTCTATCCTAACTTAGGCATCCATCCTCACTGCATTTGCATTTGGTGAAAATTCCCCGCAGTAGTCGGTAACTTGCAAAAACTCAGTCAGTCGCGTCCACTCTGCTGTAACACATCGAATTGAAATAAGACATACATTTAGATCGTATTTATTAGAGCGGAACCATATCATATCGATAATCCATAAAAAAAAATATTTTTTCCTTTTTTGATATAGAATTACACCAAGTCAAACAAGATTCGCCGCCGAATCATGAAAAATATTTTAACTAATTGACTGATTTAAAATTATTGTAAATTTTCTCATTATTTTAAGTAATATATCAGATAATGCTATTTTCTATATGCAGAGTAAAAAGCGAACAAGGAGTATTATGAATAAAGGATGACATGGTGTAATTATGCCATGTCATCCTTTATTGATAATACTCCTCTCCTCTAGTTTTGTTACAATTCCATAATAATATTACTTCACGGTTGAATAATTCTAACGTAACAAGGCGTTTGTGATATTTTCATTATAAACGATTTGTTACAAATTGTAATTTCATAATAGTTCCCTTAGATTGCCTTAGATCATTGATGTCAAACCGGATAGACCAAGAAATCTGTCTGAGTGTGTGTATGTTCATTATTACATTAAAAAGTTATTTTATTATATACTAACCCCTGACTACCTACAGGGTATGTCACGAAGATCTATTTGATTTCTATATAATTATAATCGACAACTTATCACTTTTAAACTAAGGATATCAAGTCACAAGTTTTTTATAATTATATTTTAGTAGAAATATAGTCTAATTAAATGCAAAGTTTGTACCACGAAATTGTAGATCGAAATTAATGGCTCCCTTACCAGCGATACAAACAAGTAAACCCGGTTAGTAGAAATCGCATTCCTGGGCTTGTGTTTTATACATTATTTAGAATGGAGCCTTTTTCTGTCCAAAAAAAAACTGAATTTCAGTGGTATTTATGACACAAAGTTTATTTATTTTATATCACAAACGCCCACTTGCACATACACGTACAATCATATTTATTTCAAAGCTTTTTTCAGTGGTAGAGAAATGCTTAGGCACGAATGGGCCGGCTCGACCGGTACGATACCACGGCCTCACAGAAAACCGGTTGTGAAGTAATGCTTGCGTTGCATTTCCCCAAATTGAGTGAGGTTTCCGGAGGCCCAATTCCCCCTCCCCCTTTCCTCTACCCTCATCTCCTTTCTCCTTTTTTCCATCTCCTCGTCCCTCCTCTCTTCTTTACGCTCCCTGCATCACCCTCAAAGGCGGGCAGCGCACTTGCGACTCTTGAGTTGCAAGTGTCCATGGACGGCGGTGTCACTTACCATCAGGTGACCCGTCTGTTTGTCTGTCCCCCTATAGTATAAAAAAAAAAAAAAGCTTCATGCTTCATTAAAACCTTTAAAGCCGTAACTTATACATTGACTACGTAAAAAAAATAAGTTAAACAACTCCTTATCTAATTAATTATCTAACAAAGTTATCAGTCATGCTTGTAAGTGATAAAAGTTAGGTTAATTAATGTTTTCTACCTATCTAAAACTAATTTACATATTACATGTTTGGAAGTTTTATGGCCACGTTAAATTATAATGTTCAAGAATGTTTAAATTACTTTTAATCAAAAATACAGAACTCTCATGAGGAAGGCACCGAGAATATTAAATATTCATAAAATAAAGAAGAAAGAGACTAAGAGAAGAAGAAGAAAAACTATTAGATTACCCTGAAAAGTTTTTAAATTACTTGGGTAGTGAATATAACATTTACATGACATATGAAACAGGGAAAAAACAAACTTCTTAACCTAGCTTTTTTTTTTGGATAAAAACCTATTCCAACCCTATCTTATTAGAAGGTATTCAGGGAGACCTATGTCCAACATCCTGGATATGTATCACTCGTGAATATGTGAAGTAAACTATTTAAACAAACGTTCCAAGTTAATTTTAACTGAATAATAATTGTCGGGACGAAATTAACTATTCTAGAGTAACTACCTAACAACACTAAGCCTTTCGAGCTTTTGCTCATTCAATTCGAAAAATATTAGCCATGCTTAGTCACGAATGGGCCGGCTCGACCGGTGCGATACCACGGCCTCACAGAAAACCGGTTGTGAAGTAACGCTTGCGTTGCATTTCCCCGAATTGAGTGAGGCTTCCGGAGGCCTAATTCCCCCTCCCCCTTTTCTCTCCCCTCATCTCCTTTCTCCTTTTTTTCCATCTCCTCATCCCTCCTCTCTTCTTTCCGCTCCCTGCATCCCCCATCCCTCATCACCCTCAAAGGCGGGCAGCACACTTGCCACTCTTGAGTTGCAAGTGTCCATGGACGGCGGTGTCACTTACCATCAGGTGACCCGTCTGTTCGTCTGTTCCCCTATAGTTTAAAAAAAAAAAAAAAAGCGTTTTTTTTCTTCATGTTATGTACAATTATGATTATTTTATTGTTTGATTGTGTATATATTATTCATAATAGTATTTGTTTAATTTAGTACCTTTACTTTTAAACCTAAATATTCTTTTTTATACAATAGGGACACCCAAGACAGGCAGGGCACCTGATGGTAGGTGACAACCTCCGTCCATGGACACCTGCTAAACAAGAGTCGTAAATGCGCTACCCGCCTTTGAGTGTGATTAGGGATTGGGGAATGCGGGGAGGGGAAAGATGAGAGGGGGATGAGCAGATGGGAAAGAGAAGGGAGGGAGATGGGCCTCCGGAAACCTTACTAATTTCTGGGAAATGTAATGCTGCTGCACAATCGGTTTTCTATAAGGCCGGTCAAGCCAATCCAAAAAAAAAATCTTATCGATATTGCACCTTAACATCACTACACAGCGAAATATTTCCCTGAATATTTGATTCTTTATTATGGTGTTGCATTTCATGTCTTTTATAGGATCTCATTTATAGAATAAAGTCAATTTATTTTCCAATGATTCACCAAAAAAAAAGTGTTTTTTATTTTTTTTGCAGATGATTCTGATACTGAATTCTGAGTAGGTCAAAATTTTTGCAGGTTTTTTTATATTTGTTAATTGAGATGATGTGATATAATTCAATTCAATATTAATAGAACATGATAATCTATATAATACATTTAATCGCTCATTCTGTGTCCGCCTTGCAACCGTACTATAATTACGCTACTGTTGGTAATATTGACTATAGGGCTCGGACCTCCCGGCTACAGCCAGTTCGAGTTCAAGGTATGAGAATCCAGCGTCCTCGAGCTATTGTTTACACCACCGAATGCATACATATAAGCATTATCTTTTACTACCATTTCCCTCCCCTGTTTTACCTCATCCACTTTATATTATCCTAACATTCAAATCTTAAACCCCTAAAGTGCATGGCAATAGGCATGCTCACTATCACAATAGTGGAAAGTAATTCATATTAGCAAAATGGGAGTATTTCCTACACCCTTGCTTGGCCCTTAATGAATACAGCTGTAAACATATGTTAAAATCCGACGTCTCGAGAAAGCCTGCAATTGCTTGAAAAGAGCTAATGATCTTTAAACGGCGTAGTAGAGTTTCTTAAAACGGCGTTTCAAAAAAAACTCTTGATTAAGACCCTTTTCAAACGAAAAAGACTTAGTCAAAATCGAGCTAGTCCTTCAGTAGCTATGACAAAAAGACACACAGATATACACTAGACACTTAAAACAGAGGTGTTTTTAGAGTGTCTTTTTCGTGTTAAATATTATAACATAAATCGTAAATACATCTGACATATAACCATTTATTAATATAACTTTAATGAGTGGTTTTCGTATTCATATCAATTTTTTCTCTTGGTGTGTGAGTACAAGCACATACATTATGTTACTAGTAGTACTAAGTATGACACCTTTAAAACATAGTTACATATGTATTATATATGGAATAAAATGAAGTATAGAAGCGTAACTCAATGTGTACGGATGGTAACACGCACCGAACGTGTCTTAGACGCAACAGCGCGCCCTGCTTCGTGATACTGAATAATAATATCCTGACAGTGTTTAACATGTTTACAGTGTGGTTCGTTCTAATTATTTTTTTTCTCTTTTTACTAAAGAAAACTAGCGCATGAAGACTGATTTCTATCCCAACAACAGACACAATAAACTTTTAGAGATACTTTTTGCAATCGAACTCGAAACTTCTGATTCAGTGGTTAGGATCGCTAACCACTAGACCACCTGGCCAGTCAATATAACCAGATGCTGGTAGCCAGCTGCTTTAAGCGAGCTCGAAAGTTTAAACATTGCAGTAGACAACGAAGTGTAAGCGATTAAATCTGAGTATCGAGAATATGCAATTCGGAAGAAAAGGTCTTATAATCAGTCTATACATATAACTGTTATGGTAAGCCCCAGGGCATCTTACTCGCGTCACTGCCCTTCCTGGTGTACTTAAACGACCTGTCTATAGCTGTAAATAAAAATTGTATGTTGTTTGCCGATGTCACATCAAGGGTGACAATACGACTAACATGGAACGTTAAATTCACACGACTCTTAGCAATGCTACCTTGCTTTATCGCAACGATCGAGCCTAAGCATGACTCTACCACGTAAAATAATATAAGATAATATAATAAAATATTGTTTCATATTTCTCATGAAAAAAGTCAGATTAACGGTTAATCTAGATGCTGCACCAGCAGTCTAGAACGCGTATGTCTCATCCCTTATTCGATATGGCCTTACAATTTGGGGCTATTCTGTAGCGATTGACACTGTGTTTAAAGTGTAAAAAAAAACATCCGGGTCATGTGCGGGGCAGATAATCTTGACAGTTGAAACAGTTATTCGAAAGGCTGAAAATAATACCATTACTATGCTTGTATACTGGATAAATGTATCTTTGTTAAAAAGTATCCTGATCTATCTGACTTTTTTCGACTAATTTAGTGACAAGGCAGAAGCTCGGCCTACGCCAAATAAGGCTAGAAAAAAATGTGTACTGAAGTGTCAAATTTTATTAACACCTACCTAAATATATTGCTATCCTTCCACTCCGCCAGTTCAAAGCAGCTCTCGCAAAACTACTGCTTAACAAAACTAATAATGCTTTGTAAAAAATATTATAATATTCAGGAATATTATAATGACAAATTCTAGCTTATTACTGAATGAAATATTTACCAAACAATTGTACAATACCGTTCTACACGAGATTTATATTGGGGATTATTTATGGATATGCTATAACTACCTATTTATAAAGTTGTAAGTTAGTAATAATTATATTTATTTATATTAGTTTCTTAATTGTATATCCAGATAATAAGAACACATTTGCAAGCCTTTATAGAATATAATAGAAAATAAATGGAATATATGGCAGAATATAAGAATAAAAAGTACTGTATCCTACATCACCATTACTAATTGTACACAATATTCTAGCAAAAAAGCGATTTGATTTGATTTGATCTGATGAATTTATTTTAATAAATTGTGAGTTCTAAGAGAGGAATGTCTATTTCAGATTTCTTTAAAAGTATCGTTCCGTACATTTTGCAGTAGATAATTGCATTTTTAAGAGCGTAGGAAAGAGTATTTCACCTCACGCCACGATTCTACTCTTACGAATAAATAATTACCATAAGGCATAAAATATAAAACTCTTAGCTAGCCATTAGTCCTGATATGCAAATAAGAGAAACAAAACTATAATGAAATGTAAAATTTAAATAAAGTTATTAAATTTGCAATATTGAGCTTTGGTAAAACGCATGGTTGAATAAGATTTCATTACCCTCATGAACATTTTCATGTACCTTGTTTTAAAGTTAAATTATTATTGCCAAACTTCAACAGTCGTCATCAAGAAACACAGACGTACACCTTAAAATTATCTTTTAGTAAAGATTTATTTCAACTGCTTGAAATATAACCACGACTCGGAACTTCACTTGGATGTAAAGCTAAAATTTATGCGGTAACAACATCAGAACTACGGCTTGAATCAGGCTAAATTGAGTTTGTCTGGTACTCGGCGGAATCCAGCATTCTCGCTTATTTAAGAGAAAAATTGCAAGACTTATAATTGGTTATAACTATTGTACATTTTTGACTTCATAATGTAAAAGTCATGTCACATCAAGTAATGTCAGAATTGTTTGTATATAATTTAAATACTCGTATACTTAATATATTAAAATTCTAATTTAGTTAGAGTCACTCGCAAATATAACGTCACCTGTTGCATCTCTATACTAATAACAAAATTGAACACCATTACCGACAAGATTTCTATAATAACAAAACCACATATGAAATAATGCACGTAAACATAAAAGCAAAATTTAAGCTACACCCCCAAAGAGTTTGTTGTTCCCCTTATACAAACTCGTATATTACACATCACCCAATGATTTAATAGTCAACTTAGGCGGTGAAATACAAAGAAGGGATGAATCATAAATATCCTATTCCATCAGCTTAAACACATACAAATAAGTCACAATAAATCTTTTACGAAGATTTATACTAACTCAAAGGGTGAGTCGCATCGCTTGGTTATCTGATATGGAACCAAATTACATTTACGTACGTGCCGCCGTAATTCTAATGTGTTTCAAATTATTTGTGGATTAAATTAAAGGATAATATTATGTAAAAGTTTTACTTTGTTTGTTTTGTGTCCCGAAAAACTTTTAAGCGCTAAATAGCAAGGTATCTGATATAAACTATATTCATAAATAAACCGTCATCTGCTGGAACATTGGCAGGCAGTCCATTTATATACACATTTATTATATGTCTATGATGAAAATAGATCATCAATTATTATTAAATTCCAACCCAAACGTGTAGTCTGTAGATTCGATTGAATAAAAAATAAATATTTTTTTACTAGAAACTAAATTTTAGGTACCCTATTATATCATAGTGGATATAACGAGGTTTTTACTCACGTGTGTATTTCGGGGATGCCTGACTAGTTTCAGTCTCGACAGGAGGCCTTTTTCAAGGAGTAAGTCGTCCAGCCGCGACGGTACCGTCGCGAAATACACATACCGTATATTTAAATAAATATGAATCTAATTCACGAAAGTATTTATTCTGATGTAATAAGGTCTGTAATAAGAATATGTTTCCAAGTCTTTTTTCTGTTTGTTTGGTTGTTAATTTAAAACAAAAAAGTGCATAGATATGTTGATATAAAGTTGAATTATATATTTAACAAATGATTGAGAGTAAGGAATTGAAAACATAAACTAAAGAAAACCCTTCAAAAGGTGCTCTTTTAAATAGTAATGTTACGCTACAGAACCGGTCATCTCGATGGCTGGCTGACATTTGCGTCACAAAATCAACAAAAGCGACTCAATTTAAAAATGATTAAAAAAATATTTAATTTACGTTGAGTCGAGAAACCTTGTAACTTCACAGAAAACCGGTTGTGACACAACGCTTGCGTTGCATGTCCCCGAAATGAGTAAGGTTTCCGGAGGCCCAACTCCTCCTCTTCTCTTTTTCTCTCCCCTCATAACTCCTCTCTTCTTACCCTCCCCGCATCCTTCATCCCTCATCACCCTCAAAAACGGGCAGCGCTCTTACTACTCCAGAGTTGCAGGTGTCCATGGCCGGCAGTTGTCACTTACCATCAGGTGACCCGTCTGTAGCCCTATAATATATAAAAAATAGCTATTCCCGACCCAATCCCCCTTTCGTAAAAAAAGGGTGTCTTTTATGTATAGATTACCCTTTAGTTCATTCCGATACACTTCAAATTTATTGTGATCATTGAATGTGGAAACTGCGGTGGTTCTTTCTTCTTCCCTATCTTCGTTACAGTGGAAAGACTATCCAAAGCTACCAAAAAGTGTTGAAACAAACCCCATTGCTGATATATGTGTGTAACGCCCTGAACACGGCGATAAGTGAAGTCATTTATCATGTTAAACAACTGATGTCAAAATACGTTAGAGTACACTCTATGACGGATGTTCAAGCTGATTGAGTCATTAGTAATTAGCGCTGTTGACGAATACGCTACTAAATGGTGATCAATGTGGATGTGATGATGTTCTCATACTTTAATATTTTAGCGCGTCGCAGTGGTTTTTCATTAAAGTCGATTATACGTTTTATGCTATTATATGGAAGCCTCTTTTTTTGTGTAGTGTGGTATGTGGTGTGGTATGTCGGACTCGAACCGACTAAAACCACACAGTGTTCCGTCAACGAGTCTTATGTGGGCTCACGGGGCTTCAGGTGTACCCTAGAAAGGAAGTCCCTGTGTACCCTGGCAGACCTGGCCGCCTTTTGAGCAAGGCAACCCCAGTATAGTGTGTGGGGGGGCCCCCCTCGTCTTATTTTGACATACACGCACGAAACGCGTTGTGCCGCCGTCTCGGGCCTGCTTCTGCTAGGGCGATAGATACCCCATTCTGACGCCCTCAGGACCGGCCTCCTGAGGGCGACAGACTGGGGTATCTATCGCCCTAGCAGAAGCCTCCAGAGGTCATTTAGTAGCCTCTGGTGCCTTGTGCGTCTGACACAGAGGAGTACTAGCTCTTTCCCGTACCCCTCTCTCCGCTTCTTTTAAGCATCACTGCCTTCCATCATCAATTCCATGCACTCTCGCTCTGAACCATAGCAATAATAATGGTCTCCAGCGAGTGGCTACCTACGCCATTTATATGGATGCCTGCGTGATTTGTTGACATTTACGATTACTGCTCCGCTCCCTTGGGAGCTTACAGCATTAATAAATAAATGGACTGTCTAATGCAAAGCAAGAACTCCTGAAGTGGGTTATGTAGTTCCTCAGGTTAGCGCGTTGATACCGCAGAGCCTGTAGTGTGATAACCAGACTGCTGATAAACATACTTATATATTTATAAATACATAAATATAATATATACATTTTTTTTTATGCGATAGGGGGCAAACGAGCAGACGGGTCACCTGATCGTAAGTGACTACCGCCGCCCATGGAAACCCGCAACTCAAGGGTCACAAGTGCGCTGCCGGCCTTTTAGGTAGGAGTACGCTCTTTTCTTGAAGGTTTGAAGGTCGTATCGGTTCGGAAATACGGCAGGCGACAATTTGTTCCATAAGCTGGTTGAGCGAGGCAAAAAGCTTCTGGAGAAGCGCACAGTGGTGGAGTGCCAATCGTCCAGGTGATAGATAGGAATATCCATTATTTTGTCGCGTAGGACGATGGCGGAAACCAGCAGCCGGTATAAGTCCAAACAATTCCTCTGAACACTCCCCATCTCTACGCAACGCCAAGGTGTCAAGTCGATCAGAAATATCTAGGCAGTCGATGATGCGACTCGCTCTCCGTTGAATGCGGTCAAGAGAGAGAAGTTGGTACATTACACAGAACAGATTCATTATCAGATCCATTACAGATACAGAACAAATAAATATGCCCATCACATAATATTTGTTCTGGGTGGGAATTAAACCCACGGCCTCCGGCTTAGTAGTCAGGATTACTAAACACTAAACAAACAGGCTAGTTATATATAATACAAGTAGATATGATATTTTCTAATAGTCTAACGTTATTGTAATCTTAGTCAAACCAGCATACCAAACAAGTGACATTGAACCTTTTGTTATCAAGCTTCGGTAGAAGGGTAGTTACGTTTTACGAGTGTATTTAATTTTAAATCATCTCAATAGTCGGAGTGTTATAGCTCTATAGGGTATATAATGTGCAAAGAACTTCAGCAACTATTTTTTTTTTATGTTTAATAATGCTAGTGTGTATAGATGGGATAGTTGGCAACGCTTCAAATATGAACATCGCCCGCGTAATTAAAACAAAAAACTTTTTAATTACTCGTTAATCTAGGGAATATTAAAGTGCAAAAGAATGAAAATATCGAATTATTGAAGTGACATTGTTAGCAACTTTGTCACATCAACAAAAATAAATGTTTTAACCAGCGTGGTAAAACCAGTAGTGAAATACCAAAAAAATAGGACATATAAACAATAAGTGCCAAACTCGGACGATAAAACATTAAGGTATGAACTTAAAACAGATCCTTCAATATCAGCGAAGTTGAATTATTATCATAAAGCTAATTATAACAATAATAATATGTTCAAAAACCGTTGTGAAAATATTGCAATTCAAAAATGAACTTTATACCACCGCTAACGCCTCTAGCAGTGAAAAGCTAAACTAAAATTTATATCTTTTGACGTTAAATAACATTAACATTTGTTTTGCTAACAACGAGATTGACAACCTTAATATTGCAAATATGGAACTAAGGCAAAAATTCGAAAAAAGACAGAAAGTTATAGAGGTTTATTAAATATTAGTTACAGAGAACCATCCATCCATACATCCCTGTCTAAAGTGTCTGAACCATGTAACCAGCCAGCGCGGAATAACATCGAGGCCATTACAATTCCGTCTACATCACTCTGTAAAGTGTGTATAATATACATCAATCACGCAACAATCTTCCAAGTTCAACCGTCTATCCAATGACATTATTCGCTGATGACAGTTCAATAACTGTACCGTTAACGATGTCAATAATTATGAATCTGAGATCAATAACTCCTTACTATCCGTAGTAGCTAAGATTTGTAATAATAATCTTAAAATGAATCTTGAGAAGACAAGCATAATGCATTTCAGTCAGAGATTAAAAACGCAAAAAAAATGTAATAAATTGTAAATATTGTATGTTATATATAAAACTAATAATATTCGATTTCTTGGTTTAAATATAGATACAAAACTTACTCGGAAATATCACATTGACCGACTCAACTCAGGAATTAGTAGTTTGTCTTTTGCTCTGTATAAATTAGCTCAAACCCTATAAGCACTAATGCGATCTTCACAGCATACTATGGGCTCATTGAATCTGTGCTTAGATACTGTTTTGGGGTAACTCAATGAATAGAGAGATGGTGTTCAAAATGCAAAAACGTAATATACGTGCAATGTTCGGCATTAAACCAACGGACAAAATAAATAAAATAACTAAAATACTAACTCTACAATCATTATATATCTTGGAAGTAGTTTTATTTGTTAAAAATAATCCACACTTATTCCCAAAACGATAAGATAGTGTAGTTCGTAGTCAACGTGGCAATAACAAACAACAGGCTACACGTACACCCAGCGAAAATAGCGCTCCTTCAAAAAAAGTATTATATGCAGGGGTCCTGTGATTTTTAATAAGATTCCTAATAATATAAGACCACTTACTTCAAACTTATTAAAAATAAAGCTAAAAAGCCTGTTAATTCAAAAATGGCATATTTACATAATTTTATTTAATAGCCTACTAATTGAATATATGTTATGTAATTTTTATTGAATAATTGTTATGGAATGGAATATAAAATATTGAGCTAATTAATTTTAGTATTATTTAAGCCTTAATATTAATTTCAATACCTAATTAATGATCAATGTGGCATAATTAATAATAACAATTTAATGTGTATTTCAATGTAACTATGCTCATTATTTGAATTGTATTTGTATGTCTTAATGGCAAAACATAGTGGACTAATTGTATTTGCTTATGTTTAACAAGTAAATAAATAATTATGATTATGGGGACAATTGTTAAATAATATACATTAATTTATATAATATACTAGATTATTACCAAACATCGTTATAATTAAAAACATTTTTTTTTTAATTTACGTATTGTATATACATACTGAGGCCTACATGACCTTTATGTTGTAGGTAGTACAAATAGGTATATAGAATATGTATGTTATTTTGTTTTTACGTTTTTTTCTTTCTTTTTCTTTTCTTTCTAATTATTAAACCAGATTTGACAGTTTTTTTAAACAGACGAATAGGCGAGTGTAAGCCTTAGCTCAAGCAATCAGGGTCGCATGCTATGTAACTCGAACGCGCTGTTTCCGAAAAGGCCAAGCCCTCTAACCGAATTGTATATACCCAAATGAATATAATTGCTTCTTTGTAATAAAAGAATAACATTTTCAATTTTTAATGTTCAATCTTGTACATATAAATATATAATGTTTTAAGAGCAGTGCAAAGTCTATTTCACTAAAATAATGTGTTACCCTTTTAAATTAAATACAGCAAAAATGTAAACGAAAACTTTGCTCAAACAAAAATATCAGGCGCTTTTACATTTACAGAAATAAAATCACATTGTGTTTTATTGTGAATGTTTTTACAAGTCTAAAATTTTGATATTTACAAGTATAAATTACACTAAATGAACGGGTATTTATGTCAAAAGAAAATGTGATATAAGAGTAAGTGTATGTAGAAACTATTAACTTGTGGACATGTGTTATTGTAAAGTGTGCCAAATTGACCTGTAGTGGCTGATAGTAGTAATATTATACGCGATGGATAGTCAGGCTCATTGAAATAATACTACACTTGCACTATTACACTAGTTTTATTTTCAGTACACAATCCAGCAGAGTTTTTCAAAGACACTTAATCATGTAGGTATTTTTGTATTAAGCGCTGCGAAATAACAAAAGCCAGTTCTGGTAGTCTTCACAATAGGCAAGCCTGTATCGATAAGACCTGACAAACATATGTTAAATGGTCGTATGTTATGAAGTGGTCAGGGCTAAGGACGAGGCACACTCAATCTTTTCTTTAGCCCTTTAGTGATATTCACACAGAACACTGGCACAAAAAAATCGACACTTATATATCTAAAAAGGTCGGGTTTATAGCTAAATGTAGTTTCTGCCAGGCAAAACAACAATACAAGAAACTATTGAGTTTTTTTTTATAGTGACTATGCTTTTCTTAGGCTTTGCTTTTGTTAAATTCCATCAATTTCATGTTCAATCAAATAGTAATCCGATTATACATTCTCTTGTTATTCCAATAGTATTAGTGAGACAAATCTCTCTACGAAGTATTTGCTATCAAATCATCGCTATTTAAGCAACAATCCCTACATGCTCAAACACAATTTAATCTCAAGACAGTAGATTATCATCAAATACTTCATCAAGGTCTAAAATGTAATTTTTCAGTCTGCAGAATCGCTGCTTGGCAGGTAATAAATTACGACACTTTCTCAAGTTATATCACTTAACTAAATGAGTCTTTATAAAGTTGTAATAAAACTATTGCCTTAAAATATCATAACCAATACGAAAAGATAAAGATAAGATATGATAAAAGAAGACTATTTGACTGACGTCAACGTTGAGAGAAGAGTTATCACGCGGAATGACTATAAAATTGAGAGCTGTTGCTAAATACATTGACGTTACATGTTGCTATTGACCTACCTGATGCCAGAAGCAACCACCTGATCAAAACAAAACCTCATGAACCTTTTTACGGATCACACATGCATATTATATGCATGCATTTAAAGAGACATGAATCGCTTCTTGGGTGACCCTATTTCCGATTATTATAGGGTTGAAAATGCTTATGTTGCTCAGTTCTCTATGATAAAATAAAATGTTATTATCCTTTGTACCATTTGCTGGTAAAGAAATAATTTACATTTTCATTGTTTTACATCTTCAGCATTCCCTTGGTAGCGAGCGCTCATCAAAAATCTTGAGAAAAACTAATAAAAATGTCATAAGCGATTTAAGATGGGATTTTATTTCCTTCTTTTCGAGTCAGGATGAGATATTGCGAGTTGTGTTGCAAAAGCAGTTATACTGCAAAAGTCTTAATAAGATAACTTGATAACAATTCCTTTAGGTATTATTTTGGAATATATTTAACACTTGGCTATTAACAAGGTCGTTAACCCTCACCTTCCACAAGCACACAGACACACCTAAATGTTTACGGATTTAGATGCATGTAAACACTCGTAATAAATATCATAATATCAATCTTGAATCCGACCGAATCAAGAAATTCCGTAACGAAAATAAAACCTAACACCCCCCACTCCGCCTACCATGTAGCTCGGCCGAGCGTTCGCTTAACGTGTGTGTATATGGTACGACTGTACGAAGCTCGCACGGATCGAGACGAGCTGCTCCGAAATCGAACGAATACGTAAGCAGCTGTTTGTGAGAAAGTATATGTATAGGTATCATAAACCTATAGTTTCAATGATAAAAATTCCTGAATAACCTACATTTATTGTAAGATAATAAAAATATTTTAAACGATATTAACTTCTCATTTATTTAATAAAATAAAAAAAAAAATGTTTTCTTATCGGTCACCACGCTCAAAAAGTGTAACTTGAATTAATATCAAAGTAAAAACTTGAATTAATATCAAAGAAAAAAAATATTGCATAAATAAAAAATAAATAAATAATTATAATTACATAAGTTGATAAAAATGCTATGCAAAGCTTTAAAGCGGCAGTCCCCGAGTGCCACACGTTTTTTTTTTATCAACATTATTTGTCTAGGAATAACTCTGGTGGTAGAGCTTTGTTCGAAATAAAGACTCAATCGATTTTTTCGGAATATTGCTTTTAGAAAATGCTTTTAGGGATTGCTTTTACAAAACATATTGCTGTTTCATTGTTTTTATACGCACAAAAACGTGTACACTCGGGCCTTAATCCCGATAAAAGGTAGGAGGACCCTGAGAGACTTAAACGTATATTTTTGTTATATAGGTTTACAGGTCATTTCTATCATTCATTGTATATAAACTTATCTACATGTAAAAAACCTGCAACGTACGCGTAGGTACATGATTTCAATTAGTTACACGTTTTGTGGAATTATTCCCAGCTACATACGTACATATGTAGCTTCACTGTATAATGACAATGTTTAATGATGATGTAAAGGTGATGAAAAGTACTAGAATAGATACATACACATGAGGGGGATATTCACATACAACGCTCTCATAACTGTCATTGATAACTTTGAACTATGGGATTTAACTACGTAGTTATGGCGTTTAGATAGCTTCGGTTACATTGTGTTGGGACACAACAGTTAAAGATTAATGATGTGGCAAATTATTAAGAGCTCATTGATGTTTATAGTATGGTTTTAGAGCAAAGCTATTTAGTTTACAAAATTGTATATCATATGCATATATATATATAATTCCTGATCTACACAGACCTGGGAGCTTTTATTAAAGCTTTCGTTATGTAATTTATTAAAATATAATCTATAAAAATATTTTAGAGCTCGTCATTTAGTGTACCTTTCTTATTTAAAATAGGGATACATTTTTCCCCTGTGGGACACCAATCTATCTTTCATATTTCATATTACATTCATTGCAAAGGGTTTATGCAAGGATTATTTTTATAACAAAGGGGGATAGACGTACAGACGGGTCCCCCAATCGCAAGTGACTACCACCGTCCACGGACACTTGCAACTCAAGAGTCGTAAGTGCTAGATACGGAGAGGAAAGAAGAAAGCGAGAATAAGAAGATGGGAAAGAGGGAAGGGGAGATGAGGGAAGAGGAAAGAGGAGAGGGGTAGTTGGGCCTTCGGAAATCTCACTAATTTCGGATAAATGCAACGCAAGCTGCACCACCGATTTCGTGTGTGAGTCTACCACGGTAGACACAGATCGATCCGGCCTATTCGTACCTAACCATGGATATACCACTGTTGAAATTATAAAAATAAACGAACACAATGTTAGGCCGTTTGATGTTAGTTTTAACTTTTAATCATTTACAGATTAAAAGTTAAAACTAACCTTAAGTAAAGCCCTCTCGGCCTTTTAAATATAATAAAATAACTACTAAAACGTGAAATATCAATATAAGCAACTTATATTAGCTATTAAACGAAATACGTTAGTGTATTTTTTTTTACAAAACCACTCTGAAAACACCTACCATTATGTATTTAATTGAAAGTTTCAAGATAACCAAAAGTTAAGATCAGTTTTATTTTACAAGTGATTATTATCAAATTTAAACTTCAGAAATCGGGCGTTTCACCCGAAATGGGATAAGTTTTCTTTACTGGTTCCACAAAGATATTTTGTTAGTCCAATTTGCAATAAAAAAAATGTAGTCATTTAAAAAGTTTTTCATTTTAACAATTAAATGTTTGTCGCAAACTTAGATAGTCCTCTATCTAACAGTACAAAACTTTTTTTTTGAAATTATGTGAATTTATTTTTATGTTTTGTGATTCTTGGACTAGAATAGGGGCCACTTGATCTCTTCCCATGGGTCGCTTAAACGGCCATTAGGGATCAGACTGTTATCAGACAGTATATATACAGTCATTCTGTACCCAGATAATTTCAATAGGCTTGCCTCCTATTATTTTTTTTAATAAATAGGATACAATTATTTTGTGCATATAGATGGAGTTTGACACGCACCTGCCTGTCCCTTTGCGGATATAGTCGCATATTATGAATATTGTTTTTCTGGAGACCGCGATTAGGAAATGGATGATAAGACGCCACCAGCCAGATATATTGACGATCTGAGGAAAGTAGCTATAGAGGGATAGACAGACAGCAGTCCGGGTTCTATAGCGAGGCGCCTATGTCCAGCTGTGGGCTGCTATAGGATGAGTAATGATGATATAAATATATTTATGTCAAGTTGTTATCGCATCTTATAAGTAAGAGTTTTTGTTCGGAACGGGGGCAGACTGGTATAGAATAACATAACCGACTTTAAAAAGGGGAATGTTTTATGTTCTACTGTTTGTATGTTTTCTGATGTGTGTGTTAATCGTTTTATCTGCAAATTGTAGTTCGATTTAAAAAACTATTTTTTGTTGGAAAATGTATAAGTACTGCTGTGGTGGTCAAATTGTAATCAAGTCAGAATATGATGATGCAATCCCGGGGAAATCGATTGAAACCCTCAAATGTTATAAGCACTAACAACATTTTGTAAAGCTATTAAGATATTTGTTTTTAATATTGTTGGATACTCTTTAAATTGATGTTACGTTTCAGTCTTTAGTCTTTATCATTCAATTATTAAATTATTTTTTGTAAATACAATAAGTCCTATAGAAGATTTAATGTCCACATTTGCAGAATGTAGACGCTAGCTTACAAAAGAATATTGCCTAGCTGACGTACAGCAGAAAAGCATGACTATAAAAAAGTAGACAACCGACTTTAATGCATCCAGATAGCACCAGCTTTTAAATAGAAACATCAAAGAAAAAATGGTTCATCGAAAGTTCTGAGGTGACAAACAAAAAAAAAAATACAATTGAATTCAGAACCCCCTCCTTTCCTATGCACATGTAGGTGTCTTAAAACGTCTCATTTGTTCAACGATAAAAGTAGTTAGCAATAAATGGTTTTCACCTGTATTTATTTGATTTTATGCACATGTTATACAAGGCGGACTTCATGCCACAGGCATTCTCTCCCAGTCAAACTTAGGGTGTGGCAGAAATAAACAGTAGTAGGTGCAAATTAGTCAGTTAATAATTAAACTATGATCTAATTACACACACACACATATATATATATAATCTATTATATACTAATATAAACATATATATATATATATATACAAACATATATACATAGGCACACATACAGTGCACATAATAAACACTATAAAAATTTGGTAAGTATGTACTAGCGCTGTGACATTTCTGCCAACTCATTATATAGGAGGTCACGTACCCTCCTCTTAAAGATAAAGCGGTTAGTATACATCTTGATTTCAAGTGGTAGTGCATTCCAGAGTAGTACTGATTGGACATAGAAGGAAGAGTTCACAAAGTAAGAGCTATGAGGGGGACACAAGAGAAGATTGTTGTGAGTGGAACGAAGATCGTGATTTTACGATAGAAACCAAAGGTAGGGAGCTACATAAGATGTTGGAGACGGAGAGTTTAGAAAAGAGAAGAGGGAAGTTAATGCTCGTATAATTTCATGGTCATACTTGCGAAGATTGAAAACAAATCGAATGCATTTATTAAGAGACTGTATTGTTTGTAGTAGATAAATTTAGACCGCTAAAATTATTATGAAGTCCGTGCATTAAAAAGAAAGCTGTTCATTAATAACAAAACAACAAGCAATAGGAAGCTCGCACGAGTGAATCCTATGCATTGGTAAAGGAAGTGGAGGTTCCAGGGCAGCGAGAACTTACACATGTAAGTGACAGGCACTGGAACGAACTAGAAAGAGAAATATGAATTGTTCTTGTCATATTACTTTATTTATTGCCTTTTGTATCGGTTCTGTCTGTGAATTCACCGTTGTGAATGAACGACTATTTGTTTTTGTTATGTTGTTTCAATTTCGTAGACTATTTTTAAAGATCAACTTTAAGTGTTGTTAAATGATATTTGAACCCTTATGTTTAACTCTTGTTGAAGTCAACACTTAATCAATATAGTTAGATGACTCGCCGATGATATCAAATATAAGTTACCCATCTTGTTTAAATGACTTCAAAAATATACATATATATACGATATTTTTATTTGAAATAGTATACTTCTTGAATGATCCCATTGTAATCAAAACAGGGTCTGATCATGGAATCCTAGGAAAATTATAAATACGTTTTGAAACTGCAAGTTTTCATTATTTAAAGTATTGCACAAAGAAATTTGAGCGGCGTATTGAACACTTATCGAGAGAGCTAAGCAAATACCGTCCCATAGCCGTCCCAGAGATGCTATGCTATATACTAGACATGCAATGAGGAGGGTGACCACCACTCTTTGACTCCACTTATTGCTTTCCCTCAGGCTAAGTGGAGTCACTATGGTAGGCTAATATATAAAAATCATAATAATAACTAACAGTAGTAAGTTTGTTGAGGTGGACAACCTCGTATGTATAATCCATTCCTTTTTCTAATTTACTTTATAACATAAAAACTTAAATAGTTTCACCGAGTAACTTTTAGTAGTCCTAGTATCCCCAAGGTGGTTCAGTTACTCTAGGTAACTGGACACGAATTACAAGGCAGCCACTGTACCGGCAAATCTGTGCGGCTTGCAATCTTGGGATATACTCCCAGTGCACCAAATTGCTTGTATCGATACTATAATGGATAGGGTTACCATCATTCACGAAGTCTGAGAGGACAAATTTGGTGTCGTTTTATTTATAATTTACTGAGAACAAGGTCTTTTTATTTTTCTTTTCGGAAAGTATCTTTTAGTATATGTTACGAAGCTGTATTAGCTGTATCTTTTGTGATGTATATGTACACGAAACCACAAGAGATATATTAATGTACCTACATAACATTTAATGGTATAGATACCGAATTTATAATTTGAATAACCTTGACAGAGTTGACCTTGACTACTTTTTGTGTCATATTAATACATTTAGTTAATGAAATCGTAGGTATACTTTTGGTTTTATTTACTTGAAAAAAAAACTGATAAATATATTATTGTATTGTTGCATTATTAGCTCATACAAACATTATGTAAGAGTAGACATCATGCAAATCTGACTTGCAAAATTGAATTAGATTATTAAAATAAAGTAACTGAAAAGCAGGGAAAAATAAGTTAAAAAGGAACAGGAAATACATATAGATGGATGACTCTTTACTGTACAAAAAAAATAAATAGTCCAGATTGTATACTACGGTATAAGTCTTATGATCTAAAGTTATACAATTGTAACAAATAAAATAAAAAAGTCGTACAAATAATGGCCTTATCGCGATTTGCCATCTCTACTTTCCTGAGTCCTGTGAAGTTTCCTGAGTCCAATGTAATTAATACTTTATATATATTATTGTTATATACAAACAAATACACACTAGAGATAGGTAAACACAAAATTCCGGTCATCGAGATCCCCATCGCTAAACAATTTAGGAAATGCTTCTTCAGTAATATTTTGAAATATAATACAAGAAGATAAGAGGAACAAAAAAAAAGAAGAGAGAGAAGAAGAAGAAGATATAAAATGAGAAACATATTAACTCACATTACATTGTATTGATTATTTGAAATAGCCTGTAAATCTCTTATCAGTACAACCCCAAGCGCTTCTTTTTTTCATGTGATCCACCACTGACCACCACTAATCTTTAACGCACAGTTTTTGTTATACCGTGGTCTTCAATCTATTTTAACAAAACGTTTGTATATTATATCTAATTATAACTAATTAATAAGCTATCTGCTTATGGTATAACGGGCATTTTCTAGAATGGTTTAGGTCATACCTGTCTGAGCGTGAGTTTTACGTCGTGGTAAAAGGCTTCCAACCCCCAGCGTACAGAATAAACTTAGGGGCTCCTCGAGGTTCGCATTTGGCTCCAACTTTGTATAAAATATTTTTTAACGATCTCCCTCAATGTTTCCGCTATTCTGGACCTTATTTATATGCCGATGACTTAAAATTTATTTTTTTCTAAGAGACACCGAACTGTTGCCATAAGATCTTGATCGGGTTATCGGTTGATGTAAAAATAACAGAATGCATCTAAACTTTAAAAAGTGCTACCATATGAAATTCACAACAAACATTAACTATAGCAAATACGAATACTACATTAGCCATGAAACTAATGATCTCTATTGGTCTCGTGCGTAGTGTCTTGGAATACCGCAGTGTTGTGTGTCGATACCTCACTATGCTAGTCCCCTGCTGCATTTAGAACTCGTACAGAAACGATTTATGTATAAACAATTGTTGGATAACCTAAAATAAATAATATCAGGAAATTTATTATAAAATCGTACAAATTGATCTACAATCGACTTGTTAGTTTTTGGCTGGAGGCCGCTATAGCAAATTTATGTTTGTTACGTGTATTATAAGCTTATACGTGTATTATAAGACTTATACTTATCTCTTTAAAAAAAAAACATATATATTTTAAATTTACCTTAAGTTTTATGAAAGCAAATCAAGTTCTCATAGATATACTGACATGCTATTGTCATTATGTTTATTTCTTTGAATTTCTGCCTCTTCTCTAACAGAAAACAGAGAAAAGAACACAAAGACATACTGAATATCAGAGGCCCCACAGTAAAATACCTTACGACATTATATCATGAAAATAAGAAAACTTGACTGATCTGGCTGCTTCAATATGCCATGTGTCATAATGCCAAAAAAAAAATTGTATACTCTAGTTCCAAACCAATTCATCTCCTCTAATAGTAACTGTACTTTTTACCTGTTTAACGTTTGAAGTAGCGAATCGTCTACATGGTTTTTCGTTTCATTTGACCAGTAAACTGTTAACGTTAAACAAGTGAACCACGTTGTCAAAGTTTGTAGTTTCAGTTTAAATAAAAGTAAAGTATTATCTGAAAATAATACTATCTCGTGACGGTTATTAACAAGATGAAGTAGATTATTAATATAAATTAAGAATAAAAAAGGTGCTAGTATAGAACCTTGTGGACTCCCACGTTAACATCACATCCAGGAGATATCTCACCATTCAAATCGACTTTCTGAATCCTATTACTTAGTAAAAAGGTAAGTAAGAAGGTCCAGAGCCATGTCTCTACTACCATGTGTATGTATAAGTATATATATGTACATATATACACATATTTATATTAATAGGTGTTCTAGTATCCACAAAATAAGTTTAATTGGTTCAGGTATAGATAGAAATGAAGCTATGTCACAGGATGAATGTCTAATCATCATATCAAAGACTTGTCTAAAATTGTGGTCACCCTAAAAATATACCGACGGGGCGGAAAGCACGTTTGTGGTTTGTACAGATAGCCGGCCAAATTGAAGTGGTGTCGTAAGAGCAAGGCCCTGCTTTTATTAGTTTAACATTTCATTTTAGGTCTCTTATTAGTTTGTATCACAAGTGAGTAAAGGGATGACAACATCAACTAGGAAAATGTTTGTCAGATGAGCAAGTCTATTTTTTTAGAAATAAACCTATGCAATGCTCTGCCTTTGCTCATTTTTTTAATAGCATTTAATATACGTTTTTTTTTGTCATTTTGGACAATAAAAAACTCCGAGTTATACACAAAAACGCCGCCATATTGGTGCAATACTGATATAGCGTTTATTTTATTTTTGCTGGGACTTAAGTCAACTGAGCTTCATCGGAGGGTACAATAATATAATTTATAAAAATGTTACACAAATTATGGTGAAGCGTGCTCTACGGAATACAAGACACTGTAGTAGGACGTGTGACATTAGCAGAATTCCCTCAGTTGCCATTTCGGAAATAGCTAAAGGTAGCATTTAACTAATTTTTTACTGCACGGATGGCGTAGCGGTTTAAGAAGTCACTCCGCAACCGTGCTTCCGCGCTTCGTCTTGTAGGTTCGATCCTTGCCCGGGACAAAAATTGTTGTTTTGATTATGGGTGTTCTCTGTATACGTTGTTCGAATGTTTGTAAAGTCCCTTGCGAAACAGGAATTAACCCTAGTGTGGCTGTTCTATAATTTCTTTTTGTCTGCAGCTTGCCTAAATATATCCATTATATACTTAGGCAAGATGTCAGACTAAACATATACAAAGTTTGGTCCTCAATCGGTTGAAGTTTTAGTATGTATTAATATAGAACAACCAATTTAATAGAATGATAATAATGATCTTATCTTCAGATAATCCAACTCATTAATGTAACTTTGCACAAATTGGTGTAATAGCTGTACAAGAATATATAACCTTTAATCGATTCTTTTTCGACTCGGTTACTTTCCAATAATATGGACTGTGATACTGTTTGTTATAGTAATATATTCCAAATTAAAATGTATGCTGACGAAAAAACCTATATCAATGATCGTCGTTTAATTTAAAATAGGTAACCATTTTAAATTTAAGGTACCAATGTTTTTTTCTTTCTTATATATTAACTATTAGGTATAAATAAAATAAATCTTCGAATTTCTTTTCTTTTTCCGTTGAGTCATCTCCGAACAACTGGAGCCACCTATCAGCGCTCCCTTCACATAGCGGCTGATTGGATCAATTGGAGGCATTCGATCATTAACTGGGCTGGAGTCACGATCCTCAGCAAAGATAATAATTCCTCATGACAGGCTAATGAAGTAAATACTAAACTGTTTACAAGGGCTACACCTGAAGTTATTAATTTTTTAAATATGTTTACTTTATAATGGATTAGTGATATCCATCCCCAAAATAAATATACTCGTATATAATATATATGATCATAAAATACGTGACATCTAGGAACAAGTTATTCCTTTATGTCGGGATGAAAGGATCTATAGAAAAGAATGATCAAAATTATAACTGGATAACGTTAACTTGATCGGGAACAACTAAAAAAAATCTCTCATCTTTAAAACCTCTCTGCAGTTTTGAAATTTCGAATATTAAAATGCGATTCGGGAGGAGGATAGTTCCAAATTTAAATTGTCCAGTGCTTTTGCATAAACGCAGCTGTGTCATACATTTAAATTCAGAAGCGGTTATCTGTGAACGGACGGCACTTGGCACTTGATAATTCCTCGATAGCGAACTGGTTAGAATATCCTGATTCCGTTTCCGATTATTCTCGGTTTCCTGGCTTTAGAAAAAAAATGCAAAAGTTCTCGATATACGTCAATTTAATACTTAGATTAAATCAAAACATAAAACATATCGATGAATTTGTTTGGTTTTTTGTTTTACGAATATAGTTTATTATTTTTATGAATAACGCGTGTTTGTTTAATAGCTTCGCATCATATCTGAATATTCTATTCTACACAATTTTTTTTTTTTTATAATTTGTTAGATTTTCCTCCGTAAATGTTTTCTTTATGCTTCCTTTTCCGCCGATGCAACGCAAGAAGCAGAGTATACAAAAATGGGACTAAACGGAAATCGGCTTCGATCTCTAAGCCTTTGCCTTGAACCGTTTTCGCAACAATCAGATTTTAGAGGAATAATAACCCAATGTTTTGTCGCCGGTCATTTCTTTACAATTAGAGAAACTAGTACGATCAGCAAAATTGAACAAATTCGCTTTTTTTCTTATTATATAGGAAGGCAGGCGAGCAAACGTGTTACCCGATGGTAAATGACAGCCGCCGTCCGTGCACCTGCAACTCAAGTGCGCTGCCCGCCTTTGAGGGTGATGATGAGCATGGCTCTACCACTGATACATAATTACATCAGTGTAATATCATGTACCTACAGTGGAATAAAAGTGATACTATTAACTTTTAGTCCATTTTTTACAGACTTTCTTATGCTTACGCTTGTATTTGTGAGTTCCTGATCAATCCTTTCTCAGCTATTATAATTGTAAAAAAAACATGAAGATTATTGTCAGTTAAGATAAAAATACCTGGATGACCGAAAAACAAAGGGAAATAAATAATAACCTGGACTCGAACCGGGGTCTCCTAGTTTCGGGATAGAAATAGGGCGGCCTATTTCTTTCTTGAACTATTTTAACCTTGTAAATATTAATGAAATTTAGCTACGTATTCTAATGAAATTGAAGCAGTTTTTAATAGTCTGAAAATACGGATAAAACGACGTTTTGTACAAATTATTATCGCCCCCGAAACCCCCTGCATACTTAATTGCATGAAAATCGGTAGCCGTTTCCGAGATTCAGATTATATATGTACATATACAAGAATTGATATTTTACTTCATGAAACTTTGTTTTATTTGTTGTATTAATGCTACAGATAGAAATTGCTAACACTGTATAATAGTTAGATTATATATCTATAATTTTTATGAATTTCTACTTTATCCCACAAAAAATATAGTATTTTAAATTTATAACAGAAATTTCATGGCGTCAGTTTTACGTATGTTTCACGCGGCAATGGATATACTGGAACAATCAAATTGTGTTCGTAGTGACAGTTGTGCTAACGCATTTGATATTTTTTGGATATCGGAATAGGTGAATTTGTGTAAAAATATTCAACAGTAACATTTCATTTTAGCGTTGAATATTTTTAAGTAACTATTTTTTTAACGAGAATTAGTGCGTTAACATGACGGTTTACTGCACCAATGGTTTTTATTTTAACGGGTGGATTAATACGTTATAAACGTCATCGAAAGCCGATCCAAACATGTGTCTGAAATCGAAACTTCTTTATCAAAAGTTTCAGATTGGGGTCAACTTAACCTAGTCCAGTTTAACCCCACGAAGACACAGGTTTGCGCGTTCACCGCTAAAAAGATGCCATTGGTCGTATCACCTCAATTTGAGAGCACTTCCCTAACTGCATCAGCCAGTATCGGAATCCTTGGCGTCGATATATCAAGCGAAGTCCAGTTTCGCGGTCACTTAGAGAGTAAGGCCATATTAGCCTCGAAGAAGCTTGGTGTGCTAAACAGATCGAGACAGTATTTTACTCCGGCCCACCTGCAACTTTATAAGGCGCAGGCGCAGGTTCGGCCGCACATGGAATACTGTTCTCATCTCTATGTAGGTGCACCCCAGTACCAACTTCTGCCTCTTGACCGCATTCAACGGAGAGCGACTCGCATCATCGACTGCCAAGATATTTCTGATCGACTTGACACCTTGGCGTTGCGTAGAGATGTAGCTTCACTCTGCATCCTCTATCGCTTGTATCATGGGGAGTGTTCAGAGGAATTGTTCGGACTTATACCGGCTGCTGGTTTCCGCCATCGTCCTACGCGACAAAATATCCATCCCCATCACCTGGACGATTGGCACTCCACCACTGTGAGCTTCTCCAGAAGCTTTTTGCCTCGCACAACCAGCTTATGGAACAAATTGTCGCCTGCCGTATTTCCGAACCGATACGACCTTCAAACCTTCAAGAAGAGAGCGTACCTCTACCTAAAAGGCCGGCAACGCACTTGTGACTCTTGAGTTGCGGGTGTTTATGGTCTGCTCGTTTGCCCTCTATCGCATATATAAAAAAAAAAAAAAATACAGAAAATGGAAAAAATAATAAAGAGATTATGATATAGATATGATACTGCCGAGTAAAATTAAATTTCCTTATTAAAGATTACGGCAACAGGCCTGGCTTGAGTGGGCGGAATCTTATGTATACCGATGTATTTTGTAGAAAATATACTATTATTTTATAATCTTGATCCAGAAATTTGGCAGACTCGACATTTATTATTTATATTGTGACTCAGCAAGAAAATCAATTACTATAATACTAGCTAATCTGTGTTACACAAGAAAAACAACTTGAAAAATATTTACCGTAGTCCCAAAAAATGTGGTAAAAATATAATATTAACGTAGTATCGCTTTGGTCTCGTGGCGCGGAACTTGGCAAATGGTTTAGTGAGTTCGAGTGAAGTTGGGGATCTTCAGTAACTTTGTTACTTAATACACAGATTGTTTGTGGTCCACGCTGTAATAATACATTTCGCGAGGTAGAAATGTACAGAATGTGTTCATTTATTATTTTTTTATGGAAAGCTTACGTGCTATAAAAATACTTTAGCCACGGGTACAAAAGCTAACTTAACACATCTCACACATAGCCGTCTGATCCCAAACTAAGCAGAGCTTATAATATACAGACTGCTAAAAAACATACTTATAAATAAGTATTTCTAAATACATACACATAATAGATAAATTACACTGAGGCATAGAACAACGTTTTTAATGTGGGAGAACCATGCTTTTACAGAGGCCGGCTTGACCTGAGTACTACCACGGCCTCACAGAAAACCGGCTGTTATGTAATGCTTGCATTGTGTGACCGAGTGAGTGAGGTTACCGGAGACCCAACCCAATTTCCCTCCCCCGCTTTCCCCTCCTTCTTCTCAATTCTCCTCCTCCCTTTCCCCCTACCCTTAAAGGCGGACAGCACTCTTGTGACTCTTGAGTTGCAAGTGTTTATGTACGGCGGAAGTCACTTACCAACAGGTGACCCGTCTGCTCGTTTGTCATCCTATAACATAAAAAAAAATCTCATCATTCAAATATTTGTCCCAGGTGGGATTCGAACCCATCACCTCTGGCGTAGCAGTCAGTCACTAATTTTATATATATATATATTTACATTTCTTTTGTAAAAGTAAAAAAAAAAACAAAATAAGTAATTAAAGAACAACTCCTCTATTTTGTAAGTTCGAAAGATATTCATACAGCATAGCAAAGCTCATTTAAAAAATACAAACTTATGGTGATATAAGGATTTCTACAGTATTTCATAGCTACAAATCTATTCATTCATATATAAGTTATGGTGAAATATAGAACGCACATATGTAATGAACCATAAATTAGCCCTGAGATATATTTTTTGTGCAGTTATGTAAAAAAGATATCTCTCAATAAAGAGAGTGTTTTCACGAACTCTTCCAATTGGTCCCATCTACTCGCGTAGTCGTGTGAAAAAGCATCTCACCAGGCCGCCATAGTCTAGGTCACCATGCTGCATTGACTAGACATGCAATGAGGATGGTGACCAGCACTCTTGGACTCCACTTATTGCTCCAACAGGCAAAGTGGACTCACTATGATAGGCCTTTATTTATGTATATAAAAAAGTACACAAAAAGCAGAAACTAGAAATTATACACAAGAAGCAAAATAGTATGTGCAAAGGCAAGCATAATCCATAGTTGAACCCAGCAAACCTTGGGTGTGCACAGAGAATGGTAATGAAGAGTTACAGTGTGTATATAGTACAAGGTAAGAAACATTTATTATATATAAATCAATTTTTATCTTCTTAAAAACTTAGTCAAATATCAAACATACTCGTACATGCATACATAGACTCATACCTAAAGTGGAATCACAAACGATGTTCCACCAATCAGAATTTAGTTCCACCAATGAAATAAGATGATTACTTATAACCATCAACCGTCAACTATATGTCCGATTCCTAATCACCTTTAACGACATCCATGGTAAAATGGGTATTGGACTTCACCGAGAACCCGACTTAATTAAACAAATAGAGACACTTAATTTATTATAAGAGAAAATACCACATCTTCTAATCTTCTCACATCTGGACCCTACGCGTGCCTACACGAAACTTTCAGTTACTTACAAGATTAAGAAACAAGTTACTTAACAAGTGAATTATGTTAACAAGGTCATTGTTTGGGCCTCTTTTTAAAATTAACTTAGCGTAAAGTCTGGATTACGGTAGATTGATGAAAATATAATGAGACGTGTAGATCAAAGAAAATGGCTGCAGATTAAAAATTCTTGCGGTAAAGGTTCATGACCAGACAGACTAATACGAGTAAAATTTTGCGTGTTTAAAGTAGCACTGGTCTTGGTACGCAGAGACTACAGCCTGTTAGGAGCTTTCTGAACCTTCCTCTACTCTCTTGGTTAGAGGTGTTTTAATAAATATTTATCGGATCGGTTCCAACTTGACTGCAAGATTATTAAGCCTCTCGCTATGGAAGATTTAAGATGTTTTTCTCTAGTTGGGCAACTGCAGTGCTTTATCTCTTCTGGGGCTTAAAAGATATTTATAGGAACAGTAAAACATTGGTTCCTTTAGCCACCTAGCAAGTGTATTCTTTTCAATACCGTTTTATATCACATATGTGACATATTTCTGTCCTACGGCTCATTTGTAGGTACATCACTAAATGTTACAAAACGAAAATTATTAAATTATCTGTACCGATATGGTTTTACATGGTCAAGATTTATTTTTCGATAGTGAAGTCTAAATATATAGTAAATCTAATTCGTGATAGTAAGGATTTATTTTCTGAATCAATGTTGAAGTATCCGATAAATGCAAAGGTAGATTTTAAAATAACTCTTAGGCTCGATTTACTATTTTTAATTTGTTCTCAAGATTCAAGTCACTACCTCCTTCTAAATAGTGATGTTTCCGTAGGCCCAACTCCCTTTCTCTTCTATCCTATCTCCTCGTCCAATCTCACCTCTTTCCCCTCCCCGCATCTCCCTTATCACCTTCAAAGGCGGGCAGTGCACTTACGAGTCGCATGTGTCATAGACGCCGGTTGTCACTACCTACCATCCGGTGACCCATATGTTCGTCTGTCTCCTGTATAATAAAAAAGAAACAGTTTTATATTCTTTCCGCATGTGCCAGTAGTAACTCACAAAGTATAATAAAAAAAAAAACCGTGCGTGTCTTAGCTCAAGATCATGCTAATTTTATAAAGCTCCCTGTGGAGGGAACACAAACACGCGTGCAACGCTAATTACTTTCGCGATAAAGCACGCTCACGGAACACCTAACTCAGTTCAAATATTTATACTTATAGTATACTGTGGAAGTCCCAGACAGTGAGAGGGAGACAGCCACTTTTGTGTAGTTATAATATAATAAATAATAGTGGCGGGCGATTATGAATGATTGTCATAATCAAATTACTTACTACTAATAATACTCATAATTGATTATTGGATTAGTAATTAATTATTTTTTTAATCTAATGACGTTACTAATTTTTACTACTGATTAAGGCGCATAATTGTTTTCTAGGTGTCATTTTGGTTGACGTTGATCTTAAAACCTGGTAATTCTTTATTACAAAGTCTATGTAGAAATATATATATCTATTAAAAAAATGATAAAAACGGATAAACGAGTAAGAAACTTAAGTCACAATAGAGCTGTCCGCCTTTTAGGAAAGAAGGGAAGGGAAAGGAAGAAGTATAAAGAGGGGAAGGGAGAGGGGGTTGGGCCTACGGTACCCTCACTCACTCGGCTACTTACAGAATTAATTTATTTTTTGTAATTATTTGTGAATTTTCTAGTAATTTCAAAAAGACGGTGACGACCTCCCACTTCAGTTGGCATGCCTATTTCGCTTTGCGTCGACTTACTTTTACCAACAAAATTAGTAACTATTGATCTGCTATAATCGAGATATCTCCATTCATAAATTAAATGATTTCATTATTATATCTTGTAATCTCCCACCGCTAACACATACACTCCCGCAAATATCCCCGATGGACGAGGCTGAACAGTATTTAACGACCATTTCTAACATACCATAAATTATTAATATTATATCGTAATTGGGGGTATATATAACGTGTAGGTAAAAGGAGAGGCGTTTGTGTAAGGGCATTTTGCATAAATTATTACATTTTCTAATTGGTAGTATATATAACATGTAGGTAAAAATGAAAGACGTTTGTTAAAGGGCATTTTGCATAAATTATTAAATTTCCTAATTGGGGGTATATATAACATGGAGGTAGAGAGGAGATTCGTTTTTAGAATGGCATTTTGCTCATACGGATGTACTGGGATGTGAAAATACAAATACCTCAGGGTCGCATCATCACATAACTTAATGCCGGGAAGTCCGACCACCTAAACTAATGTGTTATGTCATTTACAACATTAACTTCCCCGTACCTAGCCAGTGTCATCTTTCCCACAGTTTATCATATATGTCATTAAATACATAATTTTAATTAAAACTTTCACCACAATATTTTATATACTACATAGTTAAGAAACAAATATCACATCGGAATAGTATGAAAGAAGAAAAAGTCGAAAGACAAAGATTTTTTACGTCACTAATTAATTTAATTTGAAAATTATAGAGTAAAAACTCTTCCCTTGTTCATTCTTCATTCTCTGTTCAGTCTATTCTGTTATGGAATGCGCTTCCTCTTGAGATTGGATGTCCACTAACCGTGACACTTTCAAAGCTTTCCTCTTTTGCCTGGCTTTTTCCCATTCGTTTAATTGCCAGAACTATCTCTTCAGGTCTTATACAAGGGATAGGGCCTTCTGTAGCCGGGATATCTTGTAGTGCCTCACTAGGGAATACCTCATTCAGTAATTCTGTGTAGTATTCTTTCAGCGGTCCCTGATGTCTTAGTTTGATGTTAGTAGTTTTCCGTGTTCATTTTTGATAAATTTGTTTGTGGTAGTATCCCTACTACTTTGATGTTTACGTTTTCAAACTTAAAGATTTCTCTATCGTTTGAAGCAGTTTCAAGTTTAGCATAGAAATCATCCCTGGCGGTTGCCTTGGCCTGTGGGACGGCTCGCTTTGCGATTTTATTAGCAATTTTATAAGCCTGGTGGTCAGCATCACCTTTCGTCTGTTGAGATAGTTTGAAGAGTGTTTTCTTACTTTCCAATTTTTCTATCACTTCTACATTCCACCAGCTAGTATCCTTGTTATTATTGATGGCACCTTTAGATACTCCTAAATATTGTTTTGCTTTTTCATTGCAGTATAGTTGAAAATCTCTCCACATTACATCAGCTGTATCATCCTGCTGCTCCTGAAAATGTTTTGCGATGTCTTTACACAGTCTGAGCACTTCCTCACCCTCCAATTTATGCCACCGTCTTCTTATGATTTTCTCCTTCTTGTCTTAGTATGGTTTTGGTATTTTGAACTCTGTCAACTCTGTCACGTATTCTATGCTGTGAGGTAAGAGGTTCCCCGAGTATGACTTTGCAGTCTTTGCATGTCTTTAGTAGTTTTCTATCAGTTAGAATGTAGTCTATCTGAGTGCATGCCCCGCCGCTCTTATAGGTCACTAGATGTTCTACAGGTTTTGTGAAGAAAGTATTAACAATTGCAAGGTCGTCTGCCAGTGCCATTTGAAGGATGCTTTCTCCCTCCGGATTGATTTTACCATATCCTAAGTTACCATGTATTCTCTGGTAAGTGGTAGTTTTCTCACAAACGTGACCATTCAAGCCGCCGCCGATGAACTTCGGCTTACAGTTAGGTATAGACTGCAGTAGATCACTAATTTCTTCAGAAATATGCGCTTATGATGTTCATGCACGGTTGATTGTCCAGGACAAGCTTGATTGCCACTAGTCTTTCGCTTACTCTGTTTACTTCAACTACGCTTCTTCAATTTTATATGAAGCAGTTAGCAGAAATTTCTTCATGACTCCACCTCAAAGAAATTTTATGTGTACATATGTATATATTTGTGTATTTATACATCTATCTATATATATATACATATGTATGTCTATAGTTTTATGTGTAATAATTAATTATGTACATAACTTTCAGTTGGCTCTTCATAAAATTTGTGTGTATACACCTGCCTTGACCCTCTCTGCACCACCCGAGGGTTGACTGGAAGACAATGCCTCCTGGCGTTAAGTCCGCCCCATGCAATGAAATGCAGGAAATGTAAAATAAATAAAAAAAACCCATTTTGTGTTATGTTTTGATTATAAATATATGTTTAATAATAAATATCATTCATTTCAATTCACAAACGATTTCTTTTGGCTTATTCCTCTTACTAAAACTTGAAAGTACTACTATCAAACTACTCAAGATCCAAAAAAATTATATTCCTTCTTAACTTGCGCATAATACCATCCTAGAACTGGCGAAGATAACAGCGTGCTTTGTAATTAATTAGCCAGCTAAAAACTTAACTCTCTACAACTGGAGACAGTCCAAGACTAGAGGAAATAATAAACATAATTTCAATGAGGAATGCCATAATGAGTTGGTATTGGAGGAAAGATACTTATCTATCTTCTTCAATATACATACCTATGTATCCATTACATCCTATGAATTACATTACGTGAATTTCAGGAATATGTACATCACTAAAAAATGTATTGTCAGAATATATGTCTATTTGTTTTGTTTAAATATATGATTGATGATTTTATGATGATTTTAAAAATACAAAATATTTTATCAATTTGCTTACAACGCTCTAATGCTCTTCTGTGTTCTAATATTTAGGTTTGTTTATATTAAATTTGGTGCCAGTAATCACTTTAGGTAAATAAATTAGCGATACTGATTTTCAGTTATGAGAATAACCAAAATCAATAACAGCATATTATACCCGACAAACGTGTTGGCCTCTGCCCCGATATATAAAACTAAAAATACATGTTTGGCAATTGTGAGTACTTATTGGCAATTTAAAAAAATGCCGCAGCTCAAGTTTGAATGTGAATGTGAAGCGGTGGTAGCGTAATAGCTAAAGAATTGGACTATCGGATTCGAACCCCACCCAGCACAGAACACAAGCATTTAGCTCACCTGGAGGGGTTAATAAGAGTAATGTGTTGCTAGTATTCACTAAAAAAATAAACATATGGCATAAAATGACGCATCACTTTTATATTTTAAACTTGAATGAATTAAGTCCCATATCTAATATCAATAAAACGAAGTACTCATTGTTTTATTCTGTGTGACTGATGTGAGATGGATAGTTATATATCCTTTTGCAACTACGAGATAATAAATATAATATATGATGGGAGAAGAGCTTAGCTTAACTTCTATACAATATATTGAATAATATATGTATATGAAGTCCAAAAACGCCTAATAAAAAATAAGCCTCCGTCATATATAAAACAAGACGCAGTGATCGATATGCCAAAGTACAATGCAATAAATTACCCCATGGCGTGAGAGAAATATATCCGCAATTATCATGAAATCAGTTAAATGTATTGTGGTTATGGCTAATGTTGGTCATTTATCACTTAAACCATTTATTTAAGATTTTATATAAGTATAAAGAGATTTAAGGTAGGTAATATTGTAAAAAAAGGGTTACACATGATTGTTACATTAAAGTTTAAAAGACATTATTCTTTTTCTAAAAGTTGTAGTGTGAAAAGAAAACATATTTTTCCAAGCTGTCTGATGGTTATTGCGCATTCAAAATAAAGTCTATTACTAAATTATAGTACTATAAAGATATTCTATAGCACTGCTGAGAATAAGTGTCAGTGAACGTTATATTAAAACGAAACTATCTAAATAGAAATTTAAATCCGTAGAATAACTAATTTCTTTAACGATACCTATGACTCGTCGTACAAATATAACTTACACAAAGCAAATATGAGTATTGTCGTTGTGCTGATTTGACTGGGGAATGAACAGGCTGACCATGTTTTGTTACAATAATAATTTTATGATTATTTTTATTTTATTAGCTATTGCATAGCTTTTATCGCGGGGTTTGAGTGCGGCGATCGAATCAAGAAATTCCGTAACGAAAATAAAACCTAACACCCCCTACTCCGCCTACCATGTAGCTCGGCCGAGCGTTCGCTTAACGTGTATGTACGAGTATATGGTACGACTGTACGAAGCTCGCACGGATCGAACGAAAGTTTATAGGTGTATAGTTGTAACTTGAATTAATATCAAAGAACAAAAAAATACTGCATAAATAATAAATAAATAATTAATTATAATTGCGTAAGTTGATAAAAAATGTTACGCGATAGCTTTACCGCGGCAGTCCCCGAGTACCACACGTTTTTTTGTACTTCTTTTGGTGAATCCGTGTCAATGTGTCTTTTATTAATTTTATATTATATTAAGGGGCTGCTGTTATGCAAAATATTATTATAACTATTTTATTTAAATAATGAAGTGTGATATCATTTGTTTACTGTAAAGTATGTGTTGCTTGAAAAAAAAAAGTTTATTTGTTTACTTATTACGTCAGCGCATTATTTAGTCAAAGTTTATGTTTTTTTTTCACTTATTTCGTCAATAAAAATCATGCCACTTACCTCCAACATCAACCAAATCCCTGAGAATTTTCCATAAGGAGACAAGCGGCGAACCCGATCTTCATTATGAGACCGTACTATAGATGACAACGCCGGCTATCGATCGCCTGGTCACTTTCAAACAACATAAGCACTCCACAAGTACTACATCTACAAACAATATAATAGACTCTAGACTCATTAAATTTCTGACTATTCCGCAACTGAAGAATTTGGTGTATAATCGAGTCTCCTTTAAGTCACTTGGCACATGACATTTATTAGTATCTTCAAATGTAATAATTACACTTATCAAACATAAAATCAGTTTATTGTGTAAGGTACGAAACAAGTAAATATCGTTTTTTTTTTTTTTCTTCTTCTTTATGGCAAGGATGCCGATGTCGACAATTCTGCCAAAGTCAGTCGTGCGCTGGTGTGTGTGTTATTCGAAAGAGATTGGACAGTGAAATTCTGTAAACTCAGCTTTGTTGCATTTCTTGTTTTAGGGTTAGTACACTGAAACAGACATTACAAATACTACATGACCCACTACGCCACACACAATACACGCATATACACATGTAACCACAATGACAAAGTGAAACACAAGGAGTATACATATCAACAATAATCAACACAAACAAGAATCAAATCATACTCTGATATTATTGCGACGGATAAACGTCATAAGGATAAACAGTAAAGGTCGGGAAAAATGGGTTAGAAGGGAAGCAAAGTTTATAGGCAGAGGGATGTTCAGTTTTACTAATTGAACATACAGGTTAGGAGAAAAACAATTTCGGGGGCAATTAAAAAAGATATGGTCTAAAGTACCCTCGTCGAGACCGCATTCGCATAGAGAGGAGTCCCGAACTCGAATTTTATGCAAAAACACTGTGCGCTTCTCCAGAAGCTTTTTGCCTCGCACAACCATCTTATGGAACAAATTGTCGCCTGCCGTATTTCCGAACCGATACGACCTTCAAACCTTCAAGAAGAGAGCGTACCTCTACCTAAAAGGCCGGCAACGCACTTGTGACTCTTGAGTTGCGGGTGTCCATGGGCGGCGGTAGTCACTTACCATCAGGTGACCCGTCTGCTCGTTTGCCCAGATCGCATAAAAAAAAAAAAAGTTATATGTATCATAGAGTTTGATTGGTCTAACATTATTATTAAGGTTTTGGGACATAAAGTATATCTGCAACTTCCAAGAATGACCAGTCTGTATAAAAAGTCGCCGTTCAAATTAACAATTAAAATAAAACACTTTTAATGTTAAGAACTCCGCTAGTAATACTCAGTTGTTGTTCTATATATTATTATATATATTTAAAAAAATACCAATCTCTCGAAATAATGTAAGTATGCTTACGATACCCAACACATTCAAAACTGTTTAGGCATTTAGAAGTTATGGGAAAAAACTAAAATGTATAAATTAACCCTTTTTTAGTTGTTTATTTTCATAGGCATTGGTCTTCTAGCTCACCTGATGGTTAATGACATTAATTTCTTATCTATATTCTTATTTCTATTCTTATTAACAGTAATTTCTTATTAAACAAGATACACAATTCAAACAATTTACATAACTAATCCGGTACAAAATATCTTTGAATATAACATTCTGTTCAGTTGTTGGACGTTGGAAACCGTACTAGTAAGTACATAAAAGTACATAAAACTGTATGATAGTTGCCAGCGCCTTCCATCCATGAAATGACAGAATACGAAAAAAAATATAAACCAACCTATTTATGTGCGTATGTGTGTCTGTGCGTGTTTGTGTTTGTTTGTGTGTGTGTTATTATTATATTATACAGTACTTTACATTTAGTTATACATTTAGTTTTCGAAACCAAACCAAAACAAAAAACAAGTTTGTAGGCGTTCTGCTCTGCTGAACATTCTTACGTTTAAGATATTTTGGTTAGCTATTTTATCTACAAACTAACAGTTTTTTAACATTCTTTACCTTTCTTTTCTTAATTTGTACAAGCAGTATTTGTTCATTATACTGATTACATAAAAAATACACGAAGAAACTAAAATATAAGTACTAAAAACTCCTTATTATATCGACAGTCACATACGCACCAGTATTAACAAATTATAATATCATTAATCAGAATAAAAGAAAACAACTTAAAGATAAAAATATAATAAAAAGTAATAATTATACAAACTTAAACAACCGTTAAACACACCGTTTCTAGCCTGATATAAATTTAATGTGTGTGCGTGTGTGTATTTATTCAATAAAGCTTTCTGTTTTACAGTATATGTATCATACTATTCGTAGCCAATATTTAATTTTGAGTTTAACCTGCCCGGTATTGATATTATGGATATTTAGTTGCCCATTTAATTTATTGTAGATTCGCGTGCTGAATATATAATATTGTCTCCTCGCTAGTGAGGTTCTATGCATCTTCATTGAGCAGACTTTTTTATTTCTGCGGGATGATTTTGACAGAGTACAGGATTTGTTTTTGTGTCTCCTAAGCGCTGCTTGCAAACAGTTGTCTCACATTTAACACAGAGAGTCTCTTTACAATGCTGTAGTATCGGGACAGAACCTTCGATACTGCTCTTTGTGTCTGTTCTACTACTATAGTACAAGGTTATTGATTTTCCGGCATGGCATGAGTTTCCTGATCAGTGTGACCACGTCATTGACGTGATGTTACAAGTTTAAAGTACAATTCAAAGTTTTTTTTTTTGGAAACCCCCACGGGTCATCACCTCACCGGAGCTTACGGAGAGGTGGTATGTCGGACTCGAGCCGACTAAAACCACACGGTGTTCCGTCCACACCACCAAAGAGTCTATTGCAAGGGACCCGTGAATACCCTAACAAGCCTCCGGGAACGGCAGCCTCGGGGAAGTTACTCTAGATACTTACTGTTGTGGATTTGTTTAATTGTACTACCAATACAAGGATAAGTTCGATTATCAATCAGTATATCAAATAATTCTAGGGAACAAATGGTGCTACTTCGTAGAGTAAAACAAATATAGTTACTTTTTTTTTATAATGAGAGTTAGTAAATTTGAAGGAAGCCAAGGCAAAACAACCCTTAAAATAGATTGTATGTTTTAACGCACCTGATCCAAACAGTAGCTGTATACTATTACTGATGTATCATCTGCATAAGACACTAATCTGAAATTGGGAAAAATAATATTACATAGGTCATTGACGATTATAAGAAACAGCGTTGGGCGCAAAACGCCCTAAGGTACACCGTGAGTAAGACTGATTACATCACTCATAAAATAACTAACACGTACAATTAGTGATCTATTGGACAAATAACTTTAAAACATATCAAGAATTATTCCCCGCTCTCCTACAGCTTCCATTGTGGTTAATAATCTTGGGACCTTTCTAAGGCATTTGATACTGTTTAGTATTAAATTTAAACTATATTTTGAAATTAGAAACGTCAAAAAAACAGACTAATAACCTTAGATTCCCTATCAAGCTATTTCAATACCGTTTCTGTTGAATCGCGAGCACTGCAACTTGTGATCTTCAAATGTACTTTTAGCGAGGGGATTTTTTTATCTCTAAACAACTAGTAAGTCGTTTCTTGAAAACTCTTTTTTAGCAGCCGTGTAAAAAGTAAATAAACCCTGGTGTATTGATAAAATAACAATAATGTTGTCTTTAACTAGTAGGCAAAATTAGGTTGATAAACATTAGTGACTGATCACTAAACAAAATATTCACATGAAGAGTTTTTCGTACTGGATGGGCCTACGACTTCAGTCACAACAATCAGGATAACTAACATCAAGACTGAAGGCCAGTCAAATGAAATAGACTATAACAGTATACATACTAATTAATTCCAAACCCGTACAATCTGTTTACGTAAAGTTAAAAAACTACTACTTTGCAAAGTGCACAAGCTGCGTTAAGTAAATTTAAGTCTTTCACCGCGTATTTCATGGCTAGCACTATATGTGACACCAAAATACTTTTTGTACCGTTATCTCATATAGGCATCGGTGCTTACTCTCTCTTTTATATGACTTTCGGAATAGTTTACAATTAAATATGTTATTGAATTTTTGTTTGTGGACTTACAACTTCTGAGATTCATTTCGAGCAGAAAATAGTAATTATGTTTTTATTTTGCTTATGTTTTAAATCATTAAATGCTTACAGTAAGTATAGTTCTATTTAGTAATGTTATGCTTAACAGCGTCTAATGTCAAAGTAAAATTATCATCAACCATCAATATTATTTCAAAACAACTCCATTTTTTAGGAAAAGAAAATGTGTATTACTCGTGCTTAAAATAATTATCAATTTATCATTTAATATAAACAGAGTAAACTAGAATTAAAAAGTTTAAATTTATTCATAGAGAACAATTCCGCTTAATCCTACTAGGCGCTTAATTAAATTGTTCTAGAAGAATAATCTCATTCCTCATACGAGAATAGGACACCACCCGTTAGATATTTTACTTCACTGGTCAATCAAATAGCGCTGATATTACTGGTCCGACCTTTTTTTTATGCGGTTAAGGTACGTTTGCTGTGAACGGCTCGATATTTGTAAATATGTTGTGTAGCACTCTGTCTCTCTCATATAAAATAATGTTACTATTATTGCTACGTACAAGATTAAATCCAACAACTTAGATACATACCTATTCGATGAAGTACCTTTTCATTATTACATTATATAAAATAATAATATTACATACACACTTGTGCCTGTCGCCCCGAAGGAGGCTGAAGTGTAACCGTCCTTCATCCGGGCACTTTTGAGAAAATTTTAGAATATTGTCATAAAAGGATACAATGGAATGGAAAGGGATATTTCTTATAGAGATGGAAAGGGGAGTATTTTTTTATGTAGTACAAGGACAGACGAACAGTCGTGTCACCTGATGGTAAGTAACAACCTCCGTCCATGGACAGCTGAGAGTCAAGAGTCGTAAGTGCGCTGCCCGCCTTCAAATATAATGAGGGATGGTACCGGGGGGATGAGGCGAGGGGAAAGTATGGGGAAGTGGACCTCCGGAGACCTCACTAATATCCAGGAAATGCAACGCAAGCGTTGCTTCACAACCGAATTTCTGTGAGGCCATCGTATCGCACCGATCGAGCCGACCCATTAGTGCCTAAGCATGGCTCTACCACGATAAGTAAACGAGTATAACTAATAGCTCAAACTAGTTACTCTGACTGAACCGCATACCTATATCTCGCACTGGCTGGTGCCGGGAAGTCCAAAACTAAATTAAACAAATGTTTTAGCCACTTCAAAAACAGCGTATAGGTATCCAACGCCATGATTCTTAATCCTCAAGAAATAGTATGTGACCCTTAAAAATAATAGAATCAGTCAAGGAAATCCATTACCACTACTATCAGTCATTTTAACAGAAAGTATCTAAAAAAATTGGTGTTAAAAACGTATTTTTGGCTATAAATTATTTTCACACCACGTTCGAGGGTGAAAGAGGCACATATATTTTGTTGGACCATTTTTCTCAACTAAGTGTGCTCAACTGTTAAAAAGTAGAAATAAAAGATTGGAAAATGAAGGCGACATGTTGAAGAGACGGCTCTTGTTAGAACAAGAATAAATGTCACGAAAATATAACGTGAAAAATACTTTACAGTGTATTATTAATATTATTGAGTTTACTACTTTGTAAAGTACCTGTTGTTAAATACAGGTGCTGATTGTAAAGTTAAGGTGTTGTCAATGCAGGTTCTGCCTTGTTAAGAACACTGGCTTTTGGCTGTTTTTCTTTTTTTTTTCATTAGGATCTACATATTGATGTGTGACGGTGAACAGACTTTTAGATTCACAACTGATTGATTCGGACTGGCTTCATTTAAATGAATTACGTTTATTATGATTTTCATGTGTTGTGAAAAATGTTTGAAAAGAGTTTTACACAGGTGATTTTTTGGCCGGCTACGTAATTATGATCTGTGAAATCAATCATCAAAAACTGTATGAGTACTTCCAGTAAAACGAGTAAACATTCTGATGCATTTAGTAAAAAGCGGGTATATACAGTGAAAATTTTATTATATATAGCGTGTTCCAAACTATTTTAGGTGTTAGGTGGTGGTACCTTACGCATCAGAATAGCAAACTTTGCTGACGGATAGTACCTAGAAGTCGTAACGCTAATTTAACATAATTCCTACTAATTTGAACAAAATCAAATAACGGCTCCCGAGTAGGCTCATCCTGACTTATTTTATACCAGATACCTTTATCTGTCATCTTATCGGCCCTGGTAAGGTGACGACCCGTGGGGGTTTAAACAAAAAAAAAACAAAAGAAATGATACATTTATCTTTAGAAATATCATTAAAATAAGTTTTCCATTTTTCAAAGCAAAGTAATTTGAATTTCCTTGTATATTCCCAATAATGTGGCATAAATGCTATTTTATCACTTACAATTTTTGACAAACGATCAGCCTCTCATTGCCCCCTAAGAAGACCGTATATATATGCGGTAAACAGGTTGTTTCAGAAACATGTTTTCGTTTTAAATATGTATTGCTGACTCCAAGAGTTACTTAAATCGCTAACACTTTTAGAGAAATTCGTAATGTTTAATACAGAACTTCTATTTTGAAACTAACAATTCATCTTTTAATATTATATTAATATATTTTATAAGATAGACACAACACAAAAGCAATCCTCGACAAATGTCTACAGCTATTTAATATTTCAAGCTAAATCAACAATACCACATATTTCTGGAACACCTGTAAAATAAATACTATTACAGTAGTAACATAGGTCTACTATAACTGTAATATTATATCTGTATGTATATATATAATTACTATTATTTTACTCTCTAGACAGTACTTCTTAGAATGTAAAGCTACTTTTAAATCCAGCTATCATATATTTATGTATATATTACAATTTTTCTTAAATTCGTTTAACCATGGCCATGGTTATTACGGAAAAAGTATGCGTATTTCCATATGTGGATATCCGGGTTGGGATAATACATAGTCAAATTTCATCCCAGTAGCTGTTGAACTATAACTTCGTGTATGCAAATAAGATTCCAACTAACTCTTGCAACTCATATTTACATAATCACCGGATGAAATGTAAATATTCGGTCTCCGCTCCGTTTCAATATTTTTAAAGGGAAAATAGAAAACTTTAATTCGGGATTATGGTGAAAGGCTTTCGAACAATTTGAAACCGAAGCTACGGTTGAACCGATATTTTTATCAGCATAATGTACGTATTCGAGATCAATTTCTCTTCTTAGCTTTTAAAACGATCATCAGGAAGATTTGCATACATGTTGTCACGGGTACAGAGCACCTTTCATCAACGAGTTCCACAAAAAAATTACGAGATTACAATTTGTAATAGTATTTCTTATTATAAACTCTTAATAGTCAATTTTCTATAATATCTTTACAGGTTTTTGATATCGCGTGTAAAATGGATAAATCAGATGATTTTTAGCTCTTATAGGACCCATTTGACAGCACAAGATCAGTTAGTAATAGTTTCCCTCTTGCCACACAAATCGGCGAGAAAAGATCTAATTTGTATTTAAGTATCTAACATAAGTAGGCATCTGGATTATTAGATTTATCCGATCGATTCAGTCGTATACGAATTCTGTTCACGTACAGAATTACATTAGTTACATCATAAAGGATCTCACACGTAAAGATACTGTTAGTGTTTATTTTATTTGTGACTAGCTCTTTGCCCGCTGCTTCCTTTACGGTAATGTACATTTGACCATGAATGCAGCTTTTTTATGAATGTACCCTTTAATGTTACATTACATAAAATATAAACCATGTGATATTAAAGTTCTTTAATTACTATTAAAATTATTATTTGGAAGGCTCGGACTTTCCGAATCTAAACGCACTAGTTCGAGTTATAGGTATGCAACCCTGGCATGCATGAGCTTCTATTCCTTCCCTTTCTATCCTCCCTTTCTTGTCAATATACTCCTTATTTTCTCATCCCATCCCATTCTCAAAAGTGCCCGGGTAACACCCTTACCACCTATTACATATATGGGTCTAAATTATAATCAGCAAAATGTGGGCATTAATTACACTTCTGCTTACCGCTTCGGGGGTACAGGCGTAAGTGTATGTTTGTATGTCTTAATTTATTTCCTTTATTTTGTGTTCTGGGAAAAGACTTTAAACTTTTGAAAACTTCATCTCAGAAAATCAACTGTAAGGCAGTTTAGTTAGACAGTATACTTTTATCCAACTTTGCTCTTGTTATAAAATAGTAAAATTTTAAATTTTCACCTTCCCAAATTTCAAGAACAAAACAGTAAAATAAAAAGTTGCATTCAATAGCTTGCATCCTTTAAACACATATCAAATCCCACACTACATAGACTACAGTGATGCTACAGTAAAATGGCCACTAACGTTTCGGCTCGACCACAATTGTTCACGTAACGATCGCACACGACGTCAAGTGGGCCGGAAAGCGATAACAGGACAATTTATGTCATCGCCACTACATTTTGTGTGTTCAGAAGCGATAGACAGGGCAAGTCGGTTAGTTGGAGTTGGCCTAACAGGCTCACGAATATGGAACAGTACTTACAACCAAGTGTAATAGATAATGTCTAAGTTATACGAAATTTATGTCATAACCCAGGATCAAAAGATAGGCCCTTCTGTTCCGGTTGGCTACATACAGTATCATACTAATTACATAACGAAATTTGGTACTACATTTAAGATGACTAGGAGTATGGTTATAAAATCATAAAACTACATATGTATCCCAAAAAAAAAAAGCCTTGTAACAATATGGGCATTTCCTAATTAGTCTGATTTCCGTTTATGCTACGAGAGTTATTTAACTACTAAATCAGTACAATATCAGAAACCATAAACGTAAATACCAGACAAACGAACATAACTGTAATACATACGTGTAGGAAAGAAAAGAAAGAAAAAGAAAAATGTTTATTTGGCATACATAAAAACACAGGTACATGAACGGTTTGACAGAAAGATTCACTGTCAATGTCAAAATGGATACAATTCAGCGTTGTGTCAGACGACAGCCAGGTTGGACAGCTGGTTTTGAATTGGGTCCAAGCGACGCCAGGCTCAAAACCCGTTGCAGACCATACCATCACAGACCACTAGGTACATACATGTACAAACGCTTTGCCAATTAGAATTCGATCCAACTAACTAAATAGAGCCTTTTTTAATCTAATATCTACGTGTCAAGTGAAATTCTCAGAAAGTGTACAGTGTACAATATAAAACACACGGCTGTTGCATCGCCAGTACTTTGCTTGAACCTGGCTCGTTGCCGGGTGTCTTGATCCTTATACGCTCTTTGAAACTATATCTTTAAACTTTAAACAGATGTGGATCCGTAAAGTGTAAAGAGGCTTGCCAACTTTATAGTTGTGGAGACAGTTTGATCAATGACGATTTGTGGAAAGAACTTTGACATGCCTTCTACTCGTACAGAAGATACTATAAGTAAAAACAAAAAATATTTTATACTCACTGGCAGTTTCATTACATTATGACATGTGTAAATCGAGATTTAATCGCGATAATATTTATAAGGAACTATTCATTTATGTTTAGCCGACGATTCGATTGAATGGTACTGATTATGTTATGCAAATAATACTTACTACCTTTAAAAAAATTTAACACGGTTTTTAGCATTCGACCCGTCGTTGATGGCGTACTACTTTGAAGTAACTGTCCCTCAGAAACCAAACACCACCTCACCGTCCAACCAACGAATTGTTACGATTTAATTATAAACTTACTTCTAAAACATACTCGTTCATTAGCAGTATATCCAACATAACGTTACGTATATACACGTACGTATCTTCAAAAAAATATTGTCAGTTCTATCGTTTTCCATATGCTACATATGCCAATATAATGCATACTTAGCTACCTCTAATTGATGGATGATACTAAAAATTTATGTGCTTCGTCGTTGAATTTATTTCACGCTGTTGAAGAGTTCGGAATGATGACATATTGTATGGACAGATGGGTTACATTGTATAAATCTGTGTCGGGATTAGTGAACCTTGTAACATAGACGTGTTGTATGACACAGTGATTTACTTATAGTTGGAAAACTTGATGTCGGGTGTGTTCATTTTGTTAGTATACTTAAGTTGCGTTGAAGGATTTTATTTAAAAAGAGGATGTCCATGGCTCTACATTAATTGTGATAGTTATAAGAGAAGAAAAAAATAAGTTAATAAATATGTTCTCGTTATCGATTAGCAGTTCTGTTGAAAATTTGATTCTGTATTTTGTATATCTTTAGCAGGCTTCTTACTGGAGAATAATTGCGTACTATTCTCCACTAGATGCTTCAGGCAACCCATTTAAAATATATATTGGAAAATACATTATCTTACCCGTGATATTTAGTATTTTAATTCTACTTATATTTAGCGTAAAAACTCCCACCTCATGTTAAACTTATCCGTTTAAAACTGAATTTTATTTTTAAATAAACGACGTTGAACCATTATTATTCTTTAGTCAAAGTGCAAAATTAAACAGCAGTCTTTACCCTGCGTAGGCACTTTAGTTGCTGAGTGATTGAGATATCGGAATAATATTTAAAGCTTTCTGAAGATAATATTTTACGACGGCATAAAATTAATTTTATTTAAAGTAATAAAGAATAGGGACTTTGTATTAGGTATTAGATCTTTTGTTAATAATAATTTCTTAGTATTTAATGATAAAATATAAGAGACACTGCATGTCATATAAAAAAAATAATCAAAAGGCATTATACATATTTAGATAACAATACTCACTACAATAACTGCATTTTTTTACAGAACGACCCAAAAAGTAAAGTTCTTTTTTTTGTTTTAAAAAGACAACTCTCGCACCAGGAAGTGTTCCTGTGTCGCGGGGGACTTTATAAACATTCAAGCAACGCACACAAAGAACACCCAGACTCGGAAAAACCATTTGTTGATCCCACAAATTATTGTACACTACAGCAACAGGCCAGTCAGTCATGTTTTTAGGATTCATGTATATACATATGTGTGTAAGAATAGGATAAACTATAAAAAATAAACCAAAGTAATTGTTAAAATAAAAAGAAATTGTTCACAATAGATAAAACAAATGAAAATATATGTGTAAGCGGCGGCCTTATCTCTAAAAGCGATTACTACAGGCAAGTTTCGGATTGAAAATATGGATAAAGGGGAGTTTTGGTTTCTACAGTAATATTTATTATGAAAACTACGAGTAATGTATACATATATACAGTCATTCCTAGAAATACCATATTATAATATATATATAATATACACATGCATACATATATACACACATACAAACATAAACATACAGAAAGGTGATGGTAATTGATGAGGTTGTAGATCCTTAAATACAAGTTGAGTTTATTTATTGAATCATAACTTCTTAATGTCAACGCATATTAAACAGAACAGATTTGGTTGTATATGATATCGTTGGAATCTTTACGTGATTTGAATGAAAGAGGCAATGTTGTTTTCAAAAACAAAATGAATATATATGCCGGCTAATGCATGGATTTTAACTTTTGTTTTTGGAAAGAATAGATGTGTTTCTTTTTTTTTATTATTAACTGGTTACATATATATTTATTTATTTTTTATTGATAGCAGTACGAAGATTATGATATTCATGCAAGGCGTAGAGTGTTATATTAACTGATATCAACATTATCTTTAAAATAAATATTCAAAGCTCAATTGAAAGGTTAGGCAACACATAAAAACATACATAAAAAGACAATTCTGAATGTTGGCAACATTACGTCTAGAACGCCATCTTGACCGAGATTATAAAACGGCGTTGCACGAACGTCCAACATTTCGTACGGTTAAGAAGTCTGAACATTTAAATTATTACTGTAATATTGTACCTTCAATTGTAATATTATAACGTGATCACATCTTGAGTTTGATTAGATTTAAACAAGTAAAAGTTTATATGAATTATCTAACGAATTCACTATATTGTTCAATTGTGATTACTGGCCCATCGTAGCTCGGCATTTCATAAAATAATAATCTTGCACTAAAACAGTCATTTGAATTTATGACCCTCTATAAAATGGTCATTACTTGAAATTTAACTCCAAGAGAATCACATAAAAGTAGATAATTTTCTTCATTTCAATGATGAACAACAAATTTGCTAACGAATTACCAAAAGTATTGAAGAAAATGTATAATACTAACTTGTACTCTTTCCATTCTATGAGTCGAAATATTTTTCCTAAGACTGCAAAACATTGGGTGATAATTGCTCACTACTCCTCCTGCCGGACTCCTCTACCTGTTTTTATTTCTTATCTTTCATCATCTAACTTTATCTGTGCTGATTATGAAATTTGATGTTTCTGTCGATATTTCTCATTATTTTTAAGTACTTATTTTCTATGCCTTGGTTCTAAAGATCCATTTTTTTTTCGTGTTCGAGCTATTCAAATGCTTTATTGTAGTCATCAAAACAGCAGTACAAAAGTATGTTATATTTGTTTTATTTTCTTATTTAGACGAATAAATGGGTCACCTTATGGTAAGTGAAAACCGCCGTCCATGGACACTTGCAACTATTGTCGTAAGTGCGCTGCCCGCCTTTAAGGGTGATGGGGGATGCGAGGAGGGGAAAGAAGAGAGGGGGATGAGGGATGTGAAAGAGGTGAGGCAGGATGAGGGGAGAGGAAAGAGCCTAAGCATGGCACTACGACTGACAAAAATTCCGTTAATGTCATTCCTCCTTGTTCTCTAGGTTGCTTCTCGTTTATCTTCCTTGTTATTCTGTATAGTATGATTTAGACAAGACTTATCGCGTCCCTCATTCGCGCGTTGATTAACTTATGTTTTTGTAGGCAAAACAGTTAATTTCATTCGTTTTCCAATGGGGGGGTAGAGTGGAGAATCGCTATTTCATTCTTCCATAACCCCTGACAGGCATTGATCCATCTCACCCAAGACGGTTCACAGTCCACTGAGAGACGTATGGAATACTGGGCGCTGCCTCTCGGGCCTTTATCTGTTTGGTCGACGAATTCCCCAAAACTTCGTCACCCGCAGGCTGCTTTCGGGGGTGGCCGAAAGTCAGCGAATACTATACGCTGGTTACTTTTTTTTTTATTTTTATTTACCCCTTTTTTTTCGTGTGGATCGTCGTCAACCACTGGAGCACACGGTGTTCCGTCACGAGAGCGTCTATTGTTAGGGACCCAGGACACCCTCACTACTTGGTAGTAATAATTTATTACTACCAAGTAGTAATTATTACGACATTATGTAGAAGGAAGAGGAAAAAATAATATGCGTCTTGTTAAGGACTGACACTAGTTTCAAAGTTACGGTAAGGCCTGTATTTGGAAGTACCATTCTCCGTAACACCGTTTGCTGCCGAATTTGATTTTCTAAAAATGTTGGCATATATTTTGTTTTGTCGAGACCCATATGTTCGATTGCGGATAGATATAAAGTTCCTGTGTCACCCGCACTGATTCGCATTACCCATACACGTGACTGAAATTCTGAATCATGAGATGTATTTTTCTCGAATATCAAAGATTTTTGAATTTTTAAATGTATTGGTGTATTATATACATATGTATAATAACTTTGAAATAAATTATATTATTAAAAACACATAAATGCATATACTTACACCTTTATGCCTGAAGGGGTGGTTAGAGGCGTAATTTGCGCCCACATTTTAACGATTACAATTTAGTCTTAATTACTACTACTAATAGGGGACAGACCTGTTGCCATCATTCGGGATTTTTTAGGAATTAGATGGAAAAGATTCAAGTATATTGACAGAGAAAGCAGGAAAAGGAAGACAGAATGGGAACGAAATAGAAATTGGTTATATATATTGATTGGGAAGTATAAGCAAAAGCTCAAGCAAGTCCATTATTCGTACAGGCTGGTGCCGATAAATAACGTTTTTAAAAATGTACTGTATGTTGTTTTAAAACCGGACCTGCATTACAAACATAAATAGTAACACACATAAATAGTAAAATTACCCACAGAACTGCATACATTATGCTTTTAACACGACTGTCCAAAAAGGAGTGTAATGCTTTTAGAGCTCATGTTGTGAGTTTTATTTTATTAAACCGTGATTTCTTAACACCTAAAAAGATTTGCACACGCCCATACGTGCAGATGGAAGAAGTCTCTCGTCGAAGGTTTCAAAATCCATTGTGGGTACTGGTTTCAGACTTTACCGCATAAATGGAAGATGAGACACACCTGTACGAAGGTGGCAGCACAACCTTCAACCCTCAGTTTAGATATGAGTCATGTGGACGCTGCTGTCGCTCCCGTATGGGACTATACAGTCATTCCAAAGCCTGCCACAAGGACGCTGTTTAAATCATCTATTTTTGATGCAAAGGCCAATGATCTGTTTTTGTTGTTTGTCATTACGACATTAAAATAGTTAAATAAGGCATTGTTGGTGCCCCTTACTCAACCCCTGATACCCCCGTGTCAGATAAACGTCAGGGATGTGAAAATGAGTGGATCGATTATAAGTATGTAACATATTACATTTTGTAAGTATGATAAAAAATTAAAAGACATAAAATGAAAACAATGTAATCTATATATACTTTTATACTTATATTACTATATACTTAGAAACATTTTTATGTAGGTACATATACTTATGTTCTTTTGTGTAGACAATCGTGTTTTCAAAGTCCTTTCCGCCTCTAAAACTTTATAAGCCTTCCCTTTGAAACTTTAGTCGTTATCAGAGTTTAAACGAGACAATACAAAGAAATATGCCCTTAGGAAAGAAGGAAGAAGTTGACAGAACTCTTTATTTTAATTTGTCATTACTCAGTACTGGTAACCCGTATTCAGTATGCATTTCAATTATTCAATAGAATTAACACATAATACGGGTTTTACATGTCTCAAATAAACTTCAGTGACTAGAATGCCTAAAATTTTCGTTAAATCCACACACAGACGCAGGTTTTACAATACAGCAAACATTAGCAACAATGGATGTAATATTTTAACAACTTCACGTATTTAACTTTCGAGATATATTTTTACGCTGCTTCTACATCTACTATCTACTACTATCTAATTTAGGTGTTTTACATGACAATATAACGTTCACGACAAGGATCTTGTATGTACACCTGGCAAAATGTATTATTAATTTCATGAGGTTCTTTTACATAGCTACGACTTAAAATCATTACAAATAAACTCACTTGTGCATTTGTAACATAAGTTATAATAAGGATATTTGAAATTAAAGTTAAAGCTATTTATTTTAAGTGAACCATATATAAATATGTAAAATACATAGGTATATATGGTTCACCTAAATAATCGTCAAAAGTCAATACGAGGAAGCAGTCAGACTGACTTAGCTATTAAATAGGTAGCTCATGTTGAGAAGAACAAGCAAGAAATCCCTAGGACAGTTTTTACAACATTTATTTTTTGTTACATTTTTTATAAGTGCAAATGAATATTTTAGAAGTGAAATGAAATATAAAAGCAAACGACTACACCGTTTTCATATGTACTACATTATCAACATACTTTAAATATAAGTCAATGTTGTATAATAAAAATATTTTACTAAAGAGATTTACTAAACATCCCTCGTAACTGGTATTTAACATTGCAACTTTGTGATACTATTTTACTATAGCATACTTGTAATATTTGTATCTCGTAATTATTGTAGGCAAAAATAAATAAATATGTATAAATCTTATTACAGATATGTTACAAAAAAATATACAATAATACTTTGTAGTTACCGACATATACTTGTAGCAGAAACTAAGTTGTTAAATAAGTATATATCTATATATATGTATGTACATCTCTATAGAAGCGTATATAGAGAATAAAGGTTGGCAAAACGTAAATAGCTTCAACTTAAAAGAAAGAAACAAAGAAGAAGACAGAAAGAGAAAGAAATAGTGTAACATTGATTGCCAGATACTGTAATATACATTTAAAGGGAGACAAAACAATCAGTAAAATTATAAAAAGGCATCTCCCAGGCAACCTTTGCATCGACAGGAATTTCATGATTTCCGTGGGAGGTTCTAGTAAAAATTGTATCTTAAGTATTGTATGGTTCACCGGAATATTTTGAATTTTCTGGTTTTAGGATACAACGGTTCCATGTGGTAGAAGGCTCGGGTCTCCCGGCTACACCTAGTTCTAGTTACAGGCATGAGACCCAATTCTCTACAGCAATTGCTTAAAACTTACAATCCATCCGTATAACACAAACAATTTTCCCATCTCTAACTCATAAAGTGGACGGTTGACGGCAACCGGCTTACTTGACTAACTTTAAAACCACTGTACCTACCCCTGCGAGGACATATGTGTGCTCACACATGCAGGATTATAAGCTAAGTTGAACTTTGTTAGAAGTTAGAATTTATGTATATAAGCATCATATCATTTTGATCATAACAACGCTCATACTTTTCAACTTACGTGCGCTCAGGTGCGTATGTACCTTAAGATGCTGTAAGCTAATATTAAAATTGTATACAAATCTCATATTTAATACAACGATTGTCTCGAATCAAATATTTTGTTTCATCGAGTCGCAGATGTTCGATGGCGGGCTGAAATGAAATTCTTGCGTCACCCGCCCTGGTTGACATTCTCGAAGTACGTGACCAGAATTTTGATTGAGGAAATGTGTTCTACACACAACACTCCCGAGTACGACGTAGCATGCATTTGTCAGAATATTGGTATAATTTTAAAATGACAAAGTAAACGTGATGCAATTGACTTGAAATATTCATAATGTTTATAAACCACAAGCTTCTGCCAGGGCTTCGCAGCCGTTGTGTAAATTTTGACAGTAAATTCAAGTACCTATCTGTTCTAGATCAAAAGTACGTACTCTTTATTCTGGATTAAAATATTCTTTACCCCTGTTTGAGTACCTAAGACAACTAATTATACTTGCTATCAAACTTCCTGAAAAGTAAAGCCTACGTTTATATTCTTAAGTTGAGCACAGTATTGAAAAAAAATATTATAAACAGTGGCGTGTTTATTATTGACTGTGTGGTGGTGATTACTATTCCTGTGTGCTGTTTATTTTAATTTGCTGTTCCTCTTGTAACATTTTATCATTATTGGAATATTTTATTTTGAATATTCTAATTTATTGAGCAGTATTCGAGTTTATCTATTAATATTAATACATATAAGCACACACACATATATATATATTTATATATATTTCTTCATTATAATATTACTTAAAATAAAAATCTGATTTCTGATGTTTAGGCCCAGTAGTTGTTGTCTGAAATTTATACTCTTTCTTTTTGGTGTTAAAACCATCACCTGAGGAGTTAGGCATCTAATCTAATACTTACGTCTTATTAGTACATTTTTTTTAATGCTCATTCCATGAAATTCAAGAATAATCTGACACTCATTTTAGACCTTATGAAACCATTTCTATACTGAGCACACCTATTTTTTAACATAGCTAATTTCCTTCTTTCCATAAAACTAGGATAAGTAAAAAAAAAAATAATTAATAGACAAACCATAACCCGTCTTATTATGTCCAGAGATTAAATATAGTTACATATCTTTATTGTATCTTTTTAGCTTGGTCTTACATTCAAGATAAGTTGTAAGTGTGCTATTATTGAGGCAGGAGCCGTGGGGGCAAATGGCCCCACAAACGAGCAGACGGGTCACCTGATGGCAAGTGACTTCCATCGCCTATGAACTCTTACACCTCAAGAGTCACAAGAGAAACTCCTAGTATGATGCAGGGGACACACTGCATACAGAGCTCAATGAAAGAGAACAGGAACTGCGACGGTACTTTCATTTTCTTCACTTTGACGTAATATTTATTCTAATTTTAAATTAGTATACACTACCAGGTAAAATGGATTGAAAGACTAATTCGTTCTTATTTTGTTAAGCGGTCAAAGATTACTGTTTTCTTTTCAAATCGGCAAAGCATAATCACAAAGTGACTACATATCGAAACGTCTAAAAAAATAACCTACTATTTAAATCATGAGGCATTGAGATAGTTTCAAATTTAGAATGTAAAAATAAGAATCCATAGACAATGTTACCTACAAATTTACTCTTTATCAAACAGCAGCAATTAGGACGAAGACACTTTTTCACAATAGTCGTTAGAGCCAACTGCTTCGGTAAATGTAATGGAATACAGTATATCCAACCAGCTGGCAAGTAACGAATATTTTTTTAATTATGGTTATTGTTCAGGAAAAAAATCGGTTTTTTAAAGGATTTATTTTCATGACTGTGCGAAGAACTACAGACTTACAATGTTAACACATAAGCAGTCAAACCTTTCGCTTCGACCGCTCGTTTGAACTACCAAAGTCTGACAGGATCTGCATGTGTCTACTTTTCCAGATAAGCGAAATCCTGAGAATACATTTTTAATTAATAGACGTGTCCTGTGTTCATTTACCTTCACTTTCTATCATTGAAGAAAAATTTAATATTGCTTATCCTAATTACATTTTTTTTATTGTTTCTGCAATTATTGTAAACTTGAAGATTATAATATGTGAAGTTTTATTCGTTGAAACTGGATTCACTTTTTAAATATAACCTGTATAAGATATTTGTATATACTCACTCTAAAGAGATATTCAGGGGCGTAAAATATTACAGCCAATACTAATTATCCACAATTCCGTTACCGTTAAAATGCTTAATATCCCATCTAAAACATCAATGTGAAAATAGGAATCAAATCAATATTAGGAATATGGAAGGTTGGGTGACTTCGATGGTTTTATTGAAATTTCAACATACCTTTTTTAAAAGTTTTGGTTTACTCATAAAAATGAGAATTATTGGACTTCGATATCTCAACAGTTGTTTTAGCTGTATTTATGAATATTGGGGTTATAAATTATCTCAGCGGTTTTAATAAATATAAGAAATGTCATTTTTTTAATTTTTAATTGATGTTGAGTTATTAAGTGGTCACAAGTGGCTGAAAATGGTTCCTATGTATTGCCTGAACTTGGCTGGCACGTGTTTTGATAGGTTCTTGTTCTGATAAATGTATATATGTTGTACTAAAAATGATTAGATTAGAATATTCTTTATTGTACACTATAGGAATTACAATAGATCTTAATTAAACATTAACGTATTACAATGGGCGATCTCATCGCTAACAGCGATCTCTACCAGACTACTTTACGATGGATTTAGTGTAAAGAGAGAGTGGGTAGCTGGGGTGTATAACATATATCATAATAATTTTATATGTAAAAAACAAATTGTCGCCTGCCGTATTTCCAAACCGATACGACCTTCAAACCTTCTAGAAAACAGCGTACTCCTAGCTAAAAGGTCCGCAACGCACTTTTGGCTATTCAGTTGTGCCCGTCTGCTCGTTTGCCCCCTATCGCATTAAAAAAATATATAACTTTATATACATATATACATATTTACCCATTAATGCGAATACACATATAGTACATACAATAATACTTAAATACAATACAAATACATACGCAGATAGATATATATATATATATATATATATATATACATATATATATATATATATATATATATATATATATATATATATATACATACATATATGTATATATATATATATATATATATACATATATGTATGTAATACAAAACTGAAAAAATCGGCATGACATAGGAATCAACCATGTTATTGTCACATCAAATTTAAAGCTTGCTTTTGCCAGTTAAACTACGTATAACAGAATATATAAATAACAAAAATAATACAGACTTTATTCAATCTCAACAATATTCTCAACACTTTTTACAACAAACCGTTTTTCCGGGTTTATATTGTCCCTAGATTCTAACTTTTAACCTCGTTACGTTCTTTTTTGCCGCCTCTTTCTTACACATTATTTTTCACTGCTATCTCTTTCACTCGTTAAACATTCCCAAAGTTTAGAACTAGTAAAGTACAGTACCCACCGGTGCAGTTTACGTTCGCGATAATGAATTAACTTTTCTTTATTTGTCACTGAGAAACTTTACGACTTTGATGTACATGTGCCGGGGTTTTAGTAAACAGCTTGTTTGCGTAGAATTAGTAATTTACAGTTTAAGATTAGTTTTTGCAGGGTAAGTTTTGCGTTTAATCCGTTATTTCACTTGCTATTGAAGTTACAGAGTTTTAAGATCTTTGTGTTGGATGCTGACAAAATATAATCCTAAGGCGTTTGTAATATTCGTCCTCTTTTTCTTACTTTGTTAACGACAGAGGTTTTTTGTTTTTATGAAAATTCAGTGTGGCGATTTGGTTATAATACATAGAAGAATGACTCAATGATGATGTTGCTCCTGTTAATGATAACGATCCCCGACAGTGTTATTTGTAATCGTACTGTTTTAAAACTATTTAAAAATTATAAATGTTCACAGCGTCACCGCAACTACAGGTTGCTTCGTCAAGTGTGAAATTAATAATAAAAAGACTATAAAATACCTATAATAAGGTGATGCTGTGCATATAGTAGAATTGCAAGAATATCGTTCATTATAATCAGTAAAACCATCTTTTCGGATCTTTACTGCCAACAACTAACTAAACTCAGGACAGAAATCGAGAAAAAAACTGAAGGAATTCATCAACAGAAAAAGAGTAATGGTCCATCATGATAATGCCAGACCACATCTTTGGCCACTCAGAAAAAATTAAGAGAGCTTGGTTGGGAAGTGTTAATGCATTCACTATATGATCCTGACCTTGCACCCCCACACTTTCAACTATTTCGGTCTCTTCAGAATTCAGTTTAGGTCAACATCAAGAGAGAACTATCAAAACTACTTGTCGCATTTTTTAAATACCAAGATTTCTTCAGTGACGGAATTATGTAGTCTACAAGATCGCAACTAGTTATAGAAAAAAGTGGCCCATACATATTGTTGTGCGACCAAACTTATATAGCGCACTTGTGACCCTTGAGTTGCGTGCGAGTTGGGTGTCCATGGACGGCGGTAGTCACTTACCATTAGGTGACCCGTCTGCTCGTTTGCCCCTATCGCATAAAAAAAAACTGTTTAAAATAAAAGATAATGTTAGTTCTGACTTTATTTTATCTACTTCATTAGTTATTTACTTATTTTCTACAGAAAACTACAAGGAAAGAAAGATAAGATAGGTAAGGACATAGTGACGACTATACTGATATTTCTAAGTAATGCTGTTTAAATTTGGGATTGGACCTAATAGAACATTTGTTACGAATAGAAGTTTTTTAATATACTGTTCTCGCCTTTACAAGCATATTAACAAAAGGTTTTGCGCACATGTAAGTCGACCCTAGAATGATGGGTAGTCACTCTAAAAAGAAGACTTAAAACCGTATTTGCCAAATTTTCAACGCTATATCTGCTAGATTTTCTTGTGGCAATATTTTTGATTTTTTTTTATCTCCTATCTTGCAATTAGCCTAATACGATATAAATTTAGAGTTAACATTTGTTTGAAACAAATTTTGATGTTGTTAAATCGGTTTCTTAATGCCCTTTACAAAAAAGCTAATTTTTTTTTTTGAGCTTATCTGAATTTGTGAGTTTATGATTTAGTCGCAGTGTGAGAATTATTACCATATAAATATCTTGCTTTCCCAAGAACAGAGCTACGTCGTGACTATTCCTATATATCGTATCGCCGCCGCTGTTATGTTATACATAACGACCATATTTTTTCTTATAAAATAACTTTGGATTCCGTAAAAAAAGTTAAAACTGCAAAGTATGAACAAAAATGAGTTACTAAATATTTCAATTAAAGTACTTTCATTGCTCTAGTATTTTCTACTACGTATATTGTACGTGCGTACCATGCATGAACAATAGGTTTTATCAAAAAGAAACACTTGCACAGCATTTCGTCACTGACCATCAGTTGAGCCCTCTGTTCGTCTCTCCCCCTATATGATAAAAAAGTATAATGCTGTCGCATAAGCGTTGCTGGTTGGTTCCCAGCGGGCGGTGACTTATTCAGCGTATGTCACAACCCAGTGATATCAAGCAGGAGCAAAGGAATGGCTCGGAAACGAGACAAGATTGGGAGGACTTACCAAACGGAAGCACATCCACTTTTCATGAGTGTGGTTCGGATTCTCCATATAATAAAAGAGTTTTTTTTTAATTTCCTCGCACTACATGGCGTGGATTCTAAATCGCTTTATGTATGTATAAGAAAAGCGGAAGTGTGGACTGTGCCCAAGCCGTAACACATAGTATACATACATGAAACTCATATGTCCGTTTCGGATAACTTAAATACAATTTTACTGGAGCTAAGTAATTTGGGTTGTACACTACATATTGGTGGAAGCTACACGCGCGAGAGCAGCAGAATTGTGGAATCTGCATCGTAATGTTGTAGCAGTGAACAACGGATTTACTTTGGATCGTTCTTGCTAAAGAGAACTAGAGCAAGCCTGTGGAAGGGCAAAGAGCTACACGGTCGGTTCATTTTAAAAGCTTCCAGTATCCTGGCATCGACTTGGTGATCTCTTTGGAGAAACTGAGACTGACTCTTTGGAGGTTTTATTTTCGTAATTATGGACGAAGTTGTTATGCCGAACGACTGTCGGAAATTTAGCGTGAAGGACGATACGATAGACATATTTTTACCCAACGAAGAGTATGTGCACAGACCCAACCAAGTGTAAAGGACATAGTTAACGACTTGCCCTTAAATACGAACTTGTGAATTTAAGGGGCCCATATAACAGGTATGTGCCGGAGCCAGTTCCCGAAAATGGTCGAGCTATACTATTAGATAGAGCGATAGAGCGGTACTATTGTCTACCAATATCTACCAATCTATATATCTACCAATAAACATGATACAGTGGAGAGGTGACTGAGATTGAGATAGATCGATTAGAGTACCGCGCAATGATTGTCGATATCGCTGTTCCATGATGAGAATCTCGTGAAAGTTGAAAAAGATAAACAAATAAAATATATGGATTTGTTCGTTTACTCGACCTCGACACGACCCGCATTGTCTGGAGGACCTTTGCAGCCCTAAGCATCAGTGTCTTGGGCCCTGTACCCGATGTCAGCGGCCTACTGTTTTTGTATTTTAAAATATATTTTACTTTTTATGTAGGTATATTTAAAAATTTAATTCATATGGTTTATAAGTTTAGGAAAGGAAAGTTGAATAAAAAATTATAATAATATGTATTTGTGTAATTTATTGAAAACATAACTTTACTGAACTTATTAGGCATTTTTTAATCTGACATTAATATGATTTCCTATGGTATAATTATAGATAGCGCGTATAGCTGTAATTATTAATGCAGTAATTACTAAAAATATTACAAGAACCGTAAATACTAAATGAAGTTCTAAGTACTCTGCCCAGGACATGTTAGCTGCGGGTGCCCGTAGATGCTTAGCTCCTCCGTGGCGCAGTACGTATTCAATCCACCATATCGCTCGATCAAGCGGACGCATAGGTTCGTCACGCATGTATTTTTTGAGTTTTATGATGTTATCACGGTAACTGTTAATGGAAATTAACAACTAAACATATATGATAGTCCCGAAAACCTATAAGTAATTGAAGTGTAGGCTGTGGCAAGTTACATACCTAATACTTAAAATTACATACATTAAACACATACACACAGCCTTATGCTTCCGCAAGTTTGTATAAAGATAGCCCCAAAATGTGCATACAAGTTGGGAAAAATGTTCGCCGTCCCAACCCCGCCGGATTCCGCGTCATACTACGAACGCGTACGTCTTAAAACACTCGCTCAGTAGATTGCTAACCAACTCTCCCTCTCCTCTTTCTCCTCCCCTCTCTCCTCTTACCCATCTCATCATCCACCCTCTCCTCTGTCGTCTCCCCCCCCACATCAACCTCAAAAGCGGGTAGCACACTACGACTCTTAAGTTGCAAATTTCCAGTTTCCGTGGACGGTTATTGCCACTGACCTTCAGGTGACCCGTCTAGTTGTCTGTCACCCTATATTATTAAAAAAAGGGGAGTGTCTTACCAAAGTGATTATCTATCTCTAGGTTCAAAGTTTTCGTCTATTATATATATTTAAATTACTAACCTGTCATCTCCAATCACAGAAGTGATTGTTTTCATCAACTTCTCCACGTTAAGAGTTTTTATATCCAGTCTAATTCCAATTTTGAAGTATTCATATCTTTCTACATTGAACCACTGATCCCCTAACATAGGCATTCCTATCATTGGTACTCCGGCTGTTATCGCTTCGTCTGTCGATTGCAGGCCTCCTTGTGTTATAAATAACCTAACTTTTGGATGCTCTATAAATTAAAAGATTTCAATTTTATTGTTAAATTAATAATTTTGTTAAATCATTCGGTTTTTGTTTTTTTTTCTAAATTGGTTAAACTCAAGTTAAAACTCGGTTTGTGTATATAATAAAATGACTAATTAATTTATTAAGTTAGGTACTTAATTAGTGTGTTTAAAATTGACCCCGATTTCGTGAAAAGAACGTACTGAGTAAATCGGACTGTGGCAACCATTTAGATATTCTAATATTGCTGGTGCGTCCAGGCAGTTCATCTTTATTCCATTTCCATAAAACGTCGTAGGGTTGTTTTGATAATGCGCTTACTAAAGTTTGTATTGTTTCAGGTGGTAGTAGAGAAGGGTCTACATTGGTGCCAAAACTTATGTAAATGACCCCATTTTTGGACGAATCTAAATAAGACTTGAGATCCTGTAAAAAATAGAACTTTTGAGAAGATTAGCAAAAGAAAATATAAAAGATTTTTACTCCAATGGAAACGACTGGGTGTGGCAAGACGATCTCTTTTCAGAATTTATTGAATGAATACAAAGTAGTAATATTTAGTAATTAGAAAAAGTTAAATATAAAATTCTACTGCATTATAAACTTCTTCTATTTTCTTTTGCCAACTTTATTTATTGTATATGCATTGTAGCGGCTCTTATAGAAGTATTTTACATTCATTTTACTTTTTTGTTTTATTTTATATAATGTACATATGTGTCTTAAACCTTAAGCACTGTAATAGTCAATTATACAACAGATATGTATATTTTATACGTGCCGGACAAACTGATACGATTTATGTTATTGTGATTAACAAATACATCTAGTGCTATGTCAATACGACCGCACGCAGCGGCGAGTCGGCCGCCACGTGAACACATTCACGTAAATCACGAATTCGGCATGTGAGTAATTATTTTAATCATCACTCAGAAGATTTAAATAATCACTAACATGTCGAATTCCATTTATCCGTCTAGGCAGCCCTACTAAAATAGGCATACATTTTGAACGGTCGTTCTCTGTTAGGTTCTTTACAGGTGAGCTTATACTTTGTGTGTACTCTCACTATTAAGACGATTCGAATGATCCGATATATATGTATGTGTATATACATATATAGCCCCATCAAAAACATAGATTGACTTGCATCGCATGAGAACACTTAACTAAGGACTGAAAATTAACCGACCTGGTATTGCATGGTTCTCACAACGCTTTCTCAGAGATCCTGCAGAGGCAAAGAATTGTTTACTAATTTCTTGAAGTTGTGGACCCCAGGACAAGTTTTTATCGAAATGAATAAAATATTTGCTGTGTAATACTTTCAGATCCTTCTATTTAACATCTTTTTTGTCTTTACAAGTAGTATATTACAATAAGTTCAAGGAAATCCAAGATAAACTTAGTTTATAAATAGAATGTACCTTTATAAAATACAACAGTAGTTAACTTGTGTTCTCAACGTATGTATTGATACGAGTATAAGCGTATAACATTACATACTCAAAAACAGCAGCAGTAGTCAAAAAAAGTCAGTGCAGTTGTAGAACAATCCATGAAAGTTTAAAAAAACATGAATATCATTACAGTTTTCAATCAATAACTCCCAAAAATCTTCTCATTTTCTCTTTATTTAAATCAGCTCTCATAACGTTAGAGAATACAATATAAAAATATTAACATTGAAATACTGTTTTCACTTTCTTATATAAAACCTATATACTACAAAATATTAAGACAGTATTGGTTTCTCTCAGATGATTTTGTCTACCATGTTTCAAGAAAATATATGATTTGCTTTAAATGCTAATGTAACTTATAAGCAAGTTCGCCAGAACACAGTTACGTAAAATTGGTTGAGGCTTTCGCGGCCGATTGATGACTCGTTGGCTTTATTCGGGTCTAAAGGCCGTCGTATGTTGGAATTGCTTCCTAACGTTTCGCTAGCACGAGTGGCCAGCTTCTTCAGAGGTCCTTCCATCTCCGTCCTAGTCTGCATCCAGTATCGGAGATGGAAGGACCTCTGAAGAAGCTGGCCACTCGTGCTAGCGAAACGTTAGGAAGCAATTCCAACATACGACGGCCTTTAGACCCGAATAAAGCCAACGAGACAGTTACGTAAGTTTCAATAAAACATTTGGGTGCAATGACTCCAATCAGTTTTTCAACTCCACGGTTATTTTTACTTGGCATTTTATGGCATAATGATGGAAGCGGAATAAATAATGTTTTTGTGAGATCATGTACAGAAAGAGGAATGTAAATATTCAGGAGAATTGTGTTTAAATAGAAGATATTGTAACGAGAATTGACAAGGTTATACCGTCGTCGTCGTAGGGATTGCCTGTAGAGGTCGACCTCGTTAAACATATGTATGATGATTTTTATAGTAAGCGCGAAAAGGGAAAGGTGAGAGTTTATGTACTTATGTGTATATTTTATATCACTAACTGTCGTTTGGTTTAACTTTACACTTAATCTTCCTTGCGCTTGTTTACACTAATGTTTTTTATTGAGTATTTTTATTCACCTATATAAATCAATTGCGTTGTTAGCCTGACTAGACAAGTCGGTAATCATGTCATAATTTTAGGGAGCCGTACAAAACCATACCATTTTGAACAAAAGCAGAGTTTTCTTAATTTGCCGAGTAAAACTCTTTATTATTACATCCGCCTTTTTTAAACGGTTTATATCTCTTCTGTGCATGGTCTTTTTGGGTTCGTGTCGGTTTTGACAAATATTTAAACAGTATAATTATTTAGTTTGTAACAAAATAAAACAATCAATGCAAAAAATACACTACTTACCGATGGTATTTCGTTTTCAGGTTTTTGATGTAATCCACCCATGTATACAACAGCTGGGGGTACGGGCCTAATGCCTTCAAAAAGGGGATGTATATTTAAAAATAACATATCTATATTATTGTTTAATTCATCCATAGATGGTACACTACTTCCAAAATGTTTTTTGAGCATTTCATGTTCCAAATATTTATAGTGTTCATAAATGGACTCTAATTTGTAAGTATTATACAACTCCTTAATCTTTTCCCACATGGTTAAGTTGTTAAGTCTTAGACGTGGCGCAGTTGGGTACAAAAGTGGATGCCCAGGAGCACCTATAGTTGGATAATTGTCAAATACTGCACCAAACGAGCTAACCTGGATCACTGGTACTTTATATATGTGTGAAAATACTAAAATAGATTTTATAAATGCTTCTACTAATATCAAATCAAACTTTTGATTTTTATCTTCAATTAATTTTCTTACTTGTTGATATTTTAGTTGGGCATCAACTATCATGTTACTGGAATTAAGAATTACGTGTATTTGAGTTCCTAAATCGTTTTCGTTTCCTTTAGATGTTGTCATGAAGTTTTCTCTCCATATGTTGTATGATATATCATGAACATCAATCTCTGTCAAGTTTGTAGGCGCTTCTTGTGGTGAGAAAGCTGGATCCGGTGTAATGACTACAACCTCATGACCTCGCTTAACTAACTCCTGAGTAAGCGATCGGAATACGACTTGATGGCTTATAGATGGAAATGGAAACACTCCTAATATTCTAGCTGCTTCGTTTGAACTCACTACTAGAAAATACCACACAACTACACGGAGTAACATCGTCATTTTGTCACCCATCTCACTTGTATAGGAAGTGACTATAGTAATCAGTTGTTGCCTTATATATTACGATGTAAAGATATGCCATTAACGACTACTGTATATGAACATGTTATATGCTGATTACAAGTTCAAGTATACGTTGATAAGTCATTAGAGATAAATCCAGTTATTGTAGTGATGATAAAGTTCACCATTGTTATGCGTTTACTCACGCCATAGTATTTTACTAAATAATTATTGTTCTATTATAATAGACATTTTTTTGCTTTGCGAAATTTGTACTCATTAGAGGTTAACAATGGCTCTTATTTTAAACTACTGTCCAAAATAGAGTATAATCATTTCAGCATTAATGTACCTCATTAATAATAAATAATATATACATATATTATGCAATAGATTAACAACCTACACATGACCTACTTAAAGTTTAAGGTGATTTGTCCAAGTGTTCAAATATGATTCAAAAAAGTTAACGGGGAGTTTCTGGCGCATTTTCATTGAAATGGAAAATTATATAATTGTGATATATATGTTTTTCTTCTATTTTTCTATTTGAAAAGACAACTCCCGTGCTAAGATTAAATCCTGTGTCGTAGGGGGCTGTAAAAACATTGAACAAACAACGCACACAAACAACACCCAGACTCAGAATAACAATTTTAGAATTACACAAAATGTTGTCCGTTCGGGGATAGAACCCACAACACACGGCGCGCTAGTGTAGTGGCGAGGTGACCACTTAATTCACTCTGCAAATTAAATGCACAGTAATGGTAGTGTAGCTTATGCAAGTAATTTAAAGTTTAGTAAGTAAAGTTTAAATTATAAAATTTTATGTATGATGGTCACAACGCGCCAGGATTGAGCTAGCCCTTTCGCATTGCCATACTGTCTCATTTAAATTAAATACTCTGTAGACATAAGAATTTGGTGGATTAAATACATTAATAATTACTTAAGTACCACGCGTATTTCTAAATTAAAGTAGTAAACAGGTTATCTTTTAACAATGATACATTTTTGCACTCAAAAACATCGATAAAAACCTTTGGCTAGTGTTATATTTTATAAACATGTAGATTATATCTCATTTGATACTCTATTGCTTACACGCATACATAAATATGCCGCGTCACTGCGATCTAAACTATATGGTAACTACGAGTATTATTATGTAAACCTATTATTAAATCGTTCTTTGAGAAGTGGGTAAATGGGCTTTATGTAGACTTATATGTTCCTACTTCCTGGTTACGGTAATGCGTTTATTTGCAATTACTGACGAAACTGTTATAGCTACCGGAAATATATCTTAAAGGATTTTTTTGTAATCATATGGAAATGAAATAGTACTAAGTAAGGACTTTTATTTTCTTCTACTCAATTCTATTACATTCCATTCAATTCCACTCCACTCAACTCCAACCCACTCTACTCCATTCAATTCTATTAAGCGAAGACCCACAACTGAAGAGTCACAAATGCGTTGCCAGCCTTTTAGGTAGGAGTACATTCTTTTCTTGTTGGTTTAAAGGTATCGGTCCGGAAATACGGCAGGCGACAATTTGTTCCACAAGTTGGTTGTTTATTTATTTATTTAAACAATTTAAGTTTACAGTTTACGCACCAAGACCTTTACATGTTATTTCAAATAAATGATTTTGAATATTTACATACATTTCAACATTATTGCTGACATTCCAATTGCAAATAACTTAAAAGTAGATATAATGTATATATGATGTCGATAAAATAAAATCATACATTATAAAACAATGATATAATTATCAGTGAAATGTCTCCATCATGATATATCAACAATGCCACAATTAAAAAGAAAAAGAGAAAGAAAAAATGAATTATTTAAAACAATTTAAGTATGTCATTATCTTATCACTGAATACACTACTCTTATCAAAAAATATGCGTTTGGAATAGTTTTTAAAACATCATTTATTATCATTCATCTGTAACGGTGGGAATATTACTAGTTTTTGTAATATGCTGGGATGATGGATATGCAAGCAGTTCATGTTGTCTACGACCACAACCACGTAAGTAGTTGACAGGCACATACAGATGAATAGACTCACGTACCGATGGATTGTCCACTTTATCATTTAATAAAAGACAGTAATGCATTATAAGCATATGCTTCCGTCTGAGCTCTCGAGTGTCCAAACCCACCATTCCAGAAACGGATAATATCTAAACGCACGTTTATATAAATACCTAGTAAATTTACTCTGTACTTTTTCAACTATCAGTATGTATATTTTTTCTTGAGGTGCCCAAATAACATCATTATATTCAAATTTACTACGTACGTATGCATTATATAGTAGTATCATAAAGTGGACATTATTAAAATTTGAGGCAGTTCTGAATATAAACCCTAAACATCGGCTAGCATCCTTACTGATTCCTTTAATATGTTCATGGAAGTTCAGTTTGCTGTCAAGGGTTAGCCCAAGATCCCGTACTGCTGTGACATGTTCGAGCGGAGCACCTGATACTTCATATGTCGTTGTAATCGTTGAGTGAGAGCGGGTAAAGGTTATTAATTTGCACTTTAATGTGTTAAATTGCAATTTGTTTTCTTTTCTCCATTTAACCGCTGCATTAATATCGTGCTGTAATGCGATTGTGTTAATTTCGGTGACTGTTAGATATAACTTGAGGTCATCAGCTAACAGGAGAGAACACTTGGTAAATCATTGATCATGATCAGAAATAGGGTGGGTCCTAAAGTCTGGCTAACCCCTGATCGTGTATAATATTCTCGCGACTTATAGTTTACCACCCTAACAAATTGCTTACGATCTCTAAGATAGTCAGCCATAAATTTAAGAAGTCCAGAACTGAACCCTAATGAGGAAAACTTCATTAGAAGTACATCTTTACCCACGAGATCGAAAGCCGTTCGAAAATGAATGATGCAGTGTCAACTTGACATCCCCTCTTCACCCGCGTAGTAATGTAATCAACAAAATTGATCTGGTTACTTAACGTAGAACGCGCAGGACGAAACCCATGTTGACAACTGCCCAAATGTCCCTTGATCTGTTGGATTATGCATTGATTGATGATATAATCAAAAAGCTTCCCAAAGACAGACAATACAACAATCGGTCTATACCTTTTAGTATCTTTTGTCGATTCCCCCTTACGTATGGGTGTTACTTTTGAGATCTTCCATCTACTGGGGTAGATTCCCTGTTAAAGTGACAGGATATACAAATAGAAAAGAGGCTCTAAGACCGATGAGCAGTCTTTGACTAGGAATGGTGGTATGTTATCGGGATCATAGGCAGAAGATGATTAAGACGAGGTAGTGCGCGACTTACTTCAGATAAATTAATATGATCTATTTTCATTTGTATCTCACAATGTCAGTTAGATGTTGCCAGTTCAGCTACCTTAGGATCTATCGTCGGAACATTGTTATGGAAAATAGAAGTAAAGTAATCCGTGAGAGTATCAGCGGCTGCTTATCCCTCGATGATTTTATTTTCGATTGGGAATTCTGTAGACTGTTGCCTATTTTTCCGTGTCTCTTTTAAATATTTACAAGAAGCTGAAGGCTCGCGTGATATCATTTTCTAATGTATTTATATATATTTTTAAAAGCAATACCAATTAATTATTTAACTTTATTCCTGTAATATTTGAACAATTCTCTATTAAATTAAAGTTCACACATTTTGAACATTTTTAAATTATAGTATTTTAGTTTTATATATCGAATTATTTCACTGGTATACCATAATTTTGCAGGGACATGTGCATTAATTAATTTAATTAACTAATCATACAACTCATTTACGGTCATATTAACGTCCTGCTGGTTTAGAAGTCCGGTCCAGTCAATGTTAGCTATATCTGAATAGACTATAGAAATCCGCTTACTGGAAATTCCACTCAGAAATCAGGATGCGTCATTGAATTTCATTTAGTCGTTTCTCTACTTTTGTACTTTTAGGTAAAGAGAGAAACACTTCCAGTAGAGGGTGATAAGTGTCCATCCATACAAGAGGTTCAACATCCGATAATATTCTAATATGTTCACGATTCGTTAAGACTAGATTAAAGATGCACCCATATTTATTACAAATATTATTACGCTGTGTAACTTAACAATACTCAACAAATATGTTAAACTGATTATTAACTAATTTACTACAAGACTTTAGATTAAAATCACCCTAAATTATACACTCAAATTTTTTATGTGTTGATAGCATTTTCGAGACAATTGCAAATGTAGTCAATCCAGCGTGGTGGAGTGATATCCCGCGTTGAGGAGATGTAATTTAGGTGATTCCGGTTTTCTCCTTGTTGTTACAAATAATGGTTCTATGGTTTACGCTCAAAGTGGTTCTCGTTTACTGAGCATATAATTGTAGCCTTATGGTCGATTTTCTTTATTCACTTAAAGCATGTAACTAGCGGCAACACCTTTCGTCCACTATTGTTCAAAAGTTAAGTCTTTAACGATATTTCTGTGGTCTAAATCTTAATCGATAAACCATGTACAATTAAATCATTCGATTTTTGACGTTTTCAAAGAAAATTATCATGAATATATTAAATTCCAAAAAGTCATACCATTCTGAGGATTTGATACCACGACGCCCGTCACAACAGCTCCTCCATACCTTATATTAATACGCCAGAACAAGATCTTCCTTTAGTGATCAATTTGATGTTGTATTACAATTTTCGAACTCCCATAATATAATTAAGTTAATTAAAAGGTCAACAGATGGCGCAATTGCAATAGTTTAAATCACGTCTTTCCATAAAGATCAAAAATATGTCACTGGTGTCGAAGTTATAGTCTGTCACATATTTAAATAAAAAACTTTTGTTTTGTTTTTAATGTTCTCACGCATTGATTTATCACGTTTCATATGAAGTTTTGTTTGTTTTGCAGTTGTTCAGGGTTATAAATTCACAGCACTAATTACATTGTTTACGTTCGAAGCTGTTAATTAGCTACATTTTTAAAGTTCATTGACACCGAAAATTTTATTTGCAATATCTTATTGTCATTTTGTTGTTTATTCGTGCGAATATATACACTTGCCACTGACCATAAAGTATTACTTTTAGATACATTTAACAATATTTATTTATTCACGGAGCCCTGGAGTTTGTTTTATTATACTTTATACTATTTTCTTACATTTTCTGTTCTGTTTAATTTGATTGTGTTTTTAAGATAGTTTGATATAAGACTACTGTATTCGTTTACTGTATAAATCCATTAAAAATATCAGAGAATTTAGGACACTTTATAATTTTAAGATTTATAGGATATATCTCGATCGACCACATATACACTTCATTAAACATTTAGATACATCCCAAACTTTTATTTCCAAAAAAAAAAATGCTATAATTTTAAATCGTTTTTAAATTAGGAAAAAAATCCGAGAAAAACGGCCTTTTTGATATCGAATTAAATTCAAACAAATAAAATTTTTGTTGTGCCCCGACGACGGCAGTAAGCTTGCCCCCTATTAGTGGGACCAAATTGTAATTTTAAAACTGTGCCTTCCCCTTAAGGGATACAGGCGTGAGCATATGTATGTATCTAGGAATAAAAAACTATCCCTTACCTAATGATTAGAAAAATGCAGATGATCATCAAATGCCTGAACAAATTTTGACTCTCTTATGCTCTCTAAGTCAATCTAAGTCCTTTTATTGACTATTGCTGTCTTTCATGTTTTTCTTCTCTTTTGTATTAAAAAAATGTATTAGCAGTAGAATAGAAACTTTCGTGAGTTACATTAATTTTTCTTTAAATATACGGCTTTACTCACGAGTCTAACAATCACCTTCCTAAAAATCTCAAAAGTCTCCTATCGGGATTAAAACTACTCGGGCATCACCGTTTTACACACGTGAGTACACCGTATATTAAAATAAATTAGCAGTAGGTTTCAATTGTCTTTAAAACTTCACTTGCATCGCTTCTATTTGTATCTTTCCCTACAAAACCAATATACGAGTAGAATGGAAAAGATATACCTCTGAAAGTAGCTCTTGATTAAAAGGATTGAATATTTTATTACTTGCTAATTCCCAACTTCATCTTAAAAGTAAAAAAGGAAAAACACTATTAAGACTGCTATATTCTATCAGTATTTTTAAAGTAAGACAAAGAGTAAGTTAAAGGAAAGTATTTGTTTATATTAAGTAACCCTAAAGAGAGTAAAATTCTATCATTTATGGAAAAGGCATGTAAAAATGTATATTTTGTAGGCCAGTGTAAGTGCTTGTACTGTTTATCTTTATTTTTATATTTAACTAAGAGACTGATAACAAACAATATGCCGAATCATGGAAAATAAAAAACTGATTATAAGGTAGAGGCTTTCATTTGGTCGTATTTCTTTTTATTTGTAGTATTATAGGTATTAATAGTGTTTTATATTTATTGTTTACATACATATGTATATTAAGTTATTATACAATAACAATTTGTTTTTATATTAAAATTTCAGATTTCAAAAAGAAAACGAATATTCCTTTGATAAATTTGTAGTAAGAAACATACGGAAACGCCTTTCATATAGGTGCGAAACATGCGTTTTAAATAAGCTCCTGTTCCATTTAAGTTAAATATTTATTTATCATCTTTAACTATAGTAAAACAGTGATTATAAACACAGTACTTACAGTTATACATGAATTAAGCTAAGTATTCATACCACCTGCCAGCTCATTTGAACAATTTAATATCACAACAACAAAGTTTGCAACTGTCACTGTAAACTATAACAATAATGCCCCAACTAGCAGAAATTCAGCAAGCACAGAGCAGCCTAGAAGATAGCTTCTCCAAGAGGATGGCTGATTTGGAGTCACAGCTGCAATCCGGAGGGAACAGCAAGGAGACTGTTGCAAGGGTTGCCGAGGAGTTTAGAACTTTACGGGAGCTAATGTTCACCATGTTGGGCCTCTTGCGTAAACAAATAAATGAGTGTGTCAAGATGGTAGATGTAATGGAGACCCGGCATCGCCATAAGACACTCATCTTCTTGGGAATTCCTGAAGCAGTCAAGGAGGATTGTGGTAAGACCATGCTTGACATCATTAACAAAATGGGTCTCAAAGTTGTCTCTCCACCAAACATCACAATCTGTCACCGCATTGGTAGTCCATCCACTGAACATCGACGGCCTATATTGGTCAGATTTTCTTCGGCAGAGGTAAGAGTTGCTATCTGGAAGGCGAAGACGGCTTTGAAGGGGTCCGGCTATGCGGTAAGAGAGTTCTTGACTAAAACTCGACAGACCGCTTTTAACATGGCTCGACAACATTTCGGCATGTCAGCTTGTTGGACACAGGATGCCACTATAGTTATCAAGGCCCCCGACAATAGCCGTCACAAGATAACATCTTCGGACGAGCTGAAACCATTAGTTGCCAAATATCCCAAGGCAGCATCCACATCCAATGTTAGTTCGGGTACAACCACGAAAAGTTTGCGGAGACACTGATTCTACTTTAGTTTACATCAAACATAAACATCAACAATGTAGCTGTGTTTTGAATTCAACAGCAGTTGCAATATACACAAAAAGTTGTAATATACCTTCAACATAAATATTGTAACTATACAATTCGAAGTGACAACTATGGTATCTGTCAATGTCAAGTCCCCGTTTAGTCGTCGTTCGCAACCGAAATTGGGTGCGTTCGTAAACTTATAACTCCATAACAGTTCTGTAATCTTGACTTCACCTTTTTCTCGAATAATATTGTCTGTGTATTTGTATATATATATGTACCTGTATGGGAGTATATATAATATAATTAAGTATAATAATTGTGTAAATGCATTTTACTTTATTTATGTTGCAATGACGTTTCGTAATTGTTACACATTTTATTTATAAAAACATTTGAGACATTTAAGAAAACAGACAGATTTATCATTTATTATGTTCCAATTCAGCTTCTGTTTCATTTTCTATTATTGCGGGGTATATATAACTTGTACTTTTACTTTTGTATTTTTTCTTTTCTTATTACTTTTATTATTTTTTTAGATTGTAACGGCTGGCGGGTGGTGCAAAAATAGATTAAACCAACTTCGGTATATTTATTGTACCTACTTACTACATAGCATATTAATAACTTTGTAATATTTAAATAAGTTTATTTTATACCTTATAATTAAGTCTATTTTATTCCATATAATTAAGTTTATTTTATAACATATAATTAAGTCTACTATATAAGTCATACTCTGCTGTTTATATATGTGTTAGTATTTTTGTAATGAGCGATGGTGATGAAGTGTTCTATTCTGCTAACGAGTCTTCTGAAGATGATAGTTTCAGTTCCCTGACAGAAACACTGGGTGATCGATTGCGGCAAACATTTGCACAAACTTGTTTCTTGCTAAATGTCTGTCATATTAACGCACAGAGTATCCCCAGTCACTTCAGTGATTTATTTGAAGCGTTTACCGACAACGGCGTTCATGCTATCCTGATTTCGGAGACCTGGCTCAAACCTCACCTACCATCTACCTCATATTCTCTTCCCGGCTTTACACTTATTCGTAATGATCGATACGACAAAAGAGGTGGTGGTGTTGCCATTTACCTTCAAAGCTCCCTACCTTATAAGATTCTCGATTCCTCCACCTCCAACTCTTCTACTACTGCGGAATTCCTGTTTCTAGAGGTTTGTGTCAGGGGTGTTAGTGTTGTTCTAGGCGTGGTCTATTGCCCTCCCGTTGTTAACTACTTCTCCAGTCTGGAAACAGTTCTGGAATCTTTAGGGTCGGAATACTCGCACCACATCATCATGGGCGATTTTAATACAGATGTCCTAGCACCTAACTCTCCTCGAACACGTCATCTCCTTGATACCATCCACTCAGCCTGTCTTCATGTCCTACCTCTTCAAGCTACTCACCATAACATTGATCATCAAGATACCTGGCTTGACCTTATGCTTACCTCTGCTCCCAATCTTGTATCTACCCATGGCCAGCTTCCTGCTCCTGGTTTTTCCCATCATGACCTGATTTTCCTCTCTTACGTCCTGAAAAGTCCCAAACCCTCTCCCAAATTTTTAACTATGCGGAGCTATGGACGTATGGATATTACAAAGCTATGCACGGATGCTTCTAAGCTAGACTGGAAGAACGTCGTAGAGGCTACCAATCTGGATGACAAAATCAGTATTTTTAATAACACTATAATTAACCTTTATGACACCCATGCTCCTATTAAGAGGGTAAAATTGAAGCGTCCGCCAGCTCCGTGGATGACGATGGAAGTACGAATGGCGATGAGACGCAGGGACCGGACTTTCATAAAATTCAAAAAGAATCGCTGTGAGGACAAATGGAATATCTATAAGACTGCCAGGAATCGGTGTAACCAGGTGATACGCAATGCAAAACGCCGACACATTCTACAAAATATAGAGGCTTCATCTCCTTCTAGTATCTGGAAGTTTCTGAATACGTTGGGTATTGGCAGAACACAGCGCACTGAGTTTCGGACGACAGTTGGTTTGAATGATATCAATCATCATTTCTCATCTACAACTCAACTTGATCGTCAAACCAAATGTCGGACCCTGGACCATATTGCTGGTCTTGCCAGACCCAATATTGACTACTTCAATTTTTCTCCAGTTGCCTCTGAGGACATCAAAAAAATTATCCTATCCATCCGTTCCAATGCCATGGGCTGTGATGACATTAGCCGAAGGATGATAGTCACTATACTGGATCATGTCATTGAAGTCATAGCTTACATCATTAACTTTTCTCTCGACTCTGGAACCTTCCCTTCCATCTGGCGTAAAGCTTACATTATCCCGTTACCTAAAAAAAATAACCCATCTCTTCCAGAGCATTACAGACCTATTTCTATTCTTCCCTTTTTATCCAAAGTCTTGGAAGCCTGTGTACATAAACAGCTCTCACAGTTTGTCTTCAAACACAACCTCCTAAGTCCTCTACAGTCGGGCTTCAGACCCGGTCACAGCACTACTTCTGCACTCCTCAAAGTGACTGGCGATATTAGGGAGGGCATGGAAGGCACCAAGGTCACTGTTTTAGTCTTGATTGACTTTTCAAATGCCTTCAACACCGTCAGTCACGAAGTCCTGCTGTCCATCCTAAAACACTTGATGATCTCTTCAGAAGCTCTGGAATGGTTCTCCACTTATCTTCAGGGACGACAACAGTGCATACGCGTTGATGACAAGTCATCAGATTGGTGTGACCTTTACACTGGCGTCCCTCAAGGCGGTATTCTATCTCCACTATTGTTTTCAATGTATATTAATCTCATTACTCTAGACCTTCAGTGTGCGTATCACCTGTACGCTGACGACTTGCAGCTTTACACACATGCCAGCGTTGATGAGATACCGCAAGCCATTGATAAAATCAACAATGACTTAGAATTCATAAAATGTTGGTCAAAGAGGTTCGGTTTATCCGTAAACCCTACCAAATGCCAGGCGATAGTTATAGGCAGCAAACGCATTATGTGTAGGATTGATACCACCTCCATCTCGCCTATTGTTCTCAATGGCTCAGTCATACCCTTGAACTCGGCTGTTAAAGATCTGGGGTTGCATATTGACACAACGCTTGATTGGCGAGCCCAAGTAACTCATGTAAGTCAGAAAGTTACTAGAAGTCTCCGAAATTTATACCGTCTCAAAAATTTCCTTCCCACTAAGACCAAAACTATCCTAGTGCAATCCCTTATTATTCCTATAATCGACTATGGTGATGTGTGCTATTTCGACCTGAATGCAGACCTTCTCAACAAACTAGACCGTCTTCTCAATAACTGCATTCGATTTATTTTCAATCTTCGCAAGTATGACCACGTGTCTGCTTTACGCTCCCAGCTAAAATGGCTCCCTATTCGCCAACGCCGAAATCTACGTGCATTAACTTCCCTCTTCTCTTTTCTTAACTCTCCGTCTCCGCCACATTATTTGGTTTGGCTCCCTACATTCGGTTTCTATCGTCAAATCACGACAGAAATCTTCGTTCCACTCACAACAATCTTCTCTTATGTCCCCCTCATAACTCTGACTTTGTTAACTCTTCCTTCTATGTCCAATCAGTCCTACTCTGGAATGCACTACCACTCGAAATCAGGATGTCCACTAACCGCTTCACTTTTAAGAGGAAGGTACGTGACCTCCTGTTTAATCAGTTGGCAGAAATTTCAAATCGTTAGTACATATTTGCCAGACTTTTATAGTGTTTATTATATGCGTTGTATGTAATTATATGTATATAAGTTTGTATTTATTTATATATATGTATATAGGTATATATTAGTATATGATGTATGAAAGTAATATATGTATATAATTAGATCATATTTTATAACTAATATAAAAATTAAACTGGTACCTCTCTCATCTATTTGCACCTACTACCATTTATTTTTGCCACACCCCAAGGTTGACTGGGAGAGAATGCCTGAGGCATTAAGTCCGCCTTTGTACAAAATGTGCTATAAGTCGAAATAAATAAATAAATAAATAAATATACTTGTATGTGATAATTAAATACGTGTTATCTTAACAAAACTAATATTTTAGAGGCAAAACAAAGGCAATTTGACTATCTCCCTCTCTCAATAAAATAAACCAGTACTACTCCTTGTATATTGCAGAAGTTAAAAGTAAAATATAAGATGTTGAAATAGATATTCGTTCTAAGTTTAAAAATGAATAAATTGATAATGAATAAAGGATTTTAAAGCATCATAGTTATTTTTCTTAAAACTTAATCTGTTCAGTGTTTCTTTTTTTTATCAGAAAACTTATTCCACCTTTTTGGGCAGTTAAGCTTGTAAATTTGTTTAACCGAAATTTTATTTATTTATTTTCAAATTCTAAAAAAGCAAAATAAAACGATCCGATAATATAATCCATAACTATGAAATATGACAAATCACAAAGCAAGCACCACTTAGAGAATTGCTACAATTACCCAATAATCGAAATATTAATTATATTTATACAGTACTCATGAATGACGTATCTTCGCATGGTTATATATAAGGAAGCCACTGATAACTATAGTCAGTTTCTAGTCAAGTGAGATCGGTGATAAAATGACATTATTACTAAATATAGTTTTGTGCTGTTTTTTAGTTGTGAGTTTAAATGAAGCAGCGAGAATATTAGGCGTGTTCCCAGTTCCGTCTATAAGCCATCAAATGGTATTTCAAGCTCTTACCAAGGAATTAGCGAAGAGAGGTCATGAGGTTGTTGTCATAACACCGGATCCAGCTTTCTCACCAAAAAATGCACCTGCGAATTTGACAGAAATTGATGTTCACGATATATCATATAAAATATGGGGAGTCTCATTCATGAATACTTCCATAGGAAATGAAAATGATTTATTTGGCCAATTTCAGACAATGCTTAAGGCGACTATAGAAGTAAATGACGCCCAACTAAAACACCACCAAGTAAAAAAAATAATTGAAGATAAAAGTCAAAAGTTTGATTTGATATTGGCAGAAGCGTGTATGAGACTTGCGTTAGTATATTCTCATGTATATAAAGCACCAGTAATCCAGGTTAGCTCTTTTGGTGCAGTATTCGAAAATTACCCAACTATAGGTGCTCCCATGCATCCATTTTTATACCCAAATACTTTACGCCAAAGACTTAACAATCTAACAATTTGGGAAAAGATCAAGGAGTTGTATAATACTTATAGATTAGAATATATCCAGGAAAATAATAAAGTATTGGAAAATAATATGTTAAAAAAACATTTCGGAAGTAGTGTGCCATCGATTAATGAATTAATGGACAATGTTCATATGTTGTTTTTGAATATACATCCCCTTTTTGAAGGCATTAGGCCCGTACCTCCGGGTGTTGTATACATGGGTGGATTACATCAAAAACCTCACAAGGATCTACCATCTGTAAGTAACTGGTTTACTTCTTCCAGTGACTATTACATTTAATAATAAAATCTACAAAACGGTTAAATGCTAGGAAAAACTGACATAGAACAAAGAAAGACGAATTTAAATTGTCAAGCCATAATGGCACAAAAATTAATAAAAAAATATTATAAACTTTTTGACTCTGGATGTATAAACATTTTCTTCCAAAAAAACACACAAAATTAAGATGGATGAAATAATGGCGTGTGTAATAAATTCTAGTTTGTTTTCTTTTTTTTATCAACTTATCAGTAAGTTATGCCAAAATATTTTTATTTGGATTTTTGCTTATTTTAGGTTTGATTTTAGGTTCGTCTGTTGAAAGAAGAACGGGTGATGTCCCAAGTCAATGAACATGCATAACTTATTTAGATTAGTCCGATTTCGATAATTGTCAAAGTTGGTTCCAATTTAATTTGAAAAAATCTTTGAAGGGTAAATTTCCTAAACTAAAGGCTAGAAAAGAAGGACATGCGTGTTTGTTTACCCGTTATTTTTTATCTCTGGACTGATTATGTTCAAACATATATTAAAAAACTACACTATTTTTATACTTTATTTTTATTTATTGATATAATACTAGCAATGTGGGTGACACACTCAGTGGTAGAGACATGCTTAGGCACGAATGGGCCGGCTCGACCGGTGCGATACCACGGCCTCACAGAAAACCGGTTGTGAAGTAACGCTTGCGTTGCATTTCTCCGAATTGAGTGAGGTTTCCGGAGGCCCAATTGCCCTCCCCCTTTTCTCTCCCCTCATCTCCTTTCTCCTTTTTTCCATCTCCTCATCCCTCCTCTCTTCTTTCCGCTCCCTGCATCCGCCATCCCTCATCACCCTCAAAGGCGGGCAGCGCACTTGCGACTCTTGATTTGCAAGTGTCCATGGACGGCGGTGTCACTTACCATCAGGTGACCCGTCTGTTTGTCTGTCCCCCTATAGTATATAAAAAAAATAGTAGTATTCTATCTATCTATTCTATCTTCCATCCAGTTAAGTTAATTATTTTTGGTAGTGCACAAACCCCACCCGGTTTGAATACGCAACTTGATCGCAAGTCTTGACCTTAGCCATTACTAATCTGTTCTGATACTGACTGATGATATATGTAGTCGATTTAATGACGGATGTGGAAATCATGTAAGGGAACTCTTCAATCGTTTACAACAGCCGTCTTGTGTTTGATCTTATTTATTAATCTTAAGCAAAACTACAAACCTAATGAAACTACTACTACAAACCTAATGTTTTTTGTTAAAAAAAAAAACTGTGAGTTAAAATACACTAAAACTTAAATTCGTCTGTTTGGCACCAATTCGACGATAAAAAGTTTAGACAACGGACACAAATAACACCCAGACTCGGGACAACTATTTAACACAATCTAAGACCGCTTAGATTAACAGTCAAGATGATTAATCAGACCAACAGATCAGTCACTTATTTTCATTAATTGATTATTTATACAGCTGCAAACATTGAATAACATTAAAATATAATCAAATAATATCCCGAAATGCTAAAGGTTACAGATAGCGATATCCGTTAACTTGTTCTGAGGTTAGTAATATTATTTAAAACTACCACAGTTGACCATTTCTCATTTTAGCAGCATAGCATTCTAAATCTTTTCAGAGCTAAAGGATCTCATCTACTTTCTTTTTTTTTACAATCTTATTTTTCCTTCCAGGATCTTAAGTCATATTTAGATTCATCCAAAAATGGAGTAATTTACATCAGTTTTGGTACAAACGTAGACCCTGCTCTACTTCCTCCTGAAACAATACAAACTTTACTCGACGCATTCTCAAAACTACCCTACGATGTTTTGTGGAAATGGAGTAAAGATGAACTGCCTGGACGTTCCAGTAATATTAGAATATCTAACTGGTTGCCACAATCTGATTTACTAAGTACGTTATTTTGAAAATATTGGACACAAGCCTATATGACAATAGCCTTTAAAATATCTACGTAATTTACCAAATGAGCTAGCAAAACCACAAAAATAATTATAAAATTTACTAGACCTATAAACCAGTTTAGATATTTATGCAATTTATAACTATTCAATTTTACAGAACATCCGAAAATTAAGTTATTTATAACACAAGGAGGCCTCCAATCGACAGATGAAGCAATAACAGGCGGAGTACCACTAATAGGAATGCCAATGCTTTGGGATCAATGGTTCAATGTGGAAAGATATGAATACCACAACATTGGTATTAGACTTGATATAAAGACTCTTACGGTGGAGAAGTTGATAAAGGCAATCAATACAGTCATTGATGATGACAGGTTAGTTAATGAAAAAATACTAATTAAAATGCATTTATAAGAGTCAGAGGGAGTATTTTTAGTCCCACGTGCATTAGAAAGTTGGTCTTATTTCAGGGTATTTTAAAAATCACTATATAATTGTGTCCAGCAAATAAATTTACCAATATTACCACACTCAATGTTTTTTTCTTAATTACCTATTCTGATCACAATCATCACATTCCATTTAAAATTATAAAAGTTGCTAAATCACAATAAAATATTGTGTGCTTAATTGTAAAACGACCTACTGTTATATTATAGTCTATAAGAATTAAATGTACGGTGTGGCCTACCAAATAAACTTACTCCAAAATTTAAGGTAGCCTCTGCTTCACTGTTTTTTTTTTAATCTCCTACATATAAAATAGTAGGAACATCTTTCCATAGATTAGATAAAAAATGACTTTAGTAAAGAATTAGAGTCTTTACTAATATACAACTTTACACTTACGTAGAATTAAACTAAAACATATGATTAATTGCCTATAATGGTCATGGCAGTAATAGTATTGGGGAAATACTGTTTAATCTCATTTCACCAACTATAGAGACAAGTTGATATTGGAGATACATTTCATATATCTATGAATACAGTAATTTTTAAAGTTGCAAAAAGAAGCTGATTTCATAAATACGAAATTCTAATGAAAATTCAGAGAATGATTTAAAATCATTCCAATTCTTCAATCTGTTAATAGATTTAGCAAAATATACATATATATAGCTTTGAATGAATAAATGAATTGATGAAATGAATAACTGTGCTGTAATAAAGACCATCACTCAAATAATTTAGACTGCTCTCCGTAGGTGGCTGGCGCATTCTGCGATTATGTGGCAGCTGTCGTGCAGTGTTGATATGCTAGTCTTTTGCTTCTTGTAGCTTAACCTTCTTTTGACTGACTTTATGATGTGATTTCAATTTAGCTTTCTATTGCCTGACTTTGTCATGTGATTGTGATATTCAGGTCTTTTTTCTCTTTACTTTTTTATACATTTTATTTTCATTTACAGTTACCGTCGTAACATCATACAACTCAGAAAATATATGCGTGACGAACCTATGCGACCACTTGATCGAGCGATGTGGTGGATCGAATACGTACTGCGACACGGAGGAGCGAAACATTTGCGGGCACCTGCAGCTAATATCTCCTGGGTAGCGTACTTGGAACTTGAACAAATTTTCACCGTTCTTGTTATTTTATTGGCAATAACTGCATTATTAAGTATAGGTATACGGTGTATCTACAAACTTACCATAGGAAATCGTGTGACGGTTAAATGTTAAAGAGCGTGATAAGTATTCAATATATTTAATATATTATCCTGATACTCATATGTTTTATTCGTAATTTTATTTTATTTTCAAATTTGCAAGGCAATTGCTACTTTTTACTATGGGGTTTAAATAGATGGTTACCATTAAATTAAAATTGTGATATTAAAATACACATTTTATCCATATGATATTAATATTATTCGTGGGAATCAAACTGTTATCTATCAGACAGTGATACAGTGCCCAGATGACGGCAAAAGCTTATTGCTATCACATATGTGATACTAAAGGACGGTTGTAAAAAAGAATTATTTTGAGACGCTTTTGACTATCCCTTCGGGAATAGGGGCATGGGGTGTAAGTGTGTATGTATGTATATACAAATAACAAAAAAAAAAATACTGTCGAAATATAAAGAATAGAAAATTAAAAAAGTCATAATTATCATCGGCGAATTCCCTCAGAGTATTATGCTGGGTGTTTGTTCTTTTATTTATTTGTAACAGGCAAGCTGTAACTGGTAAGAACCATGTCCTATATTTATCTGCTTGCTAACACATTAAAACAAATTGCTCGAATACGATTTTACTTTTGAGCTAGATACCAAAATATGTGAGACCATGACAGAGAGTGGAAGTAACGTAGACGAGCTATGCCGCTAGCAGTGCAGCTCTAATTGTAATTTTACGAAGCATGTGAAGAGCATAAGACAATTTGAAGTTTAATACAAATATTACTAATATGGGTCTTCTATGATATGTCATTATCAATATATAGACTGAGCATGAAGTCGACGTGACTTCATGCTTAGGTTGTGCTTAGGGCGTGTTTCATGTATTAAACTTCCTTGATAATTAATTTCGAGCAGTGGTGTTTTTTTTTGTGTTAGACGTTCATAAGTTTAGTTTTCTCAAAATGTACATTTAGATTGTTGGCCTTTTACTTGTCGAGTCGACCAATCGAGTCAGTCAGTCAATGATAGGATTAGGCTGATATATGTCATCCACAATTTCTTTATAATTATTAGTCTTGGTGTTTTGTGGCTTTAGAAAATTCATTTATATATTAAATAAATAGCAACTGTCATAAGACAGATCCTTGTGAAACACCATACTTAAGTGTTCTGGTGCTAGATGGGTGAACTATCTCGATTTTGGAATTCATATTCACTTGATTTATCTGAGCAATCTCTTGTCTATTTTCTAAATAAGATTTTATGAGATCAACCACGTTTTTTCTGATGCCATAACTATTAAGTACATTAATAACAGTTTGGGGTCAACACAATCACATAACTGGGTCATATCCATATAAAATGCAGGCACTATTAGACTGTAATCAATGTTATGGTGTATTTTGTCTAGAAACTTGTATATTGTTAATAGTCCTCTTATTCCTAAATCCCATTTGTTCATCACACAGAATATTGTTTTTTTTTTTATAGCTATTCAGATTATATATTACTTTTTAAAATATTTTAGATACTATTGGTGGCAGAGCTTCTTCTTCTTTATAATATAATGCTTTTTTGAGGGAAAAAACCATTATGTTTCCAATTATTCATGATATCACTAAATATGGGTGCTATAATAGAGCCTACCTGTGCTCTATGAAACAGATGTTAGTTAAAATTACTATGACCCGTAATCACCTGGGTTATTTCCGTCATATTAATACTAGTAGTAGTGGTAGATTATAAGATTTTTTGTTAGGCAAAAGGGGCGTTTTTGGAATTCTCAACACAAATTTCAATTTTACTATTAAAATTAAATCTAAAATAGGCCGCTTATTCACTCTTCAGAAATGAGGAAACAAGCTTGTTGTACTGTTTACAGTATATTAGTATATTTGTTTAACGTCATTCATTACCCACTGTTATGACGGTTCTCCAATTACACAGGTTTTAGGTGACGCGTGGGCATCGAACAGCGCAATAACGAGATACGAGTTAAATGCGACATCTGCTTCGTTCATTGCGTTTATGTAATATCTAGCCAATTAACTCCTTACTAAACTCCTTATAAACTTTTATCTAGACTGTCTGAATGTCTGAAAAACTGTTTCTGAATTTTACCCATATATGGCCGATACCTTTCCCGCCGTATGAGAAAGTCATACGATAACAGAACGCCTATTTATATTTATACTCCACAATTGTGTGCCATTACATGTAACTATAATGAACCACAGAACAGTTTACTAGACAGAAGGTGTAAACGATATAATTATGTTTGCTCTCAAGGTGATATGTTCTATGAAAACTAGTTTGATTTTTTTAATGAAGACACTTAAATTTAATCGTAAGTCATTCATATTAGTTATTATATACACATACTTATTCTTCTAAATTTGAGTTTGATTAATATATAATTATTTCTTCAAAATGTAATTACCGAAGCATATAACTCATAAATATTCTTTACGGTTGTAAAATAATAAGATTTTTACATTGTCTACACTGTCTCATTGTTATTTTAAGAAATTAATTTGTTGTGTGTTTGTGCCACAAATAACACAATATTATAATGAGTAGTACAGTTGTAGAATCTTATATTTGCTTTCAACCAAAAGCAAACATAAGATTCTACAACTACTAAAATTACGAGACTATAAGGGCAATATAAAGGAAATTATTAAATTGTGTGAAAAACGGAAGTAGGTAAAAATCTAAATCGTTTATTTAAATTAAACAAATTATATGTATTTTTTGCATTGTCAGGAGTATGAGTTAAGTACACTAAGTGAGTCGTAAAGCTAGTTGCATGTTTCAAAATGTAGATCCTATCGAGACGAACGGGCGAGACACTTTACGGACACTCTATTTAAGCATGTTTTTTTTTTTTTTAAATCCTGGTAACATTCTTTATAAGCGCAAGGAATATGTAAGCACAATTTAAGATTTATTCGAATTCACACTTTGTAACTTTTTATATCTAAAAAGAAACAATACCGTACATCAAAGTTTATCATCATTTTTCGACCCGCTAACATTAGGACCCTACCCTATCCCCTCGTGAGCAAAGTTTTCGCTGCCAATTATTAAGATAAACGAACAAATTTGGACGCATTTACTTGATAACGCGCAAAATTAAACGAATCTTGTTCCTGGATATTTGTCTTTCATTCAAGTCACAGATGCTTCTGCTGGTGATTTGTCTTGCTTTTCAGCTTTTGTTGCTAATAATGAGACGTACATTCTGCAATATCGTTGATTTTATTTGAAAGAATGTGAGTTACAGGGCTCGGCATTGGCTATGTAGTTCAAGTTACAGGTATCAACCTACTCGAGCTATTGCTTCAAGCATGTCCCTTAACCTACCCTCGATTTTTTCTTACCTTTTACCTAAATATGGCTTTAATGACGCCCGTATATTTGTGACTCAATTACGACTATTTCATAAGTGGGACTCAATTATATTTTGCAAAATATGTGTTAATATGCCTGTGCAAGCTCTGCCTTCTCCCACTGGATTACGTGTCTGAATATGATATGATGTGATATAATATAATAATTTTAATATATCGTAAAGAGGGACTGTAAAGACTTATGCGTTACACTAAAGATCAAGTACACAAAGCGCTTAACAAGAATACTTACATGAATAACTTCAATTGGTAGTATTAAATAAATACTGTAGAATGCGTATTTTTATCACAATCATAATCGTTTAAGTAAACCTTTCGATATTATCGATTGCATAGTATGTAGTAGACAGTATTGTGATGATGCTGTCGACAGATACCGATACAATCAATCGCAAACAGTAGTCTTATCTTATTGATACTGCCAGTGGTTAGACTGGTTGTAGAGGCCACTACAGTATCATGATGCTATAGATAGATTGCTAACGTAACCACATTATTCATAAGTAACCCATAATAAAACTGACAATTAGTTTACCTACTTCCTTGTTCATACGTGACGTGTTATATGTCTTTGTAATTGCTAACACATCAAAAATGTAAATCTCGCTACGTTCAATGATTTGACCCACGCATGTTAACAACTATAAATGATAAACTACCGACAGATACCGTGACTGATATTTACAGAATTATTGTTCAATATCGACTACAAGTCATTACTTTTGAATGATTTGAAGGACAGAATTTACACGAGGTCCCTATAGCTTTTCTTAAATACTTTACCTGTCTGTACTTACACACAAATTTCCTTTAATGTTTCACAGTTTCCTCTGTTTGTGATATTTACTAAAATATAGGATATTTTCTTCCTCTCTCAAACAAACAAACAAATACAGGAGGACATTAACAAACAATGCAAATAACAAAACAAATTTAGGAATTAGTAATTAGCTAAAGAATTTAGCAATAATAATACCGTCAGACATATCAAACACGGCCGTCTGATCCCGAACTAACCAGAGCTTGTACTATGGCAACCAAAGTATTGAAAAACATTCTTATATAAATATATACATAGATATAGATGAATTACACCCAGACACAGAACAAAATACTCGTGCACATCACATAAATATTTGTCCTTCATAGGAATCGAACCCACGATCTCTAGCTTAGCAGTCAGGGTCACATAAACCTACACTAAAATGGTCTGTTTCTAATGGCAAATTTAAATCCGTTAATATTTCTAAGTTACCAAAAAGTCTATTTGTTATAATTTCTATTAATAAAAAAAAGCCATATTATGCCACATCCAGATCGGTTCAGTCGTTCTGGCGTAATAAAGTAACAAACAATATTCTAAACTCTAGGAATTAAATTAAATATTTAATAACACAACAGTAGTATATCGATTCAAGTTTTATTGTGACGACACTTCAAGGTCCCTCAAGGTTAAGTTTGTTCTTACATTTCTTTAATGTAGTCATAGATATTATGAGCGCGGGGTCCAAAGCTCGGCGAGACGACTTGCCGCCTTTGCGAGATCGGTGACGAAAACAAAATGAATTTTAGGATCTTTATTTGCTAAGAACTACTAAACTCTAAGCAGAAAAGTGTTTGGAACATATCACTGCCTTAAACGACTTCAAAATTTTCTCCCATTTCAGACCAAAGTCTATCTTTCTCAAGCTCTACTCCTCGACGCTACCGAAGAACTGCAGAACAAGCTAGAAAGGTTCCAAAATCTGTGCTTTCCACAAAAAAAAAAGAATCATCGAAATTTGTTGGCATGATATTGAGCCATTTGCCGCGAAGATACTTAAGACACATTTAAGACTTATATGGTTTTTCATAGATGCCATTGTCAGAACTGGACCACACGGGAAGCAACAGATGTCAAACAAAAAAAAAAGTCAAAATCGGTTTACGCAGTTGGAAGTTATAAGGTAAAATAGTCGAATTGAGAACCTCCTCCTTTTGAAGTCGGTTAAAAAGAAAAACACTAATCAGACTGTTATTTTCTATAAGACCTAATTAAAGGAAAGTATTTGTTCATATTATTTAGCTTAGCTGGGCGGGTTAACAAGAATACTAGTAATATGTGACCCACGTTGCCAGTATTTCTGAAATACTACCATTTATATAAGACGCGTGCAAAAATTTACATTTGTAGACTAATATAAATGCTTGTACTGTTCATTTTTATTTTTTATCTTTAACTAAGAGACTGATAACAATATCATAATAATCATGTAACATAAGTATGTAATAAATACAAATAGCGCGATTATCACGCAGAGGCCTTCATATGGTTGTTTTTTTGTATTTTTAGTTTTTTATGTTCACTGTATACATATGCTATTATCTTATAATAATTCGTCAGACATAATAATAGTTTTACGAGCAAATATTTTTAAAAAATATGAGAAGATGTAATAAGTAGGAAATTTGAAATTAAAAATAAAGTTACGATTTGTTTTAAAATTTATATAAATGTAGAAAATGGGTAGACAGCTTACAGTTAAGAATATTATGTGCAACAAATTTAAAAATGACGTGAAACTGGCTGCATCAGGCTAGCCAGTGCTGGTACGAAAATTTGAAATAGTTAATTGATTAATTTAAATGTGCATAAACAATACTTCATATATTTGATGATAACAAAAGTAAGTTGTCAAGTAAAGAACTAGGTACATATGTATGTACGTAGCTAATGTATGTAGCTAAAGCTCAAGCCCTGAAAAGTTATATTTATAGCTTTTTACGTAACAGTCATGCGCCCGCAACTCTACGCAACTGCTACTTCTGCAAGTGCTTTTTTATAATGTTCTAGCTAAACCTAGCATGTTTCTAGTGCCTCATTTAAAAATTATAACTGTTACCATATAAACAATTAGCAGATGAAAGTGACTAAAACAAAATTTAAGTTATTGTAAAATAACAATTTGTTTTTATATTGAAATTTCAGATTTCAAATAGAAAACGAATAATTCTTTTGATAAATTTGAGTAAGTAACGTACGGAAACGCCTTTCATATACTTGTATGTGATAATTAAATACGCGTTATCTTAATAAAAAAATAATCAGTATGAGCTGAACTAAATATTGAGAATCAATACTTTTAAAAAGCACTTGACTATCTCTCTTTCAATAAAAAAAAACAGGACTACCCCTTGTATATTGAAGGATTTCAAAGTAAAAACTAAGATATTGAAAAAGATAGTCGTTCAGAGTTTAAAAATGAATAAATTGATAATAAATAAAGGATTTGAAACCGTCATAGTTATATTTCTTAAAACTTAATCTGTTCTGTGTCTTTTTTTTATCAGACAACTTATTCCACCTTTTTGGGCAGTTAAACTTGTAAATTTGTTTAACCGAAATTTTATTTATTTATTTTCAAATTCTTAGAAAGCAAAATAAAACGATCCATATCGATAATATAATCCATAACTAAGAACTTTGTCAAATTACAAAGTACGCATAGCAAGCAAACACTTAGGGAATCGCTACAATTACCTTATAATCGAAATATTAATTATATTTATACAGTACTCATGAATGACGTATCTTCGCATGGTTATATATAAGGAAGCCACTGATAACTATAGTCAGTTTCTATTCAAGTGAGATCGGTGATAAAATGACATTATTACTCCATGTAGTTTTGTGGTGTTTTTTAGTTGTGAGTTTAAATGAAGCGGCGAGAATATTAGGCGTGTTCCCAGTTCCATCTATAAGCCATCAAGTGGTATTTCAAGCTCTTACCAAGGAGTTAGCTAAGAGAGGCCATGAGGTTATTGTCATTACACCGGATCCAGCTTTCTCACCAAAAAATGCACCTGCGAATTTGACAGAAATTGATGTCCACGATATATCATATAAAATATGGGGAGAATCATTCATGAATACTTCCATAGGAAATGAAAATGATTTATTTGGCCAAGTTCAGACAATGCTTAAGACGATTATTGCAGTAAATGACGCCCAACTAAAACACCACCAAGTGAAAAAAATAATTGAAGATAAAAGTCAAAAGTTTGATTTGATATTGGCAGAAGCGTGTATGAGACTTGCGTTAGTATATTCTCATGTATTTAAAGCACCAGTAATCCAGGTTAGCTCTTTTGGTGCAGTATTCGAAAATTACCCAACTATAGGTGCTCCCATGCATCCATTTTTATACCCAAATACTTTCCGCCAAAGACTTAATAATCTAACAATGTGGGAAAAGATCAAGGAGTGGTATAATATTTATAGATTAGAATATATCCAGGAAAATAATAAAGTATTGGAAAATAATATGTTAAAAAAACATTTCGGAAGTAGTATGCCATCGATTAATGAATTAATGAACAATGTTCATATGTTGTTCTTAAATATACATCCCCTATTTGAAGGCATTAGGCCCGTACCTCCGGGTGTTGTATACATGGGTGGATTACATCAAAAACCTAACAAGGATCTACCATCTGTAAGTAACTAGTATACTTTTTCCAGTAACTATTACAATTAATAATAAAATCTATGTTACAATACTGTTAAATGATAGGAATAACTAAGATAAAACAAAGAAAGACGAATTTAAATTGTCAAGCCACAATGGCACAAAAATTAATCAAAAAAAATATTACGATCTTTTTGACTGTGGATGGACGAAGAACGAGGGATGTTCCCAAGTCAATGAACATGCCTAACTTTTTTCGACATATCTTTAGAATATATAATAAGATAATTCTCAAAGTTGGTCACAATTTAATTTGAAAAAACCCCTTAAGGGTGAGTTCCTTACCCTAAAAGCTACAATAGAAAGATATGAGTGTTTGTTCACCCGTTATTTTTATCTCTGAACTGATTTTGTTCAAACATATATGTAATTCTATTCAAAAAAACTACACCATTTTTATACTTTATTTTAATTTATTGATAGAATACTAGCGACGTGGGTGACATATTACTAGTATTCTTGTTAAACCCTCCAGTTAAGTTAATTACTTGTGTTAGTTTTTAGTTTCACACCACTATGGTAGTACACTCTGTTTTGATACTGACTGATGATATCTGTAGCCCATTTAATGACGAATGTGTAAGCCAGGTAAGGGAACTTCTCAATCATTTATAATAGCCCTTTTTGTCTTTGTTTTATTCATTTATCTTAACCAAAACTTCAAACCTAATGAAATACTTTTTTTTTTTTCTATAAAAATTAATCACTGTTGATGTCAAAATACACACAAAAACTAAAATTCGTCTGTTTGGCACTAATTCGACTATAAGAAGTTAAGACAACAGACGTAAATAACACCCAGACTCTGGACAACTGTTTATGGATCACACAAATTTTTGTTTCGGGCATTATTCAATTAGCAGTAAAGATGATTAATCACTAGACCAACAGATCATTTATACAGCTGCAAACATTTAATATAATTAAAATATAATCAAATTCTCTCCCGAAATGTAGTAATATGATTGAAAACTACCATAGTTGGCCATTTCTCATTTAAGCAGCAGTATTCTGTATCTTTTCGAAGAAAAACAATCTCACCTACTTATTTTTCCTTCCAGGATCTTAAGTCATATTTAGATTCATCCAAAAATGGAGTAATTTACATAAGTTTTGGTACAAACGTAGACCCTGCTCTACTTCCTCCTGAAACAATACAAACTTTAGTAGACGCATTCTCAAAACTACCCTACGATGTTTTGTGGAAATGGAGTAAAGATGAACTACCTGGACGTTCCAGCAATATTAGAATATCTAACTGGTTGCCACAATCTGATTTACTAAGTAAGTTATTTTAAAATTATTAGACACAAGAATAGCCTTTAAAAAAGCTATCTTCATAATTTATCAAAAGAGCTAGTTAACACACAAAAATAATTATCTAATATACTAGACCTACTAATCAGTTCAGACATTTATTCAATTTATAACTATTATATTTTATAGAACATCCGAAAATTAAGTTATTTATAACACAAGGAGGCCTCCAATCGACAGATGAAGCAATAACAGCCGGAGTACCACTAATAGGAATGCCTATGATGTGGGATCAATGGTTTAATGTGGAAAGATATGAATACCACAACATCGGTATTAGACTTGATATGAAGATTCTTACGGTGGAGAAGTTGATAAAGACAATCAATACAGTCATTGATGATGACAGGTTGGTTAATGACAAAATATTAATTAAAATACACGAGCACGAGGTTTTTATTCCCACATACATTAGAAAGTTGGTCTGATTTCAGAGTATTTAAAAAAAAAAAACACTATATATTTGTGTCCAGTACACAAATTTACCAATATTACCATACTCAATTAACTTTTTAAAATAACCTTTTCTGATTACAATCATCACACACCATTTAAAATTATAAAAGTTGCTAAATCACAAGGAACACGTTGTAACAATAGTTGTAAAATGACCTACTGTTGATTTTATTGTCTATACGAATTAAATATACACTGTGGCCTACCAACAAACTTACTCCGACTGTTATAAATTTACTATTTAATGTAGACTGCTTCACTGTTTTTCTTTGAATCTCCTCTAGGAGATTCAAAGACATCATTGACATCTATGTATGTTTGTAAAGACATCTTTCCCTAGATTCGATAAAAAATTACTTTAGTAAAGAAGTAGAGTGTTTACTAATAAACAACATTACACTTACATATATAGAATTAAACTAAAACATATTATTAATTGCCTATAATGGTCATGGCGGTAACAGTATGGGGATTTCAGTGGTAGAGCCATGCTTAGGCACGAATGGGCCGGCTCGACCGGTGCGATACCACGGCCTCACAGAAAACCGGTTGTGAAGTAACGCTTGCGTTGCATTTCCCCGAATTGAATGAGGTTTCCGGTGGCCCACTTCCCCCTCCCCCCTTTTCTCTCCCCTCATCTCCTTTTTCTTCTTTCCCATCTCCTCATCCTCCTCTCTTCTTTCCGCTCACTGCATCCCCCATCCCTCATCACCCTCGAAGGCGGGCAGCGCACTTGCGACTCTTGACTTGCAAGTGTCCATAGACGGCGGTATCACTTACCATCAGGTGACCCGCCTGTTCGTCTGTCCCCCTATAGTATAAAAAAAAAAAAACTGTTTAATCTCATTTCACTAACTATAGGGACAAGTTGATATCAGAGAAACATTTCATATATCTATGAATACAGTCATTTTTATAGTTTCAGAAAGAAGCTGATTTCATAAATATACAATTTTAATGAAAATTTAGAAAATTCTGAATTCGAATGAAAAATCATTCAAATTCTTTAATCTATTTATAGATTTCACAAAAAAGTCATTATATAGCTTTGAACGAATTAATGGATTGTTGAAATTAATTACTGCGCTTTTATAATGGCCGTCACTCATGTAATTTGGACTGCTCTGCGTTCACCATATGGCGCATTCTGCGATTATGTGGCAGCTGTCATTTAAGTAGTTTGCTTCTTTTACTTACAGCTTTCAATTGACTGAATTTATGATGTGACTTCATTTTACCTTTCTATTGCCTGACTTTGTTATGTGATTGTGATATTCAGGTCTTTTTTCTCTTTACTTTTTTATACATTTTATTTTCATTTACAGTTACCGTCGTAACATCATACAACTCAGAAAATATATGCGTGACGAACCTATGCGGCCTCTTGATCGAGCGATGTGGTGGATCGAATATGTACTGCGACACGGAGGAGCGAAACATTTGCGAGCACCTGCAGCTAATATCTCCTGGGTAGCGTACTTGGAACTTGAATTAGTTTTCACCGTTCTTGTTATTTTATTGGCAATAACTGCGTTATTAATTACAGCCATACGCTATATCTACAAACTTACCATAGGAAATCGTGTGACGGTTAAATGTAAAAGTGCGTGATAAGTATTCAATATATTTAATATATTATCCTGATGCTCATATGTTTTATTCGTAATTTGATTTTATTTTCAAACTTGTAAGGCATTTGCCACTTTTTACTATAGGGTTTAAATATATAGTTATCATTAAAATAAAAGTGTGATATAAAAATATAAATGTTATCCATATGATATTAAAATTATTCGTGGGTGTTCAGAAAGGTGACTTGGGGATCAAACTGTTATCTATCAGACAGTGATATAATGCTCGGATGCCTGCAAAAGCCTATTGCTATCTTTGCTTCTTTTTTATATAATGCTTTTATAATTGATACTTTCAGCTTTTGCGAGCAAAAACCATTATCTTTACAATTATTTATGGTATCACTCAATATGGGTGCTATAATAGAGCCTACATGTGCTCTATGAAACAGATGTTTGTTAAAATGACTATGACCCGTTATTACCTGAGTTATTTCTGTAATATTGGTAGTAGTAGTAGTAGTAGATCATAAGATTTTTTGCTAGGCAATAGGCTCGGTTTTAGATATCTCAACACAATTTTGGTATTATCAAATTTTACTATTAATATTAAATATAAAATGGGCCACTTATTCACTTTTCAGAAATAAGGAAAAAAGCTTTTTGTACTGTTTACAGTATATTAGTATATTTGTTTAACGTCATTCATTACCCACTGTTATGATGGTTCTCCAATTAGACAGGTCTTAGATGACGCGTGGGCATCGAACAGCGCAATAACGAGATACGAGTTAAATGCGACATCTGCCTCTTTCATTGCGTCTATTGACGTAATTCCTATTCAATTAACTTCGGACAGACTTTTATGTAGACTGTCTGAATGTCTGAAAAACTGTTTCTGAATTTTACCCATATTTGGCCGATACCTTTCCCGCCGTATGAGAAAGTCATACGATAACAGAACGCCTATTTATGTATATTTATACTCCACAATTGTTTACCATTACATGTAACTATATTGAACCCCAGAACAGTTCACTAGACAGAAGGTGTAAACGATATAATTATGTTTGCTCTCAAGGTGATATGTTCTATGGAAACTAGTTTTTTTTTTTTTTATAAAGAGACACTTGAATTAAATCGTAAGTTATTAATATTAGTTATTATACACACATACTTAGTGTTATTATTATTTCTTATAATTATTCTTCTAAATTTGAGTTTAATTAATATATGATTATTTCTTCAAAAAGTAATTAACGAAGCATGTAACTCATAAAAATTCTATACAGTTGTAAAATAATTAATCTGTGGTGTGTTTCTACTACAAATAACATAAAATAAATATGAGGTGACGTAAACTTGGGCCTACAATATAACATTTGCACAGGACAAAGAAGTCTAATTAATTTTATATAAAAAAGGTAAATTATCTTTTAAAGTTAACCGTGACCTCTAAATAATTGGAATTTAAAAAAATATATATAATTTAAGAAATCTATAATAAATGATTAATGAATATTTTTGATATGAACTTTATTTGTCCATCACATAACTCAATATACGGTTCTGATGGCGTCAGAACCGTATATTTTTTACACTTTAACGAGCTAAACAGTTACAGCAAACAACAAGATATCTTATACAGACAAGTATCTTATCAAATATCTTATCATATTGTAAAAAATATACTAATTTTTAAATAAAATTACTTGAGATGTAATATTACAATGAGTAGTACAGTTGTAGAATCTTATGTTTGCTTTCAACCAAAAGTAAACATAAGATTCTACAACTACTAAAATTACGATACTATAAAGGCAAAGTCTTCAATGAGTGTGTCCTACCCGTCATGACATACGGAGCCGAAACGTGGACACTTACGGTACGGCTGGTCCACAAGCTTAAAGTTGCTCAGCGTGCAATGGAAAGGGCTATGCTTGGTGTTTCTTTAAGGGATCGCATCAGGAATGAGGTGATCCGGCAGAAAACCAGAGTAATCGACATAGCCCACCGGATCAGCAGGCTGAAGTGGCAATGGGCTGGCCATATTAGCCGCAGAACCGACGACCGTTGGGGAAAACGAGTTCTTGAGTGGAGACCGCGTCTCGGTAAACGTAGCGTAGGACGCCTACAGGACAGGTGGAGTGACGATTTGCACAAGATGGTTGGCAGGAGCTGGATGCGAGAAGCCGAAAATAGATCGAAGTGGCGTGCAATGGGAGAGACCTATGTCCAGCAGTGGATTGTGATAGGCTGATGATGATGATGATGATGATGGTGATGATGAAAGGCAATATATAGGAAATGATTTAATTGTAGGTAAAAAGGTAAATGTAGGTAAACATCAAAATTGTTTATTTAAATTAAACAAATAAAAGGTATTTTTTGCAGTTTCAGGAGTATGAGTTAAGTACACTAAGTGAGTCGTAAAGCTAGTTGCCTGTTCCAAAATGTAGATCTTATAAAGACGAATGGGCAAGAAACTCTATGGACACCTGATTTAAGCATGTTTTGTTTAACAAGTTCCTAGTAACATTCTTTATAAGTGCAAGGAATATGTAAGCACAATGTTAGATCTATTCAAACTCACACTTTGTATCTCTTTATATGAAAAAAAAAAAACACAGTACCAAAGCCTGAATTTTACTCTGGCATTTAAAGTGATAAAATCTTTTCATTTTTAAAGGGGTCTTGCAACACTGCCATAGACCCTACTCTATCCCCTTGTGAGCAAAGTTTTCGCTGCCCATTATTAAGATAAACGAACAAATTTGGACGCATTTACTTGATAACGCGCAAAATTAAACGAATATTGTTCCTGGATATTTGTCTTTTATTCAAGTCACAGATGCTTCTGCCGGTGATTTGTCTTGCTTTTCAGCTTTTGTTGCAAATAATAAGCGCAATAAAAGTATATCTCGTGATTTTCATTAGTACATTCTGCAATATCATTGATTTTATTTGTAGTTCAAGTTACAGGTATCAACCTACTCGAGCAATATCTTCAAGCATATCCTAGATTTTTTCTTAACTTTTATCTAAATTTGGCTTTAACGACACACCGAATATTTTTAATACTATTATATAAAATGTGGGTGTTAATACATCTTTGCCAATCCTGCCTTATCCTACTGTCTGAATAGGATATGATGATATAATGTTATGATTTTATTACATCGAAATGAGGGAGCGTAAAGGCTTATGCGTTACTCTAATGATCTAGTGAATACAACAATCACTTGATTTCGGATTTAGGTTGCTACACTACTCAAATAAATACATTTCTGACACTAGCAATTAGCATTGCGCTTAACAAGAAAACTTACATGTGTAACCTCAATTGGTAGTATTAAATAAACAGTGTATAATGTGTATTTTTATCACAATTAGAATGATCAAAGTAAACCTTTCGATATTATCGATTGCATAGTATATAGTAGACAGTATTGTAATTATGCTGTCGACAGATACAGATACAATCAATCGCAAGCAATAGTATTATCTTAATGATACTGCCAGTAGTAAGACTGATTTTAGAGGTAACGTCAGTATCATGATGCTATAGATGGATTGTTACCGCCACCACACTATTCATAAGTAACTCATAATAAAACTGACAACCTAATCAGTTTAAAAGATAAACTCCGTATTTGTTTTTACTCGATTCATAGTTATTATGAAAAAATATTTTTTATTTATTGTGTCAGGGTCAATGTATGGTCGAATCACTGCTATTCCATTGACACTATTGAGATGCCATTGCATAGTTAAAAAAACGGTATTCTTTAAACATAAAGTCGCAGTGACAACAGAATAAATAAATAGTTTTTTTTTTTATCTTGTGATCAGTTTATAGAAACTGTGTTAATAACCAGGGACGAGAAATAAAAACCAAACGTGTGGACTAGTTTAGGTGAGCTTTTATAATCAATTGAACGGTGACAAGACAAAAATATATATATTTAGAACACTTAAAAATAACTTATTTACTAAGGACAAGGACGCGATGTATTGCTCTGGCTAATAACGTAGGCGCTTGAACATGCCCCCGGGCGTTGAAAGTCTTACTTTCAACCAGACTCCGAATATACCGGCAATGGGCATATCCGGTTAAATGCCCTTCGGATTGTGCCAGCTGAGGTCTTGATGTCAGCTACACGGATGACTCCGTCAGATCCCGGGTGTATAGCCGTAATTCTTCCCAATCTACACTTCAGTGGCGGCAGGTTGTCCTCCTTTACAACAACCAATGTATCCAGCTTCAGGCCATCCTTACAGGAGCGCCACTTGACGCGTTGTTGCAACTCTGCAATGAACTCCTTGCTCCATCTAGTCCAAAAATGCTGACGGAGCTGCTCAATACGCTGATACCGACTGAGATGGTTACTGGAATGCTCCTTTAAATTTGGTTGAGGCAGGGCCATGAGCGGGCGGCCGACAAGAAAATGACCTGGTGTCAGCGGAGTGAAATCGGCAGGGTCTGAAGACAGTGGCGTTAGAGGGCGTGAGTTTAATATTGCTTCGATTTGTGCAAGTACGGTGTTAAGTTCTTCGAAGGTCATGTTACTATTACCCAACACTCTTTGCAAATGATACTTAGCAGATTTGACACCCGCTTCCCAGAGACCACCGAAATGAGGAGTATAAGCAGGTATAAAATGGAAATTGATTCCCTCATTGGCCACACTAGCACCTAAGGAATCACTACTAGTTTTTAAGAACTTAGAAAGCTCGTTGTACGCACCAACAAATGAGGTACCGTTATCAGAGTAAATATTTACGGGTTTACCTCTTCTTGCGATTAATCGATACAAAGACAATAAATAACTACTGCTAGTCAAGTCACCGACAAGTTCTAAATGAATCGCTTTGGTCGTGAAGCAAATAAAAAGAGCGATGTACACCTTTACGAGCTTGCAACCGCGACCTGGGCGACTAACACATGTAATAAGGCCGGCATAATCGACGCCTGTGCTTTCGAAAGGAAAACCGCCTGGAAGAAGGCGCTGCCGTGGCAAATTACCCATCAATGGAGTAATAACCTTGCCCTTCATTCGATGACAGAGCACACACCTATGGTAACAGGCCTTGGCTAGATTTAAGCCTCCTATGGGCCAAAAAGATTCACGTATAGACGCTAACAGTAACTGCGGGCCTTCGTGCATCAATCTTTTGTGCTCGAAATCAAATAATAATTTTGTAAAATGATGAGTGGACTGTAATAATATAGGATGACGTTTATTATAATTGAAATCTGAATTATCGAGACGTCCTCCGACACGCATTATATAATTATCATCTAAGTAAATATTAAATTTTAATAAGACGCTCCCTTTGGGTATTTTTTGTTTAGAGACTAGTAATTTATATTCTGAAAATGATTCACGTTGACTTTGTATAACTAAAACGTCTAAAGCTAAAGCTAAAGCTTTTTTTAATTCGTCGCTTGATAAAAAACTAGAAGTAAATGATTGTTTTCTACATAATTTAATAAACCGCAGCACATAAGCCATGGAACGTACTATGCGTAAGTAATTAGAAAAACGAGTAAAATCTATCAACTGCTCGATATTATTCTGGTCAACACTATCTATTAGTGACGTATTGGGTCGTGTTTCAGGGAGTGTTTCTGACTTTGCACTTGTAATTAAAGATGGCCAATTGCAGGAATCTTGTAGTAAAAAATCGGGACCCGACCACCACAGGTTTAAACCCTGAAGATCACCGATATCCACACCTCGAGAAATTAGGTCTGCTGGATTTTTATCAGTAGGGACATGTCGCCAGCTACAGTGACCTACCTGTTCTAAAACTTCTGCAACGCGATTTCGTACAAATGGTTGAAGTTTAGAAGGCAACATCTGTAACCAGCCTAACACTATAGTGGAATCGGTCCAAAAATACACGTGACTAAACTTAACTCGAAGTGATTTCGATACTTTCTCATATAGACGAGCTCCCACTACAGCGCCACACAACTCCAATCTCGGAATTGTGGTTGGTTTTATTGGCGCTACTCTACTTTTGGCCATTAGTAATCTGACCATACGCTTACCCTTATCATTAATGCTACGAATATAGGCACAAGCTCCGTATGCACGCTCAGACGCATCTGAGAAAATGTGGAGTTCTAACTCTGTGTACGATTCACAAACGACGATACGTGGAACCCGAAGATCATTAATGTAGGATAACTTTGTCACAATTGCTTGCCATTGTGAATTAATTTCATGAGTTAATGGCTCATCCCACGATAATTTATCAAGCCACATTCTTTGTAATAACATTTTCATAACGATTACGAAAGGAGATAACAGACCTAGAGGGTCAAAGATTCTTGCAATGGCTGACAACAAATCACGTTTAGTAAGGTTAGCAGAAGACACCGACGATTTAATTGAAAATACGAGTTCATCTGAACTTGCAAACCAACCCAGACCTAGCAATTTGTCAGGCTCAGTGGACCCAAAATTTAAGTCAAGCGATGATTGGGCAATCTCAGACAACAACTGGGGTTTGTTTGACTTCCACTTACGAAGGGGCATGCAAGCCGAGGCAAGTACCCTCGTGACCTCTTGACGGGTAAATGTTACTTTATCTAAGTCATCCCCTCCAGTCAGGAGATCATCCACGTAGAAATCGTGTTTGAGGACGTCAGCAACACTCTTATTCTTACATTCAATACCTAGTTGATAAAGACATCTGGTGGCTAAAAATGGTGCACTAGCTGTGCCATAAGTGACAGTATTTAAGTTATAAACCTTTATAGCATCTGATCCCTTGTCTCGCCAGAGAATGCACTGCAAGTGTCTATCAGATGGGTGAACGTCCACACATCTGTACATCATCTGAACGTCTCCCGATAAGACATACTTATACTGTCTAAATCGGAGAAGAATCGAGAGGAGATCATCCTGAATGCTAGGACCAACCATCTGTATATCGTTAGATGAAATACCAGACGATGTGGGACAACTAGCATTGAAGACCACACGAAGTTTCGTGGTATTACTTTGTTCACGTAATATCCCGTGATGTGGTATAAAATAACCAGAAGGGCTTAAATCTGATTGTTTACATTCTGTCATATGCCCTAGCAACTCGTACTCGGACATAAATTCGTGATACATTTTACGAATGTCAGGTTTGGACCTCAGTCTACGCTCTAAGGAATGAAGGCAATGTGTAGCTTTATGGAGTGAGTCTCCCAGAACAGAAGGGTTTTGCTTGAGTGGTATACGAACACAAAACCGACCATTCGCTAATCGCCTCGTATTCTTAACAAAATGCTCCTCACACCTCTTCTCTTCTGGAGAGTAATGACAATTCTTCACATTAATCTCCTCTAACTGCCAAAACTTAGTTAAATCAGTTCTAATTTCATCCAAATCTACAGAATCAGTTGAATCTAATTTAGTAAAATGACACCTTATATTATTAGAAAGTAAGGTGATGTAATTGCGACTGATAGGACCGGACACGATCCAGCCTAGCCTGGTTTCGAATAGTATTGGTTTCCCGTTACCTAACTTTATCCGTTGAGACCCTAATAGGTCCCAAAAAACATCAGCACCAATTAAAATATCCACATCAGCAGGTTTGTAAAAGGTAGGGTCAGCTAAACAGAGATGAGAAAGAATATTTAGGTCGGTAATGTTTAAATCACGACATGGCATTTCGTTTGTAATTGATGGTAAAACAAAACAAATTAATTCAGTACTGAAAGAATTATTTAATGATGTCATATTAATACGACATGTTTTACCTACGTGTGACGTCACGTTATTTATGCCAAATATTGACCTATCTATGTGATTAGTGACCAAATCTAACTGTGTACACAACCTTTGCGTTACAAAACACGACGTACTACCGCTGTCAAGCACTGCGCGAACGACATGTTCACGACCACTACGATCATGTAACTATACTAGAGCGGTTGACAACAACACATCGTGATAATTAATATCAGAAAAGGATGTGACGCTAGCCGATAACGCAACATTACTTGTCTCAGTGCTCGAAGACTGCAACGGCGACTGTGGAGACAAGTTATTGGACGACTTATTCGTATAAGCTTGACGCATAGTCGCTATATTTTTAAATTCACCTATATGAATGAGAGTATTATGCCTGCGCTTGCAAAGTTTACAACCTGGCTTCTTACAATGATTAGCAAAGTGACCCGGGTGAAAACAATTAAAGCAAACTTTGTAACTTGGCAATAACTTGATACGAGCGTCATTGCTTAGTGCGAGAAATTGTGAACAATTATTTAAATGGTGTTCACCTTCGCACTTAGGACAGACCTTAATAATTGTATCCGAACTAGAATTTGTTGTACCTTGCACAGTGACCATAGATTTTAGTTTAGCACCTGACTTTATACTCACCTGAGGAGAGTTATTACGTGACAACTCTAATGTTTCTACTAAATCAGCGCGAGCACGAATGAATTGAAGGAATGTATCAAAAGTAACTTTACTGTTCTTGTCGATCCGACCCTTACACTCCTCCCACTCACGGAACGTTTTGCTGTCTAGCTTGCGAGTGATGATATAAATTAAAAGCGTGTCCCAGTGCCGAACGGGTTCCCCTAAGGTTTCTAATGCACGCAAATTTTTATTTAATTGGTCAATCAATCCTTTTAAAATGACTGATGATTCCTTACTGATCGTATCAATATTGAATATAGCCGATACATGATTATGGATTAATAGCCTTTTGTTGTCGAATCGCTCGCACAATACCTGCCATGCCACGGCGTAATTACTAGACGAAAACTTAATTGATTGTATAACCACAGCAGCGGAACCCTCCAAAGAAGTACGTAAATAATGAAATTTATTTATTTCGTCTATGTCATCGTTAGAGTGGATGAGACTCGTAAAGGTGTCATGAAACTCCAACCAGTTATGATAAGACCCGCTGAACTTAGGTAGCTGAATTGTAGGTAACTTGACTGGCTTATAAATACAGGTACTTCTACCACTACGAACAGATTCATTATCTTTATTCAAATTACTTAACAGGCTTTGAGCCTTAGAAAGCGATTTTTAGTACAGGGATTTAAACTCTGAACGCTCAGATAATTGTAACTTATTATCATCGACGATACATTCTAATTTTAACTGTACCTCATCATATTGATCGTACAACGACTCAATCTTGCCAATACGCAGCTGTAGCTCCGTGACGTCGCAGCTACTCATAGATTTAGGATCAATCAAGGTATCTAGATAATTGATAAATGCTGTTAGACGGCCTTTGAAGCTACCTCGCTTCTTAACAAGCTCCCTTTCCTCGGCCATACTGGGAATCGGGTGAGTCAAACCTGTAATTTATAATAATAAAGGCTTAAACAAACAATAGGTATAACTAAGTACCTTTATCCTTTATACGAGACGCTAAACACAAACAAATCCTAAAGCGAAATGCAAGAATTAAATTGCTTAATTTTTTACAATAAACTCACTAAGTGTTATTAACAAATAAAGAATACAATATAATCGCCTAAGCAACAAATATGTGTCAATGAATTTTTAACAATTAGCAATTAAAGTACATACCAAACAATATCTAACACTCACCACAATATATCGTAATACCTACCCGATACCTACGCACGAATACCTACTTAATGTGAATGTTATAAGTCTTACACAGACATTAAAATTTTACTTTTAACAGTAACAATCAAACTGAAATAACGTAATTTTAATTATTACTATTTTCAATCTAACTGCTAGTAAAATAATAATATAACACTCTTAACAATTATAATATAACTAGGTACCGTACACCTAAGCGACAAACGACACTAGTTGATACAATATAATTGGCAATAATACACTAACCTGATAAATCTTCGACAGTTAACTATATATATTACCTGAATTGAGTGTTGGGTAACGATATAATATGATATGTAAAAGTTAACACCACAAAGTTTCATGTACTCTTTTCACAAACCACACGGCCGGTAATTAACTCACGTGAATTAAATTTCTCAATCCAATTAAATCTTCTTGGTTATATTCCTTTATATAATTTATTATCTTCTATAATATTAGCCGATCTAGGATTATCCAGCTCGATAATGGACCATGTTAATAACCAGGGACGAGAAATAAAAACCAAACGTGTGGACTAGTTTAGGTGAGCTTTTATAATCAATTGAACGGTGACAAGACAAAAATATATATATTTAGAACACTTAAAAATAACTTATTTACTAAGGACAAGGACGCGATGTATTGCTCTGGCTAATAACGTAGGCGCTTGAACAAACTGTGTGCACTATTTGTGATCTTCATTATACAAACTTACCTTAAGTTGTGAAAATCGTCTCGTGTGTGGCGACCTCCACATACAGAAGAGACATGTCACCACCATCTAGCGAAGATAAGTCGAACTACGTAGAACCTACATTAATGGCGCAGTACGAAAATAAAGATTTCGCGGTGATTAGAATATTTACGAATTCCCGACATTAACCGTTGAGCCGCGGTCCGCCAGGCATGATCACCTTGCCTGGTTGGAAGATCCTCCCTTTGCGTTGGAGGGACATAACACCTGTTCCTCCACAGTAGTTTGGAAGTATATCAGAAGCACCAAAATGGTAATTTTAATTGTATATTTATTTGCCCATGCAAAAATTAATAGTTCATTTTCATAAGGATAACATTGCCTTATGAACCTTGTAACTTACATATTTATATTTGCCTTGTAGTACAGCCAAATAGTAACTTGGAGAAGGCACAATACAGGCTCTAGCTATAAAAAAGACATCGATGTCATTCATTTGGAGAGCGCCAATTTGTATCAGTGTGAGTTCAGTGAGAAGGCATCGGGTCATTGGTCTTAATATCACTGGTCTGCAACGAAATCCTCCTTTAAATAAAAATATGATTATTACGTAGAACTTAATATGCTAAATTGATGTTTGTTTTCCATTTTTTTCTTTCACATAAAAAAAAAAAATATTTTTTTTTAATTTCTCATAATTATGTATTTTTTGTCTAACGTCGTTGCATGAACGCTCCTCTATTCAGTTTAAATCGTGTCAGTTCTCACGAAAACCGGTCGAGCTGATAGAAAGAGAGAGAAAGATATCGGCTAACGTAGTTTTAGCACAAGTTTGCACGCTTACACAGATCTCGATGTGTCACCGTAGCCCTCAGAAACTTAAAAATTTGAATCGTGATTGTTTCTTGTTTACTAAATAAATGGGCTAAAATATGTTGTCCTTGTTTATTTTTTCTTCTATAAAAGCAAAATAAAATCACACAACTAGAATATTGTTCTGAAGTAATATCAAATTTCTTTTTGATTTAGATACAATATGCCAAGAAGTTATATAATCTCCCCAGACATTTTCTGCAACATATGTACCGAATTTACTATAAAAACTCAACGAAACTGATTATCAAATTGAGTTAAAAGTGCTTATCAGCAATACTTTGGATTTTCGATTGACGAAAGAGACAAAAATTGGCTCCCGAAAACATGTTGTAACAGTTGCTCAAGAACTTTAAGAGGTTGGCTCGGAGGAAGTCAGAAGACCATGCCATTCGCAAAACCAATGATTTGGCGTGAACCTCAAAACCATGAAACCGATTTTTATTTCTGTATGACCACGACAAAAGGATTTACGAAAAAAATAAGTATAAAATTCACTACCCAGACATTCCATCTGCACAAAAAGTAGTTCCTCGAAGCAATAACAATTTACCTCCAGTGCGTATGAACAGCATCGAATTCGTGAAAGATGATGATCGACGTGATGAAGGAGTCTCTGATCCTAAACTTAGTCAATCGAGTATATCCTACTTCTTCATGTTTATCCACAAACTCTACAAAACCTTATCTTCTTACGCAATCTGATTTGAATGATCTCATTCGCGATTACAATGAACACGGCGAAAGGTTACATCAAGACATATTGCACATAGAAAAAACGCTATAAGTATCTAATGATTTGTACGTTTTGTAACACGTTTATCCAACATTTGTGTCAGTTGTAAAAATTATAATTATATATTTTTAGCAAAAAAGTGAATTTCATTTAAACCTACCATAAATAAAAAATATATATGATACGGATCATTTAATACTATATTTCTATTCAGAATTATCTAATTTATCATTCGTTATGCATGAAATAGAAAGGAGTAAAAAAAAAAAAAAAATCCTGACCAGTAATTAGCGGAATACGAAAACTACAAAACCACCACGACGACACACCATTGAGACAATATTAAATAGCAGAATTGAGGCCCAATTGTTAGAAGAAGTTTTTTAATATATAGTTTTTCCTTTACAACTATTTCAATAAAGCATTTTGCGTGATTGTAAATCGATCCTTCAACGATCGCTAGTCACTCTAAGAAGGAGATTTGAAAAGTATCTGCTGTCTTCGACGCTATCCTTGAGGAATTTTATTGATGAAATATGTTTGATTATTGTTATCTCATCTTTTGCTATAAATAAGCCTTACACCATATAAATTTAGAGTTAACATGTGTTAACAATCTGTTTTTTTTTACTTTTTGCTATTAAAAACTTATATGGTTATAGATATGCCTCACTGAGCAGCTTGACTTATTACTTCTTTGCTTACACTCCCTAATCCTTTCGTATAAGTCATATGCCTTTATATTCGTTCGATTTTTTAATATTATACAATATGTGATTGATATCAGTGATCACATTGCAATAAATGTTTCTTAAATCGAGAATAGGTAAACAATAATAATAATAACTTAAAAGTTATAGGCTACCCTCTATTACGTGAGACTGTAGGTATAACTAGATTGGAGCGGTCGCTGAAATGGAATATTCATCGACAAATCATATCATCATTCGACGGTGAAAACTGCTTGCATTCACGGAGATGTCACAACTATGAAGGAACGGATTTCACATCCCTCCAACACAAAAGGGAGGATCCTCCGAGCAAGGGGAGTGATCACTGATGGACCATGGTCTAATGGTTGATGTTAGACACTTCCATATCAGCGCAGAAGTCCAATATTGCCATTCACGATCGTACTAGCTCAAAAAAGTATTTGTTATGTAGTTTAGCTTGTCGTTGCTAGTTGATAGTTGCATGGGAGAGTATCTTTAAAACTTCAAAGTTAACTTTGTGTTTCTTGCTTACATGTGGTTTGCCGAGGGCCAATTTTTTATCTATTTCTTTTTTAATTTCAGGTAATTTTGAATTCCCTGAAAAACGTATAACTGCAAAGTAAAAAACACAAATGAGTTAACGAATACTTCAATATTTATTTTTCAATTTCAGTGTATTATGTGTAACTTATTGGGTGATTTTCCTAATGTAGAAGTATTTTAATATTATATTATTTTAAAGGGCCAATCGAGAGACCTTTATCTCCAGCTTTAGAGGCTTTTTTTAATAGGTTGCATAAGTTTTGTTTCAAACTAAAGACTAATAAGTGTGTCTTTTTGGTAGACGAGATTAAATATTTAGATAATGTACTAAATAAGGATGGCATTAGGACAGACCCTAGTAAAATTGAAGCTATCACTAAATTTCCGCTGCCAGATAATGTATCTGAATTACGATAATTTTTAGGGTTGTTTAATTTTTACGCCAATTTTGTTAAGAATATGAACCAAGTTAGTATTCTTATACGAATTGTTGAAAAGAGACATCTCGCATGTGGCCGTGGTCTAACCGCCCGTGGTCTAGGTTGCATTTGGACTTTATGGGTCTTATTTTAAGTAAAACGTACTTGGTAGTGATCGATGATATGTATAAGTGGCTGGTAGTGTTCAATGTAGCAAGTACGGTGGTCAGCGGAGTATTAGATTAGATAATTGAATTATTTAGTAGATGGGGTCTCCCTAAACATATAGTAACGGACATAGGCTCGCCTTTTAAAAGTGTAGAATTTAATAAGTTAATAACCTGGCGATCGAAGATATTTTCACAGCTCCTTACCATCCTTCGTCTATGTCGTAAGAGGGTTATAAAGAAATATATCTCAGAAAAAAAAAACAGAATGTTGACCAAGCAATAAGAATACTGAGCCCTTGACCACAGGAGAAATTAAAATCCGTAAATTATGGATGTATGTTTTGGTCATAATGTCCGTAGACAGCCAAACAACTTTGACGAACTGGTTATGGGTGTGAGTGTAGCTGCGCGTTGTCAGGATGAACCGCAAGGATTCAACGTCCTGGTGTATCTCTATGTTGCCAGATTAGGAATTATCCGAAGGTGTTGCTCACGCATTTGCGGGCAACAGGCGCTAGGGGGGTTCTGGATGTCTTACTGAAGCTGTTCTCGCATTCCTCATATTTTAGACGCACGGTGTGAAAGACGCCACCAATTTGTGTACTTCTGTTTTATTTTTTGTATTGTTTAGTGTCAGGACAATGTGTGTATAAAACAATTAAAAAAAAAACTTTTTATATTAAAAGTGACAGAGTGAGTGAGACATAATACAGTAAGGAGGTATTCAATATACTATATATTTTTTTCAATATATTAAGTTTAGTTTTGGTAAAGTAAATGTGTAGATTATGGTTATCCATCCAGTGACAGCTGTAGAAAGATGGGGTTTCATTTGCTGTTGTCGTTTTGGCATGAAAGGTCATATATGTATATAAGGAACAAAAGGTAGCAGTATAATAACACTACCTTGGGGTATTGACGCGTTGATTCTATCTCCACTGATGATCTCTCTCCACTAATTGTTTCCTGTCATTTAGGTACGGTGCAAACCATTCATAACACCTATATTTTAGTAATTATAATCAATTATATTATTGAAACTTATAACACTTTGCATACAAGTAATACATTAATATATTACGATTTAGACTTCTGTTTGAAGATCACGATGTATTATACATAATTACTGTTAAGTACATATTCTTATCTGTTACTTAGTTCAACTTCATTAGTAAGTAGCTCATTGAGATTAGTTTTACTCCAGTCACTCTGACAGTACTATGAAGGATAAATTAATTGAATTTAAAAATTCCATGACAAGAAAAGAAACCATTGTTAAGAAATAATTGAGCGGCCTGTTGGTTTATTGATTAGTGACCCTGATGCTGAGCTAGAGGCAGTTGATTCGATTCTTACCCAAAAAAAACTATGTAATCAGTGTAAATATTTTCTTTGTGTCTAGGTACTTACTACCTGTAATAGCATTATTCTCCTCCATTCTTCCTCAACTCAAAACGATATTTAAAGAATATCGTTTTGAGTTCCTAAATGACACACAATTAGAGGAGCCTGAGATTATCGGAAAATCTACGACCAAATACACTATAGCATTCTACAAATTTCCAACATAAATATTTTATAATACATCCAGCTCACCTCTGGAATAATTTGCTTAAATCTATTAGACGTAAGAGGTTCAAAACAAGACACTGATCCCTATCTGGCATAGTAATATTTATACAGGATACTTATAAATATTATTTTAATGTAATATTTTTGTGTGTAAGAATGTTTATTCTTATCTAAAATATACAAATCGATTACATCTATCTAAAGCAAGTAACGATAACCCCGCCGTTTGTTTTTTTATATGTTTGTCTTTGTAGTAGACCTATCCTTCATGATATATTAAAAAGAATATTGAATGTTATTTAGATATATTCAATTGGTTTAAGCATCATTAGAACATTCCACATCTCTAGGTTTAATTTTAGACAAGTAGGTACAAAGCATATAAACATACTACTACTCACATCTGAATTCCCGAAGGGGTAAACAGAAGCGTTATTAAAGCCAACATTTTGCTGATTATAATTCAGTCCCAGTAACGTAATATGGAGCACCCGTATTGCCAGCATCCGGGTACTTTTGGCAATCAGAGGGGTACATTTTGAGTATATTGACAGGATGGGGAAGATAGAAAGGAAACGTTAGCGATATAGCATTTACAGATAGATTGGGGAATATAAGCAATAGCTCGATCAAGTCAGCGTCGAATACCTATGAATAAGGTTAAATGAGTAAATAACTAAGTTATCACGTACTTTTTAATTTAACATTTTTATGATTTCCTAGAGTGCATTTGTAGATACACCGTATAGCTATAATGAATAATGCAGTTATTGTAAATAATATCACAAGAACAGTGAAAACTAGTTCAAGTTCTAAGTACTCTGCCCAGGAGATGTTAGCTGCGGGTGCACGCAGATGTTTCGCTCCTCCGTGTCGCAGTACGTATTCAATCCACCACATCGCTCGATCAAGCGGACGCATAGGTTCATCACGCATATATTTTCTGAGTTGTATAATATTACGACGGTAACTGTAAAAAAATATCAATTCATAAACAAATAATAAAAACTAATAATGAAGCTCCACTTTATATTTCAACACCAAAAGCCACGTATCTCATCACGTTTATGCGATAGGGGGCAAACGAGCAGACAGGTCACCTGATGGTAAGTGACTAACGCCGCCCATGAACACCCGCAACTCAAGAGTCACAAGTGCGTTGCCGCTTATGTCTATCCTAAGGTTGCCTGAAAGATATTGCTTCTTAGCGATAAAAGCCACCCATTGTGCATTAATTTTTCTGTTATATGTATTTCTTTGGTGTACAATAAAGAATATTATCATTATTATTATTAATAATCTTCTAATATATACAATATTATATTGTTTATTACGTGAGTGGGACTGTGTGATAATAGGCAAATTGTGGGCGTTAATTACGCCTCTGCGTACCTGCTCGGTGATGCCGGCGTGAGTATATATAAGTGTATATAAATAATATGTTGGTCAGGAAAATTTATAAGTAATACAAGAAAATGAATAGTATACCGCCCTTAGAATAGAGCATGGACACCCGCAACTCAAGAGTCGTAAGTGAGCTGCCTGCCTTTGAGGGTGATGAGGGATGAGGGACGCGGGTAGGGGAAAGCAGAGAGGGGATGAGGAGAAAGGAAAGAGGAGGAAGGAGATGAGGGATGAGGAAAGGGGAGAGGGGGTGTTGGGCCTACGGAAACCTCACTCCATCGAGGAAATGCAACTCATTACTTTTTTTTTTGAAACCCCCTCGGGCCTTCATCCCAACGGGGTTTTCGGTGAGACGGTGTGTCGGCATCGGACCGACTAAAACCACATCGTGTGCCATACTGCGCTTAAAATAAGAGGATTCCGGGAACAAACGCATTACTAACCTGTCCTCTCCAATTACATTATTGATTGTCGTTATCAACTTTTCCGCAGTAAGAGTGTCGATATTAAGTCTAACGCCAATTTTGTGGTATTCATATCTTTCTACATTGAACCACTGGTCCCCCAACATCGGCATTCCTATCAGTGGTACTCCGGCTGTTATCGCTTCATCTGTCGATTGGAGGCCTCCTTGTGTTATAAATAACTTAATTTTTGGATGCTCTATAAAATAAACAATACTTTTATAAATTGAACTTACATTTAGTATTTTGTAAAATAATTACTTCAGTATGTAAAATTAATTGTACATTAATAAATCACTATACAAGTAATGAATTTATTATATAAGACGGTAATTATGCGTCTGGTGAATTAGTGAGTTTTTTTTTTTTGTAAATTAAGTAATTAAATTAAATAGCTTGGGAAAGGTTAGAGACCTTTTCCAAGCAATTTACAATTATGTACAATATTTTGAAAAGAAACTTACTGAGTAGGTCAGACTGTGGCAACCATTTAGATATTCTAATATTGCTGGTGCGTCCAGGCAGTTCATCTTTATTCCATTTCCACAAAATATCGTAGGGTAATTTTGAGAATGCGCTTACTAAAGTTTGTATTCTTTCACGTGGTAATAGAGTAGGGTCTACGTTGGTGCCAAAACTTATATAAATTACTCCATTTTTGGAAGAATCTAAATAGGACTTGAGATCCTGAAAAAAAAAAAAACAAAAATTGTTAGAAGATTAAAAGAAGATAGAGATATAGAAGATTTCTAATACTAACGCGGCCTACGCACGGCGCGCGTCCTGAAACCAATTTGTATGCCACTAAATAAGTCTGAACATGACTGAAACTTTTTCTTAACTTATTTATATCTTGCATGCAATGTCTGTGCACCATGTTTATATAAATAATACAATCTTATCTTATCTTATCTTATCTTATCTTATCTTATCTTGTCTTATCTTATCTTATCTACGTGACTATGAATGAACCGGCTGCGGTAGCATTACAACTAGTTTTTTAACTGGCGAGAAGTCGGATCTGTCTGTCTGTTATAGTATCTTATTATTTGTTTATAGTTACTGTTAGATAAACATATTATGGGAGATGTGAGGTCATAAGAACTAATATTATATATAGAATCCTTCTGCATGTAACCACTGTCTCTTCCAGTATTAAAACGATTAAAATGACAACTCACATGTCGAAACCTATCAAGACGTTATAGGTGATAACGCATGACAAATTGACATCATACAAACTTTCAATAAACACAACCCTCCGGTTTATGCGCTCAGGTAAAAATTTGCTCTATTTAGATAAATTGAATGGAGTAGCTTCGTCACGAAGTAATTTCCTCTCGTTTATAACTAAACAACGAAGTAGTACATTAAAATAGATCTCAAATAAAACAAGTGACTAAGTAATGATAACTATATATATTAACGTTTACTTTCATTTTTACGATATCTATGTAGAAGATGCTAAAGGTATATTAAAATTAAAACAATTGAATTTTTTCTAAAACCGCGGTTTTAATACTGGTAGATGATATTCGACAGGCCTGTTGGTCTAGTGGTTAGAGATCCTGACTGCTAAGCCAAGAGCAAATAGACTACGAGTATTTTTTTTATGTGTCTGGGTGTACTTTATCTATAATATGTATATGTTTAGAAAAATATTAGTATGTTTCTTAGCCGTCTGCTTACCATGGTACAAGCTCTGCTTAGTTTGGGATCATAAGGCCTCGAGTATGATATTTGATATGTTTATAATATTTTATATTTTTTATTTAATATATATATATATTATAAACATACTTGCACTGCCGTCGACGTCAGCCGGGTCGTGGATTTATAATAACGGCTGCATAAACTGGACTTGTGCATGAGCCTTATTGTTGTAGTACTAAACGCGATATTGAAAGTTACCATCGATGCGCGTGCAGCATTTTTGAAATGTTGTTTGTTCTAATAAACTTTTGCTAAAATAAGTTATTTCAATCTTAGCAACACTAGAATACTAAATAAAGTATTATTTTCATTAAATATGAAAAAATATTAAGACATTAAAACTTACGATAAAGACTTAGTCCAAACGAAAGGCCCCAAAATAAAAGTTTCAAAATTGATAGCCCAACAAAATCCCCGAATACTCAAATTGGGATGTTTTAACATTAAGACGAATTTTAACTTCCTGTTATTGTAGGTTAATTATATTACGTTAAAAATCTTCCACCAGTTTTTTTGTGGGTTTTGCTATACATTTAAACAGCATTATTGATTTTATCACAAATTATAATAATAACTGCAAAAAATATACTACTTACTGATGGTAATTCCTTGTGAGGCTGTTGATGTAATCCACCCATGTATACAACAGTTGGAGGAACGGGTCTAATGCCTTCAAAAAGGGGATGCACATTCAAAAACAACATATCTACATTGTTGTTTAATTCATCCGGAGACGGTACACTACTACCGAAGTGTTTTTTGAGCAAATTATGTTCCAATTGTTTATTATTTGCGATATTCTCTACTTTGTAATTATTATACAACTCTTTGATCTTCTCCCACATTGTTAAATTATTAAGTCTTTGGCGTGTCATAGCTGGGTATAATAATGGATGCACGGGAGCACCTATAGTTTGGTAGTTATCAAATGCTGCACCAAATGAGCTAACCTGGATTACTGGTGCTTTATATATATGTGAAAATACTAGTGCAGGTCGTACTGCCGCTTCTGTTAATATCAAATCAAACTTTTGATTTTTATCTTCAAGCATTTTATTCACTTCTTTATCTTTTAGTTGGGCATCGAATATCATAATCAAGGTATTCAGACCTTTTTGCATTTGAGAATACAAAGCGTTTTCCTCAAATTGGGAAGCTTTTATAAATTTTTCTCTCCATATGTTGTACGATATATTGTGAACATCAATTTCAGTCATATTTGCAGGTGCTTCTTTGGATGCAAAAGCTGGATCCGGTGTAATGACAACAACCTCATGGCCTCGCTTGACTAATTCCTGCGTTAGTGGTCGAAATACCACTTGATGGCTTATAGATGGAATTGGGAACACACCGAGTATTCTAAACGCATCAGTTAAACTCACAACTAGAAAATACCATGCAACTACATTGAATAATACTGACATTTTAGTACCGATCTCTCTGAATAGGAAGTGACCATAACTATCAGTTGTTTCTTTATATATAACGATATAAAGTTACGTCATTAATAAACACTGTACGTTTACAACTTCACGTGATATTGTCATCCATTTATCATTATAAATAGGACCGACTGTCTTAATGTGCTGATAAGCTCGAAGTTCAAGGACGGCTTGTACAATTTTTATTTTATAGTAGTGTTTAAGTGTATTTCTTTGTGGATCTGCCTACCATCTTTTAACATAACTATTTCTGTTAATTTAAATTTAAAGACAAATTCCCAAACAACCTCGTGGCAGCTATTGGTGTGGGTAGCGTCTCGCTAGAGACCATGGTTATTGCTATGGTCCAGAGAAAGAGTGCATGGGATTCCGCCGCTTCACACTGCGAGGCAGTGATGCTTGCAAAAGAAGCGGCGGAAAGGGAACGGGAGAGAGTTAGTACTTCCGTCCCGCAGAAGACGCACAAGGCGCCGGAGAGTGCAAAATGACCTCTGGCCTCCATGAGCGCTGGCCTGAGGGCGACTGACTGGGCTATCTATCTATCTTCCTAACAGAAGTAGGCCCGAGACGGCGGCACGACGTGTTTCACGCGCGCCTGACTAAATATGAGGGGGACACATCATATTGGGGGCACCTTGCTCAAAAGGTGGCCAGGTCTGCCGGGGTACACAGGGACTTCCTTTCTAGGGTACACCTGAGGCCCTGGCCATAAGACCCGTTGACGGAACACTGTGTGGTTTTAGTCGGTTCTAGTCCGACATGCCACCTTACCCATTAGCCCCGGTAAGGTGATGACCCGTAGGGGTTTCCACACAAATGAAAAAAAAACAATTGTAAGGAAACGAAATTCATATCTATTGCCTTTCCTAAGCTAGTCCAAAGCAGCAGCAGAGAGAGAGAGAGAGAGAGAGAGAGAGAGAGAGAGAGAGAGAGAGAGAAAAAGACAGCAAATAACATGGCAGAAAACCTAAACTAGCTATAGCATATAGCTAGCATAATATTGATTTGGAGTTAATACTTAATTATTCGAACGGGTTCAGTTTAACAGTCAATCTGCCTTTATCGTTTCATTATTTTTTTTCATGCACATATTTTGCAAAACAGTTGTAAAAACTTTGGTTTTATACAGTGACATCATATTCATGTCTAACCCGTCAACGGATCCCTCCTTCCGTACTTATTAATATTATAAATGCGAATATAGGTTTGTTAGATCTATGATATCCCGAGTAGATCTCGCGATATCTTAGATCTCACAAACCTATTTCATCCGGGCAAAAAATGTTGAAGTTATCTCGCTTAAAATGATTACATACTGATTATTCAGTCGACCGATGACAACATTAAGTTACCAACTAACGAAATACTTGTAAGAACTTTTTTTTTCCTTTTTTTTTCTTGACGGGGTGGAAGATTCTCATGGATATCCTTCCCCATGGGGTGGGGGGAAGGGTTATGTAGGACTCTTACCGATTAAAAACCACCCCAGTGTTCTTCTGCTTACCTATGATCAGGGAGCGAGAATCGCCGTTGGATTCTTTCGCTGCCTCTGACCGGCACTGAGTCGTCTTACCCAAGACGGGTCCCGTCCCCGCTGTGACCCTTTCCCTTGGGTCATAGTACTCTGAGAGACAAACGAAACACTGTGCGTTGCCTCTTGGGCCTGTATCTGTTCGGGCGACGAACTCTCCAAAGTTTCATCGCCCGCAGGCCGCTTCCTAGGGTGGCCGGAGATCAGTGAATCAGTGAATACCCTCCGGCGCCCGGTACGTCTTCTGCGGACTCTACTGTTACACCGCTTCCTTTGAGGACATCACTTCCTCGTAGAAGGAAGTGACGACGTTCCATGCACTTTCGCTCCGGACCATGAACAGAACCACGATCGGGAGCGAAAGACTATCCGCAGGACCGACTGCCGCCACGAGTTCACGCCCCTGGCTGACGGCCCAAGCTGGGCATACCGCCAGTGTGTGAAGCGCCGTGTCAACGGGGCAGCCATCGCAATGGTGGCACCGTGACGTCGGCTCCCAACCAATCTGACACAGGTACCGAAGCAACCGTGTCCGGAAAGCACCTGTGTCACCCGGAAGGTGAGGGCTCCGTGTCCTCTCTACAGCCACTCTCTTATGACGGGTTTTATCGCCGCTACAGCATCGTGACCCGCACTGGGTCGCGCGTGGGAGACACAGGCAGTTCTCCCCTCTCTAGAGCATTGCTGCGCAGTAGTGCAAGGAGTACTGCATCTATATCCCAGAACTTGTTACATCTATATCTAACTCTAATACGTCAACGTCATTTTTTTTTTATTAAACTTGTGGGGGATGTCATTTCGAGACAACTCTAATGTCTCAACGCAACTAAGTCAGCGCTATTGCACACGAATTGTAATAAGATATTAAGTGTTATCTTTGTCTTAACGACCTTTACACTCTTTACACTCAAGATGGGTTTTCTGGTCTAACTTTTGAGTCACTATATAAAATAACAATGTGTCCATGTGCTTAACTGGCTCAAGTAATGTTTTTAGCACTCTTAAGTTTTTTACTCTGGTCAATGACTAATCAATTAACGCTTTAAATGCACTTGATGATTCTTGGTTAATAGTATCAATATTAAATAAAGCTGAACATATGATTTCACTAATAATCCATTGTTGTCAAAACTATCACAAAATGACCATGGAAGGCTACATCATAGTTACTAGCAGAGAACCTGACAGACTGAATGACTACAGCAGCATATCCTTCCAATCCGAATGTTCGTAAATAATTAAACATATTTATAAAGCCAATGTCGATACGAGGAAATAGTATTTTAGTTGCCGAAAAGTACAACTACACTACAAAATCATTTGAACAGCTCAAAACTTTTAAATTAAACTTGCACTAAAACGTTAGCCACATACGAAATTGACTGACGAACGTTGACTGCGCGAATGGCGTAACCGTTTAAGTGGTCACCTCGCCAATACGCTAGTGCGCCGAGTGTTGTGGGTTGGGACAACACTTTGTGTAATAATCAAATTGTTGTTCTGAGTCTGGGTGTTCTTATATCCGTTGTTTAATTTTTTGTAAAGACCCGCGGGACACAGGAATTAATCCTAGTGCGGCAGTTGTGCTTTTAAAGAAGAATTAAAGAAAAAAGAACATTCAATTTGGTACTTATTTGAAACTCGCAAAACTAAAACCAGCGTGTGTCCGGGGAAATTTAAATGTAACTTTAAATGCATCTATAGCTTAGGTGCAGTGACCCAGTATTTGCTATCACAACTTGCTTACTTGTTGCTTCATATCTCAGAAATTGTTTGGAAGAACGAAGAAGGAGAAGTAATACATTCATTACAAAACTGTTGCGCGTAACAGATATAAGTTTAATATTATCTCTGTATTCGTTAGCAATAATAATCTTTAAATGATAAGGGATTACGATACAATAAAGACGGCTCAGTGGTGATCTCGCGAACTACTTCTAAGTAGTTGAAGTTCTGTGTAGTCGATCTCTACCAGAGCAGAGGCAATTGTTTATTTCTATTCTATTCAACGAGAAAAAAAAAAATTTCCACAGTATCTCTAATAAGTTCAAAATTCCTCTTTTTGTTTTCTTCTTCTTAGTACTTTGAATCATCACTTCCACTTTACTTTGCAAATTAGAGAGCACCTAAGAGCCAGGAACTATAAGATAATTTCTTTGGCTATCAAAGTTTGAAAAGAAAAAGTGCTCATTCACTTTACTTAAAACAATAGTTTCTCAATAACTATCGGATACCTACTACACTAGCGATTACTTGTGCGGATACACAATGCCCTTGTGCTTTATACAGCTTCGTCGTTGCGGCAATACACTCTCTTCCTTCTATTGTTCTGGGGTTCAACTACTACGAGTATTCAACAATTATGGCGTATCATTCGTATCATTCCCGAGAAAAAATATATAATTATTTTAATACAAAAAAAAAACATTTCAATGCTAAAATCAACATTTTTTAAATGTTGATTTGATGATAAAATCACCAAATAATGATAAAATCAACATTTGTATGATGTTGGTTTGATAATAAAATCATCAAATAATGATAAAATCAATATAATGATAAAATCAACATTTGTATAATGTTGATTTTATCATAGATTTTTTTTTTGTATTAATATTATTATATATTTTTTTTTCAATTCTAATTAAGCTAAAGCTATAGAAAGATAAAAATAAGTATAATTGAAAGTTCTCTCGAAACTATCTCTACAACTTCATACGCAGTCATATCTGTTGCTAAGGTTACTCATATTTCAGTACTTCATTAGGCGGTTGCACAAGAGGCAAGTAAATTAATCACTCTATTATACGAATGTCAACCCTTATCAAGGAAAACTAAGTCTGGAATCACCTGTTATTGACAGAAGCAAGAGAATAGGTATTTACTAATCGCTTTCGTTTATACTAGGTTTTTGATTAAATTTCTTGTAAAATGTAAGGGGGGTACAAAGATTTATTTTATACAAATGTTATATAATAAGGGTGTTGTCATATGTTCTTAAGCTTTAAAACCAATAGGTTTAGAACAATAAAATCTTGATCCAGTCAATTTAGACATCCGAGGGTACAAATATTCGCAATCAGCTCAGAGTTGGTAGGATTGTTGAAAACACCATCAGATATGAAATCTGAGAAGTTCTAATCGATCCGATACCTGGAAAAAACAAAATTAATTGGGGTCAAAGGTCACAAAAACGGATTTTTCGTGATTTGGAGATTTTGAGATTTGGTCTCAGAGTTACTGTGTATTTGATAGCTATAAAGATTTTTCGAAAAATATTGAAGCCGCAGAAAACGTCGTAGAATTTAATTTTATTTGATCAATCTATGACAGTTCCTACCAGTCAACAGAAATTTCTTACAAATATTCACAACAAAACTCGGTTCATTTCAATGCTGGAAGAAAAGTTTATTCCTGAAAATATATTGGCAAAACAAGCTAATAATGATTCTGATGTAATGATAATTGAAACAGCAATAGAGCAGTTCAATTTAACAATTACAGCTATTGTTAGTTGTTATAGGTGAAGACATAGACTTACTCGTATTACTCATTGCTTGAACTTCAATCGAAAAATACTATTTTTTTTAAAACCTGGAAAAGCTCATCATCAACGGTATCAAATGTATGTATCGAAAAGTTTATCTACTTTTGCAAAGTGTCAAAATCATGTACTACTTTCATACGCAATAACGGGCTGTGAAACGACATCTGCATTTTAGGAGGGGTAAAACAACAGTTTTTAAAATGTTTGACAAACAAAATTTAGTTCAATGTGCTGAAGTTTTTAAGAAGAGTATTTCAATTCTACAAGAAGTTATCACCAACGGCATTCGCTTTCTTCTCTCTATGTATTATAAGTAGTATATTAAAAAAGCAAAGTAAAATAAAAAGAATATCAGATAGGTTTCGATATGCATGTTTCGTTAAAATTACTAGAAATAAAAAACAAGTGCAATTAGCTTGTCTTCCTCACTCTTCCTATTATTATTGAAGAAATTTACTTGTACCCAGGATGAAGAAGAAGGACAAGGAGAACAAGAAGAAAAAGAACCACAAGGAGAATAGGAAGAATATTTAGCGACTTTCATCATTTTTAACCCTTGCCAATATATTTTATTTTTCAATAGTTTCAAATTAAAAAGAGTCACAAAAGAACCGTTGCATAGGCCTACCGGGGAAACGACGTTAAAAAAATGCGCTAAATACTCTATATCAAAGGTGGCGTGGAAACGTGTGCAACTTATGACGTTTACAATTCTTCCAACTTTTTGAATCGTTATACCTTAGAAACGGTGGCTCTTAGGAAGAAAAGTACTTATACTTTTTTATAGATGATTATTTTATCTATAATTTTTGTTTGAACTAATTTTATGATAAAACTTACCGTATTTATGAAAATCACGAAAAACCCGTTTTTGACATTTGACCCCGAGTAATTTTTTTCCAGGTATCGGATCGATGATTACTTTTTAGATTTTATTTATGATGGTGTTTTGAACAATCCTACTAACTTTGCGCTGGGTGCGAATTGTGCCTTTACTCCCACCTTTTTTTCCAATTTTAAATAGTCCAGTGTGTACGGTTATTTAAGATATATAAAAAATAAACACCATGTAATCATCTTTTAGACTATACGTGTTTATACTGTAGTAGTGGATCTAGATATAATCGTATTTACTATAAAATGAAATACAAATGTATTTTGATTTTATAATTTTTTGTATGTATGTGATTTTGTAATTAGGTAATTATTCCACTGGAATGAAATAATTACCTAAACTGTAGGAGCATAATATGTAAATAAAAAAGTATTATATTTCAATCACATGTTATGATTTCAAAGCCGCAGTAGCATAATAATATACAGCTGCTTCAGCATTCATAATTGTTTTAGGTGAACGCGTTACTTTACTAGGAATTACCTCTCCACTTCGTTGTATATAAATTAAGCAAGAGATTAACATTAACATTAACGCAGATTAGATAGATTAGTTTTTTCAGTGTTTGATAATCGTTTGCGCAGCGTGGACAGGTCTAAATAAATGCGTGCTACACGTTATCTGCAGTCTGCAGAGGCGTGCGCGTGATTTCAATAACATTGTTGTGGCATACGTTACGTTTTACCTTTGAACTTTTAAATTGCCAAGCCAGTTCCTGATGGTCTAGTCGTTAATGATCGTAACTATTGAATCAGAGGTGGCAAACAGGTAAAAACCAGGAAAAATAATTGTGTGATGAGCATGATTTTTAGGCTATGTATATATCATTAAAATATGTATGTATTTAATAATAAAGACTACAGGCCCAGCCTAGTTTGTCATCAGAAACTTCACAGACAGCCTAGCATTATAATATGTAAAAATATTATTGAATTATTGGTATTGGATTATTAAATTTACATGTAACACTTTCCTTTGACCAGCCTTTTATTCGCTATATGTCATTTGATAACCTGGTTGTAAAGATTTGTCGTCTGTGAAATACAATTAATAAATATTATAAATATAAAATTAATAAATATACAAACCTTATTATTTTCAAAGTTTCCGCACATACGTCCACTGCCTTGAGGTGACGAAACACCATAAGGCTATGAATATAAATCAATTTTTACTTTGTAAACACAACCAGTACAAAGCCATCAATTGGTTTATGGTATATATTGGAGTATGGTAACGTCACTCTTTGACTTGCAATCGAACTAATTATAAAAGCTAAACACTATGCATTGAAAATAAAAATATGGTCACTTGAATTGCTGTCCTTCATAAAAACAGGCATTAAAATAAATCTGTATCAAGATGTGACAAGTATTTTTTACTGTTTCTATTAAGTTACCGCAATCAGTAACCAAGTATCAGTAGTCAGTATAATTTGATTAAACGCTTTTACTTATCATAACTATTCATTTTAAACGTAAGTTATACTTTTGGCAAAAAACAGAAGTTACTTTAGAAAGACACACTCTTTATCAAGTGTGATAATTATTTGAGTTTACTTTAATGTTTGACCAATAATCGCATGACGTCATGAAGATAAGTTGGTCGAATACTTAAAATCCGAATTTGCTTTCGACAGAATTTATCAAACTTTTGACCGACTTTTTTCTATTTTCTTTTACTCTCTACTATTAAGAACCTAGTATAGTCTGAAACTCTGATAGGGAAGCATGTTCTGGATGAAACCAATTACTTACATATTTCAAAAAAACAAAAACGATTTAGAAAATGTCGTATGTATGGCAACACTGTTTTTTTTTGTAATAAAAATATACTTTGTATCAGTTGGGTTTAGCAAAGGATTCTGACTATTAGTTTACATTACATTCTGTACTAATGGTAAGTGGAACAGAAAAATACACTTAGATACATGAACCCTGAAGACATAACACTCCTTATCAAATAGTTTCTTCATAAACTTTGTCTGTTCTTGTTCACGACACTGCGCGCGAACGTTGAATTTTGGGAATTTCTTATTGAATTTGTCTTTAGTTTTATGGTGCTTCGATAACATAAGTAAATCATCGTATTTTATATTCGACACAGCTTTACTACTTGTTTTATCAAATGACATGTAGTGAATAAAAGATTAACCAAAACACAGCATTTATTATATATAAATTGAATAATCCAATACCTACATATCAATAATATAATAAAATACAATGTAATGCTGTCTGCGAAGTTTATGTGAAGTAAGTTATATACATATTACGTACATATTTTAGATGAATTAGATGAATTACACATATACTAAAAAAAATGTAATCGTCGACCCTGCGAGTTAAGGGGGGTAAAATTTTCAACTGTTTGATCGCCGACGAACTGGCTCGGTAATTTAAAAGATCGCTTTGAAGATAAATACACCTAAAGATCACGAGACATAACACCAACGACGACCGACGACCTTCTCATCGATTTTTAAGCACGTGTACATTGATGACAAACATGCAAGCAAGGTTGTACTCGTACGTCTGTTGTGGCTTAAATCAGGTTAATGGTGTATATCAGATTTTTAAATTTTATGGAATCAGACACAAGAGATAATAGGAAACAGTCGCAAAATTCTACTTTCATATCATTTATATCTTTTTGTCCCATAACTGGGTGATTGTAAATCTATTGAGTGCACAGTGGTAGAGCCATGCTTAGGCAGAAATGGGCCGTCTCGACCGGTGCGATACCACGGCCTCACTGAAAACCGGTTGTCAAGTAACGCTTGCGTTGCATTTCCTCGAAATGAGTGAGGTTTCCGGCCCAGCTCCCCCTTTCCGCTTACCTCTCCCCTCATTCTCCCTTTCCTCTTTCACATCCCCTCATCCCCCTTTCTTCTTTCCCCTCCCCGCATCCCCTATCCCTCATCACCCTTAAAGGCGGGCAGCGCACTTAGGAAAAGAGGTGACCCGTCTGTTCGTCTGTCCCCCTATAGTACAAAAAAGAACACCGCCGTGCCCCACAAATTAAATCGTGTCTACGTCCTATCTGCTTTATACAACAATCTTATTGTAATCACGCGCACTGCCCTGCAGACTGCAGATGATATGGCGTTCGCATTTATTAAGCTTTGTCCGCGTGGCTCAAACGATTATCAAACACTTACGAATTACAAACGCCAATATGGAAAAGCTCTAACCTGCGGTTATGTTAATGCTATTTTCAATTACATCCAATTTAAATGTGAGTTGGCCTAATTTAGGTACAATACCATGAAGAGTTAATTCCTAGTGAAGTAACGCGTTCACCTAGAACAATTATGAATGTTGAAGCTGCTTTATATTATTATGCTATTGCAGCTTTGTCCGTTTGGAGCAATAGGCCATTTTTATGTAATATTAAATAAATTATGGTGGTTAAAATGAGCGCTTTTGAGACGCCTCCACCTTAAAGGAAACAGGCGTGAGTGCTTGTATGAATATATGTCTATTCTTTCAAGTCTTTCAAATAAAATTCATTTTAATATTTTGTAAGATATTGCCTTTTTTAATAACTAGAAGAAAACTTAAAAAAAAATAGTAACAATTTTTTAAAATAGAATGAAACACTTTTATGTGCCCATCAATTTTCCTATTTTTTGATGATCATTTAAGACTATTCTCATCGTTAATTTGAAATAAGCAATTTTTGCAACCATTTGAATTGCACAGTTATTATTCAATAAATATTTTTATTGTCATTTACATTTCTCTACAATCGTTAAACCCGTAATCCGTTTTCGGACAAAATTCTGAATTTTGTTGAATTAACAAGTGCTTTGTGAAAGTACGTATATTTTTTTAGGACTTCCTGGAGCGAATGCAACATAATTCTATCTGTCCCTCTTGCCACAACAAAGAATGCTTGAAAATACTACCTGGGCTAATATAATAAACAAGACTGACTAACTAACTCACTAACTCACAGCTTAAGATGTTTTGATAACACGGACTTTGTTAAAATCGTTCACGATAAAAAGCCTTGAAGTGAGTACATCTTAACAAACTTTATCATTAAAAATTTCGAGATGATAATAGCCAACATTGCATTTTGTATTGAGAATAGCATATTAATACAGTAATTAAGAACTTATGTTAATGTCGCATTACTGTCAACAAATTACTTGTTATTGAACATGATTAATCAGAATTTTATCTTTTTTTTTTTTTTTATACTATAGGGGGACAGACGAACAGACGGGTCACCTGATGGTAAGTGACACCGCAATATTAATTGTATTATCACAAATAATTTGCTTACTTATGGTCAGTAAAATAGATGGCGCTTTATTTTGACGCAGAATATTATTACATAACAATATGCAAACTTTTTAAATATACGTGCTAGTTATTGACTAACTGAGATTTGGTAAAAGCTTTACGTCAAAAATTTCTTACACGATAAATCCATGCGATAAATCTTATCGTTAACAAGCAACTGACTGACTTCGTCTACTTCTTATCTGCATTCTGGTTTTCAGACACATTTACAAGCTTCACTTTTTAATAAGTACATAAACAAATCTTGAAGCTTATTTTATGATGCAAACAGATGGGCGACTTTTGCCCAACTTAGGTGGACCCAGCGTCGCAACAAGACGGCTGTACACGGGGGTTGTCCGGTCAATGGCACTATACGGTGCACCGGTGTGGGCGGAAGCTCTGACCGCCCAGAATAGGGCACGCCTCTGGCGCCCTCAGAGGGTCATGGCGGTTAGAGCCATACGCGGTTACCGCACCGTGTCGACGGAGGCGGTGTGCGCGTTGGCCGGAACTCCCCCGTGGGACTTGGAAGCGGAAGTGCTCGCCGAAGTATATCGGCGGACGACTGATTTCCGGGCGGGTAGTGGCAATCGACCCCCGCCCGAAGAGGTACGCGAGTGGCGTGAGGCCGCTCGCCGAGCCACTATGGCTCGTTGGTCGTCCCGGCTGGAGGCTCCACGTGCTGGCTTAACCACTGTGGAGGCGCTCCAGCCGGTCATCGTCGAGTGGGCAGTGCGGCAGCACGGGACCCTTTCTTTCCGACTAACGCAGGTTCTCTCCGGGCACGGTTGCTTCGGAAAGTACCTGCACTCGGTCGCTAGGAGAGAATTGAGTCCCGTCTGTCACCACTGCGACTGTAGTGAGGACTCGGCCCAGCATACGCTCGCGCATTGCCCCGCTTGGGCGGCGCAGCGTCGGGCCCTCACTGCAGTCATTGGAGAAGATCTGTCACTACCGGCCATCATACGCTCCATGGCCGGTAGCGACAGAAGTTTTACCGCGGTCGCAGCCTTCTGTGAGGAAGTCATCTCACAGAAGGAGGCAGCGGAGCGGGCCCGGGAGGATGATCTCCACTCGGACCCGATTCGCCGCCGGCGAACAGGGCGCCGGAGAACAGGCTGAGTGTGGCTGCGGGTGGTCGGGACGGGTTTTCCCCTCCATCCGCCGTATGGCCAGCCGCGAGGGGGTGACGTCCGCGTGTGTCTGGACGCCGCCTTATTGATAGGTTACCCGTAGGTGGTGCCCGCATAGTGCGAGCAGGCGCTAGGAGGGGTCCGGATGTCTTAATAAAGATGTTCCCGGATTCCTCCTATTTTAAGCGCAGTATGGCACACCGTGTGGTTTTAGTCGGTTCGATTCCGACACACCGTTCCACCGAAAACCCGGGTGAAATGACGGCCCGAGGGGGTTTCCTCGAGGGGGTTACACGACAAAAAAAAAAAAAAAAAAAAATGATGCAAACAGAAGGTAAATAGTGGACTCTACAATGGTTAGTAGAAAACCTTTCAAGATTGGCTCATTTGTTTTGTTTCTTCTAAAAAACCGAATACATTTACATTAGCATCACTTTGTGGCAAATACTGGTTTTAGTTTTTTAAGCCATTATACTTATGTAGATGCCTGTTTAGCATTTTCGAGAGAGAGCGATTAAAAAAACCATGCTTAAATCCTTTTATCCTTTCAACGTTTTTGTATAACTTTGCACTTTACAGTCGTTTTTTTTACTTTTTAGGGAAAAATCCAATTCCAATAATTGAAATAAAACTTGTAAATTTTGCAGAGCACTCTAAACAATTCATAATTAGAGTTTACAGTTTCTTAGAGTACGATTTTGAGTGAATGAGGGAATGTGTGCCTGCATTTCAGATGCAGATCTCCATGAACCTGACCTAGATTTGACTTATTCTGTTATTAAACTTCCTGAACTAAATCACAAGACACGAGCATACGATTCAAATGTATTGCGTCAATATTTCAATGATAGTGATAAGAAGATGTATAGTCATGGCCCATTCAAAAGTATTAAACAATGAGTGATCGTCACGCAAAGATCTACATTTGAGATTAATAAATTATAGATTGTATTATAGTATCTTAGTATATTTTTATTACAGTATTGGTTTTTTATGATATAGGTGGACATACAAAAAGACGATTACGAATTAAGGAGAACTACTTATTTCCTTTATTTATCTCTAATAACAAATATATTTTACAGTACACGTGAACTTGTAATCGACATATTGCGTGTATTAAAAGTTATTGAATGCATGCAGTTGGCACAATTAAATGACTGTTGGTGACATGACATTTAGCATTTTCTGTAAAAAGCTTAAAAGATAGGGATTTTTGGTTTATATTGGTTTATATTGCATTTCTCTGAAATTAGAGGTCTCCGGAGGCCCACTTCTCCATATCCTCTTTCCCCTCCCCTCATCCCTCTCTCCTCTTTCCTATCTCTTATTTCCCCTATCCCTCATCACCTTGAAAGCCAGCAGGCCGCGCACTTACGACTCTCAAGTTGCAGGTGTTCATGGTTACTTACCATTACCCGTGACCCGTCTGTTCGTCTGTCCCCTCTATTTCATAAAAAGGAAACGGAATAAAAGGTTAGTGAGGGGACAGCTGTTTCAAATCAAAAATTAATTTTTCAACATAATCATTCAGGGTCCCCAGGACCAGTGAGTAGTAATCAAGGGTTCAATAAGTCTGGTATGCTAGAAATATGCTTACAAGAACTAGGGAAAAAATGTGTTCATATAGATGTATGCCTCACTGAACACTTTATAATGTCAGGTGTAGAGCAACACCTTACACTGCCTAATTAACAACATTTGCAGGAGAAATTAATAATTATAATCTTATTATAATGTGTTTGCAGGGTGCCAAATATTAGTAATTTAAAAATAGTTTTTGATAAATGGAAACTTTATTTAAAAGTGTGTGTATTAAGCGCAAAAAAAATATATAATTACAGGCGATTTCAATAAAGATATATGGAAGAGAAATAACAAATCTCTACGATTTGAATCTTTACTATTAATTTATAATTAGTGTTTAGGCAGCCTACTAGTATTATAAGGAAAGCATGAATAGATAACTGTCTACACAATTCCAGGCAGCAATCTAAATCAAATAATTGAGTTATCATTGCCACATTGCACAAGTTATTGAAAACCCTGTAGAACAACAAGGTGAAATCAAGTTGTGGCGAATAATACGAAGAGGTCATTTTAAGGATAATTTGAAATGGATGGATGGGGTTTTGGAATGTATTCAAAATCTCTCATTTAGGTACATATATGACTGTAGAACCAAATGAAGCATATAACTCATTTTTTTAAATATTTACAAATGTTATGATCTCTGTTTACCGTATAAAGTAACTATTCTAAAATCTAAACACAGACTTAGATGGTTGCCTTGACGCATTGAACTATATGGTGAAAAAACGAAAGAAAACTTTTATGGAAATACATATAGCTTACACCCAAATCATGTTAATAAACTTAATACAGTAATAATAAATAATTATGCTATAATTGGCTTTAAGATATAAAAATATATATAGATTGCCACAACGAACACAAAACATCCACAGTATAGAAACATCACAAACATGTCCAAAGCCACTTGGAAAATTATAAATTAGGCAAATCAAAGTCATCGTAAAGAAATCATTAAAAAAATAAGATTAGGTGACAGAATTTCAACAAATTCACAAGATTTGACAGAAAAGAGACCAACACTGTTTATGCAGCCTCGTCTACCCTCTGATGTAGAGGCAATTATAAAATTATAAGAAAAACCAATTATACAGTTATATCTGCAGATATAAGTCACATTATAAACCTTAGCGACCTGGAATACATCCTAGTTTACTAAAAACATACGTAGTTAACCACTATTACAAGAACTGGACAGAGTTTGTATGGAATGCTGTAGACCAATCACACTTATTCCAGTTTTCGAAAAAGACTTGAGTACGCCATTATATCAGTTTTCGAATAAAAAGTATAAAGATATTAGATAAATACATCCCACAATACAGTTTGTTGGTTATGATGCACTTAGGTTACAATGAAGAATAAACAAAAAGGGTATAAAGATAACCTTGACGGTTATCCAGCAGTTTTTTGTCATACTTATTTGATGAATTACATATCTGCGTTAGATTATTTTAAATTGTTATGTTAGTAAAAACATAATAACTTAAAATCAAAAGTCGTGAGAAGGCTGAGAGAGTTTTTATGGATACAATTTTAAAGCGTAGGTACCATTTATCTTGCAGAATTTCTAAAATTAAACTATTTATTATACAAGGAGGACTACAATCCACTGATGAGTCGAGTACTGCAGCTAAAACTTTGATTGGAATTCCAATGATAGCTGACCGATAGTACAATGTACAGACATACATACGTGCCCCACTGGATTGGCGAAAAGCTTGAATTTTAGATTCTCACAAATGAAAGGTTAGATTTTTATCGTTTACGTTACGTTGTTTAAATTATTAAACAGTATTAGTATGTTTAGGAAACCTGGTATGTCTCTATCTTCTCTTTAGTTATATTGTAAGTCAGAATGTATTTTGATCTCATAAATCATTTATCTACACTTTCTGCAACTTTGCTGTACAAAACAAACTTTATACCGTCGACAATCTCTGCAAATCAGACTTTGGATGATACAGATATGTGTTTGGCAAGTGTATAATTTAAATCTTATACTCAGTTACCAAGCGCAATATATATTAACATATTTTCTTATTTCTATTTATTTTTTCTGTATACTTTTCGTTCTCTTTTTCTTTCTGGATTTTGTTGTCAATATAAACACTTATTTTTTCATCACTTAATAGTAGTAGTTACCTCGCCACTACATTGCTGCGCCGTGTGTTGTGGGTTTGATCTCCTCACTGGAGAACACTTTGTGTAAACGTTAAATCGTTGTTCTGTTCTGAATCTGGGTGTTATTTATGTATTCCATATGATATTTATATATTCCATTATTTAAATGTTTTTAAAGTCTCCGCGATACAGGAATTAATCCTAGTGTGGGAGTTGCCTTTTTTAAACTTAAAAAAGTACCACGCCAGAACGGTTCAACGGATATGGATACAATTTATCACATACATAGACTACAGAATGGAGTAGCACATGATTACTTTTTGTTATGGAATATGAACGTTTAAAATTTTTAACAAATGATTGGATAGATCATTTTTACTTAATCACCCCAGAACTGCTAAACGTTTCTGAAATTTGGTACAGACATAGAATATACTCATAGACTTGACTAACACATAGGCTTAATGTCCCGGAAATATGTACGGTTCAAAATTTCCCCGCGAAAAAATATATTACTAAACGTGTTGCTAAACTCAAAACTCGGGAATGGCTAGACCACTAAGTTTTTTTTTTAATATTCATTTGATTAGTAAATTTACAATCTCATGTGCTAAATGTTATCTTTAGTAATTGACTAAGAAGCTGATAAGAATATGCATAACCATGGCATGTACGGAACCATTAAAGGAAAGCGTGATCGAGGTCTATAAACTACACTATATAAAGGCTACCCCTAATGGAGTGTAGCTCATTAAAATTTCGATATATATTCCTGGATTGAATAAAATAATAATCTGAAACAGTCTCCTGTAGAAAAAAAAAAATATTAATCTGCGCAATACATACATACAGACACATATCTCTGGACAAAGGTGTATTCAACACACACATTTTACCTATTGGAATTTGGTCACACTAACGTAATAGGGGCCCAAGCCCATTGCAAGACAATCAGAATTCTATTTTTTATCCACTTCCAGAAGGAGGGTTAGGTTGCTAGAGGATGTTTAATATGTATGTACTACTACTTCATGGAGGTTAGCTCCTTCCTATCGCCCACGCTGTTCGCCCAACCTGTGTCTTTTATACAAGACCCAGGTTCGCTCCTGCGTGGAGTACGCATTAAAGACTGTCCTGAGGTCACCCAGTCTCTTGAGCCTCTGCAGTTGCGAAGAGATGTCGCCTCTAAGGCAGTTCTCTATCGCCTACATCACGGAGAGTGTTCTGACGAGCTCTTCCAATTGGTCCCACTTTCTCCCTTCCTCTACAGGACTACACGTGCTGGCCTGAGGAGTCACCGTTTGAGAGTCGAAGGTATGCGATCCCGAACGAAACGGTTTAGCTATTCTTTCCTGTATCGATCGGTGTAAGATTGGGTATGACGCCTTTCTTGTTTAAGGGTTTTTTCATTTCCAAATTACACAGAAACACAGTTGGATTTTTAGTTTTTCAAATTACCGGTTTTTTTTAATGAAATAAATATATATATAAATGCAATGTTGGTTTCATGTTCTGTATTAGATTTTGTTGTGATGTAAGTAGTACTAAGATAAAAATCAAAAGTTTGATTTGAAATATCAAAATCATACTTTTGATTTTTGTCTTTTTGTCTTCTACCATAAAAAAAAAAAATCGTGTGACGGTTAAATGTAAAAGTGCGTGATAAGTATTCAATATATTTAATATATTATCCTGATACTCATATGTTTTTGTTAGGCAATAGGGTCGTTTTTAGATTTCTCAACACAATTTTGGTATTATTAATTTTACTATTAACATTAAATCAAAAATAGGCCACTTATTCACTTTTCAGAAATGAGGAAACAAGCTTTTTTTACTGTTTACAGTATATTAGTATATTTGTTTAACGTTATTCATTACCTACCGTTATGACGGTTCTCCAATTAGACAGGTTTTAGGTGACGCGTGGGCATCGAACAGCGCAATAACGAGATACGAGTTAAATGCGACATTTGCCTCGTTCATTGCATCTATTGACATAATGCCTAGCCAATTAACTTCGGATAGACTTTTATCTAGACTGTCTGAATGTCTGAAAATCTGTCTCATATGGCTGAAACTTTTCGCGCCGTATGAGAAAGTCATACGATAACAGAACGCTTATTTATATTTACACTCCACAATTGTTTGCCATTACTTGTAACTATAATGAGCCCCAGAACAGTTCACCAGACATAATGTGTAAACGATATAATTATGTTTGCTCTCAAGGTGATATGTATGTTTCATGGAAACTAGTTTTTTTTTATGAAAAGACACTTGAATTAAATCGTAAGTCATTAATATTAGTTATTATACACACATACTTAGTGTTATTCTTATTTCTTATAATTATTCTTCTAAATTTGAGTTTGATTAATATATGATTATATTGTTTATTTAAATTAAACAAATGAAAGGTATTTTTTACATTGTCAGGAGTATGAGTTAAGCACACTAAGTGAGTCGTAAAAGTTGCCTGTTCCAAAATGTAGATCCTATGGAGACGAACGGGCAAGAAACTCTACGGAAACTCTATTTAAGCATGTTATGTTAAACAAGTTCCTGGTAACATTTTCTATAAGCGCAAGGAATATGTGAGCTCAATGTTAGATTTATTCAAACTCACACTTTGTAACTTTTTATATGAAAAAAATAAATAAAAGAAAAAACACAGTACCAAAGCCTGAATTTTACTCTGGCATTTAAAGTGATAAAATCTTTTCATCTTTAAAAATTATGGTCTTAGTGATAGGCCTTGCAACACTACCATAGACCTTACTCACACAAATTTGGAGGTATTTACTTGATAACGCGCAAAATTAAACGAATCTTGTTCCTGGATATTTGTCTTTCATTCAAGTCACAGATGCTTCTGCTGGTGATTGGTCTTGCTTTTCAGCTTTTGTTGCTAATAATGAGACGTACATTCTGCAATATCGTTGATTTTATTTGAAAGAATGTGAGTTACAGGGCTCAGCATTGGCTAGGTAGTTCAAGTTACAGGTATCAACTTAATCGAGCGATAACTTCAAGCATTTTTTCTTAACTTTTATCTAAATTTGGCTTTAACGACACACGGAATATTTTAAATAAATACCCAGAGTGCTTGGTAAATGTAAACAGGCTACGACTATTACATAAAATGTGGGTATTAATACATCTTTGACAAACCTGCCTTCTCCCACTGTCTGAATAGGACATGATGATATAACGTAATGATTTTATTACATCGTAATCAGTAATACTTACATGTGTAACCTTAATTGGTAGTATTGAATAAACAGTGTATAATGTGTATTTTTATCACAATCATAGTCATTAAAGTTACCCTTTCGATATTATAGATTGCATAGTATATAGTAGCCAGTATTGTGATTATGCTGTCGGCAGATACCGATACAACAATCGCAAGCAATATTATTATCTTAATGATACTGCCAGTAGTAAGACTGATTTAAGAGGTAACGTCAGTATCATAATGCTATAGATAGATTGCTACCGCCACCACACTATTAAAATTAACTCATAATAAAACTGACAACCTACTCAGTTTAAAAGATAAACTCCGTATTTATATTTACTCGATTTATAGTTATTATGATAAAATATTTTTATTTATTGTGTCAGGGTCAATGTATGGCCTAATCGCTACTATTCCATTGACACTATTGAGATGCCATTGCATAGTTACAAAAAACTGTATTCTGTAAACATAAAATCGCAGTGACAACAGAATAAAGAAATAGTTGTTTTTTTTTTTATCTTTTCGTGATTAGTTTATAGAAACTGTGTGTGCACTATTTGTGATCTTCATTATACAAACTTACCTTAAGTTGTGAAAATCGTCTCGTAGTAGTGTGGCGACCTCCACATACAGAAGAGACATGTCACCACCATCTAGCGAAGATAAGTCGAACTACGTAGAACCTACATTAATGGCGCAGTACGAAAATAAAGTTTTCGCGGCGATTAGAATATTTACGAATTCCCGACATTAACCGTTGAGCCGCGGTCCGCCAGGCATGATCACCTTGCCTGGTTGGAGGATCCTCCATTTGTGTTGGAGGGACATAACACCTGTTCCTCCACAGTAGTTTGGAAGGGTATCAGAAGCACTGAAATTGTAATTTTAATTGTATATTTATTTGCCCATGCAAAAATTAATAGTTCATTTTCATAAGGATAACATTGCCTTATGAACCTTGTAACTTACATATTTATATTTGCCTTGTAGGACATCGACGATCGTATTAGAAGACATCGACGTCCTTCATTTGGAGAGCGCCAATTTGTATCAGTGAGAGTTCAGTGAGAAGGTATCGGGTCACTGGTCTTAATATCACTGGTCTGCAACGAAATCCTCTTTAAAAATATAATAATTATGTAGAACTTAATATGCTAAATTGATGTTTTTTTTTTCCATTTTTTTTTCTATCACATATAGAAATTTTTTTAAATATATTTTTTTAATTTTACATAATTATGTATTTTTGTCTAACGTCGTTGCATTAACGTTGCTCTATTCAGTTTAAATCGTCTCAGTTCTCACGAAAACCGGTCGAGCTGATAGAAAGAGAGAGAAAGATATCGGCTAACGTGGTTTTAGCATGCTTACACAAATCTCGATGTTTCACCGTAGCGCTCAGTACGTTAAAAATTTGAATCGTGATTGTTTCTTGTATACACCGATTTTTTTGGTTAGTTTTGAATTTTATTCATAAGTTTGACTAAAATATGTTGTCCTTGTTTATTTTTTCTATAAGAGCAAAATAAAATCACACAACTAGAATATTGTTCTGAAGTAATAGCAAATTTATCTTTGATTTAAATACAATATGCCAAGAAGTTATATAATCTCCCCAGACATTTTCTGCAACATATGTGTCGAATTTACTATAAAAACTCAACGGAATAGATTATCAAATTTAGTTAAAAGTGCTTATCAGCAATACTTTGGATTTTCGATTGACGAAAGAGACAAAAATTGGCTCCCGAAAACATGTTGTAACAGTTGCTCAAGAACTTTAAGAGGTTGGCTCGGAGGAAGTCAGAAGACCATGCCATTCGCAAAACCAATGATTTGGCGTGAACCTCAAAACCATGAAAACGTTTGTTATATCTGTATGACCACGACAAAAGGATAACGGACCACGAAAATAAGTATAAAGTACACTACCCAGACATTCCATCTGCACAAAATTTAGTTTCTCGAAGCAATAACGATTTACCTCTAGTGCGTATGAACAGCACCGAAATCGTGTAAAATGATGATCGACGTGATAAAGTAGTCTCTGATCCTAAACGTAGTCAATCGAGTATATCCTACTTCTTCATGTTTATCCACAAACTCTACAAAACCTCATCTTCTTACGCAATCTGATTTGAATGATCTCATTCGCGATTGCAATAAACACGGCGAAAAGTTACATCAAGACATATTGCACATAGAAAAACGCTATAATGAAAAATGGTCAGAAGCGATGCTAGCCGATTGCAAATTAAAATAATAGTAATGAGAGCATCTAATGATTTGTACGTTTTGTAACACGTTTATCCAAAATTTATATCAGTTGTAACAATTATAATATATATTTTTAGCAAAAAGTGAATTTCATTTAAACCCACCATTAATAAAAAATATATGTGATACGGATGATTTAATACTATATTTCTATTCAGAATTATCTAATTTATCATTCGTTATGCATGAAATAGAAAGGAGTGAAAAAAATAAAAAAATTGCTGACCAGTAATTAACGGAATACGAAAACTACAAAAAACTTCACGACGACACTATCGACACACCATTGAGACAATATTGAAATAGCAGAATTGAGGCCCAATTGTTAGAAGAAGTTTTTTAATATATAGTTTTTCCTTTACAACTATATCAATAAAGCATTTTGCGTGATTGTAAATCGATCCTACAACGATCGCTAGTCCCTCTAAGAAGGAGATTTGAAAAGTATCTGCTGTCTTCGACGCTGTCCTTGAGAAATTTTCTTGAGAAAATATGTTTGATTTTTGTTATCTCATCTTTTGCTATAAATAAGCCTTACACCATATAAATTTAGAGTTAACATGTGTTAACGATCTGCATTTTTTTATTTTTTGCTATTAAAAAAACATTTGGTTATATGTAGATATGCCTCACTGAGCAGCTTGACTCACTACTACTTTGCTTACATAATACCTAATACCTAATCCTTTCGTATAAGTAATATGATTTGATTATGATTGATTGAGATTTTTTAATATACAATACGTGAGTGATATCAGTCATCACATTGCAATAAATGTTTCTTAAATCGAGAATAGGTAAGCAATAATAATAATAATTTTAAAAGTTATAGGCTACCCCCTATTACATGAGACTGTAGGTATAACAAGGTTGGAGCGGTCGCTGAAATGTAATATTCGTCGACACATCATATCATCATTCGACGGTGAAAACTACTTGCATTCACGTAGATGTCACAACTATGGAGGAATGGATTTCACATCCCTCCAATACAAAGGGAGGATCCTCCGAGCAAGGGGAGTGATCACTGATGGACCATGGTCTAATGGTTGATGTCAGACAGTTCCTTATCAGCGCAGAACTCCAATATTGCCGTTCACGATCGTACTAGCTCATAAAAAGTATTTGTTATGTAGTTTAGCTTGTCTTTGCTAGTTGATGATGATATGTTTCTGCTGTATGTGATGCCGAATACTTCAATATTTATTATAGAAAGCTATCTCAAAAAAAAAACAGAATGTTGACCAAGCACTTTCGACATGCTTGCTGTATACAAGAACACGGAGCCCTTGACCACAATTAATATCCGTAAATTATTGACGTATATATGGTTATGGGTATGAGTGTAGCTGCGCGTTGTCAGGACGAACCGCAAGGATTCAACGTCCTGGTGTATCTCTATGTTGCCTGATTAGGAATTATCCGAAGGTGGTGCTCACGCTTTTGCGGGCAACAATCGCTAGAGGGGTTCTGGATGTCGTACTAAAGCTATTCTCGCATTCCTCAGATTTTAGACGCACGGTGTGAAAGTACATATATACTTTTATTTTATTTAAAACAATTTAAAAAAAAACTTTTTATATTAAAAGTGACCGAGTGAGTGAGACAGAATACAGTAAGGAGGTATTCAATATACTTTTTTTTTTTTCAATATATTAAGTTTAGTTTTGGTGAAGTAAATGTGTAGATTATGGTTATCTATCCAGTTGACTGCTGTAGAAAGATGAAGTTTCATTTGCTGTTGTCGTTTTGACATTCGGAGACGAGAGAGATATTGTCTACAAACACTTTAGGAAGTTCATATATGTTTATAAGGCACAATAGGCACCAGTCTAATAACACTACCTTGGGGTATTGACGCGTTGATTCTATCTCCACTAATGATCTCTCTCCACTAATTGTTTCATGTCATTTAGGTACGGTGCAAACCATTCATAACACCTATAATTTATTTATTATGATCAATTATATTATTGAAACTTATAACACTTTGCATACAAGTAATTTTGCATACATTAATATATTACGATTTAGACTTCTGTTTGAAGATCACGATGTATTATACATAATTACTGTTAAGTACATATTCTTATCTGTTACTTAGTTCAACTTCATTAGTAAGTAGCTCATTGAGATTAGTTTTACTCCAGTCACTCTGACAGTACTATGAAGCTTAAATTAATTGAATTTAAAAATTCCATGACAAGAAAAGAAACCATGGTTAAGAAATAATTGAGCGGCCTGTTGGTTTATTGATTAGTGACCCTGATGCTGAGCTAGAGGCAGTTGATTCGATTCTTACCCAAAAAAAACTATGTAATCAGTGTAAATATTTTGTGTATTTAGATATATTCAATTGGTTTAAGCATCATTAGAACACTCCACATCTCTAGGTTTAATTTTAGACAAGTAGGTACAAAGCATATAAACATACTACTACTCACATCTGAATTCCCGAAGGGGTAAACAGAAGCGTTATTAAAGCCACCATTTTGCTGATTATAATTCAGTCCCAGTAACGTAATAGGGAGCACCCGTATTGCCAGCATCCGGGTACTTTTGGCAATCAGAGGGGTACATTTTGAATATATTGACAGGATAGGGAGACGTTAGCGATATAGCATTTACAGATAGAATGGGGAGTATAAGCAATAGCTCGATCAAGTCAGCGTCGAATACCTATGTATAAGGTTAAATGAGCTAAGTTATCACGTACTTTTTAATTTAACATTTTTATGATTTCCTAGGGTGCATTTGTAGATACACCATATAGCTATAATGAATAATGCAGTTATTGTAAATAATATCACAAGAACAGTGAAAACTAGTTCAAGTTCTAAGTACTCTGCCCAGGAGATGTTAGCTGCAGGTGCACGCAGATGTTTCGCTCCTCCGTGTCGCAGTACGTATTCAATCCACCACATCGCTCGATCAAGCGGACGCATAGGTTCATCACGCATATATTCTCTGAGTTGTATAATATTACGACGATAACTGTAAAAAAATATCAATTCGTAAACAAATAATAACAACTAATAATGAAGCTCTACTTTATATTTTAACACCAAAACCCACGTATCTCATCACGTTTATGCGATAGGGGGCAAACGAGCAGACAGGTCACCTGATGGTAAGTGACTACCGCCGTCCATGGACACCCGCAACTTAAGAGTCACAAGTGCGTTGCCGCTTCTGTTCATCCTAAGGTTGCCTGAAAGATATTGCTTCTTAGCGATAAAGGCCACCCATTGTGCATTTATTTTTCTGTTATATGTATTTCTTTGGTGTACAATAAAGAATATTATCATTATTATTATTAATAATCTTCTAATATATACAATATTATATTGTTTATTACGTGAGTGGGACTGTATGATAATAGGCAAATTGTGGGCGTTAATTACGCCTCTGCGTACCTGCTCGTTGATGCCGGCGTGAGTATATATAAGTGTATGTAAATAATATGTTGGTCAGGAAAATCTATAAGTAATACAAGAAAATGAGTAGTATACCGCCCTTAGAATAGAGCGCTGCTCATGTAATCCTGTATATTCATAAAAACAAAAGCGAGACAAGAGTTTTATTTAATTCAGTGATTGTCTATTACTAGGGAAAGTAGTTTCATTTATTATATATGTATATATATATATATATATATATATATATATATATATATATATATATATATATATATATATATATATTTTTTTTTTTTTTTTTTTTTGAATACTATATGACGGTAAATGGTAACCGCCGTCCATGGACACCCGCAACTCAAGGGTCGTAAGTGAGCTGCCCGCCTTTGAGGGTGATGAGGGATGGGGGATGCGGGGAGGGGAAAGCAGAGAAGAGATGAGGAGGAAGGAGATGAGGGGAGAGGAAAAGGGAGAGGGGGAGTTGGGCCTACGGAAACCTCACACTATTCGGGGAAATGCAACGCATTACTAACCTGTCCTCTCCAATTACATTATTGATTGTCGTTATCAACTTCTCCACAGTAAGAGTGTCGATATTAAGTCTAACGCCAATTTTGTGGTATTCATATCTTTCTACATTGAACCACTGGTCCCCCAACATCGGCATTCCTATCAGTGGTACTCCGGCTGTAATCGCTTCGTCTGTCGATTGGAGGCCTCCTTGTGTTATAAATAACTTAAGTTTCGGATGCTCTATAAATAAACAATACTTTTATAAATTGAACTTACATTTAATATTTTGTAAAGTAATTAGTTCTTCAGTATGTAAAACAAATTGCAAATTAATAAATCACTATACAAGTAATGAAGTTATTATATAAGTCGGTAATTATACGTCTAGTGAATTAGTCTGTTTTTTTTTTTTGTAAATTAAGTAATTAAATTAAATAGGTTAGAAAGGGTTAGACACCTTTCCCGAGCCATTTACAATTATGTACGATATTTTGAAAAGAAACTTACTGAGTAGGTCAGACTGTGGAAACCATTTAGATATTCTAATATTGCTGGTGCGTCCAGGCAGTTCATCTTTATTCCATTTCCACAAAACATCGTAGGGTAATTTTGAGAATGCGCTTACTAAAGTTTGTATTCTTTCAAGTGGTAATAGAGTAGGGTCTACGTTGGTGCCAAAACTTATATAAATTACTCCATTTTTGGAAGAATCTAAATAGGACTTGAGATCCTGAAAAAAAAAAAAAATTGTTAGAAGATTAAAAGAAGATAGAGATATAGAAGATTTCTAATACTAACGCTGCCTACACACGGCGCGCGTCCTGAAACCAATTTTTGTGTATCTGAACATGACTGAAACTTTTTCTTAACTTATTTATATCTTGCATGCAATGTGTGTACACCATGTTTATATAAATAAATACAATCTTATCTTATATTATCTTATCTACTTGACTATGAATAAACCAGCTGCGGTAGCATTACAACTAGTTTTTTAACTGGCAAGAAGTCAGACTATGCATTTATAGACTTCCTTAAGAGAATAAAGAGGTAATGATCTATATGAGGCAGTGTCGTTGTTATAGTATCTTATTATTTGGTTATAGTTACTGTTAGATAAAAATATTATGGGAGATGTGAGCTAATAAGAACTTATATTATATATGAAATCCTTCTGCATGTAACCACTATCTCTTCCAGTATTAAAACAATTAAAATGACAACTCACATGTCGAAATCTATCAAGACGTATAAGTGATGACGCATGACAAATTAACATCATACAAACTCGATAAACACAACCCTCCGGTTTGTACGCTCAGATAACAATTTGCTCTACTTAGATTATTTGAATGGAGTAGCTTCGAAGTAAAGTAAATTCCTCTCGTTTATAACTAAGCAACGAAGTGGTACATTTAAATAGTTCTCAAATAAAACAGGAATAAATCAAGTGACTAAGTAATGAAACTGTAATATATTTACTTTTACTTTCATTTTTACGATATCTATGTAGAAGATACTAAAGGTGTATTAAAATTAAAACAATTTAATTTATTGCTAAAACCGTGGTTTTAGTACTGGTTGTTGGTCAGTCAGTCAGGATCTCTAACCACTAGACCTGTTGGTCTAGTGGTTAGAGATCCTGACTGCTAAGGGACCCTTTTCCACGCAGGAAAAATAGAAGACGAGTATTTTTTATTTTTTTTTGTGTTTGGGTGGAATTTATCTATAATATGTATGTATTTAGAAAAATATAAGTATGTTTCTCAGCCGTCTGCTTACCATGGTAAAAGCTCTGCTTAGTTTGGGATCATAAGGCCTCGAGTAAGATATTTTATAGTGGTAGAGCCATGCTTGCTTAAGCACGAATGGGCCGGCTCGACCGGTGCGATACCACGGCCTCACAGAAAAACGGTTGTGAAGTAACGCTTGCGTTGCATTTCCCCGAAATGAGTGAGGTCTCCGGAGGCCCAAAATCCCCCACCCCCTAATGATAGCGCTGTTAACGAAAAGGATACCCCAGGGGGTACCAGCGCTAGCGTTGGAGAATCCCCCCCTGGACGTCCACTCTCAGTATGGATTATGCCTGAGCGTGGACGCCCAGGCTGCCCCTCGTACTCTGGGGGGGGCTCAACTGCGCTCTCAAAATCTGCTCGGGGCAAGAGAAGGCGTACCATGGCACCCCCTGTCATGTTTACCGTAGATTTTTGCTACATTAGGGGCTTACATTCGAACCTCGACACTGTCCACCACCACCTTGAGACAACAAAGCCGGCCTTGCTCTTTTTAACCGAGACGCAGATATCATCTCCAGCGGACACATCCTACCTCTGATACCCTGGGTACGGACTGGAACACTCCTTTGTTCCTAAGGCTGGTGTATGCGTGTACGTTAGAGATGATATCACTTCTCGCCGCCTCGGCAATCTTGAAGGTAGGGACCTCTCCATTTTATGGCTACGTGTAGACTGCGACGACCATCCCCGCATCTACCTATGCCTCTACAGGTCCCATAGCGGTGATGCCGAAACGGACCGACTCATCGACCACGTCCAAATGGCTACAGACTCAGTGCTCCAGCAGGTCCCATCCGCAGAGATCGTGATTCTTGGCGACTTTAACGCCCATCACGCCGAATGGCTTGGTTCGCGCAAAACCGATCATGCGGGAAGATCTGTTCACGATTTCGCCTTGGCATATGGCTTGACGCAGCTGGTAGCAACGCCTACGCGAATCCCAGATGCAGAAAGCCACGTGCCTTCACTGTTGGATCTTCTGCTGACCTCACATCCTGACGGCTACAAAGTATCCGTTGAGGCCCCTCTTGGCTCTTCGGACCATTGCCTGATTAGGAGTATGGTGCCACTCGTTCACTCGCTGCGGCCGCGTGTTACAGGCAGTCGCCGCGTATGGCACTATAGGTCAGCAGACTGGGATGGAATGAGAACATTCTTTGCATCCTACCCATGGAGGCAGGTTTGCTTCTCGCCGGATGATCCCAATGTCGTTGCTGACTCTGTCGCGGATGTTGTGCTTCAGGGTATGGAACTTTTCATTCCATTCTCCCTGATTCCCACAGGTGACAAGTCCCAGCCTTGGTTTGGTCGAACCTGCAAAGCGGCGTCCCGCCGAAAGCAGGAATGTTACCAAGCATGGGCTAATGCAGCGACAGCACGGGATGTAAAGACCAGCACATTAAAGAAGCAATTTAACTTTGCCTCCAGGTCCCTCAAAAGAGTAATTGCTGGGGCGAAGTCGGCTCACATCGGCAGAATTGGCGAGAGACTAGTTAGTCTCCCCTCCGGAACTCGTGCATTCTGGTCTCTTGCCAAAGCTGTCCAGGGGAACTTTTGTAAGCCATCCCTTCCACCTCTGCACATAGGAGATAATTCGTTGGCCCACGACGCTAAAGAAAAAGCCGATCTTCTGGGCAAACTCTTTGCGTCCAACTCGACCCTGGACGACGGGGGAAACGCACCGCCGACCATACCGCAGTGCGAGACCCGCATGCCGGAAGTCCGGTTTACACAAAGGGCAGTGCGTAAAGCGCTTCTTTCCCTCGACGTTCATAAGTCGAGTGGGCCCGATAGAATCTCTCCTATCGTGCTGAAGACGTGTGCTCCAGAGTTAGCACCGGTTTTAACGCGCTTTATCGGCTTTCCTACTCTCTTGGCGTAGTCCCGAACTCATGGAAGACAGCTCTAGTGCACCCAATCCCTAAAAAAGGAGATCGCTCGGATCCGTCCAACTACAGACCCATAGCCATCACCTCCTTGTTCTCCAAGATAATGGAATCCATTGTTAACTGCCAGCTCCTCCGGTACTTAGAAGACCACCAGCTCCTCAATGATCGACAATACGGCTTCCGTCGGGGTCGTTCAGCTGGTGATCTTCTCGTATACTTGACTCACCGGTGGGCACAGGCGATCGAGACCAAGGGGGAAGCGTTGGCCGTTAGTTTGGACGTGGCGAAGGCCTTCGATCGGGTCTGGCACAAAGCGCTCCTTGCGAAGCTTCCTTCCTATGGGCTTCCCGAGAAACTGTGCAATTGGCTCACCAGTTTTCTTACAGACAGAAGCATCAAGGTCGTTGTTGACGGTGCATGCTCCGACTCCAAGTCTGTTAATTCTGGTGTCCCACAAGGCTGTGTGCTATCACCCACGCTGTTTCTTCTGCATATCCACGACATGCTGCAGATTAGCAGCATCCATTGCTATGCAGATGATAGCACGAGTGATGCCCTTTACACCGGCCGCGCTAACATTTCTCGGGTAAACGTCATCGAAAGCCGATCCAAACTTGTGTCTGAAATCGAAACTTCTTTATCAAAAGTTTCAGATTGGGGTCGACTTAACCTAGTCCAATTTAACCCCACGAAGACACAGGTTTGCGCGTTCACCGCTAAAAAGATGCCATTGGTCGTATCACCTCAATTTGAGAGCACTTCCCTAACTGCATCAGCCAGTATCGGAATCCTTGGCGTCGATATATCAAGCGAAGTCCAGTTTCGCGGTCACTTAGAGAGTAAGGCCATATTAGCCTCGAAGAAGCTTGGTGTGCTAAACAGATCGAGACAGTATTTTACTCCGGCCCACCGCCTGCAACTTTAAAAGGCGCAGGTTCGGCCGCACATGGAATACTGTTCTCATCTCTATACAGGTGCACCCCAGTACCAACTTCTGCCTCTTGACCGCATTCAACGGAGAGCGACTCGCATCATCGACTGCCAAGATATTTCTGATCGACTTGACACCTTGGCGTTGCGTAGAGACGTAGCTTCACTCTGCATCCTCTATCGCTTGTATCATGGGAAGTGTTCAGAGGAATTGTTCGGACTTATACCGGCTGCTGGTTTCCGCCATCGTCCTACGCGACAAAATATCCATCCCCATCACCTGGACGATTGGCACTCCACCACTGTGCGCTTCTCCTCGCACAACCAGCTTATGGAACAAATTGTCGCCTGCCGTATTTCCGAACCGATACGACCTTCAAACCTTCAAGAAGAGAGCGTACCTCTATCTAAAAGGCCGGCAACGCACTTGTGACTCTTGAGTTGCGGGTGTCCATGGGCAGCGGTAGTCACTTCCCATCAGGTGACCCGTCTGCTCGTTTGCCCCCTATCGCATAAAAAAAAAAAAAAAAAGATATTTGAAAAATTGGTTTACCCCTAAATGTCTCTATGTATGTTGTTAACATTTCTCTTCGACCAGTTTTTTTTTGTGGGTTTTGCTTTTAAAGAGCTTTATTGATTTTATCACAAATTATAATAATAACTGCAAAATAATATACTACTTACTGATGGTAATTGCTTGTGAGGCCGTTGATGTATTCCACCCATGTGTACAACAGTTGGAGGAACAGGCCTTATGCTTTCAAAAAGGGGATGCACATTCAAAAACAACATATCTACATTGTTGTTTAATTCATCCGGAGACGGTACACTATTTCCGAAGTGTTTTTTGAGCAAGTTATGTTCCAATTGTTTATTATTTGCGATATTCTCTACTTTGTAATTATTATACAACTCTTTGATCTTCTCCCACATTGTTAAATTATTAAGTCTTTGGCGTGTCATAGCTGGGTATAATAATGGATGCACGGGAGCACCTATAGTTTGGTAGTTATCAAATGCTGCACCAGATGAGCTGACCTGGATTACTGGTGCTTTATATATGTGTGAAAATACTAGTGCAGGTCGTACTGCCGCTTCTGTTAATATCAAATCAAACTTTTGATTTTTATCTTCAAGCATTTTCTTCACTTCTTTATCTTTTAGCTGGGCATCAAATATCATAATCAAGGTATTCAGACCTTTTTGCAATTGAGAATACAAAGCGTTTTCCTCAAATTGGGAAGTTTTTATAAATTTTTCTCTCCATATGTTGTACGATATATTGTGAACATCAATTTCAGTCAGATTTGCAGGTGCTTCTTGGGATGCAAAAGCTGGATCCGGTGTAATGACAACAACATCATGGCCTCGCTTGACTATTTCCTGCGTTAGTCGTCGAAATACCACTTGATGGCTTATAGATGGGAATGGGAACACACCGAGTATTCTAAACGCATCAGTTAAACTCACAGCTAGAAAATACCATGCAACTACATTGAATAATACTGACATTTTAGTACCGATCTCTCTGAATAGTAAGTGACCATCATTCTCAGTTGTTTGTTTATATATAACGATATAAAGTTAGGTCATTAATAAACACTGTATAACGTTTACAACTTCACGTGATATTGTAATCCATTTATCATTATAAACAGGACCGACTGTCTTAATGTGCTATAAGCTCGAAGTTCAAGGACGGCTTGTACAATTTTTATTTTATAGTAGTAAGTAAGTGTATTTCTTTGTGGATCTGCCTAACATCTTTTAACAGAACTATTCCTGTTAATTTAACAATTCAAAGACACGTTCCTACAAATTTTATAAATGCGAAAGTAAGTTTGTTTGTGACGTTTTCAATCCTTAACTATACTATCGATCATAATGAAATCGTACTACTTGTATGGAAACGAAATTCATATCTATTGCCATGCCTAAGCTCCAAAGCAGCAGCAGAGAGAGATAGAGACAGCACAGAACATGGCAGAAAACCTAAAATAGCTATAGCATATAGTTAGCATAATAGTGATTTGGAGTTAATACTTAATTATTCGAACGGGTTCAGTTTAACAGTCAATATACTTTTATCGTTTCATATTTTTTTTTTACCAAAAAGGACAAAAACGTTACTAGTACAGATTTTGGAATTCCGTAGTCGATCATGGTGATGTTAGCTATCTGGTTTGAACGCAGATCTACTCATGAAACTATATCTCCTTCTCAACAAACAGCGTCGATTATGCGTATATAGATTTTCATTGTACACTTCCCACCACGTCCGTCTTCTGTATCACCCAAAGACTGAATGGTAGAAAATATCAACTACCCACCGAATACGATATATTTGCAACAAGTATTATAAAATAAAATAAATAAATGAAATTTTATCCAGCAAAAATGGTTCCCGGGCAATTTCATGCACATATTTTGCAAAAAACGGTTGTAAAAACTTTGGTTTTATACAGTGACATCATATTCATGTCTAACTTGTCAACGAATCCCTCCTTCTGTACTTATTAATATGATAAAAGCGAATTTAGGTTTGTAAGATCTAAGATATCCCGAGCAGATCTCGCGATATCTTAGATCTAACAAACCTATTTCATCCGGGAAAAAAATGTTGAAGTTATCTCGCTTAAAATGATTACATACTGATTATTCAGCCGACCGATGACAACATTAAGTTACCAACTAACGAAATACTTGTAAGAACTTTTTTTTCCTTTTTTTTTCTTGACGGGGTGGAAGATCCTCATGGATATCCTTCCTCCATGGGGTGGGGGGAAGGGTTATTTACCGACTAAAAACCACCCCGGTGTTCTTCTGCTTACCTATAATCAGGGAGCGAGAATCGCCGTTGGATTCTTTTGCTGCCTCTGACCGGCACTGAGCCGTCTTACCCAAGACGGGTCCCGTCCCCGCTGTGACCCTTTCCCTTGGGTCACAGTACTCTGAGAGACAAACGAAACACTGTGCGTTGCCTCTCGGGCCTGTATCTGTTCGGACGACGAACTCCCCAAAGTTTCATCGCCCGCAGGCCACTTCCTAGGGTGGCCAGAGATCAGTGAATACCCTCCGGCGCCCGGTACGTATTATGCGGACAGAGACAGTTGGCTTGCGCTCCCTCTACCATTACACCGCTTCCTTTGAGGACATCACTTCCTCGTAGAAGGAAGCGACGACGTTTCATGCACTTTCGCTCCGGACCATGGACAGAACCACGATCGGGAGCGAAAGACTATCCGCAAGACCGACTGCCGCCACGAAATCACGGCGCTGGCTGACGGCCCAAGTGTATGAAGCGCCGTGTCAATGGGGCAGCCATCGCAATGGTATGCCCGTGACATCGGCTCCAAACCAATCTGACACAGGTACTTGCCGAAGCAACCATGTCCTGAAAGCACCTGTGTCACCGAGGTGAGGGCTCCATGTCCTCTCTACAGCCACTCTCTTAGGACGGGTTTTTATCACCGCTACAGCATCGTGCCCTGCACTGGGTCGCGCGTGGGAGACACAGGCAGTTCTCCCCTATCTAGTGCATTGCTGAGCAGTAGTGCAAGGAGTACTGCATCTATATCCCAGAACTTGTTACATCCATATCTAACACTAATAAGTCAACTAATATTGAATAAATTAAAGCACATTGGTAGTTTGAACATTCTTTTTGATTCAACTTGTGGGAGACGTCATTTCGAGACAACTCTAATGTTTCAACGCAACTAAGTCAGCGCTATTGCGCACAAATTGTAATAAGATATTAAGTGTTATCTTTGTCTAAACGACCTTTACACTCTCTACACTCAAGATTAGATATCACTATATAAAATAACAATGTGATCATGTGCTAAACTGGCTCAAGTATTTTTTTAGCTAGAAGAAGTTTTTACTCTGGTCAATGACTAATCAATTAACGCTTTAAATGCACTTGATGATTCTTGGTTAATAGTATCAATATTAAATAAAGCTGAACACATGACTTCACTAATAATCCATTGTTGTCAAAACTATCACTAATTGACCATGGAGGGCTACAACATAGTTACTAGCAGAGAACCTGACAGACTGAATGACTACAGCAGCATATCCTTCCGATCCGAATGTTCGTAAATAATTAAACATATTTGTAAAGCCAATGTCGATACAAGGAAATAGTATTTTAGTTGCCGAAAAGTACAACTACACTACAAATTCATTTGACCAGCTCAAAACTTTTAAATTAAACTTGCACTAAAACGTTAGCCACATACGAAATTGACTGACGAACGTTGACTGCCCGAATGGCGTAACCGTTTAAGTGGTCACCTCGCCAATACGCTAGTGCGCCGAGTGTTGTGGGTTGGGACAACACTTTGTGTAATAGTCAAATTGTTGTTCTGAGTCTGGGTGTCATCATCATTCCCGAAAAAAATATATAATTATATTAATACAAAAAAAAAACATTTCAATGCTAATATCAACATTTTTTTTAATGTTGATTTGATGATAAAATCACCAAATAATGATAAAATCAATATAATGGTAAAATCAACATTTGTATAATGTTGATTTGATGATGAAATCATCAAATAATGACAAAATTAATATAATAATAAAATCAACATTTGTATAATGTTGATTTTATCATAGAATTATTTTTTGTATTAAAATTATTATTATTTTTTTCTATAGAAAGATAAAAATAAGTATAATTGAAAGTTCTCTCGAAACTATCTCTACAACTTCATACGCCGTCATATATGTTGCTAAGGTTACTCATATTTCAGTACTTCTTAACCGGTTGCACAAGAGGCAAGTAAATTAATCACTCTATTATCGAATGTCAACCCTTATCAAAGAAAACTAAGTCTGGAATCACCTGTTATTGACAGAAGCAAGCGAATAGGTATTTACTAATCGCTTTCGTTTATACTAGGTTTTTGATTCAATTTCTTGTAAAATGTAAGGGGGGTACAAAGATTTATTTTATACAAATGTTATATAATAAGGGTGTTGTCATATGTTCTTAAGCTTTAAAACCAATAGGTTTAGAACAATAAAATCTTGATCCAGTCAATTTAGACATCCGAGGGTACAAATATTCGCAATCAGCTCAAAGTTGGTAGGATTGTTGAAAACACCATCAGATATGAAATCTGAGAAGTTCTAATCGATCCGATACCTGGAAAAAACAAAATTAATTGGGGTCAAAGGTCACAAAAACGGATTTTTCGTGATTTGGAGATTTTGAGATTTGGTCTCAGAGTTACTGTGTATTTGATAGCTATAAAGATTTTTCGAAAAATATTGAAGCCGCAGAAAACGTCGTAGAATTTAATTTTATTTGATCAATCTATGACAGTTCCTACCAGTCAACAGAAATTTCTTACAAATATTCACAACAAATCTCGGTTCATTTCAATGCTGGAAGAAAAGTTTATTCCTGAAAATATATTGGTAAAACAAGCTAATAATGATTCTGATGTAATGATAATTGAAACAGCAATAGAGCAGTTCAATTTAACAATTACAGCTATTGTTAGTTGTTATAGGTGAAGACATAGACTTATTCGTATTACTCATTGCTTGAACTTCAATCGAAAAATACTATATTTTTTTAAACCTGGAAAAGCTCATCATCAACGGAAATATATATATCGAAAAGTTTATCTACTTTTCAAAGTGTCAAAATCATGTACTACTTTCATACGCAATAACGGGCTGTGAAACGACATCTGCATTTTAGGAGGGGTAAAACAACAGTTTTTAAAATGTTTGACAAACAAAATTTAGTTCAATGTGCTGAAGTTTTTAAGAAGAGTATTTCAATTCCACAAGAAATTATCACCAACGGCATTCATTATTTATCATTCTCAATCATTATGTATTATATGTAGTATATTAAAAAAGTAAAGTAAAATAAAATAATATCAGATAGGTTTCGATATCATGTTTCGTTAAAATTACTAGAAATAAAAAACAAGTGCAATTAGCTTGTCTTCCTCACTCTTCCTATTATTATTGAGGAAATTTACTTGTACCCAGGATGAAGAAGAAGGACAAGGAGAACAAGAAGAATAAGAACCACATGGAGAATAGGAAGAATATTTAGCGACTTTCATCATTTTTAACCCTTGCCAATATATTTTATTTTTCAATAGTTTCAAATTAAAAAGAGTCACAAGAGTATTTAGCGCATTTTTATAACGTATGCAGCTTATGACTTTTACAATTATTCCAACTTTTTGAATCGTTATACCTTAGAAACGGTGGCTCTTAGGAAGAAAAGTACTTATACTTTTTTATAGATGATTATTTTATCTATAATTTTTGTTTGAACTAATTTTATGATAAAACTTACCGTATTTATGAAAATCACGAAAAACCCGTTTTTGTGACATTTGACCCCGAGTAATTTTTTTCCAGGTATCGGATCGACGATTACTTTTTAGATTTTATTTATGATGGTGTTTTGAACAATCCTACTAACTTTGCGCTGGGTGCGAATTGTGCCTTTACTCCCACCTTTTTTTCCAATTTTAAATAGTCCTGTGTGTACGGTTATTTAAGATATATAAAAAATAAACACTATGCAATCATCTTTTAGACTATACGTGTTTATACTGTAGTAGTGGATTTAGATATAATCGCATTTACTCTAAAATTAAATACAAATGTATTTTTATTTTTTATTTTTTTCCTTGGAAGGGTATAATGACCTAAACTGTAGGAGGATAATATGTAAATAAAAAAGTATTCAATAATTGAGTAGGTAATAAAAATGAGTAGGTACTTAATTACACTTAAGGTCACGATCACTATAATTCACAAGATCACACATCATCATCGTGTTATAAAAAAAGTGATTATTTATAGTATAAGATTTTTTTTACGTTAATATTTTACCCAAATCTTAGTCAATCAATAACTGGCTTGTAATAGGTTTGTATAATATTATGTAATAATATTCTAAGTCAAAGTAAAGCGCTATCTATTTTACTGACCTTGAGTAAGCAAAATTATATGTGACAACATTCTGATTACTCATGTTCAATAATTTTGGCGAAATAGACATAAGTTTTTAATTACTGTATTATTACGCTATTATCAATACAGAATTCAAGGTTGGTTATAATCATCTCGCAAACAAGTTTGATAAGGTGTAGTTATTTCAAGGTTTATGATCTTGAACGTATAAATTTTTAACAAAGTTCGTATTATCATCATCATCGTTGTTTATTAGTGGAGGTGGGATTTTCTAACAATCAATCATTCTTTGTGTTTGGTAAGACCGACAGATGGACTTATGTTGCATTCCCTCCAGAAAGCCTAAAAAATTATAAGTACTTTCATTAAGAACTTGAAATTATGGGCTTTATTTTTAATTCAACAAATTTTTAATTCTGTCAATATATGTCGATTGGAGGGAAATGTAAATCAGAATAAAAAAAGTCTTTGAATGACAATTGTCAAATTTAAATGCTTATTTCAAATTGTTCTTGAGGCTACCCTTGGTATAGAACACATAAACGAGTGCAACATTCTATTTTACAAGACCCAATTTTTTTCATAAGAAAAGCCTTATTAATTTTTTAAAGCTTTCTTATGTTTGTTAATAACTCAAGGAATATAAAAATGGATTTTATTAAAAAAGACTTGAATTGAAAGAATTAACATATTATTCATACATAAACTCACGCCTAGTTTCTTGAATTTTTCACATTTTACAAACCATAATTTACTAAAACTTAAATAAAAGGGGCATATTGCTGCTACCGGACACTATATGTATACTGTTTGATAGGTAGACATAACTGTCCGATTCCATAGTCACTCTTTACGACATCCACGGGAAGATATTTATATATCAAATAACAATAAATAAAGTAAATTACTGTATATTCTGATAACACTTACAGTTAACATCCAGTTTATATGTTGAGCTAAGTGTTTAAGCCACCTGCCAGCTTATTTGATCCATTTCTTTTTTAAACAAATTAAATCTTCATTTGTGACTGTGTGTGTGTGTATCTTCCTACAATGTCCCAGCTTACTGACATCCAAGCGGCTCAGAGCAGTCTAGAGGAAAGTTTCTCCAGGAGGATGGCTCAGCTGGAGGCTCAACTGCATACCGGAGGTAATGCAAAGGAAACAGTTGCCCGCGTCTCGGAGGAGTTTAGAACATTCCGGGAGCTGATGTTCAACATGCTGGGTCTGCTTCGTAAGCAAATTAGCGAGTGTGTCAAAATGTTGGATGTCATGGAGACTCGCCATAGACGTAAGGCACTTATCGTTCTAGGAGTGCCTGAAGCAATTAAGGAGGACTGCACCAAGACCTTGTTGGATGTGTTTGACCAGAGGATGGGTCTTAAAGATGTTACAGTGTCTAGCATCAAGATCTGTCACCGCATAGGCACTCCATCCAAAGAACGTCGACGTCCAGTGCTGGTTCGGTTTTCTTCAGCGGAGGTTCGGGCTGAAGTCTGGAAAGCGAAGACGAAACTGAAGGGGTCTGGTTTTACCGTCAGAGAGTTCCTCACTAAAACTCGACAGACAACTTTCAGTATGGCTCGACAACATTTCGGCGTGGCTGCCTGCTGGACGCAGGAAGGCATTATAATCGTCAAACCGACAGGCGATAGTCGCTACAAGATAACATCCCCGGACGAACTGGAACCTCTCATGGCTAGATACCCCAAGACGACATCACCAGTCAAGACGATTTCGAGTGCAGTCACCAAAAACACGCGGAGATAATAACCATCTTGCACTGCTCCGATATTTTGTTTAGACACATATTTAATTTGTTATTTCTAAACACGAACACGCAAGGTTTTTGTACTGTTTTGTTTGTTTACATCGCAGGGTCTCAATTCTATTAACAACATGACAACACTTGTCATCTGTCATTAAGTCAGGACTTTTTTTGTCATTCGAGTACGTTCGGAAACGTTATGCAGTATGACAAGAATACTTTTAATTATTTTCTTTTCAACTGAATTTAAATTTTGTTCTCCCTATTTTTTTTTTATTCTTTTTTGTTTACAGTTCAATGTTACTCCCTGTTTACCTTATTTGACACATTTTATATTTTTATCACAAATTCTTATCACAAACCGATCGTTGCTTGTTTAACTATTGGTGCAATAATTTTGTGTGTGTGTGTGTCTGCTGGTGGGTGGTGTAGAAATACGTTATACCAACTTCTGCTTGTCATAAAGGTAACATTTTTTTTTTTCTTTTTAGAATATTATTATATAATATTATATTTGTATATATCCATTTTATAATTTGTATTGTATTTGTTAGGTTATATATACACTTATGAGCGATGATGCTGACATATACTTTTCTGCCGAAGACTCGTTAGATGATGCTAGTTATAGTTCCTTGACTGAAACTTTGGGTGACCAATTACGACAAACATTCTCCGTTCAGTCTTGTCCTTCTTTAAATGTTTGCCATATAAATGCCCAAAGCGTACCAAGTCACTTCAGCGAACTAGACGCAACTTTCTCTGACAATAACGTTCATGCCATCCTGATTTCGGAGACTTGGCTCAAGCCTCACCTACCCTCCACCTCCTACCCTCTCTCAGACTTTGTACTTATACGTAATGACCGTTTAGACAGAAGGGGTGGCGGTGTCGCCATCTATCTGCGTAGTTTCCTATCCTACAAAATTCTCGCCTCTTCCTCCTCTGATCTTTCCAGTTGCGCAGAATACCTATTCCTCGAGGTTTGTGTCAAGGGAGTCAACGTTGTTCTAGGTGTAGTCTACTGCCCCCCATCTGTTAACTACTTCTCTAGTCTGGAAACAGTACTAGAATCTTTAGGGTCGGAATACTCACATCACATCATCATGGGAGATTTCAACACTGACCTCCTAGCCCCAAACTCTCCTCGTACACGCAATCTCCTTCAAATCATTCAAGCCACCAACCTTCACATACTACCTCTTCAAGCCACTCATCACAATTTAGACTACCAGGATACCTGGCTAGATCTAATGTTCACATCTGCCCCACACCTTGTCTCTTCCCACGGACAACTCCCTGCTCCTGGCTTTTCCCATCATGACTTAATCTTCCTTTCCTACATCCTGAAACCTCCCAAACCTCCTCCTAAATTTCTACAAATTCGCAGTTTCCGTCAGATAAATGTCGAGAAATTACACGAAGATGCTGCTAAATTAGATTGGGTGGATATGGCAGCTGCTACTGACGTGAATGACAAAGTGCATATTTTTAATGACACTATTGTCAAATTTTACGACAATCACGCCCCTATTAAGAGAGTAAAATTAAAACGTGCCCCTGCACCTTGGATGACGGAGGAGGTCCGAAGTGCCATGAGACGAAGGGATCAGTCCTTTCTTCGCTTCAGGAGGGATCGCTGCGAGGACAAGTGGACCTTATATAAGGCTGCAAGGAATCGATGCAATCAGGTGATACGCAACACTAAACGCCGACATATACTTCAAAACATAGAGTCTTCTTCTTCATCCAATATTTGGAAATTTCTTAATACACTAGGAATAGGTAAGCGACAGCATCAAGTTTTCAACAATAAAATTGGTTTGAACGATATCAACCGTCACTTCTCATCCACAACTGAAATGGATCCTCACACTAAGTGTCGAACGCTACATTATGTATCTGGTCTTGCCAGTCCCACTACTGACTCTTTTGAATTTTCTCCAGTGTCTCCTGATGAAACCAAGAAGATTATCCTATCTATCCGTTCAAATGCTGTGGGATGTGATGGCATCAGCCGTCGCATGATTACCACCATCCTTGATTGTATTCTCCCTGTAATTACTCACATTGTCAACTTCTCTCTCGATTCCGGTACTTTCCCCTCATTATGGCGTAAGGCTTACATCATTCCTCTTCCAAAAAACAGTAGCCCTTCACTTCCTGAACATTTTCGACCTATTTCTATTCTTCCCTTCCTCTCTAAAGTCCTCGAGGCCTGTGTATATAAACAATTCTCACAGTTTGTATACAGAAACCAACTTTTAAGCCCTCTGCAATCAGGCTTCAGGCCCGGACACAGCACAATTACCTCCCTCCTTAAAGTGACTGGCGATATTAGGAAAGGTATGGAAGACACCAAAGTAACTGTTTTAGTATTAGTCGATTTTTCTAACGCCTTTAATACCGTCAGTCACGAAATCCTGTTATCTATCCTCGCATATCTTGGGGTGTCTTCTGAGACACTGGAATGGTTCTCCACTTATCTTCGGGGACGACAGCAATGTGCTCGTGTTGATGACTTATCATCAAGTTGGTGCGACCTTTACGCTGGCGTCCCTCAAGGCGGAATTTTATCTCCTCTCTTATTTTCAATATTTATTAACCTCATAACTCAACATCTTCAGTGTGCGTATCACTTGTATGCCGATGATCTGCAGCTGTATTCACAGGCAAGGGTGGAGGACGTAACGCAGGCTATTGATGGGGTCAACAGGGACCTGGAGCTCATAAAGTCCTGGTCAATGAGATTTGGACTGTCTGTTAATCCAACCAAATGCCAGGCTATCATAGTGGGCAGTAAACGTTTAATGAGCAGATTGGATAGCGCCTCGATCCCACCAATTTTATTCAATGGATTAGTTATTCCATACAGCCCTGCAGTAAAAGACCTCGGTTTACTTATCGACTCAACCCTCGATTGGCGAGCTCACGTAACTAGCGTGAGCCAGAAAGTAACTGGAAGCCTGCGAACATTATATCGTCTCAAAAACTTCCTGCCTCCTAAAACTAAAATCACACTTATGCAATCCTTAATAGTTCCTATTATCGACTATGGTGATGTGTGTTACTTCGACCTGAATGCAGATCTCCTCAATAAACTAGACCGTCTTCTTAATAACTGCATTCGATTCATTTTCAATCTTCGTAAGTATGACCATGTGTCTACTTTTCGTTCCCAGTTAAAATGGCTACCTATTCGCCAACGGCGCAATCAGCGAGCACTTACCTTTCTATTTTCATTTCTCAACTCACCCTTCTTACCTACCTACCTTGCTCCGTATTTCCGATACCTGTGCTCTAACCACGATAGAAATCTCCGCTCAGTTAATAATCTGCTTCTCTCATGTCCCTCTCACAACTCCGACTTCGTGAACTGTTCGTTCTTTGTTCAAGCAGTACTACTTTGGAATGCGCTCCCGCTCGAAGTCAGGATGTCCACCAACCGATTTACATTCAAAAAGAAGGTACATGATCTCTTTCTCAGTGAACTGGCAGAACTTTCGAATCCATAGAAGTTACTGATAAGTGTATAAATATAATATTTATGTGTATGGAAATATATAGTTATATTTATTTATGTATGTTTGTTTATATATATATATATATGTTTAAAAATAATAATATAGTGAACTATTAACATTTTAACTGACTATTTAATATGTAACCTCTGTGCACCTACCTTTAAAGATATCTACACCACCCAAAGGTTGACTGGAAGAGAATGCCCTGGGCATTAAGTCCGCCGATGTACAAACTTAGTGCATAAAGTTTATAAATAAATAAATAAATATTAAGTGGCTCTATTTATTTGTATTCGTGGAAATTGAACCCACGACATCTGGCTCAGCTAAGTTAAGGCTCACAGTCAGACTAACAACAAGACTATCAGGCAAGCATTTCAATCACATCTTATGATTGCAAAGCCGCAGTAGCATAATAATATACAGCTGCTTCAGCATTTATAATTGTTCTAGGTGAACGCGTTACTTTACTAGGAATTACCTCTCCACTTCGTTGTATATAAATACAAAGAGAAAGCGAGAGATTAACATTAACATTAACGCAGATTAGAGTTTTTTCAGTGTTTGATAATCGTTTGCACAGCGTGGACAGGGCTAAATAAATGTGTGCTACACGTTATCTGCAGTCTGCAGAGGCGTGCGCACGATTTCAATAACACTGTTGTGGCATACGCCACGTTTAGTGCGTTTATCATGAAAACCAAGCGACCTTTTAAATTGCCAAGCCAGTTCGTCGGCGATCCAACCGATTTGAAATTTTACCCCAATAGACTCGCAGGATCGGTGACAGGACAATCCGCTATTGTTTAGATTAACCTGATGGTTTAGTCGTTGATGATCGTAACTATTGAATCAGAGGTGGCAAACAGGTAAAAACCAGGAAAAATAATTGTGTGATGAGCATGATTTTTTTAGGCTATGTATATATCATTAAAATATGTATGTATTAAATAATAAATTTCTACAGGCCCAGCCTAGTTTGTCATCAGAAACTTTACAGACAGCCTTGCATTATAATATATAATATTATTGAATTATTGGTATTGGATTATTAAATTTACATGTAACACTTTCTTTTGAACAGTCTTTTATTCGCTATATGTCATTTGATAACCCGGTTGTAAAGATTTGTCGACTGTTAAATACAATTAATAAATATAATAACTATAAAATTAATACATATTCAAACCTTATTATTTAAAAGTTTCCGCATATACGTCCACTGACTTGAGGTGACGAAACACCATAAGGCAATGAAAATAAATCAATTTTTATTTTGTAAACACAACCAGAACAAAGACAACAATTGGTTTATGTAGTAACGTCACTCTTTGACTTGTAATCGAAATAATTATAAAAGCTAAACACTATGCATTGAAAATAAAAATATGGTCACTTGAATTGCTGAACTTGATAAAAATAAAAGGCACAATAGATCTGTATCAAGATGTGACAAGTATTTTTTTTTTCTATTAAGTTACCGCAATCAGTAGTATTACATTATACAGTATAATTTGATTAAACGCTTTTTCTTATCATAACTTGTCATTTTCAACGTAAGTAATACTTTTGGCAAATATCTATACTTCGTATATATCTATGCTTCGTAATACAAAGATAGAAGTTACTTAAGAAATGCACACTCTTTATCGAGTGTGATAATTATTTGAGTTTACTTTAATGATTGGCCCATAATCGCATGAAGTCACGAAGATAATTTGGTCGAATACTTTAAATCCGAATTTGCCTTCGACAGAATTTATCCAACTTTTGACCGACTTTTTTCTATTCTCTTTTACTCTCTACTATTAAGAATCTAGTACAGTCTGAAACTCTGATGCCAAAGCATGTTCTGGATGAAAAAAAATACTTACATATTTCAAAAAAACAAAAAGTATTTAGAATATGTCGTATGTATGGCAACACTGTTTTTATTTTTAATAAAAATATAAATTGTATCAGTTGGGTTTAGGAAAGGATTCTGACTATTAGATTACATTACATTCTGTAGTAATGGTAAGTGGAATAGAAAAATACACTTAGATACATGAACCCTGAAGACATACCACTCCTTATAAAATGGTTTCTTCATAAATTTTGTCTGTTTTTGTTCACGACACTGCGCACGAACGTTGAATTTTCGGAATTTCTTAATAAATTTGTCTTTAGTTTTATGATGCTTCGATAACATAAGTGAATCATTGTATTTTACATTCGACACATCTTTGCTACCCGTTTTATCAAATGACATGTAGTTAAAAAAAAAATTACACCAAAACACAGCATTTATTACACATAAATTGAATAACCCAATACTTACATATCAATAATAGAATAAAATATTGTACAATGTAAGGCTGTCTGCGATATTTATGTGAAGTTAGTTATATATTACGTACATATTTTAGATGAAATAGATGAATTACACATAAACTAAACTAAAAAAAATGTAATCATCGATCCTGCGAGTTAAGGGGATAAAATATGCAACTGTTTGATCGCCGACGAACTGGCTCGGTAATTTAAAAGATCGCTTTGTTTTGAAGATAACACACTAAAAGATCACGAGACATTAACACCGACGACTACCAACGACCTTCTCGTCGATTTTTAAGCACGTGTACATTGATGACAATTATGCGAGCAAGATTGTACTCGTACGTCTGTTGTCGCTTAAATCAGTTTAATGGTGTTTATCAGATTTTGAAATTTTATGAAATCAGACACAAGAGATAATAGGAAACAGTCGCAAAATTCTATTTTCATATCATTTATATCTTTTTGTCCCGTTACTGGGTGATTGTAAATCTATTGAGTGCACAGTGGTAGAGCCATGCTTAGGCAGAAATGGGCCGTCTCGACCGGTGCGATACCACGGCCTCACTGAAAACCGGTTGTCAAGTAACGCTTGCGTTGCATTTCCCCGAAGTGAGTGAGGTTTCTGGAGGCCCAACTTCCCCTCAGCCCCTCATCCGCGTTTGTTTCGTCAGTCCCCGTAAAAAAAATAATAAAAAAAAACATCGCAGTGCCCCACAAATTAAATCGAGGCTGCGTCCTATCTGCTTTATACAACAATCTTATTGTAACACACGCACACGCCCCTGCAGACTGCAGACGATATGTCGTACGCATTTATTTAGCTTTGTCCGCGCTGCTCAAATGATTATCAAACACTTACGCATGACAAACGTCATTATGAAAAATCTCTAATCTGCGTTAATGTTAATGTTATTTTCATTTACATTCAATTTAAATGCGAGTTGGCCTAATTTAAGTACAATGCCATGGAGAGTTAATTCCTATTGAAGTAACGCGTTCACCTAGAACAATTATGAATGTTGAAGCTGCTGTATATTATTATGCTATTGCAGCTTTGAAATTGTAAGACTTGGATGTGATTGAAATGCTGGCCTGATTGTCAAGCGGTTTATCTGACTCTGAGTCCTGAGTTTGATTCCCATCTAGACAAATAAATAGGGCCATTTAATCTCTTCCAGGCAGTTTCATTGCAGTCCGGTGTGTCCGTTTGGAGCAATAGGCCACTTTTATGTAATATTTATTAAATTGTGGTATTTAAATTGAACGCATTTGGGAGGCCTCCACCTTAAAGGAAGCAGGCGTTAGTACTTGTATGAATATATGTCTATTATTTCAAGTCTTTTAAATAAACTTCATTTTAATATTTTGTAAGATATTGCATTTTTTAACAATCAGAAGAAAACTAAAAAAAATAGTAACTTTTTTTTTTAAATAGAATGGTACATTCTTTTATGTGTCCATCAATTTTCCTATTTTATGATGATCATTTAAGACTAGTCTCATCTATAATTTGAAATAAGCTATTTTTTGCAACCGTTTGAATTGCACAGTTATTATTCAATAATTTTTTTTATTCTCATTTAATTTTCTCTATAATCGTTAATTACTGACAAAATTTTGAATTTTGTTGAATTAACAAAAAAAGCCCATAGTTTAAAGTGCTTTGTGAAAGTACCTATATTTTTTTAGGACTTCCTAGACCGAATGCAACATAAATCTATCTGTCCCTCTTGCCACAACAAAGAATGCTTGAAAATACCACCTGGGCCAATAAACAAGACTGACAAACTAACTCACTAACTCACAGCTTAAGATGCTTTGATAAGACGGACTTTGTTAAAAACGTTCAGGATAGAAAGCCTCGAAATGAGTACACCTTAACAACAGTACTTAAGAACTTATGTTTATGTCGCAAAACTGTTAACCAATTATTGAACATGATTCATCAGAATTTTATCACAAATAATTTGCTTACTTATGGTCAGTAAAATAGATAGCGCTTTACTTTGATGCAGTATATTACTACATAACAATATGCAAACCTATTAACTATACGTGCCAGTTATTAACTAACTGAAATTTGGTTTGGTTAAAAAATTCTTACACTATAAATCCTTGCTATTAATCTCATCATTAACAAAAACTTACTGACTTTGTCAACTTCTTATCTGCATTATGGTTTTCAGAAACATTTATAAGCTTCACTTTTTAATAAGTACTTAAACAAATCTTGAAGCTTATTATGTGAGGCAAACAGAAGGTAAATTTTGTACTCTACAATGGTTAGTAGAAAACCTTTCAAGTTTGGCTCATTTGTTTTGTTTCTTCTAAAAAACCGGATACATTTACATTAGCATCACTTTGTTGCAAATACTGCTTTTAGTTTTTTAAGCCATTATACTAGTAGATGCCTAATTAGCATTTTAGTGAGAGAGGGATTAAAAAAACCCGGCTTAAATCCGTTTTGTTGTTTCAATGTTTTTATAAAAACGAACTTCGCACTTCGAAGTCGTTTTTTTTTACTTTTTAGGAAAAAATCCAATTCCAATAATTGAAATAAAACTCGTAAATTTTGCAGAGTACCCTAAACAATTACTTCATTATTAGAGTTTAGAGTTTCTTAGAGTACCATTTTGAGTGAATGAGGGAATGTGTGCATGCATTTCAGATGCAGATCTGCATGAACCTGACCTAGATTTGACTTATTCTGTTATAAAACTGCCTGAACTAAATCACAAGACACGAGCATAAATGTATTTCGTCAATATTTCAATGATACGTTATCACGAAGATGTATAGTCATGGCCTATTCAAAAGTATTAAACAATGAGTGATCGTCACGCAAAGATCTACATTCGACCAAGATTAATAAATTATAGATTGTATTATAGTATCTTAGTATATTTTTATTACAGTCTTTGTTTTTTATGAAATAGGTGGACATACAAAAAGACGATTACGAATTAAGGAGAACTCTTTATTCCCTTTATTTATCTCTAATAGCAAATATATACACGTAGACGTGAACTAATAATCGACATATTGCGTGTATAAAAAGTTATTGAATGCATATAGTCTAGTCGACAAGTTGAAAATGGTACAAAATAGAGATACTGCTCTTAAAATTATGTGCGATAGCTCATTGGATCCGAAATGATGTCTAGAAAAATGTGACAAAAGCGTGTATTACCACATAAAAAGTTATTAACAATTAAAGATGAAAAAAATGGCATTTCGTTTTTTGCCAATATTTAATAAACTATTAATATATAAGAAATTTCAAAAAAAGATTCTGAAAGAGGAGAAAATTTCCAATAAAAAACTCCTAACTGTCGGAACTCTATCTCCATTATTTATAATTTTAATTTATCGCTGAAAATAGGTCTGCGCGTGAAATTTTTAGGATGCACGCGTGGCGTCAAAAGCGAGTACGGCACATTAATTAATTTATTTAAGGTATTGAATATTTTTTTTAATTTGAAAAAAATATGGTGTGTTCTGAACACTATAATTAATTTATTCCCGTTGGAAATTTTACTTAAAGTTAATTTTTCAACAAGTTAAACAATTGTTAACTAACAAAATTTTCTCGAACTACCGTCTTAATTGTAAGTGAAAAAAAATGTTTAAATAATGGTCGAAAAAAATTTTCGCTTCGTAGAGCCTTTCTTACATACATACTTAACAAGATCGTGCGATAAAAGTTAAAAAAATATTTATACTTTGTTTATAACAATTTTTTAAACTTAAATAAATACTGTTAAAATGCAAACAAGTGTTTGAAGATGAATAAAAATCTACAATGACTTTCTATAAAAGTGGAAAAAAATCCTAACACATGATTCATTTTAACAAGTGTATTGATTTAAAAAATTGGCAATATAGAATAACAACCATTATTTCACCACATTGTTTAACTGTGGCCATGGCGCATTGAACTACGTATAAGCCTAGTCGATTCTTAGGAAAGGCAGTTCAGATCCAGCGTTCTAATTCGACTTCTGTGAATGTTTCCCAAAAATTCACTAATTACCTTAGATAAAATAACGTTCCATCGCTGGCGTACGTCTATTTAAACTCTAATAACCAAACAACACAGTCACAATCATATGAATCAACACTAGATGACTCTACTAGTAGCTTGCCACACAACGCGGATGGCTAACACGAAGTATTAAAATTGAAGAACCAGATATATAAATTAACCGCTAAACTCACAATTGCTAATTGCAAAAATTTATATTCATTCTCTGGAAAATAGTAAACTAAAACTAATTAATAAAAAATAATGAGCTTCATGTCATTACACACACCCAAGTGCAAACTCTACAAAAACAAACAAAAAATCGGTCAAGAAATATTACTATATACAAATTAGAATAAAATTTATATCAAAATCAAAGAAACTTGCTCCAAAAGAAACAGCTCCAATTCAAAAAACTGACACAGTTGTCAGCGCCCGGTTATAACAGCACCGCAACACAAAACGAAGCAATGCAACCGTCTGCGTCCATTAGGTCCGAAAGACATAAAAACAGATGCCAACGTCACTTACTCAGTAGTACCGCCAGGGATGGAAGACTTCGAGGCAGAAACCAGTAAGGCATCTCCGAAACACACGCGCACATACAAATTACACTAAAGAACATATAATATCCTTACTTGACAAGAAACCTCACCCCGCTTTAATAAAATTACAAAGAACTTTAGATTTTGAGCACAAATAGGCACAATAAAGTACTGTCTATCACTTAAAGCACATTTAATAACTATAATATCTGCACTTATCCAAAGCCCAGCTGTAGTACTGAAACTCTCCTAAAGGGATTAAAATGAAATGTTACTATATACTAAACCAAGGAAGATTGCTGCAGGATTTTTATATCCTCTGATGATTTCACTACTACTGCGAACTACATTAAAATAATATTATCTTTAAAAAAATTCTCAAGAGACAGAATCAACACTAACTTGATCCTATTTTACCCACTTTCAAGTGTAATGACCGAAAAATTATGTACAACTGACGATTCCAACATTTTTATATTTGTTGTACTCTGATATCATGACTCATAAATATGCATATTTACTGGACTCCGAAATTAACCTGAAATCTTACATATGATGACAGTATATTCCATAAATGGACAGGGTCAATCAAAATCAAAGGAATACAAACACTGTTCAACGATCTAGATTATTTTGTAGACAAATTCAACATGAGCAAGGATGAAGAAATTAACCTAACACAAACATAATATGCCACGAATATGGAAGGATAATAATGGTAGAGCCATGCTTAGGCACGAATGGGCTGGCTCGACCGGTGCGAAACCAGGGCCTCACAGAAAACCGGTTATGAATTTAACCAAAATGAGTGAGGTCTCCGCTGGCCCAACTTCTCCCCTCCTGTTTTTCTTCCCTCATTTTCCTCCTCTTCTTCGTCTCCCTTCATCCCCCCTCAATCATCAACCTTAAAGGCTCGCAGCGCACTTACGACTCTTAAGTTGCAGGTGTCCATGGACGGAGGTTGTCATTTACCATCAGGTGAGCCGTTTCTTCGTCTGTCCCGTTATAGTATAAAAAAGGTGAGTTTAAAAATACATCGCCTTTTCTCTAATACTAATCTACAGTGATGCGTCAAAATATTGCAGGCCTTTTAACCCTTGGTTATTACTTAAAATTACTTTCTCATTAATGCTACTCATGGGTTCGACCCTGGTGAAAAAGTCAGATTTTCATTAATAGCGGTGACTGAGAAACAAATATAAACTTATTTTTTAAACAAAATGACTTATAAAGACTTACAATGAAGCTAAAAGTATTCAGCACCATTTTAAGAAATGGAAATGGAACATGATATATATGAGACAATTTTGCAAGTGAAACAGACATTACTTACTTTTCTGTACTTTTTATATTGACACTAGCTGCGCCCGACAGACGTTGTCCTGAAGTTGCAGTATAGATAAATAACCTAGATACCGACTGCAGCGCCATCTGCCGGGCTGATTCGTGAATCTAAACCATTCCCAGATCCCCTTGAACACACACAAAAAATTTCATCAAAATCCGTCCAGTCGTTTGAGAGTAGTTCAGTGACATACACACTCACAGAAGAATTATATATATAAAGATATACCGCAACGTTTTCTTTTTGACCTGCGAACGATTGCAGCAGGGAGTGATCTAACGGGCACTTCTACTTTAAATATCCTGGAAGTTAAAATGTGCTATTGTCAATGGAGTCATGCTTAGGCACGAATGGGCCGGCTTAACCGGTGTGACACCACGCCCTCACAGAATTCGATTTGCATTTCTCCGAAATTAGTAAAGATTCTCCTCCACTTCTCCATATTCTCTTTCCCCTCCCCTCATCTCCCTCTCCTCTTTTCCATCTCTTATTTCCCCTTTCCGTATTCTCCTATCCCTCATCACCTTGCCAGCCAGAAGTCCGCGCAATTACGACTCTTGAGTTGCAGGTGTTTATGGTTACTTACCATTAGGTTACCCATCTGTTCGTCTGTAACCTTTATTTCATAAAAAAGAAACGGGATCTTTCCTTGTATTTTTTTTCCTGTACCACCGTTTAGAGCCATTGCTATAACAGGAAAGGGAAGAAAAGGTAAAAGTAGAAGGAATGCTCATATCTTCTTCCATGAAGTCATCATCCGAAATCATAATATTGAGTGCGCCATACCTTCAACAAGCAAAGCAAAGATATTTACAAACTTCGATCCAAATATATAATAGTCTGTACATATAATTTATCCAAAAAGCCTAGGGAAAACAGAACCGACAAAGCGGTACTGAAGGTTAGTGAGGGGACAGCTGTTTCATATCAAAAATTCATTTTTCAACATAATCAGTCAGGGTCCCCAGGACCAGTGAGTAGTAACCATTGAACACTTTATAATGTCAGATGGTAGAGCCATGCTTAGGCACGAATGGGCCGGCTCGACCGGTGCGATACCACGGCCTCACAGAAAACCGGTTGTGAAGTAACGCTTGCGTTGCATTTCCCCGAATTGAGTGAGGTCTCCGGAGGCCCACTTCCCCCTCCCCCCTTTTCTCTCCCCTCATCTTCTTTCTCCTCTTGCCCATCTCCTTATCCCTTCTCCCTTGTTTCCGCTCCCTGCATTCCCCATCCCTCATCACCCTCAAAGGCGGGCAGCGCACTTGCGACTCTTGAGGTGCAAGTGTCCATGGACGGCGGTGTCACTTACCATCAGGTGACCCGTCTGTTCGCCTGTCCCCCTATAGTATAAAAAAAAAAAAAAAAAACACCTTGCACTACCTAATTAACAACTTTCTGGAAAATGTAGTAAAAAAAATATAAAAAGGAAGCGTATGTATATTGGTAAAAAAAGTTTTGTATTGAAACTTGTGTAGGAAAAATGAATAATTACAATCTTATGTGTGTTTGCAGGGTGCCAAATATTAGTAATTTAAATATAGTTTTTTTGATAAATGTAAAGTTTATTTATAAGTGTGTGTATTAAGCGCAAAAAAAAATATATAATTACAGGCGATTTCAATAAAGATTTATGGAAAAGAAATAACAAAACTCTACAACTTGAATCTTTACTATGCCATGTATAGATAACTGTCTACACAATTTCAGGCAATATAGACTATTGCCTGAATCATAAAAAAAAAAAAAAAAAAAAAAAAAAATCACAAATAATTGAGTTATCATTGCCACACTGCACAAGTTATTGAAAACCCTATAGGACAATAAGTTGAAATCAAGTTGTGGCGAATAATACGAAGAGATCATTTTAAGGATAATTTGAACAACATTTTGGAATGTATTCAAAATCTCTCATTTAGGTACATATATGACTGTAGAACCAAATGAAGCATATAACTCATTTTTTGAAATATTTACCAATGTTATGATCTCTGTTTACCGTATAAAGAAACTATTCTAAACACAGACTTAGATGGTTGTCTCGAGGCATTGAACTATATTGTAAAAGCAAAAGAAAAGTTTTATGGAAATGTAGGTTACAGCCAAATATATAAACTTAAGATAGAAAATGGGCTTTGAAATATAAATATATGTATATATAGATTACCACAACGGACTATAAACATCCACAATATAAAAACATCACTTGAAAAATTATAAATTAGCAAATCAAAGTCATCGTAAAGAAACCATTAAAAAAATAAGATAAATTGATTGTTCATGCAGCCCGTCTAAAAAAAAACGAACTCTATAGTCATCAGAAACCACCCGCAGGGTACTTGCAACTCCCGGCTTTCTGTATAATGAAAAAAAAAAATATAACAAGCAATATTTTTATCTTTCTTTAAATGCAACATAGGAACATCAAATAAGTTATATCCGAAAGATATTACATACATACATCCCACAATACAATGTAGAATAAACAAAAAGTGTATAAAGATAACCTTGACGGTTATCCAGTAGTTTTTGTCATACTTCTTTTATGAACTACATATCTGCGTTAGATTATTTAAAATTCTTATGTTAGCAAAAACATAATAACTTAAAATCAAAAGTCGGTTGAAGGCTGAGAGAGTCTTTATGGATACAATTTTAAAGCGCATTTTCAAATTGCCAGTTTTTTAATTAAATAAATACATACATATATAAATGCAATGTTGGTTTCACGTTATTGTGAAATAGATTGTATGTATGTATGTGTATTAGATTTTGTTGTGATGTAATTTAAGGACCACTTTTCAGGTAAATGCTAAAAGTTCAATATATAGACGTATCAGCCTTTACGCCTATTTTCAGACTGCATTGTTAAGCGTTTACCCAAAGAAGCCAAACTCCATGTTCAGAATCAGGATGTTTATTGAACTTTACAGATATTATCACTGTAAATTATCACCATCACATTTTACGCATCCCTATAACTTCTTTGCACACAACCACTCAATCTAATGGTTAGTTATAAGTAAAGTCAGCGTCAGTAGTATAATATAAATACTCTAACGAAACATTCGAATCTGTTTTTAGCCATTCTTTCATAAGCCCTGAAAACATTACACTCCGAAATTACAATTATTTGTATTAGCGTAAAAAGCGTGAACTGTAGGAATGGCTATAACTAATGTATTAATCTATAATGACATATAATTGAACACGCAATCTTTTAAACAATATATTAAATGTACACAGTACTCAGTAATGACGTATCTTTAAATCTTTATATAAAAGGAATACCATGCTCATTATAGCCATTTCCTGTTAAAATATCAATATGTTTGTAGTTGTGTGGTATTTTGTAGTTGTGAGTTCAAGTGATGCTGCAAAAATATTGGCAGTGTTTCCAGCGGCATCATAAGCCTTCAAGTGGTATTCCGACCATTAACCCAGGAGTTATCCGTTAACCCGTTGTCTTCATTACAGTGGATCCAGCTTTCTCACCACAAGAAGCACCTGCAAATTTAACATAAAATATATAGATATATCGTACAAAATATGAAGAGAAACGTTTCTAACAACCTTTAAGAGAAATTAAAATGATTTAGAAGCTCAATGGTCGATGCCCAATTAAAAGATCCACGAGTGGTAAAAATGATTGAAGATAAAAATCAAAAGTTTGATTTGATATGGTAGAAGCATGTATAAGGTCTGCATTAGTATTTTCACATATATACAAAGCACCAGTGATCTAGGTCAGCTCTTTTGGTGGAGTATTTGATAATTATCAGATTTAAGGTTTTCCCGGGCATCTATGTTTAAACCCAGCTGTAACAAGCCAGAGACTTAATAATTTAACCGTGTGGGAGAAGATAACAGAGTTGTATAATACTTTCAAATTAGATAAACTTTATGAATATAACAAACATTTGAAAACAAAATGCTAAAAGAACATTTTGTAAATAGTGTACCATCTGTGGATGAATTAAACAAAAATGTACATATGTTATTTTTGAATGTACATCCCTTTTTTGATGGTATTAGCCCCATACCTCCGACGGTTATATTCAGGAGGCGATTACCTTAAAAACTTGACAAGGAACTACCATCGATTATGAGGTTATTGTTACAACAGTACTAAGGTTAACCAAAAGAGGTCAGTAACACAATATTGATAGGCTTTTTGTCTGTGGAAACCCGCACGGGCACCACTTGATCGAGTGAACGATGATGCGGTTAAGCTGTATACGTCAGGTGGCTTCGCTTCAGGCGGGCCAATGCTGCTGAACCCGCTTTTTTAGGCCAACGCTCATGGAAGCCAGAGATCGTTAAGTGCTTTTCGATACCTTGTGCATCTCCTTCATCAGAGCGCTCATTTCATCCCGTTCCCTTTACATCAAGTTACATTGACTCCAGTCAAAAGCAGCCAGTCGTAACCGATTTTCCACAAAAGTGGTACTAAGACCGAGCCCTGGCAAACACCGCAAGATATCTCTCACCGACCGTATCCTACCCGATTCGAGGAGGTTACAGCTGTATCGGATAAATATATATATATCCTATATCCCTTATGCGGCGGAGGTACAGAGGCACTCTTTGAAAACAAGTGCCTCTTTCATTGCATTAAAGAGGCACTTGATTTCAAAGATTGCCTCTTTAATGCAATGCCAGGGTAAGGTGTCGAAGGCGTTAGCGATATCTAAGGATACCGCCAGTATCACCTCAACCCAGGATACAGCCTCCTCCGTTACAGCTATAACGTGCATATTTGTATATGTATATACTCGTATTATATTAGATAATTATTTGAGTATGCATTTTTTTCTTTGATTTTTTTGTTTTATGCAAGTATGTCACATGTATATTATAAGTATTTGACGCAACTGACATTAAATTATAACTGAATTTATAACCATACCTAAAATGCAATTGTAACATTTTCTCAACAACCAAAACAACAACATTTACATTTTTTATTGTTGTATAACTTGAAATTTAAACAATTAGAGCTATATTTTATAAATTAGTTTTTCGTCCGCTTAAAACATCTGACGCGGTCTTACGACTGCTACCGATACTATAACATGCAATTACAACATCGGTAATGTCACATATAATACGTCGCCTTCCTATTCTCTTAAGGAGTTCGGTTCAACTTCACGCTACTGGAACTAGCAGTACTGCTACGACAGCTGGTAGTTTCGTATTCGAGTAGTAGAGTTCTATATGTTCTTCTTCTAATGTTCTAACAATATTTTTTTTCTTTCAGTATCTCAAATCATATTTAGATTCGTCCAAAAATGGAGTCATTTACATAATTTTTAGCACCAACGTAGATCCTTCTCTATTACGAGCAGAAACAATACAAACTTTAATAGATGCATTCTCAAAATTACCCTACGATGTTTTGTGGAAATGGAACAGAGATAAACTGTCTAGACGCACTAACAATATTAGAATATCTATATATTCTAATATTTTGTTACGGAAGTGGGTACAGGGATTGGAAGGAAACTAATGTCACTGTCGAGTGTAACGATTTATTTGCGTTTCACAGTCTGAAGGCTGTTTATATACCCCTAGTTTTCTATAAAACACCGAAATTACAAATAAAAACATATAGAGTCCGCCGGGGCTTGAACTCACGGCATTCGGCTTGAAGCCGTAGCCACTACCGCTTAATAACTGGTGCAGTTACAATTATTGTAATTTTAAGCACAATTATATTTTATCGTGATATAAATTACTAGCAAATAACAGGTACGTAGATACTAATGAAATGAGTCTAATAAACCTTTATTTGCAGTTACAAGCAATTTTCAAATATGTTAAAAGTATTAGTAGTTAGTATCAGTAGGAAAGAAAGCAACATGAGAAAAACAAGGCAGGTTCGGCCATGGAATACTGTTCTCATCTCTATGCAGGTGCACACCAGTACCAGCTTCTCCCTCTTGACCGCATTCAATGGAGAGCGACTCGCATCATCAACTGCCGAGATTTCTGATCGACTTGACACCTTGGCGTTGCATAGAGATGTAGCTTCACTCTGCATCCTCTATCGCTTGTATCATGAGGAGTGTTCAGAGGAATTGTTCAGACTTATACTGGCTGCAGGTTTCCGCCATCGTCCTACGCGACAAAATATCCATCCCCATCACCTGGACGATTGGCACTCCACCACTGTGCGCTTCTCCTCGCACAACCAGCTTATGGAACAAATTGTCACCTGCCGTATTTCCGAACCGATACGACCTTCAAACCTTCAAGAAAAGAGCGTACTCCTACCTAAAAGGCCGGAAACGCACTTGTGACTCTTGAGTTGTGGGTTTCCATGGGCGGCGGTAGTCACTTACCATCAGGTGACCCGTCTGCTCGTTTGCCCCCTATCGCATAAAAAAAAAACCCGAATCTGGCCCCCAGCTTGTGGGGCAACGGATGCGAACAACTTGAGAAGGTCCGACGCCCATAATATGCATCTTACAATTGGATTAAATTGCTTCAGAATTCGCCTATGACACATGTCCCGTATGTTGAATTTTTTGGAGATAGTTTTTGTTTTGCTGAATATAAAATTTGCAATACCTAATTAAAATTTACGGTGAAAGGAAAAGCCTACACATGTATATAATGATAGTTCAAGTTATAACATTTCAATATAGTCCCAATTTTTCCATTTATTGCCAAAATTGTTTTTTTTTTTTTTTTTTTTTTATACTATAGGGGGACAGACGAACAGACGGGTCACCTGATGGTAAGTGACAACCGCCGTCCATGGACACCCGCTTCTCAAGAGTCGCAAGTGCGCTGCCCGCCTTTGAGGGTGATGAGGGACGGGGGATACAGGGAGCGGAAAGAAGAGAGGGGGGATGAAGAGAAAGGAGATGAGGGGAGAGGGGGATTTGGGCCGCCGGAAACCTCACTCATTTCGGGGAAATGCAACGCAAGCGTTACTTCACAGCCGATTTTCTGTGAGGCCGTGGTATCGCACCGGTCGAGCCGGCCCATTCGTGCCTATTCGGGACTAATTAATTGTCGGCGTAATGTCGGTATTACAAACGTGTCTGCTTACTCTTTCGGTGATAAAGACGCATTGTATATAAACAATATTTGTAAATCTACAGCATTCGTTGTAAATTTAATATGTTTGCACTTAATTAACATATAAATGATTAATGTTTTATGTATACGTAAACGAATGGTTTTTATTTTTAAATATAAAATAATTTATAATAATTTAAAGTTAATTTATTTATAGCCTCTATTGTATTCATAGTTTATCTTTGTGTGCAGATTCATTTTATCATTTATTGTGTAACCGTTCAAATTTTTAAAATGAGACACTAATTTCAATATAAAAGCAACGAAGAGCAATTGAGATACAAATAAAACAATAATTATACTTGCACTGCTCAAAAACTGTCTGTATATTCTTGATAGTGTCACAATGCTCAATGCTTGTGCCAGAAGTGGATTCTCATCATTAGTGTGGGATTTAGTTTGAACCTGTAAATACTTGATGAAATTTACAATGTATATGACTTAACACTTCAACGTTACAATTTTATAAAAGCACATATCATATTCATACACATGCATATACATACTCACGTCTGTATTACAGAATTAAAATGCAAAGCTGGCAGAGACACATCTATATATTAAACACCCACATTCTGCTGTGTATAACAATTATTCCCACTTATGTAATTGAGATAAGTCCATTGTCAGCAACACTTACAACAGCCCTGTGCTTTGGAAATCCAATGGAAAAAATATATTTAAAAAAAATGGTATTTCGTGCTTAGCCCTACCGGCTACAGCCCGTCCGAGTTACAGGTATACGACCTTGACGTCGTTGAGCTATTATTTACACTTCCCAATTCATCCGTATAAGCAATATTCCTTTCCTACCATTACCTTTCCTACAAATCCTCTCAGATGACTCAAATTTTATAAAAAAAAAAACAACCAAGTGCGAGTCGGCTTCGTGCACGAAGGGTTTCGTACCATTATCTATAAAAACGGCAAGAAAATCATGTTTGTTGTATGGGAGCCCCCTTAAATATTAGTTTTATTTTAATTTCAATATTTATTTTTAAAGTGAATAACATAACTCAATCTTCTGTGAATATTTCAAGCGTCTACCTATTGCCGTATAGATGCCCCCTTGAATATGTTATATATTTTATTCTATTTTTCAGTATTTATCGTTATAGCGGCAACAGAAATAAATCATCTATATAGTTTGAATTTCAACTGTATAACTATCACGGTTCATGACATACAGCTTTTTGACAGACGGACGGACAAACAGACAGATGGACGCACAGACGAACAGCGGAGTCTCAGTAATAGGATCTCGTTTTTTTCTTAGGGTACCGAACCCTAAAAAAGAACAGGATTCATTTAACTTTGCGCGTTATCAAGTAAATGCCTCGAATATTGTTCGCTTATCTTATTAATGGAAAACGGAAACTTTGCCCATGAGGGGAAAGGGTAAGGTCCTAATGCTAGCAGATAGAATAATGATGATGATAAATTTAGATGTACTGTAATGAGATGCTCACTCAGTAAGTTCCCTTTAACAGCATTTTTGCGTATTTTGTTATAGCAAATAAAATTGAATCCTATTCTACTGACACTGGCCTACCACAGTGTTTTAAAATGCCCAATTTTGTAGCAGCTTTAGCAATGGTTTAAAAGGCATATAACTCAAGTTTAAAAAAAAACTACATAGGTAAATTCCACTTTAAGCGTCTGATGAAAAGCGTTTTTTTTTTCATCATTTCAAACCAATGTTTTCTTCTTAATTAATACTGTCTATAATTATAAATGTATTCAAAATTACTATAAGATCCACAAAGTACGATAAAATTAATAATATCTGTCTTTAAAACTAAAAAAATTGTGACTATCGCAGTCCACTGTGGGGGGTTGCGATAGTCACAATGATAATGATGGTGATGATAGATATTTAAGGGTTTAATACTAAACAAATTTTAGCAGTTATAGACTAGGAAGTTTGATTTACCTATATACACATAATCAGAGTATAAACATCGGGTTGTCCGACAGAGCCAAATTGAATGTTACTGATTAAAAAAGTCTACCGTGTCAGTTAAATAAAATAAAATCTAAAAACAAGATAGGTGTATTGGTTTTTGTAACTATATAAAAATAAATCGTTCATTACCTAACATACAAAGAGACAGTAACAGTATCGAAATACTAATGTAATGTCTACACAAATGGCGTACGGCTGAAACATACGGCTAATATATTGAAATTTATCTTTGAATGTGTACTAAACACGGTCTTATTATTAGCTATGAAACAGAGAATTTCATCAGCAATTTAGCCCTTATCTCCGACGTAACGGCCATTTTATTTTAGTCGTACTGCCGTAATGAAGACCAGCCCACTGTCTACAACTAGGCATGTTGGGAATTAAAATGTTAAATTTGTAGTCTTTTTTTTTTTTTTTTTCGTGTGGAAACCCCCACGGGTCATCACCTCACCGGAGCTGACGGTCGGACTCGAACCGACTAAAACCACACGGTGTTCCGGCACAAGTGGGTCTACTGCAAGGGACCTGGGTATACCCTAGGAGGGATTCTTCCAGGAACCCTGCAGACCTTGGCCACCTCTTGTGCAGGTGCAGGTACCACCACCATTGAGTACGAGAGGCCTAGCCCCCCACCAGTTTAAGAGGCGAGCGTGGAACACGTCACACCACCGTCACAGGCCTGCTTCTGCTGGGGTAAGGGCAGCCCTACCCGTTACCCCCAGGCCAGTGCTCATGGAGGCCGGAGATCGTTTTGTGCTCTCCGGCGCCTGCTGCGTGTTCTACGGGATGAGAGAGTACTTGCCCTCTCCCGTATCCTCTCCGCCGCCTCTTTAGCCAACATGACCTCTTCGCAAAATAAGGCGGCGGAATCCCACGCGCTCTCGCTTTGGACCATGGACAGAACCGTGGTCTCTAGCGAGAGACTTCCTGAACCAATAGCCGCCGCGAGGTTGAGACGCTGGTGCGCCCACGCTGTGCACTCCACTAAAGTGTGAAGTGCAGTGTCCTCGCGACAGCTTCCGCAGTGATGGCATGCAGACGTTGGCTCCCGGCCTATACGACACAGATACTTACCGAAGCAACCGTGCCCGGTGAGTATCTGTGTCAACCGGTAGGAGAGGCTGCCATGTCGCCTCTCTAGCCAATCCTCCATGACGGGCCTTACCGCCGCAATTGTGGCGTGCCCTGCGCTCGGTCGCTCAAGTCGTTCTTTCCAACTGACCAGAAGGACCTGGTGGAGCTGGTAAATTTGTAGTCTATTGATAGGAAAAAGGAACACAGGGGTTGGGGAAAGGAATATTGCTGATATGAATGAATTGAGAAGTGGTTCTTTGAAGATTAGATAACTAGGCCACTAGAAGATTAAGTTCTATAGCAGTTCTGTCATAGTTTGCCAAAGGTAGTTAATCCTCCCCTATAAAGTGTTCAGTTGCAACTTCAATTAAATAATTATTTAAAAATACAGAAATACACAATCTATTGTATTATTTTATATTATCTGAATATACATATGTATAAAATACATATGTATAATCTGAATATAAAGCACCCCCTGTCACGTTTACCGTGGATTTTTGCAACATTAGGGGCTTACATTCGAACCTCGACACTGTCCACCACCACCTTGAGACAGCAAAGCCGGCCTTGCTCTTTTTAACCGAGACGCAGATATCATCTCCAGCGGACACATCCTACCTCTGCTACCCTGGGTACGGACTGGAACACTCCTTTGTTCCTAAGGCTGGTGTATGCGTGTACGTTAGAGATGATATCACTTCTCGCCGCCTCGGCAATCTTGAAGGTAGGGACCTCTCCATCTTATGGCTACGTGTAGACTGCGACGACCATCCCCGCATCTACCTATGCCTCTACAGGTCCCATAGCGGTAATGCCGAAACGGACCGACTCATCGACCACGTCCAAATGGCTACAGACTCAGTGCTCCAGCAGGTCCCATCCGCAGAGATCGTGATTCTTGGCGACTTTAACGCCCATCACGCCGAATGGCTTGGTTCGCGCAAAACCGATCATGCGGGAAGATCTGTTCACGATTTCGCCTTGGCATATGGCTTGACGCAGCTGGTAGCAACGCCTACGCGAATCCCAGATGCAGAAAGCCACGTGCCTTCACTGTTGGATCTTCTGCTGACCTCACATCCTGACGGCTACAAAGTATCCGTTGAGGCCCCTCTTGGCTCTTCGGACCATTGCCTGATTAGGAGTATGGTGCCACTTGTTCACTCGCTGCGGCCGCGTGTTACAGGCAGTCGCCGCGTATGGCACTATAGGTCAGCAGACTGGGATGGAATGAGAACATTCTTTGCATCCTACCCATGGAGGCAGGTTTGCTTCTCGCCGGATGATCCCAATGTCGTTGCTGACTCTGTCGCGGATGTTGTGCTTCAGGGTATGGAACTTTTCATTCCATTCTCCCTGATTCCCACAGGTGGCAAGTCCCAGCCTTGGTTTGGTCGAACCTGCAAAGCGGCGTCCCGCCGAAAGCAGGAATGTTACCAAGCATGGGCTAATGCAGCGACAGCACGGGATGTAAAGACCAGCAAAGAAGCAATTTAACTTTGCCTCCAGGTCCCTCAAAAGAGTAATTGCTGGGGCGAAGTCGGCTCACATCGGCAGAATTGGCGAGAGACTAGTTAGTCTCCCCTCCGGAACTCGTGCATTCTGGTCTCTTGCCAAAGCTGTCCAGGGGAACTTTTGTAAGCCATCCCTTCCACCTCTGCGCATAGGAGATAATTCGTTGGCCCACGACGCTAAAGAAAAAGCCGATCTTCTGGGCAAACTCTTTGCGTCCAACTCGACTCTGGACGACGGGGGAAACGCGCCGCCGACCATACCGCAGTGCGAGAGCCGCATGCCGGAAGTCCGGTTTACACAAAGGGCAGTGCGTAAAGCGCTTCTTTCCCTCGACGTTCTTAAGTCGAGTGGGCCCGATAGAATCTCTCCTATCGTGCTGAAGACGTGTGCTCCAGAGTTGGCACCGGTTTTAACGCGCCTTTATCGGCTTTCCTACTCTCTTAGCGTAGTCCCGAACTCATGGAAGACAGCTCTAGTGCACCCAATCCCTAAAAAAGGAGATCGCTCGGATCCGTCCAACTACAGACCCATAGCCATCACCTCCTTGTTCTCCAAGATAATGGAATCCATTGTTAACTGCCAGCTCCTCCGGTACTTAGAAGACCACCAGCTCCTCAATGATCGACAATACGGCTTCCGTCAGGGTCGTTCAGCTGGTGATCTTCTCGTATACTTGACTCACCGGTGGGCACAGGCGATCGAGACCAAGGGGGAAGCGTTGGCCGTTAGTTTGGACGTGGCGAAGGCCTTCGATCGGGTCTGGCACAAAGCGCTCCTTGCGAAGCTTCCTTCCTATGGGCTTCCCGAGAAACTGTGCAATTGGCTCACCAGTTTTCTTACAGACAGAAGCATCAAGGTCGTTGTTGACGGTGCATGCTCCGACTCGAAGTCTGTTAATTCTGGTGTCCCACAAGGCTGTGTGCTATCACCCACGCTGTTTCTTCTGCATATCAACGACATGCTGCAGATTAGCAGCATCCATTGCTATGCAGACGATAGCACGAGTGATGCCCTTTACACCGGCCGCGCCAACATTTCTCGGGTAAACGTCATCGAAAGCCGATCCAAACTTGTGTCTGAAATCGAAACTTCTTTATCAAAAGTTTCAGATTGGGGTCGACTTAACCTAGTCCAATTTAACCCCACGAAGACACAGGTTTGCGCGTTCACCGCTAAAAAGATGCCATTGGTCGTATCACCTCAATTTGAGAGCACTTCCCTAACTGCATCAGCCAGTATCGGAATCCTTGGCGTCGATATATCAAGCGAAGTCCAGTTTCGCGGTCACTTAGAGAGTAAGGCCATATTAGCCTCGAAGAAGCTTGGTGTGCTAAACAGATCGAGACAGTATTTTACTCCGGCCCACCGCCTGCAACTTTATAAGGCGCAGGTTCGGCCGCACATGGAATACTGTTCTCATCTCTATGCAGGTGCACCCCAGTACCAACTTCTCCCTCTTGACCGCATTCAACGGAGAGCGACTCGCATCATCGACTGCCAAGATATCTCTGATCGACTTGACACCTTGGCGTTGCGTAGAGATGTAGCTTCACTCTGCATCCTCTATCGCTTGTATCATGGGGAGTGTTCAGAGGAATTGTTCGGACTTATACCGGCTGCTGGTTTCCGCCATCGTTCTACGCGACAAAATATCCATCCCCATCACCTGGACGATTGGCACTCCACCACTGTGCGCTTCTCCAGAAGCTTTTTGCCTCGCACAACCAGCTTATGGAACAAATTGTCGCCTGCCGTATTTCCGAACCGATACGACCTTCAAACCTTCAAGAAAAGAGCGTACTCCTACCTAAAAGGCCGGCAACGCACTTGTGACCCTTGAGTTGCGGGTGTCCATGGGCGGCGGTAGTCATTTACCATCAGGTGACCCGTCTGCTCGTTTGCCCCCTATCGCATAAAAAAAAAAAAAAAAAAAAAAAAAAAATTCTGAAGAGCCGTCTCTATTGCACGTTGAATGTTGTATGCCATTTTGTGTAAGATTTAGGATTTGTTTAATCGCGATATGTTCTCTCTGTCCTGAGTTTTTTTTCTATCGTAATAATTTCTGTGTAACACATAATGCCACCTGTTGGTCAATAGCTAACATTACTATGAGTTGTTAGTACAAATAGATCTATAGAGTCTTTCTATTGACAATTTGGAGTTTGACACAATTTTGTTTTTATTAAAATAAAATTATTCACTTCCTTGAGCAATATCTTACAGGAACAATAAAACTATTTCTCGATTTACTCAAAACATAAAATAAATGTAAGTAAAGAACTTGAAGAAATCTTGTTCAAAACCAAATATTTTATTACGGAAAATGAATATAGCACTTATAACTATTTTGCGTATTTTAAAAGATGACTTAAGACTTTCAGTCTATAAGAGATGAACTGATCAAGTGGTAAAATCAAAACTTCTTAAATATTACGCAAAAGGAGGTCATGGAAAAATAATACTGACCAGAAAATGTTTACTGTTAAGCAATATTTTACCTAGCAGAATGACCGAGTTTATGCTCAAAGCTCTATAGAAGCTTCCCAATTAGTCAGCAGAGAACAACGTTGGCATCATCCGACTTCAGTTATGGTTTGGTGGGATGTTAGCTATCAAGTGGCATGTTCCATAACCAAGAATGGTATTTTCAGGAAGACACAGCACCGGATCATAAAACTCAATCTACTAAAATCGTGGTTGGAAACGAACGTTTCTAACTTCATCACAGCTGAAGATGGCAGACATCTAGTCCCGATCTTAATCTGCTGGATTATGATTTTTGGTCAGTTTTAGGCAGTGTGCCATGTACATCATCTACACACCAGGTAATTTGGAGGTAATTTGGAGTGCCTAAAGCAATTCCTAAGATTGGTAGTGAAGAGTTTTCCAATATAGAGAGTGCGTGTTTCTATTGATAACAGGTCACAACGTTTAAAGGACCGCATTAAAGCTAATGAAAATCAATTCGAATTAGCTTCATATAATTATGTATAAATTAAAACACATTACAGTAATAAATATTTTATGCAATAGAAGAATAAAAAAGATTCTCCCTTGTAACATTATTTATAACAGTATTCTTCATGACAGGTAAACAGAGATATGCTTCAATACATACATACATACATACATACATACATACAATGCAACAAATCTGCAAAACATGTAACATTTATGCTTTGTTTTTCTTGTTATCGGCATTTTTTACTGTATCCCTGAAAGTGATTTTGCACAATTACGTGACACCTAAAGGCATCTGTTGTCCAATAGTTATTATTATTACTATTATATATTGGTATATACGTCATTCACGTTACATAAACTTTTAAGTCTTTTTTGCTTTTAGGTTTTAAAACTTTTTTCTTTTATACTATAGAGGGACAGATGCACAGACGGGTCACATGATGGTGAGTGACAACCGCCAGCCATGGACACCTGCCACTCAAGAGTCGTAAGTGCGCTGCCCGCCTTTGAGGGTGATGAGGGATAGAGGGATGTAGAGAGAGGTGAGGTCGTGGTATCGCATCGGTCGGCCTATTTCGTATTCTACCAGTAGGATGATGTTATAAGGCCAAGTTAATATTAAGGAACATACTTGATTATATTTGTTTTGAGTAACAACGATGCTATATTTGGATATGGATTTGGGTCTTTAGTATGGGATTCAAGAGTATTTTTTTTTCTAAAGTGGTAGTACTAGAATCGTATATTTTTATAGTCGAAGTCGAAGTCGACCCTAAAAGTGGTCGCAGGTGCCTGATATGGGTTTTATATTCTTCAGTTGCAGTTGAGCCTCCCATGTACCGAGTGGCTGGACATCGCACAGTTATTACAGAGACCGCTTGAAGCCTGCGGGGTTGCGTGCTAAACGGCTGTCGCTAGGTCATTCTTTAAAGGCATAACATTTCAGTTCCGATAATTTGTCCGTTTGGTTACTTGAGGTCACAAATGAGAGTTACTACTAGAAAAAAAATAGCCTTTTTACAGACAACTTTCAGTATGTCGTTATTTAGCGTGTAAGCAATCAAAGATTGTTTTGTAAGCGAAAAGCGAACTCAACGACGAAGTCGCGAGCATAGCTACTACTTTATATCTTTTATAGTTGTTGCTATATATTTTGTTTATATCATCAAAGTCACGGTAGATTCTGTAACTTAGATATATTTCTTGTTGCTTTATGTTCCGCCTCTTTTAGGAATTAAGAAAAAATCTTTTTAGCAAATAACCTATGATTGTTGGTGATTTTTTCCTAAAACTAATGGCATTTTAACTAGAGTATAAGAAATTCAATTACAAAAAATATTTAAGTTTTTAACATATGTATATACAAAAAAAAACAGTCGAATTCATAACCTCTTCTTTTTAAAGTCGATTAATAACATTACATCATCTTTTGTTGTTAATTTTATATGACATTCAGAACTCCTTTATTTGGATAACATTGCGGTCATAGAATGCCATGCCCAGTCCGGTTGCATACCGCCGTATAGAACTCATGACTTTTATGGTTTAAGTTAAGAATTAAATATAATCTCATTATTAAAATTTTGCTACCTAATGTAAAACATAGCGTCTTTTGTGTGCCGCCGATATATCTGTTACGTAGTAACTATTATCTTATGTTCGATTCGAGTTCAAGCTGGTAGGCATGTGACTAAGACACGTAGAAGTTTATTGTTAACACTTTCGCATCCATCCAAAGCCTTTTATTCAAGAATGCTTTTCTTTCCAACATGCTCTTAATTTTACTATATAATTCCCAAAGTGCCATAGACTTTTAAAATGAAGCTCGTACGCTTCTTCCTGCTTCAGGTTCGGATCGCATTCAGATGATAGTTTTTGTGTTTACGTATATATAATTGTATATACTTACATAATTTAGTATTGAAAGGTATAACTTTTCTTTTTCCAACGAATTTCTTTTAGTTGAATGTCGCAACGTCAAAACCAATTGTATTACGACTTGTTTTCCTGTTATCGGCTGTTAGATGTAACGTGGCACTCGGAACCAATATGACTAGCTTTAAGTGGTTTCTATTATCAATACAAAAAAATGTTGTGGTTAAAAACCTTTAAGAATAAACTGTATTCATAAAAATGTGCTGTGAATACGAATTTAGTTTAATTTTATAAACCTGGGGGAAAATGAAATGGTTGGGGTCATAATTTAGATAAATTTACAGTCAAGACAATAGATCGGAGGCACATAATAATAAGACACATATTACTCCGGTCGAGCCTGCCGGTATTATATGGATGTATACATATAATACCGGCAGGCTCGATCGGAGTAATATGACGGCCTCACAGAAAACCGATAGAAAAGCAATGCTTGCGTTCTATTTACGGAATGAGTATGGGTACGGGCGGCCCAAACCCCTGATTTGACCTAAATTTTTATAGCAGATTTTATATTATAATATAAGTAAAACGCAAAATTTGTGTCTCAAACTAAAGGACCAACCATGAAGAAACTAACTTATATTGTAACATAAACTGCAAACCAACATGCTTACTCAAAGAAAGCAGTTTCATCTGTCCTAATCGTGTCTCACCCCCCATCATCCTCCTCAAAGGCGGGCAACCTACTTACAACTCTCCCACTGACACCACCACTAGTCAGTCCAGTAGTCAGTTAATACGTCACACACCTACAAAGGCCCTAAAAAGGAGTTATATATGATATGGTATGTAGTAGTGTTTTCACTTCATTCTCAGTTTTGAGATTTTCTCATTTCATAAGGTGATGAAAAAGAAAAAGACATAATTGTTGATACCAATAAAAATAGTAAACTTACAAACGGGCGTCTGAACTAATGTTTTGTAAGAAAAAAAGCTGATACCAGGGTAATATGCTGAACTGTTTCTCATTTCATTCATAAAATCATTCACATTCACCCTTATCATTAAACCAAAATGCAATGATCGAATGCCAGTAAAAAAACATATAGTGAATGAAACAAAAACTAAAAAATAGTACTACTAGAGTAGTTATTTTATAATTATGTATAACTAATATTAAAAAAGAAACAGAAAAAAGGTACTACGATGATATGCTACTAGACATTATGTTGCGTCACTTGAGGAGTACAATTTATAAATTTAAGAGAGTTATAACTATTTAAATACAAAATAGAACCGAATATTGACTAAGAACTTAACGATCAGAAACAACAAGAACAAGAACCAAAGTATTTTTCTTAAAATTTCATTCTACGAAAAACATTAACGTCGCCTAGAATCAGTGCACAAAAAGTATATTGGCACTTGTCCTATCACTGCAATATAGTTAGAAAATTAACTAGTTATAACTCTCGCTTGAAACATTTCAAACTTATGAGTCTAGAAAATCGGCATATGATCTTCGATCATTTGTTCCTATACAAAATAATAAACAGTCACATTGATTGTCCGCGGTTACTCAGTCAGACAAATAAAAATTTGCTCGTATGTCTAGATATCAATGGCTTTGTGCTAAGGGCCTTAAAACCAATCTGGGTAATTTTTCCACTATCAACAGAATGCAAGTTCAGTTTAGTCGCCTGTCACGGTCACTGAGTGCTGATGTTGATATGTCCGACTTTTTACATAAAATCAAGTCTGTCTTACATAGAACATTGTCACAAGGGTAAAAAGAGAATATTGTGGTTTCTATTTATTGTATTTTCTACCTGCATAAAGATTTTGATACTTTTGTATTTTTTTTTTCTCTATTGTTATTAATTGGCAAAACGTAGAACAAAATGTCATTATATTTAAAACTAAAAATAAACATGCCGTTAGATAGCAAGTTTTTAGGTTTTTATTTCTAAGTTTTTATTTGTATTTGTAAGTACGATACGTTTCTTTTACTAACAAGTAGCTGCATTTATGTAACAATCTATAGGTAAGCAAAATCTGTTTTGTAACTGCATTTCCTACTTCTATGTTTATTGCTTGCCGTGACAGCCTCAAGGCTACATTATAAAATGTAAAAATATGGTCACGGGTCACCGTGACCATATTTTTAAATATGGTCATAATTTTTATAATACATTACATACAATACATTCACATTATAATACATGTCAATGTATTTCGGTGTATGCTATGTTGGTTGTCCTTAAATAAATTTTAAAATATATAAATGTTTTATAATTTATATAATGTTTTTAATGTTTCTAATAAAGTTATCAGTTTAAATTTAATTAGTTGCCTTAATTTTTTTGGGGAACATTTTTCATTAAAAAAAACTCGGAAATGTGTGTTTAAAGTCATGCTAGGTACTGCCCACGACTTCATTCGTGTGGTCGATTAAATATAGCCCATTTCTTTCCAGAGGGTTCGAAGTATCCACATACCAAATTTAATCATAATCGGTTCAGCCGGTAATCTTATATCTTTATACTTTATATTTCTAACAACAATTAATTAGTGAATAATATTTTAAGTACACATTTTGAAGAAAATTCCCCAAATGTAGTGATTCCCCAACTGAGACTAGAAATATTAAAGGTTTTAGAAAATTAAAACTACTAATTCATTGGTACGTCATACATTAACATGAAATGTTCATTTAAATATAAAATTTCCGTTTGAAGGTACTTGGTCATTTAATTTAAAGTTAACTGCATACAATCTTTATAATGAGAGTTTGGAGGGGAAGGGAAGGAGGAGTGGGAAGAATGTGTAGGCGGGCTAGAGTCAAATAAAAAAAATATTGTAATATTTTATTTATTGCATTTTATAGTATAATATACGGTTGTCAAAAATCATATCAAAGTTATAAAAGTTGGTAATTATTTTGAGCTTGAGGATCCAGATACCTGACTTCTTTTGTTTTTGACAAGCTCTTGTGCGATGTTTGTTCTTATTTATTATCATATCTGTTCACATAAATAGATACTACCAAATATGCACAGCTTGCTTTTTTAATTCCGGGTAGTTTTCCAAATATTGTGTATAATATGAAACAGCGTTAACCTCTTTAAATTTTCCTGTCAAAATACTGTCCGATTGAAGATCTTTCAACTACATTTGCAAATGAACTGGTGCCTGTGAAGCTTCAAAATCGAATGGATTGTTGAAAATTGGGAATTCCATTTTATTCATTTTGCGGAAGTCTTCAAAACGATTGTTGAATTTAGTGATCAGATTTTGCAGAAGTTGAGAATATTGATTCAATTATTATCTATGATTAAAATCACCATTAGTGAAAGGTTTTGATCTCTTCTCGATTACTAATGCCATAATAAAACTTGATTTCAGGGCATCTTCGCTCTCAGTATTAGCTTTAGTAAACATCGATTGTTGACCTTGAAGTTTAGATTTTAAAGATGACAATGTGTCCATTCTTATTTTTTCAGTGTAACAATCGAATTTTGATTTATGATTCGTATCATAGTGTCTCTTCAAGTTAAACTCCTTACAAACAGCAACTTTTTGATTTTAAATCAAATACAATGGTTTACCTATCCATACTATGAAAAATATGCAATTTCCCATTTAGACTGAAAAACTCTGCACTCACTATCAACATTATGTTTTTGTGACATTTACCAAAATCGTAGCATATATGTAGCACGTAACAGTATGGAAGTGGACACAACAATTATGGATATTGCACGCGCACGACACAAACTTTTAATGAAATACAAGTCGATTCCAACCATTCCCTGGCGTTTCAGTTCAATAGCTACGGTTTCAGGACTAACCAGTCTGGACTAACCAGTCTCTTAGGAAAAAGGTATGTTGAAATGTATGATTTTTATAGATCATTATCTAATCTACGATTTTTGTCTGAACTAAGTTTATTAAAAACTTACCGTTTTGCTGTAAATCACGAAAAATCAGTTTTTGTTACCTATGACCCCAATTAATTTTGTTTATTCCAGGTATCGGATCGATTAGAACTTCTCAGATTTCATATCTGATAGTGTTTTCAACAATCCTACCAACTTTGAGCTGATTGCGAATATTTGTACCCTCGGACAACACACAATACATAACAAATAGGTTTAGAACAATAAAATCTTGATCAAGTCAATTTAGACAAAATTGACTGGATCAAGATTTTATTGTTCTAAACCTATTTCTTTCAAAGTTTCAGAACATACGACATCACCCTTATTGTATAACATTTGTATAAAATAAATCTTTGTACCCCCTTACATTTTACAATAAATTTAATCAAAAACCTAGTATAGACGAAAGCGATTAGTAAATACCTATTCGCTTGCTTCTGTCAATAACAGGTGATTCCAGACTTAGTTATCTTTGATAAGGGTTGACATTCGTATAATAGAGTGATTAATTTACTTGCCTCTTGTGCAACCGGCTGATGAAGTACTGACATATAACTAACCTAAGCAACAGATATGACTGCGTACAAAGTTGTAGGGATAGTTTCGAGAGAACTTTCAATTATACTTATTTTTATATTTTTGTAGCTTTAGCTTGATTATAATTGTTGTATGATGTTGATTTTATCATTGAAATGTTTTTTTTTCTTTTGTATTCAAATAATTATATATTTTTTTTAGGAATGATATGAATGATAAGCCGTAATTGTTTAATACTCATGATAGTAGAACTCCAGAACAACAGAAGGAAGAGAGTGTGTTGCCGCAACGACGAAGCTATATAAAGCACAAGGGCAATGTGTATGCGCATATAAGTCATCGTTAGTGTAGTAGGTGTCAGATAGTCATTTTCAAACTATTGTTTTAAGTTAAGTGAATGAGCACTTTTTCTTTTCAAACTTTGATAGCCAATGAAATTGTCTTGTAGTTCTTGGCTCTTAGGTGCTCTCTTATTTGCAAAGTAAAGTGAAAGGGATGACTCAAAGTACTAAGAAGAAGAAAACAAAAAGAGGAATTTTGAACTTGTTAGAGATACTGCAGAAAATATTTTTTTCTTCTCGTTGAATAGAATAGAAATAATCAGTTGCCTCTTCGGGATAGAGATCGACTACACAGAACTTCAACTACTTAGCAGTAGTTCGCGAGATTACCACTGAGTCGTTTTTATTATTTCGTAATCCCTTATCATTTTGTTACTTATTTTATTGCTAACGAATACAGAGATAATATTAAATGCGCAACTGTTTGTTGAAGATCATAATCAGAAAGATATCATATATTATGCTACTACCTATGGTCAATAAAATAGATTGTGCTTTATAGTACAGTGCGTTATTTATATGAATGTTGATATAAATAACAGTACACAATACAGTAACAGTAGACAAGGAAGGATTTTTAAGGTTTCTTTATTTTATTGTGTGGAATGTATTACTTCTCCTTCGTTCTTTCAAACAATTTCTGAGATATGAAGCACCAAGTAAGCAAGTTGTGATAGCAAATACTGGGTCACTGCACCTAAGCTATAGATGCATTTAAAGACGATTGAACGCCATTTGCAACAATTTTTCTCTATATTTTTTAGCGTACAACTCCTTAACGATTGGGAATTATGTTGCGAATGAGTTTTCAAATTGCATCTTTTTACGATTTATCATGATAGAAGGCTGTTATCTACTTTTTTCTGAAATTCCATTATTTACTGTCAATTTCTCCATATTTTATACCTTGTCTCTAAAATATGAAGATATCGATGTGTTTAGAATTAAAGCTATAAAATGACACCACAAGTCAAGGAGATATTCATCAAGCCGTCTAGGACAGACACTTGCAAACCATAATCTCACAAGCACTATCTATATTTAAGTTACATTTAAATTTCCCCGGACAGACGCTGTTTTAGTTTAGCGAGTTTGAAATAAGTACCAAATTGGAGGTTCTTTTTTCTTTTAATACATACATAGATACATAATATCACGCCTCTTTCCTTTAGGGGTAGGCAGAGACCACTTCCTTCCATTTGCAAAATATGCAAATATGTGAATGAATTTGCTCGGAAGCCATTTTTGCCAGATAAAATTTTATTTATTTATTTTAGTTTATAATACTTGTTGCAAATATATCGTATTCGATTAACTACCGTTGATATTTCCTACCATACAATCTTTGAGTGATAGAGAAGACGGACGTGGTGGGAAGTGTACAATGAAAATATATATACGCATAACACGACTCTACAAAAAAATTTTCGTTCTTTGTCCTAAAGTTTATACTATTATTTTCCAGTTAGTTATGCACAAAAACGAAAAGAAAATACCTTTTTCGGTATAAAGTTTGCTTTTGTGATAGTTATAATAATAATACTCATTTTTCAATTTTTTCATAAATTTTAATTGATTTTAATATTTTTATAAAGACCGCGCGGTGAGAGTGGGGTATTAACGTTTACATTGTGCCGCTAGATGGCACCCGAGTGATAAACAACCATCAGGTGTTATTTACAAGCCCAGAATAACTTAAAATGTCGTCACGAAAGTGCAAATACGATGCTGATGCATTTTGTTTTATATGTGGTCAATTTATTAAAGTTCGAGACGTGAAATATGAACTAAAGACATCTCACGTTCTCTGTGAAGCCTATGAAGCATATTTTGACTGTCCTGTACGGAATCAAAACAAGCCATGGGCTCCACATGTTGCTTGTAGTTATTGTAAAAGGTGTTTGGAAGGTAAGCAATTTTTATTTAATTAAGCGATGAATCCAAAATAATAGACATATTAATTTTTATTTTTATATTTTTAGGTTGGTATCGAAGTGAGAAAAGGTCTATGAAATTTGCAATAAAAGAAAGAGAAAGAAGGTAAAAATGCAAAACCTATTGAATATCCTGACCTCGAATCTTCTTCTGCTCCAATTGCTCACGACCTGACACGACCAGTACCTGAGCCACCAAAAAAATTATCGCAGAAAAGTAGCTCATCTTTTAGTTCTTATAAAAGTAATTCCGATAAGGAGTTTTTGCCTACACCTGAACAACCAAAACACTATCTCATTACTTCAGAAGATTTTAACGATCTAATTAGAGATTTAAATTTGCCAAAAAAAAAAGCAGAGCTTCTAGGCTCTCGGTTAAAACAGTGGAATTTGCTTGATGATGTTAAGATCACGGATCAGCGGACTAGGCATGAAATGTTTGCAACGTTTTTCACGAAGGAAGATGGACTTTGTTTTTGTAATGACATTAAAGGTATGTTAGAAGCAATTGGCATACATTGTGTCCCTCACCCTCACCATAGTCGAGAACTTGGAATTCCAAAATCTGTACTTTTGTCGTTAACGTTTTTGTCCTTTTTTGGTATAAAAATAATGAAACGATAAAGGCAGATTGAATGTTAAAATGAATAATTTAGTATTAACTCCAAATCAATATTATGCTAGCTATACGCTATAGCTAGTTTAGATTTTTTGCCATGTTCTATGCCGTCTCTCTCTTTGCTGCTGCTTTGGACTAGCTTAGACATGGCAATAGGTATGAAGTTCGTTTGCATACAAGTGGTTCGATTTCATTATGATGGTAGTATAGTTGAGGATTGAAAATGTCACAAACAAACTTACTTTCGCATTTATACAATTTGTAGGAATTTGTCTTTAAATTGTCAAATTAACAGAAATATTTATGTTATTCAGATCCACAAACAAATGCAATTTATCTTTATAAGAACCTTACTTAGATTTACTTACTACTATAAAATAAATATTGTACAAAGCGTCCTTGAACTTCGAGCTTATCAGCACGTTAAGAAAGTGAGTTCTATTTATTTAATGATAAATGGATTTCAATATCACGTGAAGTTGTAAACGTTATACAGTGTTTATTAATGACGTAATGTTATATCGTTATATATAAAGAAACAACTGAGAATTTTGGTCACTTCCAATTCAGAGAGATCGGTACTAAAATGTCAGTATTATTCCATGTAGTTGCATGGTATTTTCTAGTTGTGAGTTTAACTGATGCGTTTAGAATACTGGGTGTGTTCCCAATTCCATCTATAAGCCATCAAGTGGTATTTCGACCACTAACTCAGGAATTAGTCAAGCGAGGTCATGAGGTTGTTGTCATTACACCGGATCCAGCTTTTGCATCACAAGAAGCACCTCCAAATTTGACTGAAATTGATGTTCACAGTATATCGTACAACATATGGAGAGAAAAATTTATAAAAGCTTCCCAATTTGAGGAAAACGCTTTGGATTCTCAAATGCAAAAAGGTCTGAATGCCTTGATTATGATATTTGATGCTCAACTAAAAGATAAAGAAGTGAAGAAAATGCTTGAAGATAAAAATCAAAAGTTTGATTTGATATTAACAGAAGCGGTAGTAAGACCTGCACTAGTATTTTCACATATATATAAAGCACCAGTAATCCAGGTCAGCTCATTTGGTGCAGCGTTTGATAACTACCAAACTATAGGTGCTCCCGTGCATCCATTATTATACCCAGCTATGACACGCCAAAGACTTAATAATTTAACAATGTGGGAGAAGGTCAAAGAGTTGTATAATAATTACAAAGTAGAGAATATTGCAAATAATAAACAATTGGAACATAACTTACTCAAAAAACACTTCGGAAATAGTGTACCGTCTCCAGATGAATTAAACAACAATGTAGATATGTTGTTTTTGAATGTGCATCCCCTTTTTGAAGGCATTAGACCCGTTCCTCCAACTGTTGTATACATGGGTGGATTACATCAACTGCCTGGCAAGGAATTACCATCAGTAAGTAGTATATCTTTTGCAGTTATTATTATAATTTGTGATAAAATCAATAATTAAACGTATAGCAAAACCCAAAAAATATTGTTGAGAGATTCTTAACTGAATATAATTAACCTACAATAACAGGAAGTTAAAATTCGTCTTTAATATTAAAACACTTCAATTTGAGTAGTCGGGGATATTGTTCGGCTATCAATTTTGAAACTTTTATTTTGGGGCCCTTTGTCATTAATTTATTTACTTTTTATTATAATATGAGTCTAGGGAAATCTTCAGAAAGTGTTCTATGGTCACACCTATAAAACTATTTTTATTTTTATTTCTATATTTGAAAATGTTGACAACATACATTGAGACATTTAGGGGTAAAACAATTAACTAGATTAGAAGTACTAATGAATTCTTAACTTAGTCTTTATCGTTAATTTTAATGTCTTAACATTTATTTCATAATTAATGAAAATAATACTTTATTTAGTATTCTAGTGTTGCTAAGATTGAGATAAGTTATTTTAGCAAAAGTTTATTAAAACTAACAACTATCGATATCGTGTTTAGTATCACAACAATAAGCCTCATGCACAAGTCCAGTTTATGCAGGCAGTGCAAGTATGTTTATAATATTCTTCAGATATCTTACTCGAGGCCTTATGATTCCAAACTAAGCAGAGCTTATACCATGGTAAGCAGACGGCTGAGAAACATACTTATATTTTTCTAAATACATACATATTATAGATAAATTACACACAGACACAGAAAAAATACTCGTGGTCTATTTGCCCTGGGTGGAAATCGAACCAACGGTCTCTGGCTTACCAGTCAGGATCTCTAACCACTAGACCATATCATCTACCAGTATTAAAACCGCTGTTTTAGCAATAAATTCAATTGTTTCAATTTTAATATACCTTTATCATCTTCTACATAGATATCGTAAAAATTAAAGTAAACGTTAATATATTATAGTTATCATTACTTAGTCACTTGTTTTATTCTTGTTTTATTTGAGAACTATTTTAATGTACCATTTAATAACCACTAATAGAAAAGTAAAAAAATAAAAAGAGCGCATAAACCGAAGGGTTGTGTTTATTGAAAGTTTGTATGATGTTAATTTATCACGCGTTATCACCTATACGTCTTGATAGGTTTCGACATGTGAGTTGTCATTTTAATCGTTTTAATACTGGAAGAGACAGTGGTTACATGCAGAAGGATTCTATATATAATATTAGTTCTTATGACCTCACATCTCCCATAATATGTTTATCTAACAGTAACTATAACCAAATAATAAGATACTATAACATCGACACCTTCTCATATATCATCATTACCAGATCATTACTTCTTTATTCTCTTATGGAGATCTATGAATGCGTAGTCTGACTTCTCGCCAGTTAAAAAACTAGTTGTTATGCTACCGCAGCCGGTCTATTCACAGTCAAGTAGATCAGATAAGATAAGATAAGATTGTATTTATTTATATAAAGATGGTGTACACACATTGCATGCAAGATATAAATAAGTTAAGAAAAAGTTTCAGTCATGTTCAGACTCATTTAGTGGCATACAAATTGGTTTCAGGACACGGCGCGTAGGGCGCGTTAGTATTACATATCTTCTATATTTATATCTTCTTTTAATCTTCTAACAATTATTGTTTTCTTTCAGGATCTCAAGTCATATTTAGATTCTTCAAAAAATGGAGTAATTTATATAAGTTTTGGCACCAACGTAGACCCTACTCTATTACCACGTGAAAGAATACAAACTTTAGTAAGCGCATTCTCAAAATTACCCTACGATGTTTTGTGGAAATGGAATAAAGATGAACTGCCTGGACGCACTAGCAATATTAAAATATCTAAATGGTTTCCACAGTCTGACCTACTCAGTAAGTTTCTTTTCAAAATATTATACATAATTGTAAAAATAATTTTTATAGTGGTAGAGCCATGCTTAGGCCCGAATGGACTGGCTCGACCGGTGCGATACTACCGCTTCACAGAAAACCGGTTGTGAAGTAAAGCTTGAGTTGCATTTCCCCGAAACAAGTGAGTTCTCCGGAGACCCAAAATCCCCCACCCCCCCTAAGGATAGCGCTTTTAACATAAAGGATACCCCAGGGGGGTACCAGCGCTAGTGTTGGAGAATCCCCCCTGGACATCCACCCTCAGTACGCAATATATCTGAACGTGGACGCCCAGGCACCCCTCGTAAACTGGGGTAGGCTCAACTGCGCTCATAAAATCTGCTCGGGGTAAGAGAAGGCATACCATAGCACCCCCTGTCACGTTTACCGTGGATTTTTGTAACATCAGGGGATTACATAATAACCTCGACACTGTCTACCACCACCTGGAGACAGCAAAGCCGGCCTTGCTCTTTTTAACCGAGACGCAGATATCACCTCCAGCGGACACATCCTACCTCTGCTACCCTGGGTACGCACTGGAACACTCGTTTGTTACTAAGGCTGGTGTATGTGTGTACGTTAGAGATGATATCACTTCTCACCGCCTCGGAAATCTCGAAAGTAGGGACCTCTACATCTTATGGCTACGTGTAGACAGGTCCCATAGCTTTGAAGCCGAAACGGACCGACTCATCGACCACGTCCAAATGGCTACAGACTCAGTGCTTCAGCAGGTCCCATCCGCAGAGATCGTGATTCTTGGTGACTGTAACGCCCATCAAGCCGCATGGCTTGGTTCACGCAAAACCGATCATGCGGGATGATCGGTTCACGATTTCGCCTTGGCATATGGCTTGACGCAGCTGGTAACAACGCCTACGCGAATCCCAGATGCGAAAGCCACGTGCCTTCACTGTTGGACCTTCTGCTGACTTCACATCCTGACGGCTACAAAGTATCCGTTGAGACCCCTCTTGGCTCTTCGGACCATTGCCTGATTAGGAGTATGGTGCCACTCGTTCACTCGCTGCGGCCGCGAGTTACAGGCAGTCGCCGGGTATGGCACTATAGGTCAGCAGACTGGGATGGAATGCGAACATTCTTTGCATCCTACCCATGGAGGCAGGTTTGCTTCTCGCCGGATGATCCCAATGTCGTTGCTGACTCTGTCGCGGATGTTGTGCTTCAGGGTATGGAACTTTTCATTCCATTCTCCCTGATTCCCACAGGTGGCAAGTCCCAGCCTTGGTTTGGTCGAACCTGCAAAGCGGCGTCCCGCCGAAAGCAGGAATGTTACCAAGAATGGACTAAGGCAGCGAAAGCACGGGATGTAAAGACCAGCACATTAAAGAAACAATTTAACTTTGCCTCCAGGTCCCTCAAAAGAGTAATTGCTGGGGCGAAGTAAGCTCACATCGGCAGAATTGGCGAGAGACTAGTGAGTCTCCCTTCCGGAACTCGTGCATTCTGGTCTATTGCCAAAGCTGTCCAGGGGAACTTTTGTAAGCCACACCTTCCACCTCTGCATATAGGAGATAATTCGTTGGCCCACGACGCTAAAGAAAAAGCCGATCTTCTGGGCAAACTCTTTGCGTTCAACTCGACCCTGGACGACGGGGAAAACACACCACCGACCCTGCCGCAGTGCGAGAGCCGCATGCCAGAAGTCCGGTTTACACAAAGGGTAGTGCGTAAAGCGCTCCTTTCCCTCTCTCCTATCGTGCTGAAGACGTCCAGAATTGGCACCGGTTTTAACTCGCCTTTATCGGCTTTCCTACTCTCTTGGCGTAGTCCCGAATTCATGGAAGACAGCTCTAGTGCACCCAATCCCTAAAAAAGGAGATCGCTCGGATCCCTACAGACCATAGCCTCCTTGTTCTCTAAGATAATGGAATCCATTGTTGACTGCCAGCTCCTCCGGTACTTGGAAGACCACCAGCTCCTCAATGATCGACAATACGGCTTCCGTCGGGGTCGTTCAGCTGGTGATCTTCTCGTTCACTTGACCCACCGGTGGACACAGGTAATCGAGACCCAGGGGAAAGCGTTGGCCGTTAGTTTGGACGTGGCGAAGGCCTTCGATCGGGTCTGGCACAAAGAAGCATCAAGGTCGTTGTTCACGGTGCATGCTCCGACTCCAAGTCTGTTAATAATGACATTCTGCAGATTAGCAGCATCCATTGCTATGCGGACGATAGCACGAGTGATGCCTTTTACACCGGCCGCGCTAACATTTCTCGGGTAAACGTCATCGAAAGCCGATCCAAACTTGTGTCTGAAATCGAAACTTTTTCATCAAAAGTTTCAGATTGGGGTCGACTTAACCTAGTCCATTTTAGCAGTACGAAGACACAGGTTTGCACGTTCACCGCTAAAAAGATGCCATTGGTCGTATCACCTCAATTTGAGATTCACTTCCCTAACTGCATCAGCCAGCATCGGAATCCTTGGCATCGATATATCAAGCGAAGTCCAGTTTCGCGGTCACTTAGAGAGTAAGGCCATATTAGCCTCGAAGAAGCTTGGTGTGCTAAACAGATCGAGACAGTATTTTACTCCGACCCACCGCCTGCAACTTTATAAGGTGCAGGTTCGGCCGCACATGGAATACTGTTCTCATCTCTATGCAGGTGCACCCCAGTACCAGCTTCTCCCTCTTGACCGCATTCAACAGGGAGCGACTCGCATCACCGACTGCCAAGACATTTCTGATCGGCTTGACACCTTTGAGTTGCGTAGAGATGTAGCTTCACACTGCATCCTCTATTGCTTGTATCATGGGGAGTGTTCAGAGGAATTGTTCTGACTTATACCGGCAGCAGGTTTCCGCCATCGTCCTACGTGACAAAATATCCATCCCCACCACCTGGACGATTGGCACTCCAACACTGTGCGCTTCTCCAGAAGCTTTTTGCCTCGCACAACCAGCCTATACGACCGATACGACCTTCAAATCTACAAGAAAAGAGCGTACTCCTACCTAAAAGGCCGGCAACGTGTGACTCTTGAGTTGCGGGTGTTCATGGGCGGCGGTAGTCGCTTACCATCAGGTGACCTGTCTGCTCGATAGCCCCCTATCGCATAAAAAAAAGATAATTAAATAGCTTGGGAAAGGTTAGACACCTTTACATACTGAAGTAATTAGTTTACAAAATATTAAATGTAAATTCAGTTTATAAAAGTATTGTTTATTTTATAGAGCATCCGAAAATTAAGTTATTTATAACACAAGGAGGCCTCCAATCGACAGATGAAGCGATTACAGCCGGAGTGCCACTGATAGGAATGCCGATGTTTGGGGACCAGTGGTTCAATGTAGAAAGATATGAATACCACAAAATTGGCGTTAGACTTAACATCGACACTCTTACTGCGGAGAAGTTGATAACGACAATCAATAATGTAATTGGAGAGGACAGGTTAGTGCGTTGCATTTTCCCGAATAGAGTGAGGTTTCCGTAAACCCAACTCCCCCTCTCCCCTTTCCTCTCCCCTCATCTCCTTCCTCCTCATCTCTTCTCTGCTTTCCCCTCCCCGCATCCCCCATCCCTCATCACCCTCAAAGGCGGGCAGCTGACTTACGACCCTTGAGTTGCGGGTGTCCATGGACGGCGGTTATCGTTACTATCCCATAGTATTAAAATTATATATATATATATAATAAATGAAACTACTTTCCCTAGTAATAGACAATCACCGAATTAAATAAAACTCTTGTCTCGCTTTTGTTTTTATGAATATACACAATTACATGAGCAGCGCTCTATTCTAAGGGCGGTATACTACTCAATTTCTTGTATTACTTATAGATTTTTTTCCTGACCAACATATTATATACATACACTTATATATACTCACGCCGGCATCACCGAACAGGTACGCAGAGGCGTAATTAGCGCCCACAATTTGCCTATTATCATAGAGTCCCACTCACGTAATAAACAATATAATATTGTATATATTAGAAGATTATTAATAATAATAATGATAAAATCCTTATTGTACACCAAAGAAATATATATAACAGAAAAATAAATGCACAATGGGTGGCCTTTATCGCTAAGAAGCAAAATCTTTCAGGCAACCTTAGGATAAACAGAAGCGTGATGATATACGTGGTTTTTGGTGTTAAAATATAAAGTGGAGCTTCATTATTAGTTTTTATTATTTGTTTATGAATTGATATTTTTTTACAGTTACCGTCGCAATATTATACAACTCAGAAAATATATGCGTGATGAACCTATGCGCCCGCTTGATCGAGCGATGTGGTGGATTGAATACGTACTGCGACACGGAGGAGCGAAACATCTGCGTGCACCCGCTGCTAACATCTCCTGGGCAGAGTACTTAGAACTTGAACTAGTTTTCACTGTTCTTGTGATATTATTTACAATAACTGCATTATTCATTATAGCTACACGGTATATCTACAAATGCGTTCTAGGAAATCATAAAAATGTTAAATTAAAAAGTACGTGATAACTTAGTTATATACACATTTAACCTTATACATAGTTATTCGACAGCAGCAAAATGTTGGCATTAATAACGCTTCTGTTTACCCCTTCGGGAATTCAGATGTGAGTAGTAGTATGTTTATATGCTTTTTTTACATACGTTTTTGACATGAGATTTTCAATTTAGGTAACTACTTGTCTAAAATTAAACCTAGAGATGTGGAATGTTCTAATGATGCTTAAACAGTATAAATATTACTATGCCAGATAGGGAGCAGTGTCTTGTTTTACACCTCTTACGTCTAATAGATTTAAGCAAATTATTCCAGAGGCGAGTTGGATGTATTTTAAAATATTTATGTTGGAAATTTGTAGAATGCTATAGTATATTTAGTAGTAGTTTTTCCGATAATCTCAGGCTCCTCTAATTGTGTGTCATTTAGAAACTCAAAACGATATTATTTAAATATCGTTTTGAGTTGAGGAAGAATGGAGGAGAATAATACATATGTATATTACAGGTAAGTACCTAGACACAAAGAAAATATTTACACTGATTACATAGTTTTTTTTTGGGTAAGAATCGGTACAACTGCCTCTAGCTCAGCATCAGGGTCACTAATCAATTAACCAACAGACCGCTCAATTATCTCTTAACCATGGTTTATTTTCTTGTCATGGAATTTTTAAATTCAATTAATTTAACCTTCATAGTACTGTCAGAGTGACTGAAGTAATACTTATCTCAATGAGCTACTTACTAATGAACTTGAACTAAGTAACTGATAAGAATACTTTACAGTAATTATGAATAATCACTAATACATCGTGATCTTCAAACAGAAGTCTAAATCGTAATATATTAATGTATTGATTGTATGTAAAGTGTTATAAGTTTCAATGGTATAATTGATAATAATAACAAAATTATAGGTGTTATGAATGGTTTGCACCGTACCTAAATGACAGAAAACAACTAGTGGAGAGAGATCATCAGTGGAGATAAAATCAACGCGTCAATACCACAAGATAGTGTTATAAGACTGCTGCCTTTTGTTTCTTATAAACATATATGACCTTCCTAATGTGTTTGTAAACAATATATCTCTCGTCACCGAATGCCAAAACGACAACAGCAAATGAAACTCCATCTTTCTACAGCTGTCAACTGGATGGATAACCATTATCTACATATTTACTTCACCAAAACTAAACTTAATATATTGATAAAAAAATAAAAGTATATTGAATACCTCCTTACTGTATTCTGTCTCACTCACTCGCTCACTTTTAATATAAAAAGTTTTTTTTTAAATTGTGTGTTATACACACATTGTCCTGACACTAAAGAATACAAAAAATAAAACAGAAGTATACAAGTTGGTGGCATCTTTCACACCGTGCGTCTAAAATATGAGGAATGCGAGAACAGCTTTAGTAAGACATCCAGAACCCCCCTAGCGCCTGTTGCCCGCAAAAGCGTGAGCACCACCTTCGGATAACTCCTAATCAGGAAACATAGAGGTCCTGTCCGGCAGGTCCTGACAACGCGCAGCTACACCCACACCCATAACCAGTTTGTCAAAGTTGTTTGGCTGTCTACGTGTTACATGGCCACAACATACATCCATAACTTACGGATATTAATTTCTCCTGTGGTCAAGGGCTCCGTGTTCTTATATACAGCAAGCATGTCGAAAGTGCTTGTCAACATTCTGTTTTTTTCTGAGATAGCTTTCTTTATAATCCTCTTTATAAAAACTTCACCGCATTTTCCGCCAGGCTATTTATTAGACGAAGGATAGTAAGGAGCTGTTAAAATATGTTCGATCGCCAGGTTATTAGTGAACTTATTAAATTCTAAGCTTTTAAAAGGCGAGCCTATGTCCCTTACTATATATTTAGGGAGACCCCATCTAGTAAATAATTCAATTATCTAATCTAATAAAAATGGGAAATTTAGTGATCGCTTCAATTTTACTAGGGTCTGTCCTACTGCCATCCTTATTTAGTACATAATCATCTCGTCTACCAAAAAGACACACTTATTAGTCTTTAGTTTGAAACCAAACTTATGCAACCTATTAAAAAAGCCTCTAAAGCTGGAGATAAAGTACTCTCGATTGGCTCCTTAAAATAGTCCTGGCGACGATCACATACAGCAGAAACATATCAGCATCAACTAGCAAAGACAAACTAAACTACATAACAAATACTTTTATGAGCTAGTACGATCGTGAACGGCAATATTGGAGTTCTGCGCTGATATGGAACTGTGTAACATCAACCATTAGACCATGGTCCATTAGTGATCACTCCCCTTGCTCGGAAGATCCTCCCTTTTGTGTTGGAGGGATGTGAAATCCGTTCCTCCATAGTTGTGACATCTACGTGAATGCAAGCAGTTTTCACCGTCGAATGATGATATGATGTGTCGATGAATATTACATTTCAGCGACCGCTCCAACCTGGTTATACCTACAGTCTCATGTAATAGGGGGTAGCCTATAACTTTTAAAATTATTATTATTATTGCTTACCTATTCTCGATTTAAAAAACATTTATTGCAATGTGATGACTGATATCACTCACATATTGAATATTAAAGAATCGAAGGCATATTTCTTATACGAATGGATTAGGGAGTGTAAGCAAAGTAGTAATAAGTTAAGCTGCTCAGTGAGGCATATCTATAACCAAATAAGTTTTTAATAGCAAAAAGTAAAAAAATACAGATCGTTAACACATGTTAATTCTAAATTTATATGATGTAAGGCTAATTTATAGCAAAAGAGGAGATAACAAAAATCAAACATATTTCCCCAAGAAAATTCCTCAAGGATAGCGTCGAAGACAGCAGATACTTTTTAAATCTACTTCTTAGAGTGACTAGCGATCGTTGTAGGATCGATTTACAATCACGCAAAATGCTTTATTGATATAGTTGTAAAGGCAAGACTATATATTAAAAAACTTCTTCTAACAATTGGGCCTCAATTCTGCTATTTCAATATTGTCTCAATGGTGTGTCGATAAAGTGTCGTCGTGAAGGTTTCGTATTCCGCTAATTACTGGTCTGCAATTTTTTTTTTTCACTCCTTTCTATTTAATGCATAACGAATGATAAATTAGATAATTCTGGATAGAAATAGTAGAGTATAGTAGAGAGTAGAGTATTAAATATAGTATTAAATCAGTATCACATATATATTTTTTAATGGTCGGTTTAAATGAAACTCACTTTTTTTTCTAAAAATACATATTATAATTGTTACAACTGATACAAATGTTGGATTAACGTGTTACAAAACGTACAAATCATTAGATGCTCTCATTGCTGGTTGTAACTATTATTTCACTTTGCAGGTTTCTTAATTTTTATATTTTCTATAGGTGTTTCGAAACAACCAACAGAAATCGGCAAGCATCGCTTCTGACCATTTTCCATTATAGCGTTTTTCTATGTGCAATATGTCTTGATGTAAACTTAAACCTCTCGCCGTGTTCATTGCAATCGCGAATGAGATTATTCAAATCAGATTGCGTAAGAAGATGAGGTTTTGTAGAGTTTGGAGATAAACATGAAGAAGTAGGATATACTTGATTGACTACGTTTAGGATCAGAGACTCCTTCATCACGTTGATCATCATCTTTCAAATTTTTAACGTACTGAGCGCTACGGTAACACATCGAGATCTGTGTAAGCGTGCACATTCGTGCTAAAACCACGTTAGTCGATTTCTTTCTATCAGCTCGATCGATTTTCGTGAGTACTGAGACTATTTAAACTGAATAGAGCAGCGTTAGACAAACAATACAATTACATTATGAGAAATTAAAAAAATATATTTTAAAATGTTTCTATATGTAATAGAAAAAATGGAAAACCAAACATCAATTTAGCATATTAAGTTCTACATCATTATCACATTTTTATTTAAAGGAGGATTTCGTTGCAGACCAGTGATATTAAGACCATTGACCCGATGCCTTCTCACTGAACTGTCACTGCTACAAATTGGCACTCTGCAAATCAATGACGTTTCGATGTCTTTCTAATAGCTAGAGCCTGTATTGTGCCTTCTCCAAATTACTATTTAGCTATACTACAAGGCAAATATAAATATGTAAGTTACAAGATTCATAAGGCAATGTTATACTTATGAAAATGAACTATTAATTTTTGCATGGGCAAATAAATATACAACTAAAATTACAATTTTTGGTGCTTCTGATACCCTTCCTAACTACTGTGGAGGAACAGGTGTTACGTCCTTCCAACACAAAGGGAGGATCCTCCAACCAGGCAAGGTGATCATGCCTGGCGGACCGCGGCTCAACGGTTAACGTCGGGAAAACTTTATTTTCGTACTGCGCCATTAATGTAGGTTCTATGTAGTTCGACTTATCTTCGCCAGATGGTGGTGACATGTCTCTTCTGTATGTGGAGGTCGCCACACTACTACGAGACGATTTTCACAACTTAAGGTAAGTTTGTATAATGAAGATCACAAATACTGCACACACAGTTTCTACAAACTAATCACGACAAGAACAAAAAAACTAGTTCTTTATTCTGTTGTCACTGCGATTTTATGTTTACAGAATACAGTTTTTTTTAACTATGCAATGGCCTCTCAATAGTGTCAATGGAATAGCATAAATTGACTTTGACACAATAAATAAAAATATTTTACCAATAACTGAATCGAGTAAATATTAATACGGAGTTTATCTTTTAAACTGACTAGGTTGTCAGCTTTATTATGAGTTACTTATGAACAGTGTGGTTGCAGTGGCAATCTATTTATAGCATTATGATACTGACGTTACCCCTTAAATCAGTCTTACTACAGTAGGCAGTATCATTAAGATAATAATATTGCTTGCGATTGATTGTATCGGTATCTGTCGACAGCATAATCACAATACTGGCTACTATATACTATGCAATCTATAATATCGAAAGGTTTACTTTAATGATTATGATTGTGATAAAAATACTACACTGTTTATTTAATACTACCAATTGAGGTTACACATGTAAGTATTTCCTGTTAAGCGCTATGCTAGTTGCTATTGTCAGAAGTGTATAATCCGCAATCACTTATGTAACGCATAAGCCTTTACGCTCCCTCATTACGATGTAATAAAATCATTACATTATATCATCATATCCTATTCAGACAGTGGGAGAAGGAAGGTTTGGCAAAGATGTCTTAACACCCACATTTTATATAATAGTCGCAGCCTGTTTACATTTACCAAGCACTCTGGGTATTTATTAAAAATATTCGGTGTGTCGTTCAAGCCAAATTTAGATAAAAGTCAAGAAAAAATCTAGGGTAAGGTAAAGGGATATGCTTGAAGCTATCGCTAGGGTAAGTTGATACCTGTAACTTGAACTACCTAGCCAATGCCGAGCCCTGTAACTCACATTCTTTCAAATAAAATCAACGATATTGCAGAATGTACGTCTCATTATTAGCAACAAAAGCTGAAAAGCAAGACAGATCACCAGCAGAAGCATCTGTGACTTGAATGAAAGACAAATATCCAGGAACAAGATTCGTTTAATTTTGCGCGTTATCAAGTAAATGCGTCCAAATTTGTTCGTTTATCTTAATAATGGGCAGCGAAAACTTTGCTCACGAGGGGATAGGGTAGGGTCCTAATGTTAGCGGGTCGAATAATGATGATAAATTTTGATGTACGGTAATGTAAATAAATAATGTAACAAAGTTTTCTGCTATTTTTCGGAACTTTAAATGCCAGAGTAAAACTCAGGATTTAATTTTGTTTTTTTTTTTATATACAAAAAGTTACAAGGTGTGACTTCGAATAAATCTTACATTGTGCTCACATATTCCTTGCAACACAATATGCTTAAATAGAGTGTCCATAAAGTTTCTTGCCCGTTCATCTCTATAGAATCTTCATTTTGGAACAGGCAACTAGCTTTACGACTCACTTAATGTACTTAACCCATTACTTCCCAAGCATCGAAAACTTTGTTTTTTTTTTATCAAATCTTGATATTAAGTTCATAAGACGCTAAAAAAAATAAGACGAACAAAAAAAAATAGTACTTTTAATGCTGAGTCAGCCTGTCCTATAAATATGACAGTGGGGACATGTGATCAGAAATAATAAAAGTAAACAATTAATAGAAAATTTGACAACTAACAGTTTTAAACAAAGTTCCATTAACTTATTTTGTATGGCAAGGTATAAAACAATCACTGCAGAGTGCTTTTTCACATTTAGCGCAAAAAGTAAGAGGTTTTCTTTTACAAGGTTGTACCCTGACAACGCCTCTGTTCATCCCTCTCCAGCATATAGTGTCAAACCTGACAGGTTGTAAAAGGCGTTCTGATGAACCTTGCCTTCCGATTTTTTCATCCAAGAATAATATTTTGAAAGATTACCACAAGTTATGTTTTCAGTTTTTTACAGTATGGTATATCAAATCAGAATATGATGCTTCTTTTTGAGGCAACAAAATGATATTTTGATAAAATTACATAAAAATTACGGATACACTTTTTGCAGAAGAAAAAAAATATTTTATAAGAAAAACTGCAAGAATACGAATTTTGTCAGAAACAATAAAAATAAACGACCTAACATGTAAAAATGAATGTTGAATACGGTGTCCTAAAAAAAAGGACAGTGTGGAGGAATGGGTTAACTCATACACCTAACAATGTAATATATATATATAAATATAATTTATTTAATTTAAATAAACGATTTTGAATTTTACCTACATTTACCTTTTTATCTACTTCCGTTTTTCACACAATTTAATCATTTCCTTTATATTGCCTTTATAGTCTCGTAATTTGAGTAATTGTAGAATCTTATGTTTGCTTTTGATTGAAAGCAAACATAATATTCTACAACTCTACTACTCATTGTAATATTATCTTATTTGTGGTAGAAACACACAACAAATGAATTTCTACCATAAGTCCATGAGTCTAATTATTTTACAACTGTAAAGAATATTTATGAGTTATATGCTTCGTTAATTAATTTTTGAAAAAATAATTATATATTAATGAAACTCAAATTTAGAAGAATAAATATATAAAAAAAAGAATGACACTAAGTATGTGTATATAATAGCTAATATTAATTACTTACGATTAAATTCAAGTGTCTATTTAAAAAAAAAAACTAGTTTCCATAGAACATATCACCTTGAGAGCAAATATATTTATATCGTGTACACATTCCGACTAGTGGACTGTTCTAGGGTACACTCTAGTTACATATCGGTATGGTATAAAATTGTGGAGTGTAAATATAAATAGTCGTTCTGTTATGTGTATGACTTTCTTATACGGCCGGAAAGGTACGGCCATATATGGATATAATTCAGAAATAGATTTTCAGACCTTCAGACAGTCTAGATAAAAGTCTATCCGGAGTTAATTGGCTATGCATTACGTCAACGCTTACAACTTTTAACTTCTGCAATATACAAGGAGTAGTACTGGTTGATTTTATTGAGAGAGAGATTGTTAAATTGCCTTTTAAAAGTTTTGCTTCGAAATATTTAGTTCAGCTCATACTGATTATTTTTTTTATTAAGATAACACGTATTTAATTATCACATACAAGTATATGAAAGGCGTTTCCGTACGTTACTTACTCAAATTATTCTTTTTAAAACAAATTGTTATTCTATAAAAACTTAAATTTTGTTTTAGTCATTTTCATCTGCTAATTGTTTATATGGTAACAGTTATAATTTTTTAAATGAGGCACAGAAAACATGCTAGGGTTAGCTAGAACATTATAAAAAAGCACTTGCACAAGTAGCAGTTGCGTAGAGTTGTGGGCGCATGACTGTTACGTAAATATAAATAACTTTTCAGGGTTTGAGATTTAGCTACTCACGTATATACGTATGTACCTAGTTTTTTACTTGACAACTTACTTTTGTTATCATCAAATATATGAAGTATTGTTTATGCACATTTAAATTAATCAATTAACTATTTCGAATTTTCGTACCAGCACTGGCTAGCCTGATGCAGCCAGTTTTACGTTATTTTTAAATTTGTAACACGTAATATTATTAACTTTAAGCTTTCTGCTTATTGTCTACACTTATATAAATGTTAAAACAAATCGTAACTTTACTTATTAATATCAAATTTCCATCTTATCAGTTCCAAACATTTTCTAAAATATGCGAGCGGAAAACTGTCTGACGTATTATTTAATATACATATGGATGTATGCAATAAATATAAAATACTATTAATACCTATTATACTACAAATAAAAAGAAATACTACCAAATGAAGGCCTCTACCTTATAATCAGTTCTTTATGTTCCATGATCCGGCATATTGTTTGTTATCAGTATCTTACTTAAATATAAAGATAAACAGTACAAGCACTTACACTGGCCTACAAAATATACACTTTTTTATGCATTTTCAATAAATTATAGATTTTTATTCTCTTTAAGGTTACTTAATATAATCAAATACTTTCCTTAAACCTTACTTTTCTTTTTTACTTTTAATATGAAGTCGGGAATTAGTAAGTAATAAAAAATTCGATCCTTTTAATCAATAGCAACTTTCAGAGGTATATATATTTTCCATTCTATCTTGGTTTTGGTAGGGAATAATAAAAATAGAAGCGATGCAAGTGAAGTTTTAAGGACAATTGAAACCTACTGATAATTTATTTAAATATACGGTTTACTCACGTGTGTAAAGCGGTGATGCCCGACTAGTTTTGAATCCGATAAGAGACTTTTAAGATTTTTAGGAAGGTGATTGTTAGACACGTGAGTAAAGCCGTATATTTAAAGAAAAATGAATGTAACTCACGAAAGTTTTTATTCTACTGCTATTACATTTTTTTAAATTTTCCACAAGCTCTAAATCATTTTTCACTTTTTTTAGTAAATTAGAATATAATGCTGTTATTTGGGCACCTCAAGAAAAATTATACATACTGATAGCTGAAAAAGTACAGAGTAATTTACTAGGTATTTATATAAACGTGCTTTTAGATATTATCCGTTTCTGGAATGGTTGGCTTGGACACTCGAGAGCTCAGACTGAAGCATATGGTTATAATGCATTACTGTCTTTTATTAAATAATAAAGTGGACAATCCATCGGTACGTGAGTCTATTCGTCTTTACGTGCCTGACAAGTACTTGCGTGGTTGTGGTCGTAGAAAACATCAACTGTTTGCGTATCCATCATCCTGGTATATTACAAAAGCTAGTAATAGACCCACCGTTACAGCGATCAATTTATTGAATGATGTTTTAGAAACTATTCCAAACGCAGACATATTTTTTGATAAGATGTGGCATTGTGATGTATCATGATAAAGACATTTCATTGATATATTTTTTTTTTATAATGTATGATCTGATTTTGTCAACATCATATATAAAATATATCAATTTTTAAGTTATTTGTAATTGGAATGTAAGTAATAATGTTGAAATGTATGTAAATATTTAAAATCATTTATTTCACATAACATGTAAAGGTCTTGGTGCGTAAACTGTAAGCTTAAATTGTTTAAATAAATAAATAAACAAACAACTAACTTGTGGAACAAATTGTCGCCTGCCGTATTTCCGGACCGATACCATCAAGAAAGGAGTGTACCTAAAAGGCTGGCAACGGACTTGTGACTCTTGAGTTGCGGGTTTCCATGGAATAGAATTGAATGGAGTAGAGTGGGTTGGAGTTGAGTTGAGTGTGTGTGTGTTGAGTGGAATTGAATGGAATGTATTATTACTATTTGTTAATCAAAATCACAATTTCAATTGTAAAAACATCAAAAATATAACCTATTTTGAGAAAAAAACTATATTAGTGAACAAAATACATTTACACAAATAAGATATAAATAATATGTAATTTTATTCTAAGCTAAATACTTTTAACCTCTCAATGTTTTGAGAATATTCTCTGGTAACGAGGTTGTTACACTACTTTGCGAATATTCTTATTGTAAGAGTGGCGAAAGTTTAAGAACCATACGTTTGGTTGAAAACATAATTTTAGATAAGCATATTATGCAAATATACACTTTACGAATGGCTACAACTGTATTTATCTCTAACGACTTATAAAAGTGAATTAATTGAAATCAACATATTAAATTTATAAATTACTTATTAATGGCATCGTATCTATACATTATTATATTTAAGGAAACAATTAATATTTATATTCTTTTGTTTTGAATGAGAGATCGGTGATAAAATGTGAGTACTATTCCATGTAGTTGCATGGTATTCTCCAGTTGTAAGTTAGCTGGGTTTCCACTTCCATCTATTGGTATTTCAACCGCTGGCATCTTTTTGTACGAAATTAACTAAAATTTTATTATTGTTACTCCTCTATCAGGTTTATTGAATAATCACCATCATCGCCTTCAAAGGTGGCAGTGTACTTGTCAAGATTCTTGGAAGTTTAATTCTTAGGGTACGCTCAGGTCCTCTACAATAGAGCCACTTCTGAGGGGACACCGTGGGTTTTAGTCGGTTTGAGTCCGACATACCAATTCACTGTTAGCTCCAGTGAGGTGATGACCCGTGGGGGACCCCATAGGATTAAAAAAAATCCTTCAAGATATATTTCCGATAGCTATAACAGTTTTGTCAATAATTGCAAATACACACATTACCGTAACCAGGAAGTAGGAGCATATAAGTCTACATGAAGCTAATTTACACACTTCTAAAAGAACGATTTAATAATAGATTTACATAATTACAGTTACCATATAGTTTAGATCGCACTGACGCGCCATATTTATGTATGCGTGTAATAAATAGAGTATCAAATAATATATAATTTACATGTTTTTAAAATGTAACACTACCCAAAGGTTTTTATCGATGTTCTTGATTGCAAAAATGTATCAAGGTTAAAAGATAACCTGTTTACTTCTTTAACTTCAGAAATACGCGTGGTACTTAAGTAATTATTAATCTATTATTCCACCGAATTCTAATGTCTACATAGTATTTTATTTAAATGAGGATTCCTGGTGCGCTGTTACCATCATACATAAAATATTATAATTTAAAATAAACTTTAATAATTTTTATTGTAGAATGTAGAAAAACCCTGTATATATTATTATTATATGACTGCACGGATGGCATAGCAAATTAAGTGGTCACTTCGCCACTACTGCGCCGAATCTTGTGGGTTCGATCCCCGCACGGACAACACTTTATGTAATCCTAAAATTGTTATTCTGAGTCTTGGTGTTCTTTGTGTCCGTTGTTTGAATGTTTTTACAGTCCCCCGATACACAGGATTCAATCCAAGTGCGGGAGTTGTCTTTTTAAATAGAAGAATAGAAGAAAAAAATATATATCACTATTATATAATTTCCTATTTCACTGACAATGCGCCAGAAACTCCCCGTTAACTTTTGTGAATCATATTTGAATCCTTATATCACTGTAAGAGATTACCTACGTGCAATAAGGCCCCCACTTAGACAAATCACTTTAAACTTTAAGTAGGTAGTGTGTTATATCTATTGCACAATATGTATATCATTTATTTTTACTGAGGTACATTAATGCTGAAACGACTATACTCTATATTGGGAAGTAGTTTTTAAAAAAGAGCCATTGTTGACCTCTGATGAGTTCAAATTTCACTTAATATCAACAACATTAACAACATTCGCTACAATAACTGGATTTATCTCTAATAACTTATTAACGTATACTTGAACTTGTAATCAGCATATAACATGTACATATACAGTAGTCGTTAGTGACATATTTTTACATCGTTATATATAAGGAAACAACTGATCACTATAGTCACTTCCTATACAAGTGCGATGGGTGACAAAATGACGATGTTACTCCGTGTAGTTGTGTGGTATTTTCTAGTAGTGAGTTCAAACGAAGCAGCTAGAATATTAGAGTGTTTCCATTTCCATCTATAAGCCATCAATTCGATCAGAAATATCAATTTTTCGATCAGAAATATCTTGGCAGTCGATGATGCGAGTCGCTATCCGTTGAATGCGGTCAAGAGGGAAAAGCTGGTACTGGGGTGCACCTGCATAGAGATGAGAACAGTATTCTATGTGCGGCCGATAAAGTTGAAGGTGGGCCGGAGTAAAATACTGTCTCGATCTGTTTAGCACACCAAGCTTATTCGAGGCTAATATGGCCTTACTCTCTAAGTGACCGCGAAACTGGACTTCGCTTGATATATCGACGCCAAGGATTCCGATACTGGCTGATGCAGTTAGGAAAGTGCTCTCAAATTGAGGTAATACGACCAATGGCATCTTTTTAGCGGTGAACGCGCAAACCTGTGCCTTCGTGGTGTTAAACTGGACTAGGTTAAGTCGACCCCAATCTGAACCTTTTGATAAAGAAGTTTCGATTTCAGACACAAGTTTGAATCAGCTTTCGATGTTTCGATGACGTTTACCCGAGACAGGGCATCACTTTTGCTATTATCCGCATAGCAATGGATGCTGATAATCTGCAGCATGTCATTGATATGCAGAAGAAATAGCATAGGTGATGGCACACAGCCTTGTGGGACACCAGAATTAACAGACTTGGAGTCGGAGCATGCACCGTCAACAACGACCTTGATGCTACTGTCTGTAAGAAAACTGGTGAGCCAGTTGCACAGTTTCTCGGGAAGCCCATAGGAAGGAAGCTTCGCAAGGAGCGCTTTGTGCCAGACCCGATCGAAAGCCTTCGCCACGTCCAAACTAACGGCTAACGCTTCCCCCTTGGTCTCGATCGCCTGTGCCCACCCGTGAGTCAAGTAAACGAGAAGATCATTAGGGGGGGTGGGGGATTTTGGGCCTCCGGAGACCTCACTAATTTCGGGGAAATGCAACGCAAGCGTTACCTCACAACCGGTTTTCTGTAGGCCGGTCGAGCCGGCCCATTCGTGCCTAAGCATAGTTCTACCACGTAGCAAGCATTTAAAGCAAAATCATATATTTTCTTGAAACATGGTAGACAAAATCGTCTGAAAGAAACCAATACTGTCTTAATATATTGTAGTATATAGGTTAAATAGAAAGTGAAAACAGTATTTCAATGTTAATATTTGTATATTGTATTCTCTAACGTTATGAGAGCTGATTTAAATAAAGAGAAAATGAGAAGGATTTTAGGAGTTATTGATTGAAAACTGTAATGATATTTATGATTTTTTAACGGTATGTGGATTGTTCTACAACTGCACTGACTTTTTTATGACTACTGCTGCTATTTTTTAGTTTATAATGTTATACGCTTATAACGTAATATATAAGCTAACTACTTTTTTTTTATAAAGGTACATTCTACTTGCTAAACTAAGTTTTTCTTGGATTTCCTTGAACTTATTGTAATATAGTACTCGTAAAGACAAAAAAAGATGTTAAATAGAAGGATCTGAAAGTATTACACAACTAATATTTTCTTTATTTCGATAAAAACTTGTCCTGGGGTCCGCAAGCTTCAAGAAATTGGTAAACAATTCTTTGCCTCTGCAGGACCTCTGAGAAGGTTGCGTAACTTCCTACTGATTAGGAGCAAAATTGAGCTAGCAGAATTCCTTATTCTTCCAATCCTCGATTACACAGATGAAAGCTTTCCTGATCACAACGAGGACCAAATTAATAGATTTGAGCGGCTCAAAACTTTTGTATAAGGTTTAGTTTTAGATTGCGCAAATATGACAATATTTCTAAATATCGGAATAAGTTCAACTGGTTACCATTCGTATTCGTCGGAATATCTATATCCTTTCTCTATTATACAATATAGTCTTTAATCCCAGCACTCCTCATTATTTAAAAGAACGCTTAAAATTCTTACACGATACGCATTCAAGGTCCTTAAGATCGTTGGAGAACTTGACTTTAAAAAATCCGAAGCATTCTACGACTTTTATGGACATGTCATTTACAGTGCAAGCTATACGTTTGTGGAGTAGCACAAACTTGCTTGTTTTAAAAAATACTGAAAAAGCATTTCCTAAATTGCTGACCGATGAGGACTTTGATTTCCGGAATCTTGTGTTTAGGACCGTTTAAAATGTATACCTATTTTAGTGGGGCTGCCTAGACGGATGAAAGGCATTCGACATGTTAGTAATTATTTGAGTCTTCTGAGTGATGATTCAAATAATCAGTCACATGCTCTCGCCACTGCGTGCGGTCGTTGTGACATAGCACTAGATGTATTTGTTAAATCAATAATATAAATCGTGTCAGTTTGTCCGGTTTTATATTTTACTTTTTCTACTTACTAATTATTACTACTTTGTATTCATTCAATAAATTCTAAAAATAGATCGTCTTGCCACACCCAGTCGTTTCCGTTGGAGTAAAAATCTTTTATATGTTCTTCGGCTTATCTTCTCAAAAGTTCTATTTTTTTACAGGATCTCACGTCTTATTTAGATTCGTCCAAAAATGGGGTCATTTACATAAGTTTTGGCACCAATGTAGACCCTTCTCTACTACCACCTGAAACAATACAAACTTTAGTAAGCGCATTATCAAAACTACCCTACGATGTTTTATGGAAATGGAATAAGGATGAACTGCCTGGACGCACCAGTAATATTAGAATATCTAAATGGTTGCCACAGTCCGATTTACTCAGTACCTTCTTTTCACGAAATCGGGACCAATTTTAACCACACTAATAAAGTACCTAACTTTAAAAATTAAGTAGTCATTTTATATTTTATACACACACCGAGTTCTAACTTGAGTTTAACCAATTTAGAAAAAAAATACAAAACCGAATGATTTAACAAAATTATTAATTTAACAATAAAATTGAAATATAGCTTATATTTTTAATTTATAGAGCATCCGAAAGTTAGGTTATTTATAACACAAGGAGGCCTGCAATCGACAGACGAAGCGATAACAGCCGGAGTACCACTGATAGGAATGCCGATGTTGGGAGATCAGTGGTTCAATGTAGTAAGATATGAATACTACAAAATTGGAATTAGACTTGATATAAAGACTCTTAACGGGAAGAAGTTGATGAAAACAATCAGTTGTGTGATTGGAGATGACAGGTTAGTAATTTAAATATATATCACAACACTTTATAATAGATGGAAACTTTGTACCTAGAGATAGTGTACAAACTCTTTTGCACCTGTCCAGAGCGTTTAGGATCAAGAACTGCAGGGATTAATAATAATACCGACTACTGTTCTTACGACTAGTTTATTGGCTAGAACATCAACAATGTGTTTACAGGTCAATATCATAATGCAATGATGGTCTTAATAGCGTGATTCAGAATTAGGCACACCGCCATCTAGTTACAATTTTCAAACTAAATATTAAACAACATACCGAACATACAGAACTTTAAATCTTATACTTTACCCAAACATTCCGCCCACCAAGGCACTATTTGACATAGGCCTTAATACCAGCGTAACAGTGTAGGCACCGCCCACTATACATACACTGCCTTATTACTTAACAAATTTACTTAATTTTAACATGAACACCTTAGTACTAACTTATATAATACATATTTGAACCTGAGACCTTGAAAAAATAAAATTAATGACTATTGTGTGACAGGTAAAATGCCCAACTTAGAACTCGGTCTCCTTATGACAGAGTTCTTGGTACGCAGTGTAACTACTCTTGTAATATTGTCTAAACCGGAATGCTTTTCGACAACCTTCGCCAAAAGCCATTTATTAGGTGGTAAGTCGTCCTCTCTTACTACAACTATATCCCCAATATTTGGTACAGGATTAAGAGTATCCCATTTGTACCTATGAAAATATTTAGTAAGATACTCATGTGACCAGCGACGCCAGAAATGTTGTATCATTTTCTGAGTCAACTGCTATCTACGTAAGGTTGATATCGTAGAATGCTCAAAATTTTGATCGGGTACGGCGACCAAGGGTTCACCAACAAGAAAGTGGCCTGGGGTTAAAACATCAAAAGCGTCCCGTTCAGTGGTTAAAGCGGATAGGGGTCTGGAGTTAAGACACGCTTCTACTTGCGTCAGGACAGTGGACAATTCCTCGTAAGTCAAAGTAGAATCTCCTATTACACGTTTCAAATGAAACTTTACCGATCTCGTAGCACGAGGTGGTATAAAGTGCCATTGCGTGCCGTTGGTGGCTAAGGTTTCCGAAATGTCCTTTATGTATGAGGATTTCTCTTTAGAAAACAAATTTTGGAGTTCTCTCTTTGTTCTCACAAAATTAGTTCCGTTATCGCTCCATATATCGGTACACAAACTCCGGCGAGAGACAAATCGTTTGAATGCAGCTAAAAATCCTTGAGTGGTTAAATCACTGACTACCTCTATGTGAACAGCGCGGGTCGCCATACATATGAACAAACAAATGTATCCCTTATAAGCCTTATGACCACGTCCTTTGGTAGTTCTTATATTAATGGGACTGGCATAATCCACACCACTACATTTAAATGGTCTTGATGGACTTGCTCTGGCTTCTGGTAGCTGACCCATTAATTGCTGGGATGGCTTCATAGAGTTCTTTAGACATGGAATACATTTACGCACAAATGATTTTACAGACAACCTTGCTCCAATTAAATAATAACTGGTGGCTAAATATGTCAACATTAATTGTGGGCCACCATGCAGTGTTTTGGCATGTGTATCTGCAAGTAATAGACTCGTAAGCTTGGAGTTCTTAGGTATTAATATAGGATGTTTGGTATTAATACACAGGTGGGATCTTTCCAACCTTCCTTCTTAAAATGTCATCCTTGTCAAAATAAGGGTTTAAAGATTTAAGAGGCCCTTTTAGTTTTACTACGTCGGTTTGGTGTCGTATGAGGGGTATTTCATCCTTGAAACTATCTTGCTGACACATTTTGACAACACACTTTAGCGCTTCGCCCAATTCATCTGATGTCAGATACTCACCTTTGTTTTTGGTTCGAAGACGGGTTTTGAAACGCCTGCAGTAAGCCACAACTCGTACTAACTTGGTAAGTGATGAATATCTGTCCATTATATCGACTGTCTGTGGGTTATCATTTACAGCAAAATTAACTATTATTTCTTCTTCTGTATGTAATTCTTTCGTCTTACTGTATTTTATGACTGACTTGTGAAGAAATGCTGGACCGCTAAACCACAACGTAGATCTCGACAGTTCCAAAGGGCTGACACCACGTGATCCCAAATCTGCAGGATTCTGACTTGAAGATACATGAGACCACTGAGCTGGATCAAATGTAGTTAATATCTCAGAGACACGATTGGCAACAAAAGTCTTCCACCTACAAGGATGACTATTGAGCCAAGCGAGGACCACAGTTGAATCCGTCCATGCTCTTACCTTAGCTACATATATCGATTTCCAGCACCGATGCTACCTCAACTAGAAGTTTAGCTAACATTACCGCACCACAAAGTTCCAACCTAGGAATTGATACCTGTTTAATGGGTGCTACCTTCGTCTTGGCGGTTATCAACGTGACTTGTATGTTACCTAAAAAATCGACTACTCTTGCATAGACTGTTGCCGCAAACGCAATCTTCGAAGCATCTGAGAACCCATGCAGTTCTACGAGTGTATCGTCCGGTTTTGTGCCTTGCCATCGAGGTATCTTTATTTGTGATAACAATGATAACTGATTAAAATAAGTATCCCATTCAACTAGTATGTTATTTGGTACCTTTTCGTCCCAATTCAACCCTGCTATCCATAACCGTTGGATCAATATTTTTGCTGTTATAATGCAGGGTGCTAACCATCCAAGAGGATCATATAACTTGGCAATATGTGAAACAATTTTCCTTTTCGTTACCGGTCCAGCTTCCTGAGAGAGTGTTACTGCGTATTGAAAATCATCTGTGTGGCGATTCCAGGTAAGACCTAATAATTTCACTATTTCATCATCCTTTATTTGCAATCCTTCTCCTATTTCCCCCTGACCTTTAGACATTTCTTTGATTATCTGTATCAATTCTTCATTATTAACATCCACTTCTGAAGTTCAAACCCTGCTTTAATCAATAGTAAGTTCATTTCTTTATAAATAACTACGGCTTCCTCTACCGTATTACAACCCGTTAGCAAATCATCCATGTAAAAATCATTTATAACTCTTACTGCAGCTGTTGGATAATTTGCTCCGTCATCACGAGCTACTTGTTGGAGAGCCTTTACAGCTAAATAAGGGGCTGAAGCGGTGCCAAACGTGACACGCAGCATACGGTATCTCTCTACTGCGTCGGTAGGTCCTTCGCTCCATAGTATTCTTTGACAGTCAGTGTCCCCTTCTGCCACCTTACATTTACCTGCCGATACATTTTTACTATGTCAGCTGCTAGACAGATAGGATAAATTCTCCAGCGCCTTAATAAATGACGAAGTTCTCGCTGCAGTCGGGGTCCAACCATCAATTTATCATTTAACGAATAACCACCCTTGCCCTTACAAGAAGCATCGAACACGACTCTTACCTTCGAAGTATCTTTGTCATTTCTTACAACTGCGTGATGAGGTAAGTATACACAATTATCTTTTTCCCTTTCCTTTTCCTTTACCTTTTCCATATGACCTAATTGTACGTATTCGTTAATTACTTCTGTGTATTTTTCCTTCAGGTGTTTATCTTTCTGCAATCTGGTCTTTAATGAGGTCAACCTTCTTTCCGCTATCTTTTCAAAGCCTTCAAAATGGCGAGTATTATGCTGTTGACGAAACGGAAGTCTCACAATGTATCTTCCGTCTGCGTCCCGTTTAGTGGTTGCCTCGAAAAACTCCTCACATTGTTTTTCTTCTTCTGACAATAATTTCTTTTCGTTGCTAGGCTCAGACTCTAACTCCCAAAATCTTTTTAAAGCGGAATTATCATCCCAGTGCGAATGCATAACCATAACATTTGAAATCAGACTACTGGATATATTTATTACTCCCGACAGGATCCACCCAACTTTGGAACACTGAGCTACTATCGTACCGTCCGAATTCTTTTTTATACCTTCTTCAATTATCTGGCTATACACGTCAGCACCTAATAAGATATTTATTTTATTCGGTGTGTGGTATTCAAGATCGGCCAGATTTTCATTATGAAGGTCTACCCATTCTACTTCAGTTACTTTAGTAACTGGGAGAACGGATGTAATTGATGTTAGGACATAAGCCTTAATTTGTATGTTAAAATCTGACTTAAACCTAGACTTAAGGTTAATAGTGACGACTGACCTTGACGTTATTTGTTTGCTCCCTCCGACTCCCCTAATAATACAAGAGGAAGGTGATTTCTTTAACCCAAGAAACTGCACAGTAGCTTCCGTGACCAAAGATACCTGCGACCCTTGATCAATAAGCGCCCTTATCACCTGATATGTGCCTGCCCTCGACTCAGCTCTAAGAAGAGCTGTGGCTAATAAAACAGTCTTATTAGACTTTTCTGTCGAAAAACAGGATATCAATGGTTCATCTTCACAATCTGTTTGGGACATATGATTGTTTAACATCATACTAGTTTCTTTCTCTGGCATGTTGTTGCTATCTGCCAAAGATACCATGTTCGATCCTAGCGCTGAACCAATAGACCCATTAACACTCTGGGGATGCAGTAGAGAATGATGACGACGTTTGCAAATATGACATTTTACGGTACTTTTACATGCCTTTGCCGAATGATTGTTCCCTAAGCAATTGAAACAGACACCCTTTTCTAAAACGAACTTACGACGAGCGTCACCATCTATTTTCGCAAACTGTTTGCAATACGACAACTTATGAATCTCTGAACAGTAAAGACATTGAGTGCTAGTGACATGTAAACTATTTACTTTAGGTGTACCTGTATTTTTATAAGACTCTTGAACCCAAAATTACCCTTACTGTCTAGAAATTCTAAAGCTCTATATCTATTTGTTAAAAATTCGGTAAACTGTGAAAATGTAGGCAACTCTTCTGACGAATTTTGTGAAGTTATATTAAACTCCCACTGCTTGCGGGATTCGGGATCCAACTTCAAAGTTATTATATGTATTATTAATATATCCCATGATTCAACATGAATTCCCAGATTAGAAAGTGACTTCAAGCAGTCGTTGGTACCATCAATCAATTCTTTAAAACCTACACCTGATTCATTTATTAGATTCCTTTGACTAAGTAGTCTTTTTAATATAAAATGCGACAAATACCTTTTATTGTTATACCGCGAATTTAGTATTTCCCAACACCGCTTATAATTAGCATCAGTAATAGGAATTTGTCTGAGTAACTGTTCTGGTTCCCCAGACAAATATCCTTTCAAATATTGCATTCGCTGTACATTATCCAAACTCTGATTATTATGTATAAGTGAAGTGAACAAATCTCTAAAAGTAACCCAATCGGTGTACTGACCAGAAAATACGGGAATTATTATTTTTGGTAGTTTTACCTGACACTGTTTTAGGTTGCTGCCCGCAGTTTTGGGCCTTTCCTCTTTGTAAGCAATAGACTCTAGGACAGTTTCAAGTTCAAATTTGTATTCGGTGTACACTTCTTCTGCTAACTCATATATATTTTTCTTAACATAATCACTTGCTTTTATTTCTCCTGGCGTATGATCAAACAATTTGCTATGACCGTCCAATAACTGACCCCACATTTGTTCTAATGTCTCTAATCTTACTTTAATATATGGTCGTGTAATTCTATCTTTTGGGGACTTTTTAAAGTTAGAATATGCTTTCTTTATTCTATTTAACGTAACTTCTTGTTTCAAAGCTAACGATTCCATTTTGATATAGGCTATAAATGTTTGAAACTATCAAAAAATGAAATTTAAAAATTTAAAAGAAGATTTTTATAAGTCCCCAAATTTCAAATATTTTACAAGTGCACTATAATTAACACAATCTCTTAACTTAGAATTCACAAGGTAAGGCAAGTGTAACAGCTACAAATGTTACAGTTATTTATATAGGCAAATAGGCATAGCTTCAACGTAACAAGCCAATTTGAAACAACACACACCTTTTAACTAAGATTTTCTAAGTTCAATTGTAGCAAACACAAAATTTTTACAAGTGTTTTATAGATAGTTTAATCGAGGGGAAATTGGGCATAGGTTCCCCGTCTCAACCAAATTTAAGAAATTATTCTAAGTCTAAAACTAATATTAAATTTAAAGTCCACAAATTTCACTTGAATTCTTCTAAGTTAATGAAGCTATTACGATAAAGTTCACTTTTGTTTGAATCTCTTGACACTTTGCAAAACTTTAATAAAAATATAAATGTGCAACTCACAGTTCAAGTCCCAGTAACTTCAATACCTTTGTCCGTTCACTCGACTACGTCCTGTTCCCTTGACTTTATCAGCCAGCAGCTGCTGTTGCTCTTCCAGGATATTCAGTTGCTGCTGCTTATCCAAGTTATACAGTTCTGTTCTGACCACCTTCAGCACCCGGATCCTCCCGTGACCGCAACACTCCTCCAGATCCTTCAGTACCTGGTACCTCTCAGCACTCTGCTGAGAAGCTGTTCTGAACAGCGATCCACTGTCCAGTAATGTGCGGAGTTCCACACGGGGTGTGAATCAACGAAAAGTTGATCACACAGCTGCCACCAATACCGTAAAATGCCGATTCCGACTCTAAGGACCAATGTACAAACTCTTTTGCACCTGTCCAGAGCGTTTAGGATCAAGAACTGCAGGGATTAATAATAATACCGACTACTGTTCTTACGACTAGTTTATTGGCTAGAACATCAACAATGTGTTTACAGGTCAATATCATAATGCTAATGATGGTCTTAATAGCGTGATTCAGAATTAGGCAAACCGCCATCTAGTTACAATTTTCAAACTAAATATTAAACAACATACCGAACATACAGAACTTTAAATCTTATACTTTACCCAAACAGATAGATAATCATTTTGGTAAGAATCTCCCTTTTTTAATAATATAGAGTGACAGACAACTGGAAGGGTCACCTGAAGGTCAGTGGCAATCGCCATCCACGGAAACTGAAAATTTGCAACTTAAGAGTCGTAGTGCGTTACCCGCTTTTGAGGTTGATGTATTTACATTTTTTCCAACTTGTATGCACATTTTGGGGCTCGCTTGGCGGCTAGGTACGCGATGTAAGGGAGTATACAAACTTGCGGAAGCATAACGCTGTGTGTATGTGTTTAATGTATCTAATTTTAAGTGTTAGGTATGTAACTTACCACAGCCTACACTTCAATTACTTATAGGTTTTCGTGACTATCATATATGTTTAGTTGTTAATTTCCATTAACAGTTACCGTGATAACATCATAAAACTCAAAAAATACATGCGTGACGAACCTATGCGTCCGCTTGATCGAGCGATGTGGTGGATTGAATATGTACTGCGCCACGGAGGAGCTTAGCATCTACGGGCACCCGCAGCTAACATGTCCTGGGGCAGAGTACTTAGAACTTCATTTAGTCTTCACGGTTCTTGTAATATTTTTTGTAATCTCTGCATTAGTAATTACAGCCATAAGCACTATCTATAAATATACCATAGGGAATCATATTATTGTCAGATTAAAAAGTGCCTAACAAGTTCATTAAAGTTGTTTTAAATAAATTACACAAAATACATATTATTATATTTTTTTATTAAACTTTCCTTTCTTAAACTTAAAAACCATATGAATTAAATTTTTAAATATAGGTATATTTAAAAATTTAAATTTAAAAAGCATAATATATTTATAAATACAGAAATAGTAGGCCGCTGACATCGGGTACAGGGCCCAAGACACAGATCCTTAGGGCTACAAAGATAACACAATGCGGGTCGTGTCAAGGCCGAGTAAACAAACTCGCGAGACAAATCTATATATTTTATTTGTTTATTTTTTTCAACTTTCATGAGAATCTCATGAGAATAGCGATATCGACAATCATTGCGCGGTACTCTAATCGGTCTATCTCAGTCTCAATCTCAGTTATGTAGATTGATAGATATTGGTAGACAATATTACCGACTGAATAATGATAGACCCAATACAATGTGGCTCGCTCATTTTCGAGAACTAGTTTGGGCACATACCTGTCGTATGGGCCCCCTAAAATTACAAGTTGGTATTTAAGGGCAATTCGTTATCTATGTCCTGGGCACTTGGTTAGGTCTATGCACATACTCTTCGTTGGGAAAACATATGTCTATCGTACCGTTCTTTCCGAAAAATTCCCGACAGTCGTTCGGCATAACAACTTCGTCCATAATTACAAAGATAAAGCCTCCAAAGAGTCAGTCTCAGTCTCTTGTAGCTCTTTGCCCTTCCACAGGTTTGCTCTAGTTCTCTTTAGCAAGAAACGAGCCAAGCATGGGCTAATGCAGCGACAGCACGGGATGAAAAGACCAGCACATTAAAGAAGCAATTTAACTTTGCCTCCAGGTCCCTCAAAAGAGTAATTGCTTCGGCGAAGTCGGCTCACATCGGCAGAATTGGCGAGAGACTAGTTAGTCTCCCCTCCGGAACTCGTGCATTCTGGTCTCTTGCCAAAGCTGTCCAGGGGAACTTTTGTAAGCCATCCCTTCCACCTCTGCGCATAGGAGATAATTCGTTGGCCCACGACGCTAAAGAAAAAGCCGATCTTCTGGGCAAACTCTTTGCGTCCAACTCGACCCTGGACGACGGGGGAAACGCACCGCCGACCATACCGCAGTGCGAGACCCGCATGCCGGAAGTCCGGTTTACACAAAGGGCAGTGCGTAAAGCGCTTCTTTCCCTCGACGTTCATAAGTCGAGTGGGCCCGATAGAATCTCTCCTATCGTGCTGAAGACGTGTGCTCCAGAGTTAGCACCGGTTTTAACGCGCCTTTATCGGCTTTCTTACTCTCTTGGCGTAGTCCCGAACTCATGGAAGACAGCTCTAGTGCACCCAATCCCTAAAAAAGGAGATCGCTCGGATCCGTCCAACTACAGACCCATAGCCATCACCTCCTTGTTCTCAAAGATAATGGAATCCATTGTTAACTGCCAGCTCCTCCGGTACTTAGAAGACCACCAGCTCCTCAATGATCGACAATACGGCTTCCGTCAGGGTCGTTCAGCTGGTGATCTTCTCGTATACTTGACTCACCGGTGGGCACAGGCGATCGAGACCAAGGGGGAAGCGTTGGCCGTTAGTTTGGACGTGGCGAAGGCCTTCGATCGGGTCTGGCACAAAGCGCTCCTTGCGAAGCTTCCTTCCTATGGGCTTCCCGAGAAACTGTGCAATTGGCTCACCAGTTTTCTTACAGACAGAAGCATCAAGGTCGTTGTTGACGGTGCATGCTCCGACTCCAAGTCTGTTAATTCTGGTGTCCCACAAGGCTGTGTGCTATCACCCACGCTGTTTCTTCTGCATATCAACGACATGCTGCAGATTAGCAGCATCCATTGCTATGCAGACGATAGCACGAGTGATGCCCTTTACACCGGCCGCGCTAACATTTCTCGGGTAAACGTCATCGAAAGCCGATCCAAACTTGTGTCTGAAATCGAAACTTCTTTATCAAAAGTTTCAGATTGGGGTCGACTTAACCTAGTCCAATTTAACCCCACGAAGACACAGGTTTGCGCGTTCACCGCTAAAAAGATGCCATTGGTCGTATCACCTCAATTTGAGAGCACTTCCCTAACTGCATCAGCCAGTATCGGAATCCTTGGCGTCGATATATCAAGCGAAGTCCAGTTTCGCGGTCACTTAGAGAGTAAGGCCATATTAGCCTCGAAGAAGCTTGGTGTGCTAAACAGATCGAGACAGTATTTTACTCCGGCCCACCGCCTGCAACTTTATAAGGCGCAGGTTCGGCCGCACATGGAATACTGTTCTCATCTCTATGCAGGTGCACCCCAGTACCAACTTCTCCCTCTTGACCGCATTCAACGGAGAGCGACTCGCATCATCGACTGCCAAGATATCTCTGATCGACTTGACACCTTGGCGTTGCGTAGAGATGTAGCTTCACTCTGCATCCTCTATCGCTTGTATCATGGGGAGTGTTCAGAGGAATTGTTCGGACTTATACCGGCTGCTGGTTTCCGCCATCGTTCTACGCGACAAAATATCCATCCCCATCACCTGGACGATTGGCACTCCACCACTGTGCGCTTCTCGAGAAGCTTTTTGCCTCGCACAACCAGCTTATGGAACAAATTGTCGCCTGCCGTATTTCCGAACCGATACGACCTTCAAACCTTCAAGAAGAGAGCGTACCTCTACCTAAAAGGCCGGCAACGCACTTGTGACTCTTGAGTTGCGGGTGTCCATGGGCGGCGGTAGTCACTTACCATCAGGTGACCCGTCTGCTCGTTTGCCCCCTATCGCATAAAAAAAAAAAAAAAAAAAAAAAAAAAAAAAGTAATTCCGTTGTTTTTGCAATTTGTTGTTGTTGTTATATCTTAGAAAAATGGCTCTTAGGAAAAAGGTATGTTGACATTTTTTATAGATCATTATCTGATCTACGATTTTTGTCTGAACTAAGTTTATGATGAAACTTGCCGTTTTGCTGTAAATCACGAAAATCCGTTTTTGTGACCTTTGACCCCAATTAATTTGGATTTTTTTTTCCAGGTATCGGATCGATTAGAACTTTTAAGATTTCATATCAGATGGTGTTTTCAACAATCCTACCGACTTTGAGCTGATTGCGAATATTTGTACCCTCGGATGTCTAAATTCATATTTTCAAAGTTTCAGAACATCTTTGTACACCCTTAAATTTTACAAGAAATTTAATCATAAACCTAGTATAGACGAAAGCGATTAGTAAATACCTATTCGCTTGCTTCTGTCAATAACAGGTGATTCCAGACTTAGTTTTCTTCGATAAGGATTGACATTCGTATAATAGAGTGATTAATTTACTTGCCTCTTGTGCAACCGGCTAATGAAGTTCTTTTTGGTCCAATTTGACCGGACATAAATAGTCCGGTGTGTCCGGTTATTTAAGATCTATAAAAAAATAAACATTATGCAATCATATTTTAAACTATACGTATTTATATTGTACTAGTGGATAAATACATACCTTTTTTTAGTTTTATCGTGTGATAACCCCCACGGGTCGTCACCTCACCGGGCTAAAAGGTGAGGTGGTATGTCGGACTCGAACCGACTAAAACCACACGGTGGTCCATCAAAGAGTCTTATTGCCGGAGCCCCAGGTGTACCCTTAAAAGGAAAACCCTGTGCACCCCGGCAGACCTAGCCGTCTGTTGAATAACAGACGACCTGCTATTGTGTATTGGTCATCATCTTTAAAAAAGAGGCGCGAACACGGCGCCGCCGTCTTGGGCCTGCTTCTGCTAGGGCGGTGGATAACTCAGTCCATCACCCCCAGACCAGCGCTTATGGAGGCCGGAAATCAGCTTGTTCTCTCCGTCGTCTGGTGCGTCTTCTGCGGGACGGGAGAGTACTAGTTCTCTCCCTTATCCTTTCCGCGGATAAATACATACCTAGATATAACCGCATTTACTCTAAAATTAAATACAAATGTATTTTGATTTTTTTATTTTTTTCCTTAGAAGGATATAATGACCTAAACTGTAGGAGGATAATATGTAAATAAAAAAGTATTCAATAATTGAGTAGGTAATAAAAATGAGTAGGTACTTAATTACACTTAAGGTCACGATCACTTTAATTCACAAGATCACACATCATCATTGCGTTATAAAAAAAGTGATTATTTATAGTATAAGATTTTTTTTTTACGTTAATCTTTTACCCAAATCTTAGTCAATCAATAACTGGCTTGTAATAGGTTTGTATAATATTATGTAATAATATTCTAAGTCAAAGTAAAGCGCTATCTATTATACTGACCTTGAGTAAGCAAAATTATATGTGACAACATTCTGATTACTCATGTTCAATAATTTTGGCGAAATAGACATAAGTTTTTAATTACTGTATTATTAAGTCAAGTTTGATAAGGTGCAGTTATTTCAAGGTTTATGATCTTGAACGTTTTTAACAAAGTTCGTATTATCAAAGCATGTTAAGCAGTAAGTCTTGTCTTGTTTTTTTTTTTTTTTTTATACTATAGGGGGACAGACGAACAGGCGAGTCACCTGATGGTAAGTGACACCGCCGTCCATGGACCCTTGCAACTCAAGTGCGCTGCCCGCCTTTGAGGGTGATGAGGGATGGGGAATGCAGGGAGTGGAAAGAAGATAGGAGGGATGAGGAGATGGTAAAAAGGAGAAAGGAGAAGAGGGGAGAGAAAAGGGGGGAGGGGGAATTGGGCCTCCGGAAACCTCACTCAATTCGGGGAAATGCAACGCAAGCGTTACTTCACAACCGGTTTTGTGTGAGGCCGTGGTATCGCACCGGTCGAGCCGGCCCATTCGTGCCTAAGCATGGCTCTACCACAAGCATGTTTATTAGCGGAGGTTGGATTTTCTAACAATCAATCATTCTTTGTGTTTGGTAAGACCGACAGATGGACTTATGTTGCATTCCCTCCAGAAAGCCTAAAAAATTATAAGTACTTTCATTAAGAACTTGAAATTATGGGCTTTATTTTTAATTCAACAAATTTTTAATTCTGTCAATATACATATGTCGATTGGAGGGAAATGTAAATCAGAATAAAAAAAGTCTTTGAATGACAATTGTCAAATTTAAATGCTTATTTCAAATTGTTCTTGAGGCTACCCTTGGTATAGAACACATAAACGAGTGCAACATTCTATTTTACAAGACCCAAATTTTTTTTATAAGAAAAGCCTTATTAATTTTTTTTGGTTTCTTATGTTTGTTAATAACTCAAGGAATATAAAAATGGATTTTATTAAAAAAGACTTGAATTGAAAGAATTAACATATTATTCATACATAAAGTCACTCCTAGTTTCTTGAATTTTTTCATTTTACAAACCTTAATTTACTAAAACTTAAATAAAAGGGGCATATTGCTGCTACCGGACACTATATGTATACTGTTTGATAGGTAGACATAACTGTCCGATTCCATAGTCACTCTTTACGACATCCACGGGAAGATATTAAGTGGCTCTATTTATTTGTATTCGTGGAAATTGAACCCACGACCTCTGGCTCAGCTAAGTTAAGGCTCACAGTCAGACTAACAACAAGACTATCAGGCAAGCATTTCAATCACATCTTATGATTGCAAAGCCGCAGTAGCATAATAATATACAGCTGCTTCAGCATTTATAATTGTTCTAGGTGAACGCGTTACTTTACTAGGAATTACCTCTCCACTTCGTTGTATATAAATACAAAGAGAAAGCGAGAGATTAACATTAACCTTAACGCAGATTAGAGTTTTTTCAGTGTTTGATAATCGTTTGCACAGCGTGGACAGGGCTAAATAAATGTGTGCTACACGTTATCTGCAGTCTGCAGAGGCGTGCGCACGATTTCAATAACACTGTTGTGGCATACGCCACGTTTAGTGCGTTTATCATGAAAACCAAGCGACCTTTTAAATTGCCAAGCCAGTTCGTCGGCGATCCAACCGGTTTGAAATTTTACCCCAATAGACTCGCAGGATCGGTGACAGGACAATCCGCTATTGTTTAGATTAACCTGATGGTCTAGTCGTTGATGATCGTAACTATTGAATCAGAGGTGGCAAACAGGTCCAAACCAGGAAAAATAATTGTGTGATGAGCATGATTTTTATTAGGCTATGTATATATCATTAAAATATGTATGTATTTAATAATAAATTACTACAGGCCCAGCCTAGTTTGTCATCAGAAACTTTACAGACAGCCTTGCATTATAATATATAATGTTATTGAATTATTGGTATTGGATTATTAAATTTACATGTAACACTTTCTTTTGAACAGCCTTTTATTCGCTATATGTCATTTGATAACCCGGTTGTAAAGATTTGTCGACTGTTAAATACAATTAATAAATATAATAACAATAAAATTAATACATATTCAAACCTTATTATTTAAAAGTTTCCGCATATACGTATGTATATGCGGAAACTTTTAACTTGCCCCTGCCCAACCACTGCCTTGAGGTGACGAAACACCATAAGGCAATGAAAATAAATCAATTTTTACTTTGTAAACACAACCAGAACAAAGACAACAATTGGTTTATGTAGTAACGTCACTCTTCTGACTTGCAATCGAACTAATTATAAAAGCTAAACACTATGCAAATAAAAATATGGTCACTTGAATTGCTGTCCTTCATAAAAACAGGCATTAAAATAAATCTGTATCAAGATGTGACAAGTATTTTTTACTTTTTCTATTAAGTTACCGCAATCAGTAACCAAGTATCAGTAGTCAGTATAATTTGATTAAACGCTTTTACTTATCATAACTTTTCGTTTTAAACGTAAGTTATACTTTTGGCAAAAAACAGAAGTTACTTTAGAAATACACACTCTTTATCAAGTGTGATAATTATTTGAGTTTAATAATGTTTGATCAATAATCGCATGACGTCATGAAGATAAGTTGGTCGAATACTTAAAATCCGAATTTGCTTTCGACAGAATTTATCAAACTTTTGACCGACTTTTTTCTATTTTCTTTTACTCTCTACTATTAAGAACCTAGTATAGTCTGAAACTCTGATTGGGAAGCATGTTCTGGATGAAACCAATTACTTACATATTTCAAAAAAAACAAAAACGATTTAGAAAATGTCGTATGTATGACAACACTGTTTTTTTTTTGTAATAAAAATATACTTTGTATCACTTGGGTTTAGCAAAGGATTCTGACTATTAGTTTACATTATATTCTGTACTAATGGTAAGTGGAACAGAAAAATACACTTAGATACATAAACCCTGAAGACATAACACTCCTTATCAAATAGTTTCTTCATAAACTTTGTCTGTTCTTGTTCACGACACTGCGCGAATTGAATTTTGGGAATTTCTTATTGAATTTGTTTTTAGTTTTATGGTGCTTCGATAACATAAGTAAATCATCGTATTTTACATTCGACACAGCTTTACTACTTGTTTTATCAAATGACATGTAGTGAATAAAAGATTAACCAAAACACAGCATTTATTATATATAAATTGAATAATCCAATACTTACATATCAATAATATAATAAAATACATGTGAAGTAAGTTATATATTACGTACATATTTTAGATGAATTAGATGAATTACATATATACTAAAAAAAATTTAACCGTCGACGTTGCGTTGCGAGTTAAGGGGGGTAAAATTTTCGACTGTTTGATCGCCGACGAACTGGCTCGGTAATTTAAAAGATCGCTTTGAAGATAAATACACTAAAAGATCACGAGACATAACACCAACGACGACCAACGACCTTCTCATCGATTTTTAAGCACGTGTACATTGATGACAAACAAGCAAGCAAGGTTGTACTCGTACGTCTGTTGTGGCTTAAATCAGTTTAATGGTGTTTATCAGATTTTTAAATTTTATGGAATCAAACACAAGAGATAATAGGAAACAGTCGCAAAATTCTACTTTCATATCATTAATATCTTTTTGTCCCGTCACTGGGTGATTGTAAATCTATTGAGTGCACAGTGGTAGAGCCATGCTTAGGCAGAAATGGGCCGTCTCGACCGGTGCGATACCACGGCCTCACTGAAAACCGGTTGTCAAGTAACGCTTGCGTTGCATTTCCCCGAAATGAGTGAGGTTTCCAGCCCAACTCCCCCTTTCCGCTTTCCTTTCCCCTCATCCTCCCTTTTCTCTTTCACATCCCCTCATCCGCCCTTTCTTCTTTCCTCTCCCCGCATCCCCTATCCTTCATCACCCTTAAAGGCGGGCAGCGCACTTACGAAAAGAGTTGCAAGTGTCCATGGACGGCGGTTGTCACTTACCATCAGGTGATCCGTCTGTTCGTCTGTCCCCCTTTGTACTATACAAAAAAAAAACACCGCCGAGTCCCACAAATTAAATCGTGCCTGCGTCCTATCTGCTTTATACAACAATCTTATTGTAATCACGCGCACTCCCCTGCCGACTGCAGATGATATGGCGTACGCATTTATTTAACTTTGTCCGCGTAGCTCAAACGATTATCAAACACTTACGCATTACAAACGCCAATATGGAAAAGCTCTAACCTGCGGTTATGTTAATGCTATTTTCAATTACATCCAATTTAAATGTGAATGTTGAAGCTGCTTTCTATTCTTATGCTATTGCAGCTTTGAAATCATAAGACATGGATATGATTGAAATTCTGGCCTGATTGTCTAGCGCTTAGTCTTACTCTGAGTCCTGAGTTTGATTCCCATCTAGACAAACAAATAGGGCCACTTAATCCTTTCCAGACAGTTCCGTTGCAGTCCAGTGTGTCCGTTTGGAGCAATAGGCCATTAAATTAATTGTGGTGGTTAAAATGAGCGCATTTTTGTATGAATATATGTCTATTCTTTCAAGTCTTTCAAATAAAATTCATTTTAATATTTTGTAAGATATTGAATTTTTTAATAACTAGAAGAAAACTTAAAAAAAAAATAGTAACAATTTTTTAAAATAGAATGAAACACTTTTATGTGCCCATCAATTTTCCTATTTTCTGATGATCATCTATGACTAGTCTCATCGATAATTTGAAATAAGCAATTTTTGCAACCATTTGAATTGTACAGTTATTATTCAATAATATATTTTTATTCTCATTTACTTTTCTCTACAATCGTTAAACCCGTAATCCGTTTTCTGACAAAATTCTGAATTTTATTGAATTAACAAGTGCTTTGTGAAAGTACGTATATCACAGCTTAAGATGTTTTGATAACACGGAATTTGTTAAAATCGTTCACGATAAAAAGCCTTGAAGTGAGTATATCTTAACAAACTTTATCATTAAAAATTTCGAGATGATTATAGCCAACATTGCATTTTGTATTGAGAATAGCATATTAATACAGTAATTAAGAACTTATGTTAATGTCGCATGACTGTCAACAAATTACTTGTTATTGAACATGATTAATCAGAATTTTATCACAAATAATTTGCTTACTTATGGTCAGTAAAATAGATAGCGCTTTATTTTGAAGCAGAATATTATTACATAACAATATGCAAACTTATTAAATATACGTGCCAGTTATTGACTAACTGAGATTTGGTAAAAGCTTTACGTCAAAAATTTCTTACACGATAAATAGATGCGATAAATCTTATCGTTAACAAACAACTGACTGACTTCGTAAACTTCTTATCTGCATTCTGGTTTTCAGACACATTTATAAGCTTCACTTTTTAATAAGTACTTAAACAAATCTTGAAGCTTATACACAGAAGGATACATAAACAGAAGGTAAATAGTGGACTCTACAATGGTTAGTAGAAAACCTTTCAAGTTTGGCTCATTTGTTTTGTTTCTTCTAAAAAACCGAATACTTTTACATTAGCATCACTTTGTGGCAAATACTGGTTTTAGTTTTTTAAGCCAATATACTTATGTAGATGCCTGTTTAGCATTTTCGAGAGAGAGCGATTAAAAAAACCCTGCTTAAATCCTTTTATTCTTTCAACGTTTTTGTACAACTTCGCACTTTACAGTCGTTTTTTTTTTTTTACTTTTTAGGGAAAAATCCAATTCCAATAATTAAAATAAAACATTTAAATTTTGCAGAGTACTCTAAACAATTCATACTTAGAGTTTACAGTTTCTTAGAGTACGATTTTGAGTGAATGAGGGAATGTGTGCCTGCATTTCAGATGCAGATCTCCATGAACCTGACCTAGATTTGACTTATTCTCTTATTAAACTTCCTGAACTAAATCACAAGACACGAGCATACGATTCAAATGTATTGCGTCAATATTTAAATGATAGTGATAAGAAGATGTATAGTCATGGCCCTTACAAAAGTATTAAACAATGAGTGATCGTCACGCAAAGATCTACATTTGAGATTAATAAATTATAGATTGTAGTATAGTATCTTAGTATATTTTTATTACAGTATTTTTTTTTTATGATATAGGTGGACATACAAAAAGACGATTACGAATTAATTAGAACTACTTATTTCCTTTATTTATCTCTAATAACAAATATATTTTACAGTACACGTGAACTTGTAATCGACATATTGCGTGTGTTAAAAGTTATTGAATGCATGCAGTTGGCATAAATAAATGACTGTTGGTGACATGACATTTAGCATTTTCTGTAAAAAGCTTAAGAGATAGGCATTTTTGGTTTATATTTGTGGTCCGTAAATAGAGCAAACTCGTCATAATCAATTGGATTATGATACTTTTTTCATTCTTGATGTAAAAAAAAAAATGTACCTACTTAATTCTAAAAGAGTTACGGGCACTGGTATGGACCTTTACCTATTGTAAAGAATAAATAAATAATTTATAATTCATTTATAATATTGATCAAAGAAATGAATTTTATACAGAGAATGTATTTTATACATATGTACACCCGTTAGATGTCGCTGACCAAACAACATTTTTAAAAAGTTTATCTTGTTATTTTAGAAACTGACTGACTTAGAAACAAATTAAACATTGATAGGCCCTGAATCACAGACAACAAAACAAATATTACAAATAGAAAACAATAAATAAACAATAAGACTGTAATAAACTACAAAACTGTGTCAAAACTATAAAGTTTTGACACAGTTTTGTAGTGACGTTGTAGTGAAGATGAATTCAAATCTAAAATGACTTTCTACAAAAGTGGAAAAAAATCCTAACACATGGGTCATTTTCACGAGTGTATTCATTTAAAAATTTTGCAATATCGAATAACTACCATTATTTCACCACATTGTTTATGGTGCATTGAACTACGTATATGCCTAGTCGATTTTTAGGAAAGGCAGTTAAGATCCAGCCTTCTAATTCGACTTCTGTGAATGTTTCCCAAAAATTCACTAATTACCTTAGATAAAATTAAGTTCCATAGCTGGAGTACGTCTATTTAAACTCTAATAACCAAACAACACAGTCACAGGCACATGAATCAACACTAGATGACTCTACTAGTAGCTTGCCAGACAACGCGGATGGCTAAAACGAAGTATTAAAATTGAAGAACCAGATATATTCATTAACCACTGAACTCAAAATTGCTCATAGAAAAAATGATATTCATCCTCTGGAAAATAGTGAACTAAAACGAATTAATAAAAAATAATGAGTTACATATATAAAACAACATCGTCAGTACACACACCCAAGTGCAAACTCTAAAAAAACAAACAAAAAACGGTCAAGAAATATTACTGTATACAAATTAGAATGAAATTTATATAAAAATCAAAGAAACTTGCTCCAAAAGAAACAGCTCCAGTTCAAAAAACCGACACACTCAGTTGTTTATGTACTACAGCGCCCGGTTATAACAGCACCGCAACACAAAACAAAACAGCAATAAAACCGTCTGCGTCCGCTAGGTCCGAAAGACATAAAAACAGCCTATCCCTCATCACCTTGCCAGCCAGCAGGCCGCGCACTTACGACTCTCAAGTTGCAGGTGTTCATGGTTACTTACCATTACCCGTGACCCGTCTGTTCGTCTGTCCCCTCTATTTCATTAAAAGGAAACGGAATTAAAGGTTAGTGAGGGGACAGCTGTTTCACATCAAAAATTAATTTTTCAACATAATCATTCAGGGTCCCCAGGACCAGTGAGTAGTAATCAAGGGTTCAATAAGTCTGGTATGCTAGAAATATGCTTACAAGAACTAGGGAAAAAATGTGTTCATATAGATGTATGCCTCACTGAACACTTTATAATGTCAGGTGTAGAGCAACACCTTACACTGCCTAATTAACAACATTTGCAGGAGAAATTAATAATTATAATCTTATTATAATGTGTTTGCAGGGTGCCAAATATTAGTAATTTAAAAATAGTTTTTGATAAATGGAAACTTTATTTAAAAGTGTGTGTATGAAGCGCAAAGAAAATATATAATTACAGGCGATTTCAATAAAGATACATGGAAGAGAAATAACAAATCTCTACGATTTGAATCTTTACTATTAATTTATAATTAGTGTTTAGGCGGCCTACTAGTATTATAAGGAAAGCATGTATAGATAACTGTCTACACAATTCCAGGCAGCAATCTAAATCAAATAATTGAGTTATCATTGCCACATTGCACAAGTTATTGAAAACCCTGTAGGACAACAAGGTGAAATCAAGTAGTGGCGAATAATACGAAGAGGTCATTTTAAGGATAATTTGAAATGGATGGATGGGTTTTTGGAATGTATTCAAAATCTCTCATTTAGGTACATATATGACTGTAGAACCAAATGAAGCATATAACTCATTTTTTGAAATATTTACAAATGTTATGATCTCTGTTTACCGTATAAAGTAACTATTCTAAAATCTAAACACAGACTTAGATGGTTGCCTCGACGCATTGAACTATATGGTGAAAAAAACGAAAGAAAACTTTTATGGAAATATAGCTTACACCCAAATCATGTTAATAAACTTAATACACTAATAATAAATAATTATGCTATAATTGGCTTTAAGATATAAAAATATATATAGATTGCCACAACGAACACAAAACATCCACAGTATAGAAACATCACAAACATGTCCAAAGCCACTTGGAAAATTATAAATTAGGCAAATCAAAGTCATCGTAAAGAAATCATTAAAAAAATAAGATTAGGTGACAGAATTTCAACAAATTCACAAGAAATAAATTGATAGAAAAGAGACCAACACTGTTTATGCAGCCTAGTCTACCTTCTGATGTAGAGGCTATTATAAAATCATAAAAAAAAACAATTATACAGTTATATCTGCAGATATAAGTCACATTATAAACCTTAGCGTCCTGGAATACATCCTAGTTTACTAAAAACATACGTAGTTAACCACTATTACAAGAACTGGACAGAGTTTGTATGGAATGCTGTAGACCAATCACACTTATTCCAGTTTTCGAAAAAGACTTGAGTACGCCATTATATCAGTTTTCGATTAAAAAGTATAAAGATATTAGATAAATACATCCCACAATACAGTTTGTTGGTTATGATGCACTTAGGTTACAATGAAGAATAAACAAAAAGGGTATAAAGATAACCTTGACGGTTATCCAGCAGTTTTTTGTCATACTTATTTGATGAATTACATATCTGCGTTAGATTATTTAAAATTGTTATGTTAGTAAAAACATAATAACTTAAAATCAAAAGTCGTGAGGAGGCTGAGAGAGTTTTTATGGATACAATTTTAAAGCGTAGGTACCATTTATTTTGCAGAATTTCTAAAATTAAACTATTTATCATACAAGGATGACTACAATCCACTGATGAGTCGAGTACTGCAGGTAAAACTTTGATTGGAATTCCAATGATAGCTGACCGATAGTACAATGTACAGACATACATACGTGCCCCACTGGATTGGCGAAAAGCTTGAATTTTAGATTCTCACAAATGAAAGGTTAGATTTTTATCGTTTACGTTGCGTTGTTTAAATTATTAAACAGTATTAGTATGTTTAGGAAACCTGGTATGTCTCTATCCTCTCTTTAGTTATATTGTAAGTCAGAATGTATTTTGATCTCATAAATCATTTATCTACACTTTCTGCAACTGTGCTGTACAAAACAAACTTTATACCGTAGACAATCTCTGCAAATCAAACTTTGGATGATACAGATATGTGTTTGGCAAGTGTATAATTTAAATCTTATACTCAGTTACCAAGCGCAATATATATTAACATATTTTCTTATTTCTATTTATTTTTTCTGTATACTTTTCGTTCTCTTTTTCTTTCTTGATTTTGTTGTCAATAAAAACACTTATTTTTTCATCAACACTTAATAGTAGTAGTTACCTCGCCACTACATTGCTGCGCCGTGTGTTGTGGGTTTGATCTCCTCACTGGAGAACACTTTGTGTAAACGTTAAATCGTTGTTCTGTTCTGAATCTGGGTGTTATTTATGTATTCCATATGATATTTATATATTCCATTATTTAAATGTTTTTAAAGTCTCCGCGATATAGGAATTAATCCTAGTGTGGGAGTTGCCTTTTTTAAACTTAAAAAAGTACCACGCCAGAACGGTTCAACGGATATGGATACAATTTATCACATACATAGACTACAGAATGGAGTAGCACATGATTACTTTTTGTTATGGAATATGAACGTTTAAAATTTTTAACAAATGATTGGATAGATCATTTTTACTTAATCACCCCAGAACTGCTAAACGTTTCTGAAATTTGGTACAGACATAGAATATACTCATAGACTTGACTAACACATAGGCTTAATGTCCCGGAAATATGTACGGTTCAAAATTTCCCCGCGAAAAAATATATTACTAAACGTGTTGCTAAACTCAAAACTCGGGAATGGCTAGACCACTAAGTTTTTTTTTTAATATTCATTTGATTAGTAAATTTACAATCTCATGTGCTAAATGTTATCTTTAGTAATTGACTAAGAAGCTGATAAGAATATGCATAACCATGGCATGTACGGAACCATTAAAGGAAAGCGTGATCGAGGTCTATAAACTACACTATATAAAGGCTACCCCTAATGGAGTGTAGCTCATTAAAATTTCGATATATATTCCTGGATTGAATAAAATAATAATCTGAAACAGTCTCCTGTAGAAAAAAAAAAAATAATCTGCGCAATACATACATACAGACACATATCTCTGGACAAAGGTGTATTCAACACACACATTTTACCTATTGGAATTTGGTCACACTAACGTACCCCTATTACGTTGCCCACTGCAAGACCCCAAGTAAGTACCCCAAGCCCATTGCAAGACAATCAGCATTGTATTTTTTATCCACTTCCAGAAGGAGGGTTAGGTTGCTAGAGGATGTTTAATATGTATGTACTACTACTTCATGGAGGTTAGCTCCTTCCTATCGCCCACGCTGTTCGCCCAACCTGTGTCTTTTATACAAGACCCAGGTTCGCTCCTGCGTGGAGTACGCATTAAAGACTGTCCTGAGGTCACCCAGTCTCTTGAGCCTCTGCAGTTGCGAAGAGATGTCGCCTCTAAGGCAGTTCTCTATCGCCTACATCACGGAGAGTGTTCTGACGAGCTCTTCCAATTGGTCCCACTTTCTCCCTTCCTCTACAGGACTACACGTACTGGCCTGAGGAGTCACCGTTTGAGAGTCGAAGGTATGCGATCCCGAACGAAACGGTTTAGCTATTCTTTCCTGTATCGATCGGTGTAAGATTGGGTATGACGCCTTTCTTGTTTAAGGGTTTTTTTATTTCCAAATTACACAGAAACACAGTTGGATTTTTAGTTTTTCAAATTACCGGTTTTTTTTAATGAAATAAATATATATATAAATGCAATGTTGGTTTCATGTTCTGTATTAGATTTTGTTGTGATGTAAGTAGTACTAAGATAAAAATCAAAAGTTTGATTTGAAATATCAAAATCATACTTTTGATTTTTGTCTTTTTGTCTTCTACCATAAAAAAAAAAAATCGTGTGACGGTTAAATGTAAAAGTGCGTGATAAGTATTCAATATATTTAATATATTATCCTGATACTCAATATATAATAAAGCATCCTGATAATAAAGCATTTTGCGTGATTGTAAATCGATCCTACAACGATCGCTAGTCCCTCTAAGAAGGAGATTTGAAAAGTATCTGCTGTCTTCGACGCTGTCCTTGAGAAATTTTCTTGAGAAAATATGTTTGATTTTTGTTATCTCATCTTTTGCTATAAATAAGCCTTACACCATATAAATTTAGAATTAACATGTGTTAACGATCTGCAATTTTATATTTTTTGCTATTAAAAAAACATTTGGTTATATGTAGATATGCCTCACTGAGCAGCTTGACTCATTACTACTTTGCTTACATAATACCTAATACCTAATCCTTTCGTATAAGTAATATGATTTGATTATGATTGATTGAGATTTTTTAATATTCAATACGTGAGTGATATCAGTCATCACATTGCAATAAATGTTTCTTAAATCGAGAATAGGTAAGCAATAATAATAATAATTTTAAAAGTTATAGGCTACCCCCTATTACATGAGACTGTAGGTATAACCAGGTTGGAGCGGTCGCTGAAATGTAATATTCGTCGACACATCATATCATCATTCGACGGTGAAAACTGCTTGCATTCACGTAGATGTCACAACTATGGAGGAATGGATTTCACATCCCTCCAATACAAAGGGAGGATCCTCCGAGCAAGGGGAGTGATCACTGATGGACCATGGTCTAATGGTTGATGTCAGACAGTTCCTTATCAGCGCAGAACTCCAATATTGCCGTTCACGATCGTACTAGCTCATAAAAAGTATTTGTTATGTAGTTAAGCTTGTCTTTGCTAGTTGATGATGATATGTTTCTGCTGTATGTGATGCCGAATACTTCAATATTTATTATAGAAAGCTATCTCAAAAAAAAAACAGAATGTTGACCAAGCACTTTCGACATGCTTGCTGTATATAAGAACACGGAGCCATTGACCACAATTAATATCCGTAAATTATTGACGTATATATGGTTATGGGTATGAGTGTAGCTGCGCGTTGTCAGGACGAACCGCAAGGATTCAACGTCCTGGTGTATCTCTATGTTGCCTGATTAGGAATTATCCGAAGGTGGTGCTCACGCTTTTGCGGGCAACAATCGCTAGAGGGGTTCTGGATGTCGATGTCACGGTGTGAAAGTATATACTATTCTATTTTATTTAAAACAATTTAAAAAAAAACTTTTTATATTAAAAGTGACCGAGTGAGTGAGACAGAATACAGTAAGGAGGTATTCAATATACTTTTTTTTTTTCAATATATTAAGTTTAGTTTTGGTGAAGTAAATGTGTAGATTATGGTTATCTATCCAGTTGACTGCTGTAGAAAGATGAAGTTTCATTTGCTGTTGTCGTTTTGACATTCGGAGACGAGAGAGATATTGTCTACAAACACTTTAGGAAGTTCATATTTGTATATAAGGCACAATAGGCAGCAGTCTAATAACACTTGGGGTATTGACACGTTGATTCTATCTCCACTGATGATCTCTCTCCACTAATTGTTTCCTGTCATCTAGGTACGGTGCAAACCATTCATAACACCTATAATTTAGTAATTATAATCAATTATATTATTTAAACTTATAACACTTTGCATACAGTAATACACAATATATTACGATTTAGACTTCTGTTTGAAGATCACGATGTATTATACATAATTACTGTTAAGTACATATTCTTATCTGTTACTTAGTTCAACTTCATTAGTAAGTAACTTATTTACTCCACTCACTCTGACAGTAATATGAAGGATAAATTAATTGAATTTAAAAATTCCATGACAAGAAAAGAAACCATTGTTAAGAAATAATTGAGCGGCCTGTTGGTTTATTGATTAGTGACCCTGATGCTGAGCTAGAGGCAGTTGATTCGATTCTTACCCAAAAAAAACTATGTAATCAGTGTAAATATTTTCTTTGTGTCTAGGTACTTACTACCTGTAATAGCATTATTCTCCTCCATTCTTCCTCAACTCAAAACGATATTTAAAGAATATCGTTTTGAGTTCCTAAATTACTCTAAAGACACACAATTAGAGGAGCCTGAGATTATCGGAAAATCTACGACCATATACACTATAGCATTCTACAAATTTCCAACATAAATATTTTATAATACATCCAGCTCACCTCTGGAATAATTTGCTTAAATCTATTAGACGTAAGAGGTTCAAAACAAGACACTGATCCCTATCTGGCATAGTAATATTTATACAGGATACTTATAAATATTATTTTAATGTAATATTTTTGTGTAAGAATGTTTATTCTTATCTAAAATATACAAATCGATTACATCTATCTAAAGCAAGTAACGATAACCCCGCCGTTTGTTTTTTTATATGTTTGTCTTTGTAGTAGACCTATCCTTCATGATATATTAAAAAGAATATTGAATGTTATTTAGATATATTCAATTGGTTTAAGCATCATTAGAACATTCCACATCTCTAGGTTTAATTTTAGACAAGTAGGTACAAAGCATATAAACATACTAATACTCACATCTGAATTCCCGAAGGGGTAAACAGAAGCGTTATTAAAGCCAACATTTTGCTGATTATAATTCAGTCCCAGTAACGTAATAGGGAGCACCCGTATTGCCAGCATCCGGGTACTTTTGGCAATCAGAGGGGTAAATTTTGAGTATATTGACAGGATAGGGAAGATAGAAAGGAAACGTTAGCGATATAGCATTTACAGATAGATTGGGGAATATAAGCAATAGCTCGATCAAGTCGGCGTCGAATACCTATGAATAAGGTTAAATGAGTAAATAACTAAGTTATCACGTACTTTTTAATTTAACATTTTTATGATTTCCTAGAGTGCATTTGTAGATACCCCGTATAGCTATAATGAATAATGCAGTTATTGTAAATAATATCACAAGAACAGTGAAAACTAGTTCAAGTTCTAAGTACTCTGCCCAGGAGATGTTAGCTGCAGGTGCACGCAGATGTTTCGCTCCTCTGTGTCGCAGTACGTATTCAATACACCACATCGCTCGATCAAGCGGACGCATAGGTTCATCACGCATATATTCTCTGAGTTGTATAATATTGCGACGGTAACTGTAAAAAAATATCAATTAGTAAACAAATAATAACAACTAATAATGAAGCTCCACTTTATATTTTAACACCAAAAGCCACGTATCTCATCACGTTTATGCGATAGGGGGCAAACGAGCAGACAGGTCACCTGATGGTAAGTGACTACCGCCGTCCATGGACACCCGCAACTTAAGAGTCACAAGTGCGTTGCCGCTTCTGTTCATCCTAAGGTTGCCTGAAAGATATTGCTTCTTAGCGATAAAGGCCACCCATTGTGCATTTATTTTTCTGTTATATGTATTTCTTTGGTGTACAATAAAGAATATTATCATTATTATTATTAATAATCTTCTAATATATACAATATTATATTGTTTATTACGTGAGTGGGACTGTATGATAATAGGCAAATTGTGGGCGTTAATTACGCCTCTGCGTACCTGCTCGTTGATGCCGGCGTGAGTAGATATAAGTGTATGTAAATAATATGTTGGTCAGGAAAATCTATAAGTAATACAAGAAAATGAGTAGTATACCGCCCTTAGAATAGAGCGCTGCTCATGTAATCCTGTATATTCATAAAAACAAAAGCGAGACAAGAGTTTTATTTAATTCAGTGATTGTCTATTACTAGGGAAAGTAGTTTCATTTATTATATATGTATATATATATATATATATATATATATATATATATATATATATATATATATATATATATATTTTTTTTTTTTTTTGAATACTATATGACGGTAAATGGTAACCGCCGTCCATGGACACCCGCAACTCAAGAGTCGTAAGTGAGCTGCCCGCCTTTGAGGGTGATGAGGGATGGGGGATGCTGGGAGGGGAAAGCAGAGAGGGGATGAGGAGATAGGAAAGAGGAGGAAGGAGATGAGGGGAGAGGAAAAGGGAGAGGGGGAGTTGGGCCTACGGAAACCTCACACTATTCGGGGAAATGCAACGCATTACTAACCTGTCCTCTCCAATTACATTATTGATTGTCGTTATCAACTTCTCCACAGTAAGAGTGTCGATATTAAGTCTAACGCCAATTTTGTGGTATTCATATCTTTCTACATTGAACCACTGGTCCCCCAACATCGGCATTCCTATCAGTGGTACTCCGGCTGTAATCGCTTCGTCTGTCGATTGGAGGCCTCCTTGTGTTATAAATAACTTAAGTTTCGGATGCTCTATAAATAAACAATACTTTTATAAATTGAACTTACATTTAATATTTTGTAAAGTAATTAGTTCTTCAGTATGTAAAACAAATTGCAAATTAATAAATCACTATACAAGTAATGAAGTTATTATATAAGTCGGTAATTATACGTCTAGTGAATTAGTCTTTTTTTTTTTGTAAATTAAGTAATTAAATTAAATAGGTTAGAAAGGGTTAGACACCTTTCCCGAGCCATTTACAATTATGTACGATATTTTGAAAAGAAACTTACTGAGTAGGTCAGACTGTGGAAACCATTTAGATATTCTAATATTGCTGGTGCGTCCAGGCAGTTCATCTTTATTCCATTTCCACAAAACATCGTAGGGTAATTTTGAGAATGCGCTTACTAAAGTTTGTATTCTTTCAAGTGGTAATAGAGTAGGGTCTACGTTGGTGCCAAAACTTATATAAATTACTCCATTTTTGGAAGAATCTAAATAGGACTTGAGATCCTGAAAAAAAAAAAAAATTGTTAGAAGATTAAAAGAAGATAGAGATATAGAAGATTTCTAATACTAACGCTGCCTACACACGGCGCGCGTCCTGAAACCAATTTTTGTGTATCTGAACATGACTGAAACTTTTTCTTAACTTATTTATATCTTGCATGCAATGTGTGTACACCATGTTTATATAAATAAATACAATCTTATCTTATATTATCTTATCTACTTGACTATGAATAAACCAGCTGCGGTAGCATTACAACTAGTTTTTTAACTGGCAAGAAGTCAGACTATGCATTTATAGACTTCTTTAAGAGAATAAAGAGGTAATGATCTATATGAGGCAGTGTCGTTGTTATAGTATCTTATTATTTGGTTATAGTTACTGTTAGATAAAAATATTATGGGAGATGTGAGCTAATAAAAACTTATATTATATATGAAATCCTTCTGCATGTAACCACTATCTCTTCCAGTATTAAAACAATTAAAATGACAACTCACATGTCGAAATCTATCAAGACGTATAAGTGATGACGCATGACAAATTAACATCATACAAACTCGATAAACACAACCCTCCGGTTTGTACGCTCAGATAACAATTTGCTCTACTTAGATTATTTGAATGGAGTAGCTTCGAAGTAAAGTAAATTCCTCTCGTTTATAACTAAGCAACGAAGTGGTACATTTAAATAGTTCTCAAATAAAACAGGAATAAATCAAGTGACTAAGTAATGAAACTGTAATATATTTACTTTTACTTTCATTTTTACGATATCTATGTAGAAGATACTAAAGGTGTATTAAAATTAAAACAATTTAATTTATTGCTAAAACCGTGGTTTTAGTACTGGTTGTTGGTCAGTCAGTCAGGATCTCTAACCACTAGACCTGTTGGTCTAGTGGTTAGAGATCCTGACTGCTAAGGGACCCTTTTCCACGCAGGAAAAATAGAAGACGAGTATTTTTTATTTTTTTTTGTGTTTGGGTGGAATTTATCTATAATATGTATGTATTTAGAAAAATATAAGTATGTTTCTCAGCCGTCTGCTTACCATGGTAAAAGCTCTGCTTAGTTTGGGATCATAAGGCCTCGAGTAAGATATTTTATAGTGGTAGAGCCATGCTTGCTTAAGCACGAATGGGCCGGCTCGACCGGTGCGATACCACGGCCTCACAGAAAAACGGTTGTGAAGTAACGCTTGCGTTGCATTTCCCCGAAATGAGTGAGGTCTCCGGAGGCCCAAAATCCCCCACCCCCTAATGATAGCGCTGTTAACGAAAAGGATACCCCAGGGGGTACCAGCGCTAGCGTTGGAGAATCCCCCCCTGGACGTCCACTCTCAGTATGGATTATGCCTGAGCGTGGACGCCCAGGCTGCCCCTCGTACTCTGGGGGGGGCTCAACTGCGCTCTCAAAATCTGCTCGGGGCAAGAGAAGGCATACCATGGCACCCCCTGTCATGTTTACCGTAGATTTTTGCTACATTAGGGGCTTACATTCGAACCTCGACACTGTCCACCACCACCTTGAGACAACAAAGCCGGCCTTGCTCTTTTTAACCGAGACGCAGATATCATCTCCAGCGGACACATCCTACCTCTGATACCCTGGGTACGGACTGGAACACTCCTTTGTTCCTAAGGCTGGTGTATGCGTGTACGTTAGAGATGATATCACTTCTCGCCGCCTCGGCAATCTTGAAGGTAGGGACCTCTCCATTTTATGGCTACGTGTAGACTGCGACGACCATCCCCGCATCTACCTATGCCTCTACAGGTCCCATAGCGGTGATGCCGAAACGGACCGACTCATCGACCACGTCCAAATGGCTACAGACTCAGTGCTCCAGCAGGTCCCATCCGCAGAGATCGTGATTCTTGGCGACTTTAACGCCCATCACGCCGAATGGCTTGGTTCGCGCAAAACCGATCATGCGGGAAGATCTGTTCACGATTTCGCCTTGGCATATGGCTTGACGCAGCTGGTAGCAACGCCTACGCGAATCCCAGATGCAGAAAGCCACGTGCCTTCACTGTTGGATCTTCTGCTGACCTCACATCCTGACGGCTACAAAGTATCCGTTGAGGCCCCTCTTGGCTCTTCGGACCATTGCCTGATTAGGAGTATGGTGCCACTCGTTCACTCGCTGCGTCCGCGTGTTACAGGCAGTCGCCGCGTATGGCACTATAGGTCAGCAGACTGGGATGGAATGAGAACATTCTTTGCATCCTACCCATGGAGGCAGGTTTGCTTCTCGCCGGATGATCCCAATGTCGTTGCTGACTCTGTCGCGGATGTTGTGCTTCAGGGTATGGAACTTTTCATTCCATTCTCCCTGATTCCCACAGGTGACAAGTCCCAGCCTTGGTTTGGTCGAACCTGCAAAGCGGCGTCCCGCCGAAAGCAGGAATGTTACCAAGCATGGGCTAATGCAGCGACAGCACGGGATGTAAAGACCAGCACATTAAAGAAGCAATTTAACTTTGCCTCCAGGTCCCTCAAAAGAGTAATTGCTGGGGCGAAGTCGGCTCACATCGGCAGAATTGGCGAGAGACTAGTTAGTCTCCCCTCCGGAACTCGTGCATTCTGGTCTCTTGCCAAAGCTGTCCAGGGGAACTTTTGTAAGCCATCCCTTCCACCTCTGCACATAGGAGATAATTCGTTGGCCCACGACGCTAAAGAAAAAGCCGATCTTCTGGGCAAACTCTTTGCGTCCAACTCGACCCTGGACGACGGGGGAAACGCACCGCCGACCATACCGCAGTGCGAGACCCGCATGCCGGAAGTCCGGTTTACACAAACGGCAGTGCGTAAAGCGCTTCTTTCCCTCGACGTTCATAAGTCGAGTGGGCCCGATAGAATCTCTCCTATCGTGCTGAAGACGTGTGCTCCAGAGTTAGCACCGGTTTTAACGCGCTTTATCGGCTTTCCTACTCTCTTGGCGTAGTCCCGAACTCATGGAAGACAGCTCTAGTGCACCCAATCCCTAAAAAAGGAGATCGCTCGGATCCGTCCAACTACAGACCCATAGCCATCACCTCCTTGTTCTCCAAGATAATGGAATCCATTGTTAACTGCCAGCTCCTCCGGTACTTAGAAGACCACCAGCTCCTCAATGATCGACAATACGGCTTCCGTCGGGGTCGTTCAGCTGGTGATCTTCTCGTATACTTGACTCACCGGTGGGCACAGGCGATCGAGACCAAGGGGGAAGCGTTGGCCGTTAGTTTGGACGTGGCGAAGGCCTTCGATCGGGTCTGGCACAAAGCGCTCCTTGCGAAGCTTCCTTCCTATGGGCTTCCCGAGAAACTGTGCAATTGGCTCACCAGTTTTCTTACAGACAGAAGCATCAAGGTCGTTGTTGACGGTGCATGCTCCGACTCCAAGTCTGTTAATTCTGGTGTCCCACAAGGCTGTGTGCTATCACCCACGCTGTTTCTTCTGCATATCCACGACATGCTGCAGATTAGCAGCATCCATTGCTATGCAGATGATAGCACGAGTGATGCCCTTTACACCGGCCGCGCTAACATTTCTCGGGTAAACGTCATCGAAAGCCGATCCAAACTTGTGTCTGAAATCGAAACTTCTTTATCAAAAGTTTCAGATTGGGGTCGACTTAACCTAGTCCAATTTAACCCCACGAAGACACAGGTTTGCGCGTTCACCGCTAAAAAGATGCCATTGGTCGTATCACCTCAATTTGAGAGCACTTCCCTAACTGCATCAGCCAGTATCGGAATCCTTGGCGTCGATATATCAAGCGAAGTCCAGTTTCGCGGTCACTTAGAGAGTAAGGCCATATTAGCCTCGAAGAAGCTTGGTGTGCTAAACAGATCGAGACAGTATTTTACTCCGGCCCACCGCCTGCAACTTTAAAAGGCGCAGGTTCGGCCGCACATGGAATACTGTTCTCATCTCTATACAGGTGCACCCCAGTACCAACTTCTGCCTCTTGACCGCATTCAACGGAGAGCGACTCGCATCATCGACTGCCAAGATATTTCTGATCGACTTGACACCTTGGCGTTGCGTAGAGACGTAGCTTCACTCTGCATCCTCTATCGCTTGTATCATGGGAAGTGTTCAGAGGAATTGTTCGGACTTATACCGGCTGCTGGTTTCCGCCATCGTCCTACGCGACAAAATATCCATCCCCATCACCTGGACGATTGGCACTCCACCACTGTGCGCTTCTCCTCGCACAACCAGCTTATGGAACAAATTGTCGCCTGCCGTATTTCCGAACCGATACGACCTTCAAACCTTCAAGAAGAGAGCGTACCTCTATCTAAAAGGCCGGCAACGCACTTGTGACTCTTGAGTTGCGGGTGTCCATGGGCAGCGGTAGTCACTTCCCATCAGGTGACCCGTCTGCTCGTTTGCCCCCTATCGCATAAAAAAAAAAAAAAAAAGATATTTGAAAAATTGGTTTACCCCTAAATGTCTCTATGTATGTTGTTAACATTTCTCTTCGACCAGTTTTTTTTTGTGGGTTTTGCTTTTAAAGAGCTTTATTGATTTTATCACAAATTATAATAATAACTGCAAAATAATATACTACTTACTGATGGTAATTGCTTGTGAGGCCGTTGATGTATTCCACCCATGTGTACAACAGTTGGAGGAACAGGCCTTATGCTTTCAAAAAGGGGATGCACATTCAAAAACAACATATCTACATTGTTGTTTAATTCATCCGGAGACGGTACACTATTTCCGAAGTGTTTTTTGAGCAAGTTATGTTCCAATTGTTTATTATTTGCGATATTCTCTACTTTGTAATTATTATACAACTCTTTGATCTTCTCCCACATTGTTAAATTATTAAGTCTTTGGCGTGTCATAGCTGGGTATAATAATGGATGCACGGGAGCACCTATAGTTTGGTAGTTATCAAATGCTGCACCAGATGAGCTGACCTGGATTACTGGTGCTTTATATATGTGTGAAAATACTAGTGCAGGTCGTACTGCCGCTTCTGTTAATATCAAATCAAACTTTTGATTTTTATCTTCAAGCATTTTCTTCACTTCTTTATCTTTTAGCTGGGCATCAAATATCATAATCAAGGTATTCAGACCTTTTTGCAATTGAGAATACAAAGCGTTTTCCTCAAATTGGGAAGTTTTTATAAATTTTTCTCTCCATATGTTGTACGATATATTGTGAACATCAATTTCAGTCAGATTTGCAGGTGCTTCTTGGGATGCAAAAGCTGGATCCGGTGTAATGACAACAACATCATGGCCTCGCTTGACTATTTCCTGCGTTAGTCGTCGAAATACCACTTGATGGCTTATAGATGGGAATGGGAACACACCGAGTATTCTAAACGCATCAGTTAAACTCACAGCTAGAAAATACCATGCAACTACATTGAATAATACTGACATTTTAGTACCGATCTCTCTGAATAGTAAGTGACCATCATTCTCAGTTGTTTGTTTATATATAACGATATAAAGTTAGGTCATTAATAAACACTGTATAACGTTTACAACTTCACGTGATATTGTAATCCATTTATCATTATAAACAGGACCGACTGTCTTAATGTGCTATAAGCTCGAAGTTCAAGGACGGCTTGTACAATTTTTATTTTATAGTAGTAAGTAAGTGTATTTCTTTGTGGATCTGCCTAACATCTTTTAACAGAACTATTCCTGTTAATTTAACAATTCAAAGACACGTTCCTACAAATTTTATAAATGCGAAAGTAAGTTTGTTTGTGACGTTTTCAATCCTTAACTATACTATCGATCATAATGAAATCGTACTACTTGTATGGAAACGAAATTCATATCTATTGCCATGCCTAAGCTCCAAAGCAGCAGCAGAGAGAGATAGAGACAGCACAGAACATGGCAGAAAACCTAAAATAGCTATAGCATATAGTTAGCATAATAGTGATTTGGAGTTAATACTTAATTATTCGAACGGGTTCAGTTTAACAGTCAATATACTTTTATCGTTTCATATTTTTTTTTTACCAAAAAGGACAAAAACGTTACTAGTACAGATTTTGGAATTCCGTAGTCGATCATGGTGATGTTAGCTATCTGGTTTGAACGCAGATCTACTCATGAAACTATATCTCCTTCTCAACAAACAGCGTCGATTATGCGTATATAGATTTTCATTGTACACTTCCCACCACGTCCGTCTTCTGTATCACCCAAAGACTGAATGGTAGAAAATATCAACTACCCACCGAATACGATATATTTGCAACAAGTATTATAAAATAAAATAAATAAATGAAATTTTATCCAGCAAAAATGGTTCCCGGGCAATTTCATGCACATATTTTGCAAAAAACGGTTGTAAAAACTTTGGTTTTATACAGTGACATCATATTCATGTCTAACTTGTCAACGAATCCCTCCTTCTGTACTTATTAATATGATAAAAGCGAATTTAGGTTTGTAAGATCTAAGATATCCCGAGTAGATCTCGCGATATCTTAGATCTAACAAACCTATTTCATCCGGGAAAAAAATGTTGAAGTTATCTCGCTTAAAATGATTACATACTGATTATTCAGCCGACCGATGACAACATTAAGTTACCAACTAACGAAATACTTGTAAGAACTTTTTTTTCCTTTTTTTTTCTTGACGGGGTGGAAGATCCTCATGGATATCCTTCCTCCATGGGGTGGGGGGAAGGGTTATTTACCGACTAAAAACCACCCCGGTGTTCTTCTGCTTACCTATAATCAGGGAGCGAGAATCGCCGTTGGATTCTTTTGCTGCCTCTGACCGGCACTGAGCCGTCTTACCCAAGACGGGTCCCGTCCCCGCTGTGACCCTTTCCCTTGGGTCACAGTACTCTGAGAGACAAACGAAACACTGTGCGTTGCCTCTCGGGCCTGTATCTGTTCGGACGACGAACTCCCCAAAGTTTCATCGCCCGCAGGCCACTTCCTAGGGTGGCCAGAGATCAGTGAATACCCTCCGGCGCCCGGTACGTATTATGCGGACAGAGACAGTTGGCTTGCGCTCCCTCTACCATTACACCGCTTCCTTTGAGGACATCACTTCCTCGTAGAAGGAAGCGACGACGTTTCATGCACTTTCGCTCCGGACCATGGACAGAACCACGATCGGGAGCGAAAGACTATCCGCAAGACCGACTGCCGCCACGAGATCACGGCGCTGGCTGACGGCCCAAGTGTATGAAGCGCCGTGTCAATGGGGCAGCCATCGCAATGGTATGCCCGTGACATCGGCTCCAAACCAATCTGACACAGGTACTTGCCGAAGCAACCATGTCCTGAAAGCACCTGTGTCACCGAGGTGAGGGCTCCATGTCCTCTCTACAGCCACTCTCTTAGGACGGGTTTTTATCACCGCTACAGCATCGTGTCCTGCACTGGGTCGCGCGTGGGAGACACAGGCAGTTCTCCCCTATCTAGTGCATTGCTGAGCAGTAGTGCAAGGAGTACTGCATCTATATCCCAGAACTTGTTACATCCATATCTAACACTAATAAGTCAACTAATATTGAATAAATTAAAGCACATTGGTAGTTTGAACATTCTTTTTGATTCAACTTGTGGGAGACGTCATTTCGAGACAACTCTAATGTTTCAACGCAACTAAGTCAGCGCTATTGCGCACAAATTGTAATAAGATATTAAGTGTTATCTTTGTCTAAACGACCTTTACACTCTCTACACTCAAGATTAGATATCACTATATAAAATAACAATGTGACCATGTGCTAAACTGGCTCAAGTATTTTTTTAGCGCTCTTAAGTTTTTACTCTGGTCAATGACTAATCAATTAACGCTTTAAATGCACTTGATGATTCTTGGTTAATAGTATCAATATTAAATAAAGCTGAACACATGACTTCACTAAACTATCACTAATTGTCAAAACTATCACTAATTGACCATGGAGGGCTACAACATAGTTACTAGCAGAGAACCTGACAGACTGAATGACTACAGCAGCATATCCTTCCGATCCGAATGTTCGTAAATAATTAAACATATTTGTAAAGCCAATGTCGATACAAGGAAATAGTATTTTAGTTGCCGAAAAGTACAACTACACTACAAATTCATTTGACCAGCTCAAAACTTTTAAATTAAACTTGCACTAAAACGTTAGCCACATACGAAATTGACTGACGAACGTTGACTGCGCGAATGGCGTAACCGTTTAAGTGGTCACCTCGCCAATACGCTAGTGCGCCGAGTGTTGTGGGTTGGGACAACACTTTGTGTAATAGTTAAATTGTTGTTCTGAGTCTGGGTGTCATCATCATTCCCGAAAAAAATATATAATTATATTAATACAAAAAAAAAACATTTCAATGCTAATATCAACATTTTTTTTAATGTTGATTTGATGATAAAATCACCAAATAATGATAAAATCAATATAATGGTAAAATCAACATTTGTATAATGTTGATTTGATGATGAAATCATCAAATAATGACAAAATTAATATAATAATAAAATCAACATTTGTATAATGTTGATTTTATCATAGAATTATTTTTTGTATTAAAATTATTATTATTTTTTTCTATAGAAAGATAAAAATAAGTATAATTGAAAGTTCTCTCGAAACTATCTCTACAACTTCATACGCCGTCATATATGTTGCTAAGGTTACTCATATTTCAGTACTTCTTAACCGGTTGCACAAGAGGCAAGTAAATTAATCACTCTATTATCGAATGTCAACCCTTATCAAAGAAAACTAAGTCTGGAATCACCTGTTATTGACAGAAGCAAGCGAATAGGTATTTACTAATCGCTTTCGTTTATACTAGGTTTTTGATTCAATTTCTTGTAAAATGTAAGGGGGGTACAAAGATTTATTTTATACAAATGTTATATAATAAGGGTGTTGTCATATGTTCTTAAGCTTTAAAACCAATAGGTTTAGAACAATAAAATCTTGATCCAGTCAATTTAGACATCCGAGGGTACAAATATTCGCAATCAGCTCAGAGTTGGTAGGATTGTTGAAAACACCATCAGATATGAAATCTGAGAAGTTCTAATCGATCCGATACCTGGAAAAAACAAAATTAATTGGGGTCAAAGGTCACAAAAACGGATTTTTCGTGATTTGGAGATTTTGAGATTTGGTCTCAGAGTTACTGTGTATTTGATAGCTATAAAGATTTTTCGAAAAATATTGAAGCCGCAGAAAACGTCGTAGAATTTAATTTTATTTGATCAATCTATGACAGTTCCTACCAGTCAACAGAAATTTCTTACAAATATTCACAACAAAACTCGGTTCATTTCAATGCTGGAAGAAAAGTTTATTCCTGAAAATATATTGGCAAAACAAGCTAATAATGATTCTGATGTAATGATAATTGAAACAGCAATAGAGCAGTTCAATTTAACAATTACAGCTATTGTTAGTTGTTATAGGTGAAGACATAGACTTACTCGTATTACTCATTGCTTGAACTTCAATAGAAAAATACTATTTTTTTTAAAACCTGGAAAAGCTCATCATCAACGGTATCAAATGTATGTATCGAAAAGTTTATCTACTTTTGCAAAGTGTCAAAATCATGTACTACTTTCATACGCAATAACGGGCTGTGAAACGACATCTGCATTTTAGGAGGGGTAAAACAACAGTTTTTAAAATGTTTGACAAACAAAATTTAGTTCAATGTGCTGAAGTTTTTAAGAAGAGTATTTCAATTCCACAAGAAATTATCACCAACGGCATTCATTATTTATCATTCTCAATCATTATGTATTATATGTAGTATATTAAAAAAGTAAAGTAAAATAAAATAATATCAGATAGGTTTCGATATCATGTTTCGTTAAAATTACTAGAAATAAAAAACAAGTGCAATTAGCTTGTCTTCCTCACTCTTCCTATTATTATTGAGGAAATTTACTTGTACCCAGGATGAAGAAGAAGGACAAGGAGAACAAGAAGAATAAGAACCACATGGAGAATAGGAAGAATATTTAGCGACTTTCATCATTTTTAACCCTTGCCAATATATTTTATTTTTCAATAGTTTCAAATTAAAAAGAGTCACAAGAGTATTTAGCGCATTTTTATAACGTATGCAGCTTATGACTTTTACAATTATTCCAACTTTTTGAATCGTTATACCTTAGAAACGGTGGCTCTTAGGAAGAAAAGTACTTATACTTTTTTATAGATGATTATTTTATCTATAATTTTTGTTTGAACTAATTTTATGATAAAACTTACCGTATTTATGAAAATCACGAAAAACCCGTTTTTGTGACATTTGACCCCGAGTAATTTTTTTCCAGGTATCGGATCGACGATTACTTTTTAGATTTTATTTATGATGGTGTTTTGAACAATCCTACTAACTTTGCGCTGGGTGCGAATTGTGCCTTTACTCCCACCTTTTTTTCCAATTTTAAATAGTCCTGTGTGTACGGTTATTTAAGATATATAAAAAATAAACACTATGCAATCATCTTTTAGACTATACGTGTTTATACTGTAGTAGTGGATTTAGATATAATCGCATTTACTCTAAAATTAAATACAAATGTATTTTTATTTTTTATTTTTTTCCTTGGAAGGGTATAATGACCTAAACTGTAGGAGGATAATATGTAAATAAAAAAGTATTCAATAATTGAGTAGGTAATAAAAATGAGTAGGTACTTAATTACACTTAAGGTCACGATCACTATAATTCACAAGATCACACATCATCATCGTGTTATAAAAAAAGTGATTATTTATAGTATAAGATTTTTTTTACGTTAATATTTTACCCAAATCTTAGTCAATCAATAACTGGCTTGTAATAGGTTTGTATAATATTATGTAATAATATTCTAAGTCAAAGTAAAGCGCTATCTATTTTACTGACCTTGAGTAAGCAAAATTATATGTGACAACATTCTGATTACTCATGTTCAATAATTTTGGCGAAATAGACATAAGTTTTTAATTACTGTATTATTACGCTATTATCAATACAGAATTCAAGGTTGGTTATAATCATCTCGCAAACAAGTTTGATAAGGTGTAGTTATTTCAAGGTTTATGATCTTGAACGTATAAATTTTTAACAAAGTTCGTATTATCATCATCATCGTTGTTTATTAGTGGAGGTGGGATTTTCTAACAATCAATCATTCTTTGTGTTTGGTAAGACCGACAGATGGACTTATGTTACATTCCCTCCAGAAAGCCTAAAAAATTATAAGTACTTTCATTAAGAACTTGAAATTATGGGCTTTATTTTTAATTCAACAAATTTTTAATTCTGTCAATATATGTCGATTGGAGGGAAATGTAAATCAGAATAAAAAAAGTCTTTGAATGACAATTGTCAAATTTAAATGCTTATTTCAAATTGTTCTTGAGGCTACCCTTGGTATAGAACACATAAACGAGTGCAACATTCTATTTTACAAGACCCAATTTTTTTCATAAGAAAAGCCTTATTAATTTTTTAAAGCTTTCTTATGTTTGTTAATAACTCAAGGAATATAAAAATGGATTTTATTAAAAAAGACTTGAATTGAAAGAATTAACATATTATTCATACATAAACTCACGCCTAGTTTCTTGAATTTTTCACATTTTACAAACCATAATTTACTAAAACTTAAATAAAAGGGGCATATTGCTGCTACCGGACACTATATGTATACTGTTTGATAGGTAGACATAACTGTCCGATTCCATAGTCACTCTTTACGACATCCACGGGAAGATATTAAGTGGCTCTATTTATTTGTATTCGTGGAAATTGAACCCACGACATCTGGCTCAGCTAAGTTAAGGCTCACAGTCAGACTAACAACAAGACTATCAGGCAAGCATTTCAATCACATCTTATGATTGCAAAGCCGCAGTAGCATAATAATATACAGCTGCTTCAGCATTTATAATTGTTCTAGGTGAACGCGTTACTTTACTAGGAATTACCTCTCCACTTCGTTGTATATAAATACAAAGAGAAAGCGAGAGATTAACATTAACATTAACGCAGATTAGAGTTTTTTCAGTGTTTGATAATCGTTTGCACAGCGTGGACAGGGCTAAATAAATGTGTGCTACACGTTATCTGCAGTCTGCAGAGGCGTGCGCACGATTTCAATAACACTGTTGTGGCATACGCCACGTTTAGTGCGTTTATCATGAAAACCAAGCGACCTTTTAAATTGCCAAGCCAGTTCGTCGGCGATCCAACCGATTTGAAATTTTACCCCAATAGACTCGCAGGATCGGTGACAGGACAATCCGCTATTGTTTAGATTAACCTGATGGTTTAGTCGTTGATGATCGTAACTATTGAATCAGAGGTGGCAAACAGGTCCAAACCAGGAAAAATAATTGTGTGATGAGCATGATTTTTTTAGGCTATGTATATATCATTAAAATATGTATGTATTAAATAATAAATTTCTACAGGCCCAGCCTAGTTTGTCATCAGAAACTTTACAGACAGCCTTGCATTATAATATATAATATTATTGAATTATTGGTATTGGATTATTAAATTTACATGTAACACTTTCTTTTGAACAGTCTTTTATTCGCTATATGTCATTTGATAACCCGGTTGTAAAGATTTGTCGACTGTTAAATACAATTAATAAATATAATAACTATAAAATTAATACATATTCAAACCTTATTATTTAAAAGTTTCCGCATATACGTCCACTGACTTGAGGTGACGAAACACCATAAGGCAATGAAAATAAATCAATTTTTATTTTGTAAACACAACCAGAACAAAGACAACAATTGGTTTATGTAGTAACGTCACTCTTTGACTTGTAATCGAAATAATTATAAAAGCTAAACACTATGCATTGAAAATAAAAATATGGTCACTTGAATTGCTGAACTTGATAAAAATAAAAGGCACAATAGATCTGTATCAAGATGTGACAAGTATTTTTTTTTTCTATTAAGTTACCGCAATCAGTAGTATTACATTATACAGTATAATTTGATTAAACGCTTTTTCTTATCATAACTTGTCATTTTCAACGTAAGTAATACTTTTGGCAAATATCTATACTTCGTATATATCTATGCTTCGTAATACAAAGATAGAAGTTACTTAAGAAATGCACACTCTTTATCGAGTGTGATAATTATTTGAGTTTACTTTAATGATTGGCCCATAATCGCATGAAGTCACGAAGATAATTTGGTCGAATACTTTAAATCCGAATTTGCCTTCGACAGAATTTATCCAACTTTTGACCGACTTTTTTCTATTCTCTTTTACTCTCTACTATTAAGAATCTAGTACAGTCTGAAACTCTGATGCCAAAGCATGTTCTGGATGAAAAAAAATACTTACATATTTCAAAAAAATAAAAAGTATTTAGAATATGTCGTATGTATGGCAACACTGTTTTTTTTTTTAATAAAAATATAAATTGTATCAGTTGGGTTTAGGAAAGGATTCTGACTATTAGATTACATTACATTCTGTAGTAATGGTAAGTGGAATAGAAAAATACACTTAGATACATGAACCCTGAAGACATACCACTCCTTATAAAATGGTTTCTTCATAAATTTTGTCTGTTTTTGTTCACGACACTGCGCACGAACGTTGAATTTTCGGAATTTCTTAATAAATTTGTCTTTAGTTTTATGATGCTTCGATAACATAAGTGAATCATTGTATTTTACATTCGACACATCTTTGCTACCCGTTTTATCAAATGACATGTAGTTAAAAAAAAAATTACACCAAAACACAGCATTTATTACACATAAATTGAATAACCCAATACTTACATATCAATAATAGAATAAAATATTGTACAATGTAAGGCTGTCTGCGATATTTATGTGAAGTTAGTTATATATTACGTACATATTTTAGATGAAATAGAGGAATTACACATAAACTAAACTAAAAAAAATGTAATCATCGATCCTGCGAGTTAAGGGGATAAAATATGCAACTGTTTGATCGCCGACGAACTGGCTCGGTAATTTAAAAGATCGCTTTGTTTTGAAGATAACACACTAAAAGATCACGAGACATTAACACCGACGACTACCAACGACCTTCTCGTCGATTTTTAAGCACGTGTACATTGATGACAATTATGCGAGCAAGATTGTACTCGTACGTCTGTTGTCGCTTAAATCAGTTTAATGGTGTTTATCAGATTTTGAAATTTTATGAAATCAGACACAAGAGATAATAGGAAACAGTCGCAAAATTCTATTTTCATATCATTTATATCTTTTTGTCCCGTTACTGGGTGATTGTAAATCTATTGAGTGCACAGTGGTAGAGCCATGCTTAGGCAGAAATGGGCCGTCTCGACCGGTGCGATACCACGGCCTCACTGAAAACCGGTTGTCAAGTAACGCTTGCGTTGCATTTCCCCGAAGTGAGTGAGGTTTCTGGAGGCCCAACTTCCCCTCAGCCCCTCATCCGCGTTTGTTTCGTCAGTCCCCGTAAAAAAAATAATAAAAAAAAACATCGCAGTGCCCCACAAATTAAATCGAGGCTGCGTCCTATCTGCTTTATACAACAATCTTATTGTAACACACGCACACGCCCCTGCAGACTGCAGACGATATGTCGTACGCATTTATTTAGCTTTGTCCGCGCTGCTCAAATGATTATCAAACACTTACGCATGACAAACGTCATTATGAAAAATCTCTAATCTGCGTTAATGTTAATGTTATTTTCATTTACATTCAATTTAAATGCGAGTTGGCCTAATTTAAGTACAATGCCATGGAGAGTTAATTCCTATTGAAGTAACGCGTTCACCTAGAACAATTATGAATGTTGAAGCTGCTGTATATTATTATGCTATTGCAGCTTTGAAATTGTAAGACTTGGATGTGATTGAAATGCTGGCCTGATTGTCAAGCGGTTTATCTGACTCTGAGTCCTGAGTTTGATTCCCATCTAGACAAATAAATAGGGCCATTTAATCTCTTCCAGGCAGTTTCATTGCAGTCCGGTGTGTCCGTTTGGAGCAATAGGCCACTTTTATGTAATATTTATTAAATTGTGGTATTTAAATTGAACGCATTTGGGAGGCCTCCACCTTAAAGGAAGCAGGCGTTAGTACTTGTATGAATATATGTCTATTATTTCAAGTCTTTTAAATAAACTTCATTTTAATATTTTGTAAGATATTGCATTTTTTAACAATCAGAAGAAAACTAAAAAAAATAGTAACTTTTTTTTTTAAATAGAATGGTACATTCTTTTATGTGTCCATCAATTTTCCTATTTTATGATGATCATTTAAGACTAGTCTCATCTATAATTTGAAATAAGCTATTTTTTGCAACCGTTTGAATTGCACAGTTATTATTCAATAATTTTTTTTATTCTCATTTAATTTTCTCTATAATCGTTAATTACTGACAAAATTTTGAATTTTGTTGAATTAACAAAAAAAGCCCATAGTTTAAAGTGCTTTGTGAAAGTACCTATATTTTTTTAGGACTTCCTAGACCGAATGCAACATAAATCTATCTGTCCCTCTTGCCACAACAAAGAATGCTTGAAAATACCACCTGGGCCAATAAACAAGACTGACAAACTAACTCACTAACTCACAGCTTAAGATGCTTTGATAAGACGGACTTTGTTAAAAACGTTCAGGATAGAAAGCCTCGAAATGAGTACACCTTAACAACAGTACTTAAGAACTTATGTTTATGTCGCAAAACTGTTAACCAATTATTGAACATGATTCATCAGAATTTTATCACAAATAATTTGCTTACTTATGGTCAGTAAAATAGATAGCGCTTTACTTTGATGCAGTATATTACTACATAACAATATGCAAACCTATTAACTATACGTGCCAGTTATTAACTAACTGAAATTTGGTTTGGTTAAAAAATTCTTACACTATAAATCCTTGCTATTAATCTCATCATTAACAAAAACTTACTGACTTTGTCAACTTCTTATCTGCATTATGGTTTTCAGAAACATTTATAAGCTTCACTTTTTAATAAGTACTTAAACAAATCTTGAAGCTTATTATGTGAGGCAAACAGAAGGTAAATTTTGTACTCTACAATGGTTAGTAGAAAACCTTTCAAGTTTGGCTCATTTGTTTTGTTTCTTCTAAAAAACCGGATACATTTACATTAGCATCACTTTGTTGCAAATACTGCTTTTAGTTTTTTAAGCCATTATACTAGTAGATGCCTAATTAGCATTTTAGTGAGAGAGGGATTAAAAAAACCCGGCTTAAATCCGTTTTGTTGTTTCAATGTTTTTATAAAAACGAACTTCGCACTTCGAAGTCGTTTTTTTTTTACTTTTTAGGAAAAAATCCAATTCCAATAATTGAAATAAAACTCGTAAATTTTGCAGAGTACCCTAAACAATTACTTCATTATTAGAGTTTAGAGTTTCTTAGAGTACCATTTTGAGTGAATGAGGGAATGTGTGCATGCATTTCAGATGCAGATCTGCATGAACCTGACCTAGATTTGACTTATTCTGTTATAAAACTGCCTGAACTAAATCACAAGACACGAGCATAAATGTATTGCGTCAATATTTCAATGATACGTTATCACGAAGATGTATAGTCATGGCCTATTCAAAAGTATTAAACAATGAGTGATCGTCACGCAAAGATCTACATTCGACCAAGATTAATAAATTATAGATTGTATTATAGTATCTTAGTATATTTTTATTACAGTCTTTGTTTTTTATGAAATAGGTGGACATACAAAAAGACGATTACGAATTAAGGAGAACTCTTTATTCCCTTTATTTATCTCTAATAGCAAATATATACACGTAGACGTGAACTAATAATCGACATATTGCGTGTATAAAAAGTTATTGAATGCATATAGTCTAGTCGACAAGTTGAAAATGGTACAAAATAGAGATACTGCTCTTAAAATTATGTGCGATAGCTCATTGGATCCGAAATGATGTCTAGAAAAATGTGACAAAAGCGTGTATTACCACATAAAAAGTTATTAACAATTAAAGATGAAAAAAATGGCATTTCGTTTTTTGCCAATATTTAATAAACTATTAATATATAAGAAATTTCAAAAAAAGATTCTGAAAGAGGAGAAAATTTCCAATAAAAAACTCCTAACTGTCGGAACTCTATCTCCATTATTTATAATTTTAATTTATCGCTGAAAATAGGTCTGCGCGTGAAATTTTTAGGATGCACGCGTGGCGTCAAAAGCGAGTACGGCACATTAATTAATTTATTTAAGGTATTGAATATTTTTTTTAATTTGAAAAAAATATGGTGTGTTCTGAACACTATAATTAATTTATTCCCGTTGGAAATTTTACTTAAAGTTAATTTTTCAACAAGTTAAACAATTGTTAACTAACAAAATTTTCTCGAACTACCGTCTTAATTGTAAGTGAAAAAAAATGTTTAAATAATGGTCGAAAAAAATTTTCGCTTCGTAGAGCCTTTCTTACATACATACTTAACAAGATCGTGCGATAAAAGTTAAAAAAATATTTATACTTTGTTTATAACAATTTTTTAAACTTAAATAAATACTGTTAAAATGCAAACAAGTGTTTGAAGATGAATAAAAATCTACAATGACTTTCTATAAAAGTGGAAAAAAATCCTAACACATGATTCATTTTAACAAGTGTATTGATTTAAAAAATTGGCAATATAGAATAACAACCATTATTTCACCACATTGTTTAACTGTGGCGATGGCGCATTGAACTACGTATAAGCCTAGTCGATTCTTAGGAAAGGCAGTTCAGATCCAGCGTTCTAATTCGACTTCTGTGAATGTTTCCCAAAAATTCACTAATTACCTTAGATAAAATAACGTTCCATCGCTGGCGTACGTCTATTTAAACTCTAATAACCAAACAACATAGTCACAATCATATGAATCAACACTAGATGACTCTACTAGTAGCTTGCCACACAACGCGGATGGCTAACACGAAGTATTAAAATTGAAGAACCAGATATATAAATTAACCGCTAAACTCACAATATCTCATTGCAAAAATTTATATTCATTCTCTGGAAAATAGTAAACTAAAACTAATTAATAAAAAATAATGAGCTTCATGTCATTACACACACCCAAGTGCAAACTCTACAAAAACAAACAAAAAATCGGTCAAGAAATATTACTATATACAAATTAGAATAAAATTTATATCAAAATCAAAGAAACTTGCTCCAAAAGAAACAGCTCCAATTCAAAAAACTGACACAGTTGTCAGCGCCCGGTTATAACAGCACCGCAACACAAAACGAAGCAATGCAACCGTCTGCGTCCATTAGGTCCGAAAGACATAAAAACAGATGCCAACGTCACTTACTCAGTAGTACCGCCAGGGATGGAAGACTTACTACTTAAAAAAGGTCTCCTGTCGAGGCAGAAACCAGTAAGGCATCTCCGAAACACACGCGCACATACAAATTACACTAAAGAACATATAATATCCTTACTTTACAAGAAACCTCACCCCGCTTTAATAAAATTACAAAGAACTTTAGATTTTGAGCACAAATAGGCACAATAAAGTACTGTCTATCACTTAAAGCACATTTAATAACTATAATATCTGCACTTATCCAAAGCCCAGCTGTAGTACTGAAACTCTCCTAAAGGGATTAAAATGAAATGTTACTATATACTAAACCAAGGAAGATTGCTGCAGGATTTTTATATCCTCTGATGATTTCACTACTACTGCGAACTACATTAAAATAATATTATCTTTAAAAAAATTCTCAAGAGACAGAATCAACACTAACTTGATCCTATTTTACCCACTTTCAAGTGTAATGACCGAAAAATTATGTACAACTGACGATTCCAACATTTTTATATTTGTTGTACTCTGATATCATGACTCATAAATATGCATATTTACTGGACTCCGAAATTAACCTGAAATCTTACATATGATGACAGTATATTCCATAAATGGACAGGGTCAATCAAAATCAAAGGAATACAAACACTGTTCAACGATCTAGATTATTTTGTAGACAAATTCAACATGAGCAAGGATGAAGAAATTAACCTAACACAAACATAATATGCCACGAATATGGAAGGATAATAATGGTAGAGCCATGCTTAGGCACGAATGGGCTGGCTCGACCGGTGCGAAACCAGGGCCTCACAGAAAACCGGTTATGAATTTAACCAAAATGAGTGAGGTCTCCGCTGGCCCAACTTCTCCCCTCCTGTTTTTCTTCCCTCATTTTCCTCCTCTTCTTCGTCTCCCTTCATCCCCCCTCAATCATCAACCTTAAAGGCTCGCAGCGCACTTACGACTCTTAAGTTGCAGGTGTCCATGGACGGAGGTTGTCATTTACCATCAGGTGAGCCGTTTCTTCGTCTGTCCCGTTATAGTATAAAAAAGGTGAGTTTAAAAATACATCGCCTTTTCTCTAATACTAATCTACAGTGATGCGTCAAAATATTGCAGGCCTTTTAACCCTTGGTTATTACTTAAAATTACTTTCTCATTAATGCTACTCATGGGTTCGACCCTGGTGAAAAAGTCAGATTTTCATTAATAGCGGTGACTGAGAAACAAATATAAACTTATTTTTTAAACAAAATGACTTATAAAGACTTACAATGAAGCTAAAAGTATTCAGCACCATTTTAAGAAATGGAAATGGAACATGATATATATGAGACAATTTTGCAAGTGAAACAGACATTACTTACTTTTCTGTACTTTTTATATTGACACTAGCTGCGCCCGACAGACGTTGTCCTGAAGTTGCAGTATAGATAAATAACCTAGATACCGACTGCAGCGCCATCTGCCGGGCTGATTCGTGAATCTAAACCATTCCCAGATCCCCTTGAACACACACAAAAAATTTCATCAAAATCCGTCCAGTCGTTTGAGAGTAGTTCAGTGACATACACACTCACAGAAGAATTATATATATAAAGATATACCGCAACGTTTTCTTTTTGACCTGCAAACGATTGCAGCAGGGAGTGATCTAACGGGCACTTCTACTTTAAATATCCTGGAAGTTAAAATGTGCTATTGTCAATGGAGTCATGCTTAGGCACGAATGGGCCGGCTTAACCGGTGTGACACCACGCCCTCACAGAATTCGATTTGCATTTCTCCGAAATTAGTAAAGATTCTCCTCCACTTCTCCATATTCTCTTTCCCCTCCCCTCATCTCCCTCTCCTCTTTTCCATCTCTTATTTCCCCTTTCCGTATTCTCCTATCCCTCATCACCTTGCCAGCCAGAAGTCCGCGCAATTACGACTCTTGAGTTGCAGGTGTTTATGGTTACTTACCATTAGGTTACCCATCTGTTCGTCTGTAACCTTTATTTCATAAAAAAGAAACGGGATCTTTCCTTGTATTTTTTTTCCTGTACCACCGTTTAGAGCCATTGCTATAACAGGAAAGGGAAGAAAAGGTAAAAGTAGAAGGAATGCTCATATCTTCTTCCATGAAGTCATCATCCGAAATCATAATATTGAGTGCGCCATACCTTCAACAAGCAAAGCAAAGATATTTACAAACTTCGATCCAAATATATAATAGTCTGTACATATAATTTATCCAAAAAGCCTAGGGAAAACAGAACCGACAAAGCGGTACTGAAGGTTAGTGAGGGGACAGCTGTTTCATATCAAAAATTCATTTTTCAACATAATCAGTCAGGGTCCCCAGGACCAGTGAGTAGTAACCATTGAACACTTTATAATGTCAGATGGTAGAGCCATGCTTAGGCACGAATGGGCCGGCTCGACCGGTGCGATACCACGGCCTCACAGAAAACCGGTTGTGAAGTAACGCTTGCGTTGCATTTCCCCGAATTGAGTGAGGTCTCCGGAGGCCCACTTCCCCCTCCCCCCTTTTCTCTCCCCTCATCTTCTTTCTCCTCTTGCCCATCTCCTTATCCCTTCTCCCTTGTTTCCGCTCCCTGCATTCCCCATCCCTCATCACCCTCAAAGGCGGGCAGCGCACTTGCGACTCTTGAGGTGCAAGTGTCCATGGACGGCGGTGTCACTTACCATCAGGTGACCCGTCTGTTCGCCTGTCCCCCTATAGTATAAAAAAAAAAAAAAAAACACCTTGCACTACCTAATTAACAACTTTCTGGAAAATGTAGTAAAAAAATATAAAAAAGGAAGCGTATGTATATTGGTAAAAAAAGTTTTGTATTGAAACTTGTGCAGGAAAAATGAATAATTACAATCTTATGTGTGTTTGCAGGGTGCCAAATATTAGTAATTTAAATATAGTTTTTTTGATAAATGTAAAGTTTATTTATAAGTGTGTGTATTAAGCGCAAAAAAAAATATATAATTACAGGCGATTTCAATAAAGATTTATGGAAAAGAAATAACAAAACTCTACAACTTGAATCTTTACTATGCCATGTATAGATAACTGTCTACACAATTTCAGGCAATATAGACTATTGCCTGAATCATCACAAATAATTGAGTTATCATTGCCACACTGCACAAGTTATTGAAAACCCTATAGGACAATAAGTTGAAATCAAGTTGTGGCGAATAATACGAAGAGATCATTTTAAGGATAATTTGAACAACATTTTGGAATGTATTCAAAATCTCTCATTTAGGTACATATATGACTGTAGAACCAAATGAAGCATATAACTCATTTTTTGAAATATTTACCAATGTTATGATCTCTGTTTACCGTATAAAGAAACTATTCTAAACACAGACTTAGATGGTTGTCTCGAGGCATTGAACTATATTGTAAAAGCAAAAGAAAAGTTTTATGGAAATGTAGGTTACAGCCAAATATATAAACTTAAGATAGAAAATGGGCTTTGAAATATAAATATATGTATATATAGATTACCACAACGGACTATAAACATCCACAATATAAAAACATCACTTGAAAAATTATAAATTAGCAAATCAAAGTCATCGTAAAGAAACCATTAAAAAAATAAGATAAATTGATTGTTCATGCAGCCCGTCTAAAAAAAAACGAACTCTATAGTCATCAGAAACCACCCGCAGGGTACTTGCAACTCCCGGCTTTCTGTATAATGAAAAAAAAATATAACAAGCAATATTTTTATCTTTCTTTAAATGCAACATAGGAACATCAAATAAGTTATATCCGAAAGATATTACATACATACATCCCACAATACAATGTAGAATAAACAAAAAGTGTATAAAGATAACCTTGACGGTTATCCAGTAGTTTTTGTCATACTTCTTTTATGAACTACATATCTGCGTTAGATTATTTAAAATTCTTATGTTAGCAAAAACATAATAACTTAAAATCAAAAGTCGGTTGAAGGCTGAGAGAGTCTTTATGGATACAATTTTAAAGCGCATTTTCAAATTGCCAGTTTTTTAATTAAATAAATACATATATAAATGCAATGTTGGTTTCACGTTATTGTGAAATAGATTGTATGTATGTATGTGTATTAGATTTTGTTGTGATGTAATTTAAGGACCACTTTTCAGGTAAATGCTAAAAGTTCAATATATAGACGTATCAGCCTTTACGCCTATTTTCAGACTGCATTGTTAAGCGTTTACCCAAAGAAGCCAAACTCCATGTTCAGAATCAGGATGTTTATTGAACTTTACAGATAATATCACTGTAAATTATCACCATCACATTTTACGCATCCCTATAACTTCTTTGCACACAACCACTCAATCTAATGGTTAGTTATAAGTAAAGTCAGCGTCAGTAGTATAATATAAATACTCTAACGAAACATTCGAATCTGTTTTTAGCCATTCTTTCATAAGCCCTGAAAACATTACACTCCGAAATTACAATTATTTGTATTAGCGTAAAAAGCGTGAACTGTAGGAATGGCTATAACTAATGTATTAATCTATAATGACATATAATTGAACACGCAATCTTTTAAACAATATATTAAATGTACACAGTACTCAGTAATGACGTATCTTTAAATCTTTATATAAAAGGAATACCATGCTCATTATAGCCATTTCCTGTTAAAATATCAATATGTTTGTAGTTGTGTGGTATTTTGTAGTTGTGAGTTCAAGTGATGCTGCAAAAATATTGGCAGTGTTTCCAGCGGCATCATAAGCCTTCAAGTGGTATTCCGACCATTAACCCAGGAGTTATCCGTTAACCCGTTGTCTTCATTACAGTGGATCCAGCTTTCTCACCACAAGAAGCACCTGCAAATTTAACATAAAATATATAGATATATCGTACAAAATATGAAGAGAAACGTTTCTAACAACCTTTAAGAGAAATTAAAATGATTTAGAAGCTCAATGGTCGATGCCCAATTAAAAGATCCACGAGTGGTAAAAATGATTGAAGATAAAAATCAAAAGTTTGATTTGATATGGTAGAAGCATGTATAAGGTCTGCATTAGTATTTTCACATATATACAAAGCACCAGTGATCTAGGTCAGCTCTTTTGGTGGAGTATTTGATAATTATCAGATTTAAGGTTTTCCCGGGCATCTATGTTTAAACCCAGCTGTAACAAGCCAGAGACTTAATAATTTAACCGTGTGGGAGAAGATAACAGAGTTGTATAATACTTTCAAATTAGATAAACTTTATGAATATAACAAACATTTGAAAACAAAATGCTAAAAGAACATTTTGTAAATAGTGTACCATCTGTGGATGAATTAAACAAAAATGTACATATGTTATTTTTGAATGTACATCCCTTTTTTGATGGTATTAGCCCCATACCTCCGACGGTTATATTCAGGAGGCGATTACCTTAAAAACTTGACAAGGAACTACCATCGATTATGAGGTTATTGTTACAACAGTACTAAGGTTAACCAAAAGAGGTCAGTAACACAATATTGATAGGCTTTTTGTCTGTGGAAACCCGCACGGGCACCACTTGATCGAGTGAACGATGATGCGGTTAAGCTGTATACGTCAGGTGGCTTCGCTTCAGGCGGGCCAATGCTGCTGAACCCGCTTTTTTAGGCCAACGCTCATGGAAGCCAGAGATCGTTAAGTGCTTTTCGATACCTTGTGCATCTCCTTCATCAGAGCGCTCATTTCATCCCGTTCCCTTTACATCAAGTTACATTGACTCCAGTCAAAAGCAGCCAGTCGTAACCGATTTTCCACAAAAGTGGTACTAAGACCGAGCCCTGGCAAACACCGCAAGATATCTCTCACCGACCGTATCCTACCCGATTCGAGGAGGTTACAGCTGTATCGGATAAATATATATATATCCTATATCCCTTATGCGGCGGAGGTACAGAGGCACTCTTTGAAAACAAGTGCCTCTTTCATTGCATTAAAGAGGCACTTGATTTCAAAGATTGCCTCTTTAATGCAATGCCAGGGTAAGGTGTCGAAGGCGTTAGCGATATCTAAGGATACCGCCAGTATCACCTCAACCCAGGATACAGCCTCCTCCGTTACAGCTATAACGTGCATATTTGTATATGTATATACTCGTATTATATTAGATAATTATTTGAGTATGCATTTTTTTCTTTGATTTTTTTGTTTTATGCAAGTATGTCACATGTATATTATAAGTATTTGACGCAACTGACATTAAATTATAACTGAATTTATAACCATACCTAAAATGCAATTGTAACATTTTCTCAACAACCAAAACAACAACATTTACATTTTTTATTGTTGTATAACTTGAAATTTAAACAATTAGAGCTATATTTTATAAATTAGTTTTTCGTCCGCTTAAAACATCTGACGCGGTCTTACGACTGCTACCGATACTATAACATGCAATTACAACATCGGTAATGTCACATATAATACGTCGCCTTCCTATTCTCTTAAGGAGTTCGGTTCAACTTCACGCTACTGGAACTAGCAGTACTGCTACGACAGCTGGTAGTTTCGTATTCGAGTAGTAGAGTTCTATATGTTCTTCTTCTAATGTTCTAACAATATTTTTTTTCTTTCAGTATCTCAAATCATATTTAGATTCGTCCAAAAATGGAGTCATTTACATAATTTTTAGCACCAACGTAGATCCTTCTCTATTACGAGCAGAAACAATACAAACTTTAATAGATGCATTCTCAAAATTACCCTACGATGTTTTGTGGAAATGGAACAGAGATAAACTGTCTAGACGCACTAACAATATTAGAATATCTATATATTCTAATATTTTGTTACGGAAGTGGGTACAGGGATTGGAAGGAAACTAATGTCACTGTCGAGTGTAACGATTTATTTGCGTTTCACAGTCTGAAGGCTGTTTATATACCCCTAGTTTTCTATAAAACACCGAAATTACAAATAAAAACATATAGAGTCCGCCGGGGCTTGAACTCACGGCATTCGGCTTGAAGCCGTAGCCACTACCGCTTAATAACTGGTGCAGTTACAATTATTGTAATTTTAAGCACAATTATATTTTATCGTGATATAAATTACTAGCAAATAACAGGTACGTAGATACTAATGAAATGAGTCTAATAAACCTTTATTTGCAGTTACAAGCAATTTTCAAATATGTTAAAAGTATTAGTAGTTAGTATCAGTAGGAAAGAAAGCAACATGAGAAAAACAAGGCAGGTTCGGCCATGGAATACTGTTCTCATCTCTATGCAGGTGCACACCAGTACCAGCTTCTCCCTCTTGACCGCATTCAATGGAGAGCGACTCGCATCATCAACTGCCGAGATTTCTGATCGACTTGACACCTTGGCGTTGCATAGAGATGTAGCTTCACTCTGCATCCTCTATCGCTTGTATCATGAGGAGTGTTCAGAGGAATTGTTCAGACTTATACTGGCTGCAGGTTTCCGCCATCGTCCTACGCGACAAAATATCCATCCCCATCACCTGGACGATTGGCACTCCACCACTGTGCGCTTCTCCTCGCACAACCAGCTTATGGAACAAATTGTCACCTGCCGTATTTCCGAACCGATACGACCTTCAAACCTTCAAGAAAAGAGCGTACTCCTACCTAAAAGGCCGGAAACGCACTTGTGACTCTTGAGTTGTGGGTTTCCATGGGCGGCGGTAGTCACTTACCATCAGGTGACCCGTCTGCTCGTTTGCCCCCTATCGCATAAAAAAAAAACCCGAATCTGGCCCCCAGCTTGTGGGGCAACGGATGCGAACAACTTGAGAAGGTCCGACGCCCATAATATGCATCTTACAATTGGATTAAATTGCTTCAGAATTCGCCTATGACACATGTCCTGTATGTTGAATTTTTTGGAGATAGTTTTTGTTTTGCTGAATATAAAATTTGCAATACCTAATTAAAATTTACGGTGAAAGGAAAAGCCTACACATGTATATAATGATAGTTCAAGTTATAACATTTCAATATAGTCCCAATTTTTCCATTTATTGCCAAAATTGTTTTCTTTTTTTTTTTTTTTTTATACTATAGGGGGACAGACGAACAGACGGGTCACCTGATGGTAAGTGACAACCGCCGTCCATGGACACCCGCTTCTCAAGAGTCGCAAGTGCGCTGCCCGCCTTTGAGGGTGATGAGGGACGGGGGATACAGGGAGCGGAAAGAAGAGAGGGGGGATGAAGAGAAAGGAGATGAGGGGAGAGGGGGATTTGGGCCGCCGGAAACCTCACTCATTTCGGGGAAATGCAACGCAAGCGTTACTTCACAGCCGATTTTCTGTGAGGCCGTGGTATCGCACCGGTCGAGCCGGCCCATTCGTGCCTATTCGGGACTAATTAATTGTCGGCGTAATGTCGGTATTACAAACGTGTCTGCTTACTCTTTCGGTGATAAAGACGCATTGTATATAAACAATATTTGTAAATCTACAGCATTCGTTGTAAATTTAATATGTTTGCACTTAATTAACATATAAATGATTAATGTTTTATGTATACGTAAACGAATGGTTTTTATTTTTAAATATAAAATAATTTATAATAATTTAAAGTTAATTTATTTATAGCCTCTATTGTATTCATAGTTTATCTTTGTGTGCAGATTCATTTTATCATTTATTGTGTAACCGTTCAAATTTTTAAAATGAGACACTAATTTCAATATAAAAGCAACGAAGAGCAATTGAGATACAAATAAAACAATAATTATACTTGCACTGCTCAAAAACTGTCTGTATATTCTTGATAGTGTCACAATGCTCAATGCTTGTGCCAGAAGTGGATTCTCATCATTAGTGTGGGATTTAGTTTGAACCTGTAAATACTTGATGAAATTTACAATGTATATGACTTAACACTTCAACGTTACAATTTTATAAAAGCACATATCATATTCATACACATGCATATACATACTCACGTCTGTATTACAGAATTAAAATGCAAAGCTGGCAGAGACACATCTATATATTAAACACCCACATTCTGCTGTGTATAACAATTATTCCCACTTATGTAATTGAGATAAGTCCATTGTCAGCAACACTTACAACAGCCCTGTGCTTTGGAAATCCAATGGAAAAAATATATTTAAAAAAATGGTATTTCGTGCTTAGCCCTACCGGCTACAGCCCGTCCGAGTTACAGGTATACGACCTTGACGTCGTTGAGCTATTATTTACACTTCCCAATTCATCCGTATAAGCAATATTCCTTTCCTACCATTACCTTTCCTACAAATCCTCTCAGATGACTCAAATTTTATAAAAAAAAAAACAACCAAGTGCGAGTCGGCTTCGTGCACGAAGGGTTTCGTACCATTATCTATAAAAACGGCAAGAAAATCATGTTTGTTGTATGGGAGCCCCCTTAAATATTAGTTTTATTTTAATTTCAATATTTATTTTTAAAGTGAATAACATAACTCAATCTTCTGTGAATATTTCAAGCGTCTACCTATTGCCGTATAGATGCCCCCTTGAATATGTTATATATTTTATTCTATTTTTCAGTATTTATCGTTATAGCGGCAACAGAAATAAATCATCTATATAGTTTGAATTTCAACTGTATAACTATCACGGTTCATGACATACAGCTTTTTGACAGACGGACGGACAAACAGACAGATGGACGCACAGACGAACAGCGGAGTCTCAGTAATAGGATCTCGTTTTTTTCTTAGGGTACCGAACCCTAAAAAAGAACAGGATTCATTTAACTTTGCGCGTTATCAAGTAAATGCCTCGAATATTGTTCGCTTATCTTATTAATGGAAAACGGAAACTTTGCCCATGAGGGGAAAGGGTAAGGTCCTAATGCTAGCAGATAGAATAATGATGATGATAAATTTAGATGTACTGTAATGAGATGCTCACTCAGTAAGTTCCCTTTAACAGCATTTTTGCGTATTTTGTTATAGCAAATAAAATTGAATCCTATTCTACTGACACTGGCCTACCACAGTGTTTTAAAATGCCCAATTTTGTAGCAGCTTTAGCAATGGTTTAAAAGGCATATAACTCAAGTTTAAAAAAAAACTACATAGGTAAATTCCACTTTAAGCGTCTGATGAAAAGCGTTTTTTTTTTCATCATTTCAAACCAATGTTTTCTTCTTAATTAATACTGTCTATAATTATAAATGTATTCAAAATTACTATAAGATCCACAAAGTACGATAAAATTAATAATATCTGTCTTTAAAACTAAAAAAATTGTGACTATCGCAGTCCACTGTGGGGGGTTGCGATAGTCACAATGATAATGATGGTGATGATAGATATTTAAGGGTTTAATACTAAACAAATTTTAGCAGTTATAGACTAGGAAGTTTGATTTACCTATATACACATAATCAGAGTATAAACATCGGGTTGTCCGACAGAGCCAAATTGAATGTTACTGATTAAAAAAGTCTACCATGTCAGTTAAATAAAATAAAATCTAAAAACAAGATAGGTGTATTGGTTTTTGTAACTATATAAAAATAAATCGTTCATTACCTAACATACAAAGAGACAGTAACAGTATCGAAATACTAATGTAATGTCTACACAAATGGCGTACGGCTGAAACATACGGCTAATATATTGAAATTTATCTTTGAATGTGTACTAAACACGGTCTTATTATTAGCTATGAAACAGAGAATTTCATCAGCAATTTAGCCCTTATCTCCGACGTAACGGCCATTTTATTTTAGTCGTACTGCCGTAATGAAGACCAGCCCACTGTCTACAACTAGGCATGTTGGGAATTAAAATGTTAAATTTGTAGTCTTTTTTTTTTTTTTTTTCGTGTGGAAACCCCCACGGGTCATCACCTCACCGGAGCTGACGGTCGGACTCGAACCGACTAAAACCACACGGTGTTCCGGCACAAGTGGGTCTACTGCAAGGGACCTGGGTATACCCTAGGAGGGATTCTTCCAGGAACCCTGCAGACCTTGGCCACCTCTTGTGCAGGTGCAGGTACCACCACCATTGAGTACGAGAGGCCTAGCCCCCCACCAGTTTGAGAGGCGAGCGTGGAACACGTCACACCACCGTCACAGGCCTGCTTCTGCTGGGGTAAGGGCAGCCCTACCCGTTACCCCCAGGCCAGTGCTCATGGAGGCCGGAGATCGTTTTGTGCTCTCCGGCGCCTGCTGCGTGTTCTACGGGATGAGAGAGTACTTGCCCTCTCCCGTATCCTCTCCGCCGCCTCTTTAGCCAACATAACCTCTTCGCAAAATAAGGCGGCGGAATCCCACGCGCTCTCGCTTTGGACCATGGACAGAACCGTGGTCTCTAGCGAGAGACTTCCTGAACCAATAGCCGCCGCGAGGTTGAGACGCTGGTGCGCCCACGCTGTGCACTCCACTAAAGTGTGAAGTGCAGTGTCCTCGCGACAGCTTCCGCAGTGATGGCATGCAGACGTTGGCTCCCGGCCTATACGACACAGATACTTACCGAAGCAACCGTGCCCGGTGAGTATCTGTGTCAACCGGTAGGAGAGGCTGCCATGTCGCCTCTCTAGCCAATCCTCCATGACGGGCCTTACCGCCGCAATTGTGGCGTGCCCTGCGCTCGGTCGCTCAAGTCGTTCTTTCCAACTGACCAGAAGGACCTGGTGGAGCTGGTAAATTTGTAGTCTATTGATAGGAAAAAGGAACACAGGGGTTGGGGAAAGGAATATTGCTGATATGAATGAATTGAGAAGTGGTTCTTTGAAGATTAGATAACTAGGCCACTAGAAGATTAAGTTCTATAGCAGTTCTGTCATAGTTTGCCAAAGGTAGTTAATCCTCCCCTATAAAGTGTTCAGTTGCAACTTCAATTAAATAATTATTTAAAAATACAGAAATACACAATCTATTGTATTATTTTATATTATCTGAATATACATATGTATAAAAATTCTGAAGAGCCGTCTCTATTGCACGTTGAATGTTGTATGCCATTTTGTGTAAGATTTAGGATTTGTTTAATCGCGATATGTTCTCTCTGTCCTGAGTTTTTTTTCTATCGTAATAATTTCTGTGTAACACATAATGCCACCTGTTGGTCAATAGCTAACATTACTATGAGTTGTTAGTACAAATAGATCTATAGAGTCTTTCTATTGACAATTTGGAGTTTGACACAATTTTGTTTTTATTAAAATAAAATTATTCACTTCCTTGAGCAATATCTTACAGGAACAATAAAACTATTTCTCGATTTACACAAAACATAAAATAAATGTAAGTAAAGAACTTGAAGAAATCTTGTTCAAAACCAAATATTTTATTACGGAAAATGAATATAGCACTTATAACTATTTTGCGTATTTTAAAAGATGACTTAAGACTTTCAGTCTATAAGAGATGAACTGATCAAGTGGTAAAATCAAAACTTCTTAAATATTACGCAAAAGGAGGTCATGGAAAAATAATACTGACCAGAAAATGTTTACTGTTAAGCAATATTTTACCTAGCAGAATGACCGAGTTTATGCTCAAAGCTCTATAGAAGCTTCCCAATTAGTCAGCAGAGAACAACGTTGGCATCATCCGACTTCAGTTATGGTTTGGTGGGATGTTAGCTATCAAGTGGCATGTTCCATAACCAAGAATGGTATTTTCAGGAAGACATAGCACCGGATCATAAAACTCAATCTACTAAAATCGTGGTTGGAAACGAACGTTTCTAACTTCATCACAGCTGAAGATGGCAGACATCTAGTCCCGATCTTAATCTGCTGGATTATGATTTTTGGTCAGTTTTAGGCAGTGTGCCATGTACATCATCTACACACCAGGTAATTTGGAGGTAATTTGGAGTGCCTAAAGCAATTCCTAAGATTGGTAGTGAAGAGTTTTCCAATATAGAGAGTGCGTGTTTCTATTGATAACAGGTCACAACGTTTAAAGGACCGCATTAAAGCTAATGAAAATCAATTCGAATTAGCTTCATATAATTATGTATAAATTAAAACACAATTTGGAGTGCCTAAAGCAATTCCTAAGATTGGTAGTGCAGAGTTTTCCAATATAGAGAGTGCGTGTTTCTATTGATAACAGGTCACAACGCTTAAAGGACCGCATTAAAGCTAATGAAAATCAATTCGAATTAGCTTCATATAATTATGTATAAATTAAAACACATTACAGTAATAAATATTTTATGCAATAGAAGAATAAAAAAGATTCTCCCTTGTAACATTATTTATAACAGTATTCTTCATGACAGGTAAACAGAGATATGCTTCAATACATACATACATACATACATACATACATACATACAATGCAACAAATCTGCAAAACATGTAACATTTATGCTTTGTTTTTCTTGTTATCGGCATTTTTTACTGTATCCCTGAAAGTGATTTTGCACAATTACGTGACACCTAAAGGCATCTGTTGTCCAATAGTTATTATTATTACTATTATATATTGGTATATACGTCATTCACGTTACATAAACTTTTAAGTCTTTTTTGCTTTTAGGTTTTAAAACTTTTTTCTTTTATACTATAGAGGGACAGATGCACAGACGGGTCACATGATGGTGAGTGACAACCGCCAGCCATGGACACCTGCCACTCAAGAGTCGTAAGTGCGCTGCCCGCCTTTGAGGGTGATGAGGGATAGAGGGATGTAGAGAGAGGTGAGGTCGTGGTATCGCATCGGTCGGCCCATTTCGTATTCTACCAGTAGGATGATGTTATAAGGCCAAGTTAATATTAAGGAACATACTTGATTATATTTGTTTTGAGTAACAACGATGCTATATTTGGATATGGATTTGGGTCTTTAGTATGGGATTCAAGAGTATTTTTTTTTCTAAAGTGGTAGTACTAGAATCGTATATTTTTATAGTCGAAGTCGAAGTCGACCCTAAAAGTGGTCGCAGGTGCCTGATATGGGTTTTATATTCTTCAGTTGCAGTTGAGCCTCCCATGTACCGAGTGGCTGGACATCGCACAGTTATTACAGAGACCGCTTGAAGCCTGCGGGGTTGCGTGCTAAACGGCTGTCGCTAGGTCATTCTTTAAAGGCATAACATTTCAGTTCCGATAATTTGTCCGTTTGGTTACTTGAGGTCACAAATGAGAGTTACTACTAGAAAAAAAATAGCCTTTTTACAGACAACTTTCAGTATGTCGTTATTTAGCGTGTAAGCAATCAAAGATTGTTTTGTAAGCGAAAAGCGAACTCAACGACGAAGTCGCGAGCATAGCTACTACTTTATATCTTTTATAGTTGTTGCTATATATTTTGTTTATATCATCAAAGTCACGGTAGATTCTGTAACTTAGATATATTTCTTGTTGCTTTATGTTCCGCCTCTTTTAGGAATTAAGAAAAAATCTTTTTAGCAAATAACCTATGATTGTTGGTGATTTTTTCCTAAAACTAATGGCATTTTAACTAGAGTATAAGAAATTCAATTACAAAAAATATTTAAGTTTTTAACATATGTATATACAAAAAAAAAACAGTCGAATTCATAACCTCTTCTTTTTAAAGTCGATTAATAACATTACATCATCTTTTGTTGTTAATTTTATATGACATTCAGAACTCCTTTATTTGGATAACATTGCGGTCATAGAATGCCATGCCCAGTCCGGTTGCATACCGCCGTATAGAACTCATGACTTTTATGGTTTAAGTTAAGAATTAAATATAATCTCATTATTAAAATTTTGCTACCTAATGTAAAACATAGCGTCTTTTGTGTGCCGCCGATATATCTGTTACGTAGTAACTATTATCTTATGTTCGATTCGAGTTCAAGCTGGTAGGCATGTGACTAAGACACGTAGAAGTTTATTGTTAACACTTTCGCATCCATCCAAAGCCTTTTATTCAAGAATGCTTTTCTTTCCAACATGCTCTTAATTTTACTATATAATTCCCAAAGTGCCATAGACTTTTAAAATGAAGCTCGTACGCTTCTTCCTGCTTCAGGTTCGGATCGCATTCAGATGATAGTTTTTGTGTTTACGTATATATAATTGTATATACTTACATAATTTAGTATTGAAAGGTATAACTTTTCTTTTTCCAACGAATTTCTTTTAGTTGAATGTCGCAACGTCAAAACCAATTGTATTACGACTTGTTTTCCTGTTATCGGCTGTTAGATGTAACGTGGCACTCGGAACCAATATGACTAGCTTTAAGTGGTTTCTATTATCAATACAAAAAAATGTTGTGGTTAAAAACCTTTAAGAATAAACTGTATTCATAAAAATGTGCTGTGAATACGAATTTAGTTTAATTTTATAAACCTGGGGGAAAATGAAATGGTTGGGGTCATAATTTAGATAAATTTACAGTCAAGACAATAGATCGGAGGCACATAATAATAAGACACATATTACTCCGGTCGAGCCTGCCGGTATTATATGGATGTATACATATAATACCGGCAGGCTCGATCGGAGTAATATGACGGCCTCACAGAAAACCGATAGAAAAGCAATGCTTGCGTTCTATTTACGGAATGAGTATGGGTACGGGCGGCCCAAACCCCTGATTTGACCTAAATTTTTATAGCAGATTTTATATTATAATATAAGTAAAACGCAAAATTTGTGTCTCAAACTAAAGGACCAACCATGAAGAAACTAACTTATATTGTAACATAAACTGCAAACCAACATGCTTACTCAAAGAAAGCAGTTTCATCTGTCCTAATCGTGTCTCACCCCCCATCATCCTCCTCAAAGGCGGGCAACCTACTTACAACTCTCCCACTGACACCACCACTAGTCAGTCCAGTAGTCAGTTAATACGTCACACACCTACAAAGGCCCTAAAAAGGAGTTATATATGATATGGTATGTAGTAGTGTTTTCACTTCATTCTCAGTTTTGAGATTTTCTCATTTCATAAGGTGATGAAAAAGAAAAAGACATAATTGTTGATACCAATAAAAATAGTAAACTTACAAACGGGCGTCTGAACTAATGTTTTGTAAGAAAAAAAGCTGATACCAGGGTAATATGCTGAACTGTTTCTCATTTCATTCATAAAATCATTCACATTCACCCTTATCATTAAACCAAAATGCAATGATCGAATGCCAGTAAAAAAACATATAGTGAATGAAACAAAAACTAAAAAATAGTACTACTAGAGTAGTTATTTTATAATTATGTATAACTAATATTAAAAAAGAAACAGAAAAAAGGTACTACGATGATATGCTACTAGACATTATGTTGCGTCACTTGAGGAGTACAATTTATAAATTTAAGAGAGTTATAACTATTTAAATACAAAATAGAACCGAATATTGACTAAGAACTTAACGATCAGAAACAACAAGAACAAGAACCAAAGTATTTTTCTTAAAATTTCATTCTACGAAAAACATTAACGTCGCCTAGAATCAGTGCACAAAAAGTATATTGGCACTTGTCCTATCACTGCAATATAGTTAGAAAATTAACTAGTTATAACTCTCGCTTGAAACATTTCAAACTTATGAGTCTAGAAAATCGGCATATGATCTTCGATCATTTGTTCCTATACAAAATAATAAACAGTCACATTGATTGTCCGCGGTTACTCAGTCAGACAAATAAAAATTTGCTCGTATGTCTAGATATCAATGGCTTTGTGCTAAGGGCCTTAAAACCAATCTGGGTAATTTTTCCACTATCAACAGAATGCAAGTTCAGTTTAGTCGCCTGTCACGGTCACTGAGTGCTGATGTTGATATGTCCGACTTTTTACATAAAATCAAGTCTGTCTTACATAGAACATTGTCACAAGGGTAAAAAGAGAATATTGTGGTTTCTATTTATTGTATTTTCTACCTGCATAAAGATTTTGATACTTTTGTATTTTTTTTTTCTCTATTGTTATTAATTGGCAAAACGTAGAACAAAATGTCATTATATTTAAAACTAAAAATAAACATGCCGTTAGATAGCAAGTTTTTAGGTTTTTATTTCTAAGTTTTTATTTGTATTTGTAAGTACGATACGTTTCTTTTACTAACAAGTAGCTGCATTTATGTAACAATCTATAGGTAAGCAAAATCTGTTTTGTAACTGCATTTCCTACTTCTATGTTTATTGCTTGCCGTGACAGCCTCAAGGCTACATTATAAAATGTAAAAATATGGTCACGGGTCACCGTGACCATATTTTTAAATATGGTCATAATTTTTATAATACATTACATACAATACATTCACATTATAATACATGTCAATGTATTTCGGTGTATGCTATGTTGGTTGTCCTTAAATAAATTTTAAAATATATAAATGTTTTATAATTTATATAATGTTTTTAATGTTTCTAATAAAGTTATCAGTTTAAATTTAATTAGTTGCCTTAATTTTTTTGGGGAACATTTTTCATTAAAAAAAACTCGGAAATGTGTGTTTAAAGTCATGCTAGGTACTGCCCACGACTTCATTCGTGTGGTCGATTAAATATAGCCTATTTCTTTCCAGAGGGTTCGAAGTATCCACATACCAAATTTAATCATAATCGGTTCAGCCGGTAATCTTATATCTTTATACTTTATATTTCTAACAACAATTAATTAGTGAATAATATTTTAAGTACACATTTTGAAGAAAATTCCCCAAATGTAGTGATTCCCCAACTGAGACTAGAAATATTAAAGGTTTTAGAAAATTAAAACTACTAATTCATTGGTACGTCATACATTAACATGAAATGTTCATTTAAATATAAAATTTCCGTTTGAAGGTACTTGGTCATTTAATTTAAAGTTAACTGCATACAATCTTTATAATGAGAGTTTGGAGGGGAAGGGAAGGAGGAGTGGGAAGAATGTGTAGGCGGGCTAGAGTCAAATAAAAAAAATATTGTAATATTTTATTTATTGCATTTTATAGTATAATATACGGTTGTCAAAAATCATATCAAAGTTATAAAAGTTGGTAATTATTTTGAGCTTGAGGATCCAGATACCTGACTTCTTTTGTTTTTGACAAGCTCTTGTGCGATGTTTGTTCTTATTTATTATCATATCTGTTCACATAAATAGATACTACCAAATATGCACAGCTTGCTTTTTTAATTCCGGGTAGTTTTCCAAATATTGTGTATAATATGAAACAGCGTTAACCTCTTTAAATTTTCCTGTCAAAATACTGTCCGATTGAAGATCTTTCAACTACATTTGCAAATGAACTGGTGCCTGTGAAGCTTCAAAATCGAATGGATTGTTGAAAATTGGGAATTCCATTTTATTCATTTTGCGGAAGTCTTCAAAACGATTGTTGAATTTAGTGATCAGATTTTGCAGAAGTTGAGAATATTGATTCAATTATTATCTATGATTAAAATCACCATTAGTGAAAGGTTTTGATCTCTTCTCGATTACTAATGCCATAATAAAACTTGATTTCAGGGCATCTTCGCTCTCAGTATTAGCTTTAGTAAACATCGATTGTTGACCTTGAAGTTTAGATTTTAAAGATGACAATGTGTCCATTCTTATTTTTTCAGTGTAACAATCGAATTTTGATTTATGATTCGTATCATAGTGTCTCTTCAAGTTAAACTCCTTACAAACAGCAACTTTTTGATTTTAAATCAAATACAATGGTTTACCTATCCATACTATGAAAAATATGCAATTTCCCATTTAGACTGAAAAACTCTGCACTCACTATCAACATTATGTTTTTGTGACATTTACCAAAATCGTAGCATATATGTAGCACGTAACAGTATGGAAGTGGACACAACAATTATGGATATTGCACGCGCACGACACAAACTTTTAATGAAATACAAGTCGATTCCAACCATTCCCTGGCGTTTCAGTTCAATAGCTACGGTTTCAGGACTAACCAGTCTGGACTAACCAGTCTCTTAGGAAAAAGGTATGTTGAAATGTATGATTTTTATAGATCATTATCTAATCTACGATTTTTGTCTGAACTAAGTTTATTAAAAACTTACCGTTTTGCTGTAAATCACGAAAAATCAGTTTTTGTTACCTATGACCCCAATTAATTTTGTTTATTCCAGGTATCGGATCGATTAGAACTTCTCAGATTTCATATCTGATAGTGTTTTCAACAATCCTACCAACTTTGAGCTGATTGCGAATATTTGTACCCTCGGACAACACACAATACATAACAAATAGGTTTAGAACAATAAAATCTTGATCAAGTCAATTTAGACAAAATTGACTGGATCAAGATTTTATTGTTCTAAACCTATTTGTTTCAAAGTTTCAGAACATACGACATCACCCTTATTGTATAACATTTGTATAAAATAAATCTTTGTACCCCCTTACATTTTACAATAAATTTAATCAAAAACCTAGTATAGACGAAAGCGATTAGTAAATACCTATTCGCTTGCTTCTGTCAATAACAGGTGATTCCAGACTTAGTTATCTTTGATAAGGGTTGACATTCGTATAATAGAGTGATTAATTTACTTGCCTCTTGTGCAACCGGCTGATGAAGTACTGACATATAACTAACCTAAGCAACAGATATGACTGCGTACAAAGTTGTAGGGATAGTTTCGAGAGAACTTTCAATTATACTTATTTTTATATTTTTGTAGCTTTAGCTTGATTATAATTGTTGTATGATGTTGATTTTATCATTGAAATGTTTTTTTTTCTTTTGTATTCAAATAATTATATATTTTTTTTAGGAATGATATGAATGATAAGCCGTAATTGTTTAATACTCATGATAGTAGAACTCCAGAACAACAGAAGGAAGAGAGTGTGTTGCCGCAACGACGAAGCTATATAAAGCACAAGGGCAATGTGTATGCGCATATAAGTCATCGTTAGTGTAGTAGGTGTCAGATAGTCATTTTCAAACTATTGTTTTAAGTTAAGTGAATGAGCACTTTTTCTTTTCAAACTTTGATAGCCAATGAAATTGTCTTGTAGTTCTTGGCTCTTAGGTGCTCTCTTATTTGCAAAGTAAAGTGAAAGGGATGACTCAAAGTACTAAGAAGAAGAAAACAAAAAGAGGAATTTTGAACTTGTTAGAGATACTGCAGAAAATATTTTTTTCTTCTCGTTGAATAGAATAGAAATAATCAGTTGCCTCTTCGGGATAGAGATCGACTACACAGAACTTCAACTACTTAGCAGTAGTTCGCGAGATTACCACTGAGTCGTTTTTATTATTTCGTAATCCCTTATCATTTTGTTACTTATTTTATTGCTAACGAATACAGAGATAATATTAAATGCGCAACTGTTTGTTGAAGATCATAATCAGAAAGATATCATATATTATGCTACTACCTATGGTCAATAAAATAGATTGTGCTTTATAGTACAGTGCGTTATTTATATGAATGTTGATATAAATAACAGTACACAATACAGTAACAGTAGACAAGGAAGGATTTTTAAGGTTTCTTTATTTTATTGTGTGGAATGTATTACTTCTCCTTCGTTCTTTCAAACAATTTCTGAGATATGAAGCACCAAGTAAGCAAGTTGTGATAGCAAATACTGGGTCACTGCACCTAAGCTATAGATGCATTTAAAGACGATTGAACGCCATTTGCAACAATTTTTCTCTATATTTTTTAGCGTACAACTCCTTAACGATTGGGAATTATGTTGCGAATGAGTTTTCAAATTGCATCTTTTTACGATTTATCATGATAGAAGGCTGTTATCTACTTTTTTCTGAAATTCCATTATTTACTGTCAATTTCTCCATATTTTATACCTTGTCTCTAAAATATGAAGATATCGATGTGTTTAGAATTAAAGCTATAAAATGACACCACAAGTCAAGGAGATATTCATCAAGCCGTCTAGGACAGACACTTGCAAACCATAATCTCACAAGCACTATCTATATTTAAGTTACATTTAAATTTCCCCGGACAGACGCTGTTTTAGTTTAGCGAGTTTGAAATAAGTACCAAATTGGAGGTTCTTTTTTCTTTTAATACATACATAGATACATAATATCACGCCTCTTTCCTTTAGGGGTAGGCAGAGACCACTTCCTTCCATTTGCAAAATATGCAAATATGTGAATGAATTTGCTCGGAAGCCATTTTTGCCAGATAAAATTTTATTTATTTATTTTAGTTTATAATACTTGTTGCAAATATATCGTATTCGATTAACTACCGTTGATATTTCCTACCATACAATCTTTGAGTGATAGAGAAGACGGACGTGGTGGGAAGTGTACAATGAAAATATATATACGCATAACACGACTCTACAAAAAAATTTTCGTTCTTTGTCCTAAAGTTTATACTATTATTTTCCAGTTAGTTATGCACAAAAACGAAAAGAAAATACCTTTTTCGGTATAAAGTTTGCTTTTGTGATAGTTATAATAATAATACTCATTTTTCAATTTTTTCATAAATTTTAATTGATTTTAATATTTTTATAAAGACCGCGCGGTGAGAGTGGGGTATTAACGTTTACATTGTGCCGCTAGATGGCACCCGAGTGATAAACAACCATCAGGTGTTATTTACAAGCCCAGAATAACTTAAAATGTCGTCACGAAAGTGCAAATACGATGCTGATGCATTTTGTTTTATATGTGGTCAATTTATTAAAGTTCGAGACGTGAAATATGAACTAAAGACATCTCACGTTCTCTGTGAAGCCTATGAAGCATATTTTGACTGTCCTGTACGGAATCAAAACAAGCCATGGGCTCCACATGTTGCTTGTAGTTATTGTAAAAGGTGTTTGGAAGGTAAGCAATTTTTATTTAATTAAGCGATGAATCCAAAATAATAGACATATTAATTTTTATTTTTATATTTTTAGGTTGGTATCGAAGTGAGAAAAGGTCTATGAAATTTGCAATAAAAGAAAGAGAAAGAAGGTAAAAATGCAAAACCTATTGAATATCCTGACCTCGAATCTTCTTCTGCTCCAATTGCTCACGACCTGACACGACCAGTACCTGAGCCACCAAAAAAATTATCGCAGAAAAGTAGCTCATCTTTTAGTTCTTATAAAAGTAATTCCGATAAGGAGTTTTTGCCTACACCTGAACAACCAAAACACTATCTCATTACTTCAGAAGATTTTAACGATCTAATTAGAGATTTAAATTTGCCAAAAAAAAAAGCAGAGCTTCTAGGCTCTCGGTTAAAACAGTGGAATTTGCTTGATGATGTTAAGATCACGGATCAGCGGACTAGGCATGAAATGTTTGCAACGTTTTTCACGAAGGAAGATGGACTTTGTTTTTGTAATGACATTAAAGGTATGTTAGAAGCAATTGGCATACATTGTGTCCCTCACCCTCACCATAGTCGAGAACTTGGAATTCCAAAATCTGTACTTTTGTCGTTAACGTTTTTGTCCTTTTTTGGTATAAAAATAATGAAACGATAAAGGCAGATTGAATGTTAAAATGAATAATTTAGTATTAACTCCAAATCAATATTATGCTAGCTATACGCTATAGCTAGTTTAGATTTTTTGCCATGTTCTATGCCGTCTCTCTCTTTGCTGCTGCTTTGGACTAGCTTAGACATGGCAATAGGTATGAAGTTCGTTTGCATACAAGTGGTTCGATTTCATTATGATGGTAGTATAGTTGAGGATTGAAAATGTCACAAACAAACTTACTTTCGCATTTATACAATTTGTAGGAATTTGTCTTTAAATTGTCAAATTAACAGAAATATTTATGTTATTCAGATCCACAAACAAATGCAATTTATCTTTATAAGAACCTTACTTAGATTTACTTACTACTATAAAATAAATATTGTACAAAGCGTCCTTGAACTTCGAGCTTATCAGCACGTTAAGAAAGTGAGTTCTATTTATTTAATGATAAATGGATTTCAATATCACGTGAAGTTGTAAACGTTATACAGTGTTTATTAATGACGTAATGTTATATCGTTATATATAAAGAAACAACTGAGAATTTTGGTCACTTCCAATTCAGAGAGATCGGTACTAAAATGTCAGTATTATTCCATGTAGTTGCATGGTATTTTCTAGTTGTGAGTTTAACTGATGCGTTTAGAATACTGGGTGTGTTCCCAATTCCATCTATAAGCCATCAAGTGGTATTTCGACCACTAACTCAGGAATTAGTCAAGCGAGGTCATGAGGTTGTTGTCATTACACCGGATCCAGCTTTTGCATCACAAGAAGCACCTCCAAATTTGACTGAAATTGATGTTCACAGTATATCGTACAACATATGGAGAGAAAAATTTATAAAAGCTTCCCAATTTGAGGAAAACGCTTTGGATTCTCAAATGCAAAAAGGTCTGAATGCCTTGATTATGATATTTGATGCTCAACTAAAAGATAAAGAAGTGAAGAAAATGCTTGAAGATAAAAATCAAAAGTTTGATTTGATATTAACAGAAGCGGTAGTAAGACCTGCACTAGTATTTTCACATATATATAAAGCACCAGTAATCCAGGTCAGCTCTTTTGGTGCAGCGTTTGATAACTACCAAACTATAGGTGCTCCCGTGCATCCATTATTATACCCAGCTATGACACGCCAAAGACTTAATAATTTAACAATGTGGGAGAAGGTCAAAGAGTTGTATAATAATTACAAAGTAGAGAATATTGCAAATAATAAACAATTGGAACATAACTTACTCAAAAAACACTTCGGAAATAGTGTACCGTCTCCAGATGAATTAAACAACAATGTAGATATGTTGTTTTTGAATGTGCATCCCCTTTTTGAAGGCATTAGACCCGTTCCTCCAACTGTTGTATACATGGGTGGATTACATCAACTGCCTGGCAAGGAATTACCATCAGTAAGTAGTATATCTTTTGCAGTTATTATTATAATTTGTGATAAAATCAATAATTAAACGTATAGCAAAACCCAAAAAATATTGTTGAGAGATTCTTAACTGAATATAATTAACCTACAATAACAGGAAGTTAAAATTCGTCTTTAATATTAAAACACTTCAATTTGAGTAGTCGGGGATATTGTTCGGCTATCAATTTTGAAACTTTTATTTTGGGGCCCTTTGTCATTAATTTATTTACTTTTTATTATAATATGAGTCTAGGGAAATCTTCAGAAAGTGTTCTATGGTCACACCTATAAAACTATTTTTATTTTTATTTCTATATTTGAAAATGTTGACAACATACATAGAGACATTTAGGGGTAAAACAATTAACTAGATTAGAAGTACTAATGAATTCTTAACTTAGTCTTTATCGTTAATTTTAATGTCTTAACATTTATTTCATAATTAATGAAAATAATACTTTATTTAGTATTCTAGTGTTGCTAAGATTGAGATAAGTTATTTTAGCAAAAGTTTATTAAAACTAACAACTATCGATATCGTGTTTAGTATCACAACAATAAGCCTCATGCACAAGTCCAGTTTATGCAGGCAGTGCAAGTATGTTTATAATATTCTTCAGATATCTTACTCGAGGCCTTATGATTCCAAACTAAGCAGAGCTTGTACCATGGTAAGCAGACGGCTGAGAAACATACTTATATTTTTCTAAATACATACATATTATAGATAAATTACACACAGACACAGAAAAAATACTCGTGGTCTATTTGCCCTGGGTGGAAATCGAACCAACGGTCTCTGGCTTACCAGTCAGGATCTCTAACCACTAGACCATATCATCTACCAGTATTAAAACCGCTGTTTTAGCAATAAATTCAATTGTTTCAATTTTAATATACCTTTATCATCTTCTACATAGATATCGTAAAAATTAAAGTAAACGTTAATATATTATAGTTATCATTACTTAGTCACTTGTTTTATTCTTGTTTTATTTGAGAACTATTTTAATGTACCATTTAATAACCACTAATAGAAAAGTAAAAAAATAAAAAGAGCGCATAAACCGAAGGGTTGTGTTTATTGAAAGTTTGTATGATGTTAATTTATCACGCGTTATCACCTATACGTCTTGATAGGTTTCGACATGTGAGTTGTCATTTTAATCGTTTTAATACTGGAAGAGACAGTGGTTACATGCAGAAGGATTCTATATATAATATTAGTTCTTATGACCTCACATCTCCCATAATATGTTTATCTAACAGTAACTATAACCAAATAATAAGATACTATAACATCGACACCTTCTCATATATCATCATTACCAGATCATTACTTCTTTATTCTCTTATGGAGATCTATGAATGCGTAGTCTGACTTCTCGCCAGTTAAAAAACTAGTTGTTATGCTACCGCAGCCGGTCTATTCACAGTCAAGTAGATCAGATAAGATAAGATAAGATTGTATTTATTTATATAAAGATGGTGTACACACATTGCATGCAAGATATAAATAAGTTAAGAAAAAGTTTCAGTCATGTTCAGACTCATTTAGTGGCATACAAATTGGTTTCAGGACACGGCGCGTAGGGCGCGTTAGTATTACATATCTTCTATATTTATATCTTCTTTTAATCTTCTAACAATTATTGTTTTCTTTCAGGATCTCAAGTCATATTTAGATTCTTCAAAAAATGGAGTAATTTATATAAGTTTTGGCACCAACGTAGACCCTACTCTATTACCACGTGAAAGAATACAAACTTTAGTAAGCGCATTCTCAAAATTACCCTACGATGTTTTGTGGAAATGGAATAAAGATGAACTGCCTGGACGCACTAGCAATATTAAAATATCTAAATGGTTTCCACAGTCTGACCTACTCAGTAAGTTTCTTTTCAAAATATTATACATAATTGTAAAAATAATTTTTATAGTGGTAGAGCCATGCTTAGGCCCGAATGGACTGGCTCGACCGGTGCGATACTACCGCTTCACAGAAAACCGGTTGTGAAGTAAAGCTTGAGTTGCATTTCCCCGAAACAAGTGAGTTCTCCGGAGACCCAAAATCCCCCACCCCCCCTAAGGATAGCGCTTTTAACATAAAGGATACCCCAGGGGGGTACCAGCGCTAGTGTTGGAGAATCCCCCCTGGACATCCACCCTCAGTACGCAATATATCTGAACGTGGACGCCCAGGCACCCCTCGTAAACTGGGGTAGGCTCAACTGCGCTCATAAAATCTGCTCGGGGTAAGAGAAGGCATACCATAGCACCCCCTGTCACGTTTACCGTGGATTTTTGTAACATCAGGGGATTACATAATAACCTCGACACTGTCTACCACCACCTGGAGACAGCAAAGCCGGCCTTGCTCTTTTTAACCGAGACGCAGATATCACCTCCAGCGGACACATCCTACCTCTGCTACCCTGGGTACGCACTGGAACACTCGTTTGTTACTAAGGCTGGTGTATGTGTGTACGTTAGAGATGATATCACTTCTCACCGCCTCGGAAATCTCGAAAGTAGGGACCTCTACATCTTATGGCTACGTGTAGACAGGTCCCATAGCTTTGAAGCCGAAACGGACCGACTCATCGACCACGTCCAAATGGCTACAGACTCAGTGCTTCAGCAGGTCCCATCCGCAGAGATCGTGATTCTTGGTGACTGTAACGCCCATCAAGCCGCATGGCTTGGTTCACGCAAAACCGATCATGCGGGATGATCGGTTCACGATTTCGCCTTGGCATATGGCTTGACGCAGCTGGTAACAACGCCTACGCGAATCCCAGATGCAAAAGCCACGTGCCTTCACTGTTGGACCTTCTGCTGACTTCACATCCTGACGGCTACAAAGTATCCGTTGAGACCCCTCTTGGCTCTTCGGACCATTGCCTGATTAGGAGTATGGTGCCACTCGTTCACTCGCTGCGGCCGCGAGTTACAGGCAGTCGCCGGGTATGGCACTATAGGTCAGCAGACTGGGATGGAATGCGAACATTCTTTGCATCCTACCCATGGAGGCAGGTTTGCTTCTCGCCGGATGATCCCAATGTCGTTGCTGACTCTGTCGCGGATGTTGTGCTTCAGGGTATGGAACTTTTCATTCCATTCTCCCTGATTCCCACAGGTGGCAAGTCCCAGCCTTGGTTTGGTCGAACCTGCAAAGCGGCGTCCCGCCGAAAGCAGGAATGTTACCAAGAATGGACTAAGGCAGCGAAAGCACGGGATGTAAAGACCAGCACATTAAAGAAACAATTTAACTTTGCCTCCAGGTCCCTCAAAAGAGTAATTGCTGGGGCGAAGTAAGCTCACATCGGCAGAATTGGCGAGAGACTAGTGAGTCTCCCTTCCGGAACTCGTGCATTCTGGTCTATTGCCAAAGCTGTCCAGGGGAACTTTTGTAAGCCACACCTTCCACCTCTGCATATAGGAGATAATTCGTTGGCCCACGACGCTAAAGAAAAAGCCGATCTTCTGGGCAAACTCTTTGCGTTCAACTCGACCCTGGACGACGGGGAAAACACACCACCGACCCTGCCGCAGTGCGAGAGCCGCATGCCAGAAGTCCGGTTTACACAAAGGGTAGTGCGTAAAGCGCTCCTTTCCCTCTCTCCTATCGTGCTGAAGACGTCCAGAATTGGCACCGGTTTTAACTCGCCTTTATCGGCTTTCCTACTCTCTTGGCGTAGTCCCGAATTCATGGAAGACAGCTCTAGTGCACCCAATCCCTAAAAAAGGAGATCGCTCGGATCCCTACAGACCATAGCCTCCTTGTTCTCTAAGATAATGGAATCCATTGTTGACTGCCAGCTCCTCCGGTACTTGGAAGACCACCAGCTCCTCAATGATCGACAATACGGCTTCCGTCGGGGTCGTTCAGCTGGTGATCTTCTCGTTCACTTGACCCACCGGTGGACACAGGTAATCGAGACCCAGGGGAAAGCGTTGGCCGTTAGTTTGGACGTGGCGAAGGCCTTCGATCGGGTCTGGCACAAAGAAGCATCAAGGTCGTTGTTCACGGTGCATGCTCCGACTCCAAGTCTGTTAATAATGACATTCTGCAGATTAGCAGCATCCATTGCTATGCGGACGATAGCACGAGTGATGCCTTTTACACCGGCCGCGCTAACATTTCTCGGGTAAACGTCATCGAAAGCCGATCCAAACTTGTGTCTGAAATCGAAACTTTTTCATCAAAAGTTTCAGATTGGGGTCGACTTAACCTAGTCCATTTTAGCAGTACGAAGACACAGGTTTGCACGTTCACCGCTAAAAAGATGCCATTGGTCGTATCACCTCAATTTGAGATTCACTTCCCTAACTGCATCAGCCAGCATCGGAATCCTTGGCATCGATATATCAAGCGAAGTCCAGTTTCGCGGTCACTTAGAGAGTAAGGCCATATTAGCCTCGAAGAAGCTTGGTGTGCTAAACAGATCGAGACAGTATTTTACTCCGACCCACCGCCTGCAACTTTATAAGGTGCAGGTTCGGCCGCACATGGAATACTGTTCTCATCTCTATGCAGGTGCACCCCAGTACCAGCTTCTCCCTCTTGACCGCATTCAACAGGGAGCGACTCGCATCACCGACTGCCAAGACATTTCTGATCGGCTTGACACCTTTGAGTTGCGTAGAGATGTAGCTTCACACTGCATCCTCTATTGCTTGTATCATGGGGAGTGTTCAGAGGAATTGTTCTGACTTATACCGGCAGCAGGTTTCCGCCATCGTCCTACGTGACAAAATATCCATCCCCACCACCTGGACGATTGGCACTCCAACACTGTGCGCTTCTCCAGAAGCTTTTTGCCTCGCACAACCAGCCTATACGACCGATACGACCTTCAAATCTACAAGAAAAGAGCGTACTCCTACCTAAAAGGCCGGCAACGTGTGACTCTTGAGTTGCGGGTGTTCATGGGCGGCGGTAGTCGCTTACCATCAGGTGACCTGTCTGCTCGATAGCCCCCTATCGCATAAAAAAAAGATAATTAAATAGCTTGGGAAAGGTTAGACACCTTTACATACTGAAGTAATTAGTTTACAAAATATTAAATGTAAATTCAGTTTATAAAAGTATTGTTTATTTTATAGAGCATCCGAAAATTAAGTTATTTATAACACAAGGAGGCCTCCAATCGACAGATGAAGCGATTACAGCCGGAGTGCCACTGATAGGAATGCCGATGTTTGGGGACCAGTGGTTCAATGTAGAAAGATATGAATACCACAAAATTGGCGTTAGACTTAACATCGACACTCTTACTGCGGAGAAGTTGATAACGACAATCAATAATGTAATTGGAGAGGACAGGTTAGTGCGTTGCATTTTCCCGAATAGAGTGAGGTTTCCGTAAACCCAACTCCCCCTCTCCCCTTTCCTCTCCCCTCATCTCCTTCCTCCTCATCTCTTCTCTGCTTTCCCCTCCCCGCATCCCCCATCCCTCATCACCCTCAAAGGCGGGCAGCTGACTTACGACCCTTGAGTTGCGGGTGTCCATGGACGGCGGTTATCGTTACTATCCCATAGTATTAAAATTATATATATATATATAATAAATGAAACTACTTTCCCTAGTAATAGACAATCACCGAATTAAATAAAACTCTTGTCTCGCTTTTGTTTTTATGAATATACACAATTACATGAGCAGCGCTCTATTCTAAGGGCGGTATACTACTCAATTTCTTGTATTACTTATAGATTTTTTTCCTGACCAACATATTATATACATACACTTATATATACTCACGCCGGCATCACCGAACAGGTACGCAGAGGCGTAATTAGCGCCCACAATTTGCCTATTATCATAGAGTCCCACTCACGTAATAAACAATATAATATTGTATATATTAGAAGATTATTAATAATAATAATGATAAAATCCTTATTGTACACCAAAGAAATATATATAACAGAAAAATAAATGCACAATGGGTGGCCTTTATCGCTAAGAAGCAAAATCTTTCAGGCAACCTTAGGATAAACAGAAGCGTGATGATATACGTGGTTTTTGGTGTTAAAATATAAAGTGGAGCTTCATTATTAGTTTTTATTATTTGTTTATGAATTGATATTTTTTTACAGTTACCGTCGCAATATTATACAACTCAGAAAATATATGCGTGATGAACCTATGCGCCCGCTTGATCGAGCGATGTGGTGGATTGAATACGTACTGCGACACGGAGGAGCGAAACATCTGCGTGCACCCGCTGCTAACATCTCCTGGGCAGAGTACTTAGAACTTGAACTAGTTTTCACTGTTCTTGTGATATTATTTACAATAACTGCATTATTCATTATAGCTACACGGTATATCTACAAATGCGTTCTAGGAAATCATAAAAATGTTAAATTAAAAAGTACGTGATAACTTAGTTATATACACATTTAACCTTATACATAGTTATTCGACAGCAGCAAAATGTTGGCATTAATAACGCTTCTGTTTACCCCTTCGGGAATTCAGATGTGAGTAGTAGTATGTTTATATGCTTTTTTTACATACGTTTTTGACATGAGATTTTCAATTTAGGTAACTACTTGTCTAAAATTAAACCTAGAGATGTGGAATGTTCTAATGATGCTTAAACAGTATAAATATTACTATGCCAGATAGGGAGCAGTGTCTTGTTTTACACCTCTTACGTCTAATAGATTTAAGCAAATTATTCCAGAGGCGAGTTGGATGTATTTTAAAATATTTATGTTGGAAATTTGTAGAATGCTATAGTATATTTAGTAGTAGTTTTTCCGATAATCTCAGGCTCCTCTAATTGTGTGTCATTTAGAAACTCAAAACGATATTATTTAAATATCGTTTTGAGTTGAGGAAGAATGGAGGAGAATAATACATATGTATATTACAGGTAAGTACCTAGACACAAAGAAAATATTTACACTGATTACATAGTTTTTTTTTGGGTAAGAATCGGTACAACTGCCTCTAGCTCAGCATCAGGGTCACTAATCAATTAACCAACAGACCGCTCAATTATCTCTTAACCATGGTTTATTTTCTTGTCATGGAATTTTTAAATTCAATTAATTTAACCTTCATAGTACTGTCAGAGTGACTGAAGTAATACTTATCTCAATGAGCTACTTACTAATGAACTTGAACTAAGTAACTGATAAGAATACTTTACAGTAATTATGAATAATCACTAATACATCGTGATCTTCAAACAGAAGTCTAAATCGTAATATATTAATGTATTGATTGTATGTAAAGTGTTATAAGTTTCAATGGTATAATTGATAATAATAACAAAATTATAGGTGTTATGAATGGTTTGCACCGTACCTAAATGACAGAAAACAACTAGTGGAGAGAGATCATCAGTGGAGATAAAATCAACGCGTCAATACCACAAGATAGTGTTATAAGACTGCTGCCTTTTGTTTCTTATAAACATATATGACCTTCCTAATGTGTTTGTAAACAATATATCTCTCGTCACCGAATGCCAAAACGACAACAGCAAATGAAACTCCATCTTTCTACAGCTGTCAACTGGATGGATAACCATTATCTACATATTTACTTCACCAAAACTAAACTTAATATATTGATAAAAAAATAAAAGTATATTGAATACCTCCTTACTGTATTCTGTCTCACTCACTCGCTCACTTTTAATATAAAAAGTTTTTTTTTAAATTGTGTGTTATACACACATTGTCCTGACACTAAAGAATACAAAAAATAAAACAGAAGTATACAAGTTGGTGGCATCTTTCACACCGTGCGTCTAAAATATGAGGAATGCGAGAACAGCTTTAGTAAGACATCCAGAACCCCCCTAGCGCCTGTTGCCCGCAAAAGCGTGAGCACCACCTTCGGATAACTCCTAATCAGGAAACATAGAGGTCCTGTCCGGCAGGTCCTGACAACGCGCAGCTACACCCACACCCATAACCAGTTTGTCAAAGTTGTTTGGCTGTCTACGTGTTACATGGCCACAACATACATCCATAACTTACGGATATTAATTTCTCCTGTGGTCAAGGGCTCCGTGTTCTTATATACAGCAAGCATGTCGAAAGTGCTTGTCAACATTCTGTTTTTTTCTGAGATAGCTTTCTTTATAATCCTCTTTATAAAAACTTCACCGCATTTTCCGCCAGGCTATTTATTAGACGAAGGATAGTAAGGAGCTGTTAAAATATGTTCGATCGCCAGGTTATTAGTGAACTTATTAAATTCTAAGCTTTTAAAAGGCGAGCCTATGTCCCTTACTATATATTTAGGGAGACCCCATCTAGTAAATAATTCAATTATCTAATCTAATAAAAATGGGAAATTTAGTGATCGCTTCAATTTTACTAGGGTCTGTCCTACTGCCATCCTTATTTAGTACATAATCATCTCGTCTACCAAAAAGACACACTTATTAGTCTTTAGTTTGAAACCAAACTTATGCAACCTATTAAAAAAGCCTCTAAAGCTGGAGATAAAGTACTCTCGATTGGCTCCTTAAAATAGTCCTGGCGACGATCACATACAGCAGAAACATATCAGCATCAACTAGCAAAGACAAACTAAACTACATAACAAATACTTTTATGAGCTAGTACGATCGTGAACGGCAATATTGGAGTTCTGCGCTGATATGGAACTGTGTAACATCAACCATTAGACCATGGTCCATTAGTGATCACTCCCCTTGCTCGGAAGATCCTCCCTTTTGTGTTGGAGGGATGTGAAATCCGTTCCTCCATAGTTGTGACATCTACGTGAATGCAAGCAGTTTTCACCGTCGAATGATGATATGATGTGTCGATGAATATTACATTTCAGCGACCGCTCCAACCTGGTTATACCTACAGTCTCATGTAATAGGGGGTAGCCTATAACTTTTAAAATTATTATTATTATTGCTTACCTATTCTCGATTTAAAAAACATTTATTGCAATGTGATGACTGATATCACTCACATATTGAATATTAAAGAATCGAAGGCATATTTCTTATACGAATGGATTAGGGAGTGTAAGCAAAGTAGTAATAAGTTAAGCTGCTCAGTGAGGCATATCTATAACCAAATAAGTTTTTAATAGCAAAAAGTAAAAAAATACAGATCGTTAACACATGTTAATTCTAAATTTATATGATGTAAGGCTAATTTATAGCAAAAGAGGAGATAACAAAAATCAAACATATTTCCCCAAGAAAATTCCTCAAGGATAGCGTCGAAGACAGCAGATACTTTTTAAATCTACTTCTTAGAGTGACTAGCGATCGTTGTAGGATCGATTTACAATCACGCAAAATGCTTTATTGATATAGTTGTAAAGGCAAGACTATATATTAAAAAACTTCTTCTAACAATTGGGCCTCAATTCTGCTATTTCAATATTGTCTCAATGGTGTGTCGATAAAGTGTCGTCGTGAAGGTTTCGTATTCCGCTAATTACTGGTCTGCAATTTTTTTTTTTCACTCCTTTCTATTTAATGCATAACGAATGATAAATTAGATAATTCTGGATAGAAATAGTAGAGTATAGTAGAGAGTAGAGTATTAAATATAGTATTAAATCAGTATCACATATATATTTTTTAATGGTCGGTTTAAATGAAACTCACTTTTTTTTCTAAAAATACATATTATAATTGTTACAACTGATACAAATGTTGGATTAACGTGTTACAAAACGTACAAATCATTAGATGCTCTCATTGCTGGTTGTAACTATTATTTCACTTTGCAGGTTTCTTAATTTTTATATTTTCTATAGGTGTTTCGAAACAACCAACAGAAATCGGCAAGCATCGCTTCTGACCATTTTCCATTATAGCGTTTTTCTATGTGCAATATGTCTTGATGTAAACTTAAACCTCTCGCCGTGTTCATTGCAATCGCGAATGAGATTATTCAAATCAGATTGCGTAAGAAGATGAGGTTTTGTAGAGTTTGGAGATAAACATGAAGAAGTAGGATATACTTGATTGACTACGTTTAGGATCAGAGACTCCTTCATCACGTTGATCATCATCTTTCAAATTTTTAACGTACTGAGCGCTACGGTAACACATCGAGATCTGTGTAAGCGTGCACATTCGTGCTAAAACCACGTTAGTCGATTTCTTTCTATCAGCTCGATCGATTTTCGTGAGTACTGAGACTATTTAAACTGAATAGAGCAGCGTTAGACAAACAATACAATTACATTATGAGAAATTAAAAAAATATATTTTAAAATGTTTCTATATGTAATAGAAAAAATGGAAAACCAAACATCAATTTAGCATATTAAGTTCTACATCATTATCACATTTTTATTTAAAGGAGGATTTCGTTGCAGACCAGTGATATTAAGACCATTGACCCGATGCCTTCTCACTGAACTGTCACTGCTACAAATTGGCACTCTGCAAATCAATGACGTTTCGATGTCTTTCTAATAGCTAGAGCCTGTATTGTGCCTTCTCCAAATTACTATTTAGCTATACTACAAGGCAAATATAAATATGTAAGTTACAAGATTCATAAGGCAATGTTATACTTATGAAAATGAACTATTAATTTTTGCATGGGCAAATAAATATACAACTAAAATTACAATTTTTGGTGCTTCTGATACCCTTCCTAACTACTGTGGAGGAACAGGTGTTACGTCCTTCCAACACAAAGGGAGGATCCTCCAACCAGGCAAGGTGATCATGCCTGGCGGACCGCGGCTCAACGGTTAACGTCGGGAAAACTTTATTTTCGTACTGCGCCATTAATGTAGGTTCTATGTAGTTCGACTTATCTTCGCCAGATGGTGGTGACATGTCTCTTCTGTATGTGGAGGTCGCCACACTACTACGAGACGATTTTCACAACTTAAGGTAAGTTTGTATAATGAAGATCACAAATACTGCACACACAGTTTCTACAAACTAATCACGACAAGAACAAAAAAACTAGTTCTTTATTCTGTTGTCACTGCGATTTTATGTTTACAGAATACAGTTTTTTTTAACTATGCAATGGCCTCTCAATAGTGTCAATGGAATAGCATAAATTGACTTTGACACAATAAATAAAAATATTTTACCAATAACTGAATCGAGTAAATATTAATACGGAGTTTATCTTTTAAACTGACTAGGTTGTCAGCTTTATTATGAGTTACTTATGAACAGTGTGGTTGCAGTGGCAATCTATTTATAGCATTATGATACTGACGTTACCCCTTAAATCAGTCTTACTACAGTAGGCAGTATCATTAAGATAATAATATTGCTTGCGATTGATTGTATCGGTATCTGTCGACAGCATAATCACAATACTGGCTACTATATACTATGCAATCTATAATATCGAAAGGTTTACTTTAATGATTATGATTGTGATAAAAATACTACACTGTTTATTTAATACTACCAATTGAGGTTACACATGTAAGTATTTCCTGTTAAGCGCTATGCTAGTTGCTATTGTCAGAAGTGTATAATCCGCAATCACTTATGTAACGCATAAGCCTTTACGCTCCCTCATTACGATGTAATAAAATCATTACATTATATCATCATATCCTATTCAGACAGTGGGAGAAGGAAGGTTTGGCAAAGATGTCTTAACACCCACATTTTATATAATAGTCGCAGCCTGTTTACATTTACCAAGCACTCTGGGTATTTATTAAAAATATTCGGTGTGTCGTTCAAGCCAAATTTAGATAAAAGTCAAGAAAAAATCTAGGGTAAGGTAAAGGGATATGCTTGAAGCTATCGCTAGGGTAAGTTGATACCTGTAACTTGAACTACCTAGCCAATGCCGAGCCCTGTAACTCACATTCTTTCAAATAAAATCAACGATATTGCAGAATGTACGTCTCATTATTAGCAACAAAAGCTGAAAAGCAAGACAGATCACCAGCAGAAGCATCTGTGACTTGAATGAAAGACAAATATCCAGGAACAAGATTCGTTTAATTTTGCGCGTTATCAAGTAAATGCGTCCAAATTTGTTCGTTTATCTTAATAATGGGCAGCGAAAACTTTGCTCACGAGGGGATAGGGTAGGGTCCTAATGTTAGCGGGTCGAATAATGATGATAAATTTTGATGTACGGTAATGTAAATAAATAATGTAACAAAGTTTTCTGCTATTTTTCGGAACTTTAAATGCCAGAGTAAAACTCAGGATTTAATTTTGTTTTTTTTTTTTATATACAAAAAGTTACAAGGTGTGACTTCGAATAAATCTTACATTGTGCTCACATATTCCTTGCAACACAATATGCTTAATAGAGTGTCCATAAAGTTTCTTGCCCGTTCATCTCTATAGAATCTTCATTTTGGAACAGGCAACTAGCTTTACGACTCACTTAATGTACTTAACCCATTACTTCCCAAGCATCGAAAACTTTGTTTTTTTTTTATCAAATCTTGATATTAAGTTCATAAGACGCTAAAAAAAATAAGACGAACAAAAAAAAATAGTACTTTTAATGCTGAGTCAGCCTGTCCTATAAATATGACAGTGGGGACATGTGATCAGAAATAATAAAAGTAAACAATTAATAGAAAATTTGACAACTAACAGTTTTAAACAAAGTTCCATTAACTTATTTTGTATGGCAAGGTATAAAACAATCACTGCAGAGTGCTTTTTCACATTTAGCGCAAAAAGTAAGAGGTTTTCTTTTACAAGGTTGTACCCTGACAACGCCTCTGTTCATCCCTCTCCAGCATATAGTGTCAAACCTGACAGGTTGTAAAAGGCGTTCTGATGAACCTTGCCTTCCGATTTTTTCATCCAAGAATAATATTTTGAAAGATTACCACAAGTTATGTTTTCAGTTTTTTACAGTATGGTATATCAAATCAGAATATGATGCTTCTTTTTGAGGCAACAAAATGATATTTTGATAAAATTACATAAAAATTACGGATACACTTTTTGCAGAAGAAAAAAAATATTTTATAAGAAAAACTGCAAGAATACGAATTTTGTCAGAAACAATAAAAATAAACGACCTAACATGTAAAAATGAATGTTGAATACGGTGTCCTAAAAAAAAGGACAGTGTGGAGGAATGGGTTAACTCATACACCTAACAATGTAATATATATATATAAATATAATTTATTTAATTTAAATAAACGATTTTGAATTTTACCTACATTTACCTTTTTATCTACTTCCGTTTTTCACACAATTTAATCATTTCCTTTATATTGCCTTTATAGTCTCGTAATTTGAGTAATTGTAGAATCTTATGTTTGCTTTTGATTGAAAGCAAACATAATATTCTACAACTCTACTACTCATTGTAATATTATCTTATTTGTGGTAGAAACACACAACAAATGAATTTCTACCATAAGTCCATGAGTCTAATTATTTTACAACTGTAAAGAATATTTATGAGTTATATGCTTCGTTAATTAATTTTTGAAAAAATAATTATATATTAATGAAACTCAAATTTAGAAGAATAAATATATAAAAAAAAGAATGACACTAAGTATGTGTATATAATAGCTAATATTAATTACTTACGATTAAATTCAAGTGTCTATTTAAAAAAAAAAACTAGTTTCCATAGAACATATCACCTTGAGAGCAAATATATTTATATCGTGTACACATTCCGACTAGTGGACTGTTCTAGGGTACACTCTAGTTACATATCGGTATGGTATAAAATTGTGGAGTGTAAATATAAATAGTCGTTCTGTTATGTGTATGACTTTCTTATACGGCCGGAAAGGTACGGCCATATATGGATATAATTCAGAAATAGATTTTCAGACCTTCAGACAGTCTAGATAAAAGTCTATCCGGAGTTAATTGGCTATGCATTACGTCAACGCTTACAACTTTTAACTTCTGCAATATACAAGGAGTAGTACTGGTTGATTTTATTGAGAGAGAGATTGTTAAATTGCCTTTTAAAAGTTTTGCTTCGAAATATTTAGTTCAGCTCATACTGATTATTTTTTTTATTAAGATAACACGTATTTAATTATCACATACAAGTATATGAAAGGCGTTTCCGTACGTTACTTACTCAAATTATTCTTTTTGAAATCTGAAATTTCAATATAAAAACAAATTGTTATTCTATAATAACTTAAATTTTGTTTTAGTCATTTTCATCTGCTAATTGTTTATATGGTAACAGTTATAATTTTTTAAATGAGGCACAGAAAACATGCTAGGGTTAGCTAGAACATTATAAAAAAGCACTTGCACAAGTAGCAGTTGCGTAGAGTTGTGGGCGCATGACTGTTACGTAAATATAAATAACTTTTCAGGGTTTGAGATTTAGCTACTCACGTATATACGTATGTACCTAGTTTTTTACTTGACAACTTACTTTTGTTATCATCAAATATATGAAGTATTGTTTATGCACATTTAAATTAATCAATTAACTATTTCGAATTTTCGTACCAGCACTGGCTAGCCTGATGCAGCCAGTTTTACGTTATTTTTAAATTTGTAACACGTAATATTATTAACTTTAAGCTTTCTGCTTATTGTCTACACTTATATAAATGTTAAAACAAATCGTAACTTTACTTATTAATATCAAATTTCCATCTTATCAGTTCCAAACATTTTCTAAAATATGCGAGCGGAAAACTGTCCGACGTATTATTTAATATACATATGGATGTATGCAATAAATATAAAATACTATTAATACCTATTATACTACAAATAAAAAGAAATACTACCAAATGAAGGCCTCTACCTTATAATCAGTTCTTTATGTTCCATGATCCGGCATATTGTTTGTTATCAGTATCTTACTTAAATATAAAGATAAACAGTACAAGCACTTACACTGGCCTACAAAATATACACTTTTTTATGCATTTTCAATAAATTATAGATTTTTATTCTCTTTAAGGTTACTTAATATAATCAAATACTTTCCTTAAACCTTACTTTTCTTTTTTACTTTTAATATGAAGTCGGGAATTAGTAAGTAATAAAAAATTCGATCCTTTTAATCAATAGCAACTTTCAGAGGTATATATATTTTCCATTCTATCTTGGTTTTGGTAGGGAATAATAAAAATAGAAGCGATGCAAGTGAAGTTTTAAGGACAATTGAAACCTACTGATAATTTATTTAAATATACGGTTTACTCACGTGTGTAAAGCGGTGATGCCCGACTAGTTTTGAATCCGATAAGAGACTTTTAAGATTTTTAGGAAGGTGATTGTTAGACACGTGAGTAAAGCCGTATATTTAAAGAAAAATGAATGTAACTCACGAAAGTTTTTATTCTACTGCTATTACATTTTTTTAAATTTTCCACAAGCTCTAAATCATTTTTCACTTTTTTTAGTAAATTAGAATATAATGCTGTTATTTGGGCACCTCAAGAAAAATTATACATACTGATAGCTGAAAAAGTACAGAGTAATTTACTAGGTATTTATATAAACGTGCTTTTAGATATTATCCGTTTCTGGAATGGTTGGCTTGGACACTCGAGAGCTCAGACTGAAGCATATGGTTATAATGCATTACTGTCTTTTATTAAATAATAAAGTGGACAATCCATCGGTACGTGAGTCTATTCATCTTTACGTGCCTGACAAGTACTTGCGTGGTTGTGGTCGTAGAAAACATCAACTGTTTGCGTATCCATCATCCTGGTATATTACAAAAGCTAGTAATAGACCCACCGTTACAGCGATCAATTTATTGAATGATGTTTTAGAAACTATTCCAAACGCAGACATATTTTTTGATAAGATGTGGCATTGTGATGTATCATGATAAAGACATTTCATTGATATATATTTTTTTTTATAATGTATGATCTGATTTTGTCAACATCATATATAAAATATATCAATTTTTAAGTTATTTGTAATTGGAATGTAAGTAATAATGTTGAAATGTATGTAAATATTTAAAATCATTTATTTCACATAACATGTAAAGGTCTTGGTGCGTAAACTGTTAGCTTATATTGTTTAAATAAATAAATAAACAACTAACTTGTGGAACAAATTGTCACCTGCCGTATTTCCGGACCGATACCATCAAGAAAGGAGTGTACCTAAAAGGCTGGCAACGGACTTGTGACTCTTGAGTTGCGGGTTTCCATGGAATAGAATTGAATGGAGTAGAGTGGGTTGGAGTTGAGTTGAGTGTGTGTGTGTTGAGTGGAATTGAATGGAATGTATTATTACTATTTGTTAACCAAAATCACAATTTCAATTGTAAAAACATCAAAAATATAACCTATTTTGAGAAAAAAACTATATTAGTGAACAAAATACATTTACACAAATAAGATATAAATAATATGTAATTTTATTCTAAGCTAAATACTTTTAACCTCTCAATGTTTTGAGAATATTCTCTGGTAACGAGGTTGTTACACTACATTGCGAATATTCTTATTGTAAGAGTGGCGAAAGTTTAAGAACCATACGTTTGGTTGAAAACATAATTTTTGATAAGCATATTATGCAAATATACACTTTACGAATGGCTACAACTGTATTTATCTTTAACGACTTATAAAAGTGAATTAATTGAAATCAACATATTAAATTTATAAATTACTTATTAATGGCATCGTATCTATACATTATTATATTTAAGGAAACAATTAATATTTATATTTTGAATGGGAGATCGGTGATAAAATGTGAGTACTATTCCATGTAGTTGCATGGTATTCTCCAGTTGTAAGTTAGCTGGGTTTCCACTTCCATCTATTGGTATTTCAACCGCTGGCATCTTTTTGTACGAAATTAACTAAAATTTTATTATTGTTACTCCTCTATCAGGTTTATTGAATAATCACCATCATCGCCTTCAAAGGTGGCAGTGTACTTGTCAAGATTCTTGGAAGTTTAATTCTTAGGGTACACTCAGGTCCTCTACAATAGAGCCACTTCTGACGGGACACCGTGGGTTTTAGTCGGTTTGAGTCCGACATACCAATTCACTGTTAGCTCCAGTGAGGTGATGACCCGTGGGGGACCCCATAGGATTAAAAAAAATCCTTCAAGATTTATTTCCGATAGCTATAACAGTTTCGTCAATAATTGCAAATACACACATTACCGTAACCAGGAAGTAGGAGCATATAAGTCTACATGAAGCTAATTTACACACTTCTAAAAGAACGATTTAATAATAGATTTACATAATTACAGTTACCATATAGTTTAGATCGCACTGACGCGCCATATTTATGTATGCGTGTAATAAATAGAGTATCAAATAACATATAATTTACATGTTTTTAAAATGTAACACTACCCAAAGGTTTTTATCGATGTTCTTGATTGCAAAAATGTATCAAGGTTAAAAGATAACCTGTTTACTTCTTTAACTTCAGAAATACGCGTGGTACTTAAGTAATTATTAATCTATTATTCCACCGAATTCTAATGTCTACAGAGTATTTTATTTAAATGAGGATTCCTGGTGCGCTGTTACCATCATACATAAAATATTATAATTTAAAATAAACTTTAATAATTTTTATTGTAGAATGTAGAAAAACCCTGTATATATTATTATTATATGACTGCACGGATGGCATAGCGAATTAAGTGGTCACTTCGCCACTACTGCGCCGAATCTTGTGGGTTCGATCCCCGCACGGACAACACTTTATGTAATCCTAAAATTGTTATTCTGAGTCTGGGTGTTCTTTGTGTCCGTTGTTTGAATGTTTTTACAGTCCCCCGATACACAGGATTCAATCCTAGTGCGGGAGTTGTCTTTTTAAATAGAAGAATAGAAGCAAAAAAATATATATCACTATTATATAATTTCCTATTTCGCTGACAATGCGCCAGAAACTCCCCGTTAACTTTTGTGAATCATATTTGAACCCTTATATCACTGTAAGAGATTACCTACGTGCAATAAGGCCCCCACTTAGACAAATCACTTTAAACTTTAAGTAGGTAATGTGTTATATCTATTGCACAATATGTATATCCTTTATTTTTACTGAGGTACATTAATGCTGAAACGACTATACTCTATATTGGGAAGTAGTTTTTAAAAAAGAGCCATTGTTGACCTCTGATGAGTTCCAATTTCACTTAATATCAACAACATTAACAACATTCGCTACAATAACTGGATTTATCTCTAATAACTTATCAACGTATACTTGAACTTGTAATCAGCATATAACATGTACATATACAGTAGTCGTTAGTGACATATCTTTACATCGTTATATATAAGGAAACAACTGATCACTATAGTCACTTCCTATACAAGTGAGATGGGTGACAAAATGACGATGTTACTCCGTGTAGTTGTGTGGTATTTTCTAGTAGTGAGTTCAAACGAAGCAGCTAGAATATTAGAGTGTTTCCATTTCCATCTATAAGCCATCAATTCGATCAGAAATATCAATTTTTCGATCAGAAATATCTTGGCAGTCGATGATGCGAGTCGCTATCCGTTGAATGCGGTCAAGAGGGCAAAGCTGGTACTGGGGTGCACCTGCATAGAGATGAGAACAGTATTCTATGTGCGGCCGATAAAGTTGAAGGTGGGCCGGAGTAAAATACTGTCTCGATCTGTTTAGCACACCAAGCTTATTCGAGGCTAATATGGCCTTACTCTCTAAGTGACCGCGAAACTGGACTTCGCTTGATATATCGACGCCAAGGATTCCGATACTGGCTGATGCAGTTAGGAAAGTGCTCTCAAATTGAGGTAATACGACCAATGGCATCTTTTTAGCGGTGAACGCGCAAACCTGTGCCTTCGTGGTGTTAAACTGGACTAGGTTAAGTCGACCCCAATCTGAACCTTTTGATAAAGAAGTTTCGATTTCAGACACAAGTTTGAATCGGCTGTCGATGTTTCGATGACGTTTACCCGAGACAGGGCATCACTTTTGCTATTATCCGCATAGCAATGGATGCTGCTAATCTGCAGCATGTCATTAATATGCAGAAGAAATAGCATAGGTGATGGCACACAGCCTTGTGGGACACCAGAATTAACAGACTTGGAGTCGGAGCATGCACCGTCAACAACGACCTTGATGCTACTGTCTGTAAGAAAACTGGTGAGCCAGTTGCACAGTTTCTCGGGAAGCCCATAGGAAGGAAGCTTCGCAAGGAGCGCTTTGTGCCAGACCCGATCGAAAGCCTTCGCCACGTCCAAACTAACGGCTAACGCTTCCCCCTTGGTCTCGATCGCCTGTGCCCACCTGTGAGTCAAGTAAACGAGAAGATCATTAGGGGGGGTGGGGGATTTTGGGCCTCCGGAGACCTCACTAATTTCGGGGAAATGCAACGCAAGCGTTACTTCACAACCGGTTTTCTGTGGGCCGGTCGAGCCGGCCCATTCGTGCCTAAGCATAATTCTACCACGTAGCAAGCATTTAAAGCAAAATCATATATTTTCTTGAAACATGGTAGACAAAATCGTCTGAAAGAAACCAATACTGTCTTAATATATTGTAGTATATAGGTTAAATAGAAAGTGAAAACAGTATTTCAATGTTAATATTTGTATATTGTATTCTCTAACGTTATGAGAGCTGATTTAAATAAAGAGAAAATGAGAAGGATTTTAGGAGTTATTGATTGAAAACTGTAATGATATTTATGATTTTTTAACGGTATGTGGATTGTTCTACAACTGCACTGACTTTTTTATGACTACTGCTGCTATTTTTTAGTTTACAATGTTATACGCTTATAACGTAATATATAAGCTAACTACTTTTTTTTTATAAAGGTACATTCTACTTGCTAAACTAAGTTTTTCTTGGATTTCCTTGAACTTATTGTAATATAGTACTCGTAAAGACAAAAAAAGATGTTAAATAGAAGGATCTGAAAGTATTACACAACTAATATTTTCTTTATTTCGATAAAAACTTGTCCTGGGGTCCGCAAGCTTCAAGAAATTGGTAAACAATTCTTTGCCTCTGCAGGACCTCTGAGAAGGTTGCGTAACTTCCTACTGATTAGGACCAAAATTGGTCTAGCAGAATTCCTTATTCTTCCAATCCTCGATTACACAGATGAAAGCTTTCCTGATCACAACGAGGACCAAATTAATAGATTTGAGCGGCTCAAAACTTTTGTATAAGGTTTAGTTTTAGATTGCGCAAATGTGACAATATTTCTAAATATCGGAATAAGTTCAACTGGTTACCATTCGTATTCGTCGGAATATCTATATCCTTTCTCTATTATACAATATAGTCTTTAATCCCAGCACTCCTCATTATTTAAAAGAACGCTTAAAATTCTTACACGATACGCATTCAAGGTCCTTAAGATCGTTGGAGACCTTGACTTTAAAAAATCCGAAGCATTCTACGACTTTTATGGACAAGTCATTTACAGTGCAAGCTATACGTTTGTAGAGTAGCACAAACTTGCTTGTTTTAAAAAATACTGAAAAAGCATTTTCTAAATTGCTGACCGATGAGGACTTTGATTTCCGGAATCTTGTGTTTAGGACCGTTTAAAATGTATACCTATTTTAGTGGGGCTGCCTAGACGGATGAAAGGCATTCTACATGTTAGTGATTATTTGAGTCTTCTGAGTGATGATTCAAATAATCAGTCACATGCTCTCGCCACTGCGTGCGGTCGTTGTGACATAGCACTAGATGTATTTGTTAAATCAATAATATAAATCGTGTCAGTTTGTCCGGCACGTATAAAATATACATATCTGTTGTATAATTGACTATTGCAGTAGTTAAGGTTTAAGACACATATGTACATTATATAAAAAAAAAACAAAAAAGTAAAATGAATGTAAAATACTTGTATAAGAGCCGCTACAATGCATATACAATAAATAAAGTTGCCAAAAAAAAAAATAGAAGAAGTTTATAATGCAGTAAAATTTTATATTTTACTTTTTCTACTTACTAAATATTACTACTTTGTATTCATTCAATAAATTCTAAAAATAGATCGTCTTGCCACACCCAGTCGTTTCCGTTGGAGTAAAAATCTTTTATATGTTCTTCGGCTTATCTTCTCAAAAGTTCTATTTTTTTACAGGATCTCACGTCTTATTTAGATTCGTCAAAAAATGGGGTCATTTACATAAGTTTTGGCACCAATGTAGACCCTTCTCTACTACCACCTGAAACAATACAAACTTTAGTAAGCGCATTATCAAAACTACCCTACGATGTTTTATGGAAATGGAATAAGGATGAACTGCCTGGACGCACCAGTAATATTAGAATATCTAAATGGTTGCCACAGTCCGATTTACTCAGTACCTTCTTTTCACGAAATCGGAACCAATTTTAACCACACTAATTAAGTACCTAACTTTAAAAATTAAGTAGTCATTTTATATTTTATACACACACCGAGTTCTAACTTGAGTTTAAACAATTTAGAAAAAAAATACAAAACCGAATGATTTAACAAAATTACTAATTTAACAATAAAATTGAAATATAGCTTATATTTTTAATTTATAGAGCATCCGAAAGTTAGGTTATTTATAACACAAGGAGGCCTGCAATCGACAGACGAAGCGATAACAGCCGGAGTACCACTGATAGGAATGCCGATGTTGGGAGATCAGTGGTTCAATGTAGTAAGATATGAATACTACAAAATTGGAATTAGACTTGATATAAAGACTCTTAACGGGAAGAAGTTGATGAAAACAATCAGTTGTGTGATTGGAGATGACAGGTTAGTAATTTAAATATATATCACAATACTTTATAATAGATGGAAACTTTGTACCTAGAGATAGTGTACAAACTCTTTTGCACCTGTCCAGAGCGTTTAGGATCAAGAACTGCAGGGATTAATAATAATACCGACTACTGTTCTTACGACTAGTTTATTGGCTAGAACATCAACAATGTGTTTACAGGTCAATATCATAATGCAATGATGGTCTTAATAGCGTGATTCAGAATTAGGCACACCGCCATCTAGTTACAATTTTCAAACTAAATATTAAACAACATATATATAAAGTATAAGATTTAAAGTTCTGTATGTTACAGAACTTTAAATCTTATACTTTACCCAAACATTCCGCCCACCAAGGCACTATTTGACATAGGCCTTAATACCAGCGTAACAGTGTAGGCACCGCCCACTATACATACACTGCCTTATTACTTAACAAATTTACTTAATTTTAACATGAACACCTTAGTACTAACTTACATAATAAATATTTGAACCTGAGACCTTGAAAAAATAAAATTAATGACTATTGTGTGACAGGTAAAATGCCCAACTTAGAACTCGGTCTCCTTATGACAGAGTTCTTGGTACGCAGTGTAACTACTCTTGTAATATTGTCTAAACCGGGATGCTTTTCGACAACCTTCGCCAAAAGCCATTTATTAGGTGGTAAGTCGTCCTCTCTTACTACAACTATATCCCCAATATTTGGTTCAGGATTAAGAGTATCCCATTTGTACCTATGAAAATATTTAGTAAGATACTCATGTGACCAGCGACGCCAGAAATGTTGTATCATTTTCTGAGTCAACTGCCATCTACGTAAGGTTGATATCGTAGAATGCTCAAAATTTTGATCGGGTACGGCGACCAAGGGTTCACCAACAAGAAAGTGGCCTGGGGTTAAAACATCAAAAGCGTCCCGTTCAGTGGTTAAAGCGGATAGGGGTCTGGAGTTAAGACACGCTTCTACTTGCGTCAAGACAGTGGACAATTCCTCGTAAGTCAAAGTAGAATCTCCTATTACACGTTTCAAATGAAACTTTACCGATCTCGTAGCACGAGGTGGTATAAAGTGCCATTGCGTGCCGTTGGTGGCTAAGGTTTTCGAAATGTCCTTTATGTATGAGGATTTCTCTTTAGAAAACAAATTTTGGAGTTCTCTGGAAGCACCCACAAAATTAGTTCCGTTATCGCTCCATATATCGGTACACAAACCCCGGCGAGAGACAAATCGTTTGAATGCAGCTAAAAATCCTTGAGTGGTTAAATCACTGACTACCTCTATGTGAACAGCGCGGGTCGCCATACATATGAACAAACAAATGTATCCCTTATAAGCCTTATGACCGCGTCCTTTGGTAGTTCTTATATTAATGGGACTGGCATAATCCACACCACTACATTTAAATGGTCTTAATGGACTTGCTCTGGCTTCTGGTAGCTGACCCATTAATTGCTGGGATGGCTTCATAGAGTTCTTTAGACATGGAATACGTTTACGCACAAATTATTTTACAGACAACCTTGCTCCAATTAAATAATAACTGGTGGCTAAATATGTCAACATTAATTGTGGGCCACCATGCAGTGTTTTGGCATGTGTATCTGCCAGTAATAGACTCGTAAGCTTGGAGTTCTTAGGTATTAATATAGGATGTTTGGTATTAATACACAGGTGGGATCTTTCCAACCTTCCTCCTACTCTTAAAATGTCATCCTTGTCAAAATAAGGGTTTAAAGATTTAAGAGGCCCTTTTAGTTTTACTACGTCGGTTTGGTGTCGTATGAGGGGTATTTCATCCTTGAAACTATCTTGCTGACACATTTTGACAACACACTTTAGCGCTTCGCCCAATTCATCTGATGTCAGATACTCACCTTTGTTTTTGGTTCGAAGACGGGTTTTGAAACGCCTGCAGTAAGCCACAACTCGTAGTAACTGGGTAAGTGATGAATATCTGTCCATTATATCGACTGTCTGTGGGTTATCATTTACAGCAAAATTAACTATTATCTCTTCTTCTGTATGTAATTCTTTCGTCTTACTGTATTTTATGACTGACTTGTGAAGAAATGCTGGACCGCTAAACCACAACGTAGATCTCGACAGTTCCAAAGGGCTGACACCACGTGATCCCAAATCTGCAGGATTCTGACTTGAAGATACATGAGACCACTGAGCTGGATCAAATGTAGTTAATATCTCAGAGACACGATTGGCAACAAAAGTCTTTCACCTACAAGGATGACCATTGAGCCAAGCGAGGACCACAGTTGAATCCGTCCATGCTCTTACCTTAGCTATATCGATTTCCAGCACCGATGCTACCTCAACTAGAAGTTTAGCTAACATTAAAGCACCACAAAGTTCCAACCTAGGAATTGATACCTGTTTAATGGGCGCTACCTTCGTCTTGGCGGTTATCAACGTGACTTGTATGTTACCTAAAGAATCGACTACTCTTGCATAGACTGTTGCCGCATACGCAATCTTCGAAGCATCTGAGAACCCATGCAGTTCTACGAGTGTATCGTCCGGTTTTGTGCCTTGCCATCGAGGTATCTTTATTTGTGATAACAATGATAACTGATTAAAATAAGTATCCCATTCAACTAGTATGTTATTTGGTACCTTTTCGTCCCAATTCAACCCTGCTATCCATAACCGTTGGATCAATATTTTTGCTGTTATAATGCAGGGTGCTAACCATCCAAGAGGATCATATAACTTGGCAATATGTGAAACAATTTTCCTTTTCGTTACCGGTCCAGCTTCCTGAGAGAGTGTTACTGCGTATTGAAAATCATCTGTGTGGCGATTCCAGGTAAGACCTAATAATTTCACTATTTCATCATCCTTTATTTGCAATCCTTCTCCTATTTCCCCCTGACCTTTAGACATTTCTTTGATTATCTGTATCAATTCTTCATTATTACACATCCACTTCTGAAGTTCAAACCCTGCTTTAATCAATAGTAAGTTCATTTCTTTATAAATAACTACGGCTTCCTCTACCGTATTACAACCCGTTAGCAAATCATCCATGTAAAAATCATTTATAACTCTTACTGCAGCTGTTGGATAATTTGCTCCGTCATCACGAGCTACTTGTTGGAGAGCCTTTACAGCTAAATAAGGGGCTGAAGCGGTGCCAAACGTGACACGCAGCATACGGTATCTCTCTACTGCGTCGGTAGGTCCTTCGCTCCATAGTATTCTTTGACAGTCAGTGTCCCCTTCTGCCACCTTACATTTACCTGCCGATACATTTTTACTATGTCAGCTGCTAGACAGATAGGATAAATTCTCCAGCGCCTTAATAAATGACGAAGTTCTCGCTGCAGTCGGGGTCCAACCATCAATTTATCATTTAACGAATACCACCCTTGCCCTTACAAGAAGCATCGAACACGACTCTTACCTTCGAAGTATCTTTGTCATTTCTTACAACTGCGTGATGAGGTAAGTATACACAATTATCTTTTTCCCTTTTCTTTTCCTTTACCTTTTCCATATGACCTAATTGTACGTATTCGTTAATTACTTCTGTGTATTTTTCCTTCAGGTGTTTATCTTTCTGCAATCTGGTCTTTAATGAGGTCAACCTTCTTTCCGCTATCTTTTCAAAGCCTTCAAAATGGCGAGTATTATACTGTTGACGAAACGGAAGTCTCACAATGTATCTTCCGTCTGCGTCCCGTTTAGTGGTTGCCTCGAAAAACTCCTCACATGGTTTTTCTTCTTCTGACAATAATTTCTTTTCGTTGCTAGGCTCAGACTCTAACTCCCAAAATCTTTTTAAAGCGGAATTATCATCCCAGTGCGAATGCATAACCATAACATTTGAAATCAGACTACTGGATATATTTATTACTAACGACAGGATCCACCCAACTTTGGAACACTGAGCTACTATCGTACCGTCCGAATTCTTTTTTATACCTTCTTCAATTATCTGGCTATACACGTCAGCACCTAATAAGATATTTATTTTATTCGGTGTGTGGTATTCAAGATCGGCCAGATTTTCATTATGAAGGTCTACCCATTCTACTTCAGTTACTTTAGTAACTGGGAGAACGGATGTAATTGATGTTAGGACATAAGCCTTAATTTGTATGTTAAAATCTGACTTAAACCTAGACTTAAGGTTAATAGTGACGACTGACCTTGACGTTATTTTTTTGCTCCCTCCGACTCCCCTAATAATACAAGAGGAAGGTGATTTCTTTAACCCAAGAAACTGCACAGTAGCTTCCGTGACCAAAGATACCTGCGACCCTTGATCAATAAGCGCCCTTACCACCTGATATGTGCCTGCCCTCGACTCAGCTCCAAGAAGAGCTGTGGCTAATAAAACAGTCTTATTAGACTTTTCTGTCGAAAAACAGGATATCAATGGTTCATCTTCACAATCTGTTTGGGACATATGATTGTTTAACATCATAGTAGTTTCTTTCTCTGGCATGTTGTTGCTATCTGCCAAAGATACCATGTTCGATCCTAGCGCTGAACCAATAGACCCAGTAACGCTCTGGGGATGCAGTAGAGGATGATGACGACGTTTGCAAATATGATATTTTACGGTACTTTTACATGCCTTTGCCGAATGCTTGTTCCCTAAGCAATTGAAACAGACACCCTTTTCTAAAACGAACTTACGACGAGCGTCACCATCTATTTTCGCAAACTGTTTGCAATACGACAACTTATGAATCTCTGAACAGTAAAGACATTGAGTGCTAGTGACATGTAAACTATTTACTTTAGGTGTACCTGTATTTTTATAAGACTGACTCTTGAACCCAAAATTACCCTTACTGTCTAGAAATTCTAAAGCTCTATATCTATTTGTTAAAAATTCGGTAAACTGTGAAAATGTAGGCAACTCTTCTGACGAATTTTGTGAAGTTATAATATATTAAACTCCAACTGCTTGCGGGATTCGGGATCCAACTTCAAAGTTATTATATGTATTATTAATATATCCCATGATTCAACATGAATTCCCAGATTAGAAAGTGACTTCAAGCAGTCGTTGGTACCATCAATCAATTCTTTAAGACCTACACCTGATTCATTTATTAGATTCCTTTGACTAAGTAGTCTTTTTAATATAAAATGCGACAAATACCTTTTATTGTTATACCGCGAATTTAGTTTTTCCCAACACCGCTTATAATTAGCATCAGTAATAGGAATTTGTCTGAGTAACTGTTCTGGTTCCCCAGACAAATATCCTTTCAAATATTGCATTCGCTGTACATTATCCAAACTCTGATTATTATGTATAAGTGAAGTGAACAAATCTCTAAAAGTAACCCAATCGGTGTACTGACCAGAAAATACGGGAATTATTATTTTTGGTAGTTTTACCTGACACTGTTTTAGGTTGCTGCCCGCAGTTTTGGGCCTTTCCTCTTTGTAAGCAATAGACTCTAGGACAGTTTCAAGTTCAAATTTGTATTCGGTGTACACTTCTTCTGCTAACTCATATATATTTTTCTTAACATAATCACTTGCTTTTATTTCTCCTGGCGTATGATCAAACAATTTGCTATGACCGTCCAATAACTGACCCCACATTTGTTCTAATGTCTCTAATCTTACTTTAATATATGGTCGTGTAATTCTATCTTTTGGGGACTTTTTAAAGTTAGAATATGCTTTCTTTATTCTATTTAACGTATCTTCTTGTTTCAAAGCTAACGATTCCATTTTGATATAGGCTATAAATGTTTGAAACTATCAAAAAATGAAATTTAAAAATTTAAAAGAAGATTTTTATAAGTCCCCAAATTTCAAATATTTTACAAGTGCACTATAATTAACACAATCTCTTAACTTAGAATTCACAAGGTAAGGCAAGTGTAACAGCTACAAATGTTACAGTTATTTATATAGGCAAATAGGCATAGCTTCAACGTGACAAGCCAATTTGAAACAACACACACCTTTTAACTAAGATTTTCTAAGTTCAATTGTAGCAAACACAAAATTTTTACAAGTGTTTTACAGATAGTTTAATCGAGGGGAAATTGGGCATAGGTTCCCCGTCTCAACCAAATTTAAGAAATTATTCTAAGTCTAAAACTAATATTAAATTTAAAGTCCACAAATTTCACTTGAATTCTTCTAAGTTAATGAAGCTATTACGATAAAGTTCACTTTTGTTTGAATCTCTTGACACTTTGCAAAACTTTAATAAAAATATAAATGTGCAACTCACAGTTCAAGTCCCAGTAACTTCAATACCTTTGTCCGTTCACTCGACTACGTCCTGTTCCCTTGACTTTATCAGCCACCAGCTGCTGTTGCTCTTCCAGGATATTCAGTTGCTGCTGCTTATCCAAGTTATACAGTTCTGTTCTGACCACCTTCAGCACCCGGATCCTCCCGTGACCGCAACACTCCTCCAGATCCTTCAGTACCTGGTACCTCTCAGAACTCTGCTGAGAAGCTGTTCTGAACAGCGATCCACTGTCCAGTAATGTGCGGAGTTCCACACGGGGTGTGAATCAACGACAAGTTGATCACACAGCTGCCACCAATACCGTAAAATGCCGATTCCGACTCTAAGGACCAATGTACAAACTCTTTTGCACCTGTCCAGAGCGTTTAGGATCAAGAACTGCAGGGATTAATAATAATACCGACTACTGTTCTTACGACTGGTTTATTGGCTAGAACATCAACAATGTGTTTACAGGTCAATATCATAATGCTAATGATGGTCTTAATAGCGTGATTCAGAATTAGGCAAACCGCCATCTAGTTACAATTTTCAAACTAAATATTAAACAACATACCGAACATACAGAACTTTAAATCTTATACTTTACCCAAACAGATAGATAATCATTTTGGTAAGAATCTGCCTTTTTTAATAATATAGAGTGACAGACAACTGGAAGGGTCACCTGAAGGTCAGTGGCAATCGCCATCCACGGAAACTGAAAATTTGCAACTTAAGAGTCGTAGTGCGTTACCCGCTTTTGAGGTTGATGTATTTACATTTTTTCCAACTTGTATGCACATTTTGGGGCTCGCTTGGCGGCTAGGTACGCGATGTAAGGGAGTATACAAACTTGCGGAAGCATAACGCTGTGTGTATGTGTTTAATGTATCTAATTTTAAGTGTTAGGTATGTAACTTACCACAGCCTACACTTCAATTACTTATAGGTTTTCGTGACTATCATATATGTTTAGTTGTTAATTTCCATTAACAGTTACCGTGATAATATCATAAAACTCAAAAAATACATGCGTGACGAACCTATGCGTCCGCTTGATCGAGCGATGTGGTGGATTGAATATGTACTGCGCCACGGAGGAGCTAAGCATCTACGGGCACCCGCAGCTAACATGTCCTGGGGCAGAGTACTTAGAACTTCATTTAGTCTTCACGGTTCTTGTAATATTTTTTGTAATCTCTGCATTAGTAATTACAGCCATAAGCACTATCTATAAATATACCATAGGGAATCATATTATTGTCAGATTAAAAAGTGCCTAACAAGTTCATTAAAGTTGTTTTAAATAAATTACACAAAATACATATTATTATATTTTTTTATTAAACTTTCCTTTCTTAAACATAAAAACCATATGAATTAAATTTTTAAATATACCTATATAAAAAGCATAATATATTTATAAATACAGAAATAGTAGGCCGGTGACATCGGATACAGGGCCCAAGACACAGATCCTTAGGGCTACAAAGATAACACAATGCGGGTCGTGTCAAGGCCGAGTAAACAAACTCGCGAGACAAATCTATATATTTTATTTGTTTATTTTTTTCAACTTTCATGAGAATCTCATGAGAATAGCGATATCGACAATCATTGCGCGGTACTCTAATCGGTCTATCTCAGTCTCAATCTCAGTTATGTAGATTGATAGATATTGGTAGACAATATTACCGACTGAATAATGATAGACCCAATACAATGTGGCTCGCTCATTTTCAAGAACTAGTTTGGGCACATACCTGTCGTATGGGCCCCCTAAATTTACAAGTTGGTATTTAAGGGCAATTCGTTATCTATGTCCTGGGCACTTGGCTAGGTCTGTGCACATACTCTTCGTTGGGAAAACATACATATGTCTATCGTACCGTTCTTTCCGATAAATTCCCGACAGTCGTTCGGCATAACAACTTCGTCCATAATTACAAAGATAAAGCCTCCAAAGAGTCAGTCTCAGTCTCTTGTAGCTCTTTGCCCTTCCACAGGTTTGCTCTAGCAAGAAACGAGCCAAAGTAATTCCGTTGTTTTTGCAATTTGTTGTTGTTGTTATATCTTAGAAATATGGCTCCTAGGAAAAAGGTATGTTGACATTTTTTATAGATCATTATCTGATCTACGATTTTTGTCTGAACTAAGTTTATGATGAAACTTGCCGTTTTGCTGTAAATCACGAAAATCCGTTTTTGTGACCTTTGACCCCAATTAATTTGGATTTTTTTTTCCAGGTATCGGATCGATTAGAACTTTTAAGATTTCATATCAGATGGTGTTTTCAACAATCCTACCGACTTTGAGCTGATTGCGAATATTTGTACCCTCGGATGTCTAAATTCATATTTTCAAAGTTTCAGAACATCTTTGTACCCCCTTAAATTTTACAAGAAATTTAATCATAAACCTAGTATAGACGAAAGCGATTAGTAAATACCTATTCGCTTGCTTCTGTCAATAACAGGTGATTCCAGACTTAGTTTTCTTCGATAAGGATTGACATTCGTATAATATAGTGATTAATTTACTTGCCTCTTGTGCAACCGGCTAATGAAGTTCTTTTTGGTCCAATTTGACTGGACATAAATAGTCCGGTGTGTCCGGTTATTTAAGATCTATAAAAAAATAAACATTATGCAATCATATTTTAAACTATACGTATTTATATTGTACTAATGGATAAATACATACCTTTTTTTAGTTTTATCGTGTGATAACCCCCACGGGTCGTCACCTCACCGGGCTAAAAGGTGAGGTGGTATGTCGGACTCGAACCGACTAAAACCACACGGTGGTCCATCACAGAGTCTTATTGCCGGAGCCCCAGGTGTACCATTATAAGGAAAACCCTCTGCACCCCGGCAGACCTAGCCGTCTGTTGAATAACAGACGACCTACTATTGTGTATTGGTCATCATCTTTAAAAAAGAGGCGCGAACACGGCGCCGCCGTCTTGGGCCTGCTTCTGCTAGGGCGGTGGATAACTCAGTCCATCACCCCCAAGCCAGCGCTTATGGAGGCCGGAAATCAGCTTGTTCTCTCCGTCGTCTGGTGCGTCTTCTGCGGGACGGGAGAGTACTAGTTCTCTCCCTTATCCTTTCCGCGGATAAATACATACCTAGATATAACCGCATTTACTCTAAAATTAAATACAAATGTATTTTGATTTTTTTATTTTTTTCCTTGGAAGGATATAATGACCTAAACTGTAGGAGGATAATATGTAAATAAAAAAGTATTCAATAATTGAGTAGGTAATAAAAATGAGTAGGTACTTAATTACACTTAAGGTCACGATCACTTTAATTCACAAGATCACACATCATCATTGTGTTATAAAAAAAGTGATTATTTATAGTATAAGATTTTTTTTTTACGTTAATCTTTTACCCAAATCTTAGTCAATCAATAACTGGCTTGTAATAGGTTTGTATAATATTATGTAATAATATTCTAAGTCAAAGTAAAGCGCTATCTATTTTACTGACCTTGAGTAAGCAAAATTATATGTGACAACATTCTGATTACTCATGTTCAATAATTTTGGCGAAATAGACATAAGTTTTTAATTACTGTATTATTAAGTCAAGTTTGATAACGTGTAGTTATTTCAAGGTTTATGATCTTGAACGTTTTTAACAAATTTCGTATTATCAAAGCATGTTAAGCAGTAAGTCTTGTCTAGTTTTTTTTTTTTTTTTTTTTTTATACTATAGGGCAGGGGTGCTCAAACTTGAACTGCTGGCGATCTACCTCAATATTTTTAGACTACTTACGATCGACTTGAGAGGCTGCAAGTATGTGTGATGCAGGGTTGTCGTACATACACGATACACCCTACCTATCTAGGTAGGGTGTACCGTAGCATATATAGATATTAGCTTTCCGCACAATTTACATTATCTTAGTCAAGGTTTGGGTTAGGTTTACTTAAGTTCTTCTCTACAATATCAATGAAAAAACTCCTAGTTATTCAAAATTGCGAGTTTATTCGTTGTTACAAAACAAAAGAGTTACATATGGTGTTAAACTCAACTAAGGAGTGACTTTGGATCTTGAAGCGTGGCACTGAATGTCCTCAGCATACTTTTCATAAGATGGTGCGTAACCACTGAGTGCCAATCGCAAGCATGATGACATATGATCGTCAGTTAGTCGATTGCTATATTTTGACTTAATTATCTTCATTTCAGAAAATGCAGACTCGCACAAGTAAGTTGACCCAAACATTGCCGTCAGTTGAAGGGCGATTTGCCTTAGATTCGGATATTTATCTTCAGATATAAAACACCAGAAATTTGTATCAGATGCTGTAGCTTTGAGATGTATATCTGATATAATCTGCACCAACTCATTTTCAACAGAACATGAGTTCATATTAAACTGACTTACTACTTCAGTGGTTAATTCCTCAATGTTTTTACATGAAAAAGGATAACTCATAAATGATGCTATATTTGCCAATTTACTGCAATCATAAAAACGCATTTCGAATTGTCCCAAAATATTTGATAATTCAGCCTCATACGTATCATAATTCAACTGAGGAATCCTTGCTTTCAAAGACGGAAAATGTTTCAGATCCTTTCTTTTCAGTTGATCTATCATAAGTTGCAATTTACTTTTGAATGCGTTTACTGCGCTAATCATCTCAATAATAGTTTTTCCTTTACCTTGAAGCTCCAAGTTAATGGTGTTTAAGTGCATTGTGATGTCAGTCAAAAATGCCAAATCAGTCAGCCATTTTTCGTTTTTCAACATCTCAGTGTCATCACCTCTTTCGTCTAAAAAAGCTGTTATTTCGGGCAATAATTCTTGAAACCTTTCTAGGAATTTTCCGCGACTCAACCACCTGACGTCCGTGTGAAGAACTAAATCAGTGTGTTCAGCTACGGCAGCCGCCGTTACAAGCTACGTGCACGGATGGAATTCACAATTTTTGTTGCAATGCCCATAATTTCCTCCGTGTTTAAAACTTTTGAACACAAAACTTGTTGATGTATAATGCAATGGAATGAAAAAAATGAAGGGAATTCTTCATTAGCTCGACACAATGCCACAAAACCGTTCTTGTTTCCAGTCATTGCTAGTGCTCCGTCGGTTGTAATACACACTAATTTATATATTGGTAGCTTGTAGTTTTTTACAAAATTGATGAAAACGTCATATATATCTTCGCCATGGGTCTTCCCCTTCAGAGGAATAATTGTCAAAAATTCTTCCTTAGCCAACATGTCATTGAATACCATCCGAATAAAAATACACAGCTGGGCAGTGTCTGTCATATCGGTGGATTCGTCGAACTGTAAAGAAAAGTATGTACATTCCATGATATCATGTTTTAGTTTATCTGCGATGTCCTGACTCATGACTTCAATACGCCTTGTGACAGTCGGACGAGATAACTGAAGTTCTCTAATAGCAGACATGATTTCTGTTTTATTTTTAAAATCTCCAAATAAAGTCTCACCCGCTTCAATAAATGCTTCCTTCACGACCGATCCATCTTCGAATGGTTTCTTGTGTTTCGCCAATATATGAGATATTTTAAATGACGCGATCATAGCAGCTTTTGATTGTTTGGCTGGTCTTGTGAACATGGTTTGTTCTTTTTTCAAACAAGATATCAAATTACTTACTTTTCGTTTTCTTAATTCACTCTGTGGCGGAAAATCCTTTTCATAGTTTTTATGAACCGTTTTATGATGCCTCTCTAAGTTACCACGCTTAGGTATTGCAACTGACGCACGACAAATAACACAAATGCACTTATCCTTCACCATACAAAAGAAAAATTCTTCCTCCCAATCGTTATTAAAATAATACGTTTTAGATTTCTTCACTGCACTCATTTCGCACTATTTAATAATAAACTTTGTATCGACGTAGTATCGCCTTCAAGTTACAATTCAGAATGACTCCAATTCCAGCAGGCGCAACATTTATATCGGCGTGAACGAAAGTCTCGAATGTTCCCGTCAAACGCGCCGCCCGAAATGGTCTAGTACAGTCTAGTCTAGAAACAACGCGGCTTTTCTTTGACAAGTACCGCGCGTTCCTTTGATAAAGCCGCCTTTTGCCGCAAGCAGGGTTATTACGTAATAAATTTTTGTAGTTTAGTTACCTACTTATTAAAAAAAATTTTCTTCTCAAGATCTACTCAAAAAGCGATCGACCGTTTGAGCACCCCTGCTATAGGGGGACAGACGAACAGACGAGTCACCTGATGGTAAGTGACACCGCCGTCCATGGACCCTTGCAACTCAAGTGCGCTGCCCGCCTTTGAGGGTGATGAGGGATGGGGAATGCAGGGAGTGGAAAGAAGAGAGGAGGGATGAGGAGATGGTAAAAAGGAGAAAGGAGAAGAGGGGAGAGAAAAGGGGGGAGGGGGAATTGGGCCTCCGGAAACCTCACTCAATTCGGGGAAATGCAACGCAAGCGTTACTTCACAACCGGTTTTGTGTGAGGCCGTGGTATCGCACCGGTCGAGCCGGCCCATTCGTGCCTAAGCATGGCTCTACCACAAGCATGTTTATTAGCGGAGGTTGGATTTTCTAACAATCAATCATTCTTTGTGTTTGGTAAGACCGACAGATGGACTTATGTTGCATTCCCTCCAGAAAGCCTAAAAAATTATAAGTACTTTCATTAAGAACTTGAAATTATGGGCTTTATTTTTAATTCAACAAATTTTTAATTCTGTCAATATATGTCCATTGGAGGGAAATGTAAATCAAAATAAAAAAAGTCTTTGAATGACAATTGTCAAATTTAAATGCTTATTTCAAATTGTTCTTGAGGCTACCCTTGGTATAGAACACATAAACGAGTGCAACATTCTATTTTACAAGACCCAATTTTTTTCATAAGAAAAGCCTTATTAATTTTTTAAAGCTTTCTTATGTTTGTTAATAACTCAAGGAATATAAAAATGGATTTTATTAAAAAAGACTTGAATTGAAAGAATTAACATATTATTCATACATAAACTCACACCTAGTTTCTTGAATTTTTCACATTTTACAAACCATAATTTACTAAAACTTAAATAAAAGGGGCATATTGCTGCTACCGGACACTATATGTATACTGTTTGATAGGTAGACATAACCGTCCGATTCCATAGTCACTCTTTACGACATCCACGGGAAGATATTAAGTGGCTCTATTTATTTGTATTCGTGGAAATTGAACCCACGACATCTGGCTCAGCTAAGTTAAGGCTCACAGTCAGACTAACAACAAGACTATCAGGCAAGCATTTCAATCACATCTTATGATTGCAAAGCCGCAGTAGCATAATAATATACATTAATAATAGCATTTATAATTGTTCTAGATGAACGCGTTACTTTACTAGGAATTACCTCTCCACTTCGTTGTATATAAATACAAAGAGAAAGCGAGAGATTAACATTAACATTAACGCAGATTAGAGTTTTTTCAGTGTTTGATAATCGTTTGCACAGCGTGGACAGGGCTAAATAAATGTGTGCTACACGTTATCTGCAGTCTGCAGAGGCGTGCGCACGATTTCAATAACATTGTTGTGGCATACGCCACGTTTAGTGCGTTTATCATGAAAACCAAGCGACCTTTTAAATTGCCAAGCCAGTTCGTCGGCGATCCAACCGGTTTGAAATTTTACCCCAATAGACTCGCAGGATCGGTGACAGGACAATCCGCTATTGTTTAGATTAACCTGATGGTCTAGTCGTTGATGATCGTAACTATTGAATCAGAGGTGGCAAACAGGTCCAAACCAGGAAAAATAATTGTGTGATGAGCATGATTTTTATTAGGCTATGTATATATCATTAAAATATGTATGTATTTAATAATAAATTACTACAGGCCCAGCCTAGTTTGACATCAGAAACTTTACAGACAGCCTTGCATTATAATATATAATATTATTGAATTATTGGTATTGGATTATTAAATTTACATGTAACACTTTCTTTTGAACAGCCTTTTATTCGCTATATGTCATTTGATAACCCGGTTGTAAAGATTTGTCGACTGTTAAATACAATGAATAAATATAATAACTATAAAATTAATACATATTCAAACCTTATCATTTAAAAGTTTCCGCATATACGTCCACTGACTTGAGGTGACGAAACACCATAAGGCAATGAAAATAAATCAATTTTTACTTTGTAAACACAACCACAACAAAGACAACAATTGGTTTATGTAGTAACGTCACTCTTTGACTTGTAATCGAAATAATTATGAAAGCTAAACACTATGCATTGAAAATAAAAATATGGTCACTTGAATTGCTGAACTTGATAAAAATAAAAGGCACAATAGATCTGTATCAAGATGTGACAAGTAAATGTGACAAGTATTTTTTTTTTTTCTATTAAGTTACCGCAAACAGTAGTATTACATTATACAGTATAATTTGATTAAACGCTTTTTCTAATCATAACTTGTCATTTTCAACGTAAGTAATACTTTTGGCAAATATCTATACCTATCGCTACGTAATACAAAGATAGAAGTTACTTAAGAAATGCACACTCTTTATCGAGTGTGATAATTATTTGAGTTTACTTTAATGATTGGCCCATAATCGCATGACGTCACGAAGATAATTTGGTCGAATACTTTAAATCCGAATTAGTCTTCGACAGAATTTATCCAACTTTTGACCGACATTTTTCTATTCTCTTTTACTCTCTACTATTAAGAATCTAGTACAGTCTGAAACTCTGATGCCAAAGCATGTTCTGGATGAAAAAAAATACTTACACATTTCAAAAAAACAAAAAGTATTTAGAATATGTCGTATGTATGGCAACACTGTTTTTTTTTTTTAATAAAAATATAGATTGTATCAGTTGGGTTTAGGAAAGGATTCTGACTATTAGATTACATTACATTCTGTAGTAATGGTAAGTGGAATAGAAAAATACACTTAGATACATGAACCCTGAAGACATACCACTCCTTATAAAATGGTTTCTTCATAAATTTTGTCTGTTTTTGTTCACGACACTGCGCACGAACGTTGAATTTTCGGAATTTCTTAATGAATTTGTCTTTAGTTTTATGATGCTTCGATAACATAAGTGAATCATTGTATTTTACATTCGACACATCTTTACTACCCGTTTTATCAAATGACATGTAGTAAATAAAAAATTAACCAAAACACAGCATTTATTATACATAAATTGAATAACCCAATACTTACATATCAATAATAGAATAAAATATTGTACAATGTAAGGCTGTCTGCGATATTTATGTGAAGTTAGTTATATATTACGTACATATTTTAGATGAAATAGATGAATTACACATAGACTAAACTAAAAAAAATGTAATCATCGATCCTGCTAGTTAAGGGGGTAAAATATGCAACTGTTTGATCGCCGACGAACTGGCTCGGTAATTTAAAAGATCGCTTTGTTTTGAAGATAACACACTAAAAGATCACGAGACATAACACCGACGACTACCAACGACCTTCTCGTCGATTTTTAAGCACGTGTACATTGATGACAAACATGCGAGCAAGGTTGTATTCGTACGTCTGTTGTCGCTTAAATCAGTTTAATGGTCTTTATCAGATTTTGAAATTTTATGGAATCAGCCACAATAAATAATAGGAAACAGTCGCAAAATTCTACTTTCATATCATTAATATCTTTTTGTCCCGTCACTTGGTGATTGTAAATCTATTGAGTGCACAGTGGTAGAGCCATGCTTAGGCACGAATGAGCCGGCTCGACCGGTGCGATACCATGGCCTCATAGTCAACCAGTTGTGAAGTAACGCTTGCGTTGCATTTCCCCGAAGTGAGTGAGGTTTCTGGAGGCCCAACTTCCCCTCAGCCCCTCATCCGCGTTTGTTCGTCAGTCCCCGTAAAAAAAAAAATAAAAAAAAAAACATCGCAGTGCCCCACGAATTAAATTGAGGCTGCGTCCTATCTGCTTTATACAACAATCTTATTGTAACACACGCACACGCCCCTGCAGACTGCAGACGATATGTCGTACGCATTTATTTAGCTTTGTCCGCGCTGCTCAAATGATTATCAAACACTTACGCATGACAAACGTCATTATGAAAAATCTCTAATCTGCGTTAATGTTAATGTTATTTTCATTTACATTCAATTTAAATGCGAGTTGGCCTAATTTAAGTACAATGCCATGGAGAGTTAATTCCTATTGAAGTAACGCGTTCACCTAGAACAATTATGAATGTTGAAGCTGCTGTATATTATTATGCTATTGCAGCTTTGAAATTATAAGACATGGATGTGATTGAAATGCTGCCTGATTGTCAAGCGGTTTATCTGACTCTGAGTCCTGAGTTTGATTCCCATCTAGACAAATAAATAGGGCCATTTAATCTCTTCCAGACAGTTTCATTGCAGTGCGGTGTGTCCGTTTAGAGCAATAGGCCACTTTTATGTAATATTTAATAAATTGTGGTATTTAAATTGAACGCATTTGAGAGGCCTCCACCTTAAAGGAAGCAGGCGTTAGTACTTGTATGAATATATGTCTATTATTTCAAGTCTTTTAAATAAACTTCATTTTAATATTTTGTAAGATATTGCATTTTTTAACAATCAGAAGAAAACTAAAAAAAATAGTAACTTTTTTTTTTAAATAGAATGGTACATTCTTTTAAGTGTCCATCAATTTTCCTATTTTATGATGATCATTTAAGACTAGTCTCATCTATAATTTGAAATAAGCTTTTTTTTGCAACCGTTTGAATTGCACAGTTATTATTCAATAATATTTTTTTATTCTAATTTAATTTTCTCTATAATCGTTAATTACTGACAAAATTTTGAATTTTGTTGAATTAACAAAAAAAGCCCATAGTTTAAAGTGCTTTGTGAAAGTACCTATATTTTTTTAGGACTTCCTAGACCGAATGCAACATAAATCTATCTGTCCCTCTTGCCACAACAAAGAATGCTTGAAAATACCACTTGGGCCAATAAACAAGACTGACAAACTAACTCACTAACTCACAGCTTAAGATGCTTTGATAAAACGTTCAGGATAGAAAGCCTCGAAATGAGTACACCTTAACAACAGTAATTAAGAACTTATGTTTATGTCGCAAAACTGTTAACCAATTGACATCACATTAACCAACATGATTAATCAGAATTTTATCACAAATAATTTGCTTACTTATGGTCAGTAAAATAGATAGCGCTTTACTTTGATCCAGTATATTACTACATAACAATATGCAAACCTATTAACTATACGTGCCAGTTATTAACTAACTGAAATTTGGTTTGGTTAAAAAATTCTTACACTATAAATCCTTGCTATTAATATTAATTTCATCATTAACAAAAACTTACTGACTTTGTCAACTTCTTATCTGCATTATGGTTTTCAGAAACATTTATAAGCTTCACTTTTTAATAAGTACTTAAACAAATCTTGAAACTTATTATGTGAGGCAAATAGAAGGTAAATTTTGTACTCTACAATGGTTAGTAGAAAACCTTTCAAGTTTGGCTCACTTGTTTTGTTTCTTCTAAAAACCGGATACATTTACAGTAGCATCTCTTTGTTGCAAATACTGCTTTTAGTTTTTTACTCTATCTCCATTATTTATATTTTTAATTTATCGCTGAAAATAGGTCTGTGCGTGAAATTTTTAGGATGCACGCGTGGCGTCAAAAGCGAGTACGGCACATTAATTAATTTATTTAAGGTATTGAATATTTTTTTTTTAATTTGAAAAAAATATGGTATGTTCTGAACACTATAATTAATTTATTCCCGTTGGAAATTTTACTTAAAGTTAATTTTTCAACAAGTTAAACAATTGTTAACTAACAAAATTTTCTCGAACTACCGTCTTAATTGTAAGTGAAAAAAAATGTTTAAATAATGGTCGAAAAAAATTTTCGCTTCGTAGAGCCTTTCTTACATACATACTTAACAAGATCGTGCGATAAAAGTTAAAAAAATATTTATACTTTGTTTATAACAATTTTTTAAACTTAAATAAATACTGTTAAAATGCAAACAAGTGTTTGAAGATGAATAAAAATCTACAATGACTTTCTATAAAAGTGGAAAAAAATCCTAACACATGATTCATTTTAACAAGTGTATTGATTTAAAAAATTGGCAATATAGAATAACAACCATTATTTCACCACATTGTTTAACTGTGGCCATGGCGCATTGAACTACGTATAAGCCTAGTCGATTCTTAGGAAAGGCAGTTCAGATCCAGCGTTCTAATTCGACTTCTGTGAATGTTTCCCAAAAATTCACTAATTACCTTAGATAAAATTACGTTTCATCGCTGGCGTACGTCTATTTAAACTCTAATAACCAAACAACACAGTCACAATCATATGAATCAACACTAGATGACTCTACTAGTAGCTTGCCACACAACGCGGATGGCTAACACGAAGTATTAAAATTGAAGAACCAGATATATAAATTAACCGCTAAACTCACAATTGCTCATTGCAAAAATTTATATTCATTCTCTGGAAAATATTAAACTAAAACTAATTAATAAAAAATAATGAGCTTCACGTCATTACACACACCCAAGTGCAAACTCTACAAAAACAAACAAAAAATCGGTCAAGAAATATTACTATATACAAATTAGAATAAAATTTATATCAAAATAAAGAAACTTGCTCCAAAAGAAACAGCTCCAATTCAAAAAACTGACACAGTTGTCAGCGCCCGGTTATAACAGCACCGCAACACAAAACGAAGCAATGCAACCGTCTGCGTCCACTAGGTCCGAAAGACATAAAAACAGATGCCAACGTCACTTGCTCAGTAGTACCGCCAGGGATGGAAGACTTACTACTTAAAAAAGGTCTCCTGTCGAGGCAGAAACCAGTCGGGCATCTCCGAAACACACGCGCACATACAAATTACACTAAAGAACATATAATATCCTTACTTGACAAGAAACCTCACCGCGCTTTAATAAAATTACAAAGAACTTTAGATTTTGAGCACAAATAGGCACAATAAAGTACTGTCTATCACTTAAAGCACATTTAATAACTATAATATCTGCACTTATCCAAAGCCCAGCTGTAGTACTGAAACTCTCCTAAAGGGATTAAAATGAAATGTTACTATATACTAAACCAAGGAAGATTGCTGCATGATTTTCATATCCTCTGATGATTTCACTACTACTACGAACTATATTAAAATAATATTATCTTTAAAAAAATTCTCAAGAGACAGAATCAATACTAACTTGATCCTATTTTACCCACTTTCAAGTGTAATGACCGAAAAATTATGTACAACTGACGATTCCAACATTTTTATATTTGTTGTACTCTGATATCATGACTCATAAATATGCATATTTACTGGACTCCGAAATTAACCTGAAATCTTACATATGATGACAGTATGTTTCATAAATGGACAGGGTCAATCAAAAACAAAGGAATACAAACACTGTTCAACGATCTAGACTATTTTGTAGAAGAATTCAACATGAGCAAGGATGAAGAAATTAACCTAACACAAACATAATATGCAACGAATATGGAAGGATAATAATGGTAGAGCCATGCTTAGGCACGAATGGGCTGGCTCGACCGGTGCGAAACCAGGGCCTCACAGAAAACCGGTTATGAATTTCCCCAAAATGAGTGAGGTCTCCGCAGGCCCAACTTCTCCCCTCCTGTTTCTCTTCCCTCATTTTCCTCCTCCCTTCTTCGTCTCCCTTCATCCCCCCTCAATCATAACCCTTAAAGGCTCGCAGCGCACTTACGACTCTTAAGTTGCAGGTGTCCATGGACGAAGGTTGTCATTTACCATCAGGTGAGCCGTTTCTTCGTCTGTCCCGTTATAGTATAAAAAAGGTGAGTTTAAAAATACATCGCCTTTTCTCTAATACTAATCTACAGTGATGCGTCAAAATATTGCAGGCCTTTTAACCCTTGGTTATTACTTAGAACTACTTTCTCATTAATGCTACTCATGGGTTCGATGGACCCTGGTGAAAAAAGTCTCATTGTCATTAATAGCAGTGACTGAGAAACAAAAATAAATTTCTTTTGTATGTTGTTTAATGACTTATGAAAACTTACAATGGAGCTAAAAGTATTCAGCACCATTTTAAGAAATGGAAATGGAACATGATATATGTATATGAGGCAATTTTGCAAGTGGAACAGACATTACTTACTTTTCTGTACTTTTTATATTGACATTTTTTTTTTTATGTGATAGGGGGCAAACGAGCAGACGGGTCAGCTGATGGTAAGTGACTACCGCCGCCCATGGACACCCGCAACTCAAGAGTCACAAGTGCGTTGCCGGCCTTTTAGGTAGAGGTACGCTCTCTTCTTGAAGGTTTGAAGGTCGTATCGGTTCGGAAATACGGCAGGCGACAATTTGTTCCATAAGCTGGTTGTGCGAGGCAAAAAGCTTCTTGAGAAGCGCACAGTGGTGGAGTGCCAATCGTCCAGGTGATGGGGATGGATATTTTGTCGCGTAGGACGATGGCGGAAACCAGCAGCCGGTATAAGTCCGAACAATTCCTCTGAACACTCCCCATGATACAAGCGATAGAGGATGCAGAGTGAAGCTACATCTCTACGCCAAGGTGTCAAGTCGATCAGAAATATCTTGGCAGTCGATGATGCGAGTCGCTCTCCGTTGAATGCACATATACCGCAACGTTTTCTTTTTGACCTGCGAACGATTGCAGCAGGGAGTGATCTAACGGGCACTTCTACTTTAAATATCCTGGAAGTTAAAATGTGCTATTGTCAATGGAGTCATGCTTAGGCACGAATGGGCCGGCTTAACCGGTGTGACACCACGCCCTCACAGAATTCGATTTGCATTTCTCCGAAATTAGTGAGATTCTCCTCCACTTCTCCATATCCTCTTTCCCCTCCCCTCATCCCCCTCTCCTCTTTCCCATCTCTTATTTCCCCTTTCCGTATTCCCCTATCCCTCATCACCTTGCCAGCCAGCAGTCCACGCAATTACGACTCTTGGGTTGCAGGTGTTCATGGTTACTTACCATTAGGTTACCCGTCTGTCCGTCTGTAACCTTTATTTTATAAAAAAGAAACGGGATCTTACCCTTGTATTTTTTTCTTGTACCACCGTTTAGAGCCATTGCTATAATAGGAAAGGGAAGAAAAGGTAAAAGTAGAAGGAATGCTTATATCTTTTTCCATTAAGTCATCATCCGAAATCATAATATTGAGTGCGCCATACCTTCAACAAGCATAGCAAAGATATTTACAAACTTCGATCCAAATATATAATAGTATGTACATATAATTTATCCAAAAAGCCTAGGGAAAACAGAACCGACAAAGCGGTTAGTGAGGGGACGGCTGTTTCACATCAAAAATTCTTTTTCAACATAATCAGTCAGGGTCCCCAGGACCAGTGAGTAGTAACCAAGGGTTAAATAAGTCTGGTATGCTAGAAGCTTACAAGATGCTTACAAGAACTAGGGAAAAAAGGGGTTAATATAGATGTAATTTGGCACACTGAACACTTTATAATGTCAGATGTAGAGCAACACCTTGCACTACTACCTAATTCACAACTTTCTGGAAAATGAAGTAAAAAAAATACAAAAAAGGAAGCGTATGTATATTGGTAAAAAAAGTTTTGTATTGAAACTTGTGCAGGAGAAATTAATAATTACAATCTTATGTGTGTTTGCAGGGTGCCAAATATTAGTAATTTAAATATAGTTTTTTTGATAAATACAAAGTTTATTTAAAAGTGTGTGTATTAAGCGCAAAAAAATATATAATTAAAGGCGATTTCAATAAAGATTTATGGAAAAGAAATAACAAAACTCTACAACTTGAATCTTTACTATGCCATTATAATTTATAATTAGTGTTTAGGCGGCCTACTAGTATTATAAGGAAAGCATGTATAGATAACTGTCTGCACAATTCCAGGCAGCAATCTAAATCACAAATAATTGAGTTATCATTGCCACACTGCACAAGTTATTGAAAACCCTATAGGACAACAAGTTGAAATCAAGTTGTGGCGAATAATACGAAGAGATCATTTTAAGGATAATTTGAACAACATTTTGGAATGTATTCAAAATCTCTCACTTAGGTACATATATGACTGTAGAACCAAATGAAGCATATAACTCATTTTTTGAAATATTTACCAATGTTATGATCTCTGTTTACCGTATAAAGAAACTATTCTAAACACAGACTTAGATGGTTGTCTCGAGGCATTGAACTGTATTGTAAAAACAAAACAAAAGTTTTATGGAAATGTAGGTTACAGCCAAATATATAAACTTAAGATAGAAAATGGGCTTTGAAATATAAATATATATATAGATTACCACAACGGACACTAAACATCCACAATATAAAAACATCACTTGAAAAATTAGAAATTAGGTAAATCAAAGTCATCGTAAAGAAACCATTAAAAAAATAAGATAAATTGATTGTTCATGCAGCCCGTCTACCCTCTGATGTATAGGCAATTATAAAATCATAAGAAAAACCAATAGTGTAGGAACGATGGCATATCAACAATGCTGTTTAAAAGTTTATAGTTATATCTGCAGATATAAGCCACACTATAAACCTTAGCGTCCTGGAATACATCCCAGTTTACTAAAAACATACGTAGTTAACCACTATTACAAGAATTGACTAGAGCTACATATATATTCGGTTTTCTAGAAAACTTCAGTCAATGTTTTTTTTTTGTGTTATGACGCAGACATTTGTTTATGTCGCTAATAATATTTTATTAAATATAATACATTATATAATTTTATAAAATGTATGGATAATAATATTTTTTAAATTAAATTACGACTGTTGAATTACAGGTGTCTATGTACGTGGGTTGTCACTTGCCATCAGGTGACCCTTTTGTTTCTTTGTCTCCCTATTGATAAAAAAACTGAACTTTATAGTTATCAGAAATCACCCGCAGGGTACTTGCAACTCCCGGCTCTCTGTATAATGAAAAAAATACAATATAACCAGCAATATTTTTACCTTTCTTTATATGCAACATAGGAATATCAAATAAGTTATAACCGAAAGATATTAGATAGATACACACCACATCCCACAATACTGTTTGTTGGGTATGATGCACGCAGGTTACAATGTAGAATAAACAAAAAGTGTATAAAGATAACCTTGATCCAGAAGATTTTTGTCATACTTTTTTATCAATTACATATCTGCGTTAGATTATTTAAAATTGTTATGTTAGCAAAAACATAATAACTTAAAATCAAAAGTCGTGTGAAGGCTGAGAGAGTTTTTATGGATAAAATTTTAAAGCGTATTTTAAAATTACCGGTTTTTTTTAATTAAATAAATACATATATAAATGCAATGTTGGTTTCACGTTCTGTATTAGATTTTGTTGTGATGTAATTTAAGGACAACCTCTTAGGTAAACGCTAAAAGTTCAATATATAGACGTATCAGCCTTTACACCTATTTTCAGAATGCATTGATAAGTGTTTACCCAAAGAAGCCAAACTCCATATTCAGAATCAGGATGTTTATTGAACTTTACAGATAATATCACTGTAAATTATCACCATCACATTTTACGAATCCCTATAACTTCTTTGCACACAAGCACTCAATCTAATGGTTATTTATTTTTGTAAGTAAAGTAGCGTCAGTTGTGTAATATAAATATTCTCACGATAAATTCGAATCTGTTTAGCCATCAACATGTTGTTATGGAATTCATACTTATTTATATTCATAAGCCCTGAAAACATTACACTCCGAAATTATAATTATTTGTATTAGCGTAACAAGCGTGAACTGTAGGAATGGCTATAACTAATGTATTTATCTATAATGACATATAATTGAACACGCAATCTTTTAAACAATATATTAAATGTACACAGTACTCAGTAATGACGTATGTATCTTTAAATCTTTATAGAAAAGGAATACCATGATCATTATAGCATTTTCCTGTTAAAATATCAATATGTTTGTAGTTGTGTGGTATTTTGTAGTTGTGATTTCAAGTGATGCTGCAAAAATATTGGCAGTGTTTCCAGCGGCATCATAAGCCATCAAGTGGTATTCCGACCATTAACCCAGGAGTTATCCGTTAACCCGTTGTCTTCATTGTGTGTGAAGTTTCAGTGAATCCAGTTTTCTCACCACAAGAAGCACCTGCAAATTTAACATAAAATATATAGATATATCGTACAAAATATGAAGAGAAACGTTTCTAACAACCTCTAAGAGAAATTAAAATGATTTAGAAGCTCAAATAGAGGTAGGTCTAATTGCGATCGTTATGATGGTCGATGCCCAATTAAAAGATCCACGAGTCCATCCACGAGACGAAGAAAAATGATTGAAGATAAAAAACAAAACTTTTGATTTGATATGGTAGAAGCATGTATGAGGTCTGCATTAGTATTTTACACACATTTTACATTTTACATACATATATATAAAGCACCAGTGATCTAGGTCAGCTCTTTTGGTATTTGATAAATATCAGACTAAAGGTTTTCCCGGGCATCCATGTTTAAACCCAGCTGTAACAAGCCAGAGACTTAATAATTTAACCGTGTGGGAGAAGATAACAGAGTTGTATAATACTTACAAATTAGATAAACTTTATGAATATAACAAGCATTTGACCACAAAATGCTAAAAGAACATTTTGTAAATAGTGTACCATCTGTGGATGAATTAAACAAAAATGTACATATGTTGTTTTTGAATGTACATCCCTTTTTTGAAGGTATTAGCCCCATACCTACGACGGTTATATTCATGAGGCGATTACCTTAAAAACCTGACAAGGAACTACCATTGATTATAAGGTTATTGTTACAGAAGTACTAACGTTAACCAAAAGAGGTCAGTAACACAATATTGATAGGCTTTTTGTCTGTGGAAACCCGCACGGGCACCACTTGATCGAGTGAACGATGATGCGGTTAGGCCGTATACGTCAGGTGGCTTCGCTTCAGGCGGGCCAATGCTGCTGAACCCGCTTTTTTAGGCCAACGCTAATGGAAGCCAGAGATCGTTAAGAGCGCTGATTTCACCCCGTTCCCTTTACATCAAGTTACATTGACTTCAGTCAAAAGCAGCCAGTCGTAACCGATTTTCCACAAAAGTGGTACTAAGACCGAGCCCTGGCAAACACCGCAAGATATCTCTCACCGACCGTATCCTACCCGATTCGAGGAGGTTACAGCTGTATCGGATAAATATATATATATCCTATATCCCTTATGCGGCGGAGGTACAGAGGCACTCTTTGAAAACAAGTGCCTCTTTCATTGCATTAAAGAGGCACTTGATTTCAAAGATTGCCTCTTTAATGCAATGCCAGGGTAAGGTGTCGAAGGCGTTAGCGATATCTAAGGATACCGCCAGTATCACCTCAACCCGGGATACAGCCTTCTCCGTTACAGCTATATGTATATACTCGTACTATATTAGATAATTATTTGGGTATGCATTTTTTTCTTTGATTTTTTTGTTTTATGCAAGTATGTCACATGTATATTATAAGTATTTGATGCAACTGACATTTAATTATAACCTAATTTATAACCATACCTAAATGCAATTGTAACATTTTCTCAACAACCAAAACAACAACAATTTTTTTTTTTATTGTTGTAAACTTGAAATTTAAACAATTAGAGCTATATTTTATATATTAGTTTTTCGTCCGCTTAAAACATCTGACGCGGTCTTACGACTGCTGCCGATACTATAACATGCAATTACAACATCGGTAATGTCACATATAATACGTCGCCTTCCTATTCTCTTAAGGAGTTCGGTTCAACTTCACGCTACTGGAACTAGCAGTACTGCTACGACAGCTGGTAGTTTCGTATTCGAGTAGTAGAGTTCTATATGTTCTTCTTCTAATGTTCTAATAATATTTTTTTTCTTTCAGGATCTCAAATGATATTTAGATTCGTCCAAAAATGGAGTCATTTACATAATTTTTTGCACCAACGTAGATCCTTCTCTATTACGAGCAGAAACAATACAAACTTTATGTATTATATGCGCCTTGGTGCGACGCATACATACAGCGGTGAGGTAAGCTGAGGTAAGGGGAAGTGGTGGAAATGTACTCACGGGTACCGGCTCCTAACCATCACCAGGTTAGGAGCTGGTGGAAGGCGCCAGGGGTTCTCGGCACTCGTGGCACTTCTTGTTTTATCACGACACGGGAAGCAATGAGCTGATTCGGGGTTTCTTGATCACACTCGCGTTTCTTGAGCAGAATATATTTAAACTTTATAGCGCGCGCGCCGGTACACGTTATTTCGAATTTTTCAAGTTCCTTCCGCAAACGTCACTTGTTTGACACTTTTACGTTTACGTTTCGTTTTTGCAGACGTCTCGCTAGTGGCGAGAACACTTTAATAGATGCATTCTCAAAATTACCCAACGATGTTTTGTGGAAATGGAACAGAGATAAACTGCCTGGACGCACTAACAATATTAGAATATCTATATATTCTAATATTTTGTTACGGAAGTGGGTACAGGGATTGGAAGGAAACTAATGTCACTGTCGAGTGTAACGATTTATTTGCGTTTCACAGTTTGAAGGCGTAACAATATTCCAAACGTGTACTACACTTAGCTCAGTCCAACGGGAGCACTGTACCACTATTTACTTTCACTGTTCACTTCACTTCACTTTACTACTTTTTCACTTCTTCTTATTCTTTACTTGAGAGCACTTTCCACTGAACTGCCCTGTAGGCGCGTCTGGAGCTGTTTATATACCCCTAGTTTTCTATAAAACACCGAAATTACAAATAAAAACATATAGAGTCCGCCGGGGCTTGAACTCACGGCATGAGCCGGCTTGAGCCGTAGCCACTACCGCTTAATAACTGGTGCAGTTACAATTATTGTAATTTTAAGCACAATTATATTTTATCGTGATATAAATTACTAGCAAATAACAGGTACGTAGATACTAATGAAATGAGTCTAATAAACCTTTATTTGCAGTTACAAGCAATTTTCAAATATGTTAAAAGTATTAGTAGTTAGTATCAGTAGGAAAGAAAGCAACATGAGAAAAACAAGGCAGGTTCGGCCATGGAATACTGTTCTCATCTCTATGCAGGTGCACCCCAGTACCAGCTTCTCCCTCTTGACCGCATTCAATGGAGAGCGACTCGCATCATCAACTGCCGAGATTTCTGATCGACTTGACACCTTGGCGTTGCATAGAGATGTAGCTTCACTCTGCATCCTCTATCGCTTGTATCATGGGGAGTGTTCAGAGGAATTGTTCGGACTTATACTGGCTGCAGGTTTTCGCCATCGTCCTACGCGACAAAATATCCATCCCCATCACCTGGACGATTGGCACTCCACCACTGTGCGCTTCTCCTCGCACAACCAGCTTATGGAACAAATTGTCGCTTGCCGTATTTCCGAACCGATACGACCTTCAAACCTTCAAGAAAAGAGCGTACTCCTACCTAAAAGGCTGCCAACGCACCTTTGACTCTTGAGTTGCGGGTTTCCATGGGCGGTGGTAGTCACTTACCATCAGGTGACCCGTCTGCTCGTTTGCCCCCTATCGCATAAAAAAAAAAATACCCGAATCTGGCCCCCAAGCTTGTGGGGCAACGGATGCGAACAACTTGAGAAGGTCCGACGCCCATAATATGCATCTTACAATTGGATTAAATTGCTTCAGAATTCGCCTATGACACATGTTCTGTATGTTGAATTTCTTTGGAGCTAGTTTTTGTTTTGCTGAATATAAAATTTGCAATACCTAATTAAAATTTACGGTGAAAAGAAAAGCCTACACATGTATATAATGATAGTTCAAGTTATAACATTTCAATATAGTCCCAATTTTTCCATTTATTGCCAAAATTGTATAAGTGGGACTAATTAATTGTCGGCGTAATGTCGGTATTACATACGTGTCTGCTTACTCTTTCGGTGATACAGACGCATTGTATATAAACAATATTTGTAAATCTACAGCATTCGTTGTAAATTTAATATGTTTGCACTTAATTAACATATAAATGATTAATGTTTTATGTATACGTAAATGAACGGTTTTTATTTTTAAATATAAAATAATTAATAATAATTTAAAGTTAATTTAAAAACTTTTATTTATAGCCTCAATTGTATTCATAGTTTATCTTTGTGTGCAGATTCATTTTATCATTTATTGTGTAACCGTTCAAATTTTTGAAATGAGACACTAATTTCAATATAAAAGCAACGAAGAGCAATTGAGAAACAAATAAAACAATAATTGTACTTGCACTGATCAAAAACTGTCTGTATATTCTTGATAGTGTCACAATGCTCAATGCTTGTGCCAGAAGCGGATTCTCATCATTAGTGTAGGATTTAGTTTGAACCTGTAAATACTTGATGAAATTTACAACGTACATATATGACTTAACACTTCAACGTTACAATTTTATAAAAGCACATATCATATTCATACACATGCATATACATACTCACGTCTGTATTACAGAATTAAAACGCAAACCTGGCAGAGACACATCTATATTTTAAACACCCACATTCTGATGTGTATTACAATTATTCCCACTTATGTAATTGAGATAAGTCCATTGTCAGCAACACTTACAACAGCCCTGTGCTTTGGAAATCCAATGGAATAAATATATTAAAATAAAATGGTATTTCGTGCTTAGCCCTACCGGCTACAGCCCGTCCGAGTTACAGGTATACGACCTTGACGTCATTGAGCTATTTACACTTCCCATTTCATCCGTATAAGCAATATTCCTTTCCTACCATTACCTTCCCTACAAATCCTCTCAGTTGACTAAAATTTTATAAAAAAAAAACATTCAAGTGCGAGTCGGCTTCGTGCACGAAGAGTTCCGTACCATTATCTATAAAAACGGCAAAAAACATGTTTGTTGTATGGGAGCCCCTTAAATATTAGTTTTATTTTAATTTCAATATTTATTTTTAAAGTGAATAACATAACTCAATCTTGTGTGAATATTTCAAGCGTCTACCTATTGCCGTATAGGAGCCCCCTTGAATATATATTTTATTCTATTTTTCAGTATTTATCGTTATAGAAATAAATCATCTGTATAGTTTGAATTTCAAATGTATAACTATCACGGTTCATGACATACAGCTTTTTGACAGACGGACGGACAAACAGACAGATGGACACACAGACGGACAGCGGAGTCTCAGTAATAGGATCTCGTTTTTTTCTTAGGGTACCGAACCCTAAAAAAGAACAGGATTCATTTAACTTTGCGCGTTATCAAGTAAATGCCTCGAATATTGTTCGCTTATCTTATTAATGGACAACGGAAACTTTGCCTATGAGGGGAAAGGGTAAGGTCCTAATGTTAGCAGATAGAATAATGATGATGATAAATTTAGATGTACTGTAATGAGATGCTCACTCAGCAAGTTCCTTTTAACAGCATTTTTGCGTATTTTGTTATAGCAAATAAAACTGAATCCTATTCTACTGACACTGGCCTATCACAGTGTTTTAAAATGCCCAATTTTGTAGCAGCTTTAGCAATGGTTTAAAAGGTATATAACTCAAGTTTAAAAAAAACTACATGAAAGACCAAGTACCTTCAAACGGAAATTTTATATTTAAATGAACATTTCATGTTTATGTACGACATACCAATGAATTAGTAGTTTTAATTTTCTAAAACCTTTAATATTTCTAGTCTCAGTTGGGGAATCACTACATTTGGGGAATTTTCTTCAAAAGGTGTACTTAAAATATTATTCACTAATTAATTGTTGTTAGAAATATAAAGTATAAAGATATAAGATTACCGGCTGAACCGATTATGATTAAATTTGGTATGTGGATACTTCGAACCCTGTGGAAAGAAATAGGCTATATTTAATCGACCACACGAATGAAGTCGTGGGCAGTAGCTAGCATGACTTTAAACACACATTTCCGAGTTTTTTTTAATGAAAAATGTTCCCCAAAATAATTAAGGAAACTAATTAAATTTAAACTGATAACTTTATTAGAAACATTAAAAACATTATATAAATTATAAAACATTTATATATCTTAATATTTATTTAAGGACAACCAACATAGCATACACCGAAATACATGTCACCGTGACCATATTTTTACATTTTATAATGTAGCCTTGAGGCTGCCACGGCATGCAATAAACATAGAAGTAGGAAATGCAGTTACAAAACAGATTTTGCTTACCTATAGATTGTTACATAAATGCAGCTACTTGTTAGTAAAAGAAACGTATCGTACTTACAAATACAAATAAAAACTTGCTATCTAATGGCATGTTTATTTTTAGTTTTAAATATAATGACATTTTGTTCTACGTTTTGCCAACTAATAACAATAGAGAAAAAAAAAATACAAAAGTATCAAAATCCTTATGCAGGTAGAAAATACAATAAATAGAAACCACAATATTCTCTTCTTACCCTTGTGACAATGTTCTATGTAAGACAGACTTGATTTTATGTAAAGAGTGGGACATATCAACATCAGCACTCAGTGACCGTGACAGGCGACTAAACTGAACTTGCATTCTTTTGATAGTGGAAAAATTACCCAGATTGGTTTTAAGGCCCTTAGCACAAAGCAATTGATATTTTATTTGAAATTTGTATTTGTCTGACTGAGTAACCGTGGACAATCAATGTGACTGTTTATTATTTTGTATAGGAAGAAATGATAGAAGATCATATGCCGATTTTCTAGACTCATAAGTTTGAAATGTTTCAAGCGAGAGTTATAACTAGTTAATTTTCTAACTATATTGCAGTGATAGGACAAGTGCCAATATACTTTTTGTGCACTGATTCTAGGCGACGTTAATGTATTTCGTAGAATGAAATCTTAAGAAAAATACTCTGGTTCTTGTTCTTGTTGTTTCTGATCGTTAAGTTCTTAGTCAATATTCGGTTCTATTTTGTATTTAAATAGTTATAACTCTCTTAAATTTATAAATTGTACTCCTCAAGTGACGCAACATAATGTCTAGTAGCATATCATCGTAGTACCTTTTTTCTGTTTCTTTTTTAATATTTGTTATACTTATTTATAAAAAAATACTACTCTCGTAGTACTATTTTTTATTTTTTGTTTCGTTCACTATATATTTTTTTACTGTCATTCGATCATTTCATTTTTGGTTTAATGAAGAGGGTGAATGTAAATGTACATATTTATGAATGTAATGAGAAACAGTTCAGCATATTACCCTTTTTTTTTTTACGTGTGGAAACCCCTACGGGTCGTCACCTCACCGGGCTAAAAGGTGAGGTGGTATGTCGGACTCGAACCGACTAAAACCACACGGTGTTCCGTCGCAGAGTCTTATTGCCGGAGCCTCAGGTGTACCCTTATATTACCCTGGTATCAGCCTTTTTCGTACAAAACATTAGTTCAGACGCCCGTTTGTAAGTTTACTATTTTTATTAGTATCAACAATTTTGTCTTTTTACGAATTTTGAGTACTGAATAGAGCGAGAGCAATGAATCCGCATCACCTTATGACATGAGAAAATCTCGAAACTGAGAATGAAGTGAAAACACTACTACATACCGTATCATATATAACTCCTTTTTAGGGCCTTTGTAGGTGTGTGACGTATTAACTGACTACTGGACTGACTATTGGTGGTGTCAGTGGGAGAGTTGTAAGTAGGTTGCCCGCCTTTGAGGAGGATGAGGGGGGTGAGACACGATTAGGAAAGATGAAACTGCTTTATTTGTGTAAACATGTTGGTTTGCAGTTTATGTTACAATATAAGTTAGTTCCTTCATGGTTGGTCCTTTAGTTTGAGACACAAATTTTTAATTTTACTAATATTATAATATAAAATCTACTTTCAAAATTTAGGCCAAATTAGGGGTTATGGCCGCCGGTACCCATACTCATTCCATAAATAGAACGCAAGCATTGTTTTTCTATCGGTTTTCTGTGAGGCCGTCATATTACTCCTGCCGGTATCATATGTATATATACATTTATTATTATGTATCTATTATTCTTGACTGTAAACTTATCTAAATTATGACCCCAACCATTTCATTTTCCCCCAGGGTTTATAAAATTAAACTAAATTCGTATTCACAGCACATTTTTATGAATACAGTTTATTCTTTAAGGTTTTAACCACAATTTTTTTTTGTATTGATAATAGAAACCACTTAAAGCTTGTCATATTGGTTCCGAGTGCCACGTTACATCTAACAGCCGATAACAGGAAAACAAGTCGCAATACAATTGGTTTTGACGTTACGACATTCAGCTAAAAGAAATTCGTTGGAAAAAGAAAAGTTATACCTTTCAATACTAAATTATGTAAGTATATACAATTATATATACGTAAACACAAAAACTATCATCTGAATGCGATCCCAACCTGAAGCAGGAAGAAGCGTACGAGCTTCACTTTAAAAGTCTATAGCAATTTGGGAATTATATAGTAAAATTAAGAGCATGTTGGAAAGAAAAGTATTCTTGAATAAAAGGCTTTGGATGGATGCGAAAGTGTTAACAATAAACTTCTACATGTCTTAGTCACATGCCTACCAGCTTGAACCTGAATCGAACATAAGATAATAGTTACTACGTAACAGATATATCGGCGGCACACAAAAGACGCTATGTGTTACATTAGGTAGCAAATTTTAATAATGAGATTATATTTAATTCTTAACTTAAACCATAAAAGTCATGAGTTCTATACGGCGGTATGCAACCGGACTGGGCATGGCATTCTATGACCGCGATGTTATCCAAATAAAGGAGTTCTGAATGTCATATAAAATTAACAACAAAAGATGATGTAATGTTATTAATCGACTTTAAAAAGAAGAGGTTATGAATTCGACTGTTGTTTTTTTGTATATACATATGTTAAAAACTTAAATATTTTTTTGTAATTGAATTTCTTATACTCTAGTTAAAATGCAATTAATTTTAGGAAAAAATCACCAACAATCATAGGTTATTTGCTAAAAAGATTTTTTCTGAATTCCTAAAAGAGGCGGAACATAAAGCAACAAGAAATATATCTAAGTTACAGAATCTACCGTGACTTTGAAGATATAGACAAAAGATATAACAACAATTATAAAAGATATAAAGTAGTAGCTATGCTCGCGAGTTCGTCGTTGAGTTCGCTTTTCGCTTACAAAACAATCTTTGAGTGCTTACACACTAAATAACGACATACTTAAAGTTGTCTGTAAAAAGGCTATTTTTTTTTTCTAGTAGTAACTCTCATTTGTGACCTCAAGTAACCAAACGGACAAATCATCGGAACTGAAGTGTTATGCCTTTAAAGAATGACCTAGCGACAGCCATTTAGCACGCAACCCCGCAGGCTTCAAGCGGTCTCTGTAATAACTGTGCGATGTCCAGCCACTCGGTACATGGGAGGCTCAACTGCAACTGAAGAATATAAAACCCATATCAGGCACCTGCGACCACTTTTAGGGTCGACTTCGACTTCGACTATAAAAATATACGATTCTAGTACTACCACTTTAGAAAAAAAAAATACTCTTGAATCCCATACTAAAGACCCAAATCCATATTCAAATATAGCATCGTTGTTGCTCAAAACAAAAATAATCAAGTATGTTCCTTAATATTAACTTGGCCTTATAACATCATCCTACTGGTAGAATACGAAATGGGCCGACCGATGCGATACCACGACCTCACCTCGAACCGGTTGTGAAGTAACGCTTGCGTTGCATTTCCCCGAAATGAGAAAGTTTTCCTGAGGCCCAACTCCCCCTCTCTTCTTTCCGCTCTCTACATCCCTCTATCCCTCATCACCCTCAAAGGCGGGCAGCGCACTTACGACTCTTGAGTGGCAGGTGTCCATGGCTGGCGGTTGTCACTCACCATCATGTGACCCGTCTGTGTATCTGTCCCTCTATAGTATAAAAGAAAAAACTTTTAAAACCTAAAAGCAAAAAAGACTTAAAAGTTTATGTAACGTGAATAACGTATATACTATTATATAATAGTAATAATACTAAGGATTAGACAACAGATGCCTTTAGGTGTCACGTAATTATGCAAAATCACTTTCAGGGATACAGTAAAAAATGCCGATAACAAGAAAAACAAAGCATAAATGTTACATGTTTTGCAGATTTGTTGCATTGTATGTATGTATGTATGTATGTATGTACTGAAGTATACCTCTGTTTACCTATCATTTACTGTTAAGCAATATTTTACCTAGCAGAATGACCGAGTTTATGCTCAAAGCTCTATAGAAGCTTCCCAATTAGTCAGCAGAGAATAACGTTGGCATCATCCGACTTCAGTTATGGTTTGGTGGGATGTTAGCTATCAAGTGGCATGTTCCATAACCAAGAATGGTATTTTCAGGAAGACACAGCACCGGATCATAAAACTCAATCCACTAAAATCGTGGTTGGAAACGAACGTTTCTAACTTCATCACAGCTGAAGATGGCAGACATCTAGTCCCGATCTTAATCTGCTGGATTATGATTTTTGGTCAGTTTTAGGCAGTGTGCCATGCTCTACACACCAGGTAATTTGGAGTGCCTAAAGCAATTCCTAAGATTGGTAGTGAAGAGTTTTCCAATATAGAGAGTGCGTATTTCTGTTGATAACAGGTCACAACGTTTAAAGGACCGCATTAAAGCTAATGAAAATCAATTCGAATTAGCTTCATATAATTATGTATAAATTAAAACACATTACAGTAATAAATATTTCATGCAATAGAAGAATAAAAAAGATTCTCCCTTGTAACATTATTTCTAACAGGCCTAGATATAATAACACAGATATCTGTTGTGTATTCTTCATGATAGGTAAACAGAGGTATACTTCAATACATACATCCATACATACATACATACAATGCAACAAATCTGCAAAACATGTAACATTTATGCTTTGTTTTTCTTGTTATCGGCATTTTTTACTGTATCCCTGAAAGTGATTTTGCATAATTACGTGACACCTAAAGGCATCTGTTGTCTAATCGTTATTATTATTACTATTATATAATAGTATTGTGACGCCATGCCTACGTCACCGCACAGACAAACAATGCATAGAAGTTTTTCAAATGAAGATTGACAAGTCACGGTAGCTGAGCGGTAGTGGCGACGGCTGCGAGTCGAATGCCGTGAGTTCAAGCCCGGCGGACTCTATGGGTTTTTGTTTGTGATTTCGGTGTTTTATAGAAAATTCTAGTAAATGGAGATGATTCTTTACAAAATTCGAATATAATGGAAAGCACTAGATGAAGCAAAATGAATAAATAAATTAAGTTGTAGAAGACAATCGAAAAGAATAACGAAATGACGGTCGAAATTCAACAAATTACGATCGAAATTAGGGGTATATAAAGAGCTCCAGACGCGCCTACAGGGCAGTTCAGTGGAAAGTGCTCTCAAGTGAAGAATAAGAAGAAGAAGTGAAAAAGTAGTACAGTGAAGTACAGTGAAGTGAAGTGAAAGTGATTAGTATTAGTGAGTGGTGCAGTGCTACCGTTGGACTGAGTTAAGTGTAGTCCGCGGGGACAGTGTGGAACAGTGCTACGCGGTTCGTGCAGTACAACTCGTTCTGTGCTGTGAGTGTTACGCGTTCGGAATATTGTGAAACGCAAATAAATCGTTACTCTCGGCAGTGATATATTAGTTTCCTTCCAATCCCTGTACCCACTTCCGTAACAGTATATACGTTATTCACGTTACATAAACTTTTAAGTCTTTTTTGCTTTTAGGTTTTAAAAGTTTTTTCTTTTATACTATAGAGGGACAGATGCACAGACGGGTCACATGATGGTGAGTGACAACCGCCAGCCATGGACACCTGCCACTCAAGAGTCGTAAGTGCGCTGCCCGCCTTTGAGGGTGATGAGGGATAGAGGGATGTAGAGAGCGGAAAGAAGAGAGGGGGAGTTGGGCCTCAGGAAAACTTTCTCATTTCGGGGAAATGCAACGCAAGCGTTACTTCACAACCGGTTCGAGGTGAGGTCGTGGTATCGCATCGGTCGGCCCATTTCGTATTCTACCAGTAGGATGATGTTATAAGGCCAAGTTAATATTAAGGAACATACTTGATTATTTTTGTTTTGAGCAACAACGATGCTATATTTGAATATGGATTTGGGTCTTTAGTATGGGATTCAAGAGTATTTTTTTTTTCTAAAGTGGTAGTACTAGAATCGTATATTTTTATAGTCGAAGTCGAAGTCGACCCTAAAAGTGGTCGCAGGTGCCTGATATGGGTTTTATATTCTTCAGTTGCAGTTGAGCCTCCCATGTACCGAGTGGCTGGACATCGCACAGTTATTACAGAGACCGCTTGAAGCCTGCGGGGTTGCGTGCTAAATGGCTGTCGCTAGGTCATTCTTTAAAGGCATAACACTTCAGTTCCGATGATTTGTCCGTTTGGTTACTTGAGGTCACAAATGAGAGTTACTACTAGAAAAAAAAAATAGCCTTTTTACAGACAACTTTAAGTATGTCGTTATTTAGTGTGTAAGCACTCAAAGATTGTTTTGTAAGCGAAAAGCGAACTCAACGACGAACTCGCGAGCATAGCTACTACTTTATATCTTTTATAATTGTTGTTATATCTTTTGTCTATATCTTCAAAGTCACGGTAGATTCTGTAACTTAGATATATTTCTTGTTGCTTTATGTTCCGCCTCTTTTAGGAATTCAGAAAAAATCTTTTTAGCAAATAACCTATGATTGTTGGTGATTTTTTCCTAAAATTAATTGCATTTTAACTAGAGTATAAGAAATTCAATTACAAAAAAATATTTAAGTTTTTAACATATGTATATACAAAAAAACAACAGTCGAATTCATAACCTCTTCTTTTTAAAGTCGATTAATAACATTACATCATCTTTTGTTGTTAATTTTATATGACATTCAGAACTCCTTTATTTGGATAACATCGCGGTCATAGAATGCCATGCCCAGTCCGGTTGCATACCGCCGTATAGAACTCATGACTTTTATGGTTTAAGTTAAGAATTAAATATAATCTCATTATTAAAATTTGCTACCTAATGTAACACATAGCGTCTTTTGTGTGCCGCCGATATATCTGTTACGTAGTAACTATTATCTTATGTTCGATTCAGGTTCAAGCTGGTAGGCATGTGACTAAGACATGTAGAAGTTTATTGTTAACACTTTCGCATCCATCCAAAGCCTTTTATTCAAGAATACTTTTCTTTCCAACATGCTCTTAATTTTACTATATAATTCCCAAATTGCTATAGACTTTTAAAGTGAAGCTCGTACGCTTCTTCCTGCTTCAGGTTGGGATCGCATTCAGATGATAGTTTTTGTGTTTACGTATATATAATTGTATATACTTACATAATTTAGTATTGAAAGGTATAACTTTTCTTTTTCCAACGAATTTCTTTTAGCTGAATGTCGTAACGTCAAAACCAATTGTATTGCGACTTGTTTTCCTGTTATCGGCTGTTAGATGTAACGTGGCACTCGGAACCAATATGACAAGCTTTAAGTGGTTTCTATTATCAATACAAAAAAAAATTGTGGTTAAAACCTTAAAGAATAAACTGTATTCATAAAAATGTGCTGTGAATACGAATTTAGTTTAATTTTATAAACCCTGGGGGAAAATGAAATGGTTGGGGTCATAATTTAGATAAGTTTACAGTCAAGAATAATAGATACATAATAATAAATGTATATATACATATGATACCGGCAGGAGTAATATGACGGCCTCACAGAAAACCGATAGAAAAACAATGCTTGCGTTCTATTTATGGAATGAGTATGGGTACCGGCGGCCATAACCCCTAATTTGGCCTAAATTTTGAAAGTAGATTTTATATTATAATATTAGTAAAATTAAAAATTTGTGTCTCAAACTAAAGGACCAACCATGAAGGAACTAACTTATATTGTAACATAAACTGCAAACCAACATGTTTACACAAATAAAGCAGTTTCATCTTTCCTAATCGTGTCTCACCCCCCTCATCCTCCTCAAAGGCGGGCAACCTACTTACAACTCTCCCACTGACACCACCAATAGTCAGTCCAGTAGTCAGTTAATACGTCACACACCTACAAAGGCCCTAAAAAGGAGTTATATATGATACGGTATGTAGTAGTGTTTTCACTTCATTCTCAGTTTCGAGATTTTCTCATGTCATAAGGTGATGCGGATTCATTGCTCTCGCTCTATTCAGTACTCAAAATTCGTAAAAAGACAAAATTGTTGATACTAATAAAAATAGTAAACTTACAAACGGGCGTCTGAACTAATGTTTTGTACGAAAAAGGCTGATACCAGGGTAATATAAGGGTACACCTGAGGCTCCGGCAATAAGACTCTGCGACGGAACACCGTGTGGTTTTAGTCGGTTCGAGTCCGACATACCACCTCACCTTTTAGCCCGGTGAGGTGACGACCCGTAGGGGTTTCCACACGTAAAAAAAAAAAGGGTAATATGCTGAACTGTTTCTCATTACATTCATAAATATGTACATTTACATTCACCCTCTTCATTAAACCAAAAATGAAATGATCGAATGACAGTAAAAAAATATATAGTGAACGAAACAAAAAATAAAAAATAGTACTACGAGAGTAGTATTTTTTTATAAATAAGTATAACAAATATTAAAAAAGAAACAGAAAAAAGGTACTACGATGATATGCTACTAGACATTATGTTGCGTCACTTGAGGAGTACAATTTATAAATTTAAGAGAGTTATAACTATTTAAATACAAAATAGAACCGAATATTGACTAAGAACTTAACGATCAGAAACAACAAGAACAAGAACCAGAGTATTTTTCTTAAGATTTCATTCTACGAAATACATTAACGTCGCCTAGAATCAGTGCACAAAAAGTATATTGGCACTTGTCCTATCACTGCAATATAGTTAGAAAATTAACTAGTTATAACTCTCGCTTGAAACATTTCAAACTTATGAGTCTAGAAAATCGGCATATGATCTTCTATCATTTCTTCCTATACAAAATAATAAACAGTCACATTGATTGTCCACGGTTACTCAGTCAGACAAATACAAATTTCAAATAAAATATCAATTGCTTTGTGCTAAGGGCCTTAAAACCAATCTGGGTAATTTTTCCACTATCAAAAGAATGCAAGTTCAGTTTAGTCGCCTGTCACGGTTACTGAGTGCTGATGTTGATATGTCCCACTCTTTACATAAAATCAAGTCTGTCTTACATAGAACATTGTCACAAGGGTAAGAAGAGAATATTGTGGTTTCTATTTATTGTATTTTCTACCTGCATAAGGATTTTGATACTTTTGTATTTTTTTTTTCTCTATTGTTATTAGTTGGCAAAACGTAGAACAAAATGTCATTATATTTAAAACTAAAAATAAACATGCCATTAGATAGCAAGTTTTTATTTGTATTTGTAAGTACGATACGTTTCTTTTACTAACAAGTAGCTGCATTTATGTAACAATCTATAGGTAAGCAAAATCTGTTTTGTAACTGCATTTCCTACTTCTATGTTTATTGCATGCCGTGGCAGCCTCAAGGCTACATTATAAAATGTAAAAATATGGTCACAGTGACATGTATTTCGGTGTATTCTATGTTGGTTGTCTGATATATAATACAATGGCTGCGGGACGTTGTTAACGCGATTCGGAAAATACAACAACGCCATCTGTCGAGCCATAAGTCAACAAGCTTACTACCTATATTGAACATCCCGCCCACCATGGCCAGAATGGTCGTAATACAAAAAATACCTAACACGAAAAACATTTTACAAAATTACATTGGGAGCCGCCCACCATGAAAAAAAAACTAACAATATAAAATTGATAGGCTTTCTCGGAGCTAATGGACTGTATCTTAATAATATAACTTAAACGTAACACAATTCACAATAAATATCTTGATGGGTTGAAAACAAACTACTAACTAAACATCATACAAACCTTAATCTTACAACTATTTACTCAATAACTGGTAACACAATTAATTTAAAAACGGGTCTTTTAATTATAGATCCCTTACAGCGCAAAGAAACAACTCTCGTGACCTTATCCGAGCCAGTATGTTTTTCAACAATGAGACCGTAAAGCCACCTTGCTGGAGGTAAATCGTCTTCCATCACTAAAACTACGCTTCCCACGTCGGGCTCTGGCGTCTTGTAGTGCCATTTGTGTCTTTGATGGAACTTATATGAATAATCCCTTGACCACCGGCGCCAAAATTCCTGGACCAAACGTTGTGTTAAATGCCATCTTTTTAAAGTGCTAATGTTTGAGTTCTCGAAGTTGGACTCGGGTACAAGAAGCAACGGTTCGCTGATTAAAAAAATGACCCGGAGTCAAAGGGCATGCATCATCAGGATTGATGCTTAGATCCGAAATTGGCCTAGAATTAAGGCAAGCTTCTATTTGTACAAGTACAGTCGTCATCTCTTCAAATGTAAGAGTACTGCTACCTATTACTCGCCTTAGATGGTTTTTAGTGGACTTTACTCCAGCCTCCCAAAGCCCTCCAAAATTCGGAGAGTGGGGTGGAATGAAGTGCCAGTCTGTCCCATTAGTTGCCATCCAGTCAGCAATGTCAGGTGCTACACCGGACCTTTCGTGGCTAAAAAGAATCTTCAGTTCTTTACTAGCGCCCACGAAAGTAGTGCCGTTATCACTCCAAAGATATCTACAATGACCTCGTCGAGCCGTAAATTGTTTAAAAGCTGCCAAGAACGCTTGTGACGTCATGTCACTGACAACTTCTAAATGCACGGCTCGAGTAGCCATGCATACAAAAAGGCAAATATATCCTTTAGTGGAATGATAACCGCGACCTTTCGTGGGTCTGATACTGATGGGACCTGCGTAGTTCGGTAGAAAGGTCGGCTAGGATTGACCCTGGCAGTTGGCAACTGCCCCATTAACGGCATAATACCCCTGGCAGCATGTCTAATACAAGGAACACACTTACGCACATATCCTCTTACTGCACTTCTAGCATTTATGATCCAGTATTGACTTCGCCAATAGTTTAATACTAACTGTTGTCCACCATGTAATGTGAGTTCGTGAGCATCTGCTATCACAAGAGTTGTGAAATGAGACTTGTGAGGTATGATGACGGGACGCTTCATCTATTCATTAATATTAGCGCGATTTAGTCTACCACCTACTCTTAATACCTGATCTTAATCAAGATATGGATTCAGCGAGATAAGTATACTCCTTTTATTAAGTTGACCCGTAGTTTTCAAACCTTTTATTTCATTTGTAAAATAATCCATCTGACATATTTTTATGCATGTAAATAATGACTCATTAATTTCCGTAAAGGTCAAAAGAGCGCTATTTCTTACAGTTATTTTTAAAAATCTTCTACAAATAGCAACTACTCTAAGTAGTCTTTTAAGGGATGAGAATTTTAATAATATACTATTTTCCTGACTTTCATTAATTATTACATTAAATACTGAATTTCATTTTTTCTCTTCTAAATTAGTTTTATCAATGTTACCTGTATTATAATTAATATCCTTGTTTTTTAACCACCTTGGACCCTCTCTCCAAAGTTCAAACTCTACGAATTCCAACGTATTCATACCTCGTGATGCACAATCTGCAGGATTATCCTTTGATTGAATATGTGACCACTGAGTATTTTCCATTGAAGTAAGAATTTCAGACACTCTGTTGCCGACAAACGTATTCCAACGGCTGGGATGACCTCTCAACGATGCCAGGACTACTGAGGAATCAGTCCAGGCATGTATTTTATCCCTACCAATACCCAAGGTGCCCGAAACTTCTGAAAGAAGTTTTGAGAGCAGCACTGCACCGCATAATTCCAAGCGTGGTATAGAAACCACCTTGACTGGAGCTACCTTGGTTTTGGACGCCACCAAATTAACATGGACAGTACCGTTGCAGTCTACAGTCCGTACGTAAACCACAGCTGCATAGGTAACATTGGATGCATCACAAAAGCCTTGCAACTCTGTCTGTATATCTGTTTTACTGGTCTGAATAAAAGGTCTGTCTAAGTAAAAGGAATGAAAGCTATGCAAACCATTCCTATAATCAAGCCAATCTTTCAGTATACTATAAGGAAGCTCGTCATCCCATCCAATATCTGACAACCACACCCGTTGAATGAGAACCTTGGCCGTTGTTACAACAGAGCAATCCATCCCAGAGGGTCGAACAATCGAGCGATGTCCGATATTACTCTGCGCTTGGTTACGGTTGTTTGCAGCTCCGGAAGATGAACAGTATACTTAAATTTGTCTGACTTTCTATCCCACGATAATCCTAAAATCTTCACAATGTTGTCTACCTTAATTTCTATACCTTCCTTCATGTCTACTGTCCCCTTCGTTATTCTATGCAACAACTCTTCATTGTTACTAGACCATTGAGCCCCCGTGAAACCCCCGTTACTGAGTAACTCATTCATTTGGCGGTAAGTTTCTTCACCCTCAGCAATCGATTCACAACCGGTCAGCAAATCGTCGACATAGTAATCGCTAAGAACACGACTAGCCGCTAACGGAAAATCTTTTCCATCGTCGAGAGCTAGCTGTTCTAATGAACGAACGGCAAGGTATGGAGCTGAGGATGTACCAAAAGTGACACGCAACAAACGCAAATGTTGTAATTCTGCATCTGGGTTATCACGCCACAGAATGCGTTGATAATCAATATCATCCTCTGAAACTTGTATTTGGCGGTACATTAATAATTTGGCGCAAATCAAGTTGTAAGCTAGGGCCAACCATTAAATCATCATTTAACGAAACTCCATTGCATCCCGAACAAGAAGCATCGAAAACGACCCTAACCTTTGACGTACTCTTGTCATTTCGTAGTACTGCATGATGCGGCAAATATACAGCATCCTTTCCTCTCTCTGACTGGGGAACAACTTCAGCATGCCCTAGCTGAAGATACTCATTAATGACAGTACTATACTGCGTTTGGAGTTCAGGACTCTTCAAGAATCTCCTTTCCAGTGTGTGAAATCGTTTTTGAGCTATGATTTCTGATCTACCATACTTAGACTTGGGATCGGTTGACTTAAACAGCAACTTGACGATATATCTACCGGTGATATCTCTTCGAGTTGTTGCAGTATAGAATTCTTCACACCTTGGCGTTTGAAGAATGAGTTGACTCTAGCTCCCAAAATTTTCGTAATAGCTCATTCACATCTGTGCCAGCAATGGCATGGCAACACACTGGCCTTCACCTCAACTGTTCTTTCTGGATTTTACCCGATAAAATCCAGCCAAGTTTGGTATTTTGGGCGACGGGTGTGCCCGGCGGACCCTTGACCAAACCTTCCAACAGAACTTCAGCGACCACACTAGTACCTAAAAGTAAGTCTATCTTACCTGGCGTATCAAAAGTTGGGTCGGCTAGTTCGTAGGATGAGAATGTTGACAGTACTTGTACAATTTTTCGTTCAGGCAAACGAGAAGTTAGTTTGCTTAAGACATAAGCATGGACATCTAAAACAAAGGTGGGATCTAGGCGTGATTGCAATTTCATTGTGACTATCCACCTAGAGGGCATCTGCAAGCCCTCATCATCGCCTAGTCGAAATATGTCCATCAGATCAGTCTGATCCATCAGAGCTCGTAAAACTACAGCAGTACCAGTCCTTGACTCGACATTTAAAAAGGCTGTTGCTAACAGACCATGGTTGTGAATGTCTGCGAAGCAACAAATATTGTTGGTACACTCGCTTTGAATGGAAGACGCAGTTGCAGCCGCAACCACGACCTTCCGATCTGTTGAACCATCACTTGATTCAATGGAATTTACGATCGGTTTGGGATGAAGTAGTGTGTGATGTTTCTTCTTACAAATCTGGCATTTGGTGGACTGACGGCAATGATAAACTGTATGATTTTTACAAAGACAATTAAAACACAAATTATTGGCTCGGACAAACTCACGACGGTCATCACAATTCTTGTTTGCAAATTGCTTACAATGGCACAACTTGTGGTCTTCTGAACATAAGACACACGTCTGTGAAGCGACATGGAATGATTTGGCAGTGTTACTACGATAATTTTTAGCTACATTTTGGTTTATGGACTTACAATTACTATCTAAATTCTCTAAAGATCGAAATCTAGACTCTAAAAATTGTTTGAATTCTAGAAAGCTGGGCAATTTATCCGAAGAACTAATCTCCCTTTCCCACAACTTACGTGATTCCACATCTAACTTTGCACCGATAATAAAAATTACTATGACGTCCTAAGAACTCACATCAATTCCAAGTGTACGTAAACCGTGTAGACAGTCAACAGTGGTGTATAAAAAGATTTTTAATTGATGCTGAGGACTCCTTTACCGTCGGTTGATTTACAAACCTTTTTAAAATACAGTTAGATAAGTACTTTTTATTATCATATCGCCGTGTCAGCACTGACCAACATTCCTTATAATTGTCAGCGGTGACAGGAGCGTGTCGCAGTAATTGTTCTGCTTCACCTACCAGATGGGCCTTTAAATAATGAAGTTTCTGGACATCATCAATTGCTTCGTTTTTATCGATTAGAGACAAAAATAGATCTCGGAATGAATTCCACTCTGTGTAGTGTCCCGTAAATGTGGGAAGGGTAATTTTAGGCAGCTTGACATTATAACTCTTTGTTTCTATATGTTTACTAGTGCTAGGTTTATTTTTGAGTTCTTTTAATTCAGCCTTGTATATAATGTAAATATCTTCTGTCTTATCATAAATTTCACTTGTAAAATATGTACTTTTCATGTCTGTTACTATTGCTATTTCAATAATTTTACGATGTGTTTGTATAAACTGTTTCCATTGATCTTCTAGTGTTTCTATTCTTGTATCAATATATGATTGAGTTAATCTATCTTTGGGAGATTTTTTGAAATTTGTTCTACCTTTTTCTATGATACATTTACTGTCTACTTGCAACTTTACTAGAGACTCCATCGTTAACGTACAATGTTAATAAAAACTACAAGCAATATATTATAAGTTAAAGTTCTATGCGACTAGTAAACCCAACAAAGTTACAAAAAAATTAAAGTCCAAAAAGTAGTAAAATATTTTACAAGTGTTTGATGTAAATGTGACGTCGATAAAAAATCGGGCATAGGTTCCCGGTCGTCGACTTTTTGCTTAAATATTCTAAGTCTACAAACTAGTTACTACTAAATTACTCTAAGTTAAAATTTACTCAAATTTTTCTAAGTCCCAAACACAACTAATTTGCTTCAATTTTTTCTAAGTTCAAATACCAATTGATTTCTTCTAATGCAAAATGATTCAAAAGTACTCACTGTTTATGTCTGCCAAACCTCAATTGACTCACGTCACTTTAACTAAAAACACCGTCAGCTCCGGTAGCGCCCTCTCGCGTGTTGCGGCAACTTTAGTGGCCACCCCTTGTGCCTTCTGGCAGCTCCAATGACCCGACTCCCTAAATCCAATGCTTCTGTGAACCACAATAATCTTCACCCATTCGTTGCAACTTTCAGCGCCCTCTGTAGAAATTATTGGCGTAGTGTCCACCGGTCCTGTTTCTACACAAATATTCCTCGGAGACACGCACACACTAAGTAAAACACAGAATAGGGATCCACCACTACTATTTGTGTTGCTAATACCAGTATCACTAGTATTCCCAAGCATATATCCGGCTCGGTTAGGACCAAAATGGACCGCAATCCCAAAAATCGCCTTTAGATACGTGGGTCAGAAATTAAACGCACACGCCCAAGCGAGGACAACCTTTATTTAATTAACTGATATATATATAATGGCTGCGGGACGTTGTTAACGCGATTCGGAAAATACAACAACGCCATCTGTCGAGCCGTAAGTCAACAAGCTTACTACCTATATTGAACAATCCACATACCAAATTTAATCATAATCGGTTCAGCCGGTAATCTTATATCTTTATACTTTATATTTCTAACAACAATTAATTAGTGAATAATATTTTAAGTACACATTTTGAAGAAAATTCCCCAAATGTAGTGATTCCCCAACTGAGACTAGAAATATTAAAGGTTTTAGAAAATTAAAACTACTAATTCATTGGTATGTCGTACATAAACATGAAATGTTCATTTAAATATAAAATTTCCGTTTGAAGGTACTTGGTCATTTAATTTAAAGTTAACTGCATACAATCTCTATAATGAGAGTTTGGAGGGGAAGGGAAGGAGGAGTGGGAAGAATGTGTAGGCGGGCTAGATTCAAATAAAAAAAATATTGTAATATTTTATTTATTGCATTTTATAGTATAATATACGGTTGTCAAAAATCATATCAAAGTTATAAAAGTTGGTAATTATTTTGAGCTTGAGGATCCAGATACCTGACTTCTCTTGTTTTTGACAAGCTCTTGTGCGATGTTTGTTCTTATTTATTATGATATCTGTTCACATAAATAGATACTACCAAATATGCACAGCTTGCTTTTTTAATTCCGGGTAGTTTTCCAAATATTGTGTATAATATGAAACAGCGTTAACCTCTTTAAATTTTCCTGTCAAAATACTGTCCGATTGAAGATCTTTCAACTACATTTGCAAATGAACTGGTGCCTGTGAAGCTTCAAAATCGAATGGATTGTTGAAAATTGGGAATTCCATTTCATTCATTTTGCGGAAGTCTTCAAAACTATTGTTGAATTTAGTGATCAGATTTTGCAGAAGTTGAGAATATTGATTCAATTATTATCTATGATTAAAATCACCCTTAGTGAAAGGTTTTGATCTCTTCTCGATTACTAATGCCATAATAAAACTTGATTTCAGGGCATCTTCGCTCTCAGTATTAGCTTTAGTAAACATCGATTGTTGACCTTGAAGTTTAGATTTTAAAGATGACAATGTGTCCATTCTTATTTTTTCAGTGTAACAATCGAATTTTGATTTATGATTCGTATCATAGTGTCTCTTCAAGTTAAACTCCTGACAAACAGCAACTTTTTGATTTTAAATCAAATACAATGGTTTACCTTTCCATACTATGAAAAAATATGCAATTTCCCATTTAGACTAAAAAACTCTGCTCTCACTATCAACATTATGTTTTTGTGACATTTACCAAAATCGTAGCATATATGTAGCACGTAACAGTATGGAACTGGACACAACAATTATGGATATTGCACGTGCACGACACAAACTTTTAATGAAATACAAGTCGATTCCAACCATTCCCTGGCGTTTCAGTTCAATAGCTACGGTTTCAGGACTAACCAGTCTGGCCGACTAACATAGGCACCTTCCCTTGCTCCTAGTATTATCTGCTTAAGTGCAGGTCGACGGCTTATGCAGCCTGGCCGGCTAAGAAGATATCCTCACCTCGATCAGCTAGCTGGCACAGACGTAGGGAAAGTTCTTTAACAACTTATCGGGTCAGCTACCCCAACAGCTGATCCCGAAAAGTTGTTACTTCTTAAACGATTCAGCGAATATAGTCCTACCGTAGGGTTTACGGAGTCTCATATATACCAATAATATTCTATATTTTAATAAAATCTTAATACACTTCATAGTACGATAAACGGTAATTGCTAATGGATACTTGGTTTGCTAAAGAATTAGAAACTTACAATTAAAATAAGGATTGGGTTTGGACCTCAAAATCTGAAGACCAGGGTCTTAGAACGATCATAAGTATCTGTCTTCTTTACTGTTGAAATATCAAAGTTGTTCAATCATTTTCTAAAGTTAGTTTTAAAGCATAACTAGAATTAAAATCACTTGTCTACTGGTTAATGCCTAACAGTATTTTATTTTTTGTTACGGAGGAATTCAAAGATGATCAATATATTTTTTTTTATGCGATTGGGGTCAAACGAGCAGATGGGTGACGACGACGGTGATGGTAAGTGACTACCGCCGCCCATGGACACCCGTAACTTAAGAGTCACAAGTGCGTTGCCGGCCTTTCAGGTAGGAGTACGCTCTTTAGATTGAAGGTTTGAACGTTGTATCGGTCCGAAAATACGGCAGGCGACAATTTGTTCTATAGGCTGGTTGTGCGAGACAAAAAGCTTCTGGAGAAGCGCACAGTTGTGGAGTGCCAATCGTCCAGGTGATGGGGATGGATATTTATTTTATTTGTTTGCAACATTAACCGGCATACTGATTTGGGGAGGAGACTGGAGATGTTGATTTGCCTCAAACAGGGTCTTCTCCCCAAATCAGTATGCCAGTTATGGTTCTTTCATAAGACTTCTATTAATATTTCATAATGAACTTACGTTAATAAACAGTCTCGTACGTATGACTATAATAGGTAAGAACATTTTTTTGTTAGTTTTTCATAAAAGTTTTATATAAGAGTAATATTACTTAATATAAAAGCAATTTTACAATGCATTTTTTTAAATAATGCAGTGTATTAAAAACGGGTCGTAAAATCGGTAACAGTAAAAAATACATATTTTTGTTCCAGAAAGGTTTTTCCAAACATAACAAATATGTCGCAAACACTGAAATCGGTGAAGGCTGGCTTTTTTAAAAACACAACTACTGCATCAGGAATTATTTTAGTATCGCGTGGGACATCACAAACATTTATACAAAGGACACAAATAACACCCAGACCTGGAACAACTGATTGTGGATCACACAAATTTTGTCTAGTGTATGAATCGAACCCGTGCCCTTCGGTTCAGCTGTTAAGAACTCTAACTACCGAATACGATATATATAAAACAGGTCCGTTAATTATCCCCATTTACACTTTTGATTACAAGGTAGCTGAGTAATCTTTAAACTTATCAGCGTCTACGATCTAGTGGTGGGAGAAAAATACGATAGGAACGAAAAATAAGATGTTAATGAGGCGAGCTCTAAAATGATGATGTGCGTCATCAAAAGACTAGGCAATGGCATTCCAAGGACAAAAAATTATTTTAATGTAATTCAGAGGATTTTAATATATATATATATTTTTAAATTATTTCGGGTTAAAATATGGAATTTTAAAATTTGTATATGTTACATGAAATTATTTTTCACTAGTAGTAGTTGTTTGCAAGTTTCCGTGAAAATTAGTTTTTTCATTAAAATTCAGTCACCTCAAAACACTTCAAATCAATAACTGTGGTCTTTGTTTTACATATTTGGAACATTCTTCTTTACTAAACCCTATCCCGAGGTGTTGATATTACTAGCTTCCCCAAGTATGAATTGCAGATACTGGACACTGGCTGCCTGAAAACAGTTCTAGAATCCTACAGAAATATGCCCTGGTAACAAGTAACACCTTCATCACCTAGCACAGAGGACGAAATTTTTTTTTGTGGAAACTGAAACACTGTTCATGTATGATAGACAAAAATAAACCTAAAATGTATTATTATTACAGTTCACAAAAATATTAACACTCACGCCTTCGTCCCCGAGAGGGTAGGCAGACGCGTCAACGGCTACATTTTGCCGATTAAAATTTAGTGCCAGTTACGTAATAGGGGTCGGTCGTAGAGTCTTAAGTGTGATGCCCGCCTTTAATGGTGATGAGGGGTGCAGGGAGAGGAAAAAATAGAGGGGGGATGAGGAGGGGGGAATGAGGGGAGAGAAAAGAGGAGAGTTGGGCGTCCGAGAGGGGGATGAGAAGAGGGGGTCACTCACTCACTTAGCAATACAAGCAATGTAAGCAAGCGTTGATTGTCTACCCGTTTTTTGTGAGGCCGTGGTAATACTGTGTGGGTGGTCGAGCTGGCCCATTCTTGCATAAGCATAACTCTCTAACTTCAAACACTTTTTTCTTAGGACTAAGACATATTTTGCTATAAACTTAACCTTATTTTTAGACCAACACGCAGTTTACCATCATCGCAAAATATGCCCCTGGAACTGATTGGTCATATCTACATTATATACTGGATGTCACAATGGTACCGTCCTGGCTGGACGTCTTAGTCTAGACGGAAACTAGTCGGGCATTCCCGAAATACACACGTGAGTACAGTACTGGGCAGGAAATAACGCACATCGACTTTCGGCTTATTTCGGCTTTGTAGAGCATTGTCCCTTTCGCACACTACATGTGTTACGTTTTGTCAGTCGTTCGACAAATGCGGTGGATTACAGTCATGTGCAGTTCAGAATATAACTAGAGAGTTGTTAATACCCCCCAAATTTAAATGATATAGAATTGTACTATGGCATCTTAAGAAAAAGAGGGACGTCTTTACATGGTCAGTTTTGCGAAATTGTCTACAAAGTGTATAAATATTTTATAACAAAGGCCGCCAAATTTAAAAATCATGAAGATAAAGACGTATGTAACAATTTTAAGAAAGTACAAGAGCGAGTTGCAAATACAAGTGGAATTTCAAGAAGAACTTTGAATAATATATTAAAGGAAGTTAGTACTGAAACAGATTCTACTGCAATTAAATTCAGCAAAAAATAATAAAAAAGGAAGTTCGTTTAGATATGAACGATTTTGATTATGATGTTGTGCGAAGACTGGTGTATGATTTTCACTTACGATTTCATGAACCGGCTGCGGTAAAATCATTAACAGCTAAACTGTAATTATAATGGATCTATAAAGACATTGAAAAAAAATACTTCATGAGATGGGGTTTCGGTTTACTAAAATAGAAGGTAATAGAAAAGTTCTAATGGAAAAGAACTATGTAAGTCTCAAACGATAGCATAGCTTGATAAAATACGCGAATTTTGCAAAGCAGGAAAAAATATAATTTATATGGATGAGTCTTACTTACATACATCACACACTAAAAGAAAATCTTGGAGTGGTTAAACAGGAATTGATCAACTGGTTAAACAGGCATGAAATTAAAGTTGAACCAAAATTGACAAAACATCAGATTTACGGTATTATATGTCAGCATATTAAAAGGTATACGGAGTTTTCCGTGGACAAAATACTTGCTGAACATGGGCACACTGTATTGCGATTGCCACCGTATCATCCGGATTTTAATCCAATTGAAAATATATGGTCTCAACTGGAAGGTTTCAACAAAGTCTAGATAATTACACTGATAGACTGGTAATAAATACGGCTGATAGAGACAATGATATTGACTTCATTGAGAGCACTGATAGCAAATCGCAGTGAATTGAGGATTTGTAATGGTTTTGTCAGAATGTATCACTTTTCAAAATAAATAAGTACGTAAACATTCATGTTTTTTTTTTTTAATAATTCAAGATAATCCAAGGACAACAATTATAGAAAAAATATGTTTTATAAAAAAGAAATATAAAAAGAATATTTAAAATAAGCAACTAACAATATTTTTTTTAACAGCTCTTAATATATACTGGACTGTTAGTATACCGTCCGTAAAGGATAATGGATTCTAGAGGTCGATGTACATTATTTCTTGCCCAGTACAGTAAAACCGTATATTGAAATAAATATGAATGTACTAACATTTGTATGTATCTATAATGGAACGTTAGGAATAGCATATTTGCATCAATAAAAAAAAAGGTGAAGTCTTTTAAATAGGTTTTTTTATTGAAGGACAAATCGCTGCCTAAAGTGGTTTACTCTCATTAAAGTGTCGCTTTAATTATAAGATTGTTAGTAATGATAAAGTAACGAGGTTCAGATACACTGAAACCGTTTTCGACCAAGAGGAAGCTAGCTTCTAGCACAATGGGGTACACCAAATGACACCTCCACATCCTATATCTTACATTAATGTTACCTTCTCATGTAAATGTTTAAAGAAAGAAAAGATACAATAGTACAGTCTCATTACAGTACAGTACATTATTGAAAAATAGTGTTATAGAAATAAAAAAGAGATTTCTATAATTCAATAGGAAATTGTTAATTTTGACCTCTTAGTAGCCACTCGTTTTTGTTAATAACGCTCAAACAATAAAATAAATGTTTTAAAGAAACTGACAGTAGTCTCGTCGATATTAAATTCTACACGCTCAATACTCTACTGGTTGACATATTTGTATTGTTTCTCGGTGAAATCGGTGTATTGTCAGTAAGTTATTTAGTTAGACGGAAAGAAAATGTATAAAGCGGATGGTAACTTATAGTTTGATAGTTCTGCAAACAAAAACAGTAATAATAGGTAGATTATATGTAGCATAATATTTATTTTTAATAATTTATTAACTATACAAGGTGCAAGGTATTTATAAGAACTAATACAGAGTCTAAACATAGTTCAGATATACACTTTAGAATTTATTTTATTTTTTAGGAAAAATAAACAGTCACACAGAAGAATACAATAAAACATTAAATTAAAGAAATACCTTTGTGAGGCAAACAGCATTTTCCACGTAATATTTTAAAAAATTTTTGCAAGTATCATGCCTTGTTCGTACCCAGACGAATTGAAAAGAATTCAAACAAACCTACTAACTAACTTAAAAAAATCTAAACGTTTAAATGATTTAATCTTGTGTCACAAGCTTTTTAAATGTTCCCGAAGATATTTTAAACATGTCTATGTCGTGAAAATACAGGTTATAGTTACGTAGAGGCGCTGACCAGCACTACGAGAAGTCGTAACAGCAAATGTAGTTTGCGCTCGTGTCTCTTGTCGTGCTGATGTTCTAGGTACTTTGTAGCATAATTTATTTCAAATACCAATACAGTCGTATACATTGCTACATAAATCAAAAAGAAACACTGTCTCCAATAAAGTTCGTCTAATTTTAAGGCTAAGGCAATTATACCTTTTATATAACATATCAGAAGTTGTAAATCGGAAACAATGGTAATGCATGGCTCTTAAATATTTACTTCGAACTTTCTCAATGTGTTCTACATATATTTGTTATAGAAGAGATTCCACACCGGTACTGCATATTCCAACTGTGATCTATTAAACATTTATATATATGTAAATAAGTAGAAGGGCGCGCAAATTCTGTAGCTGTTCTCATTACAAAACCATACATCCGATAGACGTTGTTTACGATGTTATCAATATGTTGATCAAAATGGAGTTTATCATCCAGAAGAACACCCAGATCACGAACTAGTGGTAGTTTGGTCAGATTCGTATCATTCAATGAATATGAATGTTTTATAACTTTTTTATTTTTTGTAACGCTAACATAACAACATTTACATATACTAAGCAGCAGTTTGTTAGATTGGCAGTAATCACTAAAGCGATTAAAATCTGCTTGAAGCAACATACAATCAAGCACACTCTTTATTGGTCTAAAAATTTTGAGGTAATTTAGAATTATATAAACATGTATTAATGTAATTTATAAATAAAATGAACAAAAGAGGACCCAAGATTGCAACCTGGGGCACACCAGAGGAGCAGATACTTAAGGTAAAGAGAAAGAAGAATAGATAGAAGAAGTATAGATTTCACATACAAGTTCTCTTATATTTGAAACCGCTCATCTTATTAATATTGTGCTGGAAGTTACTGAAAAATACCGTAAAAACTAGGCAAGTCAAATCTTGAGCTTCATTTTATGATAAGTTATCGGCTTCATATAAACGATTCAACTTTTCAAATTTAAGAACGATTTTTAAATAGCCAACATTGTTGTAGCAAAGATGAAAAAAAAGAAATTGTGTTTAAAATTAATTTTAGAATGTATTTGTTCTTAGAAATAAACAGGATTATCTACAGAAGTCGGCACCTAATTAGATCAATTCTTTTGTTTGCGAAGGCGACAAACATATCAATAATATCTTTTGTCAAGTTAATATTATCTGTATAAATGGTATTGCAGAACTGGATACACGTGAAAGAATATGAAAGGATCACACAAGCCTCGGTGGCGCAGTAGGCAGCGCGTAAGTCTCATAATCTTAAGGTCGTGAGTTCGATCCTCACCCGGGGCAATATTTTAGTCCCTGTAGTTTATCTTCACACAATTTTTTAAGACCGCATTGTTTCGCATCTATATTACAAACTGATATTTATTAAAACCACCTTTTTTTTATTAGATTTTTTTTCTACAGACATCTTCCATAACTATGACAGCCTGTTATTTTATGCAAAGCAATAACACTTAATAATAATTGATATAATTGGTTGGGGGTGGTGACCACGACTGTTAAACCGGAGGTTGTGGGTGTGATTCCCACACGCGACAACTATTTGTGAATCACACAAATCTTTGTATGGAGTCTGGGTGTTCCTTGTGGACAAAATAAGACAAATCTTTGTTGATGCAATGTTTGCATAGTACAAAAAACCGCGACAAAGGAATTACTCTCAATGCGGGAGAAAAAAATATTCAATGTACATAATACATCTTTCGTAATTGTCACTTGACGTTAATCAACTATTTGATACAACCTGCTCTCAATTATATATTTTACTTACAGCAAACATAATGAAGTTCAAGTCAAATAAGATTATCGTTTGTACAGGCTGTTACAGAAAGGTATGTTCAATTATTAGATATGTTTATCAAGAATAGTATATATAGTTAAAATAATGTTTTTTGAAAACATATATGTTATTGTTATTTTATTACCTCACCTGTCAATAAAACATTTTGTTTTTTTATTTGTGATGCCCTGTACAAAATTCTGCCAAATCATAATAGTTTTGTATTGTTTAACATCCGTATGTCATGCGTCCAGAATAATATCTGCACAAACTCGAACCTTACTTTAATAATTCTTTTAAAGGAAATTTATCCTTCTGCTTTCGTACTAAAATGGAATCTCGCTTGCTTAGCTGCTGCAGATTCAACTTAGTGTAAGAGACGTGTCACACTGTGGAGAAGTTTTAACAAAGTTCCCAGTTTCATAGCGGATAATAGAAGGGTGCTTGACTGTACTCTGAACATTATGATAGTTTATTGTTTAGGGGTTTCAATGCTTTAGTTTGCGGCAGCAAATCCTGTACTTTAATTTAACATTTTCTGTTTAAAAGCTTCTGTTAGGAATCAATACAGAAACGAGACAACTACGAGACATACATACATTACCACATTTTTGTACCAATTCAGCTTACTGAAATTTTACATAATTTTACACTCCTAATATATTAGAAAAAGTCCTTTCCTTTTTCCTTAACTATCTAAGAAATGAAATAGCATCCCCATTAACTGCGAATATATTGTGACGCAGACACATTTTAACACACAGAAACCCACATTTTTCTATCATTTAAGAACACTTACGTAATAGGGTGGTAGCCTATTGCTGACAAACGGGCACTTTGTAAATTAAATTAAAGGCAAAATATCAGTATATTAGAATATAAAGGAAGCATAAAAGGCAAGTGAATGGAAATGGCTGTTGCTGGGAAGTTTGGCCTTTTAGGTAGGAGTGCGCTCTTTTCTTGAAGGATTGAAGCTCGTATCGGTCCGCATTGCAAAATGCTTCTCAGGGGATGAACTTTCAAGAGGCGGTTCGCTTGGACATCAGAAGAGCCTCACTGGTGGTCAGGCGCACCGAGGCGCTGCATGATCGAGCACTTGCAGCAGCTTGCTCCAAAGCTGGTCGGCACTGCGTTCGCTCTTGGGCGACTTTTACCCAACCTCGTTAGACCCAGCGTTGCTACAAGACGGCTGTATACGGGGGTTGTTCAGAAAATGGCACTGCATGGCGCGCCGGTGTGGACGGAGGCACTGACCGTCCAGAATATGGCACGCCTTTGGCGCCCACAGAGGGTTATGGTAGTTAGAGCCATACGTGGTTACCGCACCGTGTCCAAGAAAGCGGCGTGCACTCCACGTGCTGGACTTTGTTTCTTTCTTACTCTCAACCAAACTTAACGTTATCAACAAGGGCTCAGAACCCACTTTTGTTACATCAAGAGCCCAAACTATAATTGATCTAACTCTAGCTACTGAGCACGCGTCATCATACATCTCGGACTGGCATGTCTCAGATGAGTCATCGTGCTCGGACGATCGCTGGATCAAATTCCACCTTAAGATAACACTCACACCACCTAAACCCCGACGAAATCCGCGCAAAATGGATCTCCTGCAGTATAAGCGGTTGACAGCAGAGTTGCTGTCAAACGCAGGTACGCCAAATGCTCATGAGACCACGGTGGAGATTCACAACCATGTAAAAAACCTCACTAACTCATTAATTACCTGCTTTGAACAGACATGCCCACTATCATCACCCAGGACCACACCAGGGGGTGAGCACCAACGGTGGACACCAGAACTGCAGAGATTGCGGCACAAGGTAAGAAAGTTGTTCAATAGAGCGAAAAACTCAAGACTAGACCAGCACTGGGATGCTTACAGGCAGGCCCGGAACAATTACAAGAAACGGATCAGAATCAGGAGAACTGATTGCTGGCGAAGCTTCTGCACTAACATAGACACCAACAACCATGCTAACAGAGTTAAAAATATCCTGTACTCTGAGCGGAAGCATGACCTTGGCTTCCTAAAAAAACCCGATGAATGATGAAACAGATTCGGAGACTTCGGAACTGTTAATGACAACTCACTTCCCGGGGTGTCGCATACTAAATGATAATGACACTTGGGAGGAAGGTGAGATATATCTACCAGACGATGCGGATTGGACCACCGCTCACAGAATCGTGAACCACGATAAACTAAAGTGGGCTATCAACAGTTTCCCGCCATTAAAAACTGCAGGACTGGATGGTATTTTCCCAGGTCTGCTAAAATGGTGTGACGATGCACTGATGGATCATCTACAGTCCATCTACAGAAGCTGCGTGGCACACCGTTACGTACCTACGAATTGGAGAGAAGTAGTGTTCCTTCGCAAACCCGGCAAAGGAGACTATACACAACCCAAATCATTCAGACCTATCAGCCTCACATCCTTCATGCTTAAGGTTCTAGAGAGGCTAATAGACAGAGAAATCAGGAGCACGGCGCTATACAAGCACCCCCTGAACCCACACCAACACGCCTACTCTATGGGTAAATCAACAGAATCCGCTCTGCATCGTGTAGTCTCATACATACAGGGCAACCTCAAATACAAAAAATCAACTCTAGGGACCTTCATCGACATCGAAGGTGCCTTCGATAAAACAAACTTCAACAGCATAAGTCAGGCTCTGTCTAGACACGGAGTTGACTCCACTATTACGGGGTGGATCGACAGCATGCTTAGAGGCAGAGCTATACAATTCACTGTTAATAACACAACAAGAGGAATAGTGGCAAGAGGGTGCCCACAGGGCGGAGTTCTCTCACCTCTCCTCTGGAACATCGTGGTGGATGAGCTGATAACTCAACTCAACGACCGCAAGTTCTTCACAGTGGGCTATGCAGACGACCTGACCATTCTTATTAGTGGCCCATTTGAAAGCACAATTTGTGACCAAATGAGGTCTGCTTTAAAGGTCGTCGAACAGTGGTGCGTAGAACACAATCTATCAGTGAACCCAACAAAAACGGAGTTGATAATGTTCACAAACAAACGTAGTTTAGGTGACCTAAGGCTGCCTAAACTATTTGGTACCAGTCTGGTTCTTACCACAGAGGTCAAGTATCTAGGAGTCATACTTGACAGCAAACTCCTGTGGAATAGACACCTAGATGCAAAACTTAATAAAGCCTGCATTATCTTCTACCAATGCAAGCGGCTCCTCGGCAAAGCCTGGGGTCTCTCACCGAAAATCACTTTATGGCTCTATAAAGCGGTAATAAGGCCAATAATCACGTACGGTGCTATTGCTTGGTGGCAGAGAACTGAGCGTAGCACGGTTAGAAACAGGTTGCAGCAATTCCAGAGACTCGTTTGTACGGCCGTCACTGGATGCATGCGAACAACCCCTACTGCCGCCCTTGAGGTGGCTCTCGATCTAGCACCACTAGACCTGTACATACAACAGGAGGCAGCTATGGCAACGATTAGACTTAAACATCTGAGTCTGTGGAATAACCAAGAGGGTCCACATTCCTATATCTGGAATCAACTAGTTGACTACCAACCTCTGATAGCTGCCCCATGTGACAGGATTCCTAAACAACACATCTTCGAAAGAAGGTACTGTATAGAACTACAGGAAAACGATAGTGACCATTCTGGCATAAATGAAGTCCGGATATACACGGACGGCTCCAAGATGGGGTCAGCTACTGGAGCCGGGGTGTACTCACTAGACCTAAACATAAAAATATCGCTGGCACTGGGCGAACACAGTTCGATTTTTCAATGCGAATGTGTGGCGCTAATTCACGCAGCCCACGCAGCTATGACAAGAGGCATCAAGAAATACAACATCCGCATACTGTCAGATAGTATGGCGGTACTAAGGGCCCTAATGGGCAACACCATGAACTCCGGTCTCATCTATGAATGCCACCAATCACTAGAACGCTTAGCCTCGGCGAACGGGGTAATTCTACAATGGATCAAGGGGCAAAGCAACTCACTAGGTAACGATGCCGCCGACGAGCTAGCAAGGAAGGGATCCAAAACACCAGTGGCAGGCCCTACCACACTCCTGCCACTACCCTTCAACCTTTATCGCTCCTGGGTAAGGCAAAGGACTCGAGAAGCACACAATAGCAGATGGATTAACACACCTGGCTGCAGGCAATCCAAACTGGTATTAACAGAATTATCACCACGTTTATCGCGTAGACTCATCAGTCTTCACAGAACGGACATCCAAATAGTGGTCGGTAGCATTACAGGTCATTTGGATCTGAACCGACACCTATTCGTCATTAACGCGACCGATAGCCCCCAATGCAGGGGTTGTCTAAGCGCGGAGGAAACGGCCGCCCACGTCATCCTGGAATGCGAGGGCGTGGCTGCACAACGGGCAGAAATCCTCGCAGGCGCGAGGACGCTCCTAGAAGCCCGTGAACGCCCCAGGAGGCTTCTGCGCTTCTGGAAGGAGCTAGGCTGGCTCAACTAGTCAGCCTCCTGAACGCATAATGGACCGATCATGAGTCTAAATGCGGAAACTGAGCCCTTGACCATTACCATTACCATTACTCTACGTGCTGGCTTTGTAACCGTGGAGGCTCTCTAGCCAGTCATCGTCGAGTGGGCAGAGTGGCAGCACGGGCAGCATCGGGTCCTCACGGCAGTCATCGGAGAGGATCTCTCGCTACCTGCCGTCATATGCTCCATGGCCGGTAGCGACAGGTATTTCATCGATGTCGCAAGCCTCTGTTAGGAGGTCATCGCGCTTGCCTGAACGTTGCCTAATTTTAGGCAATTTTAAAATTGAGAATTTCCCGAAGGTGGTGCCCGTGCTGTTGCGACGACTAAGACGCTAGGACGGGTCCGGATGGCTTACCAAAGCTGTATGGCACACCGTGTGGTTTTAGTCGGTTCGATTGCGATACACCGTTCCACCGAAAACCCCGGTGGGATGACGGCCCGAGGGGGTTTCCATACGTAAAAAAAGGCAAAAGCACACAGAAATGGAGTGCCTATAATCCAGGTGATGGGGAATTTTTATACGTAAAACGATGTCGAAAATCTGTGGCCGGTATAAGTCCAAACAATTCCTCTGAACACTCCCATGATATATGTTATATATGTATATTTCAATATTTAAATCATAGCGTAAAAGTGTACGTATTTAGCATATATGTAAGTATTCATAAAAGCATAAAGTAGACGCGAAATACTAGAGTATTAGCATTTGCTTTGTTTTGAGAACAATAAACAGACAGTCCCTTATGCCTCGTAGGTCTTAACCTTACATATTGTGTGTATTTTAACAAGGTTTTTTTTTTGTATGCTTGCTAGTTATTCAATTGAGAATAGAAAATCAAAAAAAAAAAAAAACTCAAGTTGAATGAAAATAAAAACATCAAGATTGCAGAATTTTATTTCTTTCATACCGTATTCATTAACATAATTTACACATTTTATTGTTATATTCTTTATTTTTACACTGTTATTACATACAGCGATTTAAATTATTGTAAATATATAATTACACATAGTCATTAAAAACATCAAGGTTGCATAAAAAATATAATATAATAATATCATGTATTTATAATGAGTTTTCAAACAAAATTAAACATTGTCGCGGCATAACTCATACACAGTTTAGCCCCAATACGCAGACAAGGCAGGCAGCATCATGAGGAGTCTTCTTGTAAAATTCCATGAATATGAGAAGTTGTTGGGGTTCAAAAATAAAATTAAATGGGGGTCGGCATTAAAAGTAATTTCATATCATATCTTTGGAGTTTGGTGGGTTTGGCATTATGCGTTTCCCGTCAAACCATTGACGTTTATGTTCGGTAAGGATATTTTATATATATTTTACAAAAGCTTCTTCTTGAACAACTTGTGGTGTAATGGTATAATTTCCTTACTAACATTTTATAGATTATAACTTTTTTAAGAAAAACTGTACTTTCATAAATATTTAGTTTTTGATTCAAAGTGCCCGGTTGTCGGTAACACCTCATACTACCTCAGTTGAAATCAAATATAGTCAACAAAATGATTACACATTACATTACATTACGCCTCTGCTTACTCCTTCAGGTTGTTGGCTTGAGTTTGTTTGTTTTTAATAAAGTATAAAAACATATCTGTTTTTTGGGTCACATGAATCAAAGTGACACATATTCTATTGCCAGAATGCGGCAATATACTCTAATTTGTGTAGTTGCATAGTTTATTTTACTAATTTGTCATTATACTTTCCTCACAAAAGTTTTTTTTTTGGAAATATTTAAATTTTCTGAGAAACTGGTAATTTAAGCGCTTATTAATACAGATAAAACAACGAATAATAACGTTTTCTGGTAGTCTTTAGTACTTTCTCATATAGTTATTCGTTCATAACATACTATAGGGCCTCAGTTCTATTCTAATATTAACACCTTTATGGCAATGTAAAATTCTCTTGCCAACACAGAAAACATACTTTGCATGGACTTAAATGGGTAGTTTGTTGCAAAATCTGAGATAGGTTAATTAAGTCGCAACGTCAAGGTATAAAACTAAATACATCTCACCTACTTAACTACGTTATTAATATTTCATTTATTTCTATTCCAGGAGCTTTAATGTCTGTTTTAAATGGAATAGGCATTGGGTGCGGAGTACATCGCCTATTTACACATAAATCCTATAAAGTGAAGACGCCCCTTAAAATATTGCTTCTCGTATTATTTACTTCAGCTGGTCAGGTGAGTATTAATTACTAGTTAGTATTATATAAGATTTCTTTCTTAAAAATTACTTACTTTGTTACATAATAAATGTTATCATCCTAGATTATAAATTCATTATATTGAAAGATTTTTAAATATCCAATTTGAGTATATGTTAATTTATATATTTGTGATTACAAGTACTTAAAAATAATAACAAATGAACTCTTGCTGCTTTTATACGACATGGACAAGGCTGAATATATTTTCTAAAATGATAGTGTTTTGTATCTTGGAACACGTTTGATTAGGTTAAATAAATTTCAAACAATGAATACTAAGTCAAAATGGATTCACCCAGTGGGAAGATATGATGCCAAAAACAACTCATATAACTTTTATAGGAATCATTCACTATCAAGAGTAAAGTATGATTTTAAAATATACTTACATCGGTAGCACATTCTCAATTATATTTAAAAATAAAGGGATACAATCTCAATTCAATTTACTATTCGATGACGAACCATTTTCCTTAGAAATGAAAAATAATCAGCGTGTAATCAATATCGGTATTTCATGATGTTCATTAATTTCTTCATTGTATCTGGTAATTATAAGGGTAATGCTGTTTTCAGAATTCTGTTTATCAGTGGATTCGTGATCACCGCCTGCATCACAAATTCAGCGACACAAGTGCGGATCCACATGACGCAAGTCGTGGACTATTTTTCTCCCACATTGGCTGGCTTATAACGTTTAAAAACGACGAAGTAATAAAAAATGGGAAAAAGATCGATATGAGTGACGTTGAGAGTGATAAAATAATGATGTTTTTTCATAGGTAAGTAATATGGTATTTCTAATCATGTCGCCTACAATGGTCATCATTTGTAGAACATTCAAATACAGATTAAAATACAGAGTAGTGTATCCTCTAAGCTACATAACTATATAAATTTCCGCTGGATGACAACAAGACCCGTCTTCTCGTTTTCCCCCTATCGCATATAAAAAAAAGTACTAAAATAATTATAATCGAGTCGTAAATCCTGTCCCGCAGAAATATAGACATAATCGTTTATTTTTTAACATACATAAACACTTACACTCATGCCTGTATCCCCTAAGGGCAGGCAGAGGTGTGTTAAATACCTACATTTTGATGATTAGTATTTGGTACGTAAAAGGGGGCAGGTCTGTTGCCATCAACGGGCACTGTGTGACTATATACATATTTTATAAAACCCTTCATATTTTTATAGAGAAAATATATCAAATATGCATTCATTGTTGCTGACCTTATCTCGAAATATTTTATTCCATGTCATTCTCAGTATTAAGAAAAATCAAATGACACCTAATATGTCATAATTGATCAATCCGTCTAAGCTGTAGGGTAAGGCCCGATACAGTGGCACGACTTGTTCCGCGCGCGTCTATCTAAATCAGAGATTGGCTCACATTAGCAGGGTCTTCTCCAACAGGCGGTCAAGTGTGTCGGGGTTCACAGGGATTTCCTTTCTAGGGTGCCCCGGCCAGAAGACTCTTTGCCGCAACACTGTGTAATTTTAGTCGGTTCGAGTCCGACATACCATACATACATTATTTTAGCCAACAAACCTAACCATTCTTCTAGCAGTCGAGTACAAAAGGCCTGCTCGGTTTGTACTTACAAGGGACTTAAATGATTTTTTTAATTTTTATAAAAAAACCTTTTAGCACACGCACATTTTTATGTTACAGGTACTCACTGGTACTCAATACTTTCTTCTGTTTCTTGCTACCAACTTTGACCAGCATACTGTTATGGGAAGAAAACTGGAAATGTGCAGTTGCTTGGCAGTGTTTTATTCGTTTTCTCTTTGCGTTTCACTGTGAACTGTCAGTAAACAGTTTTGCACACATTTATGGATATACTCCTTACAACAGGTAACATTTGAACTCCAGTACAATATATCTTTTATATAAAAATCATCGTTTTCAGCGTATTGCTTCTATCCTTATATCGAGCTATAGCTCCTGTGATTAAACCTATAAAAACCAAGACCGCAAGTGGCGGTAACTCTCACATTCCCTATCTACAAAACATTAACAATTTTGTCAGGATGTTATCCTGTTCTCTCTCTGTTCTCCGATAGCGATGACATGTAGATATATAGAAATATCCCTTTTTATTGCAGGGGGGAAGTGTACAATAACCTTTAGGCAAATAATAGGGGTAAGGACTCATTTTGAAAAATTCGTTTTCTTTGATCGTATGCCCCCCGCATAGAAAATTGTTTTCTATCCTATTTGCCGCTTGCTATAGAAACGGACTATAGATATTTTTTTTAATTTAAAATAGGACACAATTCATCTTCCTAGAGCTTTTGACTCAGAACCACCCACGTACTCGTATGCTATATATTTATTTATTTATTAATTTAATAAAAGACAACTCCCGCACTATTATATAACTCTTATGTCTGTCTAAAGGTATCTTAAAAAAACTTTCGTTTTAGAAGCATTTCATCTATTTCTGTACTAATTATAATTAAAAATTGCAATGATTCAATAGTAGAAACATGTATGTATGTACGTGTGTGTAAGAAATAAAAACAGGCCAAGTCCGAGTCGGAATCGCGCATGAAAAGTTCCGTACCATTATCTATAAAAATTACAAAAAAAAAAACATGTTTGTTGTGTGGGAAAATCCCTGAAATATTTATTTTATTTTATTTTAATTTAATTATTTATTTTTTAAGTGAATATATAACTAAATATTCTGTGAATATTTCAAGCATCTAACGGTTGCCGTTATCAATATCGAGCAAAAACCAACAAAAAAATCACGTTTGTTGTATAGGAGCCCCCTTAAATTTATTTTATTCCATCATACATCATACATCATCTGTGATGAAATTTCAACTGTCTAACTATCACGGTTCACGAGATACAGTCTGGTGACAGACGGACAGACAGACAGACAGATAGACGGCAGAGTAGGGTAGGGTAGGGTAGTACAAAGGGTACCGTCACACTAATAGGGTCCCCCTATTACTATGACCCTACCTTTTGGTTTTACCCTTTGGATACGAAACCCTCAAATCAATTATAGTATTCAATGTCATATAACTTAATCTTGAGTGTTTGTTAACCCCTTCGAAACACAGAAATTATTCCTAATGCGGGATTAAAATGAGTTTTTTGTTTTTCAGGAACATTTTGCCGAAGCAAAACCTGTATGTAGCCGCCACTACCTTAGGAGAGGGCTGGCATAACTATCACCATCATTTTCCTTACGACTATAAGGCAGCCGAGTTCTTTGACAGTTTTAACTTTTCAGCTTGTTTAATCAAGTGGTGGGAGAAAAAAGGATGGGCTTACGATCTCAAAGAGGCCACTCCTGAGATGATAGATTCGGTTATAACGCGATATGGTGACGGTATGAAAAGAACGAAAAACTGACTTGTAAAAGTTATATTTCAATACTGTTTTATGCTGTATTTTTTATTAATAAAGTATACTAGAATAACATGTGATTTGGATTCTGTATATTTTTTTTTTGTTATTTTTTCTCCTGTTTAGTAATAGTAAATCATGACGAAACGGAACAGGAGGTAACGACGTGTCAGTCAGTATAATCTGTGTTGTCATCAGCCTAGTACTGATTAAACTGGAAGTGGGTTAATGTACTACCGTATTTCCAATTTGATTTGTCTTTCTGTTATCTGCGTCTTTTGTGTTACTGGAACAATTGGAACATGGAAATTTTAAATAGTATTTTTTCTGGAATAAAACTATCCTATGTAAGATCGTCCGTATAATCCGTAGAGTCATCCTGCCGTGATTGAGTAATAAATAAGTATCCTACCAAATCTTCCGTTATTTAATATTAGTACGATTCTTAGACATATTACCCTGATAATATTTCCCAGAATCGTACACATATACTACAAGGCATGCTATTAGGGTTCCAAAAAAATATTTACAGATAATTGAAAAAAAAAAAAACAATATAATCCTGAATCCATATGTTTGTTATAAGTGGAAATCGTTCTCGATCGAGTTTTACAAGTTTTCAAGACAATATCCCCTGTATACGAAGACTAGCGAAAATCGATTAATTTGATCAGTAAAACTTGGTGATAAGTAAGCATAAGAATTAAACAATAGTACAACTTGCCAAGCATTATTACCCTTCCTCTTATTTCCTTGTTGTCATTATCTCGTAATCTTATGCCCTATGTTACTCACAATATTAAGATCATGTAGAAGACATCTCACATTTCGAGATCCATGAATGATATGTGATAATGAAACAGACAGATATACATATCTGCAAAATATATATTTTAACGTGGGAGAGCCATGTTTCAGAAAGCATGAGCCGGCTCGACCAGAGTATTACCATGGCCTCACCGAAAACCGGCTGTTAAACTATGCTTGCATAGTGTGACCGAGTGAGTGAGGTTACCGCTAGCCCAACGCTCTTTGCCTTCCCCTCCTCCCTTTCCCTTCACTTTTTTCCCAGCCTACCATTCACCCACCCTAAAAGGCGTACAGCGCTCCTGTGACTCTTGAGTTGCAGGTGATCATGGGTGGCGGAAAACACTTACCATCAGGTGACTCATTTGCGTTTATCCTCCTATGCAATAAAATAAATAAGAAAAGTCCTTAAAAAATCATAAGTCACAAAAGCTTGTTACAATTTTCAAATCATTAACCTCAAGAAACATTGAATATTTTTTTAATTCATAAATTAAACAGTAGAAGATTAAATATATTGTATGTGTGTGTGTAGAATAAATAATATGTTAATTTTTAAATAACTTTAGGTGTACACTTTGGAACCACCGTGACTTTGAGTTTTTTGTTAACTCCTCAACGACACAAGCTGCGTAACCTTAACATTTTTATAGATCTACATCCATATTGTATATGTATATGTGAACATAATTGTTTGTGCGCAGTTGAAAAGAAAATGTAACTCATAATCGATATACATATATTAGCAAGCATTATCAGCATAACCAGATTGTATTTAGAAGTGAAATTTATTTTTAATAATTTGTATTATTTGTGACTTTTAAGCTTCATGCTTCAGTTAATTAAAACAAAATATTAAAACATTCGAAATTTAGCCGCTGGATCCTTATCAGGTATACTCGGAATTAAGTATGTTTCATACGTCTTATTATTGAAACCACAACAGACTGACTGATGTATCAACACAGAACGGCTGAACGGTTTCGTTTTAAATTTGGTACCATATCGTACCGTACCGTATCTGATGAGAATAGATTTTAGAATATTCTACACCTAAAGTGTAAAACAAGTGACATATGTATTGAGGGGTCATATAATTAAGATGTTGTGAGAGATTATCATTAAACTTTGCATACATTTGGCCCAGAAGAAATAACTGTAGCTTATACAGATTTATTATTTTATTTCATTCTTATATTTTATTGCCCTTTCGTCTTAAGTCACCAGTGCGTGCATTATATTAAATATATAATTAATAGAAGTTGAATTAATTAATGCGTACAATATCATAAACCTGTGTCTTCGTGGGGTTAAAGTTATATAGATGTTTCGATTTCACTCAAAAATTTCGATCGATGATGTTTTCCTGAGAAACGTTAGCTCAGCCAGTGTAATGGGCATCACTTGTGCTATCGTCCGCATAGAAATGGATGCTGCTAATCTGCAGAAGAAACAGCGTGGCTGATATCACACAGCCTTGATTCTTAATTACATTTTATAATGCATGTTTCTGTATAACATTGCTGTTCTTATCTGTATATATAATAAATCTGTAGACTCGAATTGTTCAAATCAAAACACACCGACCAACAAAACCGATTTTGATGATGATGATGATGATGATGAATAATAAGTTTATATCAGTGTAGTTTGTTTTCTATTAGAGTTTACACTGAGCAAAACCTAATAGTCATACAAAAAATGGACATCCCCTTTCCTACTTTCTTATAGCGTACATACTTATAATATTTTCTATGGATCATTTACATTTATTAAATTCATGGTCTCTTCTCTCCTCCTTTCCTCAATAATGAAAGCGCAATTGTGACTCTTGAGTTGCAGGTGTTCATCAGGTAACCAATCTGCTCGTTTGCTATCTGTACTATATAAAAAACACCACGGCTGCAATGTTCACGGACTATGTACTATCCTTGTTAAGTGACGTAACATGTATGTGAAATTGATAGGTTTTTTATTAATTGATGCTCTGAGAAAATTCCGACTTTTTACATAACAGTTCTATTACACAAAAAACTTGAGGGTTTTTCACCAACTCGACACAAGAGACTGGAGTCTCTAGGCGTGAAGAATACAGCTAATGATTATTTTGTATTTATTTAATATATATAATATTAGCTTATTGTAATTATTCTTATATACCTTTTAAATTGTGGAAACCCGCAGGATCATCGAACATACTGTAATGTTTATGTTTGGATGTTTTTGCTTTGGTTATGCTGGAATTCTAAGCCAATTTTATGTGTTCGTCTTGAGAGCGAATGCTTTCAGTCTGTACTGCAGTCAAACGTCAACTATATAGTCTAATTTAATTTTTCAATCGGCGGATGTCTGAGTTCCGGGCGGGTAGCAGCATACGGCCCCCGCCCGAAGAGGTACGCGAGTGGCGTGTGGCCGCTAGTCGAGCCACGATAGCTTGTTGGTCGTCCCGGCTGGGGGCTCCACGTGCTGGCTTTGCCGACGTGGAGGCGCTCCAGCCAGTCATCGTCGAATGGGCAGAGCGGCACCACGGGACTCTTTTTTTCCGACTGAAACAGGTCCTTTCCGGGCACGGCTGCTTCGGAAAGTACCTCCACTCGGTCGCTAGGAGGGAATTGAATCCCACCTGCCACCACTGCGGCTGCAGTGAGGACTCGTTCAACATACGCTCATGGATTGCCCCGCTTGGGCGGCGCAGCGTCCTGCAGTCTGCAGTCTGCAGTCATCGGAGAGGATCTCTCGCTACCGGCCGTCATACGCTCCATGGCCGGTAGCGACAGATGTTTTACCGTGGTCACAACCTTCTGTGAGGAGGTCATCTCGCAGAAGGAGGTGGCGAAGCGGGCCCGGGAGGACGATCTCCACTCGGAACCAATTCGTGAAGCGTACGCGCGCTTACCAGCGCCTCATGCCACCCTGAGTGTAGCCGCGGGTGGTTAGGACGGGTTTTCCCCTCCATCCGCCATATGCCCAGTCACGAGGGGGTGACGTCCGCGTGTGTCTGGACTCCGACCTATACATAGGTTACCCGCATATTGGTGGTGGTGGTGGTGCCCGCATAGTGCGGGCAGGCGCTAGGAGGGCTCCGGATGTCTTAACAGATCAGACAGATGTTTCCGGATTCCTCCTATTTTAAGGAGAATGTCACACCGTGTGGTTTTAGTCGGTTTGATTCCGACACACCGTTTCACTAATAACCCTGGTGGAATGACGGCCAGAGGGGGTTTCCACACTAAAAAAAAAAAAAAAGGAGACATTTTCTGATTAAAACAACCTAAACACAAGCTCAGGCCTTTATTCCAGGGTTAGGCAGAGGTGTATTAAACACCCACATTTTGGCAATAAGAATTTGGTCCCACTGACGTTTAACGTCTAACGTAAACGGGGCCTTTTAGGAAATAAAAATGGAAAATTGGAATTGTATTAAGGAAAAAAAAAATAAGAACAGAACATACAATACAAGAGAGATATGACTTATAAAGATGTATTGGGAAGTGGAAGCCGTCTAGGACGTCAGGGTCGCGTACTAAAGCTAGGAGGTCAGAGCCATTTGCCTATAACCTCTTTACAACAAATTCACAATTTACTTGCTATTACTGAAAGTTGTCACCGTAAAACAGCTGGTTATACTTAAAATCAGTTGGTTAAACAAATGCTTTTGTTGTCAAAATAAAAATTGTTGATACATTTTTAAATGATGTGTTTTAAATTTTGAGTACAACAATAAATTATATCCGATAGTTACGTTCACAGTTTAAGAATTGAATTTTTCAAGCGGTTACAGTAGCCTGGGTGATACTAATATGTTACCGATCCTGTCATTTAGGTTTTAATTTTTTTTTTTTTTTTAAAGACAACTCACGCACTAGGAATTATTCCTGTGTGGCCTGGCCTGTATTCCTGGTGTGTTTGTGCAGAGTTTGGTGCAAAATCAAAGTAAAGAGGAGGAGAACAGTCAATTTAGTTTGTAAACTAGGTACATATACATATACCCTTACTACGTTAGTAATATTCCTTATATGTATTTCTGTTTCAGGAGTTGTAATGCTTCTTTTAAATGCAATAGGCATTACCTGCGGAGTACATCGCCTATTTACACATAAAGCTTATAAAGTGAAGACACCCCTTAAAATATTTCTTCTCGTATTATTTACTTCAGCTGGTCAGGTGAATATAATTACCAGTTTGTCTATAAATTTCTTTCTTATTAATTATTTACTTTGTCAGATAATAAATGTTGTCATGCTGGATTATAGATTCATTAAACTAAAACATTTTTAAATTTCCAATTTGAGTATATGTTAATTTATATATTTGTGATTACAAGTACTTATAAATAATAACCAATGAACTCTTGCTGCTTCGTTAAATACTCTTCGGTACGAAATGGACAAGGCTGAACATATTTTCTAAAATGATAGTGTTTTGTATCTTGGGACACTTTGATTAGGTTAATTAAATTTCAAACAATGAATACTAAGTTAAAATCGATTCAGCCATTGAGAAGATATGATGCCATACCGATATCACATGAACATACCGATATCACATTTATATGAATCATTCACTATCAAGAGTAAAGTATGGTGGGTTAAAATATACTTACATCGGTAGCACATTCCTAATTACATTTAAAAATAAAGGGATATAATCTTAATTCAATTTACTATTCGTATGACAAATCATTTTCTTTAGAAATGAAAAGTAATCGGTGTTTAATCAATATCGGTATTTCATGATGTACATTAATTTCTTCATTATATCTGGTAACTATAAGGGTAATGCTGTTTTCAGAATTCCGTTTATCAGTGGATTCGTGATCACCGCCTTCACCACAAATTCAGCGACACAAATGCGGATCCACATGACGCAAGTCGTGGACTATTTTTCTCCCACATTGGCTGGCTTATGACGTGCAAAAACGACGAAGTAATAAAAAACGGGAAAAAGATCGATATGAGTGACGTTGAGAGTGATAGAATAATGATGTTTTTTCATAGGTAAGTAATATGGTCTTTCTAATCATGTCGCCTAGGATAGTCATCATTTGTAGAACATTCAAATACAGATTAAAATACAGAGTAGTGTATCCTCTAAGCTACATAACTATATCAATTTCTGCTGGATGACAACAAGACCCATCATCTCGTTTTCCAACTATTGCATTTAAAAAAAAAGTACATAAATTATAATCCAGTCGTAAATCCTGTAAAATATAGACATAATCGTTAATTTTATAACATACATAAATACATATACTCATGCCTGTATCCCCTAAGGGTTGGCAGAGGTGTGTTAAATACCCACAATCTGATGATTAGTATTTGGTCCCACTAACGTAACATGGGCAGGCCTGTTGCCATAAAAGACCAATGTATGACTATATGCATAATCTAATAGAGAACAGTCCGATCTAATGTTATAGCACCCTCCATTTTTGTCATAGAGAAAATATATCAAACATGCATTCTTTTTTGCTAACGTAATCTCGAAACGTTTTATTCTATGACGTTCTCACTATTAAGACAATTCAAATGATACCTAACGTGTCGTAATTAATCAAGCCGTCTAGGATAAGGCCCAATGCGGTGGTGCGACGTGTACCACGCGCGCCTCTCTAAATCAAAGCTTGGATCACACATTAGCGGGGTCGTCTCATACAGGCGGCTAAGTCTGTCGGGGTTAACAGGGATTGCCTTTCTAGGGTGGATCTGAGACCCTGGCCAGAAGACTCTATGACGCAACACTGTGTAGTTTTAGTCGGTTCGAGTCCGACATACCATCTCACCGTACGGCCCCGGTCAAGTTATGACCCGTGGGGGTTTTCACACAAAAAAGGTGTGACAAATAAAAATTGTACATACATATATTAATACAGTCGACAAACTTTACATTTCTTCTAGCAATCGGGCAAACAAACAAAAGGCCTGCTCGGCTTTTACTTACAAGGGCCTTCAAGAAAATGTCCTAGTCTTCATAAAATAATCTTTTACTACATGCACATTTTTATGTTAAAGGTATTCAATGCTACTCAATGGTATCTTCTGTTTCTTGCTACCAACTTTGACCAGCATACTGCTATGGGAAGAAAACTGGAAATGTGCAGTTGCTTGGCAGTGTTTTATTCGTTTTCTCTTTGCGTTTCACTGTGAACTGTCAGTAAACAGTTTTGCACACATTTATGGATATACGCCTTACAACAGGTAACATTTGAACTCCAGTACAATATATCTTTTATATAAAAATCTTTGCTCTGCATTCAGGCTAGACAAAATCCCGCATCTTATTTTCAAAACTTATATTAAGGTTCCGCTACTGTCATTAAACCTTTAAAAGCGAAGCCCGCCGTTCTGCAATTGCTATCATCATGTAGGTGGATGGACAGGTATATATACTCCGTTTCCACAGCAAGGGGAAAAGAGGACAATAACCTTTATGCGAATAAAAGGGGTAAGGAAACCTTTTGAAACTGTTCGTTTTCTTTGCATGGCCACATGCGGGGAGCACGCAGCAGCCCGACAGATACGGTTTTCTATCCTATATTCCACTTGCTATAGAAACGGATCATAGATGTTTTTTTTATACTTTAAAACAGGACACAAATCATCTTCTTTGAGCTTTTTACTCAGAACCACCCTCGTGTGCCCATCTAAAGGTAGCTTACAAAATATTCCATTTTACAAACATTTCATCCATTTCTTTACTAATTAAAATAAAAAATTACAACGATTCAATAGTGGAAATATGTATTTATTAGTAAGAAATAAAAATTAGTATGCATAATTTTACTGAAAAAGAAATAACATGCTTCTTAATTTTAATCGTTTGGTATCAATTCCATAGCGTGACGAAACAACACGGATGAAGTAGCATTATGAACTCAAAACCAACTATAAATATCAATTTTATATAATTAATTCTTGACTGTTTGTTGAGCCCTTCAAAACACAGAAATTATTCCAAATTTATAAAAAAAGAACAAAAATGAGATTATTTTATTTTGTTTCCAGGAACATTTTGCCTAAGCAAAACCTCTATGTAGCCACCATTACCTTAGGAGAGGGCTGGCATAATTATCACCATATGTTTCCTTACGACTATAAGGCAGCTGAGTTCTTCGACAGTTTCAACTTTTCAGCTTCTTTAATCAAGTGGTGGGAGAAAAAAGGATGGGCTTACGATCTGAAAGAGGCAACTCCTGAGACGATAGATTCAGTTATAACGCGATTGGGTGACGGTATAAAAAGAACGGAAAATTGACTTGTAAAAGTAATATTTAAAAACTGTTTTGTACTGTAATTTTTATTAATAAATGTGTTAGACTAACATTTTATTTGGAAGTTCTGTTTATTATTATTTTTAACCTTTTGTTCCGCTTAGTAATTTTATTAGTTAAGTATTAGGAAACGGAAGAAGAGGTAACTAGCTTGTTACGTTTTAAGATCTTTGGAAGGTCTTCGGTCGTGTCAGTCAATATAATCTATGTTGTCATCAGTCTAGTACTGATTAAGCTGGAAGTGAGTTAAAGCACTACCGTCTTTCATATTTTGTTTGTCTTTGTGTTATCCGCGTCTTTTGTGTTACTAATAACACAAAAGATGAGTCGATGATCGTCGTAATTATAACTTTTCTCTCATTTTTCTGTTGACTTGATAAAAAGAAACAAAAAGAAAATACTCCTTGCGCGCTTGAAAATCGTAAGTCACAAAAGATTATTTATTAAAACTTTAAATCTTTAATCTCAAAAAACTTTTGTCCATTTTTATATTCATAAATTAAACAGTAGAAGATTAAACATGAGTTAATGTTGTATGTGTGTGTATGTGGGATATTAATATGTTAATTTTAAAATAACTTTAGGTATACATCTGATTTTGAGTTCTTTGATCTGTGACTTTGAGTTCTTTGTTAACTCGATAACGTCACAAGCTGCGTAACCTTAATATTTTAATACTATATTGTATACTACATACATGTAATTGTTTGTGCTCAAATGAAAAGAAAATGTAGTAGCTCATAACCGATATATATTAGCAAGCAATGTCAGCATAATCATTAACTGCGTTGACTTTTTTGCTAGATTGTATATAGAACTACAATTTTTTTTTTGTTTGTGTTATTTTGCTACAAATTTAAGAGTTACGAGCTAACGGTTCTATAAAGTTACAACCGGCTAGTTTATATAAGTACAAACGTTTACTATATAATACGTTTATTATATAAAAAAAAAAAAACAAAAAAAAAATACATTTCTGCTATTTTCACAAAAATCCTACACTGACTTTTTAAGTTATATGCTTAAGTTAATAAAAATAAAACATTAAAACATTCGAAATTTGGCCGCTTGGTCCCTAGCAGGTATAATTATTTATGTAAGTATTATTGAATTTCGTCGTATTATTGGAACCGTAATAGACTGACTGATCTATCAATACATAGAACGGCTGAACAATATGGATTGAAATTTGGTGCATAAGCGCTGGTTGTATGTAGTAGCATTGTGACTTAGGTAAAGGTAAATTGGTAAAACAGGTGTATAATATTATACATAACAACATATGTATTGAGGGGTCATACGAGTATAAGTAAGATGTTGTGAGAGATTTTCATTAAATTTCGCATACATTTGATCCAGAAAAAAAAACTGTAGCTTAGTTAGACTTATTATTTTATTTTATTCTTTTAATATATTTTATTGCCCTTTTGTCTTAAGTATCCGATGCATTTCATATGTATATTATAATAAATATGTATATTAATAATTAATAGAAATTGAATACATACTAAATATGGCAATTAATTATTGAGTACAATAATTAAATTGTTGTTATTATAAACCGTCCCTTTTGAAATTTCGCTATTAAATATGTATGTATAATTAGCGGCAAAATGAAGACTATTTTTTTTAATTCAAGGTCGTTGCGGAGACTATTGCTACTTCCCAAAATAAACCATCATCCGATAGATGGCCTTAAAAAGCCTTATGTATGGCTAGGTCTTTTTTCACTGAAACGGCGAGCAGAACCGACAGACCTGACAAAAACAGTGTTTTAATTACATTTTATAATGCTTCTTTCTGTGTAACATTCCTGTTCTTATCTGTATTTATAATAAATGAGTAGACATTCAAACAACGGACACAAAGAACACGCAGACTCAGAACAATTATTTGAGGATTACACAAAGTGTTGTCCCGTGCGGGGATCGCACCCACAACACTCGGCGCAACAGTGTAGTGGCGAGGTGACCACTTAAACCGCTACGTCATCCGTGCAGTCGTTGAATCAGAATTGTTCATTATAAAACACCGACAGACAAAACCGATTTTGATGCAGTTTTTTTTATTTAAAAGGTAATTCAAGCGACAATACGAGTGTTAGGTGTATATGCTAATGTTTTGGAGCGGTCGTATTTGGTAAATAATAAGTTTTTATCAGTGTAGTTTGTTTCCTGTTGGATTTTACACTGCTAAAAAACCAAATAGCCATACAGAAAGTGGACATCCCCTTTCATACTTTCTGATAGCGTACATACTTATTTTCCATGGATCTCTGCCCCCTTTCCTCTACTCTGAATAATGAAAAGCGCAATTGCGACTCTTGAGTTGCAGGTGTTCATCAGGTAACCGTCTGCTCGTTTGCTATCTGTACTATATAAAAAACACCACCGTTACAATGTTCACGGACTATGTACTATCCATATTGAGTGACGTCATCGCACTAAATATTAAAAATGAGTAAAAAACGGAAGTAGATAGATTTATTTATTAATTGATGCTCTGAGAAAAATCCCACTTGCTATATAACAGTAAATAGTAAAATAGTAAAACAACACCAAATAACTTGAGGGTTTTTCATCAACTCGACACGAGATTGCCCCACGGTTTTATTTTAGTCTAGTCTATGCATATGTTTATAATTCCCACGACTGTATCTATATTATTATTTTTTGGTTTTTAGTACATTTATCTTAAACATTGCAATGTATGTTTAACATAAAACCGTTTAACTTAAAAAGTTTTTTTACCTATTTTTATTTTCTAGTTTTTAGTTTTTTTTTATATTTTTTTTTACCATTTTGTTCCCACGAGTAATGGACATTTAAACGGTCGACCCCCCCAGAGGTCCAATAAAGGGGCAAGGCTATGTACAACAAGATGCGCCTGAGCCTTGAGGGGAAAACGCTAACGACATATCATTTTTATCCACCCTAATGCCATACAGTTCTCGGCGCGTTTTAACCTTTCACCTTAACTTGGGTGGTGTACCGCTAACGACGTATCATTTTTAGCCACCCTAACGCCACACAGTCCTCAACACAATACAAAATCTTGACTTGGGTGGTGGATTCAGGCTGGATTAATCAGATACCTAAATTACAGATTCAATTTCTAAATTTAAATCTTATTATTATACGCCATTTGGTGGCTGCGCCCATCTTAAATATTGAGGTTGTATAGTGCACTGTATTCTTCTTGTCAAGCCCTTTTATTTGATACCCATATTGGTGGGATTGATAAAAAAATGTTATCAGCCATTTGGTAGCGGCGGCCATCTTAGATTTCAATTTTGCATAGTAAATTGTATTCTACTTGTTGAGACCTTTCATTTGATACCCATGTTGATGGGATTGATAAAACCTAAGTCATCCGCCATTTTGTAGAGGCCGCCATCTTGGATTTCAATTTTATATAGTACATTGTATTATACTGGTTGAGCACTTTCATTTGATACCCATATTGATGGGATCGATAAAACCTACGTTATCCGCCATTTTGTAGCGGCCGCCATCTTGGATTTCAATTTTTTATAGTATATTGTATTCTGCTTGTTGAGCCCTTTCATTTGATACCCATATTGATGGGATTAATAAAACATAAATTATCCGCCATTTTGTAGCGGCGGCCATCTTGAATTTATAATGATAATGAATAAACATAATTGTATTGTCACCAAAATCCAAAGTGTATACAAAATTTCAGATTAATCGGTTGACAGGAAGAGGGTGAAATTTGAATTACTAAATTTGACCCAAGAATAATAAATAAAACAAACGGGGTGAGCTAAATAAAACCGTTTAATAAAAATAGATAAAGAGACATGGACGACTTACTACAATAAAGAAAGATAATTTCGAAAACCTTCTAAGAACTCAGACTTGAATTCTTACAACATGAATAACACTAAATACACTGTTAAATTTGTTTTACGTAGTAAAGTCATGTTCTGAAACAACGCGGGCCAGAAGTGCCTGAAACCGGCGGACTTGTATGAAAGGTGTAATGAGAAGTGTACACAAGAAGAACGAGAAGTACATGGGCAAATGCGCTTGGTGTCGAGGTTTTTCACCAACTCGACACGAAGTGCATTTGCCTGTGAAGACTCAATTATTTTCTTCTCCATATATTCCCATATCATCAACATAAAAAACAATAAAGCAAATTAAATACCAGTTCCGTGCCGTTTAAATAATTTGTACAAAAATACTAGCGTATATTAAAGTGAAGGATCACAAGGCATTATAGTACAAATAAATAGCTAGTCCAGTAATATAACTCGCATGACATCACAAAAACAGACCGCAACCATCTGTAAATACGAAGTTACGAGTGTGTATGATTTATAACCGTATATTTTTTAGGAACAAAATATTTTATTTTTTGTTGTGTCTTACCTGTTTGTTTTTTTAGTCCACGGTTCGAGAAGCAACTAACATTATTTTAATTAAATATGACACGTCATAGTACTTATCAAGTGCTAAATCTCGGATAGGTATGCATATTACTATGGAAATTTGAGTGCATGAATCCGAAATCGATTTGTCTATTTCTGCTTGTGACGAACAAATTGTTATTTTCTGCTTTCTTTTAAAGATCGGAGTATATGTATGTATGTGGGTATTTTCAACGATCTTCAAGTTTTAATTTATCATTATATATTTATACTACTAAATTTAAATATGGTAGATGGAATACCTTAAAATGCAATCAAGCGATAGAGCAGAAACATATATTATATACATCAGTCCCGTCATATGTTTCTACTTTATGTAGAAGTCGAAGAGAGTCGAGCTTTATAAAATAAAAGATAAATTTTATATTCATAAATAGAACAATCACAAAATGGACGCACTGGCACGGACGCTCATGACAAACACGTCGTGCTCATGTAGCACATACATATTAATGAAGTATTAGACATACACATGTTAAGTATAGTGTACTTGTTAGAAGTAAAGGAATTTAAAACATTAAATACTAAGTATGACCACTGCTTCGTTGCTGAAGTGTAGATTTGGTCAATTAATTCACCTTCCCTCTGTAATCGTACCTTACGAGGTATTGAAAACGTATTAAATAAAGAAAGACACTTTTGAACCGTATGTTTAAAAAAAAAAAACTCTGTCCGAAATTCCATCAAGTTCTGGCAATGGATGTTTGCTAAGTAGCAAATCCCATCCAATCCAAACAAAATAGCAGATTTGAGTATATTTTATTTTACATTTGATTTGAGCATATTTTATAGGGGAAAGCCATGCTTAGGCAGGTATGGGCCGGCTCGACCGGTGTTATAAAACGGCCTCACAGAAAAGCGGTTGTAACACAACGCTTGCGTTTCATTTTGTCGAAATTACTCGTAGTGAGTTTTTGTGGAGGTCCCAACACATAATTCTCCCTATCCTATCTATTAATGTAATTAGGCTGCAAGAGTACCAACGTTTCAAAGCGATCTGCGACAATAGCTTACTACCTTATTAGGTCTTCAATACCGAGTGTTACCTGACGGCCCGAGGGGATTTCCACACGAGAAAAAAAAAGGAATCGAACCTAAAATACTGCTCAGCGTATCGGCAAGGCGAGCACTTTAACCATCCGTACAGTATTCTATAGAGTCCTAAATTTTAATCTGTATATCACGTGACCTAAGACACGAGCAGCCATGTTGTGACGTCATATGTACAGACAAAAACTGTCAGTTCAGAATAAACAGCTAGGTACATAAAACACAAAATATTTATAGCTGTTAACGTTAATGAGTGCCCCGGTCGTACATACGCGACTGTTGGTTTTACCAATATTACGTCACCAAAATGGCCGACAGCGTCTTTGCAGGAATAAAAAAGTTTAAAAGTTTTTTTATAGCAAGAACACGTGTTTATTTTGCCGCAATGTATTTTTTTGTGACTTTTTATTAAGAAAATTAACATTTTGAAGTACTGTTTCAACTATAGTAGAATACCATACAATATATAACGTTTTCTGATATCGTTTCATGTAACCACATCATACAGTTTTGCTGTGACCTTCAATGCACGTGAAAGATAAAAGATAAATATAATAACAAAATATCATCTTAAATTAGTAGATAGGAAATTCCTATTTAAAAACACTGTTAATCGCCTCGGTGGCGCAGTAGGCAGCGCGTAAGTCTCATAATCTTAAGGTCGTGAGTTCGATCCTCACCCGGGGCAAATCCATTTTGTTACTATTCAGAAAAATAATGATATATTACTAGTGCTGATTGTAATTAACTCTATGAACAGTTAAATATATTCAACGTCATTTTTTTATATTACGTTTAAACTTGAAATGTTGATTTCAGAAAGGTGTTGTAATATTTAAGGGCCATTTAGTTGACTCCGTGAATAATCTAACTCATTGACAAATTTATAAAAAATTGTGAACAGAAGATCCATTTTTAAAAAATGAAAATTGATCCTTGAAATTTATCTGTAATACTAATAACTTGTAAGAGTGAGGGCTGACATGAATGAAATTATAGGTATTTAGTACCAATGATGTTGGTGGCATACACGTATTTATTCGAAAATGTATAAATAAAAAAAAAACTGTACATAAAAAAAAATATGTTGTTAAGAAATGTTTAACTACACCAAAAAGAGTATTTTCCGAAGAAAGTAAATTGAAAAACACTGAATTACTAATTTATAAAAGTTCCATTCGTCAACGTCACTTCTCGCCAGAGATAAGCATCTGCCTTTTTTTTTAAATATTACTTTTCTCAGTTGTCTCTTTGTTTATAACTAATAAAAATCCACGTACGGGCACAGGTTGAATAGGAATGGCACGAATTTTGTTTAGTCTTTGCACATAATACGAACATCCTAGAAATTATGTTTCTTAATTCAATTTTAGCATAAGTAGGTTATCTATTATACTCTATGTAGGTACTCTTTCTCTCTGTCTGTGATATTTACTAGGTGTTAGCATACCAGGGCTGCTTTTTACGAGGTAGCACAAAGGTGAGCTAACAGCCATTTTTCTCTCATACAGTGGTACTTGTGAGCACAGACCTTTGATCAATTTATAATCCTTGTGTAACCTTGTGTAACAACAAAATAAAAAATGTTTCCTTTCTTCCTTTCTTTCTTACTTCTTTTCTTTCTTTCTTATTTCCTTTAAATGTTTGAAAAATTTGTCAACAGCTGATAAGTATAAGCTGGTGAAAAATACACACATGCGTACTGCTGAATAATGTTACTGAAAAACATGAGAAAACAACCGAAGAAGATCGAGACAGTAGAAGCAAAGAGTTGGTTAGCTTATTGCGTTATTACGAACACACAAATTTTAGCTGCATGTAGCCCAGTCGAAAAAAGATATTCAAGATAAATAACATAATAAACGGACAGACAAGATAAACTACACACAAACACAAAGAAATAATAAACAGATGAACAAGATAAAAGGTAAACAAAACAAAACACCTCTCCACACAACAAAACAACGTAAGTTTGTAATTTGTCCTGCGGTTTCAGTAGCTCTGTCTAATTTTCAACACGTATGAGGGACATTTTGGACTCTAACTATTTGGCAGTGTCTGCGACGTACGTAATTGTGTTTCAACATTTATGATGTAGAGTGTAAATGTTTGTGAGTTGTTACTGAATTTGTTTATTTTGGTTTTAGAAATAGTAGTACTTATTTTGATTGTATTAAATTCATAAGTGTTATATTAGCAAATGTCTCAAAATTCATATGTGACCCGATGTGACGGGGCTTATTTAAGCTCACCTCAAAAATTTCTAATAAAGTAAGAAAGAAGGAAGATTATGATTATTTTTGATTTTATGTATGATATTATTTATATATTATATATTATACACTCAAAAATAATCATGATCTATGTGTGCATGATTATTATTAATTGTATGTAAAATACATACATACACTCAAAAATAATCATAATCTGATTCTGAAAACAGAAAATAACCAAATGAAATCTGTTAATGAATAAACACAGTAATAACTATGAAGTTAATTAATTAAAATTATGTAAATATCTGACTCAATAACATTAACTGTGTCAAATTGCTTACGATGGTATTATAATGCTAATACTACCAAGAAAATATATGTAATCCTACGATCCTACTTGCATTAAATATAATGAGACTTTTCAATAGTGCTAAAGAAAATTCACATTAAATAATTCATTTATGAGATAAAGATAGGATTATTTATATCTTGTATGTTAAATTTAAATCAACTACTACTTGCATTTATTTACGTTCTATTATTACATCTGCATTTTCAAGAAATATTATTTAGTAGGAGTTTTATATAGGTACTTATTAGATTGCTATTTTTAGATGGCAGAGCCATGCTTAGGCACGAATAGGCCGGCTAAATCGGTGCCACGGCCAGCCAGAAAACCGGTTGTGAAGCAACACTTGCATTGCACTTCCCCAAAATTAGTGAGGTTTGCGGAGGCCCAACTCCTCTCTACTTTTTCCTCTGCTCTGGACCCCCCTCCACTTTTCCCATCTCCTTATATCCCTCTTTTTACCCTCCTTGCATACCCTCATCCCCCATCACCCTCAAAGGCGGGCAGTGCACTTACGACTCTCGAGTTGCAGGTAGTGGTAGTCTCTTACCAGCAGGTGACCCATTTGTTTGTACGTCCCCTATAATATAAAAAAAATATATTAGAAATTGTCTGTCCTGCATTATATTTCTTGAAATATAATAGGTTCAATTACTTTACATGGGCATAATTTTAAAAGCAAACACCACTAATATTGAGTCAAATGTATTACAAAATAGTTAACATAATTAACAACTACTTGCATTGTTTACAACAAAAAAAAAATCAAGAGATCTAAAACAGGTATAGGTAACAATAAGACATTTTTTTTTCAATAAATTACAAAGAGTAGCAAAAATAACAAAGACTTAGATGCCCGGATAAATGTATTTGTTTAACAAAACGAATTATAATCATTTGCACATTTTTGTACTTTCGAAAAATATAAGATAATAATATTATAGTTATTTTCTTGATATCATATTAATTTAGAAACGATCATAATGACTATTTATAATTAAGATCACAGTAAATATGCAAGTCTAAATATTTTTGATTTTCAGTAATTATTACTGAGAATAATATCAATCTCAAAAATGTATTTATAAAGTTAATGCCTTATATTTTACGTTATCAGATATCTAGAAAAATTTAAAAGATTAATAAATGATTGTGAACCCGCTAATAATAACCCCCACATATATACGTCTTACTGTGTGCGTACCTACTATACACTAGTAGGTACGCACATAGTAGGACGTACGACTTTCACTTGACTCAGTGTACTGTGTGCAGTACACTGAGTCAGTGTACATGTGCAGAAAAAATAGATTATGTACTTGACCCAATTATTTTTAGTTAATTATAGGAATATGAGCTTTTTTCAGGTATACTCGTACTCTCACTCAGTATACTAAGGAGCAATCAATTACTGTCTGCACTACCGCAAGAAAAAATAATAATAGACAAAATGGGACCACTAACAAGATTTTCGTTGAGACTACTGAAGGAAATTTCGCAACGTATATATGTTAGGTTTAAAAACCATTTGCTTTCGTAGTATTGTCACGTACTTGACATATGAGTCACTGCAGTCGTTGGTACGCAGCTGCGGCTCACAAGATTAAGGAAATTTAAAAAATAAACTTTTATAACGTCACATCATTTTAATAATCACGAGATAGAACATAATTCATACAGGCTACAAGATTTCATGAAATAAAATAATTTTGAGTTTAATACTAAATTATAATAATATTGAACTAATAATACTGGGCGGCTGTAGTCACTTAAAATCAGATGAACCGTCTGTTGCCCATTATCATATAAGAAAAAGTCGCCCAGCAGTTGCAATCGTATTCTCTATCCTTCTTTTACCGAGATTTTAATAATACGGAATTTCATTCAATAATTTCGGTAAATGGGCAACAAAACCATGACCAAATACAAATGTTACGTACTTATAAATATTTACTCGTGTTATGTAACTCCTTCATTCTTATTTACACCATTACACACAACGCTTGGCATTTTGGTAATATTATTATTACTTCGCGGAGTCGCTTTGACGTGTATATTCGCTAGCTTCTACTCACCGTCTAAATGAAATCATGACAATTTCCTACATTTCTTTTTAACAATTAGCGCGTGCTAGTGCGATTTCTACCTATTTTTTTTTTTTATAAATCATTGACGGACGGCTGTTGTTACTAATCAACAGGTGGCTTTTTAAACCGCCTCTAACTAATAATTCAATGACTATATACTTCTATTTCAAGACTCCAACTACATTTTTCTGTTACTAAAATAAAGAAAAACATATTGAAATACAAATATAAATAATTTAACTTATTAATTATGTTTGTATTTTGTTATGTAAAAACAATAAATATAGATAGTGTCATTAAACTATTAATATTTTTTATCATTACTGAATTCAAAGTTATTCTAGAATAATATATATATATATATATTTAAAAGTGTGTGCACGACTGTATTTCAATATAATCGTTCGAATAAACATTAACTTGTTAATCGTCTCCCACTTGATCTGACGGGGGTCGATTTTGCATGCAAACAAATTCTATAGTTAAAACTATACATTTATAAGGTAATACATCAAAACAGGAATTTTTAATATAATTTATTTGTATAAGGCAATCTGTGACACCTCAATCTAATGAACGAGATTTAGACTCTGCATTGGCTGTTATTTTTTCTTTTTACCATTCTTGTTTTAGATGATTTTAACTTACAGAAGTATGACAGTCTCATCAAACTTTACACTACTCAATTGGAAACTAATTTTATAATTTTAGTGAATTATTGCGTGAGCTATAGATGAAGATAAAGACGAAGATAAATTAGTACAAAAGCCACCATATTACACATATTTAATAATTTTGCAAGTTGTCCATAACTCTCTCTCTCTGTGACTCCTTTCACATCGAATCAGAACAGACATAAAATATAACTTTACAACTGCACATACTTGTCAATCAGAAAAATCGAACTTATGACCATTAGTTACCTCATTTGATTTACAGAGGAAATTTGATTTCAAATCAGCTTCTGTGGGAAACTGGTTTTTAAACTAGGAGACCTGCTGGTGAACAACTATATATGATATCGCAACATTCCATACTACATCTAATAACCACATGTTAAATGTATAAATATTTGTTTGTAGTACACTGAAACTCATTTAAGCTCTAGTGGAAGCACAAACGGAACTTGCTTTAGAACTACCACAACGCAAAGATCGATTCCAAATATTTGCGCTACTTTTCCTATTTCACTACTGTTAGACACAGATATAGAAATACAAGATGCGATGTTGATAACCTATTTAGACTTTTAGACTTACTTTGCCGTAGGAGTTGACAGAAGCTGGCCTTAAAAATCTTTATAACATTCAAAAAATGAGATTTTTAACTTATTTTGTATCATTCTTACCTACAGTTTAATATTCACACAAGAACATAGATATTTTTATGTAATCGGTAATGTTTGGAAAAAAGGGCAGTTCGTGAGTTATTTAAGGATAGACAAATGTAGCGGGCTGTTGCCTATGCCTACCTTAAAGGGAAAAAGTGTAGGTTTATGTGTTTATGTGAGTTTCTTTGTTCCAACATTATGAATTTAAAGTAGAATCGGAATACGGTTTTAAAGTAGAATCCTCACATCGTGGGACGACATTAAATGACAATATGTCGCTTTATTATAAACGAGAATATGTCGCTTTTAATAAAGCGACATATTATAATTTTTCGACGCACACCTTTGGTAGAAATATAAACTGTCAGTGAAGATGGAGGTGGAGAACAAATGTAAGAGGAATTCGCTTAAATCATTTCCAAACTAAAAATATATATATTTGATTTAGTAGTCAAAATTAATTATGACACTAATTTAATTTTTTTTTATAAAAGAAGATGCATTTTAAGATTTATCTACATTTATATCAGTTAAAATAAAATTGTAAAATATTTTAATTATACTCATTTTCAAAGAGTTGTGTACATGAACACTACTTTCTTACTTTTGAATTTTATAGTAACTGTTTAAGTGGATTTATAATTTCCATAACAAAATACAACTGTGCCCTATAATATCACATGTTCTAGAATGAAATAATCTACAGAATCTTAAAAAAAAAAAAAAAAACTTATTTTGAATTTCGAATAAAATCCAAATATGTTAGCAATAAAAAGACATTTAAACCGTTTCTGCTAATGTTTGAACCTTTTTAGAAGTGGCTTAAATCTTCCACATGGCCTATCGTTATGGGCTCCTTCACACACAGAAAAGGCTTCTGAGGTCAAGAAGGGCCATTTGTTACACTGACTCGGCTCGAGCCTTTTCGATAAACTTATTGTAAAAATAACACTAAAAAAACATCATCACAAAGCACATCACCTCTTTATTTTTTTGCCTTCCCTTTACCCCGGCAATAAATGAATATATATAGTCCAATCATTTGCTACTCAAAACAATAGATTACTTAGAAACTTTTTTAGGAGTTTTTAAATTTTTTTATTTAAGTTATTGAGAATAAGTATGGATTTCGGCCAAAATCGAGTACTTTATCCGCGACTATAGATCTAACAACTAAAATAAAAACGCTATATATAAAAAACAATTTGTCCTAGATGTATTTATAGACCTAAAAAAGGAATTTGAACAATTAGCCACAATTTGCTTTTAAAAAGTTAAAAGAGGCAGTTGTTTCAGGAACAGTATATAAAATTCTTAGGTTATCCTTAGAGAACCGGACACAAGTAGCCAAAATTGAAAATCATGAAAGTATGCCTGCTAAACTAACCTTCAGAATCCCTCAAGTTTCAATTCTAGACCCCTTGTTATTTTTAATATATATTAATAATATAAACAGTGGTAAAACATAGAAGAAGCACAAAATGATTTAAATATTGTAAATAAGTGGTTCCTATCTAATCTATTAACTATTAATATAAAAAAAAACATTCATGAACATCGCTGCAAAAAAAAAAAATTGACCATGAAATCCAACTAACAATAAATAATGAAAATATTGCAAAATCAAATAGTAAAAGGTACTAAGACCTAAATCGAATATTCAAGACATTAAAATCTTGCAAAATAAAGCAATTAGAACAACACTTGAAATCTACAAATATACCAAAATGCTAACAAATAACTATACATACTTAAAAATTATATACTGATACATAAAATTATAACACAAGGTACACATTCACAACTAAACTTCAAGAAAAAACCTATAAATACAACACAAGAAAACTAAAAAAAAAGAATTAAGAAAGCCTAGAACCGACTATGGTAAGAAAAGTATATTTTGTGAAGCTGTAAAACTTTTAAATTAAATACCAGATGATATTACCAAAAGTGATAGCTTGTTTAAATTTAAAAAGAGTTTAGAAAATAACATTATAAAAAAATATTAACATCGATTAAATTGTTCTTATATCTTCACTTTTTTATTACCGTGTAGTGTATTATGATCATAGAGTTACTTAATTTATTTCTCATTTGTAAGTGAACTGTATTGTTATTTTTTGTGAAAATAAATGTCTTTAAACCGTAGTTTGCATTAAATTGTAATCAAATACGCAAGGAGTATTTGATTACAATTTAATGCAAACTTATGCATTATGTAACTAGAAATTTGTAAAACTAATGCAAGTTTAAAAAAAATATCCATAGACTTTTTGTGCCTGTTCATCAGCACAGACTCTACGTATTGAAACAGAAAGTTAACTTCACGACTGACTAGGTGAGATTGCCTCATACTCCTAACAATTCAACAATACCTATAATTGGTTTTATTTAAATAAACGATTTTTATTATGAAGTAAGAAGATTCTCGGCACCAGCCAGTTTGAGTTATATGTATGGCTACCTTGACTTGCTTTAAGCTATTATATACTCCATACTCCATCTCAATAAGCAAAATCACTCCCCTCGAAAATCTAATCCTAAAATTTAAGTTCAAATTTGGAATTGTGGTACACTATTGTGTAAACTAAATTGCCAGCTATTTATGTATATGCCTATTTTTTGATGACATCAGTCCTCTTTACATTTAAATGCCACTGAAATAGTACTTGCAGTACAGTGTAGATTTTTTTGATGAGAAGAATCCTAAAAAAGAAATGGCATTTATGTATCGGATATTATATGTATAAGATTTCACTTCCCAATTCATAAAATACTTTACCGACATATTGCGTAAAACCAAGTCATACTAGAAGTTTGAGTATTCGATGCTAAAGTTAAATTCATTAGTGAGAGCACATGACGCGCTTTCGAAAACTTCTCAAATTAAGGGGAGTAGACATGTTATAGTGATATAAAATATATGTTTATAGTATATTGCTAGATGATAATAACATTTTAGTATAACTGATATTGATGATACCCAGAATTAGATAACATTACCTTCCATTCAGCTTCCATCCGCGGCTCCGTAATTTTGTCTATCTACCATATTTTTTTCTCTTTCTGATTATTGATGATATCTGTTTATCAGAAATAGTATAATTTTACACTTCAGCTGATAATATTCAGTTAAATACCATATGCAGCAAAACAATATAACGATCAGAGTTTAAGTAATGAATTATGGTCTATTCAGTCAGTATTTGTACTTTTCAGTTGCTTAGTTACTGATTTTTAATATTAAAAGACAGTGACAAGTACAATATATTTTAAAGTTAAAAGGCAAAGTGTATAGTCTACATAAAATCATATTGCTATTTAATGGGCTGTAAAAATAGATAAATAATTATTTTAATAGCTAGCTTTATGAATCGTTGTATAATCGTCGTCGAAGGCGTCGTATAATAATAGGAATAAAATGTATGAAAATTCTGTGTAGAATATGAACATTTATCTATGTAATAACGTATGCATTAAGCACAAGTCACGTACAGGTGTCTAAATGATATTTTTACAATACGCCCAGTTCATACACCAGACAAAGCACAAAGAGTGCTTATATAAAATGTGCCAATATAAAACATCAGTTAATAGAGTAATGTCTTCACTAAACAGGTAATCGTTAGACGATTTTCGGCTATTTCTTGTTCTTTCCTAAAAACTATTTGAGTGTCTTTCAAATAGGTCATGCGTTTTATTCGTCTTAGGTTTTTCTGCATATATATAAGTAAATCATGATTACTATGCAATGTAATGTTGTAGATAGTTTTATAGAGTTCAGTACATTGGCAAAAAAATCTAATAAAATTCATTATGGACATAGGAAATTTTAGAATTTAACACGTATCCCAATTGTTACTCATACTGGCTTAACAATAATTAGATGCCAAAACCTTCCCTTAAGAAATTACATACTTTGAAACAATTCAAAACATCCCTAATTCTAGCCATCACAGTACTGTCCTGCTTCGAAAATCGATAGTACTCAGTGGTCATGTCAGCTTAGTTGATTACAGTTGATTACATTTTTATTTACTGAATCGTTTCTATAGCAAAAGGTACCTCCAAAACAAGTCAATTCAAACTCCATATGTATACATATATGAATGTATATATAAATCTATTTCCATATTTATCATCCTCTCTGATCATGTTGGTTAGTATGCATATTGTTGGTTTGTATGCATATATGTGATGAGACAACCCTTACATCGTAGTTCACGGCTTAGAAGGTAACATTCATTCATTCATTCATTCAGTTAAGGATCTCAAAAAAATCATACATACATATAATGTACACTCACGCCTGTATCCCGGTAGAGGTTAATAAAATAACCTATATCCGTCCTTATATAAGGAATCAGATGTGAAAATACGTAGTATCTATATTGAAAGGTAAAGGGAGAATAGACAAGGAAGAAATGAGAAATTCAAATAAAGTATAACCAATAGCTCGAGCAAGTCCAGAAATCATTCATATAACTCGAAATGTTTTTTTTTATATATACGCCTACCATAGTAACTCCCCTTTGCCTGAGGGAAAACGAAAAGCTGAGTCCAAGAGTGGTGGTCACCATCCTCATTTCATGTCTAGTCAATGTAGCATGGTGCTGACCCTTAAACATCATAATTATTAATATTTTTCAAAAAAGTATCCAGTTTCACTCGAGTTTATGTAGAGTCTATAACGATAACCCATAAATCCAAGATAGTCTTTTCTTTTTGGACAGTCGTTTAAATTTCAGGTAAGCTAGAATGAAAACAATGTAGGTATAAGAAGTAAGTTCATTTAAACAACTTCCATTTTTTTAAGTTAACTTTTAATGTTCAGAATCTCATTAGCAGATGGCCTGAATCGACATGGTAGGGTTACACAAGTGTAATTAGAACGGTAGGGTGAGGAGTTCAATTAACGTCCGTGTGTAATTATAATGACGTGGTTGGATTTTATTTGGAATATAAATAAGATACAATCTAAAATTCTACTGCTTTAATTATATTTTATACGCTGTAGGAAAGTTAATACTTTACATGCCTATATTATTTTATAATAAAAAAAAAATAAAATAAAAATAAAGGAATAACTTTCCCAAGAATTTTTGAAGTGAAAACTTTTTTAGGAGCCTTGAGCACTTTTTGGGTAAACAAAAATCATGGAACTCGCATCATCGTCATCGAACGCTTTCTTCGATTAGTTCTTCGAATAGCTCGATTATAAAATTCACAAGTTACTTAGTTTTCACTTCTATCGGTAGTCCCCAAAGACTGCTAGTATATATTTATTTTATGACGACGATGACAATGACGATGATGACCGGTCTGGACAACCGCCGCCCATGTACACCTTAACTTAAGAGTCGTAACTGAGCTGCCCGCCTTTGAGGGTGATAAGGAAAGGAGGGTGTGGAGAGCTGTAAGAGAAAGAATTTTGGAATCCGGAAACTTCACTAATTTCGGGGAAATGCAACGTAAGCGTTTCTCTACAACCGGTTTTCTGTGAGTCCGTGGTATCGCACCGGTCAAGCCGGTCCATTAATGCCTCAGCATGGCTCTACCATACAAAAAATTTAAAGTTATAATTCGTTATAGGTAAAGTTTGTGAAGTAATTAAATAAACAAAAATTCATTTAATGGATGGAGGATGCGGACTGCCCAAGACCAGGATAGTTGACGATGGCGATATGGCTGTTTTTATATCTATTTTTAATAAAATTCCATATTCAGTTCAGAAATTGACAAATGTCTAAGCAACATTTACAAACCACTTATTTTTTTTAAATATAGAATAATAGGAACGTGGGTCACACATTACTAGTATTCTTGTTAACCCCCCAGCTAAGCTAAATGCTTGTGTTAGGGGTGGGTTTACGACACTGTGCCGGTGCGCAGGATCTCTTCCTGCAAACTATGGCGGAGTGGTCGATCGGTGTAGCCGTAGTCGCGGAGCCCTATTACGTTCCTCCCCGTCCAAACTGGCTGGGTGACCGGAACGGCTCCGTGGCAGTCATCGGCTCCACGGTGGCTCACTCCCCGCCCTTGTCACTAAAAGACAAGGGTACTGTCGACAAGACGGAGGCCCTTTTATTTCATGGGCCCCTGTCGTGGTCCACCTGCTGGCGCCGCCATCATGGTCAATTCGGTCCTCGTAGCGGTTCGGGCCCACATTAAATATCTGGGCCTGACCCTTGACGGGATTGCTCTTCGACGAGCACTTCCGGCAGTTTGCACCAAAGCTGGTCGCCGCTGCGTCCGCCCTTGGGCGACTTTTCCTCAACTTGGGTGGACCCAGCGTCGCAACAAGACGGCTGTACACGCGGGTTGTCCGGTCAATGGCACTATACGGTGCACCGGTGTGGGTGGAAGCTCTGACCGCCCAGAATAGGGCACGCCTCTGGCGCCCTCAGAGGGTCATGGCAATTAGAGCCATACGCGGTTACCGCACCGTTTCGACGGAGGCGGCGTGCGTGTTGGTGCAAGTACCTGCACTCGGTCGCTAGGAGAGAATTGAGTCCCGTCTGTCACCACTGCGACTGTAGTGAGGACTCGGCCCAGCATACGCTCGCGGATTGCCCCGCTTGGGCGGCGCAGCGTCGGGCCCTCACTGCAATCATTGGAGAGGATCTGTCACTGCCGGCCATCATACGCTCCATGGTCGGCGGTGACAGGAATTTTACCGCAGTCGCAGCCTTCTGTGAGGATGTCATCTCACAGAAGGAGGCGGCGGAGCGGGCCCGGGAGGACGATCTCCACTCGGACCCAATTCGCCGCCGGCGAACCGGGCGGCGGAGACGCGCTTACCAGCGCCTCATGCCGCCCTGAGTGTGGCTGCGGGTGGTCGGGACGGGTTTTTCCCCTCCATCCGCCATATAACTAGCTGCGAGGGGGTGACGTCAGCGTGTGTCTGGACGCCGCCTTATTGATAGGTTACCCGTAGGTGGTGGCGGTGGCGGGCAAGCGCTAGGAAGGGTCCGGATGTCTTAATAAAGCCGTTCCCGGATTCCTCCTATTTTAAGCGCAGTATGGCACACCGTGTGGTTTTAGTCGGTTCGATTCCGACACACCGTTCCATCGAAAACCCGGGTGGAATAACGGCCCGAGGGGGTTTCCACACGAAAAAAAAAAAGGGGGTGGGGTAGTGTACTGGGTGGGGTTTGAACCCGCAACCGCTTGATCGCAAGTCCGACGCTTCAGCCATCATGCTTCCGCCGCCGCCTTTCTTATTATACAAAATCTCTGAAGCTAAGGTATCAATCGAAGTGCAATAAAAGTAACGTTACTAATGTAGGGTACATTTATTCTTCTAATAGCTGTGCCCCCGACTTCGTTTGCGTTTGTGTCGCAAATAGATAAATACATATTACTCTTATAAAACAATAGATTTGATTAGACTTTTCTAAACTTTACTTATTTAATACCCAGAGCGTATCCACAAATTTATTTAGGCAAAACCAAGATATGAGGCGCGCTCACATGCCTGTGGTGATATCTTAAAATACTAACGACGTTTCGACAATATACTCTCAAAAGCACCGTTTTTTCTTCCTGATGGAAGAAATAGCGTGTTTCCCGGAGTACTCTCAGTCAATTAACCTCGTCTGGCTAACTATAATACTAAAATACAGTCATACATACTGACATGAAGTCCTAAATATAGTACTTTATATTTTATAATTAGGACTTAATTTCAGTAAGTCATTCCCACGTTACAGTAATTAACGCTGGCTATATGCTATTTTAAGATTGAAAATTTTATAACACAGGAGTAATATACCTAGTACTCTGCAACTCTATAGGTATAGTTAAAATTAATATAATTTTGCAACCCAATAGACTACACAAAATAGAATGCCACAGACAAGTTCGTTTAAAGGAATACATACGATAAGATAATTATTTTGAAAATGATCTAAACACTATTGAACTGTTTAATTGGAAGAAACTTATTACCTACTTTATTCTTGCACTCAAGAATTTAAAATGCAGGAATAAATATCTTACTACAATATAAATGGCCCAAATTTTTGGTAGTGATAAATTTTTCTTGAGAATTTTAATTTATTTCATATGGCTATAGAGTCGAAGTAATAACTGCGGATGAAGGGAGGGGTAGATGGACTTTCAGTACCCTCATATATTCGGCAATGTTTTATTTACCTATGTACATTGTCCATTATAAAGGTTGTCTGGAAGAGATCGCAGTTAGTGACTGTACCAGTTATCCAGATATTATTAGTTTTATATGGTACCTTTTTTCTGTGGTGTACAATAAAGAATATTGTATTGTATTGTAAATTGGCATTTTGTATGCTCATATTAGTATAAACAAATACAGCACAGGGACAAAATTGATTGTACGTTCTTTTCAAAAAGCCTTATTACTTTGTCACGAATTTTAATAATCAATATTGAAATTGTTCCAAATCAGCCGACAATTGGCGCTGCCTCCCTCTTCCTTTTATCTGCGAACAATAATCTCGCATGATAGGATTACTCAATGCTTTGGTTTTATATGAAATGATTTAAACAGAAGTATAGCTTTAAACAGTAAATACTGTACTTAAACTTGATATCACTTGATCTGAGATTATTATGCAATAGACACTACAAACTTTAAGTGACTGGATGTCAAGGTATCTCTTTACTTTGTCTCGTAGTTTACTTTAGGCGATCGGTGAAAGCCTGGAATTTACTACCAGCTCGCGCGTATCCTTCCCACTTTGATCTCGGGTCTTTTAAGCGGGGCGTGAATAAGCATCTTACCAGGCCGCCGTAGTGTAGGTCACCATGCTACGTTGACTAGACATGCAATGAGGATGGTGACCGCCACTCTTGGACTCCTTACAATTGTTTTCCATCAGGCAAAGTGGAGTTACGATAGGCTTACATATAAAAAAAAAATCGGTTTCGTACTGTGCAACAAAAAAAATACTAAACCTCTGTGATTCTTTCTACCATATCCTTTGATCAAAATATTGAGCCTGTATTAAATTCCTCAGTCGTACATACTTGAACTGATATGTCAGTGTGTATCAGTGTAATGGTTTTTTTTTTGCAGACGTTGTTGTTAATACCGATTGCGATACGTTTTATTCACTTTTCAACTGATACAATTATAGGTTTTTTTTTTTTTTTCAAATAATCTACTTAATTTATATTGCATTACAAGAAAAGCTACGGAATTAAATGCAATTACTATTAATTAGGTATCATTCTTAATTTACCTACTACCTTGTTCGTACATGCCGTATTATATATCTTGGTAATTGCTTAGTATAGGTTTAGGAAGCATAATAATATGTTAACAACAAAGCACATAAAAAATTCAAATCACGCAACGCACCATGATTTGACCAACGCATGTCTACAACTAACAATAATAAACTGCCGACAGATACCGTGACTGATATTGACAGAATTGTGGTTCAACTTCGAATACAAGTTATTAGCTTCATAGCTATATAGCTAATAATTGAAAGTCAGCATTTTTACGAGGCCCCTATAGCTTTTCTTAAATAAATAGTATTTCTTTTTACACACTAAATAAACACTTTAGCTATCTGTACTTCTTACACATAAGTTTCCTTTAATGTTTTTTTTTTTTTTTTTTTTTTTATACTATAGGGGCCATACGAACAGACGGTGACACCGCCGTCCATGGACACTTGCAACTCAAGAGTCGCAAGTGCGCTGCCCGCCTTTGAGGGTGATGAGGGATGGGGGATGCAGAGAGCGGAAAGAAGAGAGGAAGGATGAGGAGATGGAAAAAAGGAGAAAGGAGATATGGGAGAGAAAAGGGGGAGGAGGAATTGGGCCTCCGGAAACCTCACTCAATTCGGGGAAATGCAACGCAAGCGTTACTTCACAACCGGTTTTCTGTGAGGCCGTGGTATCGCACCGGTCGAGCCGGCCCATTCGTGCCTAAGCATGGCTCTACCACTGAAAAAAAGTGTTTCAAGTTTCACATTTACCTTTGTTAACAAACATACACGGCCGTCGTTACTTTTCATTAATATTAACTAACAAAGTTGTTTTTAATACGTTAACCTTTATGGTTAAAAGTAATAAGTAATAGATTAAAAAGAGTCGCTCGGAATTCTCGGCATCAGCCACTCCCCAATCCATCCGTATAAGCAATCTCCAACTTTTTTATTAAATTCCCAAATTGTCTGATTACTCGTATACGCCTCTGCCTAGTTTAATTTTGTTACATGCACGTTTATTGTTTTTATAATCATATTTTCTGACATATTTTTGTTGAATAAGTTTAATCTGATAAGTTGACAGCATAGATGGCGTTGCGGTTTAAGTGGTCACCTCGCCACTATACTACCGCGCTGAGTGTTGTGGGTTCGATCCCCACATGGGACAACACTTTGTGTAATCCTCAATGTGTTGTTCTGAGTCTCAGTGTTATTTGTGTCCGTTGTTTGAATGTTTGTGAAGTCCACGTGACACAGGAATTAATCCTAGTGCAGGAGTTACCTTTTTAAATGGAAATAGAATAGAATCTCATAGTTGTGGACATGTTGCTTAGTATACAAACTGACAGTTTTATCGGGCATTATCTTGTCAGGTCTATACTATAAGTATAAACAAATAGGAATTCAAGAACATAAAAAGAGTCTAACGTAACAAAGAAAAGAGCCGTACTCCTACCTAAAAGGCCGGCAATGCGCTTGTGACTCTTGAGTTACGAGTGTCCATGTGCGGCGGTAGTCATTTACCATTAGGTGACCCGCCTGCTCGTTTGCCCCCTATCGCATAAAGAGAAAAAATAAAGAAAGTATTGATATTTATTTTGATATCGAATTAATTTTTACTTACATAAAATTTATCAAATCTCTGAGCAAATTGCACCTAATCAAATACCTTTATGATGTATATGTGCTTAGAAGCGATTTAGCAAGTAGAATAGGCCCACCATATTTCTTCCCGGTGGTGTCGTCTATCATAAATTATATACAGTCATAGAGTGCCCTGTCGGCAATAGTATTGCCCCCTATTAGTGGTCCAAATTTTAATTTGCAAATGTAGGTGTTTAATACACATCTACCTACAGGCGTACAGGAATACAGGATTGAGCGCATGTTTGTAGGCTTTAAAAAACACCCCTCACCTGAAAAACGAAAAAAAAAAACTGAAGAAAGAGTCCCTGGCCTCTTTTTGGCCTCTTTTGTATTAATAAAAGTGAAAAATGATTTCGAGCTTGTAGAAGATATTAAAAAGCTATTAGCAGTGGAATAAAAACTTTTTATTCAAATATACGGTTTTACTCACGTGTGTATTTCGGAAATGATTCAATTGCATCGCTTCTATTTTATTTTTCCAATAAAACCAAGACAATCTTGATTAAAATTATTAAATATTTTATTTATTGCTAATATCCAACTTCACGTTAAAAATAAAAAATAAAACCATGTATAAGACTTTTATTTTATATCAGTATTTTTTAAAGTAAAACCTAATTAAAGGAAAGTAATTGTTCATAGTAAATAACCCTTAAGAGAATAAAAATCTAGTACATTTTGTATGCCAGTGTTATTGCTTCTACGGTGTATTAACGAATTTATTCACAGCCGGCACCGCCTATCCGAATATTAATTCATATCTAAGAAGAGGTACTTTATCTGTTGAACTTGAAATAAGCATTGTTTAACTAAGAGACTGATAACATTATGCAAATCATGGAACATACGCAACTATTAAATACAAATATCATGATTATCACGCAGAGGCCTTCATTTGGTAGCATTAAAGTCTTATAATATTATAGTCTTATAGTATTTACAGTATTGTGCAGCATTGTATACATATGTTTGTTATAATAATACGTCAGACAATTTTACGTTCCTATATTTAAAAAAAAAACGCGATCTGAAAAGCAGGAATTTCAAAATTACAAAAGTAAAGTTACATTTCGTATTTAAGTTTATATAAGTAAAGAAAATTGGCAGAAAGCTAAAAGTTAAGAATATTGTGTAACAAATTTAAAACTACGTACATCACATTAATAGTGTTTTAGGTAACAATTGCTACTCACTGCAAGTACCAAAGTAACTATAATAACATTTAAATGAATATAAAATTGCATAAAAATTTGTGATTAAATTGAAATTTCAGAACAAAAAGAAAGGAAAAATTCTTTTGATAAATTTGTGGAAAGACGCGTGCGGAAACGCCTTGCATATATAAAACTTTTAATAGGCTAATTGACTGTATGTCTCCCAATAAAATAAACTAGTTGCTAGTCCATATATATTGCAGAAATTAAGAGTTAAAAAGAAGATATTAAAAAAGATATTCATTTGGAGTCTAAAAATAAGTTAATTGAAAAAAAAAAAAAAAATAAGAGGAACGATACATTTTTATAATAGCACAATTTGAGCAAACAAGTGACTGATTAAAAAAAATAAAATCATAACATACAACCGCCTTGATCAAAACCGTCAAGTTATTTTCTTGAAACTTATTCTGTTCAAGCATTGTGTAGTGATGGTAGAATGAAGAAACTCACATAATTTAATACGCCTTTATCTGAAAAATGATTCATAAAGTTAAGCTGTTAAATTAATTTATTTATTTTTAAATAGGAAGAAAGCAACACAAAATTATTAACACTGATAATACAATCCATAACAAAGAACTGTGTAAAATAATCATAATCGAAATATTACTTATGTGTATACAATACTCATGAATGACGTATCTTCGCATGGTTATATATAAGGAAGCCACTGATAACTATAGTCAGTTTCTATTCAAGTGAGATCGGTGATTAAAATGTCATTATTACTCCATGTACTGTTGTGGTGTTTTTTAGTTGTGAGTTCAAATGAAGCGGCGAGAATATTAGGTGTGTTCCCAGTTCCATCGATTAGCCATCAAGTGGTATTTCAAGCTCTTACCAAGGAATTAGCTAAACGAGGCCATGAAGTTGTTGTCATTACACCGGATCCAGCTTTCTCACCACAAAATGCACCTGAAAATTTGACAGAAATTGATGTTCACGATATATCATACAAAATATGGGGAGAATCATTCATGAAAACTTCCAGGGGAAATGACAATGATTTACTAGCTCAAATACAGTCAATGCTTAATGCAACTATTGCAATAACTGATGCCCAACTAAAACACCAACAGGTGAAAAAAATAATTGAAGATAGCAGTCAAAAGTTTGATTTGATATTGGCAGAAGCGTGTATGAGACTTGCGTTAGTATATTCTCATGTATATAAAGCACCAGTAATCCAGGTCAGCTCTTTTGGTGCAGTATTTGATAATTACCTAACTGTAGGTGCTCCTGAGCATCCATTTTTATATCCAACTATGATACGCCAAAGACTTAATAATTTAACAATGTGGGAAAAAATCAAAGAGTTTTATAATACTTACAAATTAGAGTACATTTTTGAAAATAATAAAGAAGTAGAACATGAATTGTTAAAAAAACATTTTGGAAGTACTGTGCCATCTATTAATGAATTAAACAACAATGTACATATGTTGTTTTTGAATGTACATCCCCTTTTTCAAGGCATTAGGCCTGTACCTCCTTCCGTCGTTTACATGGGTGGAATACATCAAAAACCTCAAAAGGAACTACCATCGGTAAGTACCTACTAAATGTCAGGTTAAAATTTTAATAAAATTAACAATACTTTTTAATTGGTGTGCAAAACCGATTTAAACATCAGAAAGATAGGGCACGCCGTTATTACGGCGGTAAGACCCGTTATGGAGGATCGGCTCGAGAGGCGTCTTGGGACCCTGGCTGGCCGGCTGACGCAGGTGATCACTGGAAAGGGATGTTTCGGAGATCGCCTGTATCTGATCCGCAAGGAGCCAACGCCTGAGTGCCATCATTGCGATGGCCAGACCGTGGACACGGCGCTCCACACGTTGGCAGAATGTCCGGCGTGGGAGGAGCCGAGGCGTGATCTCTTGGCGGCCATCGGGGTGGTGGTTCTCTCGCTCGGTAACATGATTGCGGCCATGCTGCGGAGCGAGAACGCGTGGAACTCCGCCGTCTCTTTCTGCGAGCAAGTTATGCTTGCCAAGGAGACGGCGGAGCGGGATCGGGAGAGGTTTAGAACTCTTCCACGGAACGGGCCAGGTACCACAGGCGACTCAGGCGCCGGAGATCGGAGAATGATCTCCGTCCTCCATAAGCGCAGGCCTGGGGGTGACAGATGAGGCCATCTGTCGCCCTAGCAGAAGCAGGCTTGGGTGGCGGCGCGGACGCTGCGGAGCGTGCGCGCCCTTGGGGGATAGTTACGGGAACATTGGGGTTCCCACTACATTGGGCTTTAAACGCTGAAAAATCCCAAGAGATACCAACCTGCGTATCTAATGCAGCTGTCGATTTCAAACGAACGATCAAACTTAATCTGATGTAAATCTGAAAAAAAAAAAAAATGGTAATAAAAAATAAATAGCAGGACCGGGTGCCCAATTCTAATGTTATGCGTCATTTCGGAACATATGACATGAAAGCAATACTAATCTAGCGTTAGCTAAGATAGTGTCCTTTGAATGGAAAATCACTGGTAGAATAAAGCTTAAAATGCCTCTGAAAGCTTGTTGTTAAACTCTATATAATCTAAATAAAACCTTTTCAAGGCCAGTCGTATCTTTATGGTATATCGACAAGGCGTACACAATATATAAAAAAATAAATTTTGGGACTAATTATCTTACTATACATGTGATCATGTTTTTAAGACTATTTTTTTAGAACGGAACGTCTCCCTCTATGGCAAATAATACAAGATGACGTAGCGCCCACACCACCATACGGCTTAGCAGATTAAGTAATATAACATTACTTAATCTGCTTAGCCAGTATATACCGGGTGGTGTTAGTATTTTATTACATATATGCATAACGTTTTCGTTTCAATTCTTTAGTCTTGGTTTTTTAGTAGTTTTGTTTAATTGTTTTATAAAGTACAATTTTCGGTTTAAGTTTGTTTGGGTGCACTTTATAGTCATTTAAAATTTAAGTTCGAAAATATGACGAGGAATGGGGAGATCATGTTTACGAACGCTTTCGGTGTTACGCAATATATCTGAAAATTTAACCAGTTTCAATTTTGACTGCATGGATGGTGTAGCGGTTTACGTAGTCACCTAGCCACTACGCTGCCGCGTCGAGTGTTTTGGGTTCGATCCCCGCACGGGTCAACACTTCGTGTAATCCTTAAATTGTTGTTTTGAGTCTGGATGTTCTTTGTGTCCGTTGCTTTAATGTTTGTAACGTCTCGCGACACAGGAATTAATCCTAGTGCGGGAGTTGTCTTTATAGAAAAAATAAAAAATAAATAGAAAATTTCAAAAATCCATTTACTTAAAAAAAACACGTTTGATAGTGGATACACCAAGAAATAAAAAATATTGTAAAGGAAGAAAACGACGGGATTCCAAATACAGCTTGTTTGAATTAGCTGTCATAAACAACAAATAAATTAATTAAAATATTTAATAGCTAGTCGTGGTGTTGGTCGTTTCTTGTACTAGTAGAAATCCACTTTATCGACTTTTTTAATCTTCTCATTATTATTTCTTTCAGGATCTTAAGTCATATTTAGATTCGTCCATAAATGGAGTAGTTTACATAAGTTTTGGCACCAACGTAGATCCTTCACTGTTACCATCTGAAACAATACAAGCTTTAGTAGACGCATGCTCAAAATTACCCTACGATGTTTTGTGGAAATGGAATAAGGATGAACTGCCTGGACGCACTAGCAATATTAGAATATCTAAATGGTTGCCACAGTCTGATTTACTCAGTATGTTATATAAATATTGGTCAAACGGCATCTTAACCTAACCTAACCTAACTAATTTACTCAACGAGTTAATCAATATGCGAAAAATATTATCTTACTAACTAAACCTACTAATAAGATTAACAATGAAAGTAAGTAAATGACTAAATATTGATGGCTGGATATTAGCTCTTGATACTGTCTAAAATGACTATGCTATTTGTACATATAAATATGTGTATGTATACGTATTATGTGTCGTTAGCCTAACTCCCTCACACACAGATAACTCGCACACATATATTATTATAAAATCAATCCTCATTATTGAAATAGAGATAGAAGAGATCGCAAATCGCGATTAGGACGGTAATTGTTATCACCATATGAACTTTATATTTACATATATGCAACATATGTAGTTTCTTTCTTTGTAAAATAAAGAGCTTTATATGTCTATGTATATACTATATTCTGTACGCTTAAAAAGTTATTTAAAGTTATTTTATCTAACAGGGCATCCGAAAATTAAGTTATTTATTACACAAGGAGGCCTTCAATCGACAGACGAAGCAATAACAGCCGGAGTACCACTGATAGGAATGCCTATGTTGGGGGATCAGTGGTTCAATGTAGAAAGATATGAATACCACAAAATTGGTTTAAGACTTGATATAAAGACTCTTACTGCGGAGAAGTTGATAAAGACAGTGAAAACTGTCATTGGAGATTACAGGTTCGTTAAGAAAAATAAAATCATAATTAACGTTTTCAAATGTGTGTATGTATTTCGGAGAACAGTACAGTACAGTCCAGCAGTACTTCACTTCTGGTATGAAGGACGACACAAGGGTTCAAATTAACACAATCATTGGAATGTTGGGCTGATAATATGGAATTTTGATAATCACCACATGTTATTGCCCAGTACACAAAGTCTATATTAAAACTATCAATTTAGTTTTTATAATAATCTGCGATGCCCATAATCATCCAGCATTTCAATAACGCATAGTTACTAAATCAAATAAAATACCGGAAGCTTAGTTGTCAAACGAGATGAAGAGATGGAGGTGCGATCCACAACAACCATCGACTGTTATCAATTAACATGATAATTTAATGTAGCCTCTTTCCAAAACAATAGATATTACTTTTGAACTCCGACACATATATATAGTAATGGGAACCTATTTCCCTATACTCGAAAGAGATTCACCTTCAGTATACAAGATAAGTCTTTACTTATATAGAAAATATGCTTAGATAGACTCAAACTACGACAAACAATTGTAACTACAATGGTCATGGCAGTAGCGGTATTAAGTTAGAGTGATTTTACTGTTAAGGCTAATTGTACCAACTATACAGATAAGGTGATAACTAACAGAAAAGATAGTAACTATACAGTAACTTTAACAAAACGTAAAAAATATGAATATACAATTGCAGTAACTTCTAAAGTTGCCATTAGAAGCTGATTTTATAATTTGTCATTTAAATTCTTTAATCTGTTAATCAATTTTATTGAAAAGTAAAATATAAAAGATGAAATTGATGAATGTAGTATAATAGTGAACGACACAAAAAAATTCAAACTTCTCTCCGTTCGCCATTATCATATCATCTTATACTTATTATGTAGCAAACGCGGATTCGCCTCCTACTTATAGATTTCTGTTGCTGACTCTAAGTTAATATTCTACCGTGTATTCGGTTTTTTTATTACTAGTTAATTTTTAATTTCAGTTACCGTCGTAACATCATAAAACTCAGAAATTATATGCGTGATGAACCTATGCGTCCTCTCGATCGAGCGATGTGGTGGATTGAATACGTACTGCGACACGGAGGAGCAAAACATCTTCGGGCACCTGCAGCTAACATCTCCTGGGCAGAGTACTTAGAACTTGAACTAGTTTTCACCATTCTTCTGATATTATTAGCAATTACAGGATTAATAATTACATCCATACGCTATATTTACAAAACCATAGGAAATCGTGTAACAGTTAAATTTAAAAGTGCGTGATAAGTATTAAGAATATACTACCTACTATCCATAGGTAATACCTACATCTTTTCTATCTTTTGTTCTTAGATGTAAGTTAATTTTTATTTCAAATTAGTTAGGAACATGCCACTATTAACGACTGAGTTCAAATTTGGAACTGACCATTCAATAAACATTTAATTAAATAAATTAAATATAAGCATATATGGTATAACATTTTAGGTAACTTGGTTCTCCGTGGAGTTAAACTGGGCCCCCATTTTTCATCGTGGGTATCTTAACAGGCAACTAAAGGATCAGACTATTTTCTGTCATACAGTATATATACAGCAACTCTTGGCCCGATGATAGCAATAGGCTTGGCATCATCCGGGCGTATCACGTATGTGATATGGGCCTTTCTTCGATAGAGTGCCTGCCACCATTGCAGAGTTTGTCCTTAGGGCACTGTCCTCTATACTTTGGTGGAGTGCCGAGCGTTTGTTAATCAACACTGTGATCTCTTGGCGGCTAGTTTCTCGCTAAAGATTTGATGAAATCTCTCTCTCTCTCATTCTGCGAGGAGATACTTACCCTAGAAGCAGCAGAATTGGAAAGGGATAGAATAAGCACGCTTTCATCAGTTGGGAGACGCTCCAGGCATCGACCAATCGATGAAATGGTATCCATGGGGGTTTCCACATGTAAGTAAATTATGAATATTCAGGACGAAATCGTTCAAAAACATTTGCTCCTACATTTATCCTCCATTTTTTTTTATTTTTTTAGCTGTAAGCGAGTTTTAATGACATTAATAGAAAATTATTAAATTATATTAATATTTTCTACATCAATTTCGTGAAAAAATTACATAAATCCAAAGAAAATTCTTTTGTAATTTGAACTGTCATGTACGGAAAGTTCTTTCCTCATTCCTGCCGAGAAATTTCCTGCTTCACCTCTTCCGACCTAATGGCAATTAATGTTGAGGAGTACCTCTAGGATCAATTTCTTTGTAACCTTGTTCCTGCTCATCATTGATGTACTTTTGAGACCTGGCATTATTGGCGACGCTTATGACAACGCTGTTGTGGAGAGATATGTTTCCAACGTACAGGCAAGTTCACGAGAGATCCATTCTTCAAGAGATTCCATGATTGAACTAGTAAATTCAACATTACAGGCGGTGTCCAATTGGGGTGATGCCAATTTTGTCGATTAAAACCTTGCCAAAACACAGACGTGTCTCTTCTCTGTAAAAAAAAGAGTACCTTTATAGCTTGTGCTCACTTTCCAAGGTATATCCAATACTCCGATTACTAACCAACCAGGGCGTCTTGGTATCTTTATTACGTCCAAGATTAATTTTCCCCAACAAACCGTGTACATGGCACAGATGGCGATCTGAAGTTCAATCTTGAATGAAGTACTGCAATCACCTTATGGATGGCTCAGCCAAGTACCACCTTGAGACTCTAGACTCAATTGACTGAAGAGCCTGTAGACTTATAAAAGATAATATGCTCACGTAAAGGAAGTTAAACACTCTTGACCATCGTCGTTAAGTTGCTGGGTGATCGGTTTTAACAGAATAAACTTTAGTGAGGGTCTCTTTGAACTCATCGAACCCTTTCCATTCTTTCATCGGACCACTAAATGCTGCCTGGGATTCCATATTTTCGTCTATAAAACACCAAATAGGTTATACCTCCACCAGCGATAATGCTGAGAGAACCTATTAAAATCTATTATGTATATATATTATTATTATTTTTAAATATAAGTATGAGTTTGTCAAAAAATAAACCCGTTCATTATATTTTGCAAAAAGAAACCTTCAGCATTTAAAAAAAAAAACCCAGATTCTTTCAGTCGTTTCCGCGTTATTGAGTAACAAACATCATTCTAGACTTCGCATTCGTAAAAGTACTAAGAACTTAATTTTGATTATAATTTTACAAATATAAATTATTACTTAATAGCTGAACAGTAGGTATTTATTATTAGTTATTTATAAACTCTCACTTGCGTGTGATTCTGCCAATATCAAGTATTATAGTAGAGAAAAAAGTGCCTATAAACTTATGCGTTATAGTGTTATATCGAAAAAAAAAAACGAACAGTAGGTATATCGATTCAAGTTCCGCGTTCCGTCACGATGACAACATAATTTCAAAGTCAGTCAAGGTTATGGTTTTTTGTGACACTTCTCTTAATGTTAATGAAGTATTTCTTGTTAGTTTTTATTATTATCAGATATGAGAAAATAAAACTGTACATAAACGCCAACATTTATGGTTAGTAATAGTAGGCATAGAAGTAAAAGACTAAAAGAATAGGTTTGAGGGCTTGGCCCGGCATCGGCCAGTTTGAGATACATAGTATGCGGCCCTCACCTGCTCGTGTTTTTCTTATGTTTGTTCCTGTACCTTCTGTCCTAATGTAAGTATAAAGAATATTTTCAAAAAAAGATTTATGTTTTTTTAATTTCTACTTGTAATATTTTTGACGTGTGGTTCGCGGTAGAGTGTGATGGTGTTGTAAAAGGCGACTAAGCGATCGGTCTTTAATCTATCAGTCGGTATGTTTACAGGCTATAGTGGTCGGTTGACGGCAATAGGCTTGCATGTGTGTAATTATTTCTCTTATATTGGACTTATTTTTTTTTTTAGGTAAATAGATAGATAGAAAACTCTTTATTTGTACATCATTCTTATAGTGAAATACAATGTTTTACATGTGTCAAATATTTGATGTACAAATGGTGGCCTTATTGCTATATGCAATTTCTTCCAGGCAACCTTAGGATGGATCATAATCATTAGGAAAGACAGAGGTAGTTAGAGGATCATTTCAACATCTTTAATGGAAACTGTACTAACCTATTTTCAAATACAAAACTTGCATAAAACTAAACATATTTATATATAACATATAACACTACTACCACATACTAATACAAATACAGATAAATATACATACATACTAACACACATACATATAAAAATATATACATACACATATAAATACATACAACAATACGATGTTTAAAGTCAAACTGAAATTGTTTTGCATTTTTATTTGACTTCCATTTGCCGTAGTAACGTTACTGTATGTATGCTAATTGTTTTCCGAGCAGGTCGTTCGACGATCGGGGCTGTATTGCGTCTGCGAGCCGTGACTGAAGAGGCTGTGAGCTGTGTGAGCTGTGGCGGTGTTTTGTTGGCGGTGTCGTTGGACATCGCCAACTCATTCAATAGCCTGCCATTCAGCTGCATCAGGGAAGCGCTCCGCTATCACGGGGTGCCCCAGTACCTGAGGCGGCTAGTGGCAGACTATTTAGAGGAGCGTACCGTCATGTACGAGGACCGAGAGGTAAATCTGAGATGTCAGCCCATGTCGTGCGGTGTTCCGCAGGGGTCTGTCCTTAGACCACTCCTGTGGAACATGGGATATGATTGGGCCCCTCGAGGTGACTTCCCCCCGGGCTGGGCGTAATTTGTTACGCTGATGACACTTTGGTCACGGCACGGGGGGTAAACTTTCAAGAGGCGTTACGCTTGGCCACCAGAGGAGTCTCATTGGTGGTAAGGCGCATCGAGACGCTGGGCTTACGGGTGGCCCTGGACAAGACGGAGGCCCTTTTATTTCATGGGCCCCGTCGTGGTCCACCCTCTGGCGTCTTCATTATGGTCAACTCGGTCCTTGTACCGGTTCGGGGCCACATTAAATATCTGAGAACGATCCTTGACGGGAGGTGGCTCTTCGACGAGCACTTTCGGCAGCTAGCTCCAAAGCTGGTCGGCGCTCTTGGGCGCCTTTTACCCAACTTGGGTGGACCCAGCGTCGCTACAAGACGGCTGTACACGGGGGTTATCCGGTCAATGGCACTATACGGTGCACCGGTGTGGGCGGAGGCTCTGACCGCCCAGAAAAGGGCACGCCATTGGCGCCCTCAGAGGGTTATGGTGGTTAGAGCCATACGTGGTTACCGCACCGTGTCGACGGAGGTGGCGTGCGCGTTGGCCGGAACTCCCCCGTGGGATTTGGAGGCGGAAGTGCTCGCCGAAGTTTATCGGCGGACGGCTGAGTTCCGGGCGGGTAGCGGCAGACGGCCCCCGCCCGAAGAGGTACGTGAAGCCGCTCGTCGAGCCACGATGGCTCATTGGTCGTCCAGGCTGGGGGCTCCACGTGCTGGCTTTGCCGCCGCGGAGGCGCTCCAGCCGGTCATCGTCGAATGGGCAGAGCAGCAGCACGGGACTCTTTCTTTCCGACTGACGCAGGTCCTTTCCGGGCAAGCTGCTTCGGAACCTATCTCGGTCGTACCTGCACTCGGTCGCTAGGAGGGAATTGAGTCCCGCCTGCCACCACTGCGACTGCAGTGAGGACTCGGCTCAACATACGCTCGCAGACTGCCCCGCTTGGGCGGCGCAGCGTCGGGTCCTCACTGCAGTCATCGGAGAGGATCTCTCGCTACCGGCCGTCATACGCTCCATGGCCGTCAGCGACAGGAATTTTACCGCGGTCGCAACCTTCTGTGAGGAGGTTATCTCGCAGAAGGAGATGGCGGAGCGGGCCCGGGAGGACGATCTCCACTCGGACCCAACTCGCTGCCGGCGAACCGGGCGGCGTAGGCGCGCTTACCAGCGCCTCATGCCGCCCTGAGTGTGCCCGCGGGTGGTCGGGACGGGTTTTCCCCTCCATCCGCCATATGGCCAGCCGCGAGGAGGTGACGTCCTAGTGTGCCTGGACGTTGCCTAACTGAGAGTTACCCGAAGGTGGTGCCCGCGCTGTTACGGGCAACAGGCGCTAGGAGGGGTCCTGATGTCTTAACAAAGCTGTTCCCGGATTCCTCCTATTTTAGGCGCAGGATGGCACACCGTGTGGTTTTAGTCGGTCCGATTCCGACACACCGTTCCAGTGAAAACCTTGGGATGACGGCCTGAGGGGGTTTCTACACGTTAAAAAAAAAATGAATGCTTGGGTGCTTGGGTTTAGCTAGCCCATTATAATATAACACTTGCAGTGAATAATAGCTGCATAAGCTAGAAAAAACTATAAATTTAATAACTTATATACATACATGCCATTAGTATGGAAATAATAGATACTAAATAACAGAACTAAGGTGATAAATAATAGTTATGAACCATTTTCTTAAAAATGTTCAATTATTCCACTAGCCTAATGTTCTTTAGCACCGCATTCCACAAGCATACAGCTTGAACAGTGAAAGATTTGTCATAAAACCGAACCTAAATGGAGTTCTATATCTAAAATTTGCAAGATCTTTAAAAGGCGCACAAAAAGTTACATTTTGTTAACTACAACTCTTTGCTTGTACTATTTATCAACGAATACGGTTCACTATCAACACGTGTAAATAAATTATAAGAAAAGAAAAATTATCTTAGAAGAGGCCTTGAGTAAACCTTATCTAAATGAGTTAATTACTACTGAACTTGAACTAAGAGTTCTTTAACTAAAAGCCTGATAAGAATATGCATAATCATGCCAAATAGCTTGATAGTTACGTAGAGGCCTAACTTCCTAAATTTGGTGTTTTTTTTTTAATATTGTATTCATAGTATTATTGTACTTACTGTACAATACACACGTAAATATACCAGGAGATTTTAGTTGGTATTATCTAACATGATTGAATTAACCTTAAAAAACATGTTTTTATTTATAACAAAAATAAGTTCACAAGTGATAATTCACTTTAAAAACTAGACAACCGACTTCAATATCACTCACGGATGCTCAAAACTGGACCAAATTGAACCACACGCCAAATTGGCCACACGGGAAGCACCAGTTTTCAAAAAAAAAAACATCAAAATCAGTTCACCCAGTCGAAAGTCGTCACACACACCTCCTCCACATACACGTGTGTGCGTGGTAGCTGAGGCTCAGAGGTGAAAAGTTATTAAATTTATAGTTTTTTCTAGCTTATGGAGCTATTATTCACTGCAAGTGTTATATTATAATGGGGTAGCTAAACCTAGCTATGCTTTCTGCGTCGCAATAAAATATCACAACCGATACCGTATAAACAATTAGCATACAGACAGTAACGTTACTAAGGCAAAATGGAAGTCAAATAAAAATGCAAAACAATTTCAGTTTGACTTGAAACATGTTAATTCTGGTGTCCCACAAGGCTGTGTGCTATCACCCACGCTGTTTCTTCTGCATATCAATGACATGCTGCAGATTAGCAGCATCCATTGCTATGCAGACGATAGCACGAGTGATGCCCCTTACACCGGTAAACGTCATCGAAAGCCGATCCAAAATTGTGCCTGAAATCGAAACTTCTTTATCAAAAGTTTCAGATTGGGGTCGACTTAACCAAGTCCAGTTTAACCCCACGAAGACACAGGTTTGCGCGTTCACAGCTAAAAAGATGCCATTGGTCGTATCACCTCAATTTGAGAGCACATCCCTAACTGCATCAGCCAGTATCGGAATGCTTGGCGTCGATATATCAAGCGAAGTCCAGTCTCGCGGTCACTTAGAGAGTAAGCCCATATTAGCCTCGAAGAAGCTTGGTGTGCTAAACAGATCGAGACAGTATTTTACTCCGGCCCACCGCCTGCAAATTTATAAGGCGCAGGTTCGGCCGCACATGGAATACTGTTCTCATCTCTATGCAGGTGCACCCCAGTACCAACTTCTCCCTCTTGACCGCATTCAACGGAGAGCGACTCGCATCATCGACTGCCAAGATATCTCTGATCGACTTGACACCTTGGAGTTGCGTAGAGATGTAGCTTCACTCTGCATCCTCTATCGCTTGTATCATGGGGAGTGTTCAGAGGAATTGTTCGGACTTATACCAGCTGCTGGTTTCGTTTGCGACAAAATATCCATCCCCATCACCTGGACAATTGGCACTCCACCACTGTGCGCTTCTCCAGAAGCTTTTTGCCTCGCACAACCAGCTTATGGAACAAATTGTCGCCTGCCGTATTTCCGAACCGATACGACCTTCAAACCTTCAAGAAAAGAGCGTACTCCTACCTTAAAGGCCGGCAACGCACTTGTGACTCTTGAGTTGCGGGTGCCCATGGGCGGCGGTAGTCATTTACCATCAGGTGACCCGTCTGCTCGTTTGCCCCCTATCGCATAAAAAAAAAAAAAAAAACATTCACAAATATATACATCTATCCACATCTAAAATTTCATTGAGTGTCACGGTAAGTGGACATCATAATCTTAAGAGAATGAAGAATAAACAAGGAAAGAGCTATTTATAGGACAAAGGAGCCAGCGGTTGTGTTAAGACCGAAGATCTCTGCTGTGGTTAGATGACAGTATATGAACTTGTGAAGTGAGATAGGAAGGGGAAGTTGGGCTGTTAAGAATGCTGAACAACATAGTCGAAGCACGTAGGCTTCGTCGCTGACGTATAGATAGCCATGACAGATGGGTTCGATGTGCAGACACATGGTCGTATTAACGGAGATTGAAAATGAATGAAATGCAATTGTTGAGAAGTCGGTTAAGTTTTGTTGAGCAGATCTGCATTCAGGTCATTGTAGCATACATCACCATGATCGATGATTGGGAATATTAAGGCTTGTACAAGTTTTAGTTAGGTGTTGGTTAGGAGAAAGTGTTTAAGTCTATAAAGTGCTCGCAATGTTCCGGTAACCCTTTGACTAACGCTAGCAATGTGAGGTTGCCAGTTGAGGGTAGCGTCAATCCTTAACCCTAGGTCCTTGACTGATGGGTTTAAAGGTACAATGGATCCGTTAAGAACAGTCAGAACAGTACAGAACTGTCTAATATACTTACCATTTGAGGAATACCTATTATAATCGCCTGGCGCTTTGAAGGATTAACTCCTATACCAAATCGCTGACTTATACAATATTTTATTATAAAAATATATTTACTTGTTAATACTTATACTTCTTAACCTTAAACTCGGTCAATAACCCGCACGTAAAAGGTGTATGTTATACATTATTATGCAATTGTATTCCGACATTATGTACAATGTTCTCTTTTTCATTTATCACTGGTAAGCAGAATGATATTGCGATAACTTTCGGCTTATTCATGAGTGTGACTGTAATCTGTTCACATTGTTAATAACTGGTTAACTGTAATAGGTACATATACTAAGTAATTAGATAAATGATTTAAGTAAAATGGCTGTTAAAATTTTAGTGCTAAATCCAAATGCAAATAAATTTAGTTAAGTGTTTGATATACTCATTATATTCATAATACTCGTACCATAGAAATAATTAAAAATAAATAAAAAGAATGACTGGCCTGTTGGTCTAGTGGTTAGTGACCCTGACTGCTAAGCCAGAGGTCGTGGGTTCGATTCCCAGGACAAATATTTGTGTGATGAGCATGATGATTTGTTCTGTGTCTGGGTGTAATTTATCTATAATATGTATGTATTTAGAAGTATATAAGTAAGTTTATCAGCTGTCTGGTTACCATAGTACAAGCTCTGCTTAGTTTGGGATCAGACGGCCGTGTGTGACATGTGTCAAGATTATTATTATTATTCTCTTTATTCACATTATTCAACATACAAATTACATTTTTAAATATAAAATAAAAACAAAATACATATATTTAAAAACATAAAAAATAGTGCCCCACCGGTATCGGGTACAGGGACCAAGCTACCGGTGGTTAGGGCTCCAGAGACAGGAACCTCCTCACAATACGTGCCGTATCAAGAAGGACTGCCTTCTGCATTAGGCCCTTAACCCAGCTGTGTAACGTGAGCCTCTGCAGATGTTGGTCGAGGCTCTTGGCAATCAACCCATGAGCTGATATGACTATCGGCACAATGATTGCAGAACTCACATCCCACATGTCGACCACCTCATGGGCTAAATCCAAATATTTTATTTGTTTATCTTTTTCTGCCTTTATGAGGTTGTCGTCATGTGGAATGGTAATGTCAACAATCATTGCTCGGCGCTCTAGTCGGTCTATCACCACTATATCAGGTTTATTGTTTATTATTATTATTATTATAATTTATGGGTAGGTCAAAAACGATCTTCAAATATAGGTTAGTACACCAATAAACAATAAAAGGGTTTTTATTATTATACATAAATACTTGCACGCAGGGCTTCCCCCAATTCTCTCAAACAAATACGGTTGTATATCTTGATCTGTGCCCACCGATCATAATAAACATTATGTACTATAAATATCAGAACATTGTATAATACTATTTCTAAAACAATTAACAATATTTGCAATCATTTTATAAACAAAGACGTGACACTAGCAAGTGCGTGCGTGACAAGTTACCTTTTTTTAATAATCTTTTGAATAGACGTATGTTATTATTTGTGTTACCTTGACTTTTAGATATTTAAAGTTTATATAATATTACTAGATCCTGCTCAGATAAGGAGTAGTCATTTCAATGGTTTTTATCTTGGGAAAATATTATAACAAAGAGAAAAAATATTGTGACAAAGATCTTGTGTAGTTTTCGTAGGTAGTGAGTAGTTAGCCTAACGACGTATAGAAAGGTTTTTTGTCTAATCTGTGTGTCTGTCTGGACAAAAAATAGCAACATAATATGCTGATGACGTCCATGTTGGTATTTTTTATGACATTTTATTTACTTTGTTGTTCCACAAAGCATACAACAATTTGTGAATACAAAATTACAAATTATATAAGATTTTTACTAAAAATAGGAAGACCTAAACTATAATTACCATTAATATTTTAATGTTGTGGTATTTTTACAAAATTAATTTTGGTAGTTATTTACTTAATAAATTTATTAAAATTAACACATAAATTAGTCGTTTTACCAATGTAATGTAATTTACAAACGCCATTGAAGCCCATAGCCCTGATGTCGGTCTTCTGACACTTAAAAGGGATTTAAACAGGGAATACTTTTTCTTTGTATGGAGAACTCTTATTATTAAGACAATGATGTGGTAACGATGCAGGAATGAGAAGGCATTTAAGTTATTTCACATTCACATAATAGCACATAATAATTGCATAAGACTAAATCTCTAAATCCAGCCCAGTCAACTGTTGGTGGTCATAATATTCCTGTAATTTGAGCTCATCTTTTTGACACCCGGTATACTCGTATATGTACATTGCAGGTGCAGCTTGACGCAACTCTTTATACATAATTTTTCAGTTTGTAATACAGCATTTAGTAATAATAGCTCCCTGCACTGCGTTTATATAGTAATAATTTTTACAATATAATATATTTTATATAATAAAACAGCAACATACTGACGATATGCAGGAATAAATATAAAATAGTTCTTTGTAGATATTTGCCTTGAAGAACTAGTCACTTCAAAGAGTTTAATATAACGTTTAGGTCACGGTAATGTGACATCTTTATGTGTACATGTACTTAAAGCCGGCCTGGATCATTACCTCTAATAGAAACAAATATTAATATTATTTACTGCAATGGTTATTAAAGTGGTATTAATATGCATATATCAGTCAATATAGACGTTACGTCTATACTCGATCATCTTAACGAAGGTTACCGGCATGTATCTATATGAACTTCATTATTTTTTTTATTTTTTTTTATCACAACATAATGAACTGTGAACCATAGTTTTGTTTCATCTGGTAAGTAACATTGGCCAGAGCAGTTACCTTGGGCAGGAGAAGAAAGTTTAAAAGCGCCCAGGTGTCACTGCAAATCAATGAATTTTCACTGTTTTAAAACTATATTATATGATGTTAAACCTTATAATCAACAAACGGATAAAGATATAAAAACAGTATGTCCATGAGTGTCAATCTTGTCTAACTCTTGTGATGGCACTGTGATCACAAGTGACCCAGCATTTAGAAAAGGTCTTCACTTCGATTAAAGGAAATCGACATTCATGATATATCCTACAAGTTATGAAGGAAGGTCATTTCATAAATCGCCTGTCCCTATTAACAGTGTAGGATCTACAAATCAGTAATTTTACAGGAGAGCGTTTAAGAGCTTATGTGCATGATATTTTTTTCTTTTCTAAATATGTGTAAAGTCACATAAGACTTTTATAATGGTTCTAACATTCGTTGCAATTTGTCGGTTGTGCCATATCCTACAAAATTACTTAGACAAACCTAATGAATAAAGTTCCACATACATCCACCACCATCCATAATTCCACATACATACATCATTCTTTATAGGAATTAAAACCAATGGCACTTAATAGTCACATTTTAGGTTTCATTGTTACATCAGAGAATAAATCTAAATTTCAATCTTTACATTTTTATATTTTTTAATAATTAATCATCTTATAGGAGTGGTTTTCGAAATGAGTACATAATAGTTTAGAGAGCCTCTGGTAGAATACAATACAAATGGCCTTACTGACTAAACAAGGTGCTAAAAAAATAAACTTGAAGATCACCTTTAAAATTAAAGCTTATCACAATAATAAGTAAATAGTAAAAAAAAAAAACGATTAACCTTAAAACTATTATCACCCTAACAATATTTCAATGATCATTATAATGAACGACATAATAGGTCCTAACATTAATTAATCATTATCATCTGAAATAGTATCACGTTCCTTTTTAGCATTGTTACCGAATTTTAAGTTTTCATTAGAGTTGTGGTACCTCTCTGGGATTATTCCTCTTTGGCAAAACTCTCAAAACAATTACAGTTTTTTTTCTATATATTCTAAATTATATTTATATCAAATGTTATTATAATGCTGTTGATGTACTTTTTCCTCTTTTAAACGCTTTATTAGCTAGCAAAGACTTAAAAAATAAAATATCTGAAGTTGTCATCTCTTTTACTGGGATTACCTTCAACTTTGGGCTAAAGTTGAACGGGAAAATACCATGCTCTCGGCACGCTCAAAAAAGCAATAAACACTATCCCCCTCATTCTGAGTATGAATATGAATATCTGACCATAAATATTTGTGTAATTGTCACCTTAAATTCTTTTGCAACTATTTTTTTTTTTTTATGCAAACGAGCAGACGGGTCACCTGATGGTAAGTGACTACCGCCGCCCATGGACACCCGCAACTCAAGAGTCACAAGTGCGTTGCCGGCCTTTTAGGTAGAGGTACGCTCTCTTCTTGAAGATTTGAAGGTCGTATCGGTTCGGTTCGGTCGGTATACGGCAGGCGACAATTTGTTCCATAAGCTGGTTATGCGAGGCAAAAAGCTTCTGGAGAAGCGCACAGTGGTGGAGTGCCAATCGTCCAGATGATGGGGATGGATATTTTGTCGCGTAGGACGATGGCGGAAACCAGCAGCCGGTATAAGTCCGAACAATTCCTCTGAACACTCCCCATGATACAAGCGATAGAGGATGCAGAGTGAAGCTACATCTCTACGCAACGCCAAGGTGTCTGCCTGTAACTCGCAGCCGCAGCGAGTGAACGAGTGGCACCATACTCCTAATCAGGCAATGGTCCGAAGAGCCAAGAGGGGCCTCAACGGATACTTTGTAGCCGTCAGGATGTGAGGTCAGCAGAAGATCCAACAGTGAAGGCACGTGGCTTTCTGCATCTGGGATTCGCGTAGGCGTTGTTACCAGCTGCGTCAAGCCATATGCCAAGGCGAAATCGTGAACAGATCTTCCCGCATGATCGGTTTTGCGCGAACCAAGCCATTCGGCGTGATGGGCGTTAAAGTCGCCAAGAATCACAATCTCTGCGGATGGGACCTGCTGGAGCACTGAGTCTGTAGCCATTTGGACGTGGTCGATGAGTCGGTCCGTTTCGGCATCACCGCTATGGGACCTGTAGAGGCATAGGTAGATGCGGGGATGGTCGTCGCAGTCTACACGTAGCCATAAGATGGAGAGGTCCCTACCTTCAAGATTGCCGAGGCGGCGATATAGATGGTAAAGAGCAAAAGCTATTCGGTTCCTGTTTTGCCGAGCGCAGTTATCGGACCAGAATCTAAATAACTTTACGTTGTTGTTTTATAAATTGATAAAGACAACTGAGACTTCATTAACACCACGTTTTACGATTGCCACTCCAATAAAAGCTGTAATGTATTAATAAGAAAAAAACCGCCAATAAAAGTAGTAATGAATTAATAACAAAAAGTTACTATTTTTCTTTCTTAAGTTAGAACATAATCATCAAGGTCTCTTAGCAGATGTTTTTAAGCAGCGTCTGTAGTTGAGAGGCAACGCTGTGCGTTGAAAAGCCCGATGCGCGAGCGGCACGTTTTTCCACACTTTGGCAAGTGTATTTAAGGGGCAGCCGCCGAAGCAAGAAACCCTTTTTGCTCGTTTTTAGTCTTAGGTTTTGAGTCAGGCACATTTTTAACTGGAAATAAGATACAGTTAAGCAGACTTCAACCAACGTGCGCCAGCTTAAATTTGTTTGTGGGTATTATTTTAAGTGTAGTATTTTTTTTATGAACATCACGGGGAGTGTTCTGACGAGCTCTTCCAATTGGTCCCACCTTCTCCCTTCCTCTACAGGACTACACGTGCTGGCCTGAGGAGTCACCGTTTGCGAGTCGAAGATATGCGATCCCGAACGAAACGGTTTGGCTCTTCTTTCCTGTGCCGATCAGTGAAAGCCTGGAATTCCCTACCAGCGCACGTGTTTCCTTCCCAATTTGATCCCGGGTCTTTTAAGCGGGGCGTGAAAAAGCATCTCACCAGGCCGCCATAGTGTAGGTCACCATGCTGCATTGACTAGACATGCAGTGAGGATGGTGACCACCACTCTTGGACTCCGTTTATTGCTTACCATCAGGCAAAGTGGAGTCATTATGGTAGGCTTACAAATAAAAAAAAAAAAAAAAAAAAAATTATTTGACTGCAATCAACTGATGAGGCCATTACTGCAGGTTTACCTTTAATAGATATTCCTGTGATGTCTAGTACAATATGCAGAAATACGTAATAGGCGAAGAGCTTGACTTGGCAACGCTCACAGAAGAAATGCTGAAAAACGGAATACATAAGATTGTCACGAATGAACAGTAACATTTTTGTACAGGATTTAGGATTGATAACTTTAAGTGAACCTAACATATCTTGGTTTTTCGTTGGTCACGCAGTCCATAGTATTGTCATAAAAGCTCTTTTAAAAGCCGGGCACAAAATTGCACGAGCCTGACAATTGGTATTTTATTATATTTTGACTAATATATTATTTGTGTGGTAAAGAGTTAAAATATAATAAAATCGAAATCAATCAATCATATGGGATTAATACCACATTATTGCAGTTACGAGATTCTTGAAGATAAGTATTGTCATCAGTGGATGAAAGTCATAAGCTACAGCAAGGGTCAAGATCTGAATATGTTTCAAAAGTGCAAAACTACTATTGCGTGAAGTCTCGTATTAACAGTTCCAAACGTATGTTTAACGAATTATATACATACATATATATTATATATATATTATATATGTGTCATTCGTTGCCACTGACAGCACAAGTAGTAAAGGTAATTTGAAAAAGTACTCAAATCAATCGAAAGATTTATATTGTAGCGTTTTAAATAGCAGAATATATGTATAATATATGTACGTATATGTCTTTATTTGCTATTCTTCAATTAAAACTAGTTAACACTGTGTTAGTTGTTGTTGTGTCCGCAATTTTAGATAAATTAGCATCCAGCCTTTCGTTCACTGATTATTACTATACGATACATTGAAAGAAAATAATTAATTTATAATAAGAAGAAATGATTAGGAAGTGATTAATATATTTTGTTATACTATATGGTTAGGTATTACATTTTAACTCCGACCACAACTATAGATATTTTGAGGTGTAAAATACATTCACGGATAAAGATAATACAAATAATTATATTTTACTAATTTTACAGTTACCGTCACAATATAATTAGACTCAAACTCTGATGCAAGACCAGCTAATGAAACCATATAACGCGCTAATTGTTGCATGCGCCTTCTGCCAACATAACCTCGTCCCAGTACCTCAAACTCGAACTAGTTTTTACAATATTAATAGCATTGTTACTTATTGCGACAATATTTGTTGGTTGTATATATTTCAAGCTATTTTATTATTAATAAAATCAAACGTAATTTATATTTATGTGTAAAAAAATGTGTAAATTAGTCGTGGAAGTAATAAAAATAAACAGTGTATTCTTGTAATTTAAATAATTAATATTTAATAAACTACTTAACAAGAGGTGACTAATAGCGGCTAACTCTATATTTGTATTACACATACATAAAGGAAATATTACCAAAGTGACTTAACGAATAATTGACTTTTATTACGTTGGTTAAATGACAAGACACACACTTTTTATAAATGTTAAATATATAAAAGAACTCAACTTTATTTGTACAACTGATTCAATTATCTTTAATAGCTATGATTTATTAGAGAAGACTGAAGAATGTATGAAGTCTTTAACCATTCAAGGTAGACTTAGGGTGCTTTGTTGTTAAGATAGCAACATAAATTATAATTTTCGTTATTTTACACTCTAGATATCAATTGAAAGATACAGATACTACACAAAGGTACCTTATATTTGTATACTTTCATTGATCCTTCTCAAATCTAAGATCTCAGGTCCTTCTAAATGTATAGTTTGTCCTATTGCGCTATTTGGGTATTATGAAAACAGATAACATACTTATCTAGCTGAAGTTGGTCAACTGGCGAAACATATTAGCTTTAGACTTAGGAGACGAAAGATTGTATTACTTTATTACATCAATCATACAATTTTACAATGAACATGCACCTTCAACTTTTGTGTTTGTTTCACCAATTGTAACACATTATTAGTATTATCACCACACCATAAGTTACAAGACTACAGACGGTATATAACACTATACTATACAATGTTTAAATCACTTCTTGTGGTGACCATTTAAAATACAATATACTTGAAACAAACTAAATTTCGAACAAATTTTGTCAATAACATTTCCAGATAATATTGCTAATGGTTTTGGAAACAACTATCTGGTGCAACATCAGTGTGTCCATACGTAAATAAACAGTAAATTACCGTTTTATGTATTAAAAAACGTGGACTGTGTTATTTAATTACAAATCTACATGTGTCTGTATATGTGCGCACAATGCGTATAACGTAAAAATAATACACATACAACATGTTTTCTATGTATATTTTATATATATATTTTTATACATATTTATATCTCGTATATTTTATACATTTCAAAATTTCAACAAAAATACAATAATTAATCAATTAAATGTCAGAATACAAACTCCTATCATTTAAAACCATATTTAGCCGGGCACCCTCGAAATACGCAAGTGAGTGAGACCGCAATTTTATCAATTACATTATTAACTATCAATTATTACATATAAACATTGAAAATGTGACAAATATCAACAACATGTATGTTAGAGTTGACCGGAACCATGGTCAGTGCAGCGTTTGAGACTAAAAGCTTAGTATATGTGATAATAACTTTATCAACTAGACTGTCAATAGACAGTGTCACAGTAATAGGTTACTTTATCAAATGTTAATTTAATATTAAAAATTATAGACAATTAAGTACCCGCCTGTGTTGATCTGTAACTGTCCAATTTCAAGTGATTAATCTTACTAACGAGCAGTAGATAATGAAAATTCATAGATACTTTAGAGATAATGAAAAAAAAAGTTGAATTATTATTCAACTTTTTTTTAATTATCTTCAAAACAAATTTGGTAAAAAATATATTACATGTAATAAGTGGCAAGCCTATTGAATCAACCGGGTTCTAAGATAAAAAAAAAGGATGGATTTAAAGGTTATATGGATTTGTAGAAGAACGGATATTACCCCGAATACAAAGGGACCAAATGATTCAGACCAGGCGAAGTGGACCTGGTGTTGCGTGGCGGACTGCGGTCTTACAGTTGAAGTTGGGAAGTCGCATAAATACTAATCGGCTCGAGAACTTTATTATCGTGATTCAGGATCGTACTACTTTATTAGAGTAGTTGCTGCGTAGTCCGGTAAATGTTGTTGTTATATGTTTTGTGCTGTATGTGGAGGTCGCTACAAATTAATATATTTTGAGTTTCAAATTCGTACAATTATCAACTACAATATTCATTATCAATCGAACTTATGTAGTATTATTAGGTACTCTACCCGCAAGAGATTTTTTCCCAGAGGAAAATTCTCCCAGAGGAGTGTTTCTCGCCATACAGTGCCACCGCTGCTCCAAGCCTGGCGACGTACGGTCCTATATAAGGGACGAAGGAGCTAGCGCACACCTCTTACCCTCCGGTTTTAGCACTGAAATTAAGTGTCTCACTTACCACCGGCTGGATCATAATCAAAGCCTTTCGAAGCCCTGCCCTGAGCCTAACTCTTGTATTATGACCTAATCTGTAATATGTTTCTTTTCTATATTATTATAAAAACTGTGTCTTTTTAATAAGCATTTTGGCTGACGTTTCTAGAACAAGGAGGCCATACTACCATGCTGTTGTTCATAAGCACTGGTTTGATATCGTCGCTACAAACGAAACTTACCCAGCTATCGGTTGAGATATTCCACGCACATTCGACGGCCGCGGTGGGTGGGTTGTTTTTTATAGTAGCTACTCAAATGCATTCAAAGTACGAGTTTGATGAGCAGTTATAGTTAAGCCTTATTCTTAATGGGAGCCATAAGCTATAAGTGGCTAGATTTTATCTTTTTCTCGATACCCTGAATGATGCTGTGACCGTGATGGAGGTAGGGACTATTATTTTGATGACGTACAGGTTTATTTATATTTTAAACTCCATAATTATGAGAGAGTTAAAGCTCTCAATAAACATCTCCAGATGATTGTGTCATAGTATGAAGACAATGGCTTGGTAGAGAAACATGTTGCTGTTTCGATTCATAATTGCTTTTTTTTTTTTCGCCCTAGAATACTATATAGAAAATGACCCTACTTAACCGAAAACCTAAGAGTGTAACGCGTGAACTCACTCGTGCTTTCTAAGCTCAATTACGCTGATACAGTGTAGGGCCCGCATGCGCAAATCGGTCTTGAACGCATGTGCCCGTTTCTATTGCATGATTACACCGAGATGCCATATCCCTCCGTTTCTCAATGAACATTTTCGAATAAAAAGGAAACTCGTCACAAGCTTCACCATGCACGCCTAATGTTCGGAATTAACGCCTAATGTTATTAAGTATCATGAGCATACATATCTGTACAATAAATTCCACAAGAAAAAATTGTAACAACATATATACATATGTACCTCCCCCGATTAGGTCACTCACTTTGTTAAATACGAGTGCTTTCAAAATACATCTGCGGCAGCCTTATAAAAATAAAATGCTTATATAGTATACGAATGTTTCGTTGATATTTATGAAAGTGTATGCCTTGTATATGTGCTGTTTTACATGTCGTTGTGTTGTAGTTTATACTGTGGTATGTGTAAAGATGCTTTGCTTGCTTGTATTTTATAATTGTTTTCTTATTTATGTATGTATATAATAAGTAATAGTTTGCTGGTTCTCTGGATCTGTGGAACACAGAGGGTCTGGAACACCAGTGCCATGCGCATGTCGGGCAAATGCTGCAATTACTACTCTTTATGGACACGCGAGGTACACATTTTGAATGCTCGGCTATTGTTTTGTTATAATTTTAAGCTTTTTCTTTTTCCTCAACTAAACTTTTTGAATGAATACGCAACCACAGACAATCACCGCACCACGGCTACGAGACCAATTGACAACAACCAAAGAAAATACAAGCACTCATCTTAATGTGGAGAAGTTATATGCTTTTTGGAAAAATCCATTCGAAAATCGTATGGAGAAGCTCGTCGACCAAACAATTAAAAACCCCATGTACTGCAACATACAGTACAAAGTGAGTATCATGATTGGCATTGCAAAGTTTACAGTGTCAGTTTTACAGCTATACTACCCCAGTGGCTGGTTCTCACCGCTTACTTTACGAGCGTGGCTTAGTTTCTTAGCTCTAGAGAAACTAGCATAAGATAAGTAATTACCCCCTGACATAAAAGATAAGTAGCTGTAAATGTAAAGTCAATTTGAAAAATTTACAACAAAAAAAAATAAGTAGATGGATTAGAAGCGTTCAAAACAACATTGAGCTATCAGCATGTAGCGACGCAAGTGAAAAGGCCCAAACGTGTGTAATTTATACACGTGCATTGGTGTGGTGGTGTTGGTAGCGAAAACTTGGGTTGCCCACCCCCCCTTGTTTGCAAACAGTGCCTTATTTTTGTTACAACTGGTTAACAAGGTCACTGAGTCCCTTCCGGCAAACAATGTAACTGTGTGGGCATGGTGTGACTCGAAAAGATGTTTCTAGTAGAGGCTAAAGTGAGTCATATTTGAAGCCAGCTAGACAGCTACATGGAGACGCGACCAAATACGAAAAAAATATGGAAAACCGCGTCAGCAAATTCACACAAGTGGTACCAGCATCCCAGTGTTTCTGCCTGGAATCTAAAATAATCCTGCTGAATGTGCAACCAGAAGCCTATATGCGAACCAATATGTAAACATTCAGTTATGATAGGCCGGTTCGGAAATGGCGAAAATATTGAATGACGATGAACAACGTTGACGTCTTTACAAGAAAGGTCGACGAAAAACTTGTAAAGCCCTAAGCTAAACATACAGTATTATATACGATTTGTTACAAGAACGCAGTTCACTGAGTCACGCGATTGTGCGATTCAGTACTAATGTATTTAATAGCGTTATAAGAATGAAATAACTTGACACCGTCCGACGAATGCCTTACAAGTACTTAACAATACATGAACTTAATAATAAGAAATATTCAACCACCTACCAAAAGTACTATTCGTAAATTATACCTTTATTTGGACGAGGGATCCATCGTGCAGATGCTTGATAATTATTCGTTAAGTGATTTATATGTTTATGTAATCAAATAAAGAGAACAATAATAAAAATTGAAAATTATCCATAAATAAGTACACACATGTCAAATAAGAAAAATATTAAATAAAAGACGAATACACCTTCTTATTACAGCATGACTGTGAAGCAAAAACACCAATTGACTATACACAATAATCGTGTACTTTCTAATATTTTTGTTTACAAACCATTTTCACCCATTTGGAGATAATTAAATTTACAATAATCACTAAATTACACTCTGTAAGGTCAATTTACGTAGGGCATTAAAATTTAAAAACATATATCCTTAAAATAGTTATCTAAAATATAGAATTTTATATGTTTACTATTAAAGTACGAAATTGTGGACAAAAATAAAGTGTTCATTAAAAAAGGCATTAAAAACTCACTAGGGCTTTTTCGAAGTCGGAAACCTAAGTAGTACGTGTTTATGTTACGTTATAGAAAACAACCTGAACAATTGCCATAGTGTTAATGATACAGAACGAAGAAAAACTTAGAGCTACTTTAACATTAAATGGTAGTACTCGCCACAAGTTGAACTGCAGAGGGCGTTGCTCAATCACTTGAAGGAACATCAACAAATCAGATCGCACCCGTTCAGCTGTAAAGCATATAAAAATAGAAAATCTGTAGGATAAAACTGACGTTGTAACCTAGTGGTAATCATAAATTATAATACTCATTTAGTGAACATATGTTATACAAATTATTTTTCATCAAGTCGGCCAAATGTGAAGAAAAATACGTAGTCATCTCATTTTCATAAATTTATGTGCAATTTTACGAAATAAACGGAAACTTACCGGTACTATGCAATAGTTTTTCATAAATCTTGATTTTGATTATAAATACTTCCTCATTTAGTAGATCACATACTATCAAAGCATATATAAAACTAAAATAAGTTGGTAAAATAGTCAATATCAATTTTAAGGTGGTCACAGCATCGGGGCCCTTAAACACATTGTAAAAATTATTTAACCGTTTGGATTACAATCTGCATATATTCATATTTTCCAACATCTTTAACAATAATTGACATATTTTTTACCCTCAATTATATTATATAATATAAATTGACCGTTGGGTGACTTCATTATTTGGTATGAAATTGTTAGTCCAGAGTCTCTAATGACCCTGAAAGACCTATGAATTGTGGTAAAAAGGTCCAAGATTTTATTAGTATTTTATGCATGTGCATGTTTTATGTACGAATACTTCTTGAGAATAGACCTCGTCATTTAAGGCAGCATCTAAACTATTTTTAACTTGTCACCACTAGCCATAATATCGTGGTTATAGTCAAATCTAATTATACCTGATTGCTATTTAGACAAATAGACTAAACTAAAATTAATTAAGCCTTCAATTAAACTTACAGAAACTTTGAAAACGGCAATTGTCACAAAATATTCAGAGGTGGCTCTTGGTACTGAAATTATTATCAGAGTAAAAATCTGCGAAAATAAAATACGTAAGACTTTATAAAACAAAGAAATGTACTAAATTTGTTTAATTAACTGAAATTGTAAAATTAACTGAATTAAATTTAATTACCGTCATTTTTAACGATGAACCAATATCACTTACAGAATTCACTAAAGTTTCATACATTTCAATGTAATTCCTCACTGAATATTGCTGAACGTGAATGTAGTGAACTCCTTTCGATTCTATTGTCCTCCTTACTATTCTTAAGCGTACATATATAATAGAAAACATCATAATGATACTGTACAAACCTACATCTCTCAACACACATACTATGATGAACAAGTAAAAGGGTAAGAATTGAGACGACAAGCAACTGTTCACATTTATACACAATATAATATAGTGAGACAACCGAATGAAAATAATAATAAGAAGAGTACCCACTAAAAATTTAGAAAGACTTTTATACATATCTGGTGCACATGGTAAAGTATCTATAATCGATATACGTCGGTAAAATTTTAAAATGTACTCATCCTTTGTTTGCCTAGAAATAATAAAATATATAATATATTCAGCTAAATAGCTCCAATGCGTATATCCAACATCTTTGTGAGCGATGATACTCAAGGATATTACAGATATTAGTAAAATGATTCCATAAACTTTCGAAAAAGAACGAAGAATTGGCAAATGCACATTAGTATGGTATCCAAACATGAAACGTATAAGCAACAAACATTTCAAATTACACACTTGCGTTTGTTGAAATATCATTATTTTTATTTCTTTGTCTTCAATGTTTTCATAGGTATCTACAGTCACACACTATACCCCGCTGTAAAATACATATAATTGAATCGTATGTTTTAAAGACTACCATTGAGAATCCTGGTGGTTTTAACTGAAAACGGATTAGTAATATATATATAGAGTTATTAGGCTTATGAATTATTATGTATATAAATCAAATTGATGTTCTACACAGTTCGTTAATTTAAAGATATAATTTTATCACTAGCATATAAAATTCCTATAATCCTAAATCAATTTTCAAGATCCTGACATACAGCTAGTGCCTCTTCAACATTATTCATCAGACTTTTAACAATCGCTCGCTGATTACGAGCAATTGTTGTTTGCCATTTTAATTGTAAGGTCAAAATGGGAACAATATAGATGAAATAACATGAGAATAGTAATAAATTTAGTCAACTAATACTGTTGCTTTTTCCAAACAAATTTACTCTTATTTGTTGAATAGTTCCTAGTGTATTTTCTTCTATGCCTTTTAGCTTTATACCTGTAAAACTAATACCTATACCACGACGAAGCCTAATGAAGCAGAGTCGTCAATGACATGGGAAAATACATTATCGACTTTGCTATATATAGTTTTAATTCTTTTTAACATTTGGACTTTGAACAATACCCATTAATCATTTACATTGTACTTTTAGTTCCTTATCTAATCTAAAATTAACTGGTTATATTTTCGGGTTAAGTAATTGAATGTCTATGTTGAGAACATCAATTATTTAAATTGTTTTATTGATTTTATCTATTCAATTATTTTAAAACTTGTAAAAAAATTACTAATATTTCGACGAAAAATTGATAAGATCTAGACAGCTGGAAAAAGGGCTTCCTAACCGTGCCCAAAAAAATGTCACCTAAACCTATGTGGTATGGAAAAAGTGGTGGTGTGGTACAAATTATAACAAATATATGGATCTCTTATTCTTATCTTCTTCTTATCTCTTAATCTGAGGATCATACAAAGTGTTGTCCCGTACGGGGATCGAACCCACAATACTCGACGCGGTAGTATAGTGGCGAGGTAACCACTTAAACCGCTACGCCATCCGTCTGTGGCACGTATGGTTTTATACAGGGCTGTATAACTCTTGTAAACACAAGATATTATATAGATAGATAGATTATATAGGGCTGTGATAACCCTGTATAACTCTTGTGTTTTTAATTGGTACAGATTTCAAGACATTACCTCAAAGAAAAAGTGCTCAATCAGTTACGATTTTTGTCATAACACCAACAATTCAGTAACAGTTTCAAACGCTTTATTAAAATTAGTCCAAACAAGTTACGAATACTAGTAAATAAGAATAACAAAAAGAAAACCAATATAAAAATATTGATCAATTACTTAAAAATATATTATAGTTTATTTCAAAGGTATCGGATTAGATTAGGTAATAATGATAAAACATAAGTAACTAAAGTGGGTAACATCCAAAGACCCAATATTTAATTTTCTTTAAGCTTTATGTGGCCGAGCAGTTATTTTAACAAGAATTTCTATTTTCATCATCATCATCATCATCAGCCTATCGCAGTACACTTCTACATATAGGCCTCTCTCATTGCACGCCACTAAGATCTCACTCCACCTGGCCTATGGGCGTCCTACGCTACGTTTGCCGAGACGCGGTCTCTACTGAAGAAATTGTTTGCTCCAACGGTCGTTGGTTTTACGGCTAATAAGTGTGTATCTTTTGAGTGTGTTTTAAAATACGTGATTATTGAAATTTGAAAATGAAATATGTTTTAACAAATTTGGCAGTACTTGCTCAAAAATCCATTGAAATAATATTATTTTAATTTAGTCTTTGCGAAATCAAGTGGACACTTGTCAACTGCCACAATTAAATCTTCAAAATTGAACAGAAAGTGAAAAGTAAAAAGTTAAAGTGGCTAAGATTTAGGTGAAGGCCAAAATTATAATTGGCAAAATAATAATTGTAATACTCCGCTGTAGGGAACATAAGCGTATATTTATATATTTGAAAATCTTTAATGTATTGTTACATTCAGGATTCTAAAACGAATCCTTAAAATACACTATTCCTTATGATATTGTAATTCAATGAGGTACCTTGCATCATTAGCTTTTGTAACCTTAGTGTTCCATGTAGAATTTTAAAATGTTATTTCACCAGCCGCAACAGTGTGACTTGAAGTTTTTGCTACTGATACGTTTCATTTGTGGTTACCACATTAGTGTTAGTTTGCCGAGACTTTACCTTCTTTCCAAAGTGTACAGAATAACTTTACTAGTAGTGATATTATCCTTTAGTTCAAACGTTGATGGATATGGATTATGGATTTGGACTCTTTTAACTGAATATATTATTCTTTTTCTTATATCTTGGCAAACAAAGGATGAGTATATTTTAAAATTTTACCAACGAATATGGATTATAGATACTTTGCCATGTGCACCATATATGTATAAAAAGCTTCACAATTTTTTTGTGGTTACTCTACTCATGAATATTACTACCCGACTTACTAACTACATTCTATTGTGTCAAGATGTAAACAACTGCTTTTCCTTATCTTCTAACATTTTCATCGCTGTATGTATCATAAGAGATGTAGGTACATTCAGTATCATTTTGACATTTTCTATTATATATGTACGTTTGAGAATAGTGAGGAGGACAATAGAAACTAAAGGAATTAGCCACATTCATGTCCAACAATACTCAGCGAGGAATTTCATTGCAATGTATGAAACTTTGGTGGATTCTGTAAACAATATTGGTTCACCGTTAAAATTCACGGTACATATTTAAAACAAAATAACTAATTGTTTAAAGTCCTTATTTTGCTTTGGAATGATATAACTAACTCTGTTTTATTTTATATTTGCAGATCTTTATCCTCATAGTAACGTCAGTACCAAGAACGACCATTAAGTATTTCACAATAATATCTATTTTCAAAAACTCTGTAAGTTTTCAACCATTTCAACGTTTCAACTATTTTTATTCGACAGTTTTACAAAAAACCGTTTGTTAAGTAATAATTGCATTGTTTTTCACCCAGAAAGTGAGGCTTCCGGAGGCCCAAACCCCCTTTCTCCTCTATATCTTACTCTCTTTTACTCTCCTGTTTCCATTCGCCTCCTTTTCCTGCCCCGTTAATGGTAAGAAGCGTACTTGCTCGAGTCGCACGTGTCCATGGGCGGTGGTAGTCCTTACGATGAATTGACCGTCGGTTTCATAGAACCTTTCGACATATAATTCATTGTGTTTTCTGAACATTTTAATTTGAAATATTTTTCCCCACCCACTTAATTAGTTTTACGAGTATGATTATTTTTACTAATAATTTTTAGGGTGTCGACGCTTTTGCCTTTTCCAAATTGATATTTACTATCTTACCAACATATGCGAGTTTGATATATGCTTTGATAATATGTGATTTAATAAATGAGGAAGTGATTACAATTAAAACCAAGATTTATCAAAAATTGTTGCAATATACCAGTAAGTATGAATATACTCATTTATTAAAAAAAAAAAAAAAAAATAACTTAAAATCTTAATCTCCTAATACGTTTATTGCACCAAATTCTAATGGAAAAAATGAGAGTTTAATAAACCTCTGGTTGACAGAGGTGTATTCCTTCAGAAATGCAGGCGTCATGCTATTTATGTACTTATTCTTTTGTAGTACATATGACTAAACTCGTTACATACTGAGGAATCGTTACAAAGAATACGTGTACACGAATACATTAAATTAGTTTCAATTAAAAAAGATATAATAATATAATAAATTATGTATATTCAAGACCATTTTAAAAACTTTATTTTATATTTTTCTACAAAACTTTTACCACTTATTATTAAATATATATATTTTAATTCATGACATTCAAATAAGCATTTCATTTATGGGCAAAGTTACAAATTCAATTTGTAAGAATTCTTAAGATTTCTATATGATAGAAGCAAATATTCCTATAAATTTTAGCTCTTCACGTTATTCTTGTCTAATATACTATAAGACCCTTAAATATGACTACACCTGCCCATTAGGCTACAGCGCACTTGTACCCATATTCATATATTTATACATTGTGTTTCACAGATGAGCGGGTGCGATCTGAGTTGCTGCTATTTCTTGAAGTGATTGAGCAACGCCCTTTGCAGTTCATCTTGTTGCGCGTACTGCCTTTAAACTTTAAAGCAGCTCTTAGTTTTTCTTCGTTCTGTATTATAAATAGTATGGCAATCGTTCAGGTTGCTTCTTTATATAGAAAATGAATAAAGATGTGATTTATTCTAAAAAACTGGGAACTCATACTTATTTTGCTTGGTCTACGGATCAGCAAAAATATAATGATTAAGTGGTACATCGGGTATTCTTAATACCAAATATTATTATAGTTTTTCAATATTGTTTAACAACAGGTAGAAACTGCTATCTTTATAAGGATTATTTGGTTCCTGTGAGTCATACAGCTTTCAGTAGCGGGCTTCACCGCCGATGATCTAATGCAAAAATAAGTAAAATTTCTAAATATATAAATGATGAACAGCAGGTATGGAGCGACATAAAAGTTTGCATCTGTTTTTGAACAACGTAAGAGTTTTTAAGAACCTACGCATCCATAATCTTCTTGGTTATAATCTGGATGCACTCCAAACCACTAGATGAAGTACTTTATTATATAGCAATTAGCGTCAGCCCGTTGCTTCGCTTGCGTAGTACATTAATGAGAATTAGTAAAAAATATCTCATCAAAATCGGTTCAGTCGCTTAGCTGTAAAAGAGTAACAACACATATATAGAGTTTATCTGTAAATTATACTAGCAAAGCCAGCTCGCTTCGCTAGGCGTAAGTTAAAATAAATTGAACGGAAAAAACCTATCGCTACCAAACTATACAGGATCACCAGCTAGTCCAATCTGGAGATTCCCTAAAAACATATGTAGATGCACACACACATACATACCGCATAGACCACGTATATATTATGTATGTATACCACATACGTGGTCTATGCAATGATATGTATCTGTATTGCAACGAAATTGTTATAGAAGTCGAGCGAGCCGTCTATGTCTTACGTTTTTAGTTATCTCAAGTTATCTTCTAGAGTAATGTGCAAATTTTATATTCATAAAATTTCTGTGGTGATGAAAATCTTTATATTATACGAATGTATATAATGTGTTTTATAAATTCACTTAAACATTTAAATTATCTTATTTTTCTTTTAACAACAAAGGCCATATTCTGCGTTAAATATAAGAGTTAGATACATTTTGTCTCAGACTTCATTGTAGATCTAGACTAATATGTTTTCAGTATGTTGTATTCTTTTATTATGAACCGTATGCCCAGCGCACGCCGATAAATAATAATAACTATAATAATAAGTTGACACATCTGACTCACGGCCGTCTGATCCCAAACTAAACAGAGCTTGTACTATGGTAACCAGGCATTTGATTAAAATACTTATATACTTCTAAATATAACGACCAAATTGAATACACCATCTAAATTAATTTCTCAAGAATCCTTATTACTTTGCCACGAATTTTAATAAACAATATTGAAATTGTTTTCAATCAGCTGACAATTGGGGCTGCCTTCTTTTTTCTTTTATCTGTGAACAATATTCTCACGCGTGGTAGGATTACTCGACGTTTTGGTTTCATATGAAAAGATTTATACAGAAGTATAGGTTTGAAAAGTAAATACTTTACTGAATCTTAAAACAAATTAATCAGAGATATTAATAAGCAGTACCTAGACACTACAAATTTTAGTTGATAGAGTTTATGCAGTGTATCTCTTTCATTTGAGTAGTAAAATAACAATAAACACATACCTTATTTATGCTCAATAATATAAAACCAATGCAGAAGTTACAATCCTGTCCTTGATTATCTTATTTAAGTTTTTTTTTGTAACCGCTGTTTGCAAGAAGACTGCACTGCAACCAACGCAGCGGTAAGGTACGGTACTTTACGCGAAGTTTGAACCTAATTGCACGCTTCGTACAAAAGTGATTCTTATTTAAGGCAGAAGGAAATCCGATTCTTCACATACGAAAGCAGCTTCACGTTCTGTGAAGTAAATAAAAAAAATACATAAGCCTCTGTGTTATTTCTTACTATATTCTTAGATATAAATATTGAGCCTGTATTAAATTCCTCAGTCGTACATACTTGTACTGATTTGTCAGTGTGTATCAGTGTAATAGATTTTTTTATAGACGTCATTGACGTTCCTACAGATTGGAACACTATACGCACACATTTTAAATACGTTTTGCGCTGACAGGACAAAGGATTTAATTATTATATATGTTCTTTAAGGATTGAGAATTAACACACAATATTAAGTATTTAAGGTGTGAGGAATATTTATTTACAACTATTTACAAAAAAAATATGTATATAATATCAGTACTACTAATTAGAACTTATTAAACTATTCCGGTCCCTGTAAATAACTACATCAATTGCAGAAATTGCATGTCGCACACATATAATTCAATTAGTCAGTTGACACGCCATGCGCCAGCCAACTTACATTTAACATAGAAGTAAAAAACGGTTTTGTGTCTGGTAATAGTGTTATTTTTAGGTTTTATTGTAATCTTAATTTAATGTCTTAAGTACAAACCCTGAAAATGAATAGAGAACGAAGCAAGCTATTGGTTTTATTAAGAAGAACAAGAAAACAACATGATATCATGGGATCAGAAGAACTATTACAAGTCACAAAATATAATAATCTAGAAACTAAGTCTAGTGATATGTATTAATGTGTTTATTATTAAATTTAAAAAGTTCTATTACCTAGTTTTGCTGTTTATAGAATAAAGAATCTGTGATATATTTAAGTACCGCCTCGTAAACGACTATCTACCATCTGAATATGGTAACATCAGCGTGAATCAGAAACGTGACATCACCTGTGACGACGAAGTAAAAATACTTCGTCGTCACAGCTGATGTCACGTTTTACTTTGCTTATTTAATATATATTAATAAAATTAATCTTTGGTTCTTATGAAGAATATATTTTTTTCAATTTTTTAATGTAACTTAACATTGGTAGAGCCATGCTTAGGCACGAATCGGCCGGCTCGACCGGTGCGATACTACGGCCTTACAGAAAACCGGTTGTGAAGTAACGCTTGTGTTGCATTTCCCCAACTCTCTCTCACTTTTCCTCTTCCCCATCCCTCTCTCCTCTTTCCTATCTCCTTATCCCCCTCTCTTCTTTCTCCTCCCCGCATCCCCCATCCCTCATCACCCTCAAAGGCGAACAGCGCACTTACGACTGTTGAGTTGCAGGTGTCCATGGACGGCGTTGTTACTTACTATCAGGTGACTCGTCTGTTCGTCTGTCTCCCTATAGTATAAAAAAATTATATATATGTTTGTTGTTTTTGTTTACCGAAAATTCAACTTCAGATATGCAAGAGGAATATAATGATAGTTTGCGAAATATAAGTATTGGATTTTAGATTAACATTATCCATTAGAAGATGCAGTAATGAATGAACTTATGGATGATCTTAGCTTAGCAGTTTTGAAAAAAAAAAAAATAGTCTCATGCAGATCAAATGATGAGGATACGATCGACTTCTATACATAGTTTGTCTTCTACAATGTCCTACAATTTATCTTGATGAAGACAACACAGAAAGAGTGGCTGCCACACCAACACCATAACAATACAATCCATTTATTTAAAATGCTTCAGGTGATTTATTGAAACCAAATCAAATACGACAATTAAAAAATATCGTTAATGACGCAATTACATCAGCATTCAATTCTCAGTCTCCTACAATAACTACCACAGATGTTTCTTCTGCAGCTGAGGTATTGAGTGAATGCTCTATACCTTCTAATATGGAAAAGGACAAAAAAGACGTCAATTTAGTTCAGATAGGTCTAAAAAAAAGCGGGTGAGGAACAAAGTCAAGTAGATAGATACAAGACGAAAATTACCGTTTTAATTCTTGTAAACGACTCTTGTCTAAAAATGGTAAAATGCAACCTGCTAAGTATGTTAAACCACCATGCGATCTTTGTAAATTTAATTGTAGTTCAAAGATATCTCCTGATGAAAGGCAATATATTTTTTATAGATTTTGGGGTCTTCCTAATCATGAAAAACAATGGGTGTTTATCGGCAAATATGTCAAGGGTTATTAAAAATAAAAGATTCCACTGAGAACGATTCAAAACGCAATTTTAGTGTAACTTACACACTTTCAATTGATTTAGAGAAATCTAAGCCTAGAAATATTAAATTTGCAAAACAATGTTTAAAAACACATTATCTATCAGTAATCAGTTTTTATCGAGCACTTTGTACGTATGATTAAAATATTGGCAAGTGTTCAGACTTAAGGGGTTACCATGATTACAAAAATAAGATAATTACACACACAAATACTCAAATAAACTTTATAGTGTACCGTAGGGTTGCGTTTTATCCCCTTTACTTTTCGCAATATTTATTAATACCATTTCCAAATAATTAGTTTTATCCTACCACCTTTATGCAGATGATCTCCAAATTTACAAAGAAGTTCCATTAAATCCAATTAACGAAGTTTTTCTGGTTATCAATGGTGATGAAAAGTATGCCAGTTAAATGTACATTTTCGACAATTAAGTAAAGTAGTCAGTTTACCGCACAATACATGGATTAACCAATAAGATTTCTAATGCTATCTTTACAATAATCGAGGTGTAGGCAACCAATCAGATTATGTTGCTGTTTTCGTTGCGTGAGTATAAATTACGCCACGTATAAAAACGCGGTGTCGTACGAATCGCGTTCATTCGCCGCTTGGTATGCAGTGTGATGCGGATGCGTACTCCTTTACTTAAAATTTCAGTATTTTACTACATCTACTTCTAAATTTATTATTTCAAGTACAAAAAAACTTTCACAGGCAGTGATTTTACTCAATCATAAATTATATTTTCTTGGTGATGAAAAAAGGAATTTGTTACAGTGAATGTCTATTATGCATATTTGTTGTTGTATTCAAGCAGTTATTATATTGTTTGTAAATTGGTTAGAGGGACTCTGACTTCTAGACAACAGCTAATTCAAGTTACAGATGTATGTATCCTGACCTGCTCTAATTATACTCCTCAATCTATTCTTTTGTTCAATACTCTCTACGTACATTTCCTTTTAATATATTACCAATTTTTATTCCGAAAGTGCTTAGTTGAGTTGAGTTAAGAGCGACTAACTGCACAAAATCATTAATTTTATATCTTAGCTACGGCGACCGTACTGTTGGTAATTTATTTTAGCTGATGTCAATCAGCCTATACCTTTATCCGACGAGCTTGCATACGGAACGGAATGAAAGTTGAAGAAGCGGGAAAGGTATGTCAGAATCGTAGCAACTGGAAGGAAGTGTATCTATGTATGTGTAGATAAAATTACAGATGCTGGTATTAATCGCAAGTATTAAGCAAACCTAAACTGATTATTATGAAATAACAGTTTAGCTGGAGGACTCGGACTTCCCGCCACCAGTCCATTCAAGCTATAGGTATGCGACCCTAACTTGCTTGTGCTATTGCTCTATACTACTCCAATCCATATGTAGAAGCAATATCCCAAGCCTTCTCTTTTCATCCTCCCTTTCCTGCCAATATACTTAATTTTTCCCAACTAATTACCAAGAGTACCCGGATGTCGGCAACAGCCTTGCACCGTTATTACATAAATGGGACTAAATTTTATTTTACATATATCGTACATATACACTAAAAGATGACCGGAAATTGTCTTTCAAAACTTTATACATTTATCAGCCTCATCCCGAAAGTCATAATGAGGAATGAGGTCATAAGGACTAAGAAATCTAAATTATTCTCTTAAAGCTTTAGGTAAATTATCTCTTAAAGTTAACGGGGACTTTTGATTAACTGGAATGTATAAAATTTGTCTTTTTATAACAAGTGAAAATTTTATTTTTTATTGTGCCCTCAGTCTAGATGTCTCGAGAGAGTTTAACACATTTTGACATTTGTACACATTTTGTATTGTAAAAATTACATCAATATATTGTAAAATGTCTCAAAATATTTCTTACATAGTTCGTACTATGTAAAAAAATATTTTGAGATATTTTTTTTACATTTTTATAGGATTGATTCTTCGACCTATTTGTGGATCACTGTTTTTCAAAAATATTTTTTCAATTTTCTTATTACAGTTTAAAAGTGAGGACAATGCCAGCAACATCCTTGCCCCGTTATAACGTAAATAGGACTAAATTATTATCAGCAAAATGTGGCAGTTTATTACGCCTCTGCCTACCCCTTTGAATAAATATATGTATATATATATCGTACACATCGTTATATATCATACGACGTTGCCAAGCATTTTTGACAGCCAAATAATCATCTACTTTGTAATATGCTTTGCGTGCGTTTTAAGATGTTTTTATAATAATTTTAATAATTATTTTAAGTAGTAGCAGTCCGGAAATTACCAGCCCCGATCAGTGGCACTCGTTCACGAGCATGACATACGCGCCAGCCAAAGTCCACCTCAACCATATTGCAGGAAGCCGAACGTCGCGCCACATACGCCACCGTTGGTAGAATGACATACTCAGAACTGCCAGGCGAAATAGAAAATAGATCTAAACAAGTTTTACCCAGTTACACAATTCTCACATGTACAATTCACAAAATTTGCAAAATAGAAAATGAGTTTCGATTGTAGGTATTTTGTATAGTAATCAAAAATACATACTTGAATAAATATAAAAAATGGGTTTACCATTTTTTATATTTATTCAAGTATGTATTTTCTACAGCACGAATCAATGTCAGCATTAATAATAGTAACAATTATTGAAAACTTTAATAAATAAGTAAACATAAAAAAATAAGAAGAAAAATTAAACAAACGAATACTTAACTCGTCTTTTGCAGTGACTGTGAAGCAGGACCAGCAAGTCACCAAGCATTTTTGTCAGCCAAATAATCATCAACTTTGCAAAATGCTTGTTTACATACGTACGTGCGTTTTATGCAATTTTTCAATTTCTGCTCATTGAGATGGAGATTATCACAAGGTAAAGTACCTTGTGTAGTTATAATGTTTAGTTTAAAGTTTTTGAAAGAGATGATAAATATATGCCCATTGTTATGTAGAATCTAGCTCTATCCCAAAGAAAAAGGTTTAATTTAGAAATTCTAACTTTACGTTATTCATTAGGATTTCAAATTCACTTTTTCTGACGTTTGGCAAGGAAAACCTTACAATTTTCTTCATTTTTCAACTTTATACTAGATTATTGGCAGCACACTAACCCTAAACTCAATCAATTGTACTATTGACGTCGTCAAAGTTATTGGCGTGTCAGCAAATAATACTTTTTTTTTGGCTATTCAGCAATTGGGGAAGATCATTAATATATACTAGAAAGAGAAATGGGCCCATTATCGACCCCGGTGGAGCGCCCATTTTTATGTTTGATCCTAATGAATTAACATAGTTAATCTGAACCTGCTATAGTCTATCACTCAGATAACATTTAAGCAAACCAAGAGCCTGCCTACAAAGTGTATAAAGCTCAAGTTTCTGAAGTTTCGTGTTTCACGCAATGAAATGCTTTTGAGAGGTCACAAAAGATACCGAGTGCATCCTTAGCTTCCACCCAGGTGCTAAAAATAACAAAGTGACACCGGGGTCAGTTGTACAACTTTTAGTGAAACCGAGTTGTTGATGGTGAAGGATGTTATTTGCATTAAAGTGTAGTAGTATTTGATTGAGTATTCTTTTTTTCGAAGACCTTACTTATACCGGCAAGACTGAAACAGGTCTATAATTGTTAGAATCTTTGTTGTCTCCGGATTTAAAAAGCGGTACAACTTTACTGTGTTTCATGAGATCGGGAAAAAATCCTTGATCTATACACAAATTAAATGTTAGTAAGTAGAGAGCATAAGTTTCAATGATAGCTTGGTAAGTATCGATTGACATTCTCCACAGATCGTCAGACACTTTTATATAAATATCCTTAGAAACTTTTAACACTACTGTGGGGTTGATATGACTAAAACTAAAAGCTACGGGGCAGATGTATCGATTTTTATGTCATGCTAAAGTGGTTCAATTGGTAAGTTATTTGTTGGACAAGTCGAGCGTTAACGTATAAAGTTATAAAGGCAATTTTAACGTCTTTGATATTAATTAATGTTATTTACTAATAATTTTAAATAAAGATTGGTTGATTTGTTGTTAACTTAGCCCCTGACTTGCTTGACCTATTGCTTAGGCTTCCCAATACATCGGCACATGTGGTATCTCGTCCTTCCAATGTCTTTATTTCACCATAACTTTAAATCCTGAACAAATTTGGATGTATCACCAGCATCAAACAAAATGACTAGATATAAATTAAAAAAATATATACATAAATTGGGTGATTAATTTTGACCTTATGGTATACCGAGAATGAGAGAGTACCGAGTATCGAAAGTGTTCTTAGCTGTGTTTTAATAAATCTGCTCACCCATAGTAATTACTTTTGAAAGGTGCTAACTACATCATGCACAACATTGTATTGCGGGCTTTAAAATATCTATGCATATGAAAAACTATTTTAAATAAGACTTAAACTTGTGAGTTGCTTTTCATTGCGATAGTCATAACAGACTCCAATTTTAAGTTTATCTATTTACAAATTATATTTTTCTTATATAAATCGCTCTTAGCTTGACCAATACATACATATGTATGTACGTATAACTGTCTTAAGCCGGGAAATTCGACTCATTGTCGTCGGTTACCCGTGTACAGAATTATCTTTTATATTGCGACAGCTGTCTTGGTTCTTTATACATAAATTTAAATCTAAATTCAATTTCTTTATTTCATAAAACTGCTCAATAGTTTAGAAAACTATTTAAAAGTAGATGTGTGTGTCATGTCGAAAAAAAACAACAATACTCGGTACGCTTATAAAACGATTGGTTCGATCAAACGGCTTACGTAAAACAGAGAGATTAGAGTAGAATAGGGTAACTCGATTTATTTGCGTGGGTGCCGTAAAAGGCAACTATGGAATCGGACTGTTATCCAGATAGATAATATACTTGTATAGTCATACAGTGCCCGGATAACTGCAAACGGACTAAATTATAGTTGGCAAAAAGTGGCTGTTTAAGACGCATTCGCCTACCAATCCGGATATGAAGATGATATCAAGTATCATTTTTTTAAATGCTACAGGGGGACAGACGAATAGATGGGTCACCTGATGGTAAATGACAACTGCCATCCATAGACACCTCAAGAGTCGTTAGTGCGCTGGCCGCCTTTGAGGGTGATGAGGGATGGGGGATGCGGGGAGGCGAAGAAGAGAGGAGGGATGAAGGGGCGAAAGAACAGAGGAGAAGTTGGGCCTATGGCGTTGCTTCACAACCGGTTTTCTGTGAAGCCGTGGTATCGCACTGGTCGAGGCGGCCCATTCGTGCCTAAGCATGGCTCTACCACAGTGGTAAAAAAAAATATGTATGTACGTGATGAGGGATGTATGAATCTAGTATATCAACGAAAAACATATTTGACGGCAGACATAACTCACTATTAGTTAAAATTATCAAAGTGCCGTTTGTTCAACTCTAAAATACTATTGGGTATTTATATCACGTTTTCCTCTAACAGCACCTGTCTGTATCTACCCTTCATGCACTTCGCATGTTTCGTTCTGAGTTGAAGTCTTGAAGTTATTTTACGTTTAATAATTAAGTGTGTATGAGTGAATTTTAGTTGACTCTGTTTAGTGCCTGTTGACAGTCCACCGCAGACTCTGGTAACTTTAGTCTTCATAATTATTTTTTGAATTAATGGGCTGGTTTACATAACACTAGAGTCCTTTAAACTAAAAGCAGACGTGAAATATATGTTCTAACCGTTGCTAGTAAGGAAGAACTACTATTGCACCTACTGGTCTGATGGTCTAGTTGTTAGCTATCCCGACTGCTAATCCATAGATCATGGGTTCTATTCCCGAAGAAGTAATTTTTTTTGTATATTGACTACTATTATTTGTTCTGTGTTTGTGATTGTTTATCAATAGGTCATGTGTATATAGATGTATTTAGAAACATATCATCAAGCTCTGTTTAATTGTTATTATTCTCTTCATTTGATCAAATATATAAATTATATTTTTAAAAACATTAGTACATTTATAAAAAACATTTTTAAAAATATAAAAAATACTGCAAATCCGGCATGGAATATAGGAACCAAGCTACCGCTGATTTAGGACTCCAGGGACAGAAACCTCCTCATCAAGAGAGGCTGCCTTCTGCATCAGGTCCTTAATACAGCTGCCTACCTTAAGCCTCTGTAGATGTTGATCGAGGCTCTTAGCCATAAACCCATGAGCTGAAATGACTATCAGCATTCAGCATCCTCTTATATAAGAATAACAATTATTATTTTTTTAAACAATGTTATTAACGCAACAGTCTCCGAGTCTGTACACGACCTCTTAAAGTATTTAGGACAAAAGAACAACCGTTTTCGTAAAATCGTTCTCACTTATTCTTGTGGGATAACACCGAAACAGTAAACAACTTTAAAGTAGATTTATTGCACTCATAAAGTAAAGAAATAGTGGTAATACCGACGGTGCCTTTAGTTTTATGTGAGACTACAAACAACACGTTACAGATTTAAATTTTCTCCTTGTTTGTTGTAAAAAAGTGATCTATTTGATTATGGCTATATGTATTGTCTTGGTCATTTACGGTTGCGCAAAATATGTAAGTAGGTTGAGGTGTATTATTATTTTTAGTTTAGTTATGTTTTTCTTGTTTATATAAAATGCAATGTTTATATATGCTTCTTGGTCACGCCCGCCGAGCCTAGATGGCTTTATGGATTTTGACATATGAGGTAGTGATATAGTATATGTTATTTTAAGATAAAGTAAGCATCAAAGCAAAAATTTAAATAATTTAATTTTGCAAACTTGTGTACATTTTAATTAGAAAAATAAAAGCTAACGTTATTTATGTACGATATTCTTGCATTGATTGACGGAAGTTTTCTTTCCGTATTTTGAACAACCTCTTTTTACACAACAAAAATCTTGTACCCTCTTTTATTTCCACAACAGTTATTTTCATATCTACATTGTCTACACAACATGAAAATTTTGCTTAAATAAATGCAAATGCATGGATTTACACGAAATTTCAAAGTCTTTAAACTCCTTTACGTAAAAGCTCTACTGAAACACCATAAAGCTTTGCAAATACTTGTTTTGCTCTCAGATCTAAATTTAATCTAAAAGGAACTAATATTTGGAGGATTAAGAGAAGAAAATACAGTTAAAGGACCTCCAGAAACATAAGCATATATTCATTTAATTGGGGTCGTGACTTCATTCATACACACATTCATGAAACTCATGCTCTTGTCTCCCTTTAGGGTAGGCAGAGACAATAGTGCGCCGTGCATTTCTATATTGATATACCATACGAGGTTCCTCTACTGCCATTTATAATTTCATACAGACCCACCGGTTTACGTTGTTTCTGACTTGCCCTTTTGGCCCCTTTTTTTCATTCATTGATGCTTTCAATCGGTATACAATACTTAAGATCAACTGTGTAAACGTTTTATGTTTACAATTTTACATTTCACAATTTACATTTATGCACTTTCATTTACGAGAATAACAATTTACTATTTTTTTCAATTAACAGCAGTTCCCGTACTAGGCTCGTGGCTTGTATCGCAGCAACCAAATGATTGTACATTGTTCATTATCACTTTGTAACGGACATCGGTCCTAGATAATAGAGTAGTTACATTTTAGTTGAGTTAGGTAGAATTTAAAATTAAATAAAGATTAAATAGGTTTTAACAGCACCATAATATAAATAATTCAAATTAAATTAAAAGTAATATAAATTTATGTAGCCGTAGTGTGTGTGTGTGTGTTTTGCTTTGCCTTTATTGACCATGATTAGGAAGAATAAGTTTAGTTTCGTCATATGATAGTTTCAAAAGCCATTTTGTTATCAGTTGCTTTGCTTTTTTTTATAGTGAATTTAGTAACATAACATAACTAGTCTGTTCGAAGTATTAATTGAACGACTTGTATATATACGCATATAGGTATACGCATATAAGTATATGATAATTATATGTATGGAATCATTAGTATTGTCATGCTAAAATATCACAATATAATAAGTACAAGCTTGCATTGGATCCGAACAAATATTCTCTCGAACGAACTCAACTCTATAATATGTGCAGTTTTGTAAGTAAACACATTTCATAAAATTATTTCAGGAATTAATTTTGGCACTCGTCTATCAGTCTATTGTATATGTCGGTTGGTATAGTATTTATTTATTGTATTTATAGCGATATTAATTTACCAATCATTTAATTAGAATTTCATCATATTTTTGGTTGCGGTAATATATTATGCGGTAATATATTATTTTGTATTTTTATTGTAAATGACTGTTTATGCCAAAATAAATGAAAAAAAAAATCTGTATATATCTCATAAATTTTGTAGTAGCACGGAGATAAAGGGCCTGTCTTTTTATGAAAGTAGTAATTATGGAAAGGAATGGAATTCGGTGTAAACGACGCTTTTTTGCACTAGTAATTGCAGTAGAATTTTTAATTTCCTTGTGCATCCAATTAATTTTAAGCTAAATATCTGACGCACTCTCAGTACCTTACACTCATTACATAGATCGTTTGTTGAGAACTTTTAAAAAATCTCGTTGAGCTCTTTCGAGTTGTATCATTTTGGTCTTATCAGCACCATCCCATGCCAAGATGCAATAGAAAAGTAAGGACTGTGTTAGTGTTTTGTAAACTATTATGAGATTATTATTTTAGTCTGTGCGTTCTATGGTACCATATGGTTGAGTTTACCATCAGAAATATTAGAATGAATTTAAAGTTATGTCTTACCGGGAGTTTCCATGCAAGTGTCTTGTGGAACGCTATTAATTTAGTCTTTTTTACATTTAGTTTAAGCAGAGTTATGTCTAGCCATTCTGCAATGAGGCTATTGCACTTGGCCACTATATATTGCGAAAGATTATAAAGGTGACATCTGCGTAACACAAAACTTCTGCATTAGCCATTGGTATATTTAGAATATTATTCATATAAATGCAGAATAGCGTGGGACCTAGGATACTCTCCTGGGGAACGCCAACCTCGATGCGGTATCGGTCGGGTTCGAAGAGTAGCCTATTGTATTTGAGAAAGTCAACTAGTCTTTTATTTCCAATTTTTATGTGAGTGAGTACGATGAGTGTAGAGAAAATGCTTAAAAGGGAAATCGGCCTATAGTTATTAGGGGCTGACCTATTAGCATCCTTAAAATAAATTCACCTGTGCTCAGGCAGAGATTGGAAATATGTGTTAGTGGACGAATGACATATTTTTTAATTTCTTTTATTAAACTACGAGAGTAAGCGTCCAAACCCTTTTTCAGATCCAACCCAACCCAAACCATTTTTAAGATCGCCGATAAGTTTAATAACTTCTTGAGGGTCAGTTGGATGCATGAAAAATTAATTAGTTAACCATTAGTTGGTGCATTAGCAGAAATGTATTCCGAGGCAAGACCAACCTGCGAAACATTTAGCTTATATGTTTTATAGCTTTAGCTTCAGAGATCAGCTTATAGATTCAACGTTCAGCTTATATTTCATATAATCATATGAATAAGAAATAGGAAAATCATTAGGTTATTTTAGGGGTGTGTTAATTAAGTTTTAAAATGAAAGCGTTTGTTCCTTATATTATAATGACCACAAGAGTGTTAAGATATTCAATAAACTAATTATTACATATTGCTATAAAAATAATGTGTGTTAAGGATGTGAATTGTTTTATTTCAGTTAGTCAAAAAACTTCATAAAAATAAAAATGCTTTGACCCTGATTACACTACAATATTATAAATGACATGTTCAAGTAGTAAGTTGTGAAATTATATACTGAGTCGCTTTTCCGTGGATTACTTCTATTACAATAACAGGTGTTACCAGCTTTGAGTATTAGGTACATTTTTTTTATTGTTCTATTTGTAGTATTGAGGTTTAAGCTGTATGGGGTTTACACTCTTCATCTTCACCGTCACCTTCCAACTGGTCAGACAAAACCCTATTTTTAATACAAATAAAAAAATACGTTTGCTTTTTACAGTTTATATAAAAACAATTGAAAAACTTCATCACCATTGCACTCATAAAAGGTCTACTAGACACAGGCCTTCCTTAATGACTTCCAAGAACCCAGACCGGTTAGAAGCAGCCTGAGACCACTATCAACCTGTAAACCTTACAATGTCATCAATTAACATAAATGATGCAGACTTCTACTTTTTTAAGACCATTATTTATTTGTGAAAATGACGGCAAGAAACCAGAAATGTAGAAAATCTTTGAAATATTTTAAAAGTAAATGGCAACTTGCGCCCAAAGCTGAAAAACAGAGAGCGTTGCTCAATCACTTCAAAAAACAGTTGCAACTCAGATCGCACCCACTCATCTGTGATGTATGTGCCTCGTATGCAGCTTTGTCCAATTCTGTCTATTTCTTCACTTTGTTACTTATTGGTGCTCTCTCCTAACGGCTAGTGCAGATACTGTATCGCATAGGCCCGGAGCCATTGCCTGTGTGCCACCACTGCGGGAGCTGTAGCGACAATACCGCACTCCACACGTCAGTGGAGTGCTATGCGTGGATGCAGCAGCATGCTGACCTCGTGGCAGCTATTGATGTTAGTAGCCTCTCACTGGAGACATGGTTATTGTTATGGTCCAGAGCGAGAGTGCATGGGATTCCGACGCTTCGTACTGCAAAGCAGTGATACTTGCAAAAGAAGCGGCGGAAAGGGAACGGGAGAAAGTTAGTTCCTTCCGTCCCGCTGAAGACGCACAAGGCGCCGGAGAGAGCAAAATGACCTCAGGCTTCCATGAGCGCGGGCCTGAAGGCAACGGACTGGGCTATCTATCGCCCTAGCAGAAGCACGTGTTCTCGCGTACCTGTCTAATGATGAGGGGGGGGGGCGGGACTGCCCCCGCACACCATATTGGGGTCGCCTTGCTCAAAAGGTGGCCAGGTCTGCCGAGGTACACAGGGACTTCCTGTCTAAGGTACACCTACCACTGTGGTTTTAGTCGGTTCGAGTCCGACATACCACGTAAGATGATGAACCGTGGGGGATTCCACACAAAAAAAGACCCACAGGCCCGTCAGTAAAAACTGAACAACAATATGTACAATACTGAACTACAAAATGTTTATACATACTGATTGTAAATAATCACTTCTTCATTCATTAAATCGCACATAATCATTCCACATACAAAAACAAGCAAAAGGATTAATATCAATTCTAAATGTTGGGCCCTAGTAAAGCAATAAAACTGCTTATTTAAGAGTAAGTATTTAGCCCTATTACATTTCAGGCAGATAAACAGACAGAAGCTTAATGCAAGTCAAAGCGTATGTTTTTAATTCTGAGTTTATTTGTTTGTTTTTGATAAGACAAGGGATAGTAGGTTGTGAAATGATACATCTTCTGTGATTTACTAATCCGTTGGGGGCGGGGGCAGGGGGGAGAGTAAGTGGTCCAAAAATTATGCTATTATATATATTCTCGAATAACATAACTCTCTTTCTTGCGCAGTCATTGTTTTCGATGAAGCTTATGCACGTTTTACTTCTGAAAAAAAAATCTAAAAAAATTTGTTCTAATAGATATTTTTTTACAATATTTAATATAATAATACAGAAACACCTGATATGATTTTCAAAAAAGTTTTCTCTTTTATGTTCTTGTGTCGCATATGAAATAATTCATAAGAAATAGGCAAAATTTTTATGCATTATTACGAAAATATATACAAAAATTGGTAACCTTGCTTTGTCAGGTATTTAAACTTTTTACCTTCCAAACACCAACTCTTAAAATAAATTAACCAGTTGATGTTTAAAAGGTATCCAGTTCATTCACCTTTCTTTTCGTCCAATAGTATTTATGTACATGCACTTTGATGTTAAGTAATTGAATATTTCTTTTTTTTTGGGAACCTTAATGATTATATGTATATTCATATTTAATCGTGTTTGTAGTTAAGTTATAACAAAAGAGAGCCAGTTGGTTATGCTGTCATTTTTACAGTAAAAGCGTTGTACAACGTTGTGCGATATATTCACACATTGGTCATACTGATATTTTCCAAAATAACTGTTTTTAAGTAAAAGTTATTTTCGAAGAACATAATTATGTCTGTCCTATTTTGTCCCCTTACCACGTCTACACAGACGATAGTCTTATGATCGGATCAATGAATAGTTACGGAATGAAAACGTAACACACAATCTTAGATTCTCTTTTTATTTTTTTTTTTCTTTTTATTTCATAATACTATTCAGGCAATAGTACAATAAAAAAAATAGGAGAAATTAAACAAAACCATCTTACATATTCCGCATGATAATAAGTAACCTTTGAGGTAACATAAGTCATATTTGCTGCAGTTCTTTCGTGGTATCTTCTTTCTGTAAGAACTCTCATTTATATTAAATGCTTTTATGTTCAACGCTTAAACTGCTAACTGTTATGATCCACCTTAGTTCAATTAATGTAATTTTTCCGTCTTAAAAGAATTACATAATGGTTGGGGGCGCAATAATCGTGAACAGTAAAGACATCTGTCTATAGCAATTATTCATTCATTATTCATTTGAAGTATGAATGGTAATAACTGAATGTATACATATATGAACAATTTGTTTCCAATTTTACAATTGTTAACAACAAAGTTAAAAAAGGGCATCGATATGAATTAATTAATAATGTCTCCTGTATTGAAATATTCAATTACTTAACAAATAAATTATCGTGGAAAATATCAGAAGAGATAACACAATAAAGATAAAAAAACTAAGTGACTGAGGATACCTTTCAAACTCACAATGTTCAAATCAATTCAATACTTTGATTATATAGAGCAATACTATTTCATTTTCTTTTATTATATAATTTAGATCGAAATTGATCTTATTCCTATAGATTGGTATAAGTATACAATCAACTACACCAAACTTAACTTAACAAGAAAAATCATTCATTTTAGTTCCAAATGAATTTAGTTAAATTAGTTAAAACTACATTCAATCTTATGAGTTCATTATGTAGGCTTATTGATATAATTAAATTTTCATGTTTCGTCTTTTTATTAATTTCAAAATAAAAAAAAAACACTCACTACTGTGGCCATGGCATACCAATGGTGATTGGTGAAACACTCAGATTTTAATTAATGTATCAGAGTTTGTAATCTGCTTTACTATGCATAACATGGTTAGGGACTCGAACCTCCTGACAGACTACAGCCAGTTGGAGTTTTAGGTATGCGACCCCATAACATCAAGCTATTACTTACTCTCCTCGATTCAACCTTCTAAGCTATATCTTTTTTTTATTGCCTTTCCTTGTTCTTCAAATACTCCCAATCATCCCAAGTTTACTTCCTAGAGTGACCAATTTATAAATGGCAAAATTTGGGATTTTAATACATCTTGGCCAACGCTTCGGGGATACGAGCGTGAGCGTATATATAAAGATTATTCATGATATTGTGTAACCGGTTCTATCATATAGTTTGTTAAATCATTTGTTCGAAATAGATTCAGGATTCAAAAGGGTGACCTGTAAAGCACGTGGGTATAAACTCATCAATTTATAATGTACTTCTGTGTGGAACATTTCACCGGTAGCTTTGTTCTTGGGAATTGGACACCTCTTTGAAAACACTTTCGATATTAATTAATAATGATTGTTCAGTCGCGAGTGTGTGACTTGAAGTTTTTGCTACTGATACGTTTCATTTGTGGTTACCACATTAGTGCTCCTTCGCCGAGACTTAGTTTTTTATCAAAAGTGTACAGAATAACTTTAATAGTATTTATTTTATGCCTCTGTGCAAGTATTAAAGAACAAGTTGGATTAATCCAATTGAGTTTTTTATCTGAATATGTTATATATTTTTTTATTTCATGGCGAACAAAGGATGAGTATATTTTGAAATTTTACCGTCGAGTATTTATTATAGATACTTTGCCATGTGCATCAGATATGTATAAAAAATTCTCCAAATTTTTATTGGTTACTTTTTCAACTATTATTGGCGTCCGACTTGTTAACAGCTTTCTATTTTGTATAAATTATGGCGATTGTTTCTCTAAACGTTTCCATTTTTACGTCATTGTATGTCTGTTTAGAGATATAGGTCCATTCAGTATCATGATGATATTTTCTATAATATATTTACGTTTGAGTATAGTGAGGAGAACCATTGAAAGCAAAGGATTTAATCATATTAACCTCCAAAGATATTCAGTGAGAAATTACATTGAAATGTATGAATCTTTAGTGAACTCTGGAAGCGATCTTGGTTCTCCGGTAAAGTTCACGGTATTTAGAATTACGAATAATTTTTAATGTTTCTAAGTTTCTTATAGACTTACATAATGTATTGTAATATATTTTATGTTTTGCAGATCTTTATCGTTATAATAACGTCAATACCAAAAACAATCATTCAATATTTTTTAACAGTCTCTGTTTTCAAAGTTTCCGTAAGTTTTATTTTTTTGTGTGTTTTTCTCTCCTAATGTGTGCTAAAGCACCTGTAGATTGCAGCAGGCAGGATGAACCTAACCACAGCTTTTATGTAATGACGAGAATGGCTAAAGTTGTTTAATGTAAATTATTTTCTTTTCAAATTTAAATTTGTCCTTTTTAAAATTAAATTTGAAATTATGTTTGTAATAGTGTGGTATTTTGCAAAACCCGAAATGAGTAACTGTTGATTCCATACATCACACTTGTTCTGTAAACGCTTCAGTCACATCAATCAATCGTAAGGGTGAATTAATCTTAAAGAAATATTATAAACTAATTCATATTTTTAGGGCCCCGATATTTTTACCTTCTTGAGATTGGTAGTGACTATGTCACCAACATACGTATGCTTTTTATGTGCTTTGATAATATGTGACATAATTAACGAGGAGGTGATTATAATCAAAACAAAGATTTATGAAAAACTAATGCGGTATACCAGTAAGTTTACATTATTTTTTTCTTAATCGTATCTCTTTAGTAAATAATAAATATATCAAAAGTATTCATATGTTTTGATATAGGTAAAAATATACTTTGGACAACGGTCTTTTAGTCTACTTTTGTCTATTAATAAAAAAACTCCCGCATTATTAATAATGTCTGTGTCGCTGGGGGCTTTATTCATTTAACGGACTCCAAGAGCACCCAGACTCAGGACAAATATTTGTGGATCACACAAATTTTTTGTCACATGTGGGAATCGAACCCGCCAGCCTAGACCCACAAGTCAAATGAGAATACACCCTGGGAGCCCTTTTTCCTATAGTATATGGATATACTATCTATGATAATAAATGGATTCCCTATCTATGGTAATTCGCTGAAGCTGAGCTCGTCAGTTTTTATCGTTGGGGTATGCAATCCGAAGTGAGTGTTGGGTTAGACCCCCTCCTTCATTTGGGTTAATTAAAGCAGGCGTTGCGTAATCTAAATTAAAATTGTACTTCACAATATTAACATCACTTTTTTCTTTCAAAACAAAGGTCCCAGAATGTATAATGATGTAGCGAACAAAAAAATTTCTCATAGTATATATGTATATATATCAACTTCTCATAGTAATCGCAGGAGATCTGGAGATCTCCTGCGATTACTATGTTTCCACACCTAAAAAAGTGATGCAAAGAGTATCTAAATTGTAATAGCAAGGAACATGTTTTAAACACACATACATGTGTATATGGCAGATAGATTGTCGAATCCGCGTTTTACAAAACTGTTACATTATATGTTCTCGATGGATTCCAGTGTGCAAAATAATTTAAATATTCTGCAGTTATAAATGGATTTTTTTTCAGCAATTCTGCAAATGATTAGAGTTTAATATTAATCGATTTTAATTATTATCAATCGATGAACATTATTCGAAGCCCTTGTGAAATAGGTAGCCGGCAGGTTACGTTATATTTCTTAAAAATATATATGTATATTAAGGTTACATTTAATAGATAATATCTAATAACACCCACCTTTACTAACAATTCCTCTGAACACGAAAAGTGTGATACAAGCGATAGAGAATGCAAAGTGAACCTACATCTCTACGCAACGCCAAGGCGTAAAGCCGATCAGAAATATCTTGGCAATCGATGATGCAAGTCGTTCTCCGTTGAATGCGGTCAAGAAGGAGAAGCTGGTACTGGGATGCACCTGCATAAAGGATGAGAATTGTATTCTATATGCGGCCGAACCTGAGACTTATAAAGTCGCAGGCGGTGTGCTGAAGCGTAATAGTTTGTAAAAGCTTCTTTATTATGGCTTCTCCTGAGTTACAAAGAAGCTTATTAGATTATTAAAAGAAGCTTAAGCTTTCACAAAACCGGTATATAAAGCTTAACGGATTTCCATTAATATTATATACCATTCTAAGACATATTAAATTTACTTTTTTTGTACAAGACGATTATATGACGGTAATGTAACTGCTGTCAACAATCAATCTACGAGATGTGTTTCAATCGTTTATTTTTAGCGAAAGTGAACTCGGTTTAATTAAAATAAAATTAAAAGTATTCATTATAGTGTGTTCATTATCGTTGTATTTATTAAGTACTTGCTAGACTAGACTTAAAGTGCAAAACATACACACATTTTTAATTTAACGTGTGCTGCTCGGTCTATCTCTTCCCTCGGGTGTCTTATAAGGCGAAGGGAAGGAAGAAGGGATTGTACTGTTATCGATCAGACAGGATATATACAGTCTAATATTGCACGGTCAATGGCAATATGCTTGTCCGGCATTAAGTTAGAAGGACAAAATTGTAATTGGCAAAATGTAGGTGTTTAATACGAGGTGTATTAAACATTGCTTATCCCTACCTGGATACAGCCCTGAGCGTATGTATCTATGTACATTTTTTATTTATTTTTATAGATTTTTTGAGCTAGAAATCTTTGCGGGCCCATTTTTATATATATAGATGTGGTAGAGGAGAATTAATCAAATAATATAGAAAGCTATACGCAATGCTAGATTATTGGTTGTATCCTGTCGATGTGTATATGTTTCACAGATGAGCGGGTGCGATCTGAGTTGCTGCTGTTCCTAGATGTGATTGAGCAACGCCCTCTACAGTTCAACTTGTGGCGCGCGTTGCCATTTAACTTTAAAGTCGCTCTGCAGTTTTTTTCGTTTTGTACTATAAATATTATGGCAGTCGTTCAGATTGTTTCGTTCTATGGAAAATGAATAAATAAATAACTTTTTACTTGGATTTATTACAAGTGTTTGATTTATCTCATTATAAGAAAAAAAATCACTATGCTTTTATACAGTACTGACCAAAAAGGTCAGTACTGTATATGGTATCCCGTGCATTTATGGCCTACATTATACGTTGATATATATTATTCTTATAAATTGTTTATGGACTCTTTCTCGTATGTAGATTCAATCCAGAGATTCCTCCAATGACAAGTATTTTGAGAGAAAAAATCAGTCTATAAAATTATAATCGCCATCTTATAATATCAAATAAAAATTTTAATCTTCTATTAATAAACATTCAAATCTGACGTTGTCCGTGTTTCTGATTAAGGCGTTTAAGCAAATTAAAAACAAAAAAATATTATTTTTTATTATATCAATAATCTTTAAAAAAAATACATATATCAGTAATCAGTATAGGCTAGGTTGATAAACAAAACCATATAATACGTATAAATTTGCTGCAGAAGTAGTAGCTTCCGCAGGATTTATTTGTTCGTTATTTTGCTTCCACTGAATCAGGTCCACAACACGTACTGGCTTTTGAGAAAAAGCAATTAAAATTAAAGCAAACAAATAATAAGAAAGCGAAAAGTGACATACCTAATTGTCTTATTAAAAAATGTATAAAAATATGAAAAATTCAAGAATTCAATTTCGTTACCACTTAATAAATAACATGTCAGATTTATATTAAAATATTGAGGTGTTCTTTGATGTTAACGTTGACTTTCTTTACTATGGTGGTTGAAAATTATATATCCACTTGATGCTCTCTGTCGCGCCATTAAGATTGAAATAACTAATGGACTTGTCCCCGTATATAATCTATCTTATATAATTGAATAAGCAATATGTTATATTGAACCCTATCGCGTGTTTAATAAAAGAATATGCCTGAGGCATATTCTTTGTTATTTATAATATTGTGACGCCATGCCTACGTCCACGTGCCGCACAGACAAACAATGCATAGAAGTTTTTCAAATAACGATTGACAAGTCACGGTAGCTGAGCGGTAGTGGCGACGGCTGCGAGTCGAATGCCGTGAGTTCAAGCCCGGCGGACTCTATGGGTTTTTGTTTGTGATTTCGGTGTTTTATAGAAAATTCTAGTAAATGGAGATGATTCTTTACAAAATTCGAATATAATGGAAAGTACTAGATGAAGCAAAATGAATAAATAAATTTAGTTGTAGAAGACAATCGAAAAGAATAACGAAATGACGGTCGAAATTCAACAAATTACGATCGAAATTAGGGGTATATAAAGAGCTCCAGACGCGCCTACAGGGCAGTTCAGTGGAAAGTGCTCTCAAGTGAAGAATAAGAAGAAGAAGTGAAAAAGTAGTGAAGTGAACAGTGAAAGTGAATAATAGTGAGTAGTGCAGTGCTACCGTTGGACTGAGTTAAGTGTAGTCCGCGGGAACAGTGTGGAACAGTGCTACGCGGTTCGTGCAGTACAACTCGTTATGTGCTGTGAGTGTTACGCGTTCGGAATATTGTGAAACGCAAATAAATCGTTACTCTCGGCAGTGACATTAGTTTCCTTCCAATCCCTGTACCCACTTCCGTAACATTTGGTGTCAGAAGTGGGATTGGAAGGTAAAATGCCTATTACGCCGAGGGAAGGCGTGAGTACTCGCTCTAAAACAGCCGCACAGCAACCACGTGGCTCTGGAGCCGAAGCTTCTGAGGAAGAGATTCCTGGACGTCAAGACAACTCCGGGGTGGCAACTTCCGACGTAGCGTCGTCATCGAAATCCCAGGTGCCGGATCTCGGCGCCTTACTCGAACTGCTGCGCGCTATGCAGGAAGAGCAAGCCCGCCGACAGGAAGAGCAAGCTCGCCGACAAGAGGAACAGCTGCGTGCTGTTCAGGAAGAGCAAGCCCGTCGACAGGAAGAACAAGCTCGCCGACAAGAGGAATAGCTGCGCGCTGTTCAAGATGAGCAAACAGCCATGCACGAGGACCAAGCCCGCCGACAGGAGGAACTGCTGTGCGCTATCCAGAAAAATCTTCTGACGGCTTTCACCGAAAGCACGCGGAGGGTTGAGGCTATAGAGACAATCGTGCAAAAACATGAAGACCGCCTCTCCTTCATTGAAGATTACGTCAAGAAGATTGAGGAAGACGTCAAGAGTATAAAAATAAATGGAGTTCCGGCTTCAGCGACCGCAGTAAGTGCATCTTCTTCAGGTGGAAATTTTAAAGTACCGCCCTTTGATGGGAGCTCTTCCTGGGCGGCCTATAAATTACAATTTGAAGCGGTGAGAGTCTTAAATAGGTGGACCAACAGCCAAGCTTTGACTGTATTGGAGGCTTTAGGAAGTGAAGCTACCTATGAGCAGTTGCTAGAAGCCTTGGAATCGCGCTATGGGGACTTGCATCTGGAGCATGTCTTCCGCGCTCAACTCCGTGATCGATGCCAACGAGCCAATGAATCCTTACAACAGTGGGCTCTAGAAGTGGAAAAGTTGGTCCGGAAGGCGTACCAATCGTCCCCACCATCAGTCATTGACAGCATACTTTTGCAGTCGTTTGTCGACGGTATTTTCGACGCGGAAGTAAGGGCTGCCGTACGCCTGGGTCATCACGGTCAGATCAAGGAAGCCGTTGCGCATGCTCTTGAGGTAGAAGCTGTCCGACGAGACCCGAGGAGTGGACGCCTGAGGGAGATTAATTCAACGGAACTGGAGCGACGAAATCAACGTAGAGCTTTCGTCCCTAGATGCTACAACTGCGGGGAACGGGGACATCTAAGAAGCGGTTGCCCGAATCGGATTGCAGAGAGACGAGAGACCGATGCTTGTGTACAAGCGTCGGAAGAACCAGGAAAACTAATTAAGGACAGGGCTGAGGGGTGGGCGCTGGCCGATAGACATGAAGCCCCGAAAATTAAGATTCATCAGAGCACGGATGGAAACAGCTTAATCGTTAATGGATCAGTAAATGGAATTCCATGCCAATTGACTTTGGATACTGGTGCGTCACGTACGGTAATTGGGACACAGCTGATAAGAAGAAACGGGAAGATAAACGTTCGGAAGGGAGCTTACCAGCTGACAACGGCTACCGGCCAGCGAATACCAGTATCAGGCAACCAGAAAGTGGCCATTAAGATTGGTGATAAACTTTACTGGCAACAAGCAATCATTGCTGACATTGTGGATGATTGTATTATTGGCCTTGACTTCTTGAAGGACCATCGGTGCAAACTTGACATTAACTGCGGTATCCTGAAGTGTGGAGATGATGAAATACCAATAAGAGGCGGTGGTGAAGGCAAGGTGTATTGCATTAAGAACACAAAATTACTGCCGAGATCACAAACGCTAGTTCCAGTAAATTTCAACAAACAAAGTAAGTTGCAACAACGACGGTGGACATTATTGGAAAAAGTGAATAACGAAACTTCGTGGTTGCCAGCACGTACAGTTGTCAACACATCTACAGAAACAGTGGTACCTGTATTAAATTTAAGTAATGAAGAACAGGTATTGAGGAAAGGTACGCTAATAGGACGGAGCGAAGAAATCGTGTGGTTGCGAAATTGTCAAGAAGTCAAAAAGACGGACAGAAGTACAATCGACGTTAACAGTATACTAGAGGGATGTAAGGAAGATTTGACAACTATTGAATTATTGAAGGCGAAGAATTTGCTACGTCGGTTCTCCGATATCTTTTCAAAGAACGATGGTGATATCGGCAGGACAAGTATGGTACAACACAAAATTAATACTGGTAATGAACAACCTATTCGTCAACGACCTCGTCGAATTCCTTTTGCCAGAGAAAAAGAGGTGGACGACATGATTCAAGACATGAGGAATAATGAAGTAATTGAACCATCGTCTAGTCCGTGGTGTTCACCAGTAGTCCTGGTAAAGAAGAAGGATGGCTCAACGAGATTTTGCATTGATTATCGCCGACTGAACGACGTGACCAAAAAGGACAGTTATCCATTACCAAGGATAGATGACACTTTGAATACTCTCAATGGCATGAAATGGTTTTCTACGCTTGACCTGAAAACTGGCTATTGGCAAGTAGAGCTGGACCCTAAAGATAAGGAGAAGACCGCGTTTTCCACAGGAAAAGGTCTTTGGCAGTTCAAGGTGATGCCGTTTGGACTTTGCAATGCCCCGGCTACTTTTGAGAGATTAATGGAACGTGTTCTGACTGGGCTACTGGGAGAAACTTGCTTGGTATATCCTGATGACATTATAATAGTGGGGCGAGACTTTGATGACCATTTAAAGAAGCTGGAATCCGTATTTAACAAGTTGAGAAGTGCAAATCTTAAACTAAGTCATAAGAAATGTTCATTTCTCAAACGACAGGTGAATTATTTGGGACATGTAATTTCGGAAAAAGGCGTCGAAACAGATCCAACAAAGATTTCAGCTGTTAAAGATTGGCCTGTGCCCACCGACAAAACACAAGTCCGGGCGTTTATGGGACTTTGCTCTTATTATCGTCGTTTTGTCAGGAATTTTTCGGATATAGCGAAGCCTTTACATCGACTTACAGAAGAAAAACGACCCTTCATTTGGGATCAACAATGCAAGACAGCTTTCGAAGATCTCAAGAGTCGGTTATGTGAAACGCCCGTTCTCGGATATCCGGATCAGAGCAATGAATTTATAGTAGACACAGATGCAAGTAACACAGGGATTGGAGGAACACTCTCACAAAAGAAAGAGGATCAAGAAGTTGTGATAGCCTATTACAGTAAATCATTGTCGAAACCAGAACGTAATTATTGTGTCACCCGAAGAGAGCTCCTGGCAGTGGTCAAAACGCTTCAGCATTTTAAAAAATACTTGTTGGGCCGGAAATTCCTAGTCAGAACAGATCATGCAGCGTTGAAGTGGCTATTGCAGTTCAAGAATTCTGAAGGACAAGTCGCAAGATGGATAGAACAATTACAGGAGTACGACTTTGAGGTTGAACATCGCAGTGGGAAGTCTCATGGGAATGCCGATGCTTTGTCAAGACGCCCATGTTTTGATGACTGCAAGCACTGTTCGAAACAAGAAGATAAAGAAAAAGCTACGGTCCGAGTTATAAGAACTGATACAATTGATGAAGAATGGAGCAATGATGCCTTACGTAAATTACAAGAAGAAGATGAAGACTTGAAACCAATACTCAGTTGGATGAAAGACTTATCTGCACGGCCAGGATGGAGTGAAGTTGCTGGAATGAGTGCAACAACTAAGAGCTATTGGGCGCAATGGAATAGTCTGCTCTTACATAATGGGCTTTTATGTCGAAAATGGGAGGTCCGTTTCTACACAGTAAAGCAGTGGTTGGGAGTAAGGGCTGTGCTAAACCTTCTTCCTAGCGGTCCCAGTATTCTCCGGTCGTAAATGCTGAAGCTATTGAGGTATACACGCAGTGTCTTGCGAGGTTAAACAGCCCCCCGCACGTCGTTGGTCCCCGGCGTAGTGGGTTGTGGCTCAATGCGCGGCAATCAGTTGGATCTGCCAATGTGGATAGGTTGGCACGGTACCACGGCTCTAACGATGCTCGGGACGAGCACGTCTAAGGAGGGGATAATGTGACGCCATGCCTACGTCACCGCACAGACAAACAATGCATAGAAGTTTTTCAAATGAAGATTGACAAGTCACGGTAGCTGAGCGGTAGTGGCGACGGCTGCGAGTCGAATGCCGTGAGTTCAAGCCCGGCGGACTCTATGGTTTTTTGTTTGTGATTTCGGTGTTTTATAGAAAATTCTAGTAAATGGAGATGATTCTTTACAAAATTCGAATATAATGGAAAGTACTAGATGAAGCAAAATGAATAAATAAATTAAGTTGTAGAAGACAATCGAAAAGAATAACGAAATGACGGTCGAAATTCAACAAAGTACGATCGAAATTAGGGGTATATAAAGAGCTCCAGACGCGCCTACAGGGCAGTTCAGTGGAAAGTGCTCTCAAGTGAAGAATAAGAAGAAGAAGTGAAAAAGTAGTGAAGTGAACAGTGAAAGTGAATAATAGTGAGTAGTGCAGTGCTACCGTTGGACTAAGTGTAGTCCGCGGGAACAGTGTGGAACAGTGCTACGCGGTTCGTGCAGTACAACTCGTTATGTGCTGTGAGTGTTACGCGTTCGGAATATTGTGAAACGCAAATAAATCGTTACTCTCGGCAGTGACATTAGTTTCCTTCCAATCCCTGTACCCACTTCCGTAATAATATCTTATGTTTCTTGTACGTTATTATAAATTGATAATGTTATCGATAGGCTTTTTGTGACTCGTAAAATATTTGGAATTTTTCACTAAAGAATCATTAATATGTTTGTCTAATCTTATTATGTTAAACCATTGAATGTATTGTTATTTATCTTTGAAGTAATTTATGTTTGTGTTATTAAATAATCTTATCTTGACATGTCATGTAGTTTGTGTCACTTTTCGGGGTATTTTCATATGTATGATGGTTCCGTTGTGTGCTGAAAACCAGAATTCTTCAATGGTAGTGTATAGTGTTATTTAAAAAAAATGTGAAAATTAAGTCTTGTCATGGTTGTGGTTGTACGGGTTGGACTTCTTAAATGATTAATGATCTTTAATGATTTTCTTTGTAAAAAAATTATATTCTAGCATGAGGTCTAAAAAGGTGTTGGTTTTTATGCTATTGTCTAGTATATTTATATTTAAGTCTCAGCCTAAATTAATATTCCTTTTGCAATATTTATTTTATATAGATAAGTATTTTTTTAAGTTGTTAAAAAATAATTCTTCCTCCTTCTTATTCCAATATAATATAGTAATCAGTAATACATTATATTCAAGTAAGACAAGCAACGGGTAGAAGCTAGTAAGCAATGAGAAATATTTTTGTTGACAGACGGGTCACCCGTTGGTAAGTGGCATACACTCAAGAATCGTAAGTGCGCTCTCCGCCTATGATGGGGGGGGGGGATGCAGCGAGGAGAAAGAGGAGAGGGAGATGATTAGATGGAAAAGAGGAGAGTTCCGAGGCCTCCAAAAACCTCACAGAATTAGCGGAAATGCAAAGCAAGCGTTTCTTCAGAACCGGTTTTCTGTGAGGCCATGGTATAATACCGGTCGAGCTGATCCATTCTTGTCTAAGCATAGCTCTACCACGTATAAATTTAAATTAAACCCTTTTCTTACACGATTAAAACTTCAAATTAGAACTCTTAATGATTAAACATTAGGATTTTTAATGGTATCCACTTTGGGCACTTATCTTTTATCTTTATTACCTCAATTAATATCTTTCCATATACAATTTGTGGTTAAGTAATTGAAGAGTTCTATATTAAGTCCATAATCATTCGTTCATGTCCACTCGTGTTTTGCTACTGGTTTAATGACTGCATACAATCAATTATATTATTTATATTTTTAACACCCGAAATGGGTGATCTCATTTTGAGGTTACACAGCTTTTATGCAATAAATGATATTTCTATTTCTAAGGCAGCGTGTCTGTTAACAATTAAACTATTTTCTTTTCTAAACCTCTTAGTACAGTATTCCTTATTGAAGGAAGTGCATCTATTATCTTTTATGTACTCCAGCCAATGTGTTAGAAAATTTACGAAAAAAAAGTTGCTAATGGATAAGATATGAAAATCGTGATTAATGGTTCAGTAGTCAAGTTGTGGAAGCATAGTAAAAATACAAACAAACTCACTCTGAAAATTAAAATTAAAACACAGGGGTTAAGTATCGATCTCTTTTTTTTTTGGTTACAACTTGCAATAGAAAATCTTTGAGACTTTTGTCCTTTTGCATACAAAACTTGTGTCTCGTGATACTTTACAGTTCATCGGCAGGAATTTGTATATTTTAGGCATACAAATATTAAGTAACTTATATTTATAAAGGTGGTTTAGATTGCTATAAATTCTTCAGAACACTAATATGCTATTTAGACAGATTTGTTCCAGAGAAACACATTTTACAAAAAATTTATACTGTATAGATACACAGCATCAATTCGGTCATTGCTATAATCTTATCCTATATTTTTCGAGACAGGAAGTTTGTTTCTTATTTTAGCTCACAATATACGACTTGAAAATAATTACTTTATTCAAAAGTGGAATTCAACAATGGTTATATTTTCGGTCCTGAAAACTCCACCTTTACACGACTTGAATATATAACTGTAATATATAATAATTTATCATATCCATGACGATTTAATTCATTTTTAAACTATATACTTACTAATTAATTTTAACACTTATGTAAGCAATAAGTTTGTAAATAATTGTAAGATGCAGTGTAGACAGTTGTTAATTAACCATTAATAAAAAAAGGAATAAAAAAATCTGGTCTACCCTCTATAGCAGAACTTTTATATCATAAAATTATTTTACAGAAAATCTTTTGGTATTTTTATATGCTACAATAACAGATAACTTAATTTCATGTGATCTGATATTATATTTCCTATAATCTTCATTTGCTCTAATAAAATTAAGTATTACGTTCATTTCATATATCTGTAATTTTCAATTTGTATAATGCTCTTTTTATATAACGTTATTTTGACCTAATTTTCTTATTATCTAATTTACAGCTTAATTTCTGTAATGACTAAGTAAATATCAGGGAACATCCTACTGTTATAACCACATCGAATTCAAATGGTTCACTAACAATAGAGGGGATCTAGGGATCGTTAATGGTCGCTTCTAACTAACCTAAGCTATCTTCATAATATGCCAAGTGAAATTGTGCCAAATAATCCTCCCTGTAAATAAAAGTTATGCTAAACGAAATTATGCAGCATTTTACCTTTGGCAAAAGTAATTATTAATACGGTGGCAAAATTTTAATATTATTAATTAAATAATATAAAATTTTGCCACCGTAAAAGTATGCCATTGTCAATTCGAACATATAAACATTCGGCCAAACAATAATTATATTAAATAGTTTTGGTGCCTTAAAACTTTTTTTCAAAGAAGATTATGCCAAGTGTATAATGCCAAATAAATTTGGGAACATCAACATTCTGCCAAATAAAGGAAACCTTTAAAAACTCTCTTAAATTTAAATCAAGGGTTGATTGCATGGAAATAGTGAATTACGCGATCGATTACGAATCGAATGCGATTATTTTGCCACGAATGAAGTAAATTTATACGGAATGTGAATACTGTTGCTTAATGCAAGAAATAGCTTAAGGGGTATTTTTGCTTGTTTAAGCACTGGATATTCACTAAAAACTGGTAAACACAAAACTGTCTAACATTACTTTCTTCGCTTACTTAACTAACGTTACATTTGTTATTGTAGTTGAGGCCAAGATATTTCAAAGTTAGTGATATTATGGAACAGCAACAACAATGATTAATATTCAAGGCGTGCTTGTGTTAGTATCATCACCATGAAAACATCTTCAAATTACATAATATTAGCATATTTGTAATTCAAGTCGCCTTGCGTTCATTTATTTGTTTGTATTATGTGCCCCTTGCCAGCGTGAAATCGTGTTTAGTTTTTTTGAACCCGCTAATCTCAAGAACTACTTATCTAATTTGTAAACATATTTTTGCATTATAATCATAAAGGCTATACACCACCATGCTACTAACCAAGGTAGCGGAGGTGTAATATTATTCGGGCAAACCAAAACGCCTATGCCACGCAAAGTCCTTCCATAGCTCGTGTGTAGGACAGGCCTTAAAAGAAGCCTGTCGCAACATGAATTATAAAAAAATAGTCAGAATCGCGTTTCTCTTTAGTTAAGTAACAGCTTTTGTTATAATATTATTATTACTATAGTCGTCGTCTTATTAACTCCAAGCAAAATCTTGGTAACGTTATACTTTTCTTTTAAATAAAATTGTACCTATCCATTTCAACCATTTATTAATAAGACTTAAAATTTGACTCGTAATATGCGGCGATTTTAAACTTTTTATTACCATAATCACACTAATAAAAGTTAAAATTACTCAATTACCTCCAACCTATATAAATTCGTTTTTATTGCCCAACTCATCCTTCGAGGCATATTATAATAATTAGAGTCGGCGGAGAGGTTATAAAGAATAAGTACTTTATAATTCGCTTTCAGCTTTCTAGAAACTATAAAAAATAAACAGCTGATTGTACGTTTAACTATCTATTTATTTCAAAATAAAAAAAAAACACACACGGGTGAAATACATCTGTGTATCTACAATAATGTAATACGAGTATATACCACAGTACCTCATCTGAAGAAACCTTTAAAGTAACTTTTAGATTAAAATAAAATACGGCACAAGTCCCAGATGCAAAAGAAGTTTCTTCTTGTGATCTGTACACGCAAGAACATTTTAACATAATAGTATAGTAATAGTAAAAATTGGTATGGAAATTTGTACATTGCTCCGTGGTCGTTTTGGGAACTGAATCTTAGGCGCGCGAACGTCTTGCATAAAGTATAATTTAACTACACATTTCCTATTCAAATTCATATAAAACGGCCGCTCGAACCTTCTTCGACGTATACATTAGTAAACTTTAATGTAGCGGGCTATCAAAAAGTTGTCACCAATATTTTTAAGCTGGTGGTGCTATCGAGTAGCAATTTTTCTGTATTTTATAAGTTTTCTTTTATTGAACTTTGTACTTAATGAGGATTTAAGAACATGTGGCATGTTTTTTTTTTCCGTTTTGATACTACAAATCTTATTAAAGTGTAGAAAACTTGAAGAGGCGATCTTAAAATATACCTGATATTCCAACCAATGTTTTGGCAAGTTTAACTAGGAATTCGATATATTTATTTTTGCTATTGATATACATACATATTATACACACTGCGTTTGTTAATAAAAATGATATAGCGAGTAAATACATTTCTACATCGAATTAAAATTATAAACCTATGTAGGTTACTAAACATAAACTAAATATACGTTAATTACTACCTGTATCATTTAGAAAAACACACTGTTATTATCATTCAACATATATTATTTTCTACTGTTATAATAACAATAATTTATTAAAAATGCATTCAAATATTTGTCTTAATATGCTGTGTATCTTTAAGTTCGTGCAATCCATAATTACAGTCGCTTATCACCGCAACCACTTTTCTACACTACAAGGCCGGCCGATGTCTTGGCTATTACATAAATCTATTAGATCCTTCTACTTTTACCACTGCTGTCTCTTATTTACTCTAAATATTAGTTATTCGAACGAATGTATGTCTACATTTAATAAATATAAATAATGTGTACTTTGCTAGTGCATACTTACTTTTTTAAAATCTTTGCAATCTATTTTTATTGTATAGTGTATCCTTTAAAGTTAGATATATTTTGAAGGATTATATTTAATTTATATTTATTTATTGTAAAAAAAATATTAAAAGGTATAAATTAACATTAAGTTTTACATCTTGGATACATAATATAAACAATATACGTAATACGATAATGTATTCGACTGACGACGAGAAGACGAGACGACAACTGATACGATAGATGGGCAAAAATTTAAGACAAACTAATTGAGTACAGACTGTACAATGACAAGGACTAACTAACTTTGATTAATATAAAATAGAATAAATATTGAAAATGTCCCCTTCAAACACAATACTTTAACTAAATGATTCAAACTAAATGATTAGAAAATATCTGTCAATTTTGGAACAGCTGAATAATATTAAAGAGTCATAGCTGAGAATTTTCGGATCATGTCACCTTTCAGAAAGAAAAAATTAAAATGACAGACAAACATACTTACACACGATTTTCTTGTGACTAATCTCTTCTGGCGTCGGGTGTTAAAGGTATGTATATTTTTTTTATTGGTTTACGCAGCTAAGCAAAGGCTTAAAAACGTAGTAGAGAAGACTTACTTTTGCTTTCATAATCTCACTATAGATACATATTTTTTTTTTACTATAGGGGGACAGGCGAACAGGCAGGTCACTTGATGGTAAGTGACAACCGTCACCGTCCACCGACAAGCCGTCCATTGACAGCTGCAACTCAAGAGTCGTAGGTGCGCTGCTCGCCTTTGAGGGTGATGAGGGATGGGGGAATGTGTGGGGAGGGGAAAGTGTGGGGGGTTGAGGAGACAGAAAAGAGAAGGTTGAGTGGAGTGGAAAGGGGAAGTGAGAGTTGGGCCTCTGGAAACCTCACTCATTTTGGGGAAATGCAACGCAAATGTTACTTCACAACCGGTTTTCTGTGAGGCCGTTTTATCGCTTCGGTCGAGCTGGCCCATTCGTGCCTAAGCATGGCTCTACCACTCTTCAAAACATATGAGTTTTTTTTTTATGTTTTACATGACAATTTATAGCACAAAGTATTATTTTAAACATCATAAAAACTCTTTTTAAGACTAATAATTTCTGTACCCCACAAAGTTTTTACCAATTGAACAAAATAAACAAACTCCAACACATCTATAATTTTCCCGGTACCAAGGGCTTTAGATTTTAAGTAAATGACTTTACAGTCGTTGTTCTCACAACATAATGTGTTGTAGGGTCGTTATTTGTGGTTCGTACAAAAGGGTGTTGACGCGTACTCATTGTTGTGGTAATCAGTTTCCGAAATGTAATTCTTTGGAGGAAACTGGGAGGCGTTTAGTTTTGTTTGTCTACTTAATTTGGATTACGACCTATTCCTGACCTGACTTTAAAAGGACGTTAAAGCTGCATAATTTGGTATAAATAAGATAAGATGAAATTAAAGTGATATAATACAAAGTGGATAATATTATTTTGTCATGAAAAGATTCTTATATTTATGTGTTTAATATATTTAGTAATAAATAATACGAAATCGTGTTAAGATAAGAGCGAAACTATATGTCGAATGAGCGGAACATGTCAGAACCTACTCTATCAATTTTCAACAAACCTTAAATGAACGTATTGAAATCGAAAACTCTTAAACATTTAAATGTGTTTACATTTAAACATCTAAATGTAAACTTATTTATAAACCAGGTTATTCAGTTTAAAATTATAAAAAATATAATATACCTATTCTAAGATCACGTTAATATCGGTTAACGTAATAATATAAACATTACAAAATTAATCATTAACGAAATAGATGCCAAAAAACAAGTTGATGTAGCATATCTTGATTTTCAAAAAGCTTTTGATCAAGATTATTTAATTGTTATGTTCGTAGTAGCATGGAAACTAATTCAGTGGTTTGGAGGCCGCACCAAATTACTTATACACAAAACATAGAAACAGTACAAAAATCTTTAATTTGACATTTATTTTAGATACGTTACTATTATTATCCGTAGTTATACCCAACTCTTTACATTATAGGAATGCTAGACTACAGAATGTTAGCAGTACGTCGTAATCTAACCCTCGTTACATACCCTTTCGTCTTATTTCGAGGTTTTACATATAAATAGAGTATATTAGCACAAGTGTATTGGCGCTCGCCGCGATGCGGAAGCTACGCGGTGCGTGAGCGCCACCAGCGCCTGCTATCGGCGCGGGCGCCAGCCGCGCGCACTAACCTCGCTCAGTTCGCGCCGCTGTCGCGTGCTGTTAGATACATACATCAAGGAAATTATAAATTTTGATCATACATTAGACATATTCATATGCCCTGAATATCTGTTTACGAAGACAGCAGGGCGTATCTCGAGACTGACTATTCCTAGTACTATTATCTAGCTAGTAGGTACCTATTTGTAACCCAGCTGCTTATATATTTTTATATTTGACTATGTTCCACATTGTTTATTTCGAGAGTTTTTATATTTACTTATATACTATTGTGTACATTAACTGTATGTATTTTCTGAATAAAAATAAAAATAATGAAAATAACTTTTAGCAGAAAGACTGACAACCTTAGGAAGGTAGCTGGGATAAACTGCATGCGTTGTTTAGCAGTGGATTACAATAGGCAAAAATACATACATACATGACATATTCTAAAGAAGGTCACAGTCCTATGCAAACTAATCTATACAAATTGCTAAAGATTTTTTGGGTTGTTGGTTTAAACTCGATAATCTCTGGAAACTTCTCCCAGATTATTTTTGTTTAGTACCAAGTTCTGTCTGCGGAATGACATAGGCTGTAAAACATCATGCTGCGAGCCTTGGTAGCTGAGCAGTGACCATGAACGCAGGTAAAAATGCGGGAAGCTTCTAGTAAGAATATTCTAGTCAGTGTTGGTACGTACGCTGATAGTTGAAAACCATTGTTCAAAATTATGCTCCACCGAAATAGGTTGTAAGGCCCATGATTCAGCCACTCATAAATCTATAGTGAGTCTGTTAGGCCCGGTTCCAATCCAGCTTATGGTGATATTATAATTTATGGTACTAATCATTATTTGTAATTTCACTATAAGCCCAGTTCACTGCATTATTTTATTGTTCGGAGTATCAAAAACCACCTTCTGCAAACAGTTGTAACACTAATTTGTTTTGCAATAGTAGTTTACATTTAATTTGCCGGTCAGCAAGTATTGAAGCTGTTCAAAATATTCACTCGGCTTTTATAACATTCAGCCAAATCAGCCATAATTCGAAATAAATAGCAGTTTAGATCTATAAATAATATGATTATATATTTTTTAAATAACGTGTAAGAAAAAGGCTTACCCATTATTGCGTAAGCGGGCCTGAATTATTATTGTAGGGTGTGGGTGTTTAAACGTAGCCTAGCTCTGCTTACCCCTTCGGGGATATAGGGGTGAGTGCATGTATGTTACTGTATCTTGAATGTACAAGTTCAATATAGATCTTGATAACATAATACCTAGATAATGAAATTGCGAAGATATAATCACCTTATTCACAATTTTGCTATGAGCTCTATTGTAAACTCTTATATATTATAACAATATATATAATACTACGATAAACCTCCAAATACACGAAACACCGATATTTCTGTTGCAAAAGAAATGATAATTCGATTCTACTTGATTGACATAATCATATGACGTATTGTCTGTTTGAAGTTGTCAACTGCTGGCTAAACAACTGAAGGTCATTCTGTAACATTCACTCACTTTTAAGATTTTAAAAATCTGACTTTAGTAAAAGATCTTTTTTCTATTAATTTTCTTCTATACAAACCTTGTCCTGACAACAACGAACACAAAAAGAAAAAGAATTATCCAATTTTTGCAGTCATTTCGGTGTTTTTTTTTTATTTATATATATATAGATTATTTATATAGAAAAGAAGATAGATTTATATTGTATGTATATAAATCAATAAGGGTAAGTATGTGACATATTCTAGTAACAAGTACTGAACTAAAGATCAATTAAACCTTCTATACGAAGACTATAAATTATACAGAAATTCTTCAATAAACTTAATCAGAAATTAATTCATCTGCCATGTATAACAAATTATGTCATTGGTCGTATCACCTCAATTTGAGAGCACTTCCCTAATTGCATCAGCCAGTATCGGAATCCTTGGCGTCGATATATCAAGCGAAATCCAGTTTCGTGGTCACTTAGAGAGTAAGGCCATATTAGTCTCGAAGACGCTTGGTGTACCAAACAGATCGAGACAGTATTTTACTCCGGCCCACCGCCTGCAACTTTATAAGGCGCAGGTTCGGCCTCACATGGAATACTGTTCTTATCTCTATGCAGGTGCACCCCAGTACCAACTTCTCCCTCTTGACCGCATTCAACGGAGAGCGACTCGCATCATCGACTGCCAAGATATGGGGGATGCAGGGAGCGGAAAGAAGAAAGGAGGAATGAGGAGATGGAAAAAAGGAGAAAGGAGATGAGGGGAGAGAAAAGGGGGGAGGGGGAATTGGGCCTCCGGAAACCTCACTCAATTCGGGGAATTGCAACACAAGCGTTACTTCACAACCGGTTTTCTGTGAGGCCGTGGTATTGCACCGGTCGAGCCGGCCCATTCATGCCTAAGCATGGCTCTACCACTGAAACCATCTTGAGTTGCGGGTTTCCATGGTGGTTCTGATGGTAAGTGACTACTTACCATCAGGTGACCCGTCTGCTCGTTTGACCCCTATCGCATAAGAAAAAAAAAATTGATTTCCTTTATTTTTTATAGTCAGAGGAGACGAAATTGTTAGGTTACTGTAATGGAGCTTTAATCAATTTGTAGCTTTTCAACCGACTTCAAACAGGAGGAGGTTCTCAATTAGACAGTATTTTTTTTATGTTTGCCTACCAACTTTGCTTATCTCAGAACTTTAGTTCTTTTTTTTCCGGTCGAGTTTTGACAATGGAATCTATGAGAAAACCATATAAGTCTTAAATTTGCATTAAGCATGTGCGCGACAAATGGATAACGACGACGACTAATAACTCAATATCACGCCAATCAGTTTCGACGATTCTTCTTTTATTGAAAAGGATGTCCTTCAAGGGTAGTTAGATAAGAGTTTGGTCCAGCTGTGACAATGGAGTCCATGAGTAAACCATATTAGTCTTAAATTTTATGATAGACGCATTGAAGTCGGTTGTCTACTTTTTTAAAGTGAATTATTTAGCCAAGAGCGATTTAAAGCGAGTAAAGGAATCTCAAAGAAGAACAGTATGCCTGTTATACACGAGCATTTTAAAAAGAAAATAAACATTAACCTATTTTTAACTATTGCATTTAAAACGCTATGGCAGATCGTAGCGTTCCTGTAAATATTTTGATAAGTTCTTATACACCTACATTTGCTCACTGATAAACTATGAATATTATTATTAGTAATGTGAGTAGTTCATTTTTAGAAACTCTTTGAAACTCTGGCTTCCTTTTGAATGTCTATGTACTTTTTCAGATTATATAAAACGTCTTTAATAGAAACGTGAAGATTTTTAAATGTAATGTTAACACACGCTAAGAACTTAAAATTATCAATATAAATGCATATTATAGCAAAAGCAATAATTAATCTCCACGTCTTCAAATGTTTAGCAAGTTTCATCTACATACATTTCGATATAATAATCAGAAAGTCTCCTTCAAACATAGTAAAAATGATATGGGTTGGAAAAAGAGGGCGATAGCAATGTAATTCCCAATAAATCTCGCTCAAGTGAGAGGCCACTGGAAAATAACGAGTCGGTAAATTCTTAGCGAGATGGGTTAAAGCCGACACACACGGCCCATGTGTTCATCGGATGTCATAGAATTACAAACATACATACATACGTTCTCGTACATTTTGTCCCTGAAGGAGTAATCGACGCCACTATTTTGCCAATCATGATGTAATTAAGTACCTCTTATGTATTTAGGGGTGGTGATTCGATTTTACTCCACGGAGAACTACACTACTACTACGATATACTATGATATATTACTAGTTTCCGACCACGGTTTTGTATGCGTTGTATGACAGTAAAAAGAAGCTTATATCGTTTAACAAGGTTCAAACTATTTGAGTACCAAATGTAACAAGTATTTAGTTTAATTAACCTGTGAAACTTCACAGTACCGTTGTACTTGCTTAGCATCAGATGACCTATGATTTATGACAATCAGATGACTTGCTCGTTTACCCCGATAGAGAAAGAAACTTTAAACATAATAAAATTTTGTAAAATATACTATCTAAACGGGCCGTCCATATATCACGTCAGTAACTCATTCAAGTTTTGGCCCGCACCTGTTACCCAGATGCCTCCGATGTGGATATTTTCCGCGTGAACTGTTTGCATGCAGAACAATTGACCTTATTTAAGAGATATAGTTAAAGTCAAGTTAATGATTTACTTCTTTATAGAACTTACTCGTGTTTTAAATGAGTACAAAATTTTGACAAAATAAGTATGTAACATAACAAACAGCTTATAAAAAACTTAATATTTTTTTTTTACAAAAGAAAAAAATTGACTAAGTATATATATAGTATATGATACAGATATTTTTTTAATTGTTTCTTGGGCATTTATAATACTACTAGTTTTATCCGCAGCTTTGGCCGCGAGGACATTTGCATATGTTATTTAACTGACCCTTTGAAGTATCCATCGCACTAAAAATCAATCAAAATCTGTAAAGTCGTGAAGAGTAACCAACAAAGAGATAGATGGAATTAATTTTAAGTTATAATGGTACCCAGTATAGATTATTAGATTTTATTAAAGACTATTCAGATATACAAACATTAAATTAAAAATATATATATTTATATATCTGAATCAAATAGTCCTATTGAAATCATTTCTAGTTATTTTAATATGTACAAATGAAAATGATGTAAACTTTTATAACAAATTTATTTCAGTAAATATTTGTATTTATATGATTTATTTATTTTAATTTATATCAGATCGTCTACCTCGGCCTTTATCACACCTTGTACACAATACACAATCTATTTCAAACCAAATTGCTCCTTTCTGTAATCTTATGTGAGCATGTATTACAATGTACACTCAAAATTTTCAGTAACTCGGTATATTAACGAAATCCGAAGCAATTTTTTCCTCGTACAAAGGAATAATTTAAGGTGACAGGCATAAAGACTAGCTAAGGGAAATTCTGTTCTTTGCATTTTACACAAGTAAAGTGGTCAAGAGCTTTGTGTGTAAGCAAACAAGAAAACAATGCAAGCCAAGCCAGGAATTAAGAAAAATTTTGAAAATATTTACGACATTTTATTATAAGCTCGCAACTTAAATAAACTTTGTAAGTGACTTACATGTACAACATTTTTTATGTAAATTTGACATATCGCATAAAATAATTAAGTAGCCAAATACTCTCTTTATTACTGAGAATTATTAAATAGCGGAAAATATGTATATAAAATTGTTATACTAAGCATTCATTTATCTGGAACTAGGTTTCACGCGCCACTCCACTCTCTTGAAATATTTTTTGTCTACCCCTCGGAAATGTCACTTTTTATGCATGAAATAAACCCTTTATCCTTTTTGGAACCGGATGCATAAGAAAAAAAAACAAAACAAATACTGAGTGTTATGGTATGAACTACCTGTAATTTTTTTGTTATCTGAATGTATTTTGTGTTAGTTACCGTGTAAGAACCATGCTTAGGCACGAATGGGTTGGCTCGACCGGAGTAATATCTCGGCCTCACAGAAAACCAGAAGACAAACAGTTGTCCATGGGCGGAGGTGGTCACTTACCATCAGGTGATCTGTCTGTTCATCTGTTCTCTGACATATAAAAAAAATATTAATTGTATATTCATTAATATTAACATTTTCCAAGAGGTCAGAACTTTCTTCTATATTACGTATACAAATAAATTATCGGAAAGAAAAAGAAATAGAAGAACATTTGGAAGTACTTGCCTAATAACCACTATAGCATTTCTTTATAAGAGGTTTTCTATGAGGCCCATACGTACCTAAACTAGGCTTTCCTACATAAAACAGGATACCCAACGACGAAAACTATTAAACCAAAAAACCAGAAACATCATGCACACATACATTTTCCTTCTTGCGCAGTTAGGTAATAGTCATCTTTATATCGTTAGTTCGTATAGAGTCATTTAATGTAATGTTGAAGGTTCGTTTAGAACCTAACATTGGCAATGTTGATCTTGTGAGCTAATCAGGTCACCCGCTTCATATATGTATGTAACAAATATTTTGCTTGAACTCCGTAACAGTCTTGTGGTTTTCCGTCTGTTACCACCACTGTGCGCTTCTCCAGAAGTTTTTTGCCTCGCACAACCAACCTATGGAACAAATTTTCGCCTGCCGTATTTCCGGACCGATACGACCTTCAAGAAAAGAGCGTACTCCTACCTAAAAGGCCGGCAACGCGCTTGTGACTCTTGAGTTGCGGGTGTCCATGGGCGGCGATAGTCACTTACCATCAGGTGACACATAAAAAAAAGACAGGTTCTGATATTAATATGTATTGTCTACATTCTTAGAAATTTTTGTTTATTTTTTTCTCTTAATGAACGATGGTATGGGAGAATAGTTTTTGGCAAAATCGTAGGAATTGTTTTATTATAAGGATATATATACAAAATGAATATTACATGACATTCGTTTGTCCCTTATCATTAATAACATCGGGGGTCTAGCACGACGAAGGGGCGGTTAAAACACGATAAAAAATGCATGGAAAAAAATGGCCATGGAGTTTCTTGTCTGTTCTTCTCTATAATATCTATTTACATTATGGAACAGGCAAATATCTTTATGATTGGCAGGCTGACTCCTACTCATGGGTAATAAAAACAACTGTTGAATTAAAATAAATTATAACTTCTTAAGGCTTGGTAATAAACTACCTAGGGTTCAAACCTACAACTACTGTACCGCTGCTTCAGAAAAAACATCATTGAAAAATGGTAATATTTTCTACTTATTTTAACTTTGGTATAAGTTAAAAAAAAAGTGAGTACAGCTATTCCGGGGGTGACTCTCCACATCAAAGTGTATATTAGCTTTTAATTTGTAAGATCAATGTAGAGTAGAGTAGATATTATACACTCGCAGGCACAATTAACCGCCCACCTTGTATTTCTTTCAATTTTCAGTAGTCGGAAAATTTTGACCACATTTGATGGAAGTTATGTTAAAAGCAGCCATTAAGGATAAATAAAATCACAAAAGTCTTTAAGCAAAAAAGTTTAATAAAAAAATATATATATATAATATATATGTGTATATCATGGTGTCATGAATGCATTCATATCCTTAACAGTGTTTAGAATGCGAAGAGAATTATTTGAACATGAGAATTAATTATACAATAAATTTATTACAATTGATCAACCGATGTTAATGACATAGACAAAGTGATTCTCATTTAATTCTATAATTGCTATAGAGCAATGCTCTACACGTTATTGTTAATTCTAATTATTGATTTAATTATCTTAAAAAAATACACACATAATTCATACATACATACATACACTCACGCCCGCGTCCCCGAAGGGGTAGGCAGAGGCGTTAATAACACCCACATTTTGTCAATTAAAATTTAGTCCCATTCAAGTTATAGGGGCAAGCCTTATGCATTCATCCGGGCAGTTTTGGAAATTAGGTGGGAAAATTTGGAGTATATTGACATGACAGGAAAGGGAGGATAGACAACGAAGGGAAGAGCAATTGCTTATGCAGATGGATTTGGGAGTATTAGCAATAGCTTAAGCAAGTCAGAGTATACATATAAATCGAACTGGCTGGTACCGGGAAGTCCGATTCCTCTAACTACAACACACATACACACACATAATATACTCTCGCCTTTATCCTCGACTATACTGGATACATCAAAATCTGTGATGGCATTTATAATCGCTAAATTAACAAATAAATAAACATGTACATGTTTTATTAAGTCCAAGATATACTTTTTAATAAGAGTATAACTAATAACATTTTTATATTTTAAGCCGAGTTTGAGTAAAGCATGGCGTCATTCTTTATTATACCAAAGTCTAACAACTAGACATTCATTGAACTGATACTGATTTCACTTGACAATATGTCAAATATTGTTAGTGAAAAAGTTTCACAAAAGCGTTTATTGTAATTAATGAAATTATTTAACAGAAAGTAAGAAATGCCCAGGGCCGAGAGTGACTAACCTTTAGAGACACTTTGTATCTCCACGTGCCACTTTTAGTATATATAAAACGTATTCCTAGTTGGTCCTATTATAATACACGAAAGGACTGTAAAGATTCGGTTTTCTAGATTATTTAGCAGTACTGCAATCACTACAACAACAACAATACAAAATAACACATAAGCTACCGAGTAAAAAGAGTTCCACTTTCTGCTTCTCAGCCAATATATAAAACTTATCATATCACCCGTTAACAGAAGAACTTGAGAAGTTACTGAAGATTTCTACTAGATACTGGAACAATCCAGTTTCACTGCCTAATAATAAAAATGTAGTTTTAGACCGATATCCAAAAATTTAAAAAAAACAAAAGGAGACACAATGTATCATCTCTAAAACAACTATTCACGGGGGATAATACAATGACTAAAACAATTTACAATATGACCCGACTAAAGCAATGAGCGATAGCTACAGTTTTCAAACTAACAAACGAATTCTATCAAACCGTCTGTGCGTTAGTCTGCGAGAAGAAACGTCATATATACGTACGTATGTAAGCAAACATATATCATATATATATATATATATATATATAAAAAGGGGGTAGTTGGGCCACCGGAAACCTCAATCATTTCGGGGAAATGCAACGCGGGCGTTACTATAAAACCGTTACTTCTGTGAGGCCGTGGTATCGCATCGGTCGAGCCGGCCTATTCGTGCCTACTCATGCCTCTCCCACTGTAACCGCAGTTTTTCGATCTCTTCCAGGCAAGGCTCTCCCACGCTCAATATAAACCGTACCATATTTTTTTCCGACTATACTCAAAGCTATCTTTCGCCAAGTTTCATCCAGCGCTAACGTCTCAAACAAATATTTTGGTTTTCACACACACGCATATCAACTTCCTTGCACCTGTCTAATGTATAGTAATAGAATGTTACTCACCTGAGCCCAATTGTCCAGATTCATTGAGAGACTGGTAATCAGTCATGCAGGTCTCCTAGTACAAACACCATTTTCTCAGATAGTTAATACGTATTTTTTCTAATTACTACATTTATCAGTTTAAGTACAACCTACGTATCAGTCTGTAGAAGAGAAAAAAAAACGATTTACCGTTAATGAATGATTGAGTAACAACCATCTATCCAAACTTTGATACTTCTAAATATTAGTAAAATCAAGCTAGGTCTAGTTCAAAAATCATATGGTAATTCTTTGTTCCCCCGTTTAACAGTTAAACATTTTCAACATTTTCCTTCATTCCTGACTTAACTTTCATTGTTTCCTTGACTACAAACACAGCTCTCGACTACTTTTTTTGTGTTAAATACAAAGAACAATTTCCCTTAGATACTCTTTATTCCAGTCACCTTAAATTAATCCTTTGTACGAGGAAAAAATTGCTTCGGATCTCGTTAATACACTGATTTGAGATGACTGATATTGCCTTGTAATATTTTTTTCGGTTATTAAAAACATTGAGTAACTCTATGTCTCTGTTATTTTTCTTACGGCTCTCACGGCTAAATAAACTGCCCAATAAAAAAAAATCTGATTTAGTTTTTTTCGTCAAGTAATAATAATACTAATTTCTTTTAAAAAGTATTAGGTTGGCAACTAATAAACCCGCCATCATTGTACACAAATTTATTTAATTTTTTAAGTATAGAAAATCAAATTATTTCTCAACTATATAAGCACCGTGATTTTCTATCACCTGTCACCAACGCGCTGGCAGAGACACAATGAATTCCTCGTAGAAGTTTTTAGGCTTTTGATCAAAAAAGGTGATAAGGTCACTTGAAAACTGGTCTTCATTTTTTTTTTATCTAAGTAAGCTAAGTAGTGGGCTAGAGTAAGAAACAGATGATAATCTGATTGCATAATGTCTGGAGAGTACGGTGGGTGAGGAAGGACAGCCCAGGCAAGCGAAATTAATTTTTCACGAGTTGCTTTGCTACATATGGTCGAGCATTATCGTGCAAAAAGTATACTTTATTTTGATTTTTCGGTAATCTCGCTGTTACTTTATCCAGTTAGTCACAATAAATATTGGCAGTGATTGTAGTGTTAGTTCCCAGTATATAATTCCGTTTATTCCCCACCACATACTTAAAATAACTTTTTTACTCGTGTCAGATTTTAACGTCGGTAGGAGGTTTAGGTAAGAGGTCGTCCTGGATGTGGTTCATCAGATAGGTCATAATTTCCATCCTTAAATCATCTGAAACAATGTTTGGTGGTATCGTAAGAGAACACGCCTTCGCCCGTCGTTGCATATATATTGCGCACTGCTTCAGTCGCTTTTCGACCTAAGCGAAATTCGTGAATTAAAAACAGCTGAAGTTCTCTACGAGAAATATCCATAATTTAGTGTAGTTTTAATATTCGAGATCCAGTTGTCAACTGATCTGACATACAACTCTTGCTTTATTTATTTACTACTCCAAGAAATTCGAGATAGTTATGTAAAGTTTTAGAAACTGATCGAATAAAGTGGCGGGATTATTAGTTGCCAACCTACATATTAAGTTTTTATACGCTGTTTGCTTTTTTACAGTAATTGGGAAAAGTATAATTATTTTACCCAACTTCTGTAAAATAAAAAAACGATTAAGTTGCATACAGCAGTAAGTCATTAACTTCACTCAAACTTTAATTTTTTAGTCTTAAATAAGGTCAAATTTCCACATCGGTGGCATCTGACAGAGACAGATTAAATAAAAATGGCATAAAGTTGCGTTTAGTCCCTGCACATAATACGAACAAGTTATAAAAAATATTTCTTAACATAATTTTTTATTTAATGATAAGTACTATATTTTAAGTATATACATATATGTATATAATGTTATTTATTCATAGTTTGTGTATTATATTTTATGTAGGTACTCTTTGTCTCTTATTCACTCTTATTGTAAAATCAGACGATGGCTCTCTGTCAGTTATATTCACTAAGTGTTAGCATAATACCAGCGCTGCTTCTAACAAGTACCTCTGTATGTACTTCACATACAGAGGTACTTGTTACCTCAACCATGTGAAACTTTATATTTACCTTGTCTTTGGGTGAGTACAAAATAAATATATTTTATTTCTTTATTCCTTGGACTTTAACTCATCTAAGAATTTACCGGCTCATTGTTTCAGTGGTCTCTTACTTGAGCGAGATTTATTGGGAATTACATAACTATCGCCTCTTTTCATACTCAATGCTTTTTAATATTTTTGAAGGAGACTCCGTGATTATTATATCGAAATGAATCTAGATGAAATTTTAAAAATTACAATATTTGAAGAAGTTTAAATGAAATATTAAATTTGCTGTAATATGCATATATATTTATGGTCTCAGAGTGTCTTGTACATTACATTTAAAATGGTATTTAAGACTTCCTGCAGCCTTATGTAAATCTGTTATAATTGTACTAAGAAGTAAGATAGTTACTTCTTAGTACGATTATAATAATTAAAGTTAGGTTGGATGACCGGTTGAAATTGTTATAAAGTAAACAATCTTTCTATTCCAAAAAAATCTACTTTGATTATCTTTTATAAATTAAAAAGCTCACCTTCTGCTCAAAAATCTATAAATTGGATAAAGATTATTACAACAGCCCAACTTTTTCATATCCTCTGCCATTTTTAAATTAAAAAAAGAAACATTTGAATTTGTGATAGTTAGTGGAAGAATAAACTTCTGATAAAGCTTATAAAGAAGTTTTGTATAATTTGTCTTCTCGTCTCGTCAAGTATGAGTTGATCTATTACAGCTGCTGCTATAATATTAGCGAACACTCCTGTCTGCTAAACCTACGGTGCTTGGTACCTGCACACAATCATGTTCTAACATCATGTTTCTATTATAAATTGATCAATATTACTGAAAGTGAATATGGGTAGTATTGATCAATTTATAATATTAGGATTAAAAGTAAATTACTCATAACTACCGGTGAAACAAATTACCTTTGGACACTCTGAACAATAAAATACAGCAGGTCAAGTTTATCGTGAGATCTTAAATATTGGTACCACATACACAAAACAATAACTGTAAGCTATTGAAACCGAGTCTAAAGGACGCACTAGAGATTTATGCGTGGCTAAATCAATGGTCTAAAAACCCATTGTTACGGAGAACGTAATTTTGGACAATGGTTTGTAACTGCAAGCTGCTGTTTGTAGCTGTGTAAAAGGAGTGGGCGTACCAACACTGACTATACTATTATTACTAGACGTTCCCCGCAGGTTAACCTGCTTTATTTCTAAGGATCGTAATGTTTTACGTTTTTAGCGCATATCATTCCTCAATAAAACCCTATGCAAAACAAAAACAATCATTTAACCTGATAGTTTTTTTAAGAGATTTTCGCGTTTAAACAAATAACCAACAAACTTATCAAATAATCATCATAATCAACATTCAGCCTATTGCAGTCTACTGCTGGACACCTTCCTCAGATCGTCAGTCCTTCGGTCAAATCTTTAAACTTATGAACTAATGATAATTTACTTTATCTAGTGTGGCCATCTATTATTGACTCCTATATTCTTTAACATGTTTCAATATCATAGAGTACAAGTTTGAGTTAGTATGTAAATTTTAGTTGGCTGGCTTGCATTGACTTGCATTGAGACATTGCACAGTGCCACAATGGTTCCGCGGTTCCACTTCGGTCGCGGTCATAATTACTTTATTCGTATAATGCCACGTATGAGCTTATAGTAATGTGAATATACAAAATCTAGTTACATTTGCTAAATAATTTATATATTACTAGCGGACCCAACAGACGTTGTCCTGCATGATATTTCAAGCGATTAGGATCAATATAGATAAATAACCTAGATACCGACTGCAGCGCCATCTGCCGGGCTGATTTGTGTATCTAAACCATTCCCAGATCCCCTTGAACACACACAAAAAAATTCATCAAAATCCGTCCAGTCGTTTGAGAGTAGTTCAGTGACATACACACTCACAGAAGAATTATATATATAAAGATATAATAACAGACATGCAAACAATATTTAGAAAGTAATAATGCTAGACTCCTGAAACAAAAAGATACATTATAAAGTCATAGTGTATAACCTAAGATAGTCGTGGGAATCTATCGTCTAGTTTTGAGAAGAGGTGATGCTGATCAGAGAAGTGTGCGGAACGGGAGCGGGAGAGGACTAGCACTCTCTCGTCCAGCAGGGGACGCACTAGGCGTCGGAGGGCGCAGAATGACCTCTGACCTTCACGGTGTGGTCACTTGATGGTCAGGCAACAAAGGTCTGTAGGGGTTCTCGGATGCTTCCTTCGTAGGGTATATCCGAGTCCTCTGCAATAAACCCACTCCTGACGGAACACCAAGTGGCTTTAGTCGGTTCGAGTCAGATACCACTTCAATGTTAGCTTCAGTAAAGTGATGACCCGCGGGGGTTACACACGATGAAAAAAAAAGGTATAAACTAAGAATATATATGTCTCGATATGCCAGTAGCCAGTTAACAAAGTAATTTCTGCGGCTACTCCAGCTTTCAGCAAAAAAAAATTATCAGTCTCGCTATTGCAGTCATTAGACGATTATCCTCATAAAATTCAGTTACTTTGATTTCGATCTACTCGCGCTGCCACAGTTCGGCCAGGCGCTTACATAATAAATATTCGCAACTATCCAAAGAACTTGCGTCAAGTCTTAATCGACTAACTATTAATATTCTCGTCTCGTCTCTTAAAGTACGTTAGTTATTATTATTATGAAACGGAACGGTATTAAAAGATCATGCACTAATGAGAAGCATAATTTAAAAAAAAAATTATCAAAATTACTTCTGCGTTTGTCGCCTTAATCGTACTAAATATTACACCTGATTGAAATTTATAAATATTTAAAATATATTGGAAGGCTCCATCACACACGTGATCTAACACGAAATAAGGGTTGACTCTGCTACAACTAATCACTAGCAATTAATTGTACTTGTAGCAAATTTACTAACTTTAGCAATTTCGTCGGAAATAAGAGATTCAACCTGAAAACAGAGCACCGGCGACCGTTGTACAAGTTCTGTCGTACAAGATGGCCGTATTGCACAATCATGTGACGTTTAATAAGAGTGACAGCTGTCATTCTAATCCTACGTAAGAGATGTCATATTTAGCCGTCACCTTCGCCCCGTCAAATGCAATAACCCTGAAAAAAGCAGCCATATTTTTCACGATACCTACACTGTTGTACATCTAAAACTATTAATACATTAAGAAGTTATGGTGGAATAAAGCAACTTATACTATTACTTACGTGATGGCTGGAGAGAGGACATGAAGCCCTCACCTTCCGGGTGACGCAGGTGCTTTCCGGACACGGTTGCTTCGGTAAGCACCTGTATCAGATTGGGAGGGAGCCGACGTCACGGTGCCATCATTGCGATGACTGCCCCGATGACACGGCGCTTCACACACTGGCGGCTTGCCCAGCTTGGGCCAGAAGAATACCGGGGTGGTTTTTAGTCGGTAAGAGTCCGACATACCCCTTCCCCCCACCCCATGGGGGAAGGACATCTATGAGGATCTTCCACCCCATCACAAAAAAAAAAATTACTTACGTGATAAGCCTAAAACATTACACTCTTTTTTGGCGCTGTTGTTTTAGAAATACATGCCCTAAATGATGTACGTAAGTAAATCTAATACTTAAGAAGGTAAAAACTAAAAACAAAAAATTAAGCACTTTAGCTTTTACAAAAAAACCAAAAACTTATTCGTTATGAACGGGGCTACATACACATAACCAGTGGATAAATCTCTCACCTTTGAAACAACGAAAATGTTGTACTATATAGCAACAGGACCAGAAGCAGGGCATTTACAAAATACGTTACTGTCTATATAAAATTAAAATGCATGGAGTTTAAAATAATTTAAATAGCGACTCCACAATTGGCATTGCGTGTCGATTATTGAGTAGCTGATTCGATCCTCACATTGAACAGTTTGTATTTATGCTGTACGGTACTGTAGTTCACTGTATATACGTAATTTTAATTGTGTTTATGTTTTGTCAATTTTATGTTTTGAATTTATTAGTGATGGCGGGAAGCTTTGCCCTGCTTCAGCACTTAGAGAACTTTAAAAAATAAAATTACACGGGTCACAGAACTTATATTATTCCACATTAATATTCTATCTAATAATTGAAATCCGACTGAAAGCTTCAGATATTAGCGAGTTTATAAAAACAGACATACTCTACCGCTTTATTAATATGGATATATAATCGCAAAGTTACGAAGTGTTTTAACCGAACGACCGACGGACGACCGACTAAAAAAGGAGGTTGTTAATTCAGTTGTTTCTTTATGTTTATCACTTCAAAACTCCGACGTTTATAGTCCTATTTAAAAATATGTCATCCAAGTAAACGAAATAAGCGATCGAAGGTGGTTATCAACCTTTTTTCAAAGCCAAGGATTGTCTATTATAACAGTATCATTAGCTTAACATAAGCCATTAATTCACATATCCTTGTTCGCGCCGCTAACAAACACTCCACAAGTAATAACAGAATGCAATCATAAACGCTTCACACGCACAGCACACAAACATATCATTCGCCACACATTCTGTTACAAATAAATTGTAATTACTATCAACATATAAAACCAGACGACTAGTTAAATTATAGTTTTACCCTAATTTAAAAATAATTTAGCAAATGGAGCCATTGGGAAACAAGTAACGGTCCATTAAAAATGTCCCTAACATAACTTATGACATAAAATAAAATTGCTATTGCTTTATTCATTAAATCCCTTCCAATAAACACAACTCTAGAACAAACTATTTTCACTAAAGATTTTTTTTTTTTCACTTGTAGGATGGCAAGCCTTGAATATATTTTTATCACTATGATAATCATAAAAATTGATGGGTCGCAACAGAATAGCCACTTGAACGCATCGTAGAGACGACTAGCGGGGATGAAATTGCCCCCGGCCGATAGAAACTTAGCTCTTAATCTCCTTTATTTTAGAACCATGAAAATTTACCGTGATCTTTGTATAAAAATACGGAGCAAAAAGCTTTGTTTTCCAATGAAATTCAGTAAGGCCTCGGTAATATTTTTAGTCTCAGAACCGAGTTGGTTATTGCTACTCGATCGTTTTCCTGCTTTTAAAGGAGTGTTTTCGCATGTTTGATAGCCCAACAGTTGACGGTGAGAATCAGTGTTGTCGTATTCTTATGAACACAATATTTCGATACCGCGGTCCAGGGCAATAGTTCCAACGTACTAATTTACGCTTGATAGTGCTTAGGTATATTTACGGTAACTGAATGTTGCAACAACGTTATCAGGATAATAAGGTAATCAGGTTAGTTTTTGGCTAAGCAGAAGTCTCGATTTTTTTCTAACTATACTGTTTTTCTGCATTTACCTAAAGATTTTATTTTTATTTACATTTCTCTCATATAAAATTCTCATACAAACAATTCCCACTACTTTTTTCTAAAACTTTCTTATCCTTATATTTCATTTTAATCTTGTTTAGAAAACTATTTAGATAGAATAATTTAAATGTGTATTGTAATATTTCTTTATATTGAACAAGTAAATGATTTCGTTTATCTCGGATGTACATATGTTTACGAGAAAATGCAAGCATGATAGAGATTGTGCAAGAATAGACCAAAAAGGAAACTGAGTGAACATGTTATTAAAAACATTTGTGGCTGTTCAACATGAGGGGGGGGGGGGTCATATTCTATTCCACCGTGAACCACATGGCCAAATTGAATGATAGTCAGACGTTAAAACCAGTTGACAGTGAAACTCTCCTATGATTATTAGTATATCTCTCGAGTGTTGGCACATTTGGTTAATTTTAACGAATCGAAACGAACGAAATATATAACACTTGGTGAGAAAGCGTTTTTTTGGCAATTATAATACATATTAACGAATATATTTTCATAACGTTCATACCTTGTCGCCGTCTCGCGTCCTGCTCTGTCCTCTGTCCGCTCAGACCCTTAACTACAAATCATGTATAAGAGATGGCAGACACAGATAAGATGTCTCTTTTGCTATTGAAACTTGCACCTACAATTGTATACCTTGCTAAGACATGTCTATGCATTTTATTTTAAGATAAAATAAATCCTAAGGAATATAAAAATCAACGTTACAACGCCGTTTGAAAAATCCGTAACTAAAAGTACGTATGTATATTAACAAAATAATGACGATATGATCAATAGAAGAATGTTATGAAAGTAGGAAATATTAAATTATTAATATTATTGAATACCGGCAATTGCAAGAGCAATAATGATCCGTATCATAAAATTGTTAATAGTTTACATTATTTTTTACCTAAGACAGATTCTAGCACGATGTAATTTGACCTTGAAGTTGCTTGTAGCTTGATTTCCGTTATGAACAATAGCTAGGAGGCTAGGTTGATAGATTATATTTTGATAAATCGACGATGAGACTGTTCCGACACACCTCCCGTTAGGTTCTGAACTTGACATAAAAAGGTTTACTTTATATTTAAATTATTGGTCTAGATTATTTAATCCGGGAGAAGTATAGCAAAACAACATGACATAATGATATTAATTTATTGCATAAATTAACCTTAGTCAATATGATGTTATAACAAAAATGTATTAATATTATGTTAATAGTACCAATAATATTATGACAGCGTGGGTTCTTGCATAATATTAGTAATGGTGAAAATAAAAGGTCTCACAAGGTATTTAAGTGTAAGCTATAGTGTCTGACGTCTATAGACCTCGCTTTTCTGGGTTCCACTAGTTCTGCAAGTAAACAATTAACGTACAATTTCACTGTCACCCAATGTTGTCATTCTCAAACTTGTCTTCGCTTTTGATAAACTCTTGGTGAACCTGATAATATAATTTGACAACCACCAGTATTTTTACTAACAATAATAGGCCAGATTTAAATAACTTAAAGTCAATAGTATCTTCGTCTGTTTTACAGCCACTTCAGGCTCAAGGTGGTACAAAGCGATGGAAATTTCATTACTACAGTGCAGTAGCACCAAAACTGGAAATTGTATATACATGTAAGCTACATTTCTCTATTTAAACATTGAAAGCCTATTTTGGGCCATGAAGCGCTATCTATCTCGTTATTTTTGCATTTTTTTCACTTAGTTAGGTTTTAGGGATTGTGTGATCGAAGTCGCGAAGATATGACATAGATTCCCATATTGCTGGATCTTCTGAATTATTTGCTTAGTACTTAGCTTAGTATGTGCTCCATGGGCTACAAGTCATCGCATTATTCGGTAAGACATTCCTAATACCTTCGAAAAAAACTTAGATCAGGAGTGATTTGAGGCGCTAGTTCTTCCGTGGACTTCTGTTTCCTTTTTTATAGAATGATACCACCACGCTCCTGCTCCATGCCTTTGGTGTAATTCCAGTGTTAATAACGGAATTAAACAGCTTTGAAAGCTATACTAACACAATTGTTCCTCCCACTTTCAGAAGCTCCGTTGTGATTCCGTCTTCACCCTTAGCTTGTTGTTACTAAGTTGTCGGAGTGCCATTTTATGCTCACCAAGATCGGTTTCGGAACGCTGGATTGTGAGGTGGCGTGTAAGTCTAGCAGGTTGAGGTCGAGTACTGAACTTAACAACCTTTTTAACTTCAGTGAGAATCTCTGTCTTAGAGGTGACAGTGGTGCAAGATGCATTAGTACTACTTTCAAGCTCTTGTGTTACTTGACTCTGTAGTCTGTCTGTAGTACTGATTGTAACACAAAAATAACGGTTTTAGGCTAAGTGCATGATGGATTGTATACACTGGCCTATTAGTCTAGTGGATAGTCACCCTCACTGCTAAGCCAGAATTCACGGGTTCGACGTGTGGGAACACGGGATAAAAATTTGTGTAATCTACCAGTAGTGTTTGTAATACACCATACAAACACTACTGGTTAGGACCCAGGATAAATCAAACGATATAACTGTAACGTTAATGAGATGAGCCCATGCAACATTATTAAAACCTATTATTAAAAAAATAATAAAAAGGAGTAACTAAAAATATTTGAAATTTTTATTGTTTATTTTTCCTAAAAGAATATCACTCGGGATGATGTAAGGATTCTAACGATACCACATATATCCAAATCAATAATTTTATCCATTATAAAGATAATCACATGTCCGTAAGAGGGTATCTGCAATACACTGAACATAATACATTCCTTTTCTGGGCCATTGAATTAATGTCATTTACTCGTTTCACAATAATTAAACCGCCAATTTAAAACTTTATCTTTTTAAAATGTTTCAGATAGTTAACGTAAACTCTTCACAATTTACAACTTCAATTTTAGCTATATAATTACTATTATTTGTATTCGGGCCGCCTCTGGTTCCGTAGATACAAGTCCATTGCCGTTTGTTAGCGTTCCGTAAAATATTTACGGTTATAGCAATAAAAATGTACTTTTTTTATGTCAGCAGCTGTGTGCTTTTTTTGTTTTATTTGCAACGATATCGCACATCACACTTGCATTTAATAATTGCATAAAATCCTTATCACAATAATAATAAGTGTAATGGTTATTATGAGCAGTGTCAGTATTATATCCACAAGAAAACAAAGGTTTACTGGGACCCAGATGAAATTAACATCAAATAAGTATATCTGTCCCTTGAAACAGTAAAAATCAAGATTGTAAGTTAACGTAATCAAAAGATACGACATGTAAATTTCAACAATTTGAACATTTTGTGGGTAATTGAACCTACAACCATGAAATTTAGCAAGAAGCAAATGTTATGTAATAACCATTTAATACTTTTATTATAAGATGGAGTAGGATCGCCGTTATAGTAGTTGTGACATACCCGAGGAACTGAGGATTAACAACATTACAGTTTTGACCCATTTGAAAAAGTGTGGCTAAAAAAAACTCGATAATTGGGTGACGCACGAGCTGACTGAAAGAAACCTAATGAACCGTCTATTCATTTGCGATTCTCTATTGAAACGTTATGAAACTGAAACATTTTTAAAAAGATTGATCACTGGTGACGAAAAGTTGATCACCTACGAGAACGTACGAAAAAAAATCATTTTCAAAGAGTAGTCAAGCTCCACAGACTGTATCGAAACTCGGATTAACACGTAATAAGGTAATGGTGTGTATGGTTACATTGAAAGGGCATCGATCATTATGAACTTTTACCACATAACAGTCAATATTTTTTTTTACATTTATCAAATGACCACATTTACTATCAAAAACCAACGCAGGTATTGCCTTCAGAGTTAAACCTATCAGGGCACTGAAAGCCTATTCCACGAAATACTTCATTTTATATAGATGCACAGAATTATAAGAACTATATGATAAAATAAATAAAAAGCCTAATATTGCATACGGATGATATCCACTTCTTAGTTATCACACTTACTCCTACACACAATAATAGAGTTTTTTTACTAACTAAAGAGTGTACATTCAGTACACTCTTTAGTTAGTAAGTATGGAGCTTAGTTTGTAACTGGTACCCAAATAAACAGGCTCGCCTTACTTGTTTTTCTGGTATATCTTACTACCATTTTGCTTGTACTTTTCATATGAACAGTGGAGACCGTGTGAGGTCTCTCCGTGACACAGAATTAATTCCTGTGATACAAAGAACACCCAGACTACACACTAGGCAATTCAATAATCGTATCTTGGTGTTTTTAGTTATTCGGCGATCTTTCCATATCCTTGTGAGCATCTCCACGACTCATCGTGCCATGGCAAACCGTCTTGTTGCAAATTACAGTTTTGACCCATTTGAAAAAGTGTGGCTAAAAAAAACTCGATAATTGGGTGACGCACGAGCTGACTGAAAGAAACCTAATGAACCGTCTATTCATTTGCGATTCTCTATTGAAACGTTATGAAACTGAAACATTTTTAAAAAGATTGATCACTGGTGACGAAAAGTTGATCACCTACGAGAACGTACGAAAAAAAATCATTTTCAAAGAGTAGTCAAGCTCCACAGACTGTATCGAAACTCGGATTAACACGTAATAAGGTAATGGTGTGTATGGTTACATTGAAAGGGCATCGATCATTATGAACTTTTACCACATAACAGTCAATATTTTTTTTTACATTTATCAAATGACCACATTTACTATCAAAAACCAACGCAGGTATTGCCTTCAGAGTTAAACCTATCAGGGCACTGAAAGCCTATTCCACGAAATACTTCATTTTATATAGATGCACAGAATTATAAGAACTATATGATAAAATAAATAAAAAGCCTAATATTGCATACGGATGATATCCACTTCTTAGTTATCACACTTACTCCTACACACAATAATAGAGTTTTTTTACTAACTAAAGAGTGTACATTCAGTACACTCTTTAGTTAGTAAGTATGGAGCTTAGTTTGTAACTGGTACCCAAATAAACAGGCTCGCCTTACTTGTTTTTCTGGTATATCTTACTACCATTTTGCTTGTACTTTTCATATGAACAGTGGAGACCGTGTGAGGTCTCTCCGTGACACAGAATTAATTCCTGTGATACAAAGAACACCCAGACTACACACTAGGCAATTCAATAATCGTATCTTGGTGTTTTTAGTTATTCGGCGATCTTTCCATATCCTTGTGAGCATCTCCACGACTCATCGTGCCATGGCAAACCGTCTTGTTGCAACTTCCAGGATTTGTTATTGTTGGTCCAAGATATATGTATATATAACTCTAGACGATTTCGCAGGTAGCTATTTCGTGTAATTCGGGTCGATTATTAGTGTCACGACCCACCACCGTCATTTCGGTTTTATCACAGTGAGCTGCAATTAAAAAACTTGTAATTTCCATAAGCGAAAGAAGTCGTTCTTTATCTGTGTGTAACGTAGCGTCACACAAATCTTAAAAACAAATAAATAGTTGTTTTTTGACTACGTTACGTTACGCTGCCTATGTTGAGTATTGTGGGTTCGATCCCCACACTGGACAACACTTTGTGTAATCCTCAAAGTGTTTCTGAGATTGGGTGTGTGATCTTTGTGTCCGTTGTTTGAATTTTTATAAAATACTTCGTGACACAGGAATTAATCCTAGTGCGGGAGTTGTCATTTCAAAAACAAAACAAAAAAATGGTAAATAGACTGAACTCACTTCAATTATTTATCTTATTCAATGTCATGTAATCAGTGCTTGCAGATAGATAGTGTGTTTTTTTTTTAAACTTGTTGAAACCCCTCCGGGCCGTCATCCCACCGAGGTTCTCGGTAAAACGGTGTTGGAATTGGACCGACTAAAACCACAAAGCAATCTATGTATAAGGCGGCGTCCAGATACACGCGGACGTCAACCCCTCGCGGCTGGCCATATGGCGGATGGAGGGGAAAACCCGTCCCGACCCGCGGCCACACTCAGGGTGGCATGGTAAGCGCTTGCTGCTGCCCTGCCCACTCGACGATGACCGGCTGGAGCGCCTCCACAGTGCCCAAGCTAGCACAGGGAGACTCCAGCCGGGACGACCAACGAGCCAGATAGAGTTTAATACGTCAACCCCAGCATCCCGAATGATCTTGAACATGTATGATAATTTCGTCAGAACCAGTAAATTTGCCTATAGCCTATTATAGCCTTCCACAAAAGTATTTCTCAAATTGGATTAGTAGTTCCTGAGATTAGCACGTTCAAACAAACAAAGAAACCAACCAACAAACTTTGCCTCTTTGTAATATTATATAGTAGAAATTTTTAACACAATCCGTAGACACATCCGTAACACAAGAAACCATCCTTAATTTTATTCATTTTGCGCTGGTGAGTGGTAAATAATTCTAGAAATAAATGATTGCAAGGTGACCTTAATCACAGATATGCTAATTTATGTCATTTGAAGATGTGCTCAGGGTGATGCTACGAAGACGAGCAGGCTTTGAATATTAATCATTGTTTTTCTTGTCCCATAATGTCACTAGCCTTGGAATGTCTTGGCGTTAATTGCAATAACAAATTTAACGTTAGTGAAGTGAAGAAAATAATTGTAAGCAATTTGGAGTTAACCGATGTTTAGTAAATGTATTCTCAGCTCTTGAACAAGCAAAAATAAACCTTAAAGTATTTCTGGAATTAAACATTAAGCAACACTATTTACATTTTGTATAAATTTACTCCATTCGTAGCAAAATAATAGCATTCCTGCTTCATTCACTTAGCAATTTTCTATCTCAGTGGAATCATCCCTTGATCTAACAGGCAGCGATTTAAAAACCTTTTTATATCAAGTCGCACAAAGGTGGTAGCTTCGGAACCGAAAACCGCACCGTGGTTTTCAATCCCATCTTTTAATAAACGACCTACTTTTAAAATAGAGTGTTAACTACAAATAAAAAGTAAACTTCCTCATAAATTTAAAATAAAATAAATGTAAACTAAATTAATATTCGTACGGTGTATAGCGTTCAAACACCTAAGCCTGAATTATTAACATTAACGTTTTCTGCAGTTTAAACTGCATTCATGCTCGCTGCTCCACTCCTAAGGGTTGAAGAGTGCTGTTTTATAGCCTATATATAGCCTTCCTATATAAGGGGGATATCTAATGCAAGACAAATTTTTCAAATCGGGTTATTAGTTAGTAAGATTATACTTTATATTCCTAGTAAAGATTAGAAGGCCTAGTTATAAGTTATTGGAGAGTCTTTGCTTTTAGATTTTGTTTGCTTTCTATATGTTGTCGTTACTATTTGGTTTAAGTAAAAGTAATTGTTATATCCCTCTCTGATCTATCAACTGTGATCTATCATCACTGACAGGACTATTGATGCCAATAAACCTGATATAGTGGTGATAGACCGACTAGAGCGCCGAGCAATGATTGTTGACATTACCATTCCACATGTCGACCACCTCATGGGCTAAATCCAAATATTTTATTTGTTTATCTTTTCAGCCTTTATGAGGTTGTGAATGTGAGTTCTGCATTGTTTGTTTCCGCAGTCGTGTGAATTGCGCCGATTGTCATATCAGCTCATGGGTCGAATGCCAAGAGCTTCGACCATCATCTGTAGAGGCTCACGTTACACAGCTGGGTTAAGGGCCTAATGCAGAAGGCAGTCCTTGATACGGCACGTATTGTGAGGAGGTTCCTGGAGCCCTGACCACCGGTAGGTTGGTCCCTGACCCGATACCGGTGGAACATTATTTTTCATATTTTTAAATATACATATTTCGTTTATATTTTATATTTAAAATTTGTATGTTTATTAATGTGAATAAAGAGAATAATAATAATAATTTATTTACAAATGTACCACATATCATCTTACATTTACTGTGACAGCCACACTAGGCAGAGCCTGTGTCGTGACTATCAAACATTACGATTGTCTTATGCCTAGGACTTCACTAAATTATTTAACCAATAGTGTGTGAATATTTACTGTTTTTACTGCGGGTGTCAGTGTGTGTGTGTGTGTTTGCGCGCGCGCGTGTGTGTGTGTGTGTGTGTGTGTGTGTGTGTGTTAAGTGAGCTGTCAGATTATGGTTTTTAAGAGTTGTTTAAATTTAAGCTGGTAATAAAATATTTAACTTTCATTTGAGCCTCATACTTTGTGCAGTGTCGCAGATCGCATCTGTTTGCTACTTTGTTATATAAGTAGAGAAACATATTTAGGAAACCTCTTTGCGAAACTTGTTTTACATTTAGTGATAGTGAGTTTAAATACTCTTGTATTCACCATAGAATTGTAGTCAGGGGAATTTAGCACTAAGTTGTGCCAGTAGATAACCGCATTAAGTATATATAGTTGTTGTATACTTAATAGACCAGCATCTCTATAGACTTCCACTGTTGGGAACCTAATCGGTTTTTTAAGAATTACTTCCAGTATTGATCTCTGGGCTCTCTCCAACTGTATTAGGTGCGATGTAGCTGTGCCTCCCCAAACGCTTAAGCAGTATGTTAGGATGGACTAGCAGAGTGACATGTATACGGTTTTAAGTAGTTCAATATTGGCGACATCTCTAAGATCTTTCAGAGGGCAGCTATGTGCTTATTGAAAGTTAATTTCTCGTCAATGACTACAACGAGATTTTTTATAGACTTGGTTCTTAGAATTTCACTGCAGTCACAGTATTTGCTTATATTAGTTTGCTGTGAATTACGACTATGTATTTTGGGATTTGGAATGGATATTGCGTATACATATACATCAGAATACATGCACTCAATATTCATAAAACTCTTGCTTGACCTAGTGGTGAAATTATGTTGGTCTATCTTTTGACCTCTGGCTGACAGTTTTAGCCCGTCCACAAGTCTACCATCTGAATTTTATAAATATAAATTGATAATATTTACAAAAGATGAGATGCAACAAAATCTAATTTTTGGGCTTTCGGATATGTTACTTTTGTGTAGTAGTATAAAAACGTAGTGTTCTAACAATGAGGTGATTCAAACACTTGTACCACATTTTAGTAAAGTTATTTATTAGTTAATTTACTATAGAAAGAAACAACCTGAACAACTGCCATAATGTTTATGATACAGAACGAAAAAAACTGTAGAGCTACTTTGAAGTTAAATGGCAACACGCGCCACAAGTTGAACTGCAAAGGGCGTTGCTCAATTACGTCAAGAAACAGCAGCAACTCAGATCGCACCCGCTCATCTGTGAAACATACAAACATCTATAGGATACGACACTGTGTCCTCGAGAACTACTTCATATATATATATATGAAGTAGAATATATATACATATATATATATATATTCTCAATACTCCTCTTTTCTATCCTAATATAATATTAAATCTGAAATCACTCTTACTAAAAATAAAATCGTATATGTCGTAGATAGATTGTAGAATCCGCTATTTTTTAAACTTCCTAAAAAATATACTTCCCTTTACATAACCTTAGTAAAAGGCATCGTGCCTAAAACCTTTGCATACACAGTAACATTATAAAACTGTTAATTTATTTATTATTTAGTAAACATGCTACGATAAATAAAATACATGTACACTTACTGGTATAGCGCATTATTTTCTTATAAATCTTTGTTTTGATTATAATCACTTCCTCATTTATTATGTCGCATATTATCAAAGCACATATAAAACATACGTATGTTGGTACCATAGTCACTACAAACCTTAAAAAGAAATAAAGGTCGGGGCCCTAAAAAGTATGAGTATGATTACGTTGTTTATTCGACTAGAAATATTAATTTACACTTAGGATTGATTAATTCTTGTGACTCAATTTGAAAGTTTACAAAAGAAACAGTGTCATATATATGTATATGTAAGCATATTATTTATTCCATGAAAAAGTAGAAAAGGAAACGTTTAAAATTTACAATAAAGTTTAAAAAAGCACACACTATCCGATAATTTAAGCCGTTTACATCGTCACATAAAAGCTGACACGGTTGCTGGTATAGACTCGATGCGGAAGGGGGAGGTTCGGGTGCTATGGCGCACAGTGAGAAAGACCTATTTCAGTGTAGAGGGTGACTTCAGTAGGCTAAGAGTTGTTTGCTCTCGTTACATTACCAAGGCATCATCTTCACCGTCTGAAGAAACAATATATAACAAACCAAACTCTAAAGAGGTATTATGTAACTAATAAAACTTACGGAAACTTTGAAAAAAGATATTGTTGCAAAATATGCAATGATCGTTTTTGGTATTGACGTGATTATGACGATAAAAATCTGCAAATTGATAACATTAACTCTAAATTATGTAAGACAAAAGATAATTAAGAAAACTATAAATAGCTACAACTAGCTACTAATATAATTTTATTTTATTATATTGTAATTACCGTGAACTTTAACGGTGAACTGATATCGCTTCCGGAATTCACCAAAGTTTCATACATTTCAATGTAATTCTTCACTGAATATCTGTGTAGGCTATTATTTTTAAATCCTTCAGTTTCTAAGGTTTTCCTTACTATTTTTAAACGTAAATATATTATAGAAAATACCATTATAATACTGAATGGTCCTACATCTCTAAACAAACATACGATGACGTAAAAATAAAAACTTGCAGAGAAACAGTCGCCCTCGTCGATACAAAATAGAAAGGCGTTTACAAGTCGGATACTAATAATAGCAGAAAGAGTAACCAATAAAAAAATAGAGAATGTTTTATACATATCTGGTGCACAAGGCAAAGTATCTATAATCGATACGCGACGATAAAATTTTAAAACATACTCATCCTTTGTTCGCCATGAAATTAGAAAATATATAACATATTCACAAAAAAAACTCCAAAATAATAGTCCAACATGTTGTTTTGCGATTGCAGGGAGGTATAAAATAAATATCATTAAAAAAATTCTGTACACTTTTGATAAAATACAAAATCTCTTCGAAGGTACACTAATGTGATAACCGCAAATGAAACGTATCATTAACAAAAACTTCAAGTCACACACATGCGATTGTTGAAAGATCATTATTTAATAAGTAATTTATGTGTCGAAAGTAATTTCAATGAGGTATACAGCTGACTATAGTCAAGTTACCGGTGGAAGGTCCCACACTGTAATACAAAACTGTATTATACATATTAACGAGTATAACAATGTTCTTTACTGGTTACCCATTTGAATCCAGAATCTACTTGGAAGGAATTATTTAAGAAGTTACGTACATCATTGATCAATAGTTAAGTGAGCTTGAAATATGGTCTTTCCTCTGATCACACTTAAAAGTGTTTGAGTTGATTGAGATATAAGGTTACCGACCACCTTTCGTGTGTCAACGGCAACTTTAAGTGAATTGTAATATTTTAATGAATAAAATAACCAATCAACTAAATTAGTTCAACCTTAAAACTATCTCGTTTTTTCTTGGTGATTAGTTTTTTTAGGGATTTTATTTTTGTTTATAACTATATAGGAATAAGACCAATTCACATATATGTATATATTAAATAGGAAAAAAAATTGAAATCGGTTTCCACTGTTTAACCAAAATGTATAATTAATTTAATATTGTGAGTTTTAACTTTCGACACTTACCTTTATCGGTACTGTGTTATCTTTTTTAATATTTTAACTCAAATACCTTGTTGTTAAGTGATTAAATATATCTATTCAGAGAATATACATTAACTTAATTAATAAATATAAAGGCATTTCGAAATACTAAATATTTAAATGCTCATGCCTATATTCCCAAAAGGCAAAGGAGACATTTTGATAAGTAGATAGAATTTGGTCCCATTGAAGTAATAAGGGCAATTTAAGAAATAAAGAAAAACAAGGAATGTTTAAAAAAATCCTTCCCACGACAAATGAGCGTGATCATTTGTTCTGTGTCTGTGTTTAATTTATTTATAATATGTACATATGTATTTAGAAGTATAGAAGTATATTTATCAGCACTCTGGTTACCATAGTACAAGCTCTGCTTAGTTTATAATCAGACGGCCGTGTGTGAGATGTGTCAAGATCAATGTCGAAGAAAGGAAATGAAAATTTCTTATTCAAACGGATTTGAAGGTATCGCTGACTATTATAGCTAAGAGGTCTGTTTATTTTGGTTTTTTAAATTTAGTACATATTATAAGCCTGAACTTATCACTTTTATCAAAACAACAAACAAATGATTTTTACGAGCCATAATTTTACAGCGAGTTTATACACATCATATATTTCTTTTCAACTTAGTCAATTCTAATAAAAAACAAAGCTTAAGGATTTCTATTGTATGTATGACGAGTTAATCTCTAAAATCTTGTAGTAATTATTTTATATTGAATAAAGTATTTTTAGTTAGAGAGCTTTGACTTCCCGGCCTCATACAGTTCGACTTATAGGTATATGACTCTGGTTTGCTTAAGCTAATGCTTATACTCCTCATTCCATCTGTATAAGCAATACCTCCTTCTTTCTGTAGAGTATTTATAATAACTTTTGAATAGTGTTCCGCACATAATAAACTAGTCAGTTGTCCGCCTCTGTGTTTAGTTCACGTTCCACCTTCCCTTCCTAATAATGAAAACTCCTAATTTTCTCATCCAATTCCCAAAAGTGCTCGAATCACGATAATAGATAGCCCATACTACTTATATGGGGCTAAACGATAATCGCCACAATGTACGTTTAAACTGGTTGTGAAGCAACGCTTACGGTACATTTGGCAGAAATTAGTGAAGTTTCCGGAGCCCCAATTCCTCCATTCCTCTTTACGGGTAAGTAATTTATTATATTTATTAAAAAATCCCTAATATTTACAAGATATAACAATTGCATCTTTAATTTTATTAGATATAACGAGCAGTTAATATAATAAACAATTGACAAATTTTAAAATAACTCATTTTTATAAACATTAACATACATTGAATATAAAATCGTTTGACATACCACTCAAAAGACGTCCAACATACCTGTCTAATATGATAAAAAACGCCTAGTTAAAAATACGAAGCAAAATTGCACATATCACATTATAAGTTAGTTGTTGATAAAGAGAGAAATAAGGAAATATAATTTCATTTCACACAACTACAGAGGGAAACAGACACAAGCATAACAAGTAAGAAAACTGTGATTTCCTTTTCTAAGTCATAGCAATTAGCAATGAAATGCTAGTGCTGCCTCGACCGCTTCTTCTTTTTTCTCTCCCCTTATCACCCCTCTCCACCTTCCTATCTCATCATCATCCTTCTCTTTTTTCACTCCCTCTTCTTTCTTCTTTAACTTCCCCTAAATAATAAATAATATAACAAGTGACGTCGTATTTCAATATTTTTTACTCTTTTTTTTTTCTTGTATCGTGATTAAGCAAAAAACTTTACGCCCATAAATTTTATTGGAGAGAGCCTCCAATTAAATTTTTGGGGGTAAAGTTTAACTTCTTTCTGTATCACAAACACTATGGCAATCATTCAAGTTGATTTTTGCCGTTCTTTTTGACAAACAAAGAACTTTATGGAATAAAACACCTGCTTGACGTAAACCTAAAAAGCTGTAAGAAAATATGCAATATATTAACATTATGTTTGTTTGTTTATTTGTCTATTATTGAGTTGAGCAGATAACTTTATAAGAATAACATTTTGATAGTGGATAGCATTCGTGGAAGTCATTGATGGAGGCTTTTGTCCAGCAGTAGGCGTCTTATGAATGAAATGATGTCATTTGAGCAGTTTTATATTTACTAAGATTAATATGGATCAGAAATTTACCTTCTTTTATTTTATTATATTAGTCGTGTAATATGTTCGTATATGTACAATATCTTTCGGGTAGTTGTTAGATTCCAGCCATTACTGTGGTGCCATGAAAAAGGGCGTTTACCTATTTACTAAATAGGCTTTTTCTTACTACCTCACCTGATGGAAAGCGATTATGGAGACGCAGATTGTACACCCTTCATTGCATCCTACATCTAAGGGGAATCGTTATAAATTTTAAATAAATAAAAACTTAGCTGAAAATATTTGTACCTAATATTTAGGTCTGTTGAAGCTAGTTATTATCATAGTAGCAATATACAGAAAAGCGACGCAGTATATAATTTAGTCACTTAAAAGTTGACCTTCACCGATAACACAAATTGAGGGCTACTGTCTGCCGATTCCGAAAGGAAAACTGCGTGAGATTATGAATGCTTGTAATGTATGTATGAAAGCACATTGTAATCCTATTAAATTAATATGTGATCGTATTTATGAAGAGACTTCAACAATATCTTTCTCTGTTAAGCCTCCAAATAACTTTTCTAAACCAGTTCTTGTAACTTTGTGTTGTTTCCGTAGAGCTTTTACGTAGAACTTAATTTTACAGAGAGTTATATTTGGTGTAATGTCATACATTTATTTGTGGAGAATCTTCACATTATGTAGATTATGTGGCTTCTAAGGATAAACGTGTGAATAACCATTTAAGAAAGGAGAGCATTCGATTTTTTTATAAGAAATATGAGTGTTCAGTATATTTACTGAACAATCACATTTCTCGATTTTAAATAAAAATTTTATCCAAACATTCACTGCTCGTCACGAATCTCTACCTGTGATTTCCAGTGCTTATGCAGAAATTGTATATGCACACGTTCCTGAATCTTTCTAAACAAAACAACGAGTGATAGTTACGAACTGATAAATAAATTGCAAAATTGTTAAATGAAATATTCAATAAGAAAAAAAAAAGAAGAAAAAAATCTTCCTCCCATATAACTTTAAAAACTGATACAGTCTTATCTTTCATCATATTTTGTTATTAAATGACGCAGATACAGAACAAGACTTATGGTTCACAGTCAGGATTACTAACCACTAGACCCAAATCCTTGTAAATAGCATAATATATGTATATATATACATATATATATATTTAGCCTTATTAATAAAAGTTACATATTCACTTAGGCAACCTTTTTTTATATAGATATTAAGTTCAGAAAATAAAGGAAATTAACATATGTAAATATACGATTTTAAGTTAAGATGTTGTTTTCAGCTACAGTAGTTAAAAAAACAGGCACAACTTTTTGGACAGATTCAAAATGCTGTTTGGCATGGCATATTACATGTATGTTGGCTTAGACTTTATCTCTAGGGTGTACCTAGTACTACCAAGGCGTGCTTAAAACCTAAACACTTTAATACCACAAAGAATGTTTCTAAATTATAAGAATATTGTCTATGATTATAGTACTACGAAAATATCGTTCGGAAAAAAATACAAAACATAGTTAAGTAAATAAATATAGTAACTTCTGTTACACTAGTCAACCTCGACATACATAAAAAAACAACACACTAGTACATATATTTTCTAGCGAGGACAAACTATAGCAGCTGTAGCATGATCCTGCATTGCGTTCTCGTGTCAATTAGTAACAAATTTAATACAGTATTAGGCTGCATTCTAATAGGCATGATTACATTTCCCTTTTATTTGCATGTATAAACCCGCTATTCATACTCTTCTTTGAAAGTATGAAACTATAACAATATCGAATTTACAATTTACCTTTGTACGTATGTAAGTAAATCTTATATACATTAGTGAACACAGGTGTGATGAACACAGGTGCACATTCTAATGAATCGTTCACTTTCATGACAACTAGCTGACATGTTCTATTTCATGGGTAAGTTGTTTTGAAATCACCCGTCAGAACTATTAAAACTAAAACAAAAAATATATGTGTTCAGTCTTGCTTTATTTCGCATTTCATTATGAAAATTGTATTATATTCAAATAAAAAGTAATTCTTATAGTGTATTAATTTGTGTTGGTCAATCGATATTAATTAAATTATATGATATAATAGATGTTAATTTATTACAGCCTAATGTATTTTATTCCCCTGATTTTTGGATATTAAAAAAAGAAGCTGTTCCCAAATCAATTTTCATGTACAAGATTATCATTTCCCAATTTTAGTGAGGTTTTCGCAGGCCCAATTCCCCGACCGTTCTTTCCCTTCCCCTTTTCACCCCTCTCCTCTCATCCCTTTCTTCCTTCCCCTCCCCGCATTTCCCCATCCCTCATCACCCTCAAATGCTTATGCGCACTTACGGCGACCCATCTGTTTTTCTGTCCTCCTTAATAAAAAAATACATACTTATTTTCTGTAAAGTTTAATGACATATTATGTGCATGTAACAAGATACTACATTGAACTAATAAAATTAGCATTACGTGAATACTGGAAATGTTAAAAGACGAAGTCCTTATTGGAATAAGAAACCTATTAACTCTATTCGTGAAGGTTGCAAAACTATATTATTTTTCTTTTTCAGACTATGGTTTGAGCTTTTGCACTCTCTTTAAAAAAATATAATTTAAAACTGTAATTGCTCTACTTTATAAACTGATCAAACAGGAGCAGAAACAATTTTATTCCAATTTAATCGTAAAACACTTTTTACGTGAACAGAGCACTTCTACTTATTTACATATCTTTAAAACTTTGCGTGGACGAGCGGTAATTGAGCACAGAAAGGTCCAAATCATTCAAACTGAGCAAACAGGCCTCGCTAAAAGGGCTTTTTATCTTCCCATTAATTTTCTCTTCGAAAGTGCTTTACACAAAGTATTGTCAGTGTTAACCTGAGCTTTTCAATTTAATTAACAATGTTTGCTTGTTTGCTGGTTTTTAGATCTAAGGCTTCGTATGTACGAAGGTGAAGTATACAATATTAAAGCTAGCGATATTTCAGCTTATTTAGTCAGGTCAAACTTACATAATATTATCTATACTAATATAATACAGAAAAATATGATGTAGAGTAGTGTTAGTTTGTGATAATCTCCGGAACTACTGATTCGATTTAAAAAGATCTTTTTCGTTTAGATAGCTCATTTATTCACAAAGGCTAAATGATATAAAATATCATGCAGCGACTGTGAAGAGCAGAGTTGTTAGCATAAACGCAATTGAAACTGCGGAGAACGGCTAGTTAAAGAAACGTGTACATATATGGTACTATCGTTTGCCGAAATGCCCGCCAAGTTTCGGTTTCAACGAAACTTTCTATCAAGGAAAGAAGCGTTATACGCGAAAGTGTCAGAGGACTGGATAGGTTTTGTTTAGCCACTAGTTCTTTTCTGTGTGATATAGACACTTTTGTTTCCGTTATGTTGTGTGTTGCGGTGTTGTTTTAACTAGGCGCTGTGAAGCACTCACGGCTGACTGTATTGCCACTCTGTCTTTGCTGAGGTTTGGATGCTGGTTTTACGGCTTAATGACAGATATATTAACTACATTTAATGGTGTGCTTATATCGAAGTAAGAGGATAATTAGATTGATGTAAAGGAGCAAATAGTAAGCTTTTACCACGGCCTCATAGAAAACCGGCTGTTAGACAAAGCTTGCATTGTGTGACCGTGTAAGTAAGGTTAACGGAGGCCTAAGTCCCTTTCTCGTCCCACCTTTCCCCACCTCCCCTACCTTTCCCCTTTTTACTATATTCTTTTTCCCCTCCTCCCTTTCCCCTCCTCTAACAGGCGGACAGTACTCTTGTGACTCTTGAGTTGCAAGTGTTTATGGGTGGCAGAAGTCATTTACCAGCAGATGACCCGCCTGCTCCTTTGGTGGGGACAAAATATTAAAAAAAAAACTTAAAACATAATTTGTATCATTACAAAACATACATAAATCACTACGTGAATGTCAGTTCAAGAACAGTAGTCAGTACTACTGATTTAGAAGCGTAAAGTTGCAACCACTGTACGGTGTGGTACGGGGTGGTTAAAAATGCGCACAACGTGCACAAAGGTATTGTATAAAAACGCATCTTGGAAAATACTATTACTATACTACTACTGGAGCTGCAACACAGTCTGCAAAATTCTTTATCGTTGTCATAGCCAATATCTTGTCTGGATGCTCCTTCTCAGGTGAGAGGAAGTCAACAATTGTAGAAGGTACGAGGAAGCCTGCATCTCTTGCTATTTCTTGAAATATCTTATAGAGGTGCGCTTTGGAACCTAAATCTTTGGAGGAAAAGGCTTACACCATTGAGTAATTCAAGCAGCAACAGGATAAAACAACTGAAAAACTAGACAACATTTGCGCTCACAGATCATATCGAATAAATAGAGATTTATTCGATATGATCTGTTTGCAGGCTTTTTTGTTCTGCTCATCAGAAGATAGCATACATTACATGAATAAAAAAGGGCCACTATCTGATAACCTTTTATATTAACATTCGTTGTCTAGGCTGTTATTTCGACAACCTAATAGTTGTCTTGAACAGGATCCAGTATAAACTAGACGTTTTGATACTTTCCGAATGCTGGTTAAGTAAGGCGTCTTTGATTCCCCACATACATCTCTTCTAAGTCAACGTATTTAAATCAGGACTATGGGGTAGGCACTTATGTAAGGAACTCCCTAAACTGTATCTTCGAATTACCTGGGCCTAAATATTCTAATAGTCTTTTAAAAGTTTTTTAATAAACTCGCCGTATTTTGTAACGTTCTCCTTCTTATAAAAAATGTAAATCCTCTTTTAAAAAATTACAAAGGAGTCTTCATGATCGTAATTGTTTCAGAACCGAAGCTATCATTACTAGAGAATGCGTATAATATATTCAAATTAATATGACCACTTATCTATAGATCTCTATAGATCCTCACTTAGTTGTCGAAACGCTAATTAATATCTCACATATCTTACATATTTTGGGAGGGCGTTGATATGTGCGACACAGTTTTATTACAACTGTGGATATCAAGGTTTTAAAATGCACTTTGTAAAATAGTATGGTTTTCCAAATAAAGATTTATTTGTTTAATACCCATTTAACAAAGGACTGTTTTCGAAAGGGAGTGATAAGATCTGCATAAAGGTAAACGAAGCCGATGGCACAGCCTGGTCCTCTAATAAGTAATGTAAGAATATGTAATGTTGTAATATCAATGATTTTTTTACCTGCATTTGCAGTAATTATGGTAATTGAAAGTATATGAAAGTGAGGATTGATTAATCCGCCAATTTATAAACTTTTCATCAAATTTTTGGAAACTGTTCCAAACTTAAGCCAACACAGTAAAGATCATATTTAATTTTAAACTTTTTGAATGATACTTAGGTAGGGGGGACGGGTGAAGAAGTTGTGCATCGATGTGACAAGATTAACGTAAGAGATTATATTAAGAAGAATAGGTGTTGTTATATTAGCGGTTTTAGAAAGATTTCGTTCACAGTATTCGAAAATATAAATAATTCATACAACACTTTTTGGAAACAAAGTTAACACAATATTTAGCTGTGTAGTTTATTTGTAAATGGATAGTATTTGTTATACTATATTCATAAGAGATTAGATAATTGTTTTGTTAAATTATTATTTATATATATTTGTATAACGAAATGATAACGTCATATTATATATACAACTTAGTAGTTAAGATAAAAGTATTTAAAATATATACATATATATATATCCACTTTTGTTAACATTATTCTTGATCACGCTTTCTTCTTTTTTGTGTTACCATTATCAATTACAAATTGTTTTGAAACAGTTTTAAATGTATAAAATAAAAAGCTGATAATTATTGTAAGACAAATTAATAACCCTGAAAATATTATAAGAACTATTTCAAATTCTAAATACTGGGCCCAGGTGATGTTGGCTGCAGGCGACCTTAAATGTTTTGCTCCACCGTGACGCAGAACGTACTCGACCCACCAAACGGCACGATCTAATGGCTTCATTGGCTGATCTTGGATCAACTCTCGTAGATGCACAATATTACGGCGATAACTGAAAAATGTATATCATTAATCAATAAGATATCATTCATTTAAATCGGGCATTACAAGCTGAAAATCTTAATAAATAAAGACTAATTCAATTAAAGATGAAAAAGTTCCTTACATACATATGTACATACACTCACGCCTCATCCCTGAAGGCAGAGGCGTCTCAACCTTTCTTTTCCCATTACTTTTTTACTATAATAAATTATAGTAAGGATATAGTATGATAAAGTATGAGGGCAGGCACTGTATGACTGTATATATGCTGTCTGATAGATAACCCTCCGATGACTTAGTCGCCTTGTACAATACCCACGGGAAGAGCCCTTTTCTACTCTACTGAGAACCACATGGCATACGGCATAAGATATATAATACAAAATTATATAAGCAGAAATGTTATGTGTGTAATGAGTACAGCAGAACGACTGTCGACAAAAAATGAGAACATGTACCTACGGATGATAACAAAACACCTCTGTGAATGGCGTCCGCTTATTGTTGCTGTATGACATGACTACAGACTAGTCTACAGGCTATACTTATTTATAAGGGAAGGGTCAACTGCAATAATGATGAATGTCCAAAAATATTTAAATCTTAACGAGTAGTGCCATTCGGTCGCTTGACAATTTAGTTAGAAATATTGATTATAAACTTAGCAATAGCGCTTGCAGTCATGAAATAAATATGTTTTCAATATTTCGGACGGTTTTCATTATTTTAAAGACCTACTTAAGATTACATTATTTTTAATTAGTTTATAATACCTAAAGAATGATTATTTTCCAAAGAAATAACACAAAGGTGCATGTTATTTAATTTTAATTAACAATATTTTATTATCTTCAGGTCTGAGTTTTTTTACACCGTTTATAAATTTAAAACCCAATTATCTTAAAACAGAAGACAAAGGACATTCATCATTATCGCAGTGGACCCTTCAAGTGTATACATACATTACGATTGACAATGCGAAAGCTATCTTTTGTGAGTTGCACCTGAAGTGAACAGTAAATTATTGAATAGTTAGAATAGTTACAGATAAGACATTGAATATCGTAATCTATGTGTTTGTTAATAGCTTTTGATTGATAATGAGTGTTCCATAAAAAATATATGTAATAAAAATAAAACATCGAAGAAAATTACTATCAATTTGTTTTCAATCAAAATATGTATGTTTCCCATAAACACAGTATGTATTTTAAATCTCTATCCTGTAATAAATATGCACAGATAAAGAAGGTCATACACGAGGCTGATTCAAAAAGTTCTTAAAAGCGAGTATATAAATAATGTTTTTGTGGTAGTTTGAGTAGTTACGTGGCAGTTCCGGGTATTGAGCTCTCATGAGAAGCATCTGCTGCAAAATAATAATATCAGCGTATCTATGAAATAAAGAACAGGAGAACGCGGATGCTATGTATTGTGCCTACGATATCCCTTCTGTTAAAATAACCTATGACGCATTCAAGGCGCCCGTTATTTGTCCTTGTCGCACTGCAGTTGCAATCGTATTCTTTATCCTTTTTTACCATAGTTTTAAGAATAAGGGATTTCATTAGCTTATTTCGGTAAAAAGGAAATAAAACCATGACAAAATACAAATATTACGTTCTTCTAAATATTTTGACGTGGTATTTAACTTCTTCATTCTTATTTAACCTGGACACGTAACATACAATTCTTGCATTTTTATAAAAATATTAAACATTGCCTACAACAATTAATTGTACGTGTTGCAACGTGTGCACCGCGCCTAAAAAATCTTCTTTGTTTTGTGTTTATAACTATATATCTATAACAATATTATAAATTGAAAAGTAGTTAGTTAGCCAGTCTGTCTGTTCGTTACATTTAATATGTTGATAAGTATCAACATATTAAATTTTATCAATCTAGGTTGGCCGTTTACCGAAGCAAATATTTAATAAGAACTACTTTTACTCCTTAGGCGTAAACTAGTGTTTTATAACTGTCTATTTTTTCAAAGCAGTACATAACCGTATAAATAAAAACACTAACCTGTCATCGCCAAGAATGGTGTTAACTGCATTTTTTAATTCCTCATAGTTAAGAGTTTCCATATCGAGCTTGATACCTATCTTATGATATTCGTATCTCTCTGCATTATACCATTGGTCACCTAATGCCGGAATTGCAATCAAAGGCACTCCAGCTGTAATGGCTTCATCAGTCGATTGCAGACCTCCTTGAGTTATGAACAGTTTAATATTCGGATGTCCTATAAAAAATCATTTAAGAGAAATGAATTTTAAGAGTACGTGCGTTCTTAATATTTAATGCATTGTATTTGACTTATCATTGATATTAAAATTACAAGAATCTTATTAATGATTTAAAAATAGGTCTAAGAAAATTAAGAAAATAAGTAATTAAAGTCATTGTGACACATTTCAATATAAGTATGTAGAAAAGACTATATGCACTCACTACATACTCGTAAGTATAATAACAGTCTTAGAAAACTCTTCACGGTTATATGGAATAGAATTGTAAAAGTGCCAACATTTTTAATTTCGCATTGTGTATTACAAATGTACACACACAACACAACACATAAACGAATAATTACAAAGTTACATAAGCTATTCGCTTCTGTATATGTATACATGGAAGTAGATACAGATCAAAAATGGCTGGTTGGACATTATAATTCGGAAAGTCTATGCCTAAGTTAAATAACGGCTTAAATTCTACATGAAATTAATATTTTATTCTGTTTTACAAAAAAAAAAATAACTTAATGAAATAAAGCACGAAATTAAAATTTTCATTAAATCGAGCAACTTAGTTCGATTTTCGATTAACAATAACAAAAAGGAGATGCATTGAGAAGAAAAGAAACGAAGAATAAATACTATGATGTTTATAATATTGGCATGTACCTATAATTAACAAACAGACTTTCTTTCACTTTTGTACGAAGTTGTTGTAATTACTTAATTAATTCTAAATTATAAACTCGCTTTTCCTTTATAATATACGAGTATGTAGGCCAATTGTTGATTGATGAAACTGAGACAGCTGTGACGTCTCAAGTAGGAAACTTTAAGTTCGAGGGGCATCGTCTTTTTCACCAAAATATATATTATTATATTATATTATTAATATTATAAATGCAAAAGTAACACTGTATGTACATATGTACATATGTTTGTCTGTTATATTAGTTTTTTTTTTTTTAAATTTAAACTATGAAAACCGGTGTAAACCTACAATCTTATTTTGTTCAATAAATTGTTATTAATATCTGGCTGTAACCATTTCTTGGCCTAAATGCTGAACCGATTTTGATTAAATTTAGTATGATGATGTTATGTATAGTTAGCGGCGTAGCTGCAGGCGGAAGCTATTATAAGTTATACATATATAAATTAAACTTACTGAGAAGGTCTGATTGCGGGAACCATTTTCCGATTTTTACATTGTCCGTTTTACCTGGCAACGTATCTTTGTCATATTTCCACAGCACATTGCAAGGCAATTCAGAAAATACTTTAATAATTGTCTCAATTTTCGCTCGTGGTAGCATCGACGGCACGACATTCGTGCCGAAACTCAAGTAAATTACTCCATTATTGGATGCATCTAAGTATGACTTCAAATCCTAAAACAAAAAATAATGTTAAAAGTGTAAGTATGTAACAAAAATAATTATTAGAAAATTCAATAACTCAGAATAATAACCTCTCTCTGCAGAGAATATATGGGAGTAGAATGTCCTCATCTCTTTCTTCTTTCTTCTTCTTTGAGGGTGCCGTAAAGACAACTAATTGATTCGACTGTTATCTTTCAGATTTTCAGATGGCAATAGGATTATATTTTCAAAAAAAAAAAAAAACTACATATCTAAGATAGACGACATATACGCTACACGGTGTAACAACTTCTGGACTGGTTATTAAATTGAAATATCGAAATAAACATTTTTGTGGTTTACAACGAGTGTAAATAAATACCAATATGTTTTAAATTCATACCAATCCACTATCATGCTATATTTTTAATTTTTTAAAAACAAAAAGCGATTATGCCCTCACTGGACCATCTTTCAACTAAAGACAGTTGCGGTAGCATAAACCTTGCGTGCCGTTAATCGTGAAGCATTTTACAAATAACTACATACAGCATCAATCGCCCTTACTATTGAATCAAATATCTTTTAGCACGTAATAAGTACATATATAAAATAAAAATCACGATAATCCCTAAAACATAGTATCAGAAAGAACAGATTTTGCATGTATATGTATTCTACTTATACATATTTATAAGAATAAAAATATTATTTTCAAGCTATCTTATAGTAGGCATCGCTGTGGTGCATCGAGAGACGGCCAGAGAACAACAGAGACTTTTGACTCTGATCGTGCGACATTGTTGAGCTCAGACGACTGTGACCAAGCAGTAAACAATATTCAACTCCACAAAGTTAATTATGCATCAACGTGTACAGTGGGTGTAGAGTAGCCTCACCCCAAGTAATACTTTACTGCGTAGAAACAGACTTATTGTTATTAAAGGTTTATTTTTGATTGTACTCTGTATTATACTTTCCGTAGAGTATGAAAATAAGAAAATATGAAAAATAAACAGACCAACCTTCGGTAATTTCTTCTCAGGATTCTGATGTATCCCTCCCATATGCACTACACTTTGAGGTACTGGACGTATTCCTTCAAAAATTGGGTGACAATTGAGGAACAGCATGTCAACATTGTTTGATAATTCTCTGACCGTGGGCACATCATCTCCTAAATATTTTCTAAGCATAGCATTATCCTCTTCTTCATGTTTTATAACCATCATGTCAAGTAAAAACTGTTGGTATATTTCTGATATCTTCTCCCATACACTTAGGTTATTAATTCTTCGCCGGGTGACTGCCGGGTACAATGTTGGATGAGACGGAGCACCTATCACTTCATAGTTATTAAAAATAGCCCCAAATGAGCTTACCTGTATAACGGGTACTTTAAAAATGTGAGAGTATACCAGGGCAGGTTTTGCAACTGCTTCGATCAACAACAAATCAAATTGTTTATTCGTGTCTTTGATCGTACGTTCAATCTCTTCGTTTCCAAAGTATTTTGCTTGGATATGGGTAAATACATCCAAAATAAATGTCATTTGTTGTATTAGGTCTTTTTGACCTCTAGAAATTTTCAAAAGTTTTTCGTTCCATAAATTATATGATATATCGTGGACATCTATTTCAGTAAAATTGGTAGGTGCCTTTCCTTTAGAAAAAGCTGGGTCCGGTGTGATGACAACTACTTCATGACCTCGTTTAGCCAATGCTTGCGTAAGAGGTCTAAAAACTACCTGATGACTGATTGAAGGAGCTGGAAAAATTGCTAGTATTCTTGCTGCTTCATTTGAACTTATTCCCGTACAAAGAATTATATACACAATAGTCTGCACTATATCACTTATACTATTAACGTAACAACACGTTCGAGCAGCCATAATAAACTGATAGTAATGGACTTAATGAGTGTATACAGGAAACGCGCCGGAGCTGACACTTATAATAGTTACATATAATCATATAACTAATAGTCCGTTTATATTTTAAAGAGAGGGTATGATAAGAATCCAATTGAAGTAATTATACACAATATTCATGACTGGATAATGGACTACCTACATGCATATACATATGTATGAGGTACTTACATTTAGGCTATTGTTGCATATTACTATTTTATTTTATTTTACACTAGTTGTTGTGTACAACAACATTATTTGATTTAAAAACAGTAGTTTTTTTTTTTCATTTTAAATATATGCGACCAAATTAAATTTACAAATGTTGTAAATAGGCAGAGTTTATCTGTTTGAATGCGATAATCGCAGGTACTACTGACTGCTAATTACTTAAATTACTTAAAAATAATCACTTAATATTCTACACCGCGTTACAGGTAGACCAGTTACTTAAGACTAACTGCATAAGCAGTAACTGATAGTGGGTCATATTTGATATTATTACTTGGTTTTGTAACACGAGGTTAACAAAATATACATAAAGACACAAGAAATATTTATTTTGAAAGGACTAGAATTATTTTATCTAACTAAGACTGTTTTATTACTGAATATTTTTTTATTATTATTATATAGGCTTTTATTGCTTCAAAACCGGTTCTCTGTGAGGCCCTGGTATCGTACCGGTCGAGCCGGCCCATTTGTGCCCAAGCATGGCTCTACAACTGTAAATAGTATAGTGACGCAAACGATACTTATTTTTTAATCCCCTGACCTGTAGGAAGTATCTAATGTTGGAGAAATACTTCTATTTCTATACCTAAAAGCCTCTGTTTTCCAAATTCAATATATGTATAAAAATAATATAAATGTTTTTATATTGTTTTTTTTTTATATTCATATTATGAAATATCTTGCATATTTTTGCAAGAAACTTCATCAACTTCATGACTTAGGTGATATATATAATCAATGATTAACTAACACATTATTACATTTAAACGTGTTTTATATTATCTTTCACCCGATTTTTGTATAAAAGTCCATCCCTTTTGTACATTAATATTATAAAAGAAAGAAACATATATACATATATATATATATATTTATTGTGTTGCCAGAAGTAATAGCAGCAGTAGAAGTAAGAGCTGACAGTGGAGTGATATGTCGGACTTGAACCGACTAAGACCACACGGTGTTCCGTCACAACTGGGTCTATTGCACGGGAACTGAGATTATCCCAGGAGGGATGATGCTTCCAGGAAACCCTGCAGACCTTGGCCCACTCGTTGCCCCCAGGCCAGCGCTCATGGAGGCCGGAGATCGTTTAGCGCTCTCCGGCGCCTACGGTATTACAAAGCATAAAATACTAATAAACAAACGTTCAACTTTATATTCGATTCAATTCTTTGAGTAGTTATTAAAAGTTCAGTTCTCCTATTTATCAGCCAGTTACGCAAGACGTAATTAGAACGAATGATTACAGTGTCACATTTGTAATAAATAATTACAATTAATAACGTCTGTTAAGGTTACATCTTGGGCTTGTTATAACCGCGATAAGAAGACGATTTGATAGGATTGCGCTAGTATACCTATTGTTCATTTTTCCCGGATTCCTCCTATTTAGGCGCAGTGTAACACACCGTGTGGTTTTAGTCGGTTCAATTCCGACACACCACCCCACTGAAAGCCCCGGGCGGGTGACAGCCCGGGGGGGTGGGTGATTTCCACACGTAAAAAAAAAAGTATAGCAATTATTGGTTGAGATGCAGATGGCTTGGATAACATTGATGGTAAAGAGATGTTTTGTGAGACTTCTGTCAGCACAAGTTTGGTTTGGATTGCTTGCACTGATATATGTATGTATGATGGTCTAACGATCGTTGAGCACTTGAAATAGCTGCCTTGCCCAAGTTACTATATATATAAATATAGTGGAAAACAGAATCAACAAGCATTTTCATTACAAACTTCTAAAATTAAATTGGAGCTGTGGTTACATCCGTCTGACTTGTAAAGTGTAATTGAGAAAGTTTAGCTAAATTATTATTAATGTATAATCCGAAATATTTAAGGGTGGTTCTTATTCCTTGAAGATGTAGCAAGTTCTACCTTCTTAAACTTTGAATTCCCTTCTGAAAGATATGCCTATATTAAATATAAATCGGGCAAAGTTGCTTCAAGCTTTCAATTGCATCATAAAGTTGAATCAAGCAATTCACCATCACACTGTGTTATAGAGACCAAAAAATTTAAAATCTCGTTTTTAGATGCAGATCGACGATATTTACTAATTAGAAAAAAATCAAAGTTGACAATATTTTTTGGTCGAAAGTCAGAAAAATCACCAAATAATTTTAAGATTTATAAATAATGTATACCAAAAGCTTTCGATTGATATAAAAAACAGACACTAACACGGCAAAACTCCAAAGAACAAAAAATGAAAAACATTAATAAGTGCAGTTTCTTAAGTGCTACAAGGTACCTCGGAAGCTTCCTTCTCAGGTTGTACCCAAGTCCTCTGCAATAGACCCACTAGTGACTGAAAACTGTGTGGTTTTAGACGGTTCGAGTCCGACATACCAGTTCACTGTTAGCTCCAGTGACATGATGATCCGTGGGGGTTTCCACACGATAAAAAAAGAAAAAAATGCTCCAAGTCACTTATACTATTTTCATATTTAATAATTATTATTATCTTATATTTTCATATTTAATAAATATTTTGTGATTTTTCTGATTTTCGGCTGAATTCCGGGTTTATTTTGCATTATTAATAGTAACTACCGTAGGTCTGCATCCGAAAACGAGGATGTAAATTTTGGGCTCTATAACACATAGTGTATCAATTACATTAGTTTAATTTTAAACGATAGGTCACTGTCTTATTCTAATTCTTACTAACTATAAAATAATAATAAAAGCGTTTAAAAAGGAATTTGATTTTCTTTGTTAATTTTTTTTATTTTGAGTATTCATAGACCATCTTAAAATTTTGCATACATAGTGTTAGAAGTACGTAAAATAATAGGGTTCTTTTTATCCAAAATAACAATACCGTTCCCGAATAATATCTAATTACGTCAACAAGCCACGGACAAAGGCTAAGGAATAATATACTATATGTATATCAGCGTAACATTGTGAACTCCGTCAGTTTACAATATAACGTGTGAGATAATAAAATAACAGTAGGTTAGGTTAGGTTAGATTGTAATCTAACGACGTTAGAATATAAAGTGACAGGGATCACATTTTTACGATAACATATTTTTTATATAATATTGTTATTGTAGGCAGCTAAGAGAATGGGGGGGGATCACCATATACGGTGTCTATTTCTCCCCCAACCGGAGTCTAAACGACTTCGAGGTCTTCCTCAACAACTTGGAGACCTCGATACGACGACTAGCATCTGGGCACGTCCTAGTGCTGGGGGATTTTAACGCTAAGTCCGTTGCGTGGGGATCCCCAAGGACGGATGCACGTGGCGGCGCTGTTGAGGAGTGGGCAACATCGGTGGGTCTCTGTCTTCTAAACAAAGGCTCCACCAACACGTGCGTGCGACAGCAGGGGGGGTCGATAGTGGACCTTTCGTTCGCTAACCCTGCTCTTGCCGCACGCGTAAGGAACTGGTGTGTCCTGGAAGAGGTTGAGACGCTCTCGGATCACCTTTATATCCGATTTGAGCTCTCCCGGACCCAGGACCCCAGAAGGGGTCACATGGCGCGGCATCCTTCTCGCTTTCCGCGGTGGGCTGTCTCTAAGCTAGACCGGGATCTACTGGAGGAGGCAGCCATTATTTATTTTTGGCTGTCTCCACAGCCTCTGACCGAAGAGTAACGCATATCTGTGATGCGGCCATGCCCCGGATCCGAGGTAGTCGGCCTCCAAGGAAGGAGGTCTACTGGTGGTCCCAAAAGTTGGCGGATCTCCGCGTGGCCTGTATACGTGCCCGGAGGTTCTACACCCACAGCCGTCGGCGTCACCGCGAAGAAGGGGAAGAGGACCGGCTTCATGAGGAGTACCGAGAGGCGCAAAAAACTCTGAAGCTGGCCCTTTGCCACGCCAAAGAGGAGAGAAGAAAGGAGATGCTGGAGGGTCTCGATCGTGACCCCTGGGGTCGCCCTTATCGTGCGGCGCAACAAAAGCTCCGCGCGCTGCCCCCCCCCCCCCTTACTGAGACTCTCCAGCCCAGCTTCCTGCAGGAAGTGGTTGAGGGCCTTTTCCCGCAACGGGTGGAGCACTCACCTATGTACATGTCCCCCTTGGCCGGAAACGACGAATAGTTCGTGGAGGAAGATGTTCCACCCGTCACGGAGGCGGAGATAGGGACGGCTGTTCTACGGATTCGCTTCAAGAACACCGCCCCTGGGCCGGACGGGATCCCTGCCCGAGTCCTGGCCCTGACCCTTGACCACATGGCGGACCGACGACGACGACCGATTGGACGCTAGCCTGTCGTCCGGACGCTTTCCTGATTGCTGGAAAAGCGGGAAGCTGGTGCTTTTAAGGAAGCCGGGACGGCCTGCAGACTCGGTTGCGGCCTACAGACCCATCGTGTTGCTGGATGAGGCGGGTAAACTGTTTGAGAAGGTACTCTCTGCCCGCTTCGTCCGGCACCTGGACGAGGACGGCCCCGATTTGTCGGACGCTCAATTCGGTTTCCGGACGGGTCGTTCGACGATCGGTGCTGAACCGAAGAGGCAGTGAGCTGTGGCGGCGTGCTGTTGGCGTTCGCCAACGCATTCAATAGTCTGCCATTCAGTTACATCAGGGAAGCACTCCGCTATCACGGGGTGCCACAGTTCCTGCGGCAGCTAGTGGCAGACTATTTAGAGGAGCGTACCGTCATGTACGAGGACCGAGAGGGACATCTGAGTCGTCGGCCCATGTCATGCGGTGTTCCACAGGGATTTGTCCTTGGACCGCTCCTGTGGAACATAGGGTACGACTGGGCCCTTCGAGGTGACTTCCCCCCCGGGCTGGGCGTAATCTGTTACGCTGATGACACTTTGGTCACGGCCCGGGGAGCGAACTTTCAGGAGGCGGCACGCCTGGCCACCAGAGGAGCCTCACTGGTGGTCCAGCGCATCGAGGCGCTGGGCTTGCGGGTGGCCCTGGACAAGACGGAGGCCCTTTTATTTCATGGGCCCCGTCGTGGTCCACCTGCTGGCGCCGCCATCATGGTCAATTCGGTCCTCGTAGCGGTTCGGGCCCACATTAAATATCTGGGCCTGACCCTTGACGGGAGATGGCTCTTCGACGAGCACTTCCGGCAGCTTGCACCAAAGCTGGTCGCCGCTGCGTCCGCCCTTGGGCGACTTTAGCCCAACTTGGGTGGACCCAGCGTCGCAACAAGACGGCTGTACACGGGGTTTGTTCGGTCAATGGCACTATACGGTGCACCGGTGTGGGCGGAAGCTCTGACCGCCCAGAATAGGGTACGCCTCTGGCGCCCTCACAGGGTCATGGCGGTTAGAGCCATACGCGGTTACCGCGCCGTTTCGACGGAGGCGGCGTGCGTGTTGGCCGGAACTCCCCCGTGGGACTTGGAGGCGGAAGTGCTCGCCGAAGTATATCGGCGGACGACTAATTTCCGGGCGGGTAGTGGCAATCGACCCCCGCCCGAAGAGGTACGCGAGTGGCGTGAGGCTGCTCGCCGAGCCCCTATGGCTCGTTGGTCGTCCCGGCTGGAGGCTCCACGTGCTGGCTTAGCCACCGTGGAGGCGCTCCAGCCGGTCATCGTCGAGTGGGCAGGGCGGCAGCACGGGACTCTTTCTTTCCGACTAACGCAGGTTTTTTCCGGGCACGGTTGCTTCGGAAAGTACCTGCACTCGGTCGCTAGGAGAGAATTGAGTCCCATCTGTCACCACTGCAACTGTAGTGAGGACTCGGCCTAGCATACGCTCGCGGATTGCCCCGCTTGGGCGGCACAGCGTCGGGCCCTCACTGCAACCATTGGAGAGGATCCGTCACTCCGAACCGGGTGGCGTAGGCGTGCTTACCAGCGCCTCATGCCGCCCTGAGTGTGGCTGCGGGTGGTCGGGACGGGTTTTTCCCCTCCATCCGCCATATAGCTAGCCGCGAGGGGGTGATGTCCGCGTGTGTCTGGACGCCGCCTTATTGATAGGTTACCCGTAGGTGGTGCCCGCATAGTGCGGGCAAGCGCTAGGAGGGGTCCGGATGTCTTAATAAAGCCGTTCCCGGATTCCTCCTATTTTAAGCGCAGTATGGCACACCGTGTTATTTTAGTTTAATAAACTTTTAAAGCTGAAAATATTTTGACCTCTAACTTAAGGCAATATGTACAAATCTCAAACCTCTTAGTTTGGAAGCAACTTCAGTTCTATTATAATTCGCTTTAAAAAAGTAGACAATGCGTCTATCACAAAATTTAAGACTTATATGGTTTTCTCAAAGATGCCATTGTCAGAACTGGGCCAAATTGAAATGGGACTACATGGGAAGCACCAGCTTTCAAATAAAAAAAAACATTAAAATCGGTTCACCCAGTCGAAAGTTCTGAGGTAACAAACATAAAAAAAAACACTTTAAAAAGTAGTCAACCGGTTTTAATGCGTCTATCATCAGATTTAAGACTTATATGATTTTCTTATGGATTCCATTGTCAGAACCTAACCAAACTCTCATTTAACTACCCTTGTAGTACAATAAAAAAATAATCATCGAAAACGGTTGGCGTGATATTTAGTTATTCAGTCCTCTGCTAGACGCGCAGCGCCATACGCGCCCATATTTAATGCTAATTTTAGACTTATTTTTTTTATTATGGATGCCATTATCAAAACAGGACTAAATTGAAATGGTACCACACGGGAAGCACCAGATTTCAAAAAAAAAAAAAACATTAAAATCGGTTCTCCCAGTCGAGTTCTGAGGAACATACATAAAAAAAATACAATCGAATTGACAACCTCCTCTTGTTTTGAAGTCAGTTGAAAACCCGTTGGTATTAATAATAATGTATTTCGCTACGTAATGAGGTACGATAATCACAATCTTCATTACATTATAGGCCTTGGGTCCAAAAGCAATACAGCAGTGGAACAAGCCATTAAAATATAGGAACCGCCTCTGGTTAGTTTACAAGTTTGAATTATATTGATGGAATGAATTCATGTAATATAATGAATCTATTTTTAGAAGGTTTCTAAGAAATTTTCGATCGACAAATGGTACGAGCAAATCTACTTTTCAGCATAGTTATATATTTGACTAAATTACTTTGCTTTGAAGTGCATTCAGATTTTACTTTTGTTGTTTTTCGGACATTCAAAATTACAGGAAATTCACACTCCAGATCGACTGTTATCGTTTCTATATTTAGATGATTCGTCTTTATTTATATTAGATTAATGGTATGGAAAAATATTTACGGTAAGGAACAAATTAACACATGAAGATAGAAAATGAAGTAATTATAACTGTTGCAAAACAACACAAAACAGAAAACAGCGTTGTATAGCTAAATATTATAAATTATTATATTTATTTTTATATTATAAATTCCTCATATACCTTTAAATCGGTATATTTTTGCACTGAGTATTCACTAACACTAACAATTGCAGTGGACGTAGCAAAATCACTTCAAAGCTGCACTGCTCACTGCTGCAACTCAGATGGCAACTGTTCAGGTGTGGTCATATTTTACTTTCGCATAGTAGACCAGGCAGGAATGACGCAAAATATTCAGGAAGTTTTTAGTTTAGTTATTCTATAGAAATCTAGCTGTTTGGTTCTCATTAGAGAAGAATAATGTCACCCTCTCTTCCCATGGGTGGTGTAAAAGGTGACTAAGGTATCAGACTGTTTTTAATCAGACAGTACGTATACAATCATATAGTGTACGTTAGACAGCCTTGTCCTCTATTACGTTAGTGGGACTAAATTGTATGTACGTATGTACAGAATATTTTAAAACTTACAATATCAATTTGAAAATAAATCATAAATGATTTTTTTTTATTGATAGTCATGAAATAAAATTGATATTTGAAATATGCTATATTTATATGGTGATGAAATGATTTGTATATATCAAAAATATGAAAGAAAAAAATAAAGTTTTGAAATTTACGAGACTTATATTGATAATAATATATGTTCTGTTTATTTTAATTAGTATTCTACAAATTCATTTTTAAAATACGTCCCCATTTTATTTGTAATGGTCTCAAGTACGTTCTGCCTGTCAAAACCAGACTTTTAGTAAACTCCTACATGTTTCCTAGTAGCATACGATTGGGAAGGACTAGGCCCCTCAGCCAGCTCAATATATGAGCAATATATGATTATAAAAAAAACGAAAGATTTATGGGTACGGGTATATTGCATTAATATTGCGTAATCTTGGTTATGACTGTAATCATGAACTCATTAATTAGATCATTTATTATCAAAACAAATATCAAACCTACCTACCTGCACACAGCTTGTAGCATGTGGTGGTATGAACCTAGCCCATTTCCTACTACATCCAAAGCCCCACAAGGCTCTTACCTAGTTCACTTACTCTTCCTTGCATTTATTAACAATTTACTTGATAAAATTTGTTGTAAATGTCTAGATTAGACAGATTATATAAAAATCTTTGAGTATATATCTGATCTATGTGATTGTGAAACACAATTGTTAAGTGGTGCGATAGAAATTCGATGTCACTAAATTTAAAGAAATGAAACAGAAAACAGTTTCGTTTTCAAAATTATATAGAATAAATATAGGCTTTGTGTTCCGGAATGCTAGACCATTCAAGCAAACAAAATCTCTAGTAATATTATACTATTGCTTAGTAAGAAGCATACTTGAGTATTGTTCATCAATATGGTCCCCCATTTACAGGGCTAGACTAGATAGGCTATAGGCACTTTAGAGAGGTTTTGTAAAAGAACTAACTTCTAAGCTTGGCTTGATGAGGAAGCTAAATGATTATGAGAGTCGACTTGTAACTTTAATATCATCAGTCTAAGGAACAGAAGATATATTGACGACATGTGTACCATACACACCACTGTGAATGATAGCCTAGATACTTCTCGATCATATACAATTGAAGATACCAATGAGATCTTTGCGTATTCCACAACTGTTTTCCATCCCTGCTAGCAATAATAATGTATCTCAAAATAATACAATCTCATTAATGTATAGTCAGTATAATGCTATGTGTTCTCAGGTCGACATTTTTCACAAAAACCTCAATTTATATAAAAGTATTTAGTTTAAAGCTTGTGTTGTGTAAAGCTCTTGTGTATTACCGTCTGCTAAATAAACCTGATATACTGCATTACCTGTGATTCCGAATGTCTGGATTAGTTCATTTTCAGCGGTTTTCTAACAATTGCTGATTATAGTTATATATATGGGTATACATGGGCTTCACATTTGTGTATTGTTTAAATTTAAGGTTAAGAACGTATTAATCTGTAACCTGTTACTGTACTCATTCAATAAAATAAAAAAAAAAATTACACCTTTCCGTAACACCTTGTATCGACCTGCTTCCTTCGAGGTTTTGTTGGTTTTGTGTATTTGTAGATATAACCTAGTTACTACCATATGTAAATATTAATAAAAAATAAGGCATCGAATAACAATATTCAATTACTTAAATACAATGTGTACCTATATGAAATTATTTTAGATTACATTAAAGGTTGTACCAAAGTATCAAATTGGTTACCGTTCAAACTCCCAATGTTTTAATTAATAATCGTCTTATGCCTTAGGTACGTCACGTTTTACAAAAATGATTTTGTTCATTCTGTATAAGAAGAATACATGAAATCATTAATATATAAATATCTACATAGTAAAAGTGAAAAGATACTCCCTCAATCATGAGTTTATGAGTATGAGATCGGATTTTGGTGGTTAATTTGAATTGAAAGTTTGAATTTCAATATATTTTGCAACAGAGCCGTGTATATTAGAGAGTATAAGTGCCCTTGTCTTATGTTAGGAAAGTTCTTGGTTTCTGTTCTAGAGAAATTGAATTTTCCAGGAAGGCTGTTTTTAGGGTGGTATTACGGGACTAATAACCTAAGAATCCTCGCATGTAATAAATCGCACTGCGGTGTAAAAAACAAAAAAAAATATTTTCATATTTTTCTTAATTGAAATTTATTTTAACTTATTAGTGCTTTAATTTAGAGCAATTGAAAATTGTGTATTACATTAGAGATTTAAATGTTCAGGATTCTAAAACCCACCCTACAAAATACTTTTTTTTAATTATATTTGTATTACTAACTGGTTCTTTCTATCGTAGTGATAGCTGAAGAAGTGAAGCTTTAGGACAACAATAAGAAAAATGGTAGTTCAACAGTCGCAAGTGTGTGACTTAAAGTTTTTGCTGCTGATACGTTTCATTTGTGGTTACCACATTAGTGTTCCTTCGGCAAGACTTAGTTTTTTGTGTAAACTATACAGAATAGTTTTAGCAACAACTTTATTATCCTTGAGTCTAATCGCATCTGCTAGTAGTTTTGGATTATGGCTTTGGAGTTACCTAACCGAATATGTAATATTTTTTGTTATATCGTGGCGGACAAAGGATGAGTATATTTTACAATTTTACCAACGTATATCGATTATAGATACCCTGCCATGTGCACCAATAATGTATAAGAAGCTGCACAAATGTTTAATGGGTACCTTACTGACTATTATTTGCGTTCGATTTTCCAATACTTTTGTATTGTGTGAGCAAATGGAGTGCTTTACCTTTACTTCAAACATTTTTATTTTTGCAAGCATCGTAAGAGATGTTGGACCATTCGGTGTTATAATGATATTTTCTGTAATATATTTACGTTTGAGTATACTGAAGATGACAATAGAAACTCAAGGATTTAACAATTTTAGCTCACAAAGATATTCAGCGAAGAATTACATTAAAATGTATGACACTTTAGTGGATTCTGTAAGCGGAATTGGATCACCATTAAAATTAACGGTATGTGAAATGATAGAGCTTAACATTAAATTATATTTATATTAAATATTGTAACTTCTTTTATTAATGTGAGTTAAGGCATGTGTACTCTTTTGCAGATGTTCACGGTTATTATTTTTTCAATACCAAGATCGGCCATTTCATATTTTATTTCAATTTCGTATTTCAAAGTTTCTGTAAGTTTTGATACACAAATATTCTCATTTTTATTAAAACATATTTTTAAGGAACAAGATATGGTGAATAAAGTCCACTAATTAAATGTATACTTTAATAATACTTTTTCTTTAAATGTTATGTATATAATAAAGATAAGCATATTGATGTTTTTTCTACTCTAGCTATTTATCTATGTTACATTCTAATTACTAGAAATCATAATAATAATAAGAATAATCTCATACGTTGTTTGTTGAAAGGTATTTTTGTTTCCGATTTTTATGACATTAAGGCAAAGGAGTAGACGGGTCACCTGGTGGTAAGCGACAACTAAAATATTTTTATGTTAGCTGCGGCTTAAACGCTAATAAAGTAAATAGATAACCTAGGGAATCCCCTTTTAAAAGAGATATAATTTTGTTTTCAATATAAAACTCAATTAGTAGTATCGTTTAGGTTTAATTAAACGTACTCTCTATTTAAATGAAATCGGAAGCCTCTAGATACTTGGTGTGGTTTTATAATATATTTGTAAAAATATTGCTAATATTAAGGTAATAGGATTTATAGTTATGTTATTGAATAGTGGACCTTGACATAAAATTTTCGGAGGTATCGTTTTTATTTTACTCCCGGGTTCCTTGCAATAGACCCCTTTTGTGACGAAAATATATAATATTTTCTAACCGAAAGTATAGGTAACTGTTACAAATGTTGCAGGGCTTTGACGTTGTGATGATTTTAAGATTGGTATGTACTTCATTGCCTGCAATCGCCTCTGTAACGTGTGCTTTTATTATTTTTGATCTAATAAATGAAGACATCATTAGTATCAAAACGAAGATTTATGAAAAACTAATACGCTGTACCAGTAAGTTTTTTTTAATTACTTGCTCTCAACCTTTTTAACACTTTTTTCTTTGTTTGGCTTGTACTAAGAAACAAACTAAGTATGGAAAAAATAATGGAAGTCAAATAGAACCAACTTCAATTGCCTTACCGAGTTAAAAATTTGCAAATATATACAGGATGTTTTAGAAAGGTGTGATCATATTTTAGACTCGTATAGAAACCGTGAATAACAATAAATAAAATTTTGAGAATATTCGTGTTTTTAATATAAAAATCCTATCTTGAAACTGATAGTTCCAACTTAAATTTGATTTATAGGCCTAATATTTCATAATACTAAGGAAGGAACATAACAAGTTATTAGAAATGTGTACCCACACTAGGAAAAGCACTAAATAAAAAATGTTTAAGAAATTTACAAAATGTTTTAGTTTTTAATCTGAATCATTTTTTTATGGGATAGGGGGCAAACGACCAGACGGGTCACCTGATGGTAAGTGACCACCCCTGACCACCCATAGACACCGGCAACTCAAGAGTCACAAGTGCGTTGCCGGCCTATTAGTCAACCTCCTTAACCTCAACCTCCTTAGGCGGCCATACATAACGCTCTAAAGTATGACCACACCCTCTTGATTCAATATGTATAATACCGATGACAACAATCCGTTTTTGAAACAACAATTGTTAAGTAATAAATTAACAAAATTATACGATATAGTATAATAGTATAGATGATATATGAATAAAGTTGTATATGAAGCTAAAATATCAGTTATATCCTACTGATTTCTATGTGTTTTACAGGTGTGCGGACGCGGTCGGAGTTGCAGCTATTCCTTGTAGTGATTGAACAACGCCCTCTGCACTTCAACTTGTGGGGTGTACTACCATTTAATTTTAAAATAGCTCTAAGTTTTTCTTCATTCTGTATCATAAACACTATGGCAGTCGTTCAAATTGTTTCTTACTACAAATCATAAGCAAAAATCATTGTGACAACCATACACTCAACCATGACTCATACTCAAAGTTTTTGGATTCTGATAAATAAATTCAGATATTAGACTTATGTTGCATTTACTGTTGTTCAAAACATTTTTCATTAAAAGTCAAACAGCATTGTTGTGTAACCAGATTTAAAAAGACGCTCGCGGAGTACTTTACACTGCCATCTCAGGCCTGCTCCTACTAGGCCGATTGCTAACTCCGTCTGTCATTCTACTACCACTACGGTCACCCATAACGGTAGTGGCCATCAGGTCGGCATTGCTGTACTCAAGAAAAACACTGCACTAGAATGAAGATGATGGGTACAGACGTTGGCTCCCGGCCTATGCGACACAAGTACTTCCACAAGCATCTGTGTCTGGTGAGCACATGCGACAACCGGTAGTAAATAGCAGTTCTCTTTCTGATGCGCAATACTTGTTACAGTCGGGGGCAACCAGTAAGAGTACGTAAAATATATGAGCGATTCAGAAAGTCAGTCTCCTTCTTATGAAGGAGAGTTTCAACGGCCCTTGACAGCCTATCAAAGATGCTATAGCAGAAAACTTTCTATGGTATTGTAGGAAAAGTGATACTTCTTCACCTTTATAGGCGTTTTATAGGGCACTGTTATTATAAGCCTCTTTTTCCAGTCATCTAGAAACTCCACAAATTTTAGGATAGTTAAGTAATCAATAAAATAAGTTAAATAATTGATGATCTAACGATAGATGTTCAATTACTTAACCAAAAAAACATACAATGTAACTTTAGATTAGATAAGGAACTAAAAGTAATATGCAAGTGACTAATGGTATTATTCAAATTTCGAATGTTAAAAACAATTAAAGCCACGGCAGAGTCGCAAATGTATGTGGCTTATCATGGTAGTTTTCAAGTAAAAAGCTACAGTAAAGAGAAAAAATACACAAAAAAAATAATTAAGTACTAGATTTATAAAATTAACAAAATTTGTTGTTAAAACGTATTGATATTCACATGTTATTTCTTCCATAGGGTCTACATTGACCTTATAAACAAAATGGCAAGCAACAATCACTTGTAAACTGCGAACGAATGAGAAAAGTCTAGACGAATGTGGAACAGGCACAAGCCGTATATCAGGTTCTTGAAAATTGATTCAGGACTATTGGAAGTTTCCCATTCCAATTTAATAAATCAAATCAAATATTGATAAACCAGTGCTAAGTGAAACAGTTATTTCTTTAAATTAATGGTTATGTTAATGTGTTGAATTTACTTTGTAGAACATACATTTTATTTATATACATAATAGGTACTTATTATTCTTTAATTTGCATAATTTATCAGCCTATTAGATTCTTCATTTTCAATTAGTTTTATAATGAGCTTAAAAATGTAGGTATGTATCTAATTAGTTTTCGATTGAAACCGACAGGTTCTCAATGGTAATTTTCAAAATATATATTTGATACAGTTATGTATAGTATATTAGTGTGTGTCTGATGATACCTATTAAAACATTGACTACAAAGAAATAAAAATAATGATATTTTAACAAACGCACACACACACAGTTTGTAATTTGCAATGTTTGGTGCTTATAGGTTTCATAATTGGACCCCATACTAATGTGCATTTGCCGATTCTTCGTTTTTTTTTTTTTCGAAACTTTATGGAATAATTTTGCTAATATCTTTAATAACATCGCCTACAAAGATGTCAGACATATGCATTGGAGTTCTTTAGATTAATATATTTTATATTTTATATTTTATTATTTCGTAGCAAACAAACGTCGGTGAAGTTTTAAAATGCACTTAATTTTAAAACTTCACTTCGACGTAGGTATATCGATTATAATTATATACACTTTGCCATATGCACCAGAGGTGAATAGAAAATTTTCTAATTTTTTTGTGGGTACATATTTTTAAGTATGTAATTATGAACAATTGTGTACACACTTCTTACCTTTTAAATTTTTTATCATAATGTGTGTGTTGTAATTTTTGTTTAGATATATACATATATCGAAAAATATTCAACGTGGAATTAAATTGAAATGTATGAAACTCTGGTGGATTCTATAAGCGATATAGTTTCAAGTTTCACTTGAGTTTAATTAAATTTAATTGTACTATTTGAAGTACATTTCTTTACTGTATAAATTCTTGTTTGTTTTATTTTTGCAGATATATTTTTTCTCTTTATATTAATTTCAGTATCAAGAGCCACCTCTGATTATTGTGTAATAATTTAGTTTATCAAAGTTTCTGTAAGAATTTTTGAATTAATTCTAAGGTTCATTTTAGTTAAGTGATTTGGTCAAGTGAAAAGTCAACAATAGTTTACAAAGATGCTGCATAAATAACGACGTCAACTCAGAAGAAAATTTATACATACAAAATGTGATGTAAAATTCATAACATAAGAATAATATTTGAAAACGCAACGCTCAAAAATAATTTTAATTTTTTTTTTTTTTTATTCGTAAGCCTACCATAATGACTCCACTTTGCCTGATGGTAAGCAATAAATGGAGTCCAAGAGTGGTGGTCACCATCCTCATTGCATGTCTAGTCAATGCAGCATGGTGACCCACACTATGGCGGCCTGGTGAGATGCTTTTTCACGCCCCGCTTAAAAGACCCGGGATCAAATTGGGAAGGAAACACGTGCGCTGGTAGGGAATTCCAGGCTTTCACTAATCGGCACAGGAAAGAAGAGCCAAACCGTTTCGTTCGGGATCGCATATCTTCGACTCGCAAACGGTGACTCCTCAGGCCAGCACGTGTAGTCCTGTAGAGGAAGGGAGAAGGTGGGACCAATTGGAAGAGCTCGTCAGAACACTTCCCGTGATGTAGGCGATAGAGAACTGCCATAGAGGCGACATCTCTTCGCAACTGCAGGGGCTCAAGAGACTGGGTGACCTCAGGACAGTCTATAATACGGACTGCGCGTCGCTGCAACCGATCGAGAGCGTCAAGCAGATACTGCGCATATCTATCCCAAAGATGAGAGCAGTACTCCACGCAGGAGCGAACCTGGGTCTTATATAAAAGACACAGATGCTCGGGCGAGAAGAACCGTCTCACCTTGTTCAATACACCGAGCTTCCGCGAGGCCGCCTTAGTGACGCTCTCGATGTAATCACGCGGATTGAGATCCCGACAGATGTCCATACCCAGTATACTAAGCCTATCCTGTAGTGGCAGTTGAGTGTTCTGAAGAGTAGGAAGGGGAAGGAATGGAGACTTTTTGTTTGAAAACGCGCACGCCTGTGTTTTCTTGGCGCTGAACTCGACCAGATTCTCACAACCCCATTGAGAGATGCGGCTCAGGACCCGGTCGAGCTCAGCAACAAGCTCCTGTCGTTTTCCCTCAACGTCTGCTAGCTTGGCAGCAGGATGTCCAAAGTATCGCCCGTGTACTGTGCTGTCGTCTGCATAACAATGTATGTTGCCGAGAGCCAGCATATCATTGATATGCAGAAGGAACAGCGTGGGCGATAGGACGGAGCCCTGAGGTACACCAGCGCTAACCTCCTGGAAGTCAGAGGCCGCGCCGTCACAGAGAACCCTAATGCGGCGCTTGTGGAGGAAGGCAGCAACCCAGTTGCATAGCTGAGATGGCAGACCAAATGCAGGAAGTTTGGAGAGAAGCGAGCGATGCCAGACCCTATCGAAGGCCTTGGCAATGTCGAGGCTGATGGCCAAGGACTCCCCATGCCTATCCATAGCCTCACCCCAAAGGTGTGTGACGTACGCTAGAAGATCACCCGTGGATCGGATCGGCCTAAAACCATATTGCCGATCATTTAACAAGGAGTGATCCTCTAGGTGGCGGATTAATTGGGTGTTGATTATCCGCTCGAGCACCTTACAGAGTATGGAGGTGACGGCTATAGGACGGTAATTAGCTGGATCGGAGCGGTCGCCTTTTTTGGGAATGGGTTGGACGTTCGCCTCTCTCCAGGCCTCCGGAACAATTCCCGAGGAATAGGACAGGTGATACAGGCGCGTCAGTACAGGAGACAACTCTGGTGCACAGTTTTTAAGAACCAAACCAAACCTTTCTCTTGCGGCTCGTGGGCCAGTGATCCGTCAGGGTACTTCAGCGGTGGCAGCGAAGGCTGGCAGTAGTTGGACTGCACGGCTTTGGCCAATCGCCAAAACTTACGGCTACCCGTAGGGTATGCGACGAGTTCTTGACCAAACCGTGCAATACGCTGGGCATCAGCTCTGATGTAAGCCCTCTTGCATTCCTTAGTGGCTTTGTTAAACGCTGCTTTTAGGCGATCAACGTCTGGGTCACAATGAGAGCGGGCCCTGATCCATGCGCGGTAGGCTGACTGCTTTTGAGCGACAGCACGGGTGCACTCGCGATTGAACCAGGGACGGGTCTTTGTGCTGGCGACTTCACTGTAGGGGACTTCACTGTATAGTACTCCATACCGACAGTGATTTCGTCAGCCACGGCAGACGCACTTTGCGACAGATCCCTGTCTTTAAAGCAGCGTTGAGCCCACGGGATGGATGCAAAATAATCCCGCATTCCATCCCAGTCTGCTGACGAGTAGTGCCATAACCGTTGCCTTGTTACCACAGGCCGTGGTGGGGCAACAAGAGGCACCGAGGTGGACACCAGGCAGCAGTTAAATTAGAAGTCTTTTTCGTTTAGTTATTTCATAACGTCACGTATTTCTTAATTAATACTTATACAGATCTACTAAGTCTCTCTCTAATTCAATCTGTTACGACTTTTCGGATTACGCTCCACTAACATATATTAATATAAAAATTTCAGTTATTATGAATTTCCATTGACAAAGGAACATCTGAATGACACTCTTGTCAATCAATTATAGTCTACTTGATTTTATTTTCGAAAAAATATATTATATTGTATCAACTATGTCATTTAGTTTATTATTTGTAAAAAAATTGGTATGGTTTTTATTAAAATGTTGAAATGATCCTCCAACTACATCTGTCTCTCCGAATGATTCTGATCCAACTTAAGCTTGCCTGGAAGAAATTGTATATAGCAATAAGGACGCCATCTGTACATTATATATTTTACACGTGTATCACATGTATAGTATTTTGCTGTGAGAATGGTGTACAAAACATCATTCTGAAAGAGTTTTCTATCTATCTATCTATCATTACAACTTACGGAGTCTTAATGTGAAATATTTATCTATTGTTCTTGGTATTAACGTTATTATGAGGATAAATATCTGGAAACACTAATAACCTAGAGTTAATTTTATAATTCCAAATACGAATTAAGACGAGAAACAATAAGTACTTCAATCGAATTTTAAACGTCAACAATTATTATAATATTTTAAGTACCATTTATACATTTCAATGTAATTCTTCATTGCATATTCTTGGAGGTGAATGTGATTTATGCTTTTAGTTAGTAATATTCTCTTCAGTATATGATAGAATATTATATTCTGAATGTACCTACATCTCTTATGATGCAAAGCAATTTTAACAACTGGACAGAATACAGTGAAGTTAGTAATTCAGACGCAAATATTGACGAGTAGCGTATACATTAAACATTTGGAAAGCTTTTTAAACGTATCTGGTGCCCGTGGCAAAGTATCTATAATACTTATCTGTAAGTAAAATTTTAAAACAAGAACAATATTAAGACTAACATATTCAGTTATATTAGTCCAAAATCATAATCCATATATATTAAGGATTAGACTAAAGGACAATACCACTATAAGTAAAGTTATTCTGTACAGTTTAGATAGCTATATACATTTATAGAAGGCTTTAGGTACGATGTGTTAACAACAAATGAAACGTATCGGTAACAAAAACTTCAAGTCCAACACTTTTGACGGTAGAAATAACAAATTGGAATTAGAATTCGGAATTCGGAATTCTATCATTGAACTCTAAAGCTCACAAAAGCTAACGGTTGAAAAACCCTCGCTTAAATAGAATATTATTTTAATAAATTTGTGAATGAAGACTTCTGAATTTCACAACTGCGATCTAATTAAATTATCTAGTTGTTTATATATACACACTAACGCTCACATACCAACAGATAGGGAGCCGAATATTAAAGTTATTATTTTGCCATTAATATTATATTTTTTTTTTTTTCACTTTTAGCCTTTCGTTTTAAAATTGTACTTAATTTTATTTTAATAGGTTATTGAGTTTTGTTAGTTTATGCCAACAAATAGGCAACAATGGCACTTATTGCTATCAAACGTGCAATTAGGGATTGGGGAGTGTAAGCAGACAATAGCTCATGCAGGTCAGGGTCGCACACCTGTAATCAAACCTAGGACGGTATTGAACCATTAATAAAGCATAAAAATTAAAATTACAAGTCAAAACAAATATCTGTCTATTACGTAATATTACTACAAAACAATATTAATTTAATTAGTACAGTCTAATTCAGTCATTTAGATGAAAATGTTAAATTAAGATTTCACATACATACCTGCATACAACATTTGGGGTTTGTGTTAAAGACTTCAACTTTAATCAGTACATAAATTAATAGTAGGTTCTATCCTGCAGACAACGTAGCCACAAACATGATGGAATGTTTAATAAATTGTATTATTTAATGTTCCCAAAATAGGACAATTCAATTACTTTACCACGAAACAGCTACAGAATATTATTATAGTACTTAATTTTGACAATAAAGATAACACAGACTGACTAGAGTGGGTAACTTTCAAACTCCCAATTTTTATATTAACGAACTTTATATGAAGTAGTTTTGAACCTCTCCGATTTTGTTTTTAGATTTTTAAAATACTGTTTAAGGTTTTGAAGGCCCTTCTAAAAAAACGTACACATACCCATACATCCATGATGGAGTAGGTTGAAGCGTATTAAACGCATTTCTTCAACCATAACAAAACAAACAGATGAGTCATCCCTTATCTTATATATCCCTTATATATTAAGTGATAACCGCCGTCCATGGACACCTTCAAAACAAGAGTCGTAAGAGTGCTAGCCTTTGAGGGTGATGAGGGATGAGAGATGCGGGTAGGGGAAAGAGGAGAGGAGCAGTTGGGCCTTCGGAAATCTTAATAATCTCAAGGAAATGCAACGCAAGCGTCGCATCATAACCGGATTTCTGTAGGGCCGAGGGTTGATGAATGAATATCACACCGCGTTATGGCAATTGGCTAATAACACGATTGATGCAATACATACCTAAGTTGTATGTTGTATATATCTATGAAATGGAATCTTTCAACTAAATATAATAAAGGCCGGCAACGCACTTGTGACTCTTCAGTTGCGGGTGTCCATGGGCGGCGGTAGTCACTTACCATCAGGGGACCCGTCTGCTTGTTTGCCCCCTATCGCAAAAAAAAGGAAAAAAAAAAGTTTGCTTTTTTTGGTTGACGGTTCAATAGCTTTTAAACTAAATAGTGGTTCAGGATTGTAAAGGGTAAGCTATATAATATGTCTCTGTAAATATTTTGATATATATATGACATATCAAAATTTGTATACTGTATTACAGTATGCTGCCACCTACTCTTAGCTGTAGGGAGCTGTAGAGGTTATTAAAAATATTTAGGACACAAATTAAAAAATTACAATAGAAATGATATTTCGACAGCCGCAAGTGTGTGACATGAGGTTTTTGCTACTGATACGTTTCATTTGTGGTTACCACATTAGTGTGTTTTCGACAAGACTTCGTTTTTTATCCAAAATTTATAGAATAACAATACTAGTAATTGTATTATGCAGCAGTGCAATCCCTTTGGAACAATATAAATATAAACAGTGGAGTTACTTAGCTGAATATGTAACTTTTTTTATTATATCGTGGCTAACACAAGATCAATGCATGTTAAAATTTTACCGACGTATAACGATTATAGATACTTTGCCGTGTGCACCAGATATGTATAGAAAGCTCTCCAAATTCTTAGTGGTTACTCTGTTTATTAATATTTGTACTCGACTTGCTAGATTCGTTCTTTTACGTGCAGATGTCGACAATTGCTTTTCCTTGTCTGTCAACTTTTTTATAATTACATGCGTCATAAGAGATGTAGGTGCATTCAGTATGGTATTGATCTTTTCTGTTATATATTTACGTATAAGAATAGTAAGGAAGACCATAGAAACTAAAGGATTTAAACACATTAACCTCCAAAGATATTCAACAAGGAATTACATTGAAATGTATGAAATTTTGGCGGACTCTATAGGCGATATTGGTTCACCGTTAAATTTCTTGGTATTTGAAATTTTTATGTAATAAATTTTCTTTATATTATTTTTTTATTGAACTTAACTATTCAGAGCAGTACGTTTTCTATTTCCAGATATTTGTCGTCATAATAGCGTCAATACCAAGAACGACCATAACATACTTCGTAATAATTTCCTGTTTCAAAGTTTCTGTAAGTTTTTAATGTATGTTCTTCCCTGTTTTCCTATTGTAGGTATATTTTTTTCTGATACAACATATTGGAACGCAATCTCCAAATTTTTAGATTGGGAAAATTGTGACCGGTTTGGTCGCACACCTGGTGTTAGAGACATGAAGGAACAATAATTATGTAGGCAGGTAGTACTTACACCTGCCTACTCGTACTACTTCGGGAATAGGCTAAAACGTTTATATCCCATAAGGCAATATATAATATATATTCGCACTTAAAAATATGATCAATGGAAAGGAAAAAAAAAGAAATACAAACTTATATAAATGGTAGATGTTATTTAATTTTATTAATACAATAAAGATAGTTATAAATTAAGAACGGAAAAATAAATGTTAGCTCTCTGGCAGCAAGATTGACGGACGATATCATTTTGAAACTGGATGAGAATGGCACAGGAGCGCTGGGTGTAGCACATTCAGAGAGAGGCCTGTGTCCAACTGATGACTGAATGTTGATGATGATATGATATCGACTGCACAGATGGCGTAGCGGTTTAAGTGGTCTCCTCGCTACTACGCTGCTGCACCGAGTGATGTGGGTTCGATTTCCGCACGGGACAACACTTTGTGTAATCCTCAAATTGTAGTTCAGAGTCTAGGTGTTCTTTGTGTCCGTTTGCTTGAATGTTTGTAAAGTAAGAGTAAGTCACAGGAAGAAATCCTACTGCGAGAGTTGTCTTTTTTAATAAAGTACAAAAAAAATATTACTGACGTTATTTATTTTAGGGCCTCGATGCTGGTGCTGCTTCTCGCTCGGTTCTCAGTATCTTACCAACATACACCAGCTTTATGTATACTTTCGTGATATGTGACCTAATAAAAGAAGAAGTGACCAAAATTAAAATAAACATTTATGAACAACTAATAAAATATACGAGTGAGTGTCAATTTTCATTTATGAATAACACAATAATGATGTAATTATATTAACTTCAGACATCTGACTCTCATACAAGGCTGTCTGATCAGACAACTGATGTCACTGGACTTCTGGTGAACATACTGAATTATATATTCTAAATACGAACCAAAATTGTATAGTTGTGATTTATCAATAATAATATATATATATATAGATAACGTACAGCCAGTTACAGAATAAATGATCATGTTTCTGACGCAGTTATTTGTCCTGGGTGGGCCTGGGTGTTTGCAGTCAGAACCACTATACCGATATATACATTACATCAAAATTGACCGTCTTGAACCCACTAAATCCTTATATCTTCCCAATCCATATCTAATCCTGTATAATTAGAGCCAGAAATCTTTTATAGTAAGTTACAAATTTCAATGCTTGTAGTACGAAGCTGTACACTATGTCATATCAGTTTTATCATTCAAATGTTTAAATTTTTCACAGATGAGCGGGTTCGATCTGAGTTGCTGCTGTTCCTCGATGTGATTGAACGACACCCTCTACAGTTCAACTTGTGGCACGCGTTGCCATTTAATTGTAAAGTAGCTCTTAGTTTCACGTCGTTCTGTATCATAAACAGTATGGCAGTCGTTCAGGTTATTTATTTCACTAAAAAATGATCAAAAAGACTATATGTACTTAAAATATATACTAGTGTTTGAAATATTTCGTTGGGAGATAATCGCGGATACTAAATCTATTATAATTATACTACGTTCTGAAACATAATAATTGCTGCAAAAAACTGCTTTTGTATACAAGTTCTGACCGGAATAATACCACAGCCTCACAGAAAACCAGTAGTCAAAAAATTGTTGCGTTGATATACCAAGAGAGTGATAGTAATAGAAATAATATGAGTTTTATTTATTTAATGCTTAATTTTTTTATTCACGTTTGCGTAACATTTGTTCGCATTAAGGAGACTATAAAAGATAAAAAAAAAACGTACTTTATATAAACACTTGTACTATAAATCGAGATTTTGTTGTTTTTATTTTTTGGAATCTATGAGAATAGTGAAAACCTGAAAGTACAAGATCTTCTCGAAGCCACTAAAAGACGATATAAGTTAGACCCAGGTTCCAGGCATAGGTTAAAACGTGTCTTTATAATTCTGTATTTCGTGATTTGTGATTAATGTAGCTATCGAGAGGAAGAAGGAAGGGACATACTTTAAAGTACATACATATGTATATATCATAAATAAATATTGTCCATTTGAAGATAGAATCTGAGTAAGTTATCAAGTTGGATACTGGATTGGCTCGTGACTCGGTTGTACCAATATGTAATAAAGATGTATTTATATTGGTTTTACCTTTTACTGTTTGTAATTTTGGTTTATTTATATAATATTTAATTTAGTAATATAAATACATTGCAGTCACGAGGTCAATCTCAATCAACATCGTTTGACAATCTAGTTGTTAGAATTTCCGTTATTATTATTAATTATAAGTTCATACTTATAATTAATATTAATAACGGTAATTTATTAATGAATTAATTTATTAACCAAAAATATTAGAAAATAATGATATAAAGCAATATCTTTCATTTTTAGGCGATGAAACATTACATAAATTAATACATACATTCAAATACTACAATACAGAGCCGCCTGCGAGAGGTCGGTGGTTGGCTGTCTGTATCCGATGGCGATGCCAATGCCCCGCTCGAGGGAGCTGATATTAGCTTCCGAGCGGGGCGTTTGAGTCGCCTCCGGATTAGTGTCGTTGGGTTTGGATGTGGAAGTGGGGTAATGCCCACCAGGTGGGGAAGATTAGAGCGGTCAGCACGCTCAAACATCCCTGTGGCGAAACTGCTCACGAACCTTTAGAGGTTCCAGGTGGTAAACTTAAGAAAATGTAACAGTCATGAAGCCTCTCGAGCACAGCTCTATTAGGACAGAGGAGGAGCTACTTAACTACGCTTTTAAAATCTACCTTTGGTACATTTTTTCTGCTTTTAGATATACATAGTTTAATTAAATGATTATTTAACAGAATTAGGATAAGATAAAATATCGAACCTAAAATTGTAGTAGTTAGTGATGATAATTATTGAGTTCTGGAGTGGAGACCGCGTCTCGGCAAACGTAGCCTGGGACGCCCACAGGCCAGGTGGAGTGACGATTTGCTTAAGATGGCTGGCAGGAGCTAGATAGAAGAAGCCGAAAATAGATCGAAGTGGCGTGCAATGGGAGAGGCTTATGTCCAGCAGTGGACTGCGATAGGCTGATGATGATGATGACGATGACTGATAATTTAGTCTATGGAATTTATTATTGCACAATGTCATCACAAAATATGATTACTAGATATTATATATTATTTTATTACATAGGTGTTAATCACATGGTAAGATGAATGAAGCAATGAAGCAAGGTAGGTAAGCCAAGTTTCTTCTACCTTTGTCCTACAATTATATTAATATTGAATAAAACTTGACGTCCTATTGGCCTACTGGTTAGTGACCCTGACTGCTGGACCAGAAGTCGAGGGTTCGAATTCCACACGGGACCAACATTGTGTGATTCACAAATATTTGTCGTGAGTCTGGGTGTTCTTTGTGTCCATTGATCGAATGTGTGTACCCCCTGTGACAGGAATTATTTTTAGTGCTGGAATTGTTTATAAAAAAATATATACATATTAAAATCATATTAATTAATTTTGTGTCTGTGTTTATAAAATTTAATTAATAATTATTTTAAAGGTACTTTTAGATATTCAGAATTTATATACATATAATTACCTTCTAGGTATTCCTTGATACTAGTAGCTCTTACTTATTAGCAGTTTTTTTTAACTTGTAAAAATATGTTGAAATTGTTTTCATTTTTAATTTTAATGTTATTTGGTAGTTTATTATATAATTTTATGAGCATGGCCAATGGACCTGAGGAGCGTATTGCTAATCGTGAATTTGGAAGGTTTAATCTAATTGTTACTTAGGGTCGTTTTGGTTTGGATTGTTTTGCGCTCAGTGTAGTGCTCTGGATATTTACGAAATAAACTACAAACTTCTAAGATATTTATTGTTGCAATTCCATGCTAAGGTGCGAATGGTACGGCTCGACCATTGTGATACCACGGCCTCACGGGAAACCGGCTGTGAAGCAACGCTTGCTCGCAAATGAGTGTAATTTCTGGAGGCCCAACTCATCTCCCCTTTCCCATCTCCTCATTCCTCCTCTCTTTTTTCCCCTCCCCGTAACCTAGCTCCCTAATCACGCCGTCCATGCACTGACACCTGCAACTCAAGAGTCGTAAATGTGCTGCCCGCCTATGAGGGTGATGAGGGATAGTGGATGCGTGGAAGGGTAAAGAAGAGAAGGGGATGAGGAGATGGGAGAGAGGGGAGAGGCTGAGGGGATAGGAAAGAGGAGGAGCAGGAAGAGTGGAGCCTCCAAAAATCTCACAAATTTCTGAAAAATGCAACGCTTTTTTGTTCACAACCAGTTTTCTGTGAGTGGAGCAAGCTCAACAGTGCCTAAGTATGGCTCTACCACTATTAAAATACGAGTATACACACATACACTGTTAGGACATACACAGATACACACGCTAATCTTACAGCAAGCCACTTTTTCACGACGAGGGTTTGTAATCGGTAAATTCAAACTCGGTCGGTCTTGTAATACGTGTCGTTGTAAAAGGTACACTTTAAAAGTGCTGCTTATATTATATGCATTATTCCTTCAATTGCCAGCGTATATGAGTTTGTGTGTGTTGTTTGGATACCATATCAATATTTACCAAGATCAGGGCGTTTGTTTCAAGTACGTAAGTATAAATAAGAGTTTTAGTGGTGATAATTATTCTAGCAGTAGCTAACTCACTGAAGTTTATTATTATTATTATTTATATTATAGGGGAGCAGACAAACCGACGGGTCACCTGATGGTAAGTGCCAACCTCCGTCCATGGACACCTGCAACTGGAGAGTTGTAAGTGCGCTGCCCGCCTTTGAGGGTGAAGAGGGATGAGGGTGTACGGCGGGGGAAAGAGACGGGGATAAGGAGATGGGAAAAGGGGCTGGAAGTTAGTGGAGAAGAATAAGCAGAGGGGAGTTGGGCCACCAGAAACCTTACTAATTTCGGGAAATGCAACGCAAGTGTTGCTTCACAACCGATTTTCTATGAGGCCGTGGTATTAACTGTGGAAGTTATTAGAAAAGCTGTTTATGTGGAACAGTATCTAACACTTTACTAAATTATTAATTTAATGTACGTTTTCATAAAAATCCACAGCATTTGACTCAATGGGTAGTAAGTAATCTAAAAACGTTCAAAATATTATTTATAAAACTAGAATTTACTCATTAGCACTGATGTATGATAATGTACATTTTTGCTATGTAGAGTGACATAAATTATTTATTTATTTATTTATTTATTTATTTATACTTTATGCACAATATGTGACAAAGGTGGACTTAATGCCGTAGGCATTTTCTGCCAGCCGACCTTAGAGCGATGCAGAGACAAAACAAGGTAGGTGCACAGAGGTTAAGAAGTATAGATAGTAGTAGTATAGCAAGTAGATATATTTTTATAATAAAATATTGTATTTGTACCAGGAGTACTTTATTATAATATAATATTTTACGTACACGTGTACATATAATACATAAATATTCATAAATACGTACGTATACATATAATATATATTATAAATTCGTAGAGGAGTGTTTAAGATTTAAAAGAATCTGATAAGGCATGTTTCCATAACATATATTTAAAAGTACTCCGAGTTTTGGCCATCCTGATCTCAAGAGGAAGCGCGTTCCATAGAAGGACAGATTGAACAAAAAAGTAGAGTGTACGAAGTCGGAGCGTTGAGTGGGACAATGGAGAAGCCGGTTGTTTGAAGATCTAAGATTTACGGTATGGTTTGTGCCTAAATATTGAAATTGTAAAGTTAGATAGGTAGGAGGACTTGGAGAGAAAAGTAAAGAATATAGGGTAGTTAATGCTCGTGTCTGTCTACGTTGGCGAATTGGCAGTCAAGTTGGAGCGGTGCTGAGACACGTGATCATATTTCCGTAAATTGAAAACGAATCGAATGCAATTATTGAGAAGACGTTCAAGCTTATTGAGCAGATCTGCATTCAGATCAAAATGGCACACATCACCATAGTCGATTGTAGGGAATATTAGCGTCTGTACAAGTATTACCTTAGTTTTATAGGGCGGAAAGTTCTTTAGCCTATATAAGTTAATGTAATGTTTTCGCCAGCTCAGAGTTGTGTCAATATACAATCCGAGGTCTTTCACACTTTCACAGTATGGAATGACCATACCATCATAAGTAAGTGGTGGGAGTGAAGCAGGGTCAAGTTGGCTCATACTACGGCTACTTCCGACAATGATAGCCTGACATTTATTCGGGTTCACTGATACGCCGAACATATCAGACCAATGTTTAATTGCCGCTAGATCACTGTTCACAGTCGAAGCCGCAGATGATATATTGCACAACTCTGTTTGATAATATAACTGCAATTCATCAGCAAAAAGATGGTAGGAACACTGAAGTCTTAGGGTGATAACATTAATGAAGATAGAAAATAGAAGAGGTGAAAGAATACCGCCTTGAGGAACACCAGCCAGAAGAAGAATCTTCAATACGAACCGACTGCTGACGATCCCGAAGGTAAGAAGAAAACCGAAGGTAAGAAGAAAACCAGAAAACCAGTAAATTACGATATGGATATTAATATAGGTTTTAAGTATGTATTAATAGAATCGTTTAAATTCACTGCAATTATTATTCTCTTTATTTAAATTAATACAAACATACAAATCGCATTTTTAAATATGTCATATACAAAATACATAATACAAAATACATTTAAAAATATAAAAAGTAGTGTCCCACCGGTGTCGGGTACAGGGACCAAGCTACCGGTTGTTAGGGCTCCAGAGACAGGAACCTCCTCACATTACGTGACGTATCAAGTAAGACTGCCTTCTGCATCAGGCCCTTAACCCAGCTACCTAACGTGAGCCTCTGGAAGTATTGGTCGAGGCTCTTAGCAATCGACTCTCCAGCCCAGCTTCCTGCAGGAAGTGGTTGAGGGTCTTTTTCCGCGACGAGTGGAGCACTCACCTCCATCGATGGCCCCTTTGGCTGGAGACAACGGGTAGTTCGGGGTGGAGGATGCTCTACCCGTCACGGAGGCGGAGATAGGGGCGGCTGTTCTACGGATCCGCTCCAAGAACACCGCACCCGGGCCAGACGGGATTCCTGCCCGAGTGTTGGCCCTGGCCCTTGATCAGATGGCAGACCGCCTCAGGGAGGTGTTCGACGCTAGCTTAGTGTCCGGGCGCTTCCCTGATTGCTGGGAAAGCGGGAAGCTGGTGCTTTTAAGGAAGCCTAGATGGCCGGGCCGACTCGGTCGTGGTCTACAGACCCATTGTGCTGCTGGACGAGGCGGGTAAACTGTTTGAGAGGGTACTCTCTGCCCGCATCGTCCGGCACCTGGATGAGGTTGGGCCCGACCAGGGGAGCCTCACTGGTGGTCCAGCGCATCGAGGCGCTAGGCTTGCGGGTGGCCCTTGACAAGACGGAGGCCCTTTTATTTCATGGTCCCCGTCGTGGTCCACCCGCTGGCGCTGCCATCATGTTCAACTCGGTCCTCGTACCGTATCTGATCCTTGACGGGAGGTGGCTCTTCGACGAGCACTTCCGGCAGCTTGCTACAAATCTGGTCGCCGCTGCGTCCGCCCTTGGGCGACTTTTGCCCAACTTGGGTGGACCCAGCGTCGCAATAAGACGGCTGTACACGGGGGTTGTCCGGTCAATGGCACTATACGGTGCACCGGTGTGGGCGGAAGCTCTGACCGCCCAGAATAGGGCACGCCTCTGGCGCCCTCAGAGGGTCATGGCGGTTAGAGCTATACGCGGTTACCACACCGTGTCGACGGAGGCGGCGTGCGCGTTGGCCGGAACTTCCCCGTGGGACTTGGAGGCGGAAGTGCTCGCCGAAGTGTATCGGCGGACGACTGATTTCCGGGCGGGTAGTGGCAATCGACCCCCGCCCGAAGAGGTACGCGAGTGGCGTAAGGCCGCTCGCCGAGTCACTATGGCTTTGTAATTCTAAGTCGTTCTAAGTCGTCCCGGCTGGAGGCTCCACGTGCTGGCTTAGCCACCGTGGAGGCGCTCCAGCCGGTCATCGTCGAGTGAGCAGGGCGGCAGCACGGGACCCTTTCTTTCCGACTAACGCAGGTTCTTTCCGGGCATGGTTGCTTAGGAAATTACCTGCACTCGGTCGCTAGGAGAGAATTGAGTCCCGTCTGTCACCACTGCAACTGTAGTGAGGACTCGGCCCAGCATACGCTCGCGGATTGCCCCGCTTGGGCGACGCAGCGTCGGGCCCTCACTGCAGTCATTGGAGAGGATCTGTCACTGCCGGCCACCATACGCTCCATGGTCGGCAGTGACAGGAATTTTAACACGGTCGCAGCCTTCTGTGAGGAGGTCATCTCACGGAAGGAGGCGGCGGAGCGGGCCCGGGAGGATAATCTCCACTCGGACCCAATTCGCTGCCGGCGAACCGGGCGGCGGAGACACGCTTACCAGCGCCTCATGCCGCCCTGAGTGTGGCTGCGGGTGGTCGGGATGGGTTTTCCCCTCCATCCGCCATATAGCTAGCCGCAAAGGGGTGACGTCCGCGTGTGTCTGGACGCTGCCGTATGGCACACCGTGTAGTTTTAGTCGGTTCGATTCCGACACACCGTTCCACCAAAAACCCGGGTGGAATGACGGCCCGAGGGGGTTTCCACACGAAAAAAAAAAAAAGGCTCTTACCAATCAACTCATGTGCTGACATGAATATCATCACATCCCACATATCGACAACCTCATGGGCTAGATCCAAATATTTTATTTGTTTTTCTTTTTCAGCCTTTATGAGATTGTCGTCATGGGGAACGGTAATATCAACAATCATTCCTCGGCGCTCTAAACGGTCTATCACCACTATGTCAGAATTATTGGCAACAATAGTCCTGTCAGTGATGATAAATCGATCCCAGTATAATGTTGCAAGACTATTTTCAAGAACTGGATCGGGCACATACCTGTAGTACGGTAACTCGACAGCAACAAGTTTATATCTAAGAGCAATTTGTTGATGGACTATCTTGGCTACTTGATTATGTCTATGCAAGTACTCGCCGTTGGCAAGATGAGAACAACCGGAAACCGGAACCAATTTTGAGCGAACAAAAGTGAATTTACAAAAGATTAAAGTTTGTTTACAAAACCACACAGACAAACACAAATAAATCCCAAAGATATATGAAATGTTATCTATAGGTCATCCTAGTTATTTATTTTGGAATAATTTCATTGGACAGTAACAATACGTCTCATGATGTATTATGTGTAAAGAAAATTCTCGACTATTTCGGCTTGTCTCGCCTAGCGGCGTCAAGGCCTTTACCTATACCACTATGAAATATCACAATTGAAAAAAAAAAGTTTTATTTCTTTAGGCTGTTATGAAAACATGTGTTGATCAATTACAATGTCACTTTACTTACATATATGTATAGGTATGGACATCAATCATATTACATATGGATTTAAAGAGTTAAATCCATACTTAATATACTTTTATGTTGTATGTTTTCTATACACTGTATCAAAAGCATTCAAACTATAGGCTTGAAATATTTCCTACTCCAGCTATATACTTTATACTTATTTGTTGAACATAAAACCGAATTCGATATTCATAGTAAAGTTTTAATTTGAAAGTAATTTTAAGAAAAATCCTCTTTACCAGCTCCTTACCCACCTCTCTTCTGTCCCCTCTCCTTTTTCCCAGCTGCTCATTCAACTCTCTTCTTTCCCCTCCCCGCATCCCCCTATCCCTCATCACCTTCGAAGGCGGGCAGCGCACTTGCGACTCTTGAGTTGCAAGTGTCCATGGACGGCGGTTGTCACTTACCATCAGGTGACCCGTCTGTTCGTCTGTCCCCCTATAGCATAAAAAAAAAGCGAGTACTATCACCTAAAAGGCTTGCAACGCACTTGCGACTTTTAAATTGCAGGTGTCCACAGGCGGTGGCGAAAGCCACCATCACGGTCCCCCCGTCTGCTCGTTTGCCACCTATATCATGAAAAAATTATATAACAAACTAATTAGACTTAGTTTTCTTAATTCTTCGGAACTTACAAAGGAAGTTTTCGGAATCTCTCCTTGCGTTGCATGGAAATGCAAAATTAACTTGACAAAAGGATGATCGAAAGTCTTATTTATCTCTGTACATAAAATATATATTTTATTATTATATTTATTATATTATTATATTATATTATTTAAATTTGCTTAGCAAATTTGTAGACAGATAGAGTGACAGAGTAACAGACATCGCATCGATAATATTAGTATGTATCACTACTTTTTCTTTTGCTTTATGACCTTGCTTCTTTCATGATTCTAGAGCAATGGAAAGTACCCCATAGGATTTGATTTAAGCACGAAATATCCTTTGTTGAAATTTAAAGATTTAATATCCTTAGCTTTTGATACAGGATATAGGTTGCCTTAGAAACTTGTTTTTTTTTTGTGTTTAGGGGACATACGTACTTTGTTGATAAGTTCAACTTGATACCTCCACGTGATCGAGACTATAAGGTTCTTGAACAGACATATAGACTGTCAGACAGACAGACAGAAGGACGACCGACCGAGAGACCGATAAGAAAAAAAAAAATAATGATGCTATCATTTGAGATTCATATCATGCGATTTTTTAAGAATAAAAGCTTAATATTAAAAAAAAAATACAAAAATACCGAAAACAAAAACACCTATATTTGGGTTAAATTAAAAAAAATTGATGTTGTTGTATATGACAAATGGTTTACATAACATTTTTTATTCAAAAAACAAAACATAATATGTATAAGAAAATATTGTAAGTTATCATTGTATCGAATCCACGTTTTCTGTATCATTTTTATACGTATAGTAATATTACACGTACCTAACATTCACTATTATGTTACGAGTTCTGTTTTCGTTGCAAGCGATATAAAAATAAGGATTACGTGAGTGTAGCCGCAAATAACAGAATTTATACAAATAAATATAAAATAAGTTATAAAAAAAACTGACTAGAATCCATAATTATTCGTATCCGTATTTATTACTTCATGGTTTATATTTCCAAGTAGAGTAGACTACTTAATCATTTCTAATATTGATAATTTTATATTTTAACTAATTTGATAGGTTCCAAATATGAGTCAATAATTCAATTTTGATTTTTTTTTTTATTTATAAATACGGTTGGAGGATTATTTAACAAGACATTGTACTGCCGATAGACAACAAGCTGCAATATACATAGGAATGTATATAATTTTAAAGTACAGATAGGTACGTAACAAAAATTTGGTTTGTACGCAACTATCTGATAATTTACTATAATAACGGCTGAAATATAGAAACAAATTGAAAACTTAGTAGATTATGGCCGAATTTTTATTTTTTTTTTATGCGATAGGGGGCAAACGAGCAGACGGGTCACCTGATGGTAAGTGACTACCGCCACCCATGGACACCCGCAACTCAAGAGTCACAAGTGCGTTGCCGGCCTTTTAGGTAGAGGTACGCTCTCTTCTTGAAGGTTTGAAGGTCGTATCGGTTCGAAAATACGGCAAGCGACAATTTGTTCCATAAGCTGGTTGTGCGAGGCAAAAAGCTTCTGGAGAAGCGCACAGTGATTTGGTGCCAATCGTCCAGGTGATGGGGATGGATATTTTGTCGCGTAGGACGATGGTGGAAACCAGCAGCCGGTATAAGTCCGAACAATTCCTCTGAACACTCCCCATGATACAAGCGATAGAGGATGCAGAGTGAAGCTACATCTCTACGCAACGCCAAGGTGTCAAGTCGATCAGAAATATCTTGGCAGTCGATGATGCGAGCCGCTCTCCGTTGAATGCGGTCAAGAGGCAGAAGTTGGTACTGGGGTGCACCTGCATAGAGATGAGAACAGTATTCCATGTGCGGCCGAACCTGCGCCTTATAAATTTGAAGGCGGTGGGCCGGAGTAAAATACTGTCTCGATCTGTTTAGCACACCAAGCTTCTTCGAGGCTAATATGGCCTTACTCTCTAAGTGACCGCGAAACTGGACTTCGCTTGATATATCGACGCCAAGGATTCCGATACTGGCTGATGCAGTTAGGGAAGTGCTCTCAAATTGAGGTGATACGACCAATGGCATCTTTTTAGCGGTGAACGCGCAAACCTGTGTCTTCGTGGGGTTAAATTGGACTAGGTTAAGTCGACCCCAATCTGAAACTTTTGATAAAGAAGTTTCGATTTCAGACACAAGTTTGGATCGGCTTTCGATGACGTTTACCCGAGAAATGTTAGCACAGCCGGTGTAAAGGACATCACTCGTGCTGTCGCCTGCATAGCAATGGATGCTGCTAATCTGCAGCATGTCGTTGATATGCAGAAGAAACAGCGTGGGTGATAGCACACAGCCTTGTGGGACACCAGAATTAACAGACTTCGAGTCGGAGCATGCACCGTCAACAACGACCTTGATGCTTCTGTCTGTAAGAAAACTTATGAGCCAATTGCACAGTTTCTCGGGAAGCCCATAGGAAGGAAGCTTCGCAAGGAGCGCTTTGTGCCAGACCCGATCGAAGGCCTTCGCCACGTCCAAACTAACGGCCAACGCTTCCACCTTGGTCTCGATCGCCTGTGCCCACCGGTGAGTCAAGTATACGAGAAGATCACCAGCTGAACGACCCTGACGGAAGCCGTATTGTCGATCATTGAGGAGCTGGTGGTCTTCTTAGTACCGGAGGAGCTGGCAGTTAACAATGGATTCCATTATCTTGGAGAACAAGGAGGTGATGGCTATGGGTCTGTAGTTGGACGGCCCGAGCGACCTCCTTTTTTAGGGATTGGGTGCACTAGAGCTGTCTTCCATGAGTTCGGGACTACGCCAAGAGAGTAGGAAAGCCGATAAAGGCGCGTTAAAACCGGTGCTAACTCTGGAGCACACGTCTTCAGCACGATAGGAGAGATTCTATCGGGCCCACTCGACTTATGAACGTCGAGGGAAAGAAGCGCTTTACGCACTGCCCTTTGTGTAAACCGGACTTCCGGCATGCGGGTCTCGCACTGCGGTATGGTCGGCGGTGCGTTTCCCCCGTCGTCCAGGGTCGAGTTGGACGCAAAGAGTTTGCCCAGAAGATCGGCTTTTTCTTTAGCGTCGTGGGCCAACGAATTATCTCCTATGCGCAGAGGTGGAAAGGATGGCTTACAAAAGTTCCCCTGGACAGCTTCCGGAGAGGAGACTAACTAGTCTCTCGCCAATTCTGCCGATGTGAGCCGACTTCGCCCCAGCAATTACTCCTTTGAGGGACCTGGAGGCAAAGTTAAATTGCTTCTTTAATGTGCTGGTCTTTACATCCCGTGCTGTCGCTGCATTAGCCCATGCTTGGTAACATTCCTGCTTTCGGCGGGACGCCGCTTTGCAGGTTCGACCAAACCAAAGCTGGGACTTGCCACCTGTGGGAATCAGGGAGAATGGAATGCAAAGTTCCATACCCTGAAGCACAACATCCGCGACAGAGTCAGCAACGACATTGGGATCATCCGGCGAGAAGCAAACCTGCCTCCATGGGTAGGATGCAAAGAATGTTCTCATTCCATCCCAGTCTGCTGACCTATAGTGCCATACGCGGCGACTGCCTGTAACTCGCGGCCGTAGCGAGTGAACGAGTGGCACCATACTCCTAATCAGGCAATGGTCCGAAGAGCCAAGAGGGGCCTCAATGGATACTTTGTAGCCGTCAGGATGTGAGGTCAGCAGAAGATCCAACAGTGAAGGCACGTGGCTTTCTGCATCTGGGATTCGCGTAGGCGTTGCTACCAGCTGCGTCAAGCCATATGCCAAGGCGAAATCGTGAACAGATCTTCCCGCATGATCGGTTTTGCGCAAACCAAGCCATTCGGCGTGATGGGCGTTAAAGTCGCCAATAATCACGATCTCTGCGGATGGGACCTGCTGGAGCACTGAGTCTGTAGCCATTTGGACGTGGTCGATGAGTCGGTCCGTTTCGGCATCACCGCTATGAGACCTGTGGAGGCATAGGTAGATGCGGGGATGGTCGTCGCTGTCTACACGTAGCCATAAGATGGAGAGGTCCCTACCTTCAAGATTGCCGAGGCGGCGAGAAGTGATATCATCTCTAACGTACACGCATACACCAGCCTTAGGAACAAAGGAGTGTTCCAGTCCGTACTCAGGGTAGCAGAGGTAGGATGTGTCCGCTGGAGATGATATCTGCGTCTCGGTTAAAAAGAGCAAGGCCCGGCTTTGCTGTCTCAAGGTGGTGGTGGACAGTGTCGAGGTTCGAACGTAAGCCCCTGATGTTACAAAAATCCACGGTAAACGTGACAGGGGGTGCCATGGTATGCCTTCTCTTGCCCCGAGCAGATTTTGAGAGCGCAGTTGAGCCCCCCCCAGAGTACGAGGGGCAGCCTGGGCGTCCACGCTCAGGCATAATCCGTACTGAGGGTGGACGTCCAGGGGGGGATTCTCCAACGCTAGCGCTGGTACCCCCCTGGGGTATCCTTATCGTTAACAGCGCTATCATTAGGGGGATGGGTGGGTGGGGGATTTTGGGCCTCCGGAGACCTCACTCATTTCGGGGAAATGCAACGCAAGCGTTACTTCACAACCGGTTTTCTGTGAGGCCGTGGTATCGCACCGGTCGAGCCGGCCCATTCGTGCTTAAGCAAGCATGGCTCTACCACTACTAAATTCCAATCATTTCGCCGATCTTTGGATAGATGGATAGATTAACTTACAAATACAAGTATAATGGGTGATCCTATAGCCTAAAGCGATATCTTACGACGATCTGGTACGGAAATAATGACAAAATTATTTATTACAAATGATGATAACGTACCTATGAAGATATAGCCAAATACTTAAACAGTCAGATATAAATACATATACAGTTATTTAGTATATTTTGTAGAGATAGCATAGTCTTGCTTTACAGGTAGCTGTTTAGGTATATGTTTAAAAGAAAGACAGAAGACAGTGATGGACCATGCTGTTTGATCATGTTTTAAAAATTTAAATCTTTTAGTACGAAATTTTAAGAGTGGCTGCCGACATTCTTGCCTGTTTATCCCGCTTAATATCTATACCTGATGAGAAATTTTAACACATAATTTTGCGACTTGGGAACAGTTCTTGTAACTTTCCTATCCATATGTCATTTGCAATATCCCCACTTCCACTTCCTTTATGCACATGAAGCAAATTAAATCCGAGTCATATAGTGCAAGGGTAGTCTAAAAATCGCTCTTATGGCCGCGTGCGCGATCACATTGTCGCTCTTGAAAACTATATAAAATCCATGGAAATAGACTGATCTCTTATACGCCAACACATAAATATATCGTTCTTTAGTGTGTTGGCGCTATGTCGAGTAAAAAACACTCGATCGACTGCACGCATGTTCGACTGTATATTTTTTTTTCATACATACGTCTGCCCCACATTTTGTCAACAATTTACGTATTAGGGGAAAAGTCTTTTGCCATCATACGGGTAAGTCGGGAGCTAGGAAAAGGGAAGGATCAAAATTCAACTTTCATATGCAATAAATCGAACTGGCTTACCTATAACTAAACTCGTTTGTCTCCCAGCTAATATACAAATACTTGTTTTTCTTTGAGGAACGTTCACCTGAAAAATATACTTGCATCAAATACTTTTCATTTAATAATTTAAATGTACGTCAAATAAATGATTGTAGACTTAACTAATTAATTGAATATCAAAACTTTTAAAATTAGTAATGAAAATTGTCAAATATATTAAATCCGTATCAAAAATACTAACTGTACATCCAAAATAACTAATATGAGTCTAATGAATAATAAAAAATGGTAAACGCAAAGCATTAACTTAAAGGATAAAACTCCTGTAGTGGTAGTAGTAGTATTCATGTGTACTTTTTATAGATACAAAAGTATTTACGTCATTTGTTTCTGAGCTGATATTGGAACGTGCAACTCCTTTACTCTTTAAATATTAATTTTTCCATTATATTTTATAGGCGCAATTTTTGTAGCCGTTTAAATTATACTTTAACTCTCACAAAACCGTAAAAGTACCAGATTTTTTTATTATTGTTTTAATGTCTTTTCATGATACCATCACATCTAAAATATTGTACAACAAATGACATACAGGTTTTACAGTTGGTTTCTTATAGACTAATTAAATCTGCTGACCAATAATTTAAAAAGTATATAAAGTAGTCAATTCTAGGAGTATAATGTATGAGTATGTCACGCCTCTATCTACTAAATAATAATAAAGTAGTAATTTTAAAAACGCTTTTAGTAATAGGTAATTAGTATCTCCTATGACTTGAGGCTTGTTTAAAATTTAAATTACTTCAGAAATTGATGATGATGTTATAAGAAAGCTTATCATAAAACAGACATGCACTCTCTCCTGGATTGTAGAAGGGCTACCAGAGGCGTATTTTTAGATTAATAGTATAATTATATGAAAATAAAAAAAATACGATATTCAGATATACAGATGGCGTCTCTATATTTGACTGTCACCTTTTCGCGGTAAAATGACTGAACCGATTTCGATAAACTTTGGCATATGAATACTTCTAACCGTGCAGAATTACATAGATATTTGTATCGATCATACCTAAGGCTTTATTATATATAGTAGTCCGAACCGTTATATGGTCATTTTTAAATGTCATACCTTTAGGAAGTAAGTAATACGATCCATTTCAACAACTAAATCCAGTTATAGGTAGGAACCTGACTTTCCTGAGCTATTGTTTATGCTTTCCAATCTATCTGCATAAGAAATACCCCTTTCCTTCACTTCCTATCCTCCCTTTCATGTCAATCGACTCAAAATTTTCCCATCTACTTCTCAAAATTATCCGGTTGAAGACAGTCCCCTTGCGCCCTATTACGTTAATGGACAAGATTTTGTACCTGACCCTTCCGGCATGCAAGCGGGAGTGTTTGTACATGATCTTATCAACGGTAAAGGGCTAGCATCGCGTTTGCATTTCTGTCAAGGTTCTTTTAATCCAATCTTTCCTAAATGTAATAATAATGTTTAATATTGTGTGTTAATACCTAGCTTATTAATCTAGTCACTCATTAAAGTCAATTTAGCTATATTCTAAGAAAACTTATATGATTTTGTAGTGTAGTTCTCGGCGAAGTTGAATAGGGCCACCTCACCTCCTCTTATAGGTGTCATACAAAGCCTTTTAAAGACCAAACCACGGCGTCCAATGCGACGACCATCTGTTGCACGCGGAAGGTGGTACACGCGATCTTATGCTACTGGCGCGGCCAATGTGGTCCCTGGCAGAAGGAGTGTAGCCTAACGGCTATTAGAGGGGCGACGGGACAGCTGTCAGACATTCAGCGATCAGCAAAATTACTGGCAGCGGTCAATGCCGAACACCGGCGACCGGACGGCCCGACCCGCAGACACCGATTTATTGGGAGCGGGGGCCTTCTTTTAGTTTGGAGAACGGCCAAGAGGAGAAAACCTCCATAAAAATCACAAGGGCAGAGATGGCTTAGGCCGCATGCCATGAGTCATCCCTCTACATGTCCCTCTGTTACGCAGAGGGCAGGTGCGAGGGTTATGTCGGAGGACGACATCTCATGGGGGCGACGAGACTGCCGTCGGAAGTTTCTTTAGGAGAAACTGGCGGTGGTCGCTGCCGAACTCCGGCAACCGATCGGCCCGACCCGTAAACGCCGAGCAATCGGGAGCGGGGGCCTTCTCGACGGGGAGGAGGGTAGAGAAGGCCGCGAGGTAGAAAACCTCTTTAAAAATCACCCCTAACCCAAGCTGAGGGAGCCCGGTGAAGAGGTTAACGGCTGGGGGGGTATCCCAGTCGCTAGGGCAACACCATGTTAGCTCACGTATAAGAGCAAAAAAGAATAAAAAAATCATGAACGTAACTATAAAAGACAAACTACCCCAGGAGGGTACCGATCGCTCAGCGGTCGGAGAATCCCTCGGCACTCCGGTGTCAACCTCAGTGGTTGACACCGAAGTGTCCTGCCCACCGTATTCTGGGGGGGCACAGTTACGTGCGCAGCGGTGTCCGAGCCCGGGCACATCAATCGGAGCGCACACGCCCAGTTTTGTGCGACCGATAACGCCAAATTCGGCGACTTCTCGCACTCTTTCGGGAGAGCGATTAAATAAAGGGAAGAATATGCGATCGCAGCGGGGGGACTCAGGGGATAGCGACGCTTCGTCGTTGGTCTCTGTATCCTCGCGGTCGACCCAAGCTCGCAAACGCAAACCGAAAGGACCGGCTGAGGAGAGTCGGCCCCCTAAGGTTGCAAGGCCAAGGAGGGGTACAGCAAGTGGCAGGAACAGCGGAGGGAATGAAACTGAAACAGGCACGGAGACTGAGTGTGAAGGAGCGGCAGCTCCTTTTACTTCCCCGGCTGTTTCAGGTGCAGAGCAGACCCACACAAACGAGGTTGCGGTGGAGTTGAAAGGCCAACCCGCTGCCATCGTAGACTCCAAAATCCAGGAGTCCTTAGCGGCGGTTGAGAAAGCATTCCAAGGGACGAAGGGCCTCAGAGGTGGCAAAAAGAATGCCGTCAAAGAGGCCATGACTACCATCAGGGCTGGTGTGTCGGAACTTCTCAGGATAGCTGATACAACAGTCCTAACAGACGCAGTAGGGAGGCTACAGCGAGAGAATGAGGTGCTCCGCTCCCAGATAGCCTCCCTACATAAAGAGATGGAAAAGCTTCGCTGTGGGGGCCCCAAGCCCCACCCAAAAACTCCGGCGGGACCCAAAACTAGGTACGAGGGCGCTGAACCCCCAAAGAAGAGGGTAGAGCCAGCAACTCAGCCCGAGCTAAACTTAGCTACGGGTCGTGGGCAGTACGAGGCCATGGTGGATCGTGTGCTGGCCGAGGTCCGTTCCAAGATTCTAGAGAAACAAAGCCCAGAAGGAAGCACCTTGCCACTTCCAAACTCGGCCTCTAATACAGGATTGCCAACGGCCAAGAAGAAGGGAAGGAAGAAGCGGGCAACCCAGGTGTCACCAGCACTGGTTTATCCTGTGACCGTGGAGCAGCAGCAAACTGCGGCACCGTCGACGTCGACGGGGGAAACCTGGGCTTTGGTTCTTGGTCGGAAAACCAAAGCCAAGGCCGCGAAAAAGACGGCAACCACAACACAGTCAACGGGGCGTTCTGCTCCCCTACCGACTAAAAAGAAAGCTGTGCCACGGCCCCCTACAACTGCGGCTGTCACTATCTCTGTACCCCATGGCTCGGAGACACGGATGGCCGAGCTAATGATGGCCGCAAAGGCTAACATTAACCTGGGTGATCTCGGTATCGCAGGCGGGGTCCGCACCAGGCGAGCCATGACCGGGGCCCTGATTCTACAGGTCCCCGGTGAAGGTAGCGCCGCTTTGGCGGACAAACTTGCAATGCGCCTGCGAGAGGTTCTGTCCGGCACGGATGCCATTATTGCGCATCCGTGTAGAACAGGGGACTTACGTGTGATGGACTTAGATGAGTCCATCACCCCTGACGAGGTCGCCAAAGCGGTAGCTACATTAGGGGGATGTTCCATTACCGACGTAAAAGTCGGGGACATCCGTACTTCTCCGTCACGGCTTGGCACGGCCTGGATCCGCTGTCCGCTTACGGCAGTCCGCAAAATTGCGGCTGCCAAACGAATGCAGGTGGGTTGGATTTCGGCCAGGGTAGAGGCATTGGTAGCACGTCCGTTGCAGTGCTATCGGTGCCTCGAATTGGGACATGTGAAGGCGAAGTGCCTTAACGAGACAGACCGTGGCGCGCGGTGCTACGCGTGCGGTGGCACAGGCCACGTAGCACGCACATGCACCGCAAAAGCGCCGAGGTGCCCGATCTGCTCAGACCTTGGTCGTCCCGCGGACCACCGGATGGGTAGCAAGAAGTGCTCCCCGCCTAAGAAAAAGAAAAGGGGACCACAAACCAACCCCGCCTCAGCCTCGGCGAATATTGACGTTAGTCAAAACCCGCCAACTGCGAGAGGGCCACGGCCGGAATACCGTCCGGCAGAGGAGGCAATGGAGGCCTAAAATTCACCCCATACCAGAAAATACTGCAGGGCAACCTAAACCACTGCCGCGCAGCGCAAGATCTGCTAATGCAGACGCTCGCTGAGCAGTCGGTTGCTCTAGCGATTGTGGCGGAGCCGTACTGCGTCCCCGATCACCCTCGGTGGTTTGGATCAGATGACAGTACTGTCGCCATATACTGGGCAGGGGTGGAGAATGGTCTCCACTGCACCCTTCTACAGAGGGGGCTAGGGTTTGTGGCAGTAGAGTGGGGCCCCATGGTCGTTGTGGGCTGCTACATATCTCCAAATTGCGGCCTCCCAGCATTTGAGGCGTACCTGGACGGACTTAGGAGTTGCATCTGCACCATCCTAACCCGTCCGGTACTTGTCTTGGGTGATTTCAACGCCCGCTCCACACAGTGGGGAGATCGCCTAGACAACGTAAGAGGAGATACACTCATTGAGTGGGCGGCGGGACTGAACCTTAGCATTGCGAACCGGGGTTCGGTGAGTACCTGCGTGCGATGGCAGGGGGAGTCGATCGTCGACCTGACGTGGGCGACACCCTCTGCTATTGACCTAGTGTCAGGATGGAGAGTGGCGGTGGAGATGGTCACTCTATCGGACCATCGTCTTATCGTTTTCGATGTGACCATCCGCCGCCCGGACGCAGGTTCGGACTGTCGCAGTGGCTGCCCACCGCGACGATGGGCCCTCAAACGGATGAACCGGGACATGCTCGTCGCCGCAGCCATCGTCGCGGATTGGCCAGAGGAAGGGGAAGAACAGGTCTCGTCCAGTCCGGAAGCACAGGCGGTCTGGTTTCGTGATATGATGATTGACGTCTGTGACGCGTCGATGCCACGGATCAGGCCGAGAGGTTCGAGGGGCTCTGTGTACTGGTGGACGCCGGAACTTGAGCAGCTGCGCACAGCCTGCTCAAGAGCCCGTCGCCGGTTTCAGAGAACCCGAATAAGAAGGCGAGCCACAGCCGAGGAGATCACCGAAGCGAGACGGGAGTACAACGTCGCAGCGAAGGCTGTAAGCCTCGCGATTGCGGAAGCCAAGGCTCGGTCTTGGAAGGAGCTAATAGAGGGACTGGACAGGGACCCATGGGGGCGCCCGTACAAACTTGTACTGAGCAAGCTCAGACCGTGGGTCCCACCACTAACACAGACCCTGGACCCCGAGTTTGTGGGAAGAGTGGTAGACACACTCTTCCCCAGGGGCCAGGGTAGTCCCTCACACCCTCCGTCACCGTTGGAATCGGTTACAATGGTTTCATGGTCCGATGACTTTGACGTGACGGAGGACGAGCTGGACCGAGCCGTGAAACGACTCGCCGCCCGTAATACCGCCCCGGGACCTGATGGTATCCCGGGCCGAATATGGGTGCACGCTTTGGTGATCCTAGGGGATAGGCTGAGGCGGCTATTTTCTAGCTGCCTCCGTAATAGCGTATTCCCTTCCGGCTGGAAGGAAGCCAGGCTGGTCCTCATCCAGAAACCTGGAAGGGCTGCAGACTCTCCCTCGGCGTTCCGACCGATATGTCTGCTGGACGAGGTGGCGAAACTTTTTGAAAGAGTCATCGCCACCCGTATCAACCAGCACCTGTCGCGAGTGGGCCCTGATCTATCAGACAGCCAATTTGGGTTCCGACAGGGACGTTCAACGTTGGACGCGATCGAACGTGTCCGCTCCCTGTCGGAAGAGGTCGTCTGTCGGGGGGGAGTAGCGCTGGCCGTCAGTCTCGACATAGTCAACGCTTTTAACTCCCTCCCGTGGTGGGTGATTAGAGAGGCACTGGTGTACCACCAGTTGCCCCTCTACCTACAGGACATCATCGGGGCTTATCTTCGCGATAGGTCCATATCATATATGGGTCGGGACGGCGAAGAACATCACAGGGAGGTCACGTGCGGGGTTCCCCAGGGGTCGGCCTTAGGACCCCTTCTGTGGAACCTCGCGTATGATGCGGTCCTGAGGACCAGTTTACCCCCTGGAGTGAGTGTCGTCTGCTACGCGGATGACACTCTAGTACTGGCCAGGGGAGATGGCTTCCGGCAAGTTCTGGAGCTCGCCGAATCAGGGGTGGCCTGTGTCGTCCAGGAGATCAGCGGCCTAGGTCTACGGGTAGCACCTCATAAGACGGAAGCCCTGTGGTTTCACAGGAAACGTGGAGGTGCCGTTCCTACTCGTTCACTTATTAGAATGGGAGGAACGGAGGTCGAGGTTGGGCGACATATGAAGTACCTCGGCCTCACCCTAGACAGCCGCTGGAGCTTCGAGGAGCATTTCGAGCGGATGATCCCCCGAGTTCGGGGGGTGGCGGGCTCCCTGCAGAGGCTATTGCCTAATTTAGGGGGTCCGCAGGAAGAAGTTCGCCGCCTCTACGGTGCGGTGATACGATCCATGGCCCTCTATGGAGCGCCGATATGGGCCAAGCGCCTATCGGCCTCCTCCCGCTGCCGAGCTAAGCTCAATCAAGCGCAGCGGGTAGCGGCCATTCGGATCGTACGAGGATACCGCACCATCTCGTCAGAGGCGGCGACAGTCCTGGCTCGTTTCCCGCCTTTTGATATCCTGGCGGATATGGACGCGAAGGTCTATGACCAGATTCGTGCTGTCCGCCGGGGTGAAAGCGGGGAAGACCAGGACGAGCTCGAAATGCGGCGGAACGCTCACCAACGGGCATTGGCACAGTGGCGCGCGCGGCTGGAACAGCCGCAGAATGCGCGCCAACGCGCTGTTGGTGCCGTTCTGCCTAACCTCGAAGCTTGGGTAGGAAGGGAGGGAGGTCACATTACCTACCGACTGACGCAGATACTCACCGGACATGGTTGCTTCGGTGAGTATCTGAATAAGATCGGACGGGAAGAGACGGCACAATGCCACCACTGCGCAGCTGACCGGGACTCCGCCCAGCACACGCTGGAGGACTGCCCTGCATGGGCATCTAACCGCGAAGCCCTGGTTGACCAAATTGGACGAGACCTGTCTCCGCCAGCAATTATTGCTGCCATGCTGGCGGATGAGGAGGGCTGGGACGCAGTGGTCTCTTTCTGCGAAGCTGTTATGCTCCTGAAAGAGACCGCTGAACGGGATCGGGAGAGAGCCGATCCCGAGCGAAGGAGACGTCGGCGATAAAAACCGTCGACGGGACCGCGGGTCGCCAGAGGATGGGGACCTCTGGAGGCAGATTGATTACTGCGGTCGGAATGGCGGCATGATTGCATAGATATGCAAATAGCCTACATCGCTGGGAACGAGGGGGGACAGTAATTTTCCCCCGGGACAGGGCATAATAAGGCACGGCGTCAATTCGGGGAGGACCTGAAATAACATGGTCCGGGTCCTCACCGAGTAGGGCGCCAGAGGCCGGCCGTCGGGGTGTTTTTTAGTGGAAACACCACATACTCCTGGCTCCTGTGTCCCCGAGGAGCTGGAGATCCGAAGGATTTTTCACCCCGTCAACAAAAAAAAAAAAAAAAAAGGTGTCATACAAAGCGTCCGAGGAAACGGACTGTTATCTATCAGACAGTATTACATAGTTCCACAGTTCCCGGTGACGGCAATAGGATTGCTCCCCATTACGTAAGTGCGATTACATTATTGGCAAAAAGTGGCTGTTTCAAGCGCACATACCCCTTCGAGGATAAAAACCGTTAGTGTATAATAATAACCTCATACATCTTACACGCTGTTGTGTGCTCTTAAACTAAGCAAAGCTTTAACAATGATAACCAGACTGCTGATAAACATAGTTATATATTTCTGAATACAAAAAAAATACACTAGTTGTCCTGGATGAGAATCAAACCCACTACTTTTGGACAGCACCATTGGTTACACGCTATCGCTGCTTCTGCGGCTCCACCTTGATAAGGCCCATATTTCAAGAACCAATTGATGAACTACTAAAACAAACATATATATGAAACATGGAAGCTTATTGGATGCTGATCAACGGGAGACAAACGTGACTGTTTGCTTAATGATATTCGTGCTATAGCTGTGATTAATGATTGAGGATCGCCGAAGCTTGCCCGAAGACGCCAATGTGTCAAAATGAATTACATGAATATTTATCTAAAAATTAAAAGTTGTACAAATGGTTTGGTTATTACACTTGAAAAGATAAATCAATGAAAGTTTGTGCTACCAAACAGTTTTTATTGGTTTTTCAACAGCCTATCGAATCAGTTTGTATGCTAAAATTGTTAGGTTACATTAATAAAATCACCATGCGGTATACGGCATACATAAATATTATTGTACTTATCTGTTACACATGTCAACCTTAGCAATAGGGAATATTAAGGGAATATCTTAGTTATATCAAAGGTTAGTTTTATCAAATTTCTTAATCGTTAAGGTTTTCTTTTGCGCCAGTGGTGATTAACGAAAAGTCATAATTTTTACTGCCTTGTTCAAGAGCCAAATCAAATAAAAAATAAAAAATACTCATTGATAAAAGTAGACAAAATAACGAACTACGAAACAGCTGTCCTTGTCCCTTATCCCTTATTTGTCCCAAATTTGTCCCTGAACCATCGTTTCGTCAATTCTCACGTACCTACTTACTTATTAAGGGGCTCTTAGAGCTGGCTTCAAAAAACTGATTCCAATTCCAGTCTCGTAAGTGCAAAACTTTGGTTTGTTGTGGTCAAATTGATAAACCAGAATGCTTTTGGCTTACGTTCTAAAAAGGGTTAAGATAACATTGATGCTACTTTTCTCTACATTGAAATAACAAGTTTGCAATGTAAGAAGTTAGAAAAGAAACACAAAGTTATGTTTATTGTTAAACATAAGGTTTCAATCTCATAATAGACATCCATCAATTTTATATCATTGCATCCTAATTTCACTTCGTGATACTAACGTCAACTGATATGATAGATCACTATCCAATGACTGATGTCTTGATTTTTTTACTTTACTTTACAAACAAAGGAACAGTGGAAAAAAGCACACTGATACTCGAGACAAATCATTTATGGAAATCACATTTTGTTTACCCTTGTGGGAATCGCAATGCCACATATGATATGAAATGGGTTGACAAATTTTAAAGTTTGTATACACTAAGATAAACTGCGAACTGGTGATTTTTAGTAGCTGGCGACAGTTTCATCACTGTCGCCGGCCATCCATTTACATGTTACAAGCTACAAAAAGAGTCAGTTCTTATTTAATAATCTTTTAGAATAAGGACAACAATTACCCATTAGTTCCATACATACAATAGAAATGCTTTTATGGCTCTTTATTCGGTTTGCTGTGTGTGTATAATTTATTAGTCAATAAGAACCAAGACTTCAGACAATATACTGTCAAAAAATCTCAAGTCAAGGCGTTATTGTCTGAAATATTTGTTAAAACGATAGGTCACAAAACTAATTTTAATTTATTTCTATATGTTCATATATTACTAATGTGCTAGTCTAGGAGTTATGGGTTTCACCTTTAATTTTTTATTCATATAATATAAAATAAAATGCCAAAATTTAGGTTACTTAAAAATTCCCGTTTTTTCCCTTAATTGAGAGACTTAACCCATTTTGGACTTAAGTGATTGGACTAACTATTTACACTCCCAAACCGTTCCCATAAACAATTTCCCTTTTCTTCTTTTCCCATATTCCCTTGTATATACTACCTATTTTCTCATATATTTTCCACAGTGCTATATCAACAACTAGTTGACCCCTATTACTAAAGGGGAACAGAATACGGCCAAAATGTGTTTTCTTTTGCTTTTAATAGGTTTTGATATCGGGGATACGATTATTACTGGACAAAGGTAGGTGCAGGCAAAGGAGGCTATTGCCCTTGCAAACTTCTAAAACTTCAACTAACTAAATTTTAGACACTGACACACATACTGAATACATTACATTGAAACTAATACGACGATTCAAATAACTCCTTATATGCCGAAATCTATTCAGGCTTTTTAGGCTCTAGCGACAAAGAAATATTACATGTACATTCAAAAACATAACGCTCCTTCTTGAGCAGTCTGGTAAATAAGATAATTTTCAATTTAAAAAAAAAAATACAATTTCCAAAACTATCTCTAATTTACCATCAAATACGAGTTCATTTGCATGTATTTGGAAGTCTCGATTATTTCAATAGCATTGGATTATTGAAGAAGTTCAAAAGTTATTTGACCTCATGTTACGATCTCGAGAAGTGAGATGACATTGTTTTTGTTGATCTTGTGCCACCATCATTGCAGTGGCACTCGTTTTTCTACTTTCATCGAGTCTGTTTGTGTGTGTTTATTGGCGTCATGCTTTCAATAACTAAGGAGGAAAGCTAATGGGGCCTTATATATCTCATAAACAACGATAAACGCGAGTTCCGTTGAGGGTTACCAGCAACCAGGTACTCAAGTGTTGTATTTTGAATTCCAATGTATGTATATCTATGTCATCGAAAGTTAAGGAAATAATTGCATGTAGTAATATCAATTGAAAAGAAATTCTTTAAATGTTTTATTTAACAAACCCGCATGTAAAAACAAAGTATGTTAAATAAAATAGCAAGCTATTGTTTGCTATACTTCTTTTGTAGCCCCAATTTTCTGTGTGTCCTTCGACGTTCATATATTTTGGTAATGAGTTTTTTGTTGGGCGCGGATCGCCGCCTGGGCAGTTACTATACATCATATTGTGATCACAGTCCTGCAAAAAAAATAAAGTGATAAACAAAGGATACATAATATAAGATATTCAGTTGTGATAAATAAGCGTTGGTTGATGGTAAAAATTATCCAACAGTGAACTGCGATAGGCTGATCTTAATCATGATAATTTTAAACATTTAAGTGTTATATCAAATGCAAAATATAAGTTTAGAAAATATTTATTATATATCGATTAAAAATTGGCAAAGATAAAGTTATACACACAAAAGATGTGGTCAAATTGAGAGTCTGCTTCTTCTAAATAAGTGAAAGAGAAAATCTGTAAACTCTATCGTTTTAAAAGAACATTGTAAACATATTTATGTTGTGTGCATCATTTCAAAACTCATATTTCTACGTTTCTCATTGCACGTAGATATGGGAAAAAATGCATACTTAAAAAAGAAATTTGACTTGTTTTTTGAGAAAATTAAATTGAAGGTTAGGACTTCACGAGAGGTGATTGATACATGACTGAATCCTTTAGTAAGTACAAAAATTATTTAGAATTTAGATTACAATCTTGGGATGAATTTTCTCTTAAGAATGATACTAAAGTTATATGTACCGTTTGCCTCACATTAATTTACTATTACCGTTTACACTAATCTGTGTCTGTAATGTGCCGTGTTTCTATTATCAAGTTTATCTCACACTTAGTTATATTTTCAATCGAAGGTTATTTGTAGTAGTTACTTTTAAATTGAACGTTACTCATATTATAATAGTTATAATAGTTACAAAAAGTGACTATTTTAATTATTATATATATTAATTGGTTTCTACCAATGACACAAAAGTATTCAAACAATTTTATTTTACTTAAAAAATATTTGAGTATATTTTTTTGACTGAATAAAACGAAGTAAGAGCAAAAATTGTAGAAATGGTTTTAATTAGGTGTGCAACGTGGCACTATCGTTACCTACTCATATAATGTTAGTGAAATTTTAAAGTTTATGTATTAAGTTGAATATATGAAATTCTTTTTTTTATAATTTAACATGGCTGTCTCGAATCGGTAATCATCCGATATATTTGATTAAAATAAATAACGTACAAGCATATGTATAGTCGATTGATTTTTTGATGTCATTAATAAGTACATGATGATCTTCATTCACCGTGTCACACGTTTCCGAGGAAAAGTATTTAGACATATGCGTATATAGTATCGGTATACACTGACAGCAAAACAATGTTCGATTTTAATAATAGCTTAATGGAAGAATGTTTATTATTTTAAATAGGAGTCCTTCATACCAGACCTGGTCAAATGCTTGTGAGATATCGAAGAAGGCGGCCGAGCAGTTTTTTCTTTGTTTGAAAACTTGTTTTATTGATTTTATTGACGAGTCAACAATCCTGTTCAATAGTTAAACGAGTTTTATGAAATTCAAAGTCACGTGGGAGAATTATTTGGGTATTGTTAATTTCTAGTAATAGACGTTTCGTAAAGAGAACTTCAAGCTCTTTAGACGGTTTAGGTAGCAAGCTTAGTGGTCGATAGGAAGTAAATTTATTTGGTTCTTTTCCAGGTTTAAAGATAACAAAGATTTCAAAAGCTTTCGATTGTTCTGGAATAAACTCACGTCTCAAGATAGCATTTTTATAATTGCATTACGAATGCTATACTGATCTCAGATAATTCCTTCAACGTTTTTGCTGTTAGAGTACTACGTTGCAGTGTTATGGGTTGTGTTTAAAGTTTTCTAACCTTTCGTTTCTAATTTTTTTTAGGGCGTGTTTAAGTTTTTTGACCAATATGTTTTGTGTTCGGGATATTTTGATTGTTGCCATATTTTTCTTGCCAGTCTCTTTTATTTGTGCTAGGTTTGTTAGAATTTGAGGATATGCTGGTATTTAATCAAACTGACCGAGCATGAAAGCGTAGAATCAGAGCAGCCTAAGGACCATGCCCTAAGACCTTTTGTTACAATAAAGTTTACCAGATCATGTTTCTTTTGGACAACACTGAACCAGTAAGTTGGTTCACCTACGGATGACACTTTGAGGTTAAGTTTTTACATTATTTTATTGAGGTCAAGATCTTCAGGAGATAAGAGTCTTGAAGCTCATTCAGTTTGCGTCGCGTCACCTTTCACTTTCAGCTATGAACCTAGCGCCCAGCGTTTGGAAGAATGATGTATAGTATTGATATATGATTATAGTGTAGTTCTCACTTTTAAGGTTGTACCTAAGAGGTATATAAAAGGCTGAATGGTCATTTGTAATTGAATTGCTTAGCTTTAATTCCATTAGTACAATCATAGCGTTAATATTTTCTTATAATAATATAAAAAAGTCTGATTGAGCTGTGCCGTCGCTACATTTTGTCCTTTGTAACTTTGAAAAATGTTTTGGCCTTAAATTGATTTCTATATGTATTTGTCAGTGAATTTATATAGTGTGGATACCTATTATACTATAGTATAATACTATAGTACTGAGCTAGGTTTAATGAATGTATTTCAGTACACAGCGTGTGCATGTATACTAACGTGTATAGTAACCTCCAGTTATTAAAACGTCGTTATAGTAGCATCTCCGTTATATGACACCTGATTGAGCTAAGTTTGCTTAGCTCAGTCACTTATGAGAAATAATTCTAATCTATAGATATATAAAGACGTTTAAGACGAGAAGATTAATAAAATAAAGACGTTACGAAAACGAAACGCGAGCAGTTTGGGTGAGTGCATTGAACTCCTTATTCCTTAACTAACCGTATATGTACCTAACTAATATATCATATTTATAAACGTTTTTTCACAGCTTCAGCACAAAAATTCAATCCGAAGCCGCAAAAGTTGCAAAATTTACCTGAAAAACGTCACCTTCAGAGACAATTACTGAAAATTTTTGCAACGTGACTGCTTGATCGTACGGACAAACGTTTGGCATTTCAAAGAGTGCGTCCAGTGTACAACGCCGAAATTGTGCTCGGGCACTGCAATAAAAAAGAAAAGAACATTTTTCATTTGTCATCCAAGTCTTGTCTCTATACGTTTGAATTCCATTTTTGTGAGTTATATTGTTAATACAATTGCGAATGAAAATTGTTGCGCTTGTAGTTTCAAAGTGCTTTGATAAGATAGATAAATATATTTTTTAAATAAGCACTATGTTTATTTGAGCTCCGTTAAATTTAGTGAGGTTTGTTTAAGCAAACGAAGGATATGGCTTCTAAAACAGCAGAAAACATTTGTTTTTAAACGTGTTGTGTAGTTCTAAGACACTTACGTCTAACCATATAAATAAGTGTGCTGCCAAACATATGTGCTAGAAGTAAAATTCAAATAATAATTTCACTCACCAACACATATGAAAATGAGTGTCAAAGTGAGTCCATTCATGTGTTGTGTTCTTCTGTTCATCTACCAATGTCTTAAAAAGTGAGTAACAATTTTCCCAAACATCTTTCGCTCCTTCTATGCAAACTGGTAGTAAATCATATTCTGGAACAGATACATATGTAACAAATATTTTGAGTAGCTCTTTACCGTGGAAGAGCCATGCTCAGGCAAGAATAAGCTGGCTCGACTGGGAGAATACCACGACCTGTCTCCACTTTCTCAACACACTAACCATGTGGTGACCATTCTGTTCGTCTGTCCTCCTATATCATAAAAAAGTAGGTAAAAAAAAGAAAGAATATAGTTGGTTGCAAAACAATCATTTGACATACAAACATACACTCACACCTGTGTCTGCGAAGGGGTAGGCAAAGGTGTTTCTAGCGCTGGCCCAAGCTGTCTAGTTAGATCATGTAGAGAGTCTAGAATCAATCTGCTTCAATTAATGAATGCTTCTTGTTCAAATTTGTCGATATATCTATGTACTTAACGAGTACAGCTGTGCCTTAGCTGGATGATATTTTGTAACTCAAATTACCTGACCAAACATTGACCGTTGCAAAAATTTAAATATTTGTTTATTAGTTAAGAAGCCGGATTTCGAAATAATATTACAAAACTACACTTACAAGAAGTATGTATGCACACAACCTAAAAACTTACTTGATAAGAACCAATCGTCATCGCAAACGTTTGAAACGACATGCATGTGACCACGAATGCTTTCTTCGTTGAAGTGACTATCCGTCACATCTTTGCAATCTGAATTCCAGTCAATAGCGCAATTCGTAAGATGTCTGATGGCCCTGGAAGCATACCGATGCATATTTTTCTATAAATCTGATAGTGCAAGTTATTCATTACAATAAATATTAAAAAGATTTCATTAGTAAATGTCATACATATCTTTTTTATAACTTAATTGATTGAATAAAATACGGTCATATTCCAAAGAAAAGGCAGATTAAAAAGTACCCGACACTGGCTGGATTATATGAAAGAAGATAAACCTGTCTCGACATCTCCTCTTTCACCTCCCTGCATCCCCTCACCCTTAATCACTATAAAAAGGAGGCAGCGCACTTAAACTTTTGAGTTGCAGGTGTCCATGGACGGTGGTTATCATTAACTGACCCGTCTGTCCCCCAATGCTATAAGAAAAATACTAGAGGTCTGTCATAATACAAACCAACTTTACAAGTTTTTAAAAGTGGTAGAGCCATGCTTAGGCACGAATGGGCCGGCTCGACCGGTGCGATACCACGGCCTCACAGAAAACCGGTTGTGAAGTAACGCTTGCGTTGCATTTCCCCGGAATGAGTGAGGTCTCCGGAGGCCCAAAATCCCCCACCCCCCTAATGATAGCGCTGTTAACGAAAAGGATACCCCAGGGGGGTACCAGCGCTAGCGTTGGAGAATCCCCCCCTGGACGTCCACCCTCAGTACGGATTATGCCCCTCGTACTCTGGGGGGGGCTCAACTGCGCTCTCAAAATCTGCTCGGGGCAAGAGAAGGCATAACATGGCACCCCCTGTCACGTTTACCGTGGATTTTTGCAACATTAGGGGCTTACATTCGAACCTCGACACTGTCCACCACCACCTTGAGACACCGGCCTTGCTCTTTTTAACCGAGACGCAGATATCATCTCCAGCGGACACATCCTACCTCTGCTACCCTGGGTACGGACTGGAACACTCCTTTATTCCTAAGGCTTGTGTATGCGTGTACGTTAGAGATGATATCACTTCTCGCCGCCTCGGCAATCTTGAAGGTCGGGACCTCTCCATCTTATGGGTACGTGTAGACTGCGACGACCATCCCCGCATCTACGTATGCCTCTACAGGTCCCATAGGGGTGATGCCGAAACGGACCGACTCATCGACCACGTCCAAATGGCTACAGACTCAGTGCTCCAGCAGGTCCCATCCGCAGAGATCGTCATTCTTGGCGACTTTAACGCCCATCACGCCGAATGGCTTGGTTCGCGCAGAACCGATCATGCGGGAAGATCTGTTCACGATTTCGCCTTGGCATGAAGAAGACGAATGATGATGCAGAAAGCCACATGTCTTCACTGTTGGATCTTCTGCTGACCTCACATCCTGACGGCTACAAAGTATCCGTTGAGGCCCCTCTTGGCTCTTCGGACCATTGCCTGATTAGGAGTATGGTGCCACTCGTTCACACGCCGCGGCCGTGAGTTACAGGCAGTCGCCGCGTATGGCACTATAGGTCAGCAGACTGGGATGGAATGCAAACATTCTTTGCATCCTACCCATGGAGGCAGGTTTGCTTCTCGCCGGATGATCCCAATGTCGTTGCCGACTCTGTCGCGGATGTTGTGCTTCAGGGTATGGAACTTTTCATTCCCTTCTCCCTTATTCCCACGGGTGGTAAGCCCCTGGTTTGGTCGAACCTGCAAAGCGGCGTCCCGCCGAAAGCAGGAATGTTTCCAAGCATGGGCTAAAGCAGCGACAGCACAGGATGTAAAGACCAGCACATTAAAGAAGCAATTTAATTTTGCCTCCAGGTCCCTCAAAAGAGTAATTGCTGGGGTGAAGTCGGCTAACATCGGCAGAATTGGCGAGAGACTAGTGAGTCTCCCTTCCGGAACTCGTGCAGTCTGGTCTCTTGCCAAAGCTGTCCAGGGGAACTTTTGTAAGCCATCCCTTCCACCTCTGTACATAGGAGATAATTCGTTGGCCCACGACGCTAAAGAAAAAGCTGATCTTATGGGCAAACTCTTTGCGTCCAACTCGACCCTGGACGACGGGGGAAACGCACCGCCGACCATACCGCAGTGCGAGAGCCGCATGCCGGAAGTCCGTTTTAGACAAAGGGCAGTGCGTAAAGCGCTTCTTTCCCTCGACGTTCTTAAGTCGAGAGGGCCCGATAGAATCTCTCCTATCGTGCTGAAGACGTGTGCTCCAGAGTTGGCACCGGTTTCAACGCGCTTTATCGGCTTTCCTATTCTCTTCGCGTAGTCCCGAACTTATGGAAGACAGCTCTAGTGCAGCCAATCCCTAAAAAAGGAGATCACTCGGATCCGTCCAACTACAGACCCATAGCCATCACCTCCTTGTTCTCAAAGATAATGGAATCCATTATTAACTGCCAGCTCCTCCGGTACTTAGAAGACCACCAGCTCCTCAATGATCGACAATACGGCTTCCGTCGGGGTCGTTCAGCTGGGGATCTTCTTGTTTACTTGACTCACCGGTGGGCACAGACGATCGAGACCAAGGGAAGAAGAAGAAGAAGAGAGGGGGAAGCGTTGGCCGTTAGTTTGGACGTGGCGAAGGCCTTCGATCGGGTCTGGCACAAAGCGCTCCTTGCGAAGCTTCCTTCCTGTGGGCTTCCCGAGAAACTGTGCAATTGGCTCACCAGTTTCCTTACAGACAGAAGCAATAAGGTCGTTGTTGACGGTGCATGCTCCGACTCCAAGTCTGTTAATTCTGGTGTCCCACAAGGCTGTGTGCTATCACCCACGCTGTTTCTTCTGCATATCAATGACATGCTGCAGATTAGCAGCATCCATTGCTATGCAGACGATAGCACGAGTGATGCCCTACACCGGCCGCGCTAACATTTCTCGGGTAAACGTCATCGAAAGCCGATCCAAACTTGTGTCTGAAATCGAAACTTCTTTATCAAAAGTTTCAGATTGGGGTCGACTTAACCTAGTCCAGTTTAACCCCACGAAGACACAGGTTTGCGCGTTCACCGCTATAAAGATGCCATTGGTCGTATCACCTCAATTTGAGAGCACTTCCTTAACTGCATCAGCCAGTATCGGAATCCTTGGCGTCGATATATCAAGCGAAATCCAGTTTCGCGGTCACTTAGAGAGTAAGGCCATATTAGTCTCGAAGAAGCTTGGTGTGCTAAACAGATCGAGACAGTATTTTACTTCGGCCCAACTTCTGCAACTTTATAAGGCGCAGGTTCGGCCGCACATGGAATACTGTTCTCATCTCTATGCAGGTGCACCCCAGTACCAACTTTTTCCTCTTGACCGCATTCAACGGAGAGCGACTCGCATCATCGACTGCCAAGATATTTCTGATCGACTTGACTCCTTGGCGTTGCGTAGAGATGTAGCTTCACTCTGCATCCTCTATGTTGTGAATATTGTATGTGAATTGTTCGGACTTATACCGGCTGCTGGTTTCCGCCATCGTCCTACGCGACAAAATATCCATCCCCATCACCTGGACGATTGGCACTCCACCACTGTGCGCTTCTCCAGAAGCTTTTTGCTTCGCACAACCAGCTTATGGAACAAATTGTCGCCTGCCGTATTTCCGAACCGATACGACCTTCAAACCTTCAAGAAAAGAGCGTACTCCTACCTAAACGGCGGCAACGCACTTGTGACTCTTGAGTTGCGGGTGTCCATGGGCGGCGGTAGTCATTAACCATCAGGTGACCCGTCTGCTCGTTTGCCCCCTATTGCATAAAAAAAAAAAATAACTAAGTTGGGTTGTATTATGGCAGTTGCGATAAATTATTTGGCGATTTATTTATGTCTGTATTTTAGGGTAATACTTTTTATTGTGTTTGGTAGCTACTGAGGAGATAAGAGGGATTAATAAAACAATTAAAGATAGTTTTACGGTAACAAATTATAATTCCGATGCGTTCTCAGAATAGTTTGAGAACAAAATTTATTAATTTCTAATTTCTTGAAGTTAAATAATAATTTGTCATCGATTTCGCATTAAGAAAGTTCATTCCTTAAAATTAACTACTAAGCTTGCTCAGATAAAGAGTTTGATTTCGATGACTCGATTTTGAAGAATCTTACCTGCACCAGTCATAAACTTTTGAGGGCATAGGAGGCGCCTTTCTACTAGAATTATACATCAATGCAGCTTCCACCGTACAATTTAATGCGTATTTGGAGAAATCATCACAGTTAATGTTCTTAACAATAATCTGTTTCTCTTTATTTTTATTGAGGGGTATCACCGGCTCAAATTCAATATCATCTGATGGTGCTGAAATTCTAACTTTACGACTGTCATATTCATATAAGTCTGAAAAAAAAATTGCTATGTCTTATATAATGTTCTTTTCCTTCCCCTTTTTTCCCTTCCCCTCCCCAAAAAGTAGACAGCGCAATTACGACTCTTGAGTTGCAGGTATCCATGGGCAGCGGTAGGCATTTACTATCAGGTGACAACTGTTCCTCGTTCGGCCACCTCTACCACAAAAATACCGTAACGTTTTAATGGTCCAACCCCAGCTTAATACGAGCAATAGTAAGGAAATATTAATGAGTATAGTCCCATAAGCAGTGCAAAAACAACATACAAGTATATAAAGTATAACTTTTATTTATATAATAAACACATCTCAATTATTATACTTACACGCAATATTTATACATTCAAAAAGGATAGTTATAGTGCACAGAACGTTCATTGCTATTTAAAGTCACCATGCATAATTTATTTAGTACAATTTCGTTAATTTTCTCATTACTATTTTGGTACATATTCTGCCAAAATTGACGTTTTCTTAACTATGGCATTCAGCCCATAAACTATTATATATTCAGCCAAAAAGTTTATAGATGTCGCCGTAATGCCTTCAGCATACTCGTATTATAGAATAGTGGTATTTCGAGCCGTGTTAAGAATGACCTGATGGCGAGCTTGCAACTGATCTGGATTTACGTACCGTGCGTTCGGTTTTAATGCAAATATATTATATATATTAAAGCTTGTATATTAAATGAACTAAACTTCGTTGTCGGTGTCATACCAATGACTTATTCCACTTACTCTATGACTGCATCAGTCAAAGTTTTGAGAACTTTGCATTTTTTTTATAAATCATTTAGATATTTTTCATGATTAGAATAAAAAATCTAGTTTAAAGATATAATAATAAAAATAAATAATTTAATTACAACTGCAGTTCGTATTTTCTATAATAGAAATTGGTTAAGCTCTTCAGTTAATGGAAAGGTTTTTAATGAATACAATATTAATAGACTAAACATCGCTCTTTAAATAATATAGATAAAATAATTTTGTTATTTGCACTACCAAAATTTAACTTTTAGGTCCAACATGCATCGATATTTTATTATAAATTGATCGTCCAACGGCAAGTGGGGGGTAGGTGACTGTATGACACCTCTAAATAAAATATTAAAAAAAATTCATTTTAATTTTTCAGATATGATTATGGTGATGAAAATGGTGAAAAATTCCGAACTTGACTTTTTTTTTATCACTAACGAAAAATTGCAAGTTTTTTTATTCATAGCGTAGTTAACTGCTATATCGACCAAAAGTATAATTACCAGACAATACAAAAAAATAAAAAATCGTTCGTATCTAAAAAAAAAAAAATCTAGTACTTAAATTTCTTAGCACGCTGTTTATATACATCATAATCCATAATATATCAATATTCACTAATTACTCGCAAAACATAACGCTTCTAGCTCAGTACGGTAAAAATGGGGCTGTGATATCATCAAATAAAAGTCAATTTCTCAAACTCAACAAAATTACAAAGAAGAAGTGAAAATACACATACCAACAAGTAACAAAACACACTTCTTTATAGGAATGTAACTAACTTCTTCAGGTGTCAACACACTGACAACGTGTTATGAAAAAGACAGCAGACTTAGTCTTTTCCGTTTTATGTTTTCACTGAATTATGTATGAAATATATACGTAACTGTATTTATGATAAAATTGTAGAAGAGCCAAACACGTTATGTCGGCTGCTTTTTGCAATGTTGTCAATTTATTGGTTCTACCCAAAATTTTTAAGGAAAATAATTTAATACCGGTTTTAAGGTAGAAAATAAAAAAGAATAAATTGAAATATAACTTGGATAATTTTAATAAACTGACGTGCAACGAGAATGGGAATTTATGCCCTCTGAGCATCCCTGTTTTCGACAAAGGTAAGTTCTTGTCAGCTTTCTACAGGTCAGAAATCATAACAAGTCCGGTCCGTGTCTTGACCATACCGTGTTTGAACATGTGTAAGTACTTTTATACCCAATCGTTATGAGCCTGATCCATGTATTTATGTCTTGTTTCGAAGAAAACCGTTTTCCTTATGACATAAATCTCACTATAAGCCACACGTGATGGCGGATAAGATTTTCTGAGCTGTATTCTATCTTTTAAAGCACATAACTAGGTTCAACATATGTTGTATATATTTACGTTTACTAAAAATTTTAGCTTAAGGCCTGTGGTGAATATAGAAGTGAATTTTAATTTTAGAACCCGGGTACTAAAATTAAAATTTCATGATTCACTTAGCTTTTTAATGATAACGTTTTTCATAGGATATGGTAGAAGTGAAACCTGAATGTAAGCTAAACTTTTTCTGACTGCTAATATATACCTATTTCCGAAGTGCAACGAATGCTCGTAATTTTTTTTAGATAACTTAACTTACCTTTTTTTATACTATAGAGGGACAGTCGAATGACAGACGGGTGTCCCGATGGTAAGTGACAACTGCTGTCCATGGACATGGCCATGCCGAGAGTCGCAAGTGCGAAATCCGCCCTTGAGGGTGATGAGGAATGAGAAATGCGGGGAGGGGAAAGAAGAGAGAAGAGATGAGGAGATTGGAAAGACGAGAGAGGGAGTTGAGTCCCCAGAAACCTCACTAATTTAGGGAAAATGCAACGTAAGCGTTTACTGCTTTTCTATGAGACCGTGGCATTGCACCGGTCAAGCCGGCCTATTTATGCCTAAGTAACTGTAGAAAGTATTAGAGTAGACTTTATAATTGAACTTTAGTTTAAAAATAAACCAATTAGCTTTTAAGACCACCAGGGCTGCCACAATTTAAAAATTGGTGGGAAATTGCATGTTACATTCAAATAGATACGGTCAAACCTGTAGTGTGGTAATTAAAGGTGTATTAACCTGCACCTACATTTTGCCAATTAGAATTTTATCCATCTTAACGTAATAGGAAGCAAGCCTATTGCCGTCAATCGGGCACTGTGTTGCATTCCAAACCAAATACCCCATAATAGCAGCCCTATTTTCATCCGATAAAAAAAAAATTCAACCTGTATAAGAATATGTAATAACTTTGGTCACTTACGCGTCATATCACACAAATATTTAGCCGACCTACACATTTGTTTGATATGCGAAGTGTTTCTTATCTTTATTCAAATTTATTAGAATCACAGGAAAACATATGAATTAGATTTTTCGAAAAACCGTACAAGGCCGACGAAGCTTCCAATAAAGAAACGCGTATGTTCAAAATATGTAAATATATTAAAAAAAAAGTGTAATGTTTTTATTCTTTATATTCATGTCAGTTATTTTATTCTGTAACGTCTAAACGCCTGAACAGATTTGAACATATGAAGTATCACTATAAACCTTACATCACCCTATGGAACACCTATATTTTCTTTAATAATTCTATACAGCTTATGCTTATAAACATGTTCTTAATTTTTTTTTATTACGACTTGTGGTAACTGTCTATTTTGGGTTTTATTGAAGTTAAAAGCCAACACACTAAAGTATTTAACATTACGAAAGTGAATATGATATCTTGCAATATGACTGTTTAAAGCTATAATCCTCACCTCTCATCTAAATTCTTATTATATACGATTGAACGTACGGAGTAATGTTTAAGCAAGTTCTGAATTATAAATATAACAAATCAACTCTTCCCTGTATATTATTCAAGTGGAAATTTTGAATTTCATATTTCTCCAGATTAAAATGATACAATCCTAGAATATAATCTATCATTGTGCAAAATTTCATCCGAACGAATCTGTTTACGTGTTCTTGCGCAGTTGAGCAATAATCATGCATCTAAACTTTTACATTTATTAAAAAACCTGTAAAATATAGTGAAAACATTTACATGAACTCACGCTTTTCTTCCTTTGTGGTAAGCAGAGACAAGAGACCACCATTTGTTTTTTTTTGCGCTACCTATACATACTATATAAAGGCAGACTTACTGCCAGTAAACAGTACCTCTTATTTCTATAAACTCGTTCTCACAGAGGGACTGTGGAAGAAACACTCTGTCAAGTCTCATATTATCCTGTTCGCAATTTCTAGAAGATAATTATGAAGAAACCTGATATATAAATAGAAATATTTGTTATCAATCTGTAAGTATTATACTATTATATCACATTAATCTCTATAAATATTAAGGAGCGGCATTGTATCTTTACGAAATAATATGTTGGAATAATCAAATCTAAGATACGAGTACTCTCTTAAATTCGTCATCATAACGACTTTTCTAATTTCTCAAGTACATACACACATACGCTCACGTCTGTAACCCCGAAGTGGTCGGCAGTCGAAGTGTATTAAAAATCCACATTTTGATATTAGAATTTGGCCTACCACCGTAATATCGGCAAACTTATTACCGTCAACGTGGAATTATATGACTATATGTATATTTATGTGATAGATAACAATCAAATCCCTTAGTCACCTTTAAGAGACCCGCGGGAAGAGATGGTGTTTATTGTTATATTTTACTCCACCGAGAATCACATGTATCTCTAGTGTCGTCACAACCGGCTGTCAAACAATAGTATAAAAAGCCGGACCGCTCATTTGAGTAATGTGCACTATCATAAGTAGAAGCTCTGTCTGTCTGTGTGTTTATAAATATTCTTTAAACTACCTACGTGTTGTTATTTTACACTACTCAATTTGATGAAAATATTGGTCTTATTAAAATTAAGGGATGGATATGAACACAAATTTGAAACAAACTAGTTAATGTAAAAGTGTTGTACTCATGGTTAGTTTAGTTTAAATTTAAAGAATCCTATTTATATCATTTTAAACTCGAAATTTTGTATTAGGAATACCCGCTTTTCTTGATAATAAAACTGGACTGCCTGTCTGGACAGACGGACAGACGAACAGACAGGTCACATGCAACTCAAGAGTCGTAAGTGAGCTGCCTGCTTTTAAAGGGGGATGAAGGATGAGGGATATAGGGAGAGGAGAGAAGAGAGGGGGGATGAGGAAATGGCAAAGAGGGAAGGAACGATGCCTGGACAGGAAAGAGGAGAGGAAGAGTTGGGCCTTCGAAACCTTACTAATATCGGGGAAATGTAACGCCAGCTTTGCTTCACAACCGGTTTTTCGTGAGGTTTATCATTATATTTTGATAACCCCTCGTGTGTATACTTTTGTGGTGAAGTAATTTACCATCACTAAATAACTGTATCCTGGGACATATAAATTCCTATCTATTCCCAAACCTAAAAAAAGTTTTGAGCAGCCAATGCAAACAGACATAAATATGCTTGTAAATATTTTTAGTCAGCGGGAATCGTAAACGTGCTTATGACGATGTGGTAGTTGAATGCAACTCGACACATTAATCTTAATATCCAAGGATCCAAGACATTTAAACAAGTTGTTGCATGAAATTGTGTACCACCATAATCTTACTCAACCAAATTAATCGATCGTTCCTCAAGGCCGTCCTTTAGAGCAACTCGTATATTTTTTCATTTCGTATAACAACATAAAAATTCCCCGCAATATTCTCTTCTAACATTAATCACTCTGTTAGAGACATTTTTCCTTCCGTAGCGACAGATAACAGTTCTGCTGTCTAGACTAACGTAATATCGCAAATAATATGTCGGCCAAAGTCAAATAACGAATAATTGCTTTGTTTACTGTACCATGATAAAAAAGATAAAGGATTTTTCTTCCTCAAATATTATTACTGATAGGTGCAGCAGTACACGTGATCAAAGAAAATAATTATTATAGATCATTAGTTTTAAAGCATACTAGATTGAAACAAATCCACTTTTTAATTCCTAAATCCACGCTTGTATCCCTGAAGGGGTCTTAAGTACCAACATTTTGGTAATTAGAATTTGGTCAGACTGATTTAATAGGAGGCCTATGACCGTGTAGAGGGAACTTTAGGAATTTAAAGGTTGGAAAACTGAGTGTATATTGAAAGTTAAAGAATATGGGGCAATGGAGGATAACAACTTAAAAGAAAGAAAAAAAACAGACTGCAGTTACCTCAAAATGTTAGTACCTTTATTAATCCAATTGAGACGATTCATATGATACCTAACATGTCGTGCGAAATCAATTAAGCCGTTTAGGTTCTAGAGCATGACAAAGAAACATCATATATACATATAATCTATATCATACACAAATAAATTCAAACCACATTACCCGTCTTCAAATATAACATTATCCTGGCGATTAAGCGTAGAAGGTGAGACCAAGGGATTGTAAGCCCTAGGGGATAGTATGATCACGTTTGACCAATAAAAAATATAATCAAAAGATAAATAATAAATAGCTAAATAATTTGTATGATAGTTAATTTTCCCGTAAAGTAAGAGAAGATAATATATATGGTCTTGTGAGGCTTGCTAACTTGCATCATAGTAGGGTGCAAAAGTAACAGTTGAGAGACGATCATGTACAATTTCAGAGATAAGAATTAAATAAAAAGAGTGGAAAAATAAGGAATGAGTAAGTTTTTGGAGTGGGAGAGTCATGCTTTGGTAGAAATGAAACGTCTCGACCCTAGTAATAACACGGACTCACAGAAAAAACCGGTTATATAACAATGCTTGCTTTATATTTACCAAGTGAGTTAGGAGGAGGACCAACCGAGGGGGAGTGTGGGAAAGGTGGATTCCCACATCACCCCCTCAAAACCTAGTCACCCTCAAAGGCAGTCACAACTTAAAGGTGTCCTTGGGTGGGAATGTCACTTACTATCGCGGGTCACCATCCGCTCTTTTGCTCCCCTATACCATAAAAAAAGTCGAAACTTATGAAGTGCGAATTGTTGGTGCAGGTGTGCAATATGATGATGTGATGTTCAAGTGGATAGCATATGAGTACAACTGTAGTATATGCTAAAGACACATGTCAAATAGAGGAGTAATAAGGTTTTGCCTTTAGAGTATCCATGATAAATACGAAAACTGTATCCATCTACACGCTTGATAAATCCGTAAATACCACTGTATCCTATTTACACTTATTAACTATAAGACGTCTATTAATGTGAAAATGGTATGTAATTTCAAACTCACTTTTACTTAGAAGTATCTAGGATGTGACTTTGAAAACAAAAAAAACCAGAACGGTTTAAGAATGTGACAAAAAAAAATAAGATAATAAGCTCTTTACTGTACCTATTTATATTATGTACCAAAAGCATTTTCACTGGTACCTTGTAGAGCAAATTTTTTTTTTTTTTTATTTGCTTTTAAATTAAAATGACTATCTCAAACGAATTAACTCGACATTTCTTAGGAATCAATATTGGAAAAAGTATGTAATAAAATAAGCCTTGGTAATAACGTAATTTTATCTTTAATAATAACTATTTAATTAATAACTTATATTCTTTAATGAGAAGTGATGTATCCATTCTTCATTACTTATAAAAATATTCAAAATGAATAAAAGTAAAAATATACTATTAATATATTTCACCTCATTTGTAAGGCGATCACTTTGCTCGAAGTTTTTTAATTACTTATCTTATATAAGTAGAACTTTACGCTGTATGAATAAGTTATAACCACGGTGACAACTTTGTGAACTCAAGTTTAAAGTAGCCGTCCTTGGTTTCAAGCTAAAGTGCCTAGTTGGACAATTGAGTTAATGCGGCCAAAAACCTATTAAGAATATTACACACATAGGTAAACAAAATATTTTTTGTATAATTTTCTTCATAATTTCTAGTTAGATGTTATTTAAGCACAATTTTGTAAGACTATCTATAACAATAAAATCGGCTTAACTATCTATATCAAATATAGATCATTTAGGTTACGAGGTAATATACCCGCATAAATATATTCTCTTTACTATTATAAACGTGAAAGTTATAGGATATATGTTTGTTACTGAATCACGCCAGAATGGCTGAAAAGATTTTGATTAAATTTGTCACCGAAATAGATTATGGTACGTACGTACGTACGTACGTTTCAAAATTTATTATAATCTAGTATTATAACTGCGGAAGTTTGTTGGTTTGTAACGTCTTTCACGCCTTACATATTTACCCATCATTATGACACTTTTTTTTGTACCAATAGGACATGGGGTACCTTACATTAAAAACAATAAACGAAGTTTTAGATGAAAAACGGTATGATATATTTCCAACAAAATTAGAACACAATTTAACTATATATCTGTGCTCTAAACCATTATTTCCGAACCCTTCAAAAAGTTTCACAATCGCCAGACTCGCCCAGACACAAACTTCGGCACCATATGGAGATAAAACATTTTTTTTTTCACTTTTCATGGAAACTTCCCTTACTATTAGCGCTGTAAAAAGTTTTGTTATATATCTTCGCTTGTACTATCTGTTTCTTATTATAAAGGAGAGGATTTGTTAGCAGAAGTATGTATGGCTTATTCATGTTTATTACTAGCAGTTTTATTTTATGACCTTTTGTGTCTTTGTTCTGAGGTTCAACAGGAATAAACTGTGAACTTAAATATTCTGGTGGAAGTTAAGTTTGATTTTATTTGTTTTCTGTTTTTGTGTTAACTTCAGTTATAAAGTTTATATTTTATTTTACGTTTTTACATTTACTTTGCCTTTGATTATATTCGTATGTACACACATTAATAATATGACAATAGATACGTATTATTATACAAGATATAAATGCATATATCTACTAGTCTTGCCATAAATATTGTTATAAGGAAAACAATCAGTATTTATTGCATGTCAGTTTAATATTAATAAATAATTTAATTTCAACTGTTGTGCGCATTTCTATTGAAATATATATTAAGTACTTACGTTACGCTATTTAATAAACGTAGTACCGTAATTATATCTATTATTAATAGTCAAACCATATAAATCATCCCATGGATATTTACATTTAATTTCAATATAATTACAATTTCATTAAAATTGATAAAATGAGATGAAACGATAAGTTTTCTTCTTTGTACAACTGATTGTTGTTATATATTTTATATAAACTGGACAAGAATTAGTGTAATTGCCAAATAGCTGTCAATTGAATGAATGTTTGTGACAGGAATAAATTCTAATACAAGAGTTTACTTCAAAAATATTAGGTCTTCCGGTTAGTTTTGAGGGATTTGTTAAAAATGTTTTACTCTTGTATTATAAAAAAGATAATTTATATTTCAATCAAAATATGCTTAATTACTAGCTACAACATTTTGCCATTTTTCGGGCAACAAATGGATTCCATCATATAAAAACTGATCATCTTTTGAAGCGATCCATGTTTTGATACATTCGTAAGATTTGAAGTGCTCATCTGCAAGGCTGTGTTGTGTAGATCGAAATAGGTGGTAATCAGAAGGAGCACAATCTGGTGAATATGCGGAATGCGGTAACACTTCCCACAGAAGATCTAAAAGTGTATATATTACAGCTTTTGCGATGTGTGGGCGAGCATTGTCATGTAGTAAAATGTCCTTCTGTTTTCTATGTGCAATTCTTGGACGTTTTTGGTTCAATGCATGACTAAATTTGATTAATTGATGTTGATAACGCTCAGCTGTAATAGTTTCATTTGGTTTTAACAATTTATAATAAATAACACCTATCATATCCCACCCAATGCATAACAATACCTTATTTACGTGAATGTTACGCTTCGGAGTCGATGTGGACGGTTGACCAGGATCTACCCATGATTTCTTACGTTTTGGATTTTCATCGTAGATCCATTTTTCATCGCCGGTAACGATTTGATACAAAAAAGATTTCTTTTTGTGACGAGACAGTACTGAAGCACAAATGGTTACTCCCTTTTGCATTGCTAATTCTAATAAAACATGTGGAACCCATTTTCCTTGGTTTCGAATTTTACCCATTGCGTGTAAACGATCAAAATTTGTTGATTTACCTATACTTCATTCTTTAGCCAACTCGTGTAGTGTGCGGGCAGGGTTTTCGTCCAATAACGCATGCAATTCACCGTCTTCAAACTTTTTTGGTTTTCCACTACGTTCTCTATCCTCTAAATCAACTCTAAACTACCACTTTTAAATCGTCGAAACCAGTATTCACATGTTTTAACAGGTGATGCAGATTCATGATACGTATCTACAATAAGTCTTTGAGCTTCTGCTGCTGTTTTTCCCGAATCGAAAAGTGTAGTTGTAAATGACGACAATACTATTTATCGCGTTCCATATTTAATCACACTAAAAGTTGCGTGCGTTTACTGTAAGTGAGTTACTTCGAATAATTAAAGTGCAAGCTTAAACACACCGCATCGAATATTTAAGTAACTTGTACCGACGTGTCGCGACAGCTATTTGACACGTTCTTTTAAAACTAACTGGCAGACCTAATAAATGCATTATATGAGTAGATCTAAATGGACTTCAACAGTGTGAATACATTTTTTTAAATACTAGTAACATTTGTTACACAGTGCTACAGGTGGGTTCATGACGGTTGAGCACTGGGTGAGGTTCGAACCCAAAACCAGAGAGACCGTTAGCAGTTGCATTAAAAGGTAACAGGCAGGCAGAAGGTAGGCGGGAGCATCTATCACTATACAAATGTTACTGAGAAAGTTTCCCTCACTTTACTGATAGCTGATTTTTTTATTAATTACAACGTTATATTAACAATCCGTTTACAAATTTTCATCTGAGAGGTAATTACGTATCTTATATTGTTCTAAAAAACAGTCCGATATGAGTATTCCGATGAAATAAATTTTCTGTATAAGAACTTTACACCTAATAAGTTCATAATTAAAAATCGGAAGAAATATTTAGATCAGTAAATTAATCTATTAATAGTTTATTGTAACTGAACTACTCGATAAATAACAGGTTTATAATAAAAAAGTTATTAAAAAAACAAAGTAAGTTATTCATTTTCGTTTTCGCTTAGATTCGTGTCACCCTTATCTCTTTCCGATTCACTGCTAGAGTTGCTGCCAGAGCTGTCTGCTGTCATGTTTTCATGAACATCATCTGAACAAAAATTAAAAGAATATTATGAAACAAATTTATTATTTCATATAATATAATAAAAATTATTAAATAAATGTTACTTTCTGCGGGCTTAATAGTCGTTTTATCAATTGATGTTGGTAACCAAACCTATGTAACATACTCCTAAAAAATGCTAATATAGAGAGTGGCAGTAGAGAAGAGTCATCAATACTGTTTTTTGGCAACTTAAACGTATGAGTGTCCGAGAATTTGTATGTCTCTTCAAACAATCCTAATCTTGCCACATTGATATTTTTAATGATTCAATTGAATCCATACATATGATAAACAAACTATTGCATCTAAGCAAAAAAGAAATCTTTTCTATTCTCCGATGGTTTTGACATTGGATGAAACGCTTTTTTTTTAAATATGTTTTTAGACAACCAACAAAGCATACACCAAAATGCATTTCATGTGAAAGTGACCACACACAAATTATTGACGAGAAAGTAGTAATTCGTGACCTAGGTGATTATATTGACAATAAGCTTTGGTTTAATATTCACGTTGATAAAATTGCTACTAAAGGGTTTAGGAGGATGGGTTTCATTCTGAGGAACAGTAGGAATTTTATACACGCCTTAACTGAAATTACAATCTTTAGCTCAACAGTCAGTCAGTCAGTCAGTGAGAATATTGCAGCATAGTATGGACTCCACTCTACAAAATACATAAGTCGTTTAGAATCAGTGCAAAAAAGATTTCTTTGGCACTTGCAATATGGTTGGAAAATTAACTAGCTAAAATTCTCGCTTGAAAAATTTCAAACTTATGAGAGTAGAAAATCGGCGTATGATCTTTGATAATTTGTTCCCATACAATGATAATAAACAGTCACATTGACTGTCCGTGGTATCTCAGTCAGATAAATATAGTAGTTCGATTTTGAGACCTTATTCAATATTTTTTCGTCGCAACTTCCATTGGGGTACATACATGTTACAAATAAAATTAAAAAAAAAATGCAGAACAATAAAATCTTATACCCCTTACACCCCTACTTATTAAAAGGATTCCTACTAAGGACCTATTGAATCGTTGAAGTCGTAATATATTTCAATATCTTAACATATTGAAATATATTACGACTTTTTAGCTTTAGGGCAAAGAAACATCATAAATATGTACATACAGTTACAAGTATATGTATATTCATACATATACGAAAAATATAACGCTCCCTGCTCATTAAGCTAAAAATGAGGGAGTAATGTCTTCAACTAAATCTCAATCCCTCAAATTCAACAAAATTAAAGAGCAGAACTGTAAATACGATTCAGATACTTTGGTGGAAAATAAAAATATAATGGAAGGAAATAACATCTTGGTAATTTTATTTAACTCTAAATAAACGTTGTAATGAGTTGTTAGTGAAGTACTGACGTGCGTGAAACGCGAAAGAGGATTTATGACCTCGAAGTATCCTCGTTTTCGACACATCAGTTCTTGTCAGCATTATAGGTCAAAAATCGTAATAAGTCCAGACCGTGTTTTTTTCTTAAAAAACCACGATTGTCACGGTGAAGCGTTTTTGTTTTTGACATATGAGTTGATTCTTACTATAAGCCACACGTGATTTGTAAATTTTTTTGTAAACTATGCTATTTCTTAAAACATAACTAGATTGTATGCTGTTTAAACTCTCTATGTTTTTTAAACTCTTACCTTAAGTTTGGTGGTGAATATAGAAGTAAATAAATAAAAAATGGAAGGATCAAAAATTAAAATAAGCCGTGTGGTTTTTGGTGGAATACAATCTCTTTTGTGGGTATTGTATTCCGTGGGTATTGTACGAAGGGATTAGACTATTATATATCCAAAAGTATGTATGTACATATGTATACCGGTCGATGGCAAAATACTTGCCGCGGACTATTATATTATCATTATCAAATTGTTTTGCGTTTGATTCACCTCTGCCTAGTGTTTCGGGGATTATGCATGTATATACGCGTATTTAGACATAAAATGGTTTTACATACATATGTTACTGTTTGTGAAAAGATTTCGTTAAGATAATGGTTCCACATGATTACATAAAAAAAACAGCCGTCTCCTTAATAATCTTTAATTATTTTAAGGAAATATTATATGCAATATATTTGAAGATGCTATATAGTATACATTTTATGACTCAGTTAATTAACTTTTTCTCAGGTCCCTTTGATCATAATAAGGTTCCAATTTAGGATATCTATAAGTACTATAATTTATTTACTTCTTAAAAATACTGATTACCTTAGTTTTATTAGAAGCTTAAAAGAAATAAATGTTAGGTTTCTTCTTAATAATATCAAAAATTATATTATATTTGAGATATAATTTTAATTGTCTTTACAGTAAGAATCAAAGGTAGTAAAACCAGTAAAAGGGGAGTTAATAATGGAATCGCATATTTTTAAACTTAAAAAAAAGTAAAAAATAAGGCTTGTGAACTATGTATATCTAAATACATAGCTTTACTATATTTTTCAGACTTACCTAGTAACTAAATTAACATTTCTATTGAAACGAAATAAATTTACAACTTCAACTTATATTCATAAACATGTAAATAAAATATATTTAAGTAATACGTAGTATTATACGAACTATTTACTCGTAAAAGAGGATTTTGTGCTTATGTAAATGGGTTTCTTGTGTAAGTCATCAGTGAGGTAACCACAATTCACATTATTCTTAGCGTAATTACGCGCTTCTGTATTTCTTTGTGAAATTGTGAAGGAAAATGTGTGTATATCTTATGAGAGCTTGTAGCTTTCAACAGTTGCGTATGACTGCGTCTATTGTAAGAGCAAATACATTTGTCATTGTTCACTGTGTACTGCATGATGATAGGTGTGTTAGGTTATGATTTTTTTATTAAAGTTCGTATCTACTGACGAGGTATGACAAAGAACAGAAAAGTCCTCTATCACCTACATCGCGGAGAGTGTTCTGACGAGCTTTTCCGTTTGGTCCCACCTTCTATCTTTCTCTACACGACTACACATGCTGGCCTGAGGAGTCACCGTTTGAGAGTGGAAAATATACGATCCACAACTATACAGTACGGCTCCATTTTCCTGTGCCTCCATCGGTGAAAGCTTAGAATTCAGCACGGGACAATACTTTGTGTAATCCTCAAATTGTTGTTCTGAGTCTGGGTGTTGGTGTCCGTTGTTTGAATGTTTATAAAGTCCCCCGCTACACAGGAATTAATCCTAGTGCGGAAATAACTTAATAAACGTAATTTGGCTTATTTATACTTAGGACATCTTACGCATCTTTCCCTACAGCTTATTAAATAGAGTATAATAAAGATATTTATGTTAATACTGGCTTTTAACTTTATACGTCGATAAAAAGTAGTACGTCTATAACTAGGGTTCGAAGTATCCACATATAGACTTATATATAGACTATTAATAAATATACGGTTCAGCAGTGGTTCGAATCACGGTCACGGCTAAACCGGCCGCTAAAAAGTAACAGACAGGAACATCGATGCCGTTATTTTTACATTAATAAAAAGTAAGATAAATAAACGTATGTTTTGTATGAGTATGATATGACCTATCCTTTTTTTTATTCATTGTTCTGTTTACGTGTGTATATTATATGTGTGGTTGTGTCTAATAAAAAAAAAATATTCTTTTATTTCTATATGAAGTTTAACAATTCATAGTCATAGCTTCACGATAATGTATTTAAAAAAATATAAGATCAACGTTATGAAATCTGATATACAGGATATTATATGCAAAATAGGGATTGTAAATTCGGCTGTAAATTTATTGTAACGTGATAAAACAATATGCGGTTTTATATAGAACGCTGTTCGATTTTACCAGTTAATGCGTGAAAGTGTTAATTAGCGAATGTTAACATTTGACATATGTATTTTCACTATATTACTGTTGCTGAATCTAATCTGTATTAATATTTTAAGATTAAAACTTTGTCAATATATGAGAAAACAGGTTTAAAAATGTGTTTTGCTGATGTAAGCTTTAATAATTTGAAACACCTTACACAGTCAAGGCTGTCTGTTCACGAAGAAGAAAATAGGAGGGGGGATTCGGGGTTCCGGAGAGGTTTAGGTCCCATTCGTGCATCTCTACTACGATACAAACAACAACGATAACAACTTATCGTTAAATCAAAGTATACATAACTACTGTGTGACTCTTGAGTTGCGGGTGTCCATGGGCGGCGGTAGCCACTTACCATCAGGTGACCCGTCTGCTCATTTGCCCGATCGTTTGTATCGCATAAAAAAAACTACATTATTAACTTCCTATATTTTTTGTTGAAGTTATCTCGAAATATTACACCCACTATTAGGCCGTTTCAAATGACACCTCACATGACAAAATCCATAATGCCTGCGTGACATAGAAATATAATATATACATACACACAAATATACATACATAAAATAGAAACACATAACTCTTTTACTTGAGCAGTCAAAAAAAAATTATGAGTGGTAAATTTACGAGAATTGAACAGGACATGCCATAGTTACATCTAATTCCTTCTATTATTAACAAATATTATTACTATTAATATCTTAGAATGTAATAATAAAAAAAACAAATATAGGCGCCCCTTCAAGACGGCGCCTTTCATAGATTACACGCCATTTGTGTTTGGAGCCGCCTTTGGAGCAGCTCTCTGCGACAGGGGCATTCGAAGGCGAACGTTCGAACTGATCGGACGTATTTATTCGAAGTTTTGCTTAAACTGTACAAAGTTTTGATTAAGCTATACGAAGTATAAAATATTATATAGACGACGAGTTACACATGACTGTCTTTGGTTTTTTTTTTTTTAATATCCTACCTATTTACGAGGTTTACTGAAAGACAACTCAGTTTTGGGTTAAGCACGCCTTTGTTCATTCCATTTTCTTATTTTTATGAATAAATTTATAATAAAGAATAAATACAAATAAATATTATTTCTGGAAATTCCTTAAACTTGTAATATTATTTATATATGATTATATTTTGCACCTCACTTACTACTTTTACAAAATATAATATTTATATTTTGTAAAAGTGTATATATAAGAACAAAACCCCTTGATTATACAATTTATTTACACAAGTTATTTATAATTTTATACAGTTAACATTAATTAAAACACAAGGAACAAACCAATGTATAAATTCTAAAGGACTTACAAGTCACACCGACGCAAACTGGCAGAGCTTCCACTCTCGACAGAATTGCAAGTTTTAGTGTGCAAGTTTAGTGTAGTCATGAACCGCTAAAGTCATCACTACGCCCTGTAGAGGACGTGTGGAGGCTGGATCGGGGCATTGGCCCCCTGCCAGCAGATTCTACCGCCGCCTCTAAATAGGAGCGGGTCGTGGGGTGATTCTTGTGGTGGTATTTTTTCTTGTCTTGTTTGGGGGGGGGGCGCTTCAGTCTTCACGCCGCCTAGGCGATCTGCCCGAGCCAGATGAGACCCCAGGCGACACCTGGGGAGGTCCAGCTCCGGGCGACCAGCGGCACAGGCGGCGACTTACATGCGACCCCTCGGTGTCGTATTTAGGTGATGGGCCCACACCGCAGCGCGGTCTGTGGGACGTCTTCTTTGCTTGTTTCAGCTTCGGCGGCCATCCGCGTCCGCGCACGATACATTTACTGATGTGTAGGCGTAAGTGCTCGCGGGTATGGGGGTGGTCGCAGAAACTGTAACAAGTTGTGGGGGTTAGTGCGAGTTGTTCCGCGGCGTCGCCCGGGTCGCCCGGAGGTTTCCTTTACGACGGAGCGGAAGACTAAGGAGGCTGTTTATGGGATGCGGTTGTACCCGGGGAGGGGACCACCATCTTATACGGTATTCTCACTTTCCGAAATCAGGTCGCGCGGGAATCTGTTTCGATCTGGTGGTCGAGCGTGCCATGGCGCTAGGCCCCGGATGTGTTCCCAGGACGAGGCGTCGGCTCGCTCGAACAGTGTAGCGGTGAGGCGGCGTATGTGTGCGTCCAGGCTTTCCATCTTGAGGTCCCTCTCGATAACATCGTTCCGCAGTTGTCGGCGGCTTACCTCGCTGGTGAGGGCGTACCAAGAGGGAGCGGCGTAGGTGAGCTGGGTGCGCACATAAAGTTTGTACACACCCAGCTTGGCATGGAGTGGTAGTGGCGAGTTTAGCACTGGACGCAGTAGGGCGCGCGACGCTCTGGCTCGCGCGACGGTGTTGCGGATGTGCGGCTTCATCGTGAGACGGCGGTCAATGGTGATCCCCAGGTATTTTACTGTTGACATCCACGGAATGTCCTGTCCGTGGAGTTTGAGTGGTGGTGGTAACTTCCTTGCGGAAGTTATGGGTATCGCCTGCGTCTTACCCACATTCACCGTGAGCCGCCATTTTGACAGCCAGTGGGGCAGGAGGTTTAGGGAGCGCTGCATCTTCGACGCGGCGTGGTGAAGTCCTATGCTTGGTGTTATGTACGCCGCGTCATCAGCGTACAGCGCAAGCTCGGTGCCGTCAGCGACGGGGATGTCATCAGTGAATCGTGAGTATAGTACAGGCGATAGGCAGCTTCCTTGGGCAACTCCGGCTGTCACGGTGCGGACAGAGGATAGTTCCCCTTCCACTACCACTCGGAAAGTCCAGTGTTCCAGAAACGTGGAGACCACTTCTACTACACGTCGGGGCGTCGGTGACGTCGATAGCTTGTACAGCAGACCGGCGTGCCAGACGCGGTCGAACGCTTTTTCCATATCGAGGAATACTGCAACAGCGTGTTCGCGCTTGTTCCGCGCCGCGGCGATTTTATGCAGTACCCTCGATAGCTGCAGCGTGGTGCTGTGTTCAGTCCGAAAACCGAACTGCTCCTGCCTCGGAGTGATGTGCGGCGTCAGGTGACGCAGCAGGAGCTGTTCGAACACCTTCGAGGTTGTGGGTAGCAGGGTGATCGGCCGGTAGCTCTCCGGCTTCAGTACGTTCTTCCCCGGCTTAGGTAGCATGATAATGCGTCCCTCCTTCCAGCTGTCGCGGAAGTGCCTTGTGCCAGGTGCGCCAGCGCTGCCACTGTCTTGTGTGGCAGGCGGTGCAGCGCTGTATTCGTGATGCCGTCCGCGCCTGGGGCTTTCTTTGGCTTGGTCCGGCGGATGACAGCCTTGACCATTGCCGGGGAGAAAAATATGGGGTCTTCTTCGGAAGCTATCGGCGTAGCAAAGTACTCTCGAAGGTGTTGCTCGACTGCTGCGGTATGTTCTTGTTCCGTAGTTCGGTTCGGTCTGAACTGGCGTTCTAAGTGTTCGGCGAATATATCAGCACGGTCTGCTGCTCGATACCTGGGTGCCCCGTCTGCATGTAGTAGTGGTCGCACCGGAGCTGGAGTGTTGGTAAGGCGGCGGCATAGGCGGTGGATCGAGGGCCAGTTATTTTCGGAGTCCTCGATGAGTCTCATCCAGCTCTCGGTGGTGTAGGCGCTCATCTCGGCTTTCACTCTCTCCGCGAGCCGGTTCAGTTCGGTCTTCAACGTGGGACAGCGCGAGCTCTGCCATTGTCTTCGGAGGCGCCTCTTGTCGGCTATAAGCGCCTTGATGGGTGCCGGCAGGGGTGGTAGTCGCCCCTGGGTTTGCGCGGTGGTCCTTTTTGCCGTGACAAGAGCTCCTCCGATGCTGTCCGTGAGCTCGGCTGTTAGTCTCTCTACGTCGGCCGCGGAGTTGATTGGCCGAGTTGGTGTTGTGGTCTCCAGTGTTTCTGTGAACAATGTCCAGTCATAGGTATAACGTGCCGCGGGAGGGACGGTCCGCGTGGGTATGTCCTCGGCGACGACGAGTACCGGTTGATGGTCCGATTGAACCTCGTCGTCGAGTACTTGCTGCGTGATCTGGCAGTGTACGTGCTCGTTATGTACGAGAATGTCCAGTACGTCGGGGGCACCGTTCTGTCTGTCCGGGTAGTGTGTGGGTGCCTCCGGGCTGTGGGTGCCTCCGGGCTTCATGAACGTCCCTTGCGCTGCCTTTTATAGGTAACCTACCCACACTAGAAATAAAAAAATATTTGATATCTAACAATATAATAATAATAATAGAAGTGAAATTGAATGGCTCAACTTAGTTCATTTCTCTTTCAAGTTTTCTTAAAAGTATGAGGAAGGTTCAAATGAGAAATATTGAAAGAATTGTTTTTAATATTTTTACGGTATATTTTTAATACTAAAAAGCAGTCATGACATGTAAACATCTGTCAGGTCAGATAGTGATGAATGAAAAAATACAAAGAAGCCATTAAATAGCTACTTATTTTTTGTAAAATTTGCGAAAAAGTTCAAGTTTTTTAATTTTATAAAAAAGAACACGTCATCTACCTTTTTATATCCAATTCCCAAAAGTTCTGTCCTGTAATCCTGTAATGGAACTAAACTATAAACGGCAAATTACGTTACGTTTCTGCTTACCCCTACTTACAGGAGTTGCTGTTTGTAAAAAAAAAAACCTACATATTTAGTTCTTAAAAATTGAAACGAACATTACATACATATCACATTATAACATCTTGAAGATTTAATAAAATAACTGGTCTCATCCTGAAGTAATTTACTTTCTGACGTCGATTACAATATTCAAAATAAAAATATAGAATATAAACTTTCGAACACCAACAAATAAATAACAAAAGAAAGCTCTAAAGCGTAGACCAATCCCACAGCTCATAATCATCAAGAATCTATTAAAACGCTATCAGACGTTTTCAATAGATCGCTTTCGATCGCCGAGAGTAACCGGGATCCATTGTTGACTATGTTTGCTCAATGCAATAATAGTTGGCTAAGCCCCACTGGGCAAGGAACGTATAAAATCTGCTTCATTTTCAAGCAAAGCTAGGAAATACAATAATACATACGGCATTAACAAGGAAATATAAAACTACCTTGTGAATGTGCCTTTACTAACCTAAATAAACAAAAATTTATAAGCTGGCTGCATAATTATCTTTCTCAATTTCTTTGCTGACCTTTGTAAATCCATCAAAGTGGTTTACTAAACAAACATACACTCGAAAAATATAAACCTGCTTCTTGCGCATTCATAAAAAAAAAACATAATTTAATACCTTGTGTATTGGTAATGTAATAAATAAAAAAGTAACACAATACCCAGATACGACTAATGCAAAAAATACATACTTTTTGTTTATCGTTTAGTTGAAACAGCTTGAACAAAGCTTATTAAATACAGATAAATGTACATTTTGTTTGTGCATTTATCTACACAAACGCAAAAGTTTAAATTACGTTTAAGTTTCTCTAGACACACGGGGTGCTATAAGTGTTCCGAGTTTTAAATGAGTACCAAATTGAATGTGAGCAAAGTTTTAGTGCAAATTTAATTTTAAAGTTTTACACTGTTGGGATGAATTCGTGTTGAGTAATACTGCTCTCATTGTAGTAGTGGCAAATTTGTTTTTGTTATATTCATCGAAGGGCAAGTGATTAATAATATGAAGCTATAAAAACTTATGAGTAATTTTAGTACAGTTTTTTGTTTGCTGTCCACCATAGAGAGAGTAAAAATTATATTAATTAACAATTTTGATCTCATGCTTTTCTATCATTAACTATTTGCTTTCGATTCTGAAAGGGCCTCACCGGGTTTCCATACGAAATCTACACTGGCGTCTTTTTTGACATTGGTGCCTTTATTATATAGATATTGGCTCAAAATTATTTTCAACAACTAGAAATAAGTTAATCTATCACGTATGTATGTATATTTTAGTGGCCTTGCCTTACCTGAACACTAAGTAATATTCATGAACCGTGCCCACACAATAAACCCTTTTAATATTTATGTTTGTAAACAAACGCCTGTCAAAAATACAACAACTATAACAACATATTACCGTATTCTATTAAGTACATATTTATTAAAGTCTACTATACATATGGAACACGCAAAATAGTGAAAGAAATAAAAAAAAAAACTAATAAAAACAAATTATTTTGTACCCTATATCACTCACAGAATGAGGACGATTGAAATGACACCTCATATTGATATCCGTGATGCTGTCTAGGTTCTAGACACATACACTCAAAAAAAGAACTCTTATTCCGCAGTCGGGTAAAAATACGAGATCAAATTTATCACTATCCTCATATTTTACGTAGAACGGGACACATTTTAGCTTATCGCCAGCTCTCCTGACCTTTCATAACTTATATAAAGAAGAAATATTTTTTATAAATGTCCACCTTTTCACTGTACCGAATTAAATCGTTTTCGGTTAGAGAGTAAAGTTATAGTTGAAATAACTTTCTTTTATAGATACTATTAATACCACTAATTAATATCTTCGAACGACTGAAATATAAACATTTATATTTCATTTCTACATTCTTTCAATAACGTCATAAAGGTTAGAAATATTTTATAAGTTCTAAGGGTCTATGTTCTTTTCTTAAAGTCAAACTTACTTAAACTGATGTCAGTACATAGAACATTATATAATATTATCCTACTATACACTCTTTCTCAAGTCAACTGAGCTTGAAATACCGTTGTTGGACAGCGCGCACTCTTACGGCTTATTTCATAAACATGAAGTATAGAATCTTAATATATATGTACTTTATAATATATACTTGCTTAAGTTTTACACATTTACATAGTTTTTATTATTATAATATCCAGAATAACTTATTATAAATTTAATAGAAACTTATAGCCTTAATTACAGTCAACCGCTTAACATATTTAAGAAACTTTAGAAGAGAAGAGAATAAACGTCAAATAATTGCCATAGATAGGTAATGCAAACCAAACACCATACACAGAGCATACTTACAAGGCGCTTCTATGCCTTGTAAATGTATCTCACTGTGGCTCGTTAGTATATCGCACCTCCAATAGCCCTAATTTCCAATCTTTCGCTGTTCTTTTAGTATAATGAACACGTGTCGTGTGTTTATACGAGATATATTTAGGAAAATTAGGCACAAATAAGCGATTGATTGTTGGGCGTACCTACTGCTTTTATATCCTTGAAGTTCGACTCGAACTCAAAAATTAATCTCATAGACACCGAGAATCTTACAAGAAATAAATTAAGTAAGTTAGAAATTTGTTTGTTTATTGAATAATATATTCTAATAGCATTTTAAAATCTCTAATTCTTCATTTTTGACACGCTTGTAAAACTTTAAATGTGTGAGTATCAAGTAATGTTTTGCATGCATTAAACGTTCGGTTTTCATTTCCTGTCTGTGGCATTTGGTTGAGGTTTATTCTCGACAGCTGTTATCGTTGGAGTCTGCAAACTAAGGGTGGCTTTTTCCTCCTCAAATTCTACTAAACAATGGATTTCCAACAAGAGAACATTAATTCAAATAACTGTAAAAACCCTTTACAGGCTTCACGAATTGTAATTTTACCTAATGCTTTATATAACTAATAAAATAAAAAATAAAAAAAATTAAAACAAGCTTTTATTATGTTCTTGTTAGTAAAAATAACTAAAAATTTAAAAATAATAATGAAACCTTAACATAAATTGCAACTTTTAACGATAATTAGCCATATTCGTCTACGTATCTCCATATTTATTTTAATTTCTCTCAATCCCTTAACATCCACCATTATAGTACGCCACCATCTACCGCTTTTTTCTTTCCGTTGTTACCATACAAAGGTCGTCTGGAAGACATCGCTCTTGGCGATAAGACCGCCCATTGTACATTCATGTCCCCGTAACAGTTGATACATGCCGCGTATCAACTGTTTTTAACTTTATGTCTGTTTAATACTGTGGTGTACAATAAAGAATTTTCTATCTATCTGTCTAACTTATATGGAACATTCTTCAGTTGCAAAACATTATTGGACTAAGAACCAAGAGAATTAAAAATGCTTAGCGTGTGGTTAATAAATATTGTATTTTATTTTAAATAAAATGTTAACCACGGTCAGGCGGGAGAATTTCATTAGTACCAAAATTATTATATATTATATAGTACAAATTTTGACGTAATATATATATAATACTAACATCTGCTCGTGGCTTTGCTCGCAGTAAATTATTTTTTCCATCAATTCACTTTTCGTGTGAGATTTTTGAAGTGATAACTACTTTAGGCGCGTTGAGCACTTTTTGGGTGAACAACAATCATGGAATTCGTGTAATCGTCACCGAACGCTTTTCATGAGCTATACGTATACTGTGTATAATCTAATAGCTCGACAATACAATTCAAAAGTTACTTTGTTTTCACTTCTATCAGCATTCCCCAAAGACTGCCCGTATTTTCTTTTAATTATTATTATATATGAAAACTTTACTCTAACTTTGCTCCTAAAAATATGTATCTCACTTATAATGGAAATTTTCTTTAAGTGTAGGATTCTGTCATTATGTTATACGTAGTGTCTGATCCTATCAAAGTTAATGCCACGAACAATGTTCATCACAAGTCTGAAGAGGTTCATTGTCTCTTCAGACTTGTAACAAACTTGACAACAAATACACCTACGGCATAAATGAGTATTACGTCGTGGACAGGAAATGCTGGTCTAGCCTCCATCCACCGGCTTTAATCTGAAAAAAGTTTAGCCTTACAAATAAATAATCTATGATGATGTATTCGAAATTCTCATCGTGTATTTTGATTGTGATTCTCTTTATCCTTGCGATTAGCTTAATTTATTAAGACTTTAATCTGTGGTTTTTGCAGTTAAGCGTTATTTATTTTAGTTGTGTTGGATATACATCCATCCCGTTGGAGGGCAAGAAAATATAAAAGCCCTTATATATTATTGTACCCACACTTGTTTATTATTATATCTATCGCTAAATGATTAAATCATGTCGGTCTCAGTAGAGACTTTGTTAAGAATAAACAATTTACCAACTACAAAGCTGTCCATAGCTGTAGGCGATGCATAATCTTTTAACATAATAAGTACAACCTTAGTTAACCAGAGTTATTACAAAATACGCTTTCGAAGTTCGACTGTATTGAATGCCAAATTGAGTTTTCAATAGATTCCATAAACTGGTCTGCTAGACCAAACCTGCTAGACCTTGGTCTAATAGCCAAGGTCGTGGGTTCGGTTTCCACCCAGAACAAAAATTAATTTGATGAGAGATTTATTATGTGTCTGGGTGTAATTTATCTATAATTTGTACATATGTATGTATTTATGAAGGAATATATAAGCTAAGCTTCATTTGGGGTCAGACGGCCGTGTGTAAGATGTGTGGGGTTAGTATTATGAATGCCAAAACCAGAAATCAATAAATACAGGAGAAGTTAGTAAGGTTTATTCAAGAAAAGTTGTTTTCGTCATAGTATAAATTAAAAATTTCGAATTTAACACTCCATGAAAATTATTAGAATAAAACATTCGTAAATTAGATTCATATTTATTTAAATATACGGTTTTACTCACGTGTGTATTTCAGTAATGCCCGACTAGTTCGGACTAGATATTTTTCAAGAAATAAGTCGTCCAGCCGCGACGGTACCGGACGATGCACTGATCCATGAAAATTACCCACAACGCAATTATACACTGACTGTTAAACGTCACTTTACTGTTTTTGGTTGCCAGTTAGACTAGCCCAGTGTTGCCAGCCCTATATTGAAAATAACTTACAAAAGTGTTCTTACTATTTACTTACTTTTACTTATTACTTTTCAAATATTTACTAAATATACTTGGAATATATAATCGTGGGAATATCTTTATGCATGGAGATAAACATAAAACACATAAGTATTATCTTAATACAAACTTGATCAAAATATTTAGAGCTGCTTCTGATTAATAGGTTATGCTGATAGATTTAAGATAATCTAACTTTTTTTATTTGGACTATAACTTAAAGTGTAAACAATAAGCCTTTAATAACACCAGGGCTGCTACAGCGCATAAATTGGTATGCATGTTACATCATAAACTTAGTGTCCCTAAATAGCTGTCTTATTTACTCAAAAAAAAAACTGTATGTAATCCGTTTCTAAGAAAAGAAGTGATAGCTAGACTATAAAAGATTTTGTAACAGCCTTTTTGCTTCTCGCGTCATATCAATCAAATGGGTCGGCGAGTGACGTGTTTCTTATCTTTATTTTATTTATTAGAATAATAGAGAAACATTTGAATTTGATTTTCGAAAAAACGTACACTACACTTAAACGTTTTCCGATGGTTTGGTCGCTGAGTAGTTATGGGAGTCTCACAGCTAATTACTTGAAACTCAGGGAACTTCGATGTGCAAATTGCAACTTCTCTCATCTCATTATTCATCTCCCTTTCCATATAGTCGTAGCCTGGAAGAGATCGCTAATCGCGATAAGGCCGCCAATGGTACAACTTTTATATTTTATTTGATATTTTCACCTTTCTAACTTTAGCTCATAAGACTTATAGCAATGTGTACAAACTGTTCTATTATTATATTATTTTGTTTTTTGTACCACAAAGAGTTATCTATCTATCTATCTATTTCATTACATTTATCTAAAAATCTAACTCTTCGTATTATGGAGCTGTGTTATATTTTAAAGAAAAGAATCAAATCCAAAAATACGAGTTTTTTTTATAAATTACTTCATCTTAACGACTTTTCCAATTCATCAAGAATCATCATGTCAAATGAGATGAATCAACTAAAGTATTGATTGCATGTCCGTTTATAAGTCGGTACGACATTTAAAACTTTGTGTAAAATTCTTGTGAGACTAAAATTCAACTTTATTGCAAGATTTATAAACAAATATTTCATTTCATCGGAATTTGTTAAAGTATGTGCATGAAATGTCTGCAAATGTTTTACAGCGATTTGCATTCATATATATTTAGATTAGTAAGAGGTACATTTGTGCTTCTCATTGAAAAAATAAAAGTTTTTTCTTGTTTTATTTATTTATTTATTTATAAACTTCATGCACACGTGTTCATAGGCGGACTTAATACCTAGGGCATTCTCTACCAGTCAACCTTGGGGTGTTTGGGGTAGATGCAGACATCAACAGAAAATAACTATACAACATATATATATATGTATATATATGTATATATATATATATATTTTATGTATATGTATATTCGTTATGTATTTGTATATATATATATATATATATATTATATATATACTAACATACACATATAAATAGGTATACAGTCAAGTGCATTGTGGTTATTCTGCTAATTCAGCGAGGAGAAGTTCACGTACTTTGTTCTTAAACGTTAAACGGCTTACAGACATTCTAAGCTCGAGAGGAAGCGCATTATAACTAGAAGAGTAGTAACAAAGAACATAGAAGAACTGCTTGCACGAAGAAAGATGAGTTGACAAAGTTAACTGTGAGGAGGACATAAGAGGATTAAATTGTTTAAAGAACGAAGGTCCCTGTCATGAGTGGAGCACAAAAATTTAAAGTAGGGACTTAAGTAAGAAGGGGGAGACGGGGAGCTCAAGAATGTGTATAGAAAATTTAGTGCTCGCAAACTGCGACGTTGCCGAATAGGGAGCCACTTCAATTGGGAACGTAAAGCAGAGACATGGTCATACTTGTGTCATACTTTTATGTAGGTTATTATTTTTTATATAGAAAGCTGGATATCCGCATAAGATATTATGACACCATTAGAAATTTTCAGGCTGTCGAGATCATTTATATCAACAAGAAATAAAGTACAGCCGAGAATAGTGCCTTGACGAAGACCCGAGCCATTTTCACACTGTCACGACGACCACTAAGATAATCCGTAAATAACCGCAGTTTTGTTGCGTGTTGTGTTATCCCAAGTGCTTCAAGGTTGTACAAGAGTATGGAGCAAGATATACTATCGACAGTTTTGGCGAGGTCTAGAAAAATCCACATAGTGTGTATTCCCCCACCATGCACATTGCGATGACTAGTATGTAATCTGGATTACTATTATACAATTTGTTAAGTGATGTACTGGTTGTTGTTTGTTATTTGTTGATATTTTTGCCTAAAGTCCTGCCACATAAAGTAAAATAACACTTGCATTGCATTTCCCAGAAATTAATGAGGTTTCTCCTGTTTTCCTTACCCTCATCACCCCTCTCCTCATCCCCCCTCTCCTTTCTCCAACCCCCGCATTATACCATCCCAATCACTAATGACTCTAAAGTTGCAGGTCTCTATGGACGGTGATTGTCACTTACCGTACCGTACTTATAGGTGACCCATCTTTTCTGCTGTTCCCCTGTATAATAAAAAAAAAACACTTTTTTATTTTTCAATATTTTCTAGGTAGGTAAAATTGTTCTGTTTCTTTTGTTGAAACTTTAGTTGTTATTCAGTAAGGCTCTTTCCCACAGTTTCGAAGGGTCCTTTTTAGCCACTAAGAGTCTAAATATTAATTACCTATTTTATTTCATAATAGTTATTCTAATAGACTGTTCTGTCTGATGGTTCCAGAGATTAGCCCGTATAAACTCATAAAAAAAGCAGCTCTTTTTTATATTAGTGCAGATTAACTTAGACAAGAGATAGAAAGAAGTTATTTTCTTTGAAGTCATGTAGTTAAATATTCCGAATAACTTCTCTAACTGACAAAATGATTAGTTTTTAAATAAAAGAACTACAATGTTATAAGTAATTTAGTAACTTTAGACAGATTATTACCCTAGGAATGTATGTTTTATATTTTTTTCGCCTGTAAATATCATTTCGTTAAAAGTTTTTTAATTACTTATCTTGTATAAGTGGAACTCTGCGCTGTATGATTAAGGTATAACCACGGTGCCAACTTTGTTGACTCAAGCTAAGTTTCTGTTACTTTTTCTGTAGTCGTACTAACTTTTAAGCTAAAGTGCCTAGGTGAAAAATTTAGTTCATGTTGCCAAATACGTATTAGGAACCTTCACACTTAGATAGTTAGTATATTTGTATCGTTAATTATTCTACATAATTCTTGTTAGATGTCATTTTTGTGCAATATTGGAAGACTACTTAATACAATATAATAACCGCAACAACAAGGGGTTGTGGGTGGAATTTCGTAAAATCCGTTCTTAGCTGACCTCTACTCCGCGAAAGGAATATTCCTACCAAATTTCAAGTCTCTACGCCTCATGGTTCCACAGATATCGTGATGAACCAATATATCGGTAGAAATCTCTTATATATATAGATAAATATATAATAAATAATAAATAAAATAGTTTATTTCTCACCATACTTTCTTTAAACAATATCTTTTAATATAAACTAATACATATATGAACTAATAAGATGGTAATTTAAATTATGTGCAGAAAGATACATGAACTGTCGACATTAATGGTGGTCAACTAAGTTTTTGTATTGGCTCTATCTCTTAAACTAAGCAGAAGCCTGTATCTCAGAAGATAGCGCTCAGCCGTGTAATTCATTTTAGTTTGTATAATAATATATATTGACGACATGTCACTGCTGTGTTATTATTATTCTGTGTGGTTGTAGGTGTGTGTGTGTGTGTATAGGTTTGTGTGTGTGCGTGGGTGCGTGCGTGCATAGTTGCGCGTGTGCGAATGTGTAGCACAGATATGTATTTGTTTCTTTATGTTTAGCTGTATTATGTGGTTATTAAGTTCTCCGTTTCTTGATAGTTTAATTGTAATAACCATTCCTTTAACACAGTTTTGGTTTCAAATTGAGTGAACTTTAATATTTATAGATAGATAATTAGTCGTGAATAGGCACATAAGCTTATTTAAACCCGCAATATATTTTGTTTAAATTTTCCAAGCGAACCAAGTCGTTTGTAACTAGTTAATGGTAATTTCAGCCTCATATAGGCCATCAATTCATACACATAAAGGTTTCTGAAAAGCTGAAAAAGATGAAAAAAATATATATTCAAAGCCTTTTTATGAATCAAGTGCAATGATTTTCAATTTTGATCAGTAGAAAAGAAAGCACGAGTAGAGCAAGATACTGTATTATAAATTTATTTCGATACATCTAAAATAATAAATGAACATAAATAATTCTTGATAGAAAACGGTTCTTTGTAAAGTACTGTATTTGTCATATTTAAATAAATAAAAAAAACATTAAATGAATAGTTAATATTTTATTAAATTTGAATTGGTTGCACCTCACCAACTAATTTATTTAAAAAGTTACTATAAAAAAAGACACACAAGTGACATAGGTACCTTAGTTTTCCACGTTAGAGCAGGAATATTTTCTTTGAAATTGAAATGGTAGACCAGAACGCATAGTTATCCTACTTAAATAAATAGATTGATAATTAAAGAGGTTATGAATGTAATAGACAAAAAAATACAGTTGAATTGAGAACCTGTTACTTTTTAAAGTTAGTTAAAAAATAAACCAATATCCAGCCTTTTATATCTATATATACTAATATTACAAAGAGATATTACTATTTGAGACTTCTTTGAGTTATAAAACATCGTGCTAAAATAAGGGGGAAAGCAGGAACCCTAAACTATTTAGGTAACATTGAGGAACGTCCAATATTAATAAAATAGAGCTGCAGATCTTCTCTCTTTGTTTATACAGGGTAATCTCTAGAATCATCAGACGTACTAAAAAATGTGTAGGATAGATTACTTATGAAGGAATAAAATATACTATAAAACATCACCCTACAATGCTTTGGTACGGAGCAGTGACCACAAACGCCGATAAAACTGCGGGGAAATGCTAGTATTTCATAAGAGAGACAAAATAGATAAAAATTCTTTGAAACCAGTTAGACAGTTAAAGCTTGAGCAGTCAAAATTGAAAGCTAAAAAATATTAAGGAAAAGTGGCTGTGAAAAGTACACCACCATGGCTTTATTTAATTTTCGAGCCAAAATACAAATACAATTACCCGTATTGGAATTGGTTGTTGGAGAGAAAATTATACGGGATATTTTCACATACCAAAGAGGAAAATGAGACAAAAGCTTCTTCCTAAATTCTATTCAAAAATGTACTGCTGAGCACGCCCCTTTAAAATCTGTTTGTGCCTTTTGGCAATTACTGAGGACTGTTTTTCCTTAACGCAAAAAAGTTTCTTTTTGTAATGAATTGTAAAATATATCTATGACGTCTTTCAATATTTCTTCTATGAGTCGACTTTAATTTCCTCCATGTATGTAGAGATTGTCTGTAATAAACTGCTCTTAGTGATAACGCCGGCTTTTGTACATATTACTTTGTATCTTTCTTTGGTGTACAATAATGATGATCCTTGGTAGCTGAAGTATTTCTAGAGACTGCTGTTAAACAGTATTATAATAATAGTATCATTATTTTTTAAAGACTTTAAAAACGGTTCTATGATTGACTCCTTATATCTATTTTATGCATGGTAAATGATTTCTTTGTCAATTTATTAATAAGTCTTTTTGTTTTTTTTTTTTTTTTTGAATGACTATTACTGCGTTGCTCTTCTCCCAATATGAGCCATTACACTTTGTCATTACATTGTATTCCTTATTATTATTTTCATAATATTAATTCACATTTTAAATAAAACCGATCATTAACATGACATGTTCAGATTCCTTAATCGAAGTTTAGGCTTCTGCTATTACACATAAGTAAATCAAGTTCAGAATAAATTACCTACCGTTACTTACGTTCAAAGTCTTCTAATAAAGTACCAACACAGACAATTTATCTTAGATAACATATTCCTGTCATTAAGAATATAAAATTACACTTCCTAAACGACTTCCATAATACACTGTGACAGGTTGGGGCACATTGCAATCAGTCGCAGATGTACGAAATATCTTCTGTCGTGAGTAGTGAGCGTTATAATTTGGATATGAACGGTATTTGACCTCGGACATTATGTGGGTGGCTATTTTCTGCCCAATGCTTAAGGAGGATGTGGGTTGATGTTTGGTTAAAGCTTTAAGAGGAAGCGTGTGCATATATATACTTTATGTTTAAGCTCCGCTGTCAGATGTGTGAAGTTATTAAAATATTATATAGTCGCAGAAGGCAGATTATTTTTACTAGTCAATTGCTACGGTACGATATACGATATCATAAAGTGTAGTATCTTATTACAAACACGCAAAGTATGTTTCGGTCTTGTTATCTTTTTTTAATTACACCTTTAGCTCTGATGACATTGTATAATAAATAACAATACTTACTTCAAAATTCATAAGTATTCAAAATTTCAAAAAAACAGAGTTTATACACATTCAAAACATCAACATAAAATCGTTTATCGGATTGATGTGACTGTCGCATTTTTATTCCTCATCCGGGATGCTTGCGGACGGGAGAATTGATGGATTTTGCGCAATCAATCGCAGGTCATATAGTATCTTGAGCGTATCGTGAGGAACGCTAGTATAAATAAAGTGTTATCATTTTAAAAAAACTAGATAACCGACTTTATGATAAATCGTACAAACGTGTAATATAAAGACTTGTCCCCAATCGTTAAGGAGTTGTGCCTCGCACTGTCAGCTCAGAAACACGAGACGCAAATATCTCAATATCTTTAGTGCCAATAACATTTGAAGGGTGTCTTTGATATTTCTGATGCCGTATCGCCAGAGACTTCTGAACAAAAGAATAATAATATTGATAATCAGTCTATAATTGGCGGAGAAATCCGTCCGATTTCAATGGCATAGCACGAATTAGTCGTTCATACTTTACTAAATTATTACTTTGTATTACATGTAAATGTGATTTCAGTATTATGTACTACGTATAACCTTTAAACCTACTGATTGCATTAGTATTTCGTACAACAATACAACAATATAGTACAACAGTGTTATAGGGAAGACCCTAGATTTTCTGCAGCCCGAGCCCTTAGTCTATAAAGAAAAGGATCACATCATCTCTTTCCGTTGGTGTACTAAAAGGCAATTAGAGGATCTGACTGTTATCTATCAGACGGCATGTATACAGTCATACAGTGCCCGGTTCACGGCAATTGGCTTGCTTTCGTTAATGGGACCAGATGCTAAGTGGCAATATGTGGATGTTTAGCATACCTCTGCCTACTCCTTAGGGGATACAGGCGTGAGCGTATGTATGTGTGCATGAATGTGTATGAATTCTACTATATACTTACTAAGTAAGTGGGCGATCTATGAAATGGGCAAAAACGTGCTATAACTTTGGAGAGGGCTCTTTCAAAACCATGAAACTTAAATTTTATATTATTCCATAGTTTTTCTAGATAACTGATTATAAAATCAAAATGACAAACAATATTACGTTTATATATGAATGTTTCGTCTTGGACACTGTTGATTCTTTGTCAAACTTTGCCACATTGGCTTGGTTTCTTTTGCAAGTTATGTTAGTTTCTTTGGTTCTGTGTCGGATAACCTCGTTACGATTGTTATTTTCCAAGGAAACTTCAGCCATAGCTCGCTTCATAAAACGTGTATCACATACGTAAACACATTTTGTATTTGGAGCGTAAATTTTAAATATTTGAGTCACGTTGCTACTGCGTTGATGAGTGGGTATAGATACAAATAAATTCTATTTGTAATCCAATATTATTTGAATTAAATTTACAACGAAAAATAATTTTATTGAATGCACGAAAATATTAGGTGCCTACAAACTGTGCTCTGTGTAGCTTATTATTGCAATGGGACAATTGCAACTAGTTCTTATTTTTTCCTAAATATTTTCGGTACACTTAAATGTTAAACTAAATGTTCTGACTCCTACTATTTGAATTTGAAGTTGCTAACTTAATATATACACACAATGTACTAGAGATTTGATATCTAATTAGTAAATTTCTATGTTTGATCAGTCTTTTATAAACACGGTGATAAACAAATAAAATAGCCATATTAGACGAACAATTTTTTTATGCTTGACAAATACGGTCATTATCAGCTCATATCAGACCACTGTTGAATGATAGCCGATAGCCAATTATGCTTTTTACTTTTAAATTCAGAGTTTGTTCTAATCGAATAATATTTACGTCTAATTTTATCAAATTTAAATCTTTTAAAAGAAGTCATCTAACAAATATTGTAAGGTAATTTGATTATTATAGAAGAGTGGCTTCTAACGGCGGCGTGTTTAAACACCATATGCACATCGCACGCATTTGGCGAGACGCCAACAAGACTTCATATAGCGAACACCAACGTATCTTGTGTTCACTCGACTCTATTGCAAAGTTATGTGGCAGTGAACCATTCTAAATATAAAGAAAGTAATAAAAACTTTTAAATATGAGATATGATAAATATCATAGATACCTACTTAAAATTGAAACATAATACAAAAAAAATATATATTATCTTACCTATCTGGTACCATAAACCGGCTTAGTGAAAGATACTCTTTCTTTAGAAGGCAGCCAATAAGGTGCCAAATGTCTAAAAATATTTTAATTGAATCATGGTCAGAATAATGTTCATATAAATATTAACACTGTACAGCATACTCTTAAGTCTTTAGTGATATAAAACAGTTCTACCAAACCATTCTATTTAGCTTTTAATTATTCTATTTCTATTAGATCTAAAAAGTTACCGCTTCTTTACTTACATATGTGTCAATGAAATCAATATTTAGTAGTTTTGGATTACTGAAACCTTTCATGCGCTAAACTAACAGAGTGCAGATGGCTTTTAGAGTTAACTTACTTTGTCTTTGTTTCTTGATTTTTATCCAACTTTATCCCATTTGATTAGTATTCCAAAAACTATAATATAGTTAACCTTTAATAATGTCTGAGATAGACATATGTAAGACAAGACATATACAAAAAACCGGCCAAGTGCGAGTCGGATTCGCGCACGAATGGTTCCGTACCATTACTATCAATAAAAACCGCAAAAAGATTACGCTTATTGTATGGGAGCCCCTATTAAAGATTTGTTTTTTTTTTTAATTTAATTGTTTATTTTTAAAGTGAACATATAACTAAATATTCTGTGAATATTTCAAGCATCTACCTGTTGCCGTTATCAATATCGAAGAAAAAGGAGCAAAATATCACGTTTTTCGTACCTTTAAATATCTATTTAATTCTATTTTTTAGTATTTGTTGTTATAGCGTCAACAGAAATACATCATCTGTGAAAATTTCAACTGTCTAACTATCACGGTTCATGAGCTACAGTCTGGTGACAGACGGACAGACAGACAGACAGCGTCCCGTTTTACCCTTTGGGTACGGAAGCCTAAAAATCAGTTCAGACAAATAAGCTATTTACATTATAATTTCTTTTTCTTTTAACCTTTAACTTTATACCAGCATGTAAGATATTATGACACTTAACGAACAAAAACAGAATATCAAAATTCATCAAGAAGTCTGTGCTCTAGGCCGTGATATAAAAATATTATAGATACATACAACCTCTCGAAAAACTTAACCGGCCTTCTTGTGCAGTTGGGTAAAAAGGACATCCATTTAATTAAGTTTATGATTTATATCATATTTAGAAAACTAATATTAAAATATAAGTGACGCAGTTCATTAAAACAAGGTAAGAGAAATGTTTTGAAAATTGTGTCATCAAAATAGTCGGTAATGAACTAGTAAGTTCAGAATGTAATTGGTCTGTAAGCAATTCCTTATGGCATTTGAAGGTTAAAGAGCAATTACTCAGCAGAGAAAATAGTACCGGTATCGTGGCAAAGTTCACTATAGATTATGAAGTTTTGCTAAATATCTTATGCACATCGGACAGCTTGACTGCCTACAAGTCGTTTGGAATAAAATATTCTGTGGTCATTACCCATGAACTAAATTTGAACTTAAATATTAACGCTGTTGTGTTAAAATTTTCTATTTGATAATAATTACCTTCAAAATTTTGATTCCATTACCATAAAAATGCTTTCTCATATAATGTATTTTTCTTTATATTATTAATCTGTTCAGTTGCTGCGCGCATTTAAAGTTTTATTTTTACTCTGTGAAATCCTGATTGATGTTTTCGTGGAACATGACATATTTTTTACCAAAATATATACCAAAGAAATGATACAGTATTAGCATACGAATTATCTTCGTTCAATATTCGGTTGAGGAAATGTTTGTGACAGGCAGAAAAATAGCCATCGTTTGTTCCTTTTCGATGTATGAAACCGTTATAAAATTACCATTCCCCAGTGTCATTTTCATATATATATATTTATCGCAAACTTGTCTTATTATAAAAAATATTGAGTTAACTTTGTAAAAAAAATATATTTATATATTTATTATTGAACCCTTTGAATAGTATGTTATTATAAAATGTGTGATGTCGGATGCAAGTATTAAACTAAAATATAAATAATTCATATTTGGTAAATAAAAAATTTGCTCACTTGACAGATAGCCGGCTAGTTTCCAGTGGTGTAAAAGTGACGATATCCTGAATGTATCAACTATACAAAATGAAGATAAATTAATATAACCATTTTCTGATAATGTACTCTTAGCTTTAGCTAGTAAACAGCTTTACAGGTCCATAACATCGCTTAATTCACCATCAAACTGTTATAAACCTTAATCTTGTCAAATGTTGTCATTTTGGTATAAACGATTTTCGGTAACCCGCAGTTAAACACGTTTGTGAGCATTACGAAAGTTTGATGGATGTTGTCCGCATAAATGAAATTGTCATTGGCATTTTGCAGTTAATGAGTTTCATCAGCGGTTAAAATGGTTTAATTATCCTACATATTGCTGTAGTCTTTGAGCCTCCTTAATGAATTTGGAAGGCCTGAAAATTTATTATGAAATAAATCGATAAGCTGCCGGTCTGAAAACTTGTTTGTTGAGATTTAGAATTACTGCTTAGACTACTGTGTATAACTGAGTAAACAATTAATTCTGATTTCTATTTACGAATCTCAGAGTTTTTGAAATTTACATTCCTATCAGAAATTTTTGACACTTGATTTCAAGATAAAGTAAAACACCATGAAGAAATTTGCTTACTTGAGAGCTCTAAACGAAAGCTCTTCAAGACTTTGCGACCAGACCTACCCAAATAAGGCTTTTAAGCTCAGTCCCTCAATACTAATAAACAGTAAAGAAGCGGTTGTTCAGATTAATTGCAGGGCTTTAATCTCGTATTTTAAGAATTGTTTAATATGAATCTTAAATCTAGCACGGTCCAAAAAATACCTTCAAAATTGAATATCTTGTTTGAATTCCGCAAGTTTAATTGATGGTTCCCTATGGCATAAGTAAGTTCTTAGAATAGAAGGAAAAACAATGGTAAGGGAGCTGTAGCGCGGACAATCGGGCTTGCTCCGAATGAAGATGACCTCAATAGCAATGCACTGCCTATTGTCATTAATATTAAGATGAATAAAAGCAGTGAGCAATTGACTTTACTCATTAACTTTAATTAAATCTCAATATTAGCTTTAATTTCGGAAGTGAAATATGATTATGAGATTTTGAACGGACTTCAAAAAATTAGGAGGTTTTATGTGTAATCGTATTTATCATTGTCAAATTTGGGATAGTACACTTGCATATTAAACCTTAACGTATAATATCTGTTTTATAACAATACTTTTATAATATATTTCTAAATAGCTTCTATGATACTTTAAAAACATTATATAAATATTTCCATACACGTGTTTCAAGTCACGACGTATGTGTAAATAAAATTAAAGGAATTATACCTAAATCGTAAATTTCCGATTTTTCTGGATATGTAAGGTATTGTCTACTATTCATGAGTTTATTAAAGCCAGTAAATTGTTACTAAATTGGGAACGGTTGACAGTTTTCGCTACCATATGTAGGTTACCTGTTGTATATAAATATGATCACAAATAATTATTACTGTAAGAGTAATTAGGCATTGTCAATACATTTACTGGATGGAGGAGGCTGGAGGACAACTTTCCTAAACATTTTTTTTTTTCATATTTCATGATTTTTTTTATACTCGACAGTCCGTGGACACCTGCAACTCAAGAGTCGTAAGTATGCTGCCCGCCTTTGAAGATGATGAGGGATGGGAGAAGAAAAAAGAGAGGAGGGATGAGGAGATCGGAATGAGTTATGGGGGATGAAGAGAGAGGAGGAGTTGGGCCTGCAGACACCAAACAAATGCAGTGCAAGCGTTGCTTCACAACCGGTTATCTGTGGGACCGATGTATCGTACCGGTTGAGCCGGCCCATTTGTGCTTAAGCATGGCTCTACAACAGTGAAAAGAATTTACAAGATCTTTCATTCCATATCAAGTTAGTTATTTTGTAATGCCTAGTATGATATTTGAATATAAGTAATCGATTCATATGTACGTAATTAAGGTCTAAAATGTTGTACTACTAAAATATCTCTTGACTGTTTTGTAACCTTTGTCTACTGTTTCAAGCAAATTAAGAAATTAGAATTTTGAAGACAATGAAAGTCTAAATTCAAAATTATTAAAACTATTCTAATATTAGTTTGCAAAATAATCATTTGTTTTATAGCTCTTATGTGTAAAGTATCAACACAATAGTTGTTTCTGTTGTGATCTAGCGTTACATTCATACATACAAGCCGCTTATATCCTCAAAGCGGTAGACAAGACCCCTGAAACGCCTAGGTACTATTAAGAATATATAATATATTTTTTATTTTATTTAAAAAAAAACTAAGTTCTGGTTGAAAAATCCCGTTAGAAAACAGACAGGATAACATGTGTAGCCCTCATCTACTCCAGACAGAACCATATCGCTGTTAACTTTATATAAATAGTTAATATGTACATTTTATTAAATTATTTTATGATGTGATATGGGATTTTCACTTTTAAGTGCAAGCCGCAATATTAAATGATCCCAATTACAAACCTAGATATAGCCAGCCCAACCCAAACTTTGTAAAAATTGTATATTTATTTTCCCGGAGTAAATTATTTCATAGCTTTATATTCTGGGTAGATATTAATTGGAAACGTCAATTTCAGCAGCTATTTCAATTTGACGGTAAAAACAAAAAGTTGAGAGGCCAAATAAACAAACAATATTACTCTAGAGATGTACCCAGAAAATAAATTTCGACTTTAATTATTTAGCAGGGCCTAAAACAACAGTTAGTATAAGCTTTAACCAATAATTTTTATTTGTATTAAACCGTTTGATAATGGTTTCTTAACGAGTTTCTTTTTTTAATTTAACCTGTTAAAAAAAGGAAAAGGTTCTATGATCTTTTATATGTTTTTATGTTATGTATGTTAAATGATTTCTCTGCCAATTGTCGACTGATATTCAAAATGATACATACGTATATTCAAACTGATGAACGGGGCCACTCTTGCCTGTGGCCCCGTTTTCTTTTTGTTTGAAAGAGTAAACTGCGGTGGTCCCATTGTAAAAAAGTCAGGCTCTGATGATGGCTTCCAAGGGCAACTGAGGAAATCACTCAACTTATTAACGGTTAGTAGTTAACTTAGTAGATAATTATTTAAATAATTACAATCACACGTTTTTCTTATTTATCATTTTAATAGTCCGTTTTTTCTTACATGTGCTTAATCTGATATGCCTAAGCTTACGCTTTTCTCCCACTTTAACCTTTTATAAATGCCTGTCAGTTTCTGTTGCTTCTGACCTCTCCTCTCTTCGGAACATTACCCATTCGGTCAGTGTATGTTCTCCGTGGTCGACAGCTGCCGGCATTCCCATTCCCGGTTAATTTGTCATTCACTCCATATTAATTCTTTCTAAGGTTTTTAAACACCTCAGTTAATGTTTAATGTTACTGTTTACGCAATGTATAGGATAATTGGGTTGGTTCCCATCTTTTTAAATAAACTACCACATGAGTTGACACTTACTACAAAAAATAAAAATTTACTTAAAACAGCACTTCTTGCCAGGGCTAAATTATATGAATCAAACGTTGGACGATTAATATTAAATTACTTCTATTATTATAGTATGTGAATATAATGTATTCATATATATTGCTATATGTACTATTGCAATAGCTCAATTGTATACAGTTAGACCCGCTGAGGTATTCGGGGTACAAACTTAGATGATTATGTGTATAATATTGTGTACTAAATAAAACGTATCTCTCGAAAAGAGTATTAGTACATTCGCAGATGGAGTTCTGGTTATCTATACTCTGTGTATACAGGTTATCTTTAAACCGTCATCATTCACCAGTCTCTCACATTAAATCTGTACACTACAGCTGACGTTTACAGCTATAGCTATAAACTATTGTCATTTAAATATTGCATGAGAAATGAATTAATAATTATTATTTATATATATATATATAAATATTTTATTTAAAATGAAAACATGTAACTACAACACAAGCCTAAAATTTAACAACTATTTCATCTCGCATAGTAAATAATCTTTTTATGCTATCGGTCCAATTCGTCTAACATCAATTTGAGGCGAAATATGATATTGGCATCGTCACATTTTTTTAAATAATATCAGAAAATATTTATATTAATTTTCCAAACGTTATCACAGTTAATAAAACTTGGTTATATACATTACATTGCCTCAAAACATTAATCGTTATATTAAAACATCTATCTGTATCTATTTACAAAAAAGAAATGAAAGTATGGTTCACGGTGGAATAGAATAGGGCCACCCCATCTGTTAAGGTTGAGTTGTAAAATGCGACTAAGGGATCGGATTGTTATCTATCAGACAGTATGCATACAATCTTACTGGGCCCGGTTGATTGCAATATGCTTGCCCTCTATTACGTTAGTGTGATCAAATTCTAATTGGCAAAATGTGGGTGTTTAATACACCTCTGCCTACCCTCTCGGGGATACAGGCGTGAGCTTATGTATGTGTGTAATGCATGCGTATGAAAGTATGTATTTTCATCTACTAGTTCATAACCTGTTAATAAAGGAACAGCAATGTAGCTTCAACACAAATAAAGCTCTAATTTCACGTAGGTCTTTTAATTTATAATAAAATAATTGGTTCATAATTTAAAAGCCTGTCTAAAACGTGAAGGTTACAATTTTTTTTTTGTTTTAAACTGCACAATTTTGTTGATTTAAATTCTCAGCATACATTTTAACTCGTTTACTTGTTACTTTAAATAAAAAAAAATATAGTGGTTAGAGGGTTTATACTTCCCAGCAATATCCAGATCTAGATATGTGATCCTGAGCAGCTCGAGCTATTTAGTGATAACACTCCCCAATCCAACCGTACCAACAGTTCTTATCCCTTACCTTCTTTTGCAATCCCTCTTTTGCCACTTTTTCCCCTCCCCTTCCCGGTTGACGGCAATAGGCATGACACCATGCCTATTGCCGTCAACCGGGCACTCTGGGATAAAAATATAAATATAATATAATAGAGTATAATATAAATTAAAGATTGAATTGGATGTGTATAAACAGGGAAAGGTCGCAAAAAGTGAGCGTTTGAGAGACGCGAGAGTGAATTTGTGTATACAAATTTTTGTTCTTGGCTATAAACATTCAGGGAAAAGTAATATTTTTTTTATAATTGGACTTGCCCTTTATTACACATTGAAGAAAATATTCTGATGATTGTCTGCATGAAGGCTTATTACGTTTATGTTAATATGTTTACTTAATATGTTTGTATGTCTACCGAAATGTCGTTCAGTTAAATCAAATTTTCTATGTATTTACTTATTCACATACCTACTGTATTTCTGGAATGTTCCTTGTTATCTTCCTGTGTGTGTTATCTTAATTTGAGTTTTCGAGATACTGAAGGTTTTTGTAATGAGATTACAGAAAATTTATTTTATTATTATATATTCTTATCTATTTTGCAAAATAATTTTTAAGAGTAATGCTCATAAAAATACGAAAGATATAACTAACAAATATAATAATAAAGTTAAAATTCGCTTTTATATAGCAAATATTGTTTAAAAAGAACAATGTTATATATGTATGTATGTACGTATATATATACGCTATGCAGTCGAAGAATGTAATAAAAAGCAACAATGTTTTATAGCAGATTATATTGTATCTCTTTATACCATATTTCTTTCTCATCTGTTCTACCAATCTATCATGATAGAGTAACAAACATCCATCCATCCAAACTTTCACATTAATCATTGATTTTATTATTATATATAATAATTATATTTTTACATAATAATCCTTTCAAACATATATTATATGACGGGAGAGCATGATCACCCCCACCCCACTAGGGTCCATAACTCGAGACATTCTAACTGTGGGCGTTGATGGGTTATGTTGGAACAACGAAATAAAATAGATCACGCAATCAAATAATAATGTCCAATCAATATTCAATGTAGAGACAGGAACACAGCTACAGCTAAGCTCGTATATAGGAACGCGCGACGGTTTATTGTTCAACCGCTCCGGCCGACCGCCGCACCATAAGTGTCGGGTGCACCACTCGGCCGACTACACATTGACTCCATCAAGCGCTAACAGATGGCGCTGACGTTCTAGATATGACACGTTAGCAAAATAAATATATTTGACAGACCTGTTGATCTCGTGGTTAGTGACCTTGTCTGCTGAACCGGAGGTCGAAGGTTCAATTCTCACACGGGGCATAAACTTGTGTAATCAACAAATAGTTGTCCCGAATCTGGGTATTCTTTGTGTGATTGAATGTTGTAAAGCCCAAAACTCCGACGTTAGGAATAATGCCGTAATTGTCTTTAAAAAAAAAGTAATAAGAAATACATTATTTGTAACTATAAACATTGACTCTCTTATTTAACTAAATACAGTTGAATTTAAAAATAACAGTTCAAGTAACGATTGATTTATGTAATCAGTAAAATTTAACATTTTTATAAAATATAATGAACAATAATTATAATCAATTGCTGTCCCACAAATCACACCAGTATAAAAAAATATATCTGACGCTTTCGGAACATTATTTTGTATACTATAAACAACGAATTACATTTTGTAAGAGTAGCAACTCTTACAAAATGTTACTGGTTAAAGAGCACAATCTCTTGTTCTGTGTCTAGGTGTAATATTTTATGTATATTTTTAGAAATATTTGTATAGTAGCACATTGCATAGACTTCACTTTCTAACTTTTCTCCATATTCTCATTTTCGTATTTATATATTTTTTTTTTTGTTTAGATTGCTCGGACTTGCTGCCCAGTTATAGTTAATGGGTATGCGACCTGGACGTGCTTGACCTATTGCGTAATTTTAAACATTACTAATTTCCTTCCATTGGCTTCCCAACCGCTCTTTTACAATATATTCGAGAGTTTCACAACTTTAATACCTTATTTGTTAGTGGGACCTAATTCTAATTAGCAATCTTGTTGTTAAATACAATTCTGTCTACCCCTTTAGGGATACAAGCATAAGGATATGTATTTATGTAATTATATTATAGATCGTTTTACATTTCTGTGTTGTTATATGATAGTCTTTTCAGGCAAACTACACATTAAGTAGGTTAGCTAACATGAGCTGGTTCCCGAGTAAAAAAATGTGCTATTTGTTTCGGTTCAGTCATCTCTCCTCCTTTTCTACATTATTTCTAACTAAAGGCACTAAAGTTACATAATATTATACACTTTAAACAAACTAAGTATTTGCTTTGAAAATCGATCTCACATAAACAAGTTTCACCGTTTCCAATTTATAGAAAACAAATGTAAAACACAATTTATTTAAACAAATTAAACGTTCAGAAATAACGCAACAAACGCTTTGAATAATTCAGTGTTTTAAATAGTACGGTGGTTATTTGCAAGCGAAATTAGGTGTTCTTGTTTTCATGAATATTCAGATAAAATTTATAACGCTAGTGCGCTATTGGATGTTGGCTTATTGTGAGATGTGAAATAGCATTCATAAACTTAATTAATTTATTTTATTCATCAATCCTTACAGCTAAATAATAAATTAGTTTTCTATGGCAAAGCGGGTAATCTAACCATATGTTTTTGTTCAGTAACCATTGAATAGCTCTAGTGAAAGAGGTTTTCACTACCTTCTGCACGAATCAATAAGCTTTAATGTAATTTCGAACTCTTAACGACATATCATTATTAAAACCTCACCTATTAAGTCTATTGGCATCAAGATCTCTATCACGTGTTATAACAATCAGACGCTATTCAAATCCGTGACATTGCACAATATTAATTACTAGACGCAATTGGTTGAAACGAATCAAACTGCGGTATCGATGCTGTTACTTTATTCTGATATTAAATTGATAGTGCGATTCTTTAGAGTTTAAACTATGTTGTGTAAATGACAGAACATACATGATTTTTTAAGTAAAAACTTCTTTTGTTCACCAAAAAAATGCTCAACGCTCCTGCCATCGCAGCGTGAAGCTCGTGCCATCGTCACTTCACGCTTCTCATGAGCTTTATGTAGACTATGTATAATCTAATAGAAGTAACACAATTACAATACACAAGTAACTTAGTTTTAATTCTATCGGCTGTCCCCAAAGACACCCCGTATTTTTTTGTTTTTTGTATGTGATATTCTATTTCTGCAAATAAGATGCATTCTGATTATACATTTTTAAATTGTATTTTTTAACAATCTTTTAGAATCATAGTCAGGTCATACACGTCATATCTAATGCATTGTCACCAGATGTGTAAGTGTGCGGGAAGCAGAATGTACAAGATTTGACTTGAACAAATATCCAATTCAAATTAAATAAAATCTTATCTATTTGCACCTACTACCATTTATTATGCCACACCCCAAGGTTGACTGGGAGAGAATACCTGAGGCATTAAGTCCGCCTTTGTACAAAATGTGCTATAAGTCGAAAATAAATAAAATAAATAATTAAAAGCTGGTCTTTTTACAAGCTGATTGAGCACAATTGATGAAATTCGATTAATATACAAAAAAAAACAAACTTATCGAAAAAGTAAATGGATTTCTTATTATTACTAAATATATAATGTAATATATTAAGAAATTTGAACGAAACAAATGAATTTAGTAATAGCTTCCACAGTATTGGTGTTGCAAACAGAAGAATTAGATAATTGAAAACTAAAATATTCCTACATAAGCGACCGAAAAGTCAACATTTTAAATAAAGTGTCAGATAGTGTTTAGAGCCACTGCTCAATATTTAATTGATGATATGTTTATAAAAGTTTTCATTAATATTCAATATTTTTTATCATCTTCTGATTAAATAAGGCGTTAAAACTTAAACTGATTCCGTATCATAGTTGCGATAAAGAAGTAAACGTCAAATGTCAGGGCGACAGGTTAGACTGTCCTATTTATAAATAAACCTATTTATTTGTTTAAATATAATACTTTCTAGCGTTTTTGTGGTCACAGTTCTAACCTAACCTAAAAAACATTTGTGATGTATTTGTTTGTCGCAAATATGATTAGATAGGTTTCAAAATGAGTGATAAAATGCTGACTGAATCTTTTATATTTATCTTGAGCATAGCATTCTTAGCTTCTACTAAGGCATTGTTCCATTTGATTGGAGTGTAACAACAGTTTTGTAAATAAATAATATAGAAATAAATAGCATTCATTTTAAAAGTTAAAGTGAAGAAAATAAAGTAATTAAAGTATTAGACGACTACATTATTACTATGTTTTACTATGTACATAGGAAACAAGCATGTTGCTGGCAACCGGGTACTTTGTAGAAATTGTTAGCACGTTAAATATTTCTCGGTATAGATTGAACTCCGTTTAGTAATAATATATTAGGAGTGTATATTTTTGTAGGTTTGTTTATACGAGCTAATCTCTAGAAGTACCACTAAAAATATTTTTGAAATGGACTGAGTATCTATTTAGGAATAATATAGACTATAAAACACTATGCAACGACTTTAAGGGGCTGAGCAGTGACGTTCTTTTATGGCAGATAAAACTACGGGAGATGGCTACTAAATATGTATCTGCAATTGAGCATAATTAATGTATTAAACTACCAAAAGCTTTTTACAAAGATATGAGAAACTCTCGTCAAATTAAATCGTTAGAACTACAATACTTTAAAACTATTTGTACTGTTATTGTTTTACAGTTGGACATATGTATTTATCACAGTTACTGTATATTTCAGTAGTTTAAATAACTAAACTATACTATACTTTAAGTTGTATTCAAAGGTTTGCCGATATTACCTTTTTCTTTTTATACTATAGGGGGATAGACGAACAGACGGGTCACCTGATGGTAAGTGACAACCACCGTCCATTTACACTTGCAACTCTCGTCGTAAGTGCGCTGCGATGATGAGGGATTAGTAATGCGGGGAGGGGAAAGAAGATAGGGGGGATGAGGAGATGTGAAAGAGGAGAGGGAGGATGAGGGGAGAAGAAAGGTTTCCGGAAGCCCAACTCCCCCTCTCCTAGGGGGAGTTGGGCCTCCGGAAACCTTACTCATTTCGGGGAAATGCAATGCAAGCGTTACTTCACAACCGACTTTCTGTGAGGCCGTGGTGTCGCACCGGTCGTGCCGGCCCATTCGTGCCTAAGCATGGTTCTACCACTGTCACGTTATAGCTTTTGGTAAAATAATATTTGTTTAATGACCTTGTGGTTCTCGGTAAAGTGTGATACGCCATCTCTTTGCATAGTAACTAAGACTAGACTAGTCTAGACTAGAACTAGTTGACTAAGAGATTGATCTGTTATGTATCATGGCGTTGCGTAGAGATGTAGCTTCACTCTGCATCCTCTATCGCTTGTATCATGGGGAGTGTTCAGAGGAATTGTTTGGACTTATACCGGCTGCTGGTTTCCGCCATCGTTCTACGCGACAAATATTCATCCCCATCACCTGGACGATTGGCACTCCACCACTGTGCGCTTCTCCAGAAGCTTTTTGCCTCGCACAACCAGCTTATAGAACAAATTGTCGCCTGCCGTATTTCCAAACCGATACGACCTTCAAACCTTCAAGAAAAGAGCGTATTCCTACCTAAAAGGCCGGCAACGCACTTGTGACTCTTGAGTTGCGGGTGTCCATGGGCGGCGGTAGTCATTTACCATCAGGTGACCCGTCTGCTCGTTTGCCCCCTGTCGCATAAAAAAAAATATGTATCAAATAGTAAATTAAAAACTGCCAGGCTAAAGACAATTATTAGGCTTGCTCGTGCTTCTCTTTGCGGGACAAAATTATGATTCGCAAAATATGGACGTTTGAGAAGGCTCTGCCTTGCCCTTACAGCAGTAAAGGAGTGAGTGTTTATATTTGAGTAAGTATATATATATATATATATTCACGCTCAGCATCAGCATTGTTTTAAGCTGACAAATACGAAGTAAGATAAGATTGAAAGTATGCGTTACTCCTGTCGTCACAGAATCCTTGTAGGCTGTTGTAAAAAAGCTTTAAAAGTGATCAGTATAATCAATTATTTATCTTACAATACTACACACGAAAAAAACTTGAACTAAAACGGAATTAAGGTTAATCGCACCCAGATATAGAAGGGACTGCTCGAAATGACTGTTAAAGAGATTCAAGTTCCTAATTACTCTTGGCGAAGTTAATAAAAGTTTGAAAGATAAGACATTGAGCTCTTAAAGTTGTTATGAGGCTAGATAGTGATCTTATTACCAGATTCGTTTTGCGCTTCAACTGGTGTTGCCAGTAAACACAGTCTTGAGATACGCCATGTTCCTTAAAGACAAAAACAGACTTAAATTTTAGAATACCAACTTTTATTATAATGCATGGACTCACGATGCCTATTTTCGGACCCGAAGGGGGACCTTTATCAAGGAGCGAAGCATCGCCTGTTCACCAACACCGTCACGGCAGGATGCTTCACTCTTTCATGAAGGTCCCGCTGTTGGTTCTGAAACTAGTTGAGCATTCCCGAAATACATACCTGACTAAAACCATATATTTCAATACGTATACAGCGTAAAGCCACTTTTTGCTAATCATAGTAGGCGCACTTATAACACCCCTCCAGACAACAATCCAATGTCTTAGTAAACTCTTACGATACCCACAGAGAGAAATAGGGTGGCTATTTCTCTCTGAGGGTGTCGTAAGAGTTTATATTCTTTTCTAACCATACTTTCTTAAAGACATATTATTAAAACATCCGCAACAACATATATGTATATGATACCTTTTAGTATTTTATATGATAAAGCAAATGGTGTACCTACATGTGTACAGAATACATATACTACAATGCAATATAAGCTACAGTTATCGTTACATACGCCATATGTTCAAAAGCAGTGAATTGACTTAATGGAGGTATTTAAATTTTGGGCTGTGAATAGAAAATTGTGAAAAATTAAATTTTAGTGGTTGTTTCGATTGTGTCTTGGTAGTACAATCGATTCATATTTATTTTTTTATACAATAACTTTTTGTAGATTTTACTACCAAGACAATATGATTTCGTTTCTGTAGTAAAATAGATGTATTTTTTAATTCTGATAGAAAATATGTAAATCGATAGTAGAAATATGTACTACTGAGACATGATCATTTCGTTGCCGTAAAACCACCATTTTGTATAATAAACATTCCATACAGTATACTAGTAGTATTGTGATTAAAGTAAATAAAAAAATAATTCGTTTCAATTATGTTTTTGTTAAGCTTAGTAAATCCTCAGAAAAATGGTAGGTTGGTGTCGTATCAATTGTGAAAAATGGCAAGAATGCCCGCCTACTGATGTTAATGTATACGAAAACTTATATATCGTTAATAATCTGTTCAAATCTATAGAACGTTTATGATTTCGAGTAATCAGTTAACAAATTACAATAAAAGTACTCGTCAATAAATATCAGAGATGAGCCCAAACTCGATAAGATTTGCATTGCTTTTTAATTTTTCTTGTATTGTATTGTATTGTTTCATTTGTCACTCTATACTTGAAACGCATTATGAAAGTATTCGTTGAGACAAATCAGATCTGGACACTGTTGCATTGCTTCGTTAAGAATTTCCATGGGTCATCTTTATACTTCTTGATCAGTACCTGGACTCTAAATACGACTTACCATGAGAGTAATTATTTTGACAAATCAGATAAACCCAAACACTATAAAGACATATTCTTTCGTTACGGAGCTAAATCAGTTGCCTTCATACTTCTTTATCAGATCTTGGAAAAAGTTTACATCAAAAGCTTGGCTAAGTAAAGATCGATAAATATGTTGTTAAATGATTGTGTAAGCTAAGTAGCAACAACGCACGAGAGAAAACAACTAACAGGATTGGAGGTGCCCTCTGACTGATCCATTTCAATCGGATCAACAATTAAGAAAGCGGATTTTATTAAAAAAATGCTGTCAATAGTTCCAAATTCTGTCGCTAGCGGAATGACAAATGTTTATCATTTCGGATCAACAATTGTGGCCTGGCGGTTCGATCAACAAAAGCTGCCACCGATCAACAATTGTCAAGTGGAGGTATATATATATATATGTATATATCTGTAATATCCTATTATTATATAAAAAAATATATAAAAATATATAATAACAATAAAATAATAATAGTAGGGAAGTAGGGAATGACTTCCCGACGAGAGTCAGTCAGAGTTATTATATAGCTATGTGACCCTTTTTCGAGTGTATGTAGATTAAAAGGTATGGGGTTTTTGAGTCATGCTCTGCAGTCTACACGGATTAATGGATTTTTACATATGAAGCTCAATCAAATCGCCTTACTAGTGGAAGTGACATTTCGATATAAAGTCCTCCAAAAGAAAATTAATTACGTGTTGAGTTTTTTATTTTGTTTAGAATTTTACTAGCTTTTTATACTAATATAAAAAAGAGTCAGTATATTATTTTCAGTGTATATTTTTATCTGTTCAAAAGTTCCTGATAGTTGTATAGATTAAGGTGTATTGGATTAAAGTAACTTATTAGAAAATTAATTCCGGTGCTATAAGACCTCACAAGTTGTGAGATAGTCAACTGAAATAATTGTTATAGATAACGACTAAGTTTTAAAACACTCTTTATTTAAATTCGGGTACTCTGCAGTCCAAACTTAACGGTGAATTACGTATTTGAGCTTTGACGTTTTCAATTTCAAATATCAAATATAACCTATAAGCTCTTGATAAAGTGTATTGAAGCTTTAAAATGAACTGAAAATACAAAAAAGTTATTCTGTTTGCTATCTTTTAGAGATAACGAAATTGCCCTACTAAAATATTTTCCAGAAAAAAGTCTTCAAACACAAAAAACTTAAAGAAAATCTAGTATTTTACCGTAAAACATGTCGATGTTTATGTCGTAACTGTATTTTTATACTTCTACGGGGTATGTTTTTTTATTTACGATCCATTTTCCCATATAAAGTGTTCCGATATTGAATATAGACTTTCTTTATTAGAGAGTTTTATCGGGGCGGGAAATATTTTAAGCCTTAAGGAGGTAGAAAAATACGAACCATTCCCATATTTCTGGAATATTCTCTGGAATCTAGAATAGTATAATTTATCTTTGAAGATATATGCACATATTATTATATACGAACATTAATAGAACATTAAGATTTAGTAAAGCTTCTACTTTCTTTACATTTGAAAAATTTGTAAACTTATAATGATGACGATCAACGAATTTAACCAGTATTAAATAAGTGTGATCCAATCATATGAGTAGACATACATACATACATTACTATATCTACATAATTATACCCTCGCAAGGGTTCTTCACCGAGAACTATAATGTTATAAGCTACGAGGTTAGGCAGAGGCTTTAGAAGTTTAGAGTGATAAATATATACTTGAGTTGCGGGTGTCCATGGGCGGCGGTAGTCACTTACCATCAGGTGACCTGTCTGCTCGTTTGCCCCTATCACATAAAAAAAAATATTTATGTGATAGTAACGTTATCTATCTTTCTAACGGCAAGAACGATTTTCATTTAAATTTAGTATGGTGATATTTGGAACCATGGGGTAGAATGTAGGCTATGTTTTATCGACACACTATACGGATGAGGCTGCGGGCGGAAGCTAGTTAGAAATAAAAATGTATGTTCTAAATGAATTTAACATAAATTCATGTTTTACTTTCAGTAGTAGAGTAAATTACAAAAACGTGCAGTTTCCTTAGTTAACACATTCTCAAAATTAATTGGTTAATTACAGTCCACCGGATGACATAAGCATCACCGTATGTTAGTTAGACTACCGCCTTCAGGTACATAAAGATAAATAGCTTAATTTTATATACTAAAATGTTTTAAAAACCTTCATACCTAAATCCCATTATATCGTAACAAGTTTGAACTACCTTTAACCACTCAATATTTCAAACTTTGATATTTTCTTAGTTATAAACTAAATCAAACTTTTACTGAGCAGTCTTTCTCATAGCTTTGAAAATTATAACTTCTAAGTTGAAAAACGTTAATTCGATGCCTGTGTTACCGAGTGTGCTATCAATCTTAGGTGTGGATATTGTAGACCATTAGAGATGTTTCTTGAAAAACCGCTCTTGTACACTCTTTAGCAGTTTAGAAGGAGCGTTTACAAGTACAATACATTTATTGAAATCATTTAGCGTAAATTTCAGAAATCAATGTATTACAAATATCATATTAAGAAATATAGCTATGAAGAGTTGCTAAATCTGCATTCCAGAGAGTTATTAATTCAAGCACTAATGCTTTATGGAGATAATACATTTGACTGTCCTCAACTGGTTAATGATTTGATTTATACTGTTCCTATAACTGTTGTGAAGTGAATACTTGACCATCAATCAGTACGTTATTAATTTCTAATCTAGTTTTAGCTGGTTTTAAGCACCTTAATAATGCATCTTACTGTACTTGCTCAGTAATATATAAGAACGTAGTTGCTTGTACGTTAACCCGTATTTGTAGCCATCATGCTTTATTTTTACACATTGTACAATTGTCTGTTTTCTTAATAAATCTGTAAATAAAAAGAGATGGGGTGGGTGGTTATTCTACTTCACCTAGAACCGCAGCCCGGAATCAGTATATGTACATCAGTATATATTTTTTAATTTCTGCCTAATAATTGAATAAATATGTATCAGATCTCCTAAAATTAACATGGAAACTAGGTTTATTTCACTTTCAGAAAAACAGAAGTATTTTAAATACGTATAGTTCGTGTTTTTAACTACTTTCTTCTTTATGACTTTCTATTAAACCTCTTTTCATTTAACCACACATATTTTGTTTAAGAGTAAACTAATTTATTTACACTTGAATTCCCCTCTAAAAACTAGCCTTAGTGCTAACGATGCTCACTACGTGCATCGAACCAAAAACTTCTAGAATAGCACTGGAGTGTAACAAGCTCGTTTACTAGTTCCGTGTTTAAGCTTATGACATTATATATGTAATTTAAAAGAAGAAAAAATCTTTGAATATCTTAGACCGCAGCTTTTCTATAGATAGAATTAAAAAATATTTCAAAACAAAACCCTAATAATTCGTTCACGATCATTTAATTGCAAAATCCAAATTTAAAATTTCAATGTTATGCTAACGCAAATTGAAAGCTCGATAGAAAAGCTTATTTTGGTAGAGAGAGAAATGTTAAAGTTAAAAGTTAAAATGTTAAACCATTTAGAATAGTGATAGGAGTCAAGGGTTTGCGACTAACATTGAATTAAAAAATTCAGAAAGAACAGGACGCGAGACTGAGGCATACATTTTTGCAGCCACTCTTAACAAAATGTTCATTAAGTGCTAGAATTTCTTATATATATTTTTTTTTTTTTTTTTTTTTTTTATATTAGCCTACCATAGTGACTCCACTTTGCCTGATGGAAAGCAATAGGTGGAGTCAAAGAGTGGTGGTCACCATCCTCATTGCATGTCTAGTCAATGCAGCATGGTGACCCACACTATGGCGGCCTGGTGAGATGCTTTTTCACGCCCCGCTTAAAAGACCCGGGATCATAGTGGGAAGGAAACACGTGCGCTGGTAGAGAATTCCAGGCTTTTACCGATCGGCACAAGAAAGAAGAGCCAAACCGTTTAGTTCGGTTACGTATATTTTCGACGCACAAACGGTGACTCCTCAGGCCAGCACGTGTAGTCCTGTAGAGGAAGGGAGAAGGTGGGACCAATTGGAAGAGCTCATCAGAACACTCCCCGTGATGTAGGCGATAGAGGACTGCCATAGAGGCGACATCTCTTCGCAACTGCAGAGGCTCAAGAGACTGGGTGATCTCAGGACAGTCGATAATGCGGACTGCGCGCCGCTGCAACCGATCGAGAGCGTCAAGAACATACTGCGCATAGCCGTCCCAGAGATGAGAGCAGTACTCCACGCAGGAGCGAACCTGGGTCTTGTACAAAAGACACAGTTGCTCGGGCGAGAAGAACCGTCTCACCTTGTTCAAAACGCCGAGCTTACGCGAGGCCGCCTTAGTGACACTCTCGATGTAATCGCGCGGATTGAGATCCCGGCAAATATCCATACCCAGAATACTAAGCCTATCCTGCAGTGGCAGTTGAGTGCTCTGAAGAGTAGGAAGGGGAAGGAATGGAGACTTTTTGTTAGAGAACACACACGCTTGTGTTTTCTTGGCGCTGAACTCGACCAGATTCTCACAGCCCCATTGGGAAATGCGGCTCAAGACCCGGTCGAGCTCAGCGACAAGCTCCTGTCGTTTTTCCTCAACGTCTGCCAGCTTGGCAGTAGGATGCCCGAAATATCGCCCGTGCACTGTACTGTCGTCTGCATAACAATGTATATTGCCAAGGGCCAACATGTCATTGATATGCAGAAGAAACAGCGTAGGCGATAGGACGGAGCCCTGAGGTACACCAGCGCTTACCTCGTGGAAGTCTGAGGCCGCGCCGTCGCAGAGAACCCTAATGCGGCGCTTTTCGAGGAAGGCAGCAACCCAGTTGCAGAGTTTAGGTGGCAGACCAAACGCAGGAAGTTTGGAGAGAAGCGAGCGGTGCCACACCCTATCGAAGGCCTTGGCAATGTCGAGGCTGATGGCCAAGGACTCCCCATGCCTATCCATAGCCTCACCCCAAAGGTGTGTGACGTACGCTAGAAGATCACCCGTGGATCGGTTCGGCCGAAAACCATATTGCCGATCATTTAACAAGGAGTGATCCTCTGGGTGGCGGATTAGTTGGGTGTTGATGATCCGCTCGAACACCTTACAGAGTATGGAAGTGACGGCTATAGGTCGGTAATTGGCTGGATCGGAGCGGTCGCCTTTTTTGGGAATGGGTTGAACATTCGCTTCTCTCCAGGCCTCCGGAACAATTCCTGAGGAATAGGACAGGCGATACAAGCGCGTTAGTACGGGAGACAACTCAGGTGCACAGTTCTTAAGAACCACCGCCGGAATACCATCGGGTCCACTGGCTTTCCGGACATCGAGTGACCGAAGCTCCGCACGGACATCCCTCTGCCGGATGCGAATATCCCGCATTGCGAAGTCGCAGGACGCAATGGTGGGCGTGTGCGCGCAACGGTCATCGATTCGGGAGTTAGCCGCAAAGAGGTCAGCTAGTAGATTCGCTTTCTCTTGCGGCTCGTGGGCCAGTGATCCGTCAGGGTAGTTCAACGGCGGCAGCGAAGGTTGGCAATAGTTGGACTGCACGGCTTTGGCTAATCGCCAAAACTTACGGCTACCCGTAGGGTACGCGACGAGTTCCTGACCAAACCGTGCAATGCGCTGGGCATCTGCTCTGATGTAAGCCCTCTTGCATTCCCTAGTGGCTCTGTTTAGTGCTGCTTTTAGGCGATCAATATCTGGGTCACAATGTGCGCGGGCCCTGATCCATGCGCGGTAGGCCGACTGCTTTTGAGCAACGGCCCGGATGCACTCGCGATTGAACCAGGGACGGGTCTTCGTGCTGGCGACTTCACTGTAGGGGATATAATACTCCATACCGACAGTGATTTCGTCAGTCACGGCAGACACACTTTGCGACAGATCCCTATCTTTAAAGCAGCGTTGAGCGCACGGGATGGATGCAAAATATTCCCGCATTCCATCCCAGTCTGCTGACGAGTAGTGCCATAACCGCCGCCTTGTTACCACAGGTCGTGGAGGCGTAACTAGAGGCACTGAGGTCGACACCAGGCAGTGGTCGGAGGATCCCAGAGGGGCGAGAACCGATACGCTGTACTGCGCTGGGTGATTCGTCAGCAGTAGGTCCAGCAAAGAGGGCGCTTGACCCGTTATGTCTGGTATCCTGGTGGGCTGGAGTACCAGTTGGGTAAGGTCATGCGTGAGAGCAAATGCGTTGGCAGTTCGACCAGCGTGGTCAGTTTTGGAAGATCCCAGCCAGGACTCATGGTGGGCGTTAAAATCTCCCAAAAACACCAGTTCGGCGGTCGGAAACTGCTCCTGCGCTTTATCCGCTGCTTGACTCAGGTGGTCAAAGAGTCGAGTTGTCTCGGAGTCTCCGGAATGGGAGCGATAGAGGCACACGTAAATCCGGCTCGTAGAGCCAAAATCCACGTGGAGCCAAAGGATGGATGGATTATATTAAATTCAAGTGGGTCTTTTCTGGCTTGATTACGACCCATGATATATATTTGTCCGAAAGTGTGATGATTTTATTCTGTGTTTCGGTGTAATTTATGTATTTGTATGTATTCAGAAATATATAAGTATGTTTTAAAAGTGGTAGAGCCATGTTTAGGCACGAATTATCTCTCTATATTACAAAAGAAAAAAGGTTACCATTGTATATGCTCTGTTTGGTTTGTAATTAGATAGCCGTGTGTGAGATGTGAGGAGTAATTATTGTTCTCCTTATTCGTATAAAACAAAACTAATATATAAAAACAAAATATATTTAATAGTATCAAAAATAGCATACCATTGACATCGGGTCAGGGACTAAGATACCGGTGGTGGGTAGGGCTCTAAAAGCAGTAACCTCCTATTAATCCAGACCGTGATGAGGTTAACTGCTTTCTGCGTTAGTCCCTTGTCCAGCTAACTGATGAGATCCTCTCTCTCTTCTTTACTCTCCCTTGAAAACATGTGAAATGAGAAGTGTAAATCGTAAAATTTCAACATTGTATCTAAGTAATTGTAAAGTTATAGAATTTTGATCGGGAACAGACCTTTTTGAATCTTTTCATTTGGATTTGCCATAGTGCATCGTGAATCCACCCCTAAAATAAGCATTTAGGTAAGGGGTGGGAGGTGTTACATATCAATTTAAAGGTTAATGAGTACATCATTGGTGAGCTTGCTAGTATATTCTTTTGCGTGTTCGGTTATTCTCTGCTTGTATTTTTAGCTGACAGATTTGTATACCTCCAAACAAACACTGAGACATATAGTCGAAATCACTAAGGCGTTTAAAAGGAAAGGTATGGCAGAATCAAAGGAAATGGTAGGATATTACTTGTACGGATTGTGATTGTATACACTACTAGTACTTATTAAATAAATTAACATACATATAGTGTTTAATAACTTTTGACTATTCCTTAGGGGATATACGTCATCTATACGTCAAAGTATTTAGGAATTAAAATTATTTTTATTAAATGGAATAGAGAGCACTATGATTACTCTACTGGTAAAGTAAAAAATGTTACTGACTAGTTCACATCAGAATATTTCCTAAAACCGATGTCGTACCAAATATGCACTGAGAGTCTTTCATCTTCTACTTAAAAGCTACACTCTTGTCGGTGGAGCAATCGTCACTCTTCTTTATTTCGTGCGATTTCTTTGACCTCCCAATAATTTGTTCACTTTTTCCTTTACTTGCTTCATGAAGTTTTTTTATGGGCGTTTCTCGTGTGCTGTATCCCTCTATTTTCACTACTAATATTGTTATGAAAAGGAGGAGAAGGAAAAGAAATCTCTGTTTCTTTGGATTAGAGTTATACTTCTTTTGGATTTGAATATATGTTTTCTTTTGTAGAAGGCTTGTTTGGCGATTGCGAGTCTTTCTATTATGTCACGGGAACATCTTGAGTCATGTGTTATGTTATATTAAGGCTACCTAAATATTCAAGACTGCCTACTTGTTTTACATAGGTATTGATGATTTTAATAGTGCTAGCAATATATAGAAATTTTGAGATGATCATAATTTTAGTTTTGATTTACTTTATTTTTAATCAAAATACTTTAAAAGCATCGGTCTTTACTGTTTACTTTTGACTTGGTTCAAGAACGTTCGCCTAGGTCTTCCTGTACCGACAACTCCATTGACATCTTTAATATGAATAACTTTTGTCAAACTTCATTCATTCATCCTTTGACCGAACCAGTACAGCATACTTTTTTTTATTTCAGTCACTACATCCTCTTTCACACCACACTGCTTCCTTATTACACTATTCCTCACTCTGTCACTCAATTTCATACTATACTCCTCATTGCTCTCATTTCTACCGCATTAATTCTACTTTCGTGATTCTTCTGCCATACCCAACTTTCGCTACCATACATGTACAAGTACAAGTGTTGGCACCAACACAACTCTATGCATAGCCAAGGCAGCGAGCCTTTATTGAGACTCTGTGGTTGGTCATAAAAGTATGCAATGCGTCATTGATCGCATTACCCACACTCACTCCTCGTTCTATGAGTATATCACCATCACACTTTCCATCCCTAGTAAACCTTGATCCCAGATATATGAATTCATCCACTTATTCCACTTTTTTCCCGCCTCATAATTTCACAAAGCGTTATATTTTTATCTCTTTCAAAAACCATAGTTTCCGTCTTGTTCACATTAGTTATCGTAACCTTTTAAACTTTATTGTCCTAGGTATATGTACTATGTAGGTTAGGGTTCGATAAGGCAGACGTACCTTTGTAAGGTAAACGTCTAATACAAACATAATAAAAAAATGTTCTAGATCCTAGGTTAAATCATCATTGACAATTTATGTAATATGTGACAATTTGCGTAGGTATTTCTTTTGATTTTTTTTGGTCAGTTCAATTCAGTTTGTTATAAAATTGGCAAAATTGTACATTTTAAAATGATGTGAGTAATATTCGAACGATTATAATTTTAATTAGGAATATCTGTGTTTTGTAACAAAAAAAAAGTACTATATTTTGTAAAAACTTAAATTTTATGTACATAGTACGACAATTTAATCTTAATATTTAAGAAAATATATAACTTTAAAACTACAACACCTAGCACAATAAAATTTAGTTTTTTTTTTGATAGTCGTTACCTCTATCCCCCACACCCCATTGGTACACTACTTACAGGACACTCTATGTACTGTCTGATAGGTATCAGTTTAATTCTTTGTCCACATTTTACTACACCCAGGGAAAGACATGTGGTGACCCTATTCTACTCAATTTAGAACCACACTTCGATGTAGATATTGATTGAACAACCTGAAACTCTACATTTAATTCCTTACAACAAACAGCCATCAATTACACGGAACTTTGTACGTAATGAAATAGGTGCAAACTAATGTGGACGCAAAACAACTGTTTATGCCAACAGCATCTAGAGCGATAAAGATAAATAATACTGAAAACTATTTAAAATACAACGTGTAAACGAGATGAATATATTTCTACAAGGATGTAATGTCGTGATCAAGTTATGATCAAGTTATATCAATTTACGCGTACTGACAAAACTAAAATTAATAAAATAAAATAAAATTAATTCAAGGCTAGACATCGAAGGCATCATTGAAAGGGCATAAGGAAGCTATGTTTGATCCTAAAATAACATTGTACTTATGAGTATGTTATTTCCGTAACAGATTTAAGTTTATATTACTATGATTGTGCAAATAGTAATTGACACATATCAGAGATGTCTGATCTTAAACTAAGCGGAGTTATATTATTGTAACTAGACCGCTGATAAACCTACTTCAATATATCTATATCTTCAATACTTCAATATATATATATAATATGTAAAGTAAATATTGTACAATGGTAGAGCCATGCTTAGGTACGACTGGGCCTCACAGCAAAACCGGTTGATGATAAATGATAAATGATAAATGATCTTAATTTTGTAAATAGGTTACAACAACACTTTTACACGTCAATATATTATTTTTTTCTGTTAGTTTATGCAAGATGAGGCCGGTGTTTCCTAGCTGACTACCCTGAGAAGAAACACCGAAACAAACTCAGAGGTCAAAGTCTGTTTTAAAGTCCATACAGATGTACTGGTCAAAAACATATGAGAACCATGCACGCTAACGTCTGAGATGAGCTTTTGAAGAAAGCACCACGCTCATTTGAGTGGACCCGTCCAAACAGTGCAAGCATTTGTCAGTTATCGTGTAGCTCAACTTAGAACTTTAAGGAGCTCAACGGACCGACGAACAGTACCAAAGCAAGGACATTTGGGTAGGCCGCAAAAGTACTCAAACTGTCAGACATCGTTATAAAACAAACTACAGGAGAAAAGAGAAAAAAATAAAAAATAAATAATAAATAACCAACATAGTCCTCACATTTACAATAATTAAATTTATAAATTAAAAAAAAAGAATCAAATATATAATATATTATACTTAACAAAGTATTCATGTCAAAAGGTACAAAGATTTAAACAATAAAAAAAAAACAATATAATACTTAACAAAGTAAGTATTCATGTCAAAAAGTAAAATATAAAATGTCAATGTGTATAAAAAAAAAAAATATAAACGAAAAACAAAGGCTCATGTAAATTAATGAAGCAGCTCATTCCCAAGCCTTTTTATCTTCAATGTAATCTTTAATTGTGTAAAAAGCTTTTTGACTTAGTTTTTTTTTTATAAATGATTTAAATTTATTATTGCTTAGTTCTTGTATTTGGCTAGGAAGCTTATTATAGAAATGTATACTTTGGCATCTAAACGAACCACCTATTTTCTTGAGCCTGGTTTTAGGAACAACAAATTTGTTTGAAATTGAATTTGCAACAATGCTTGCTTGGCATACCCCTGAAATTAGTGAGGTTCCTGGGGGCCCAACTCCCCCTCTCCTCTTTCCCCTCACCGCATCCCCCTATCCCTCACCACATTATTCCATTTTTAAACCTATTGTGGTTAATATTGTAGCGTAGTTCGGTAACAGCCAGTTTGAGTTACAGATAGGCTGCCTACTTACCTGTTGGAGCTATTGCTTGTACTGCCAAATCCTTCCGTATACCTACTATACTTATATTTACATAATTCTTTGATTTCATTGATGGCTATATTCTTGGCTCCTGTTACACATTAGACACATAGGAATCGGTGTATGTTTAGAGTTAAAGTAACACAGTTAATAAACTAACAAGTAAAGGAACATACAAGTAATCTACTAATTAACCTTTAAATGGATATGAAACCTTTTAAAAAAAAATAGAAATGAGGGTCTATTATAGTTATTATACTTGTAACTACTTACCATTCTTGTTGACTACTCAGCTGAGCTAAATGCTTTTGTAAGGGGTGTGTGGACAGTGTACTGGAAGTGGTCCAAAGTTTAGAACGTAACCAGACAACTAACTTCTTCAAAAATAAATAGTCCCACAATACCATTTGCGTAAAAACTTTTAGGGACTAAACAAATACAAAAGTAAAAGGTTATCCGAAAATTGTTAGCATTACGCCAATGTAAATTTGATATTATGATTGAAAATAGTTGTGTGAAATGCTGAAGAGTACATTACAAGAGCACAATTAATTCCAAATGTTTTTCTGATTATATTATACACAGTACAGCAGTAATGTTTATGTGCAACTTACTGGTGATTAGTGACATACACAAGTGGAAAGTGTCACAAATAGACAAACAAACTTGTGAATTTATAATATTAGTTAGTATTAGGATAATAAGTGTTTAAGAGCTCTGTGCGTAGGGATATATCGTCGTATATTATTAATTTGACCAGTTCCACGTATACATTTGTTTCTGCAGCAATACTTACTACTACTATTTAGAATAATAAATTTCATTCCTCAAATCAAAGAGTTTCCGAATGATGCAAATTCCTCACAAATCAGCTTTACTTCAATGAGCATTTTGAGACGACCCGATTGAATTTAGTGTATGCCTTTGTCACGCTTCCTGCCCTTTCGGTATTTTCAGAATCAGTGTTAATGTCTGACCCTAGTCACCTATCACCATTAAGACCTAAAAACAATTATTGTAAAGCTTACCCTTAACTTTAACACTTGTAACTAAGATTACATTTCTCTACCCAGCTTTAAATTTCAACTAGCTCTTTATTTAAATTTTCAATTAAAATGCACCACCTAATTCTTTTACCTGAATTTAGGGTTTTGTTTTGGAATTCACGTACTCAAGGATAATAAGGCTAAAGTCAAAATTATTAGAAAATAACTGGATTCAAACAAGATAACCTAACATACTGTTTGTTCGCACTTGTTGTACAAATGCTTTGTAACTAGGTTTCTAAACGTAATAATATGTTTAAAATAATTTCTTGTTGAGTTTCCCCGCCGGCGACGTGACGATTCAACATCACACTATTTGTGTCTCAGAGAAGCGTCTGCTTCTATTTGCGTCTTGTTTGCACTCACATGTACTGCATCATTATGTGCCTCGCTTCACTGCAAACTTCTTTTCGCTCATTCATTTAGCCTTTGCTGTTCGACAAAATTATTTAAGTTTTACCCACTTTTGCTCAACAAAATTAGTAGCTTAGTAAATTTTATTCGCCCTCGTGTTTTGAATTATCGCATAACTATTTCTACATCACTGCGTTCATTATTGTTTGTCTGATTTCACATACTTATTTTTATTTATTTTTTATGTGATAGGGGGTCACCTGATGGTAAGGGACTACCGCCACGAAGGAACCTCCCACCTCAAGAGTCACAATTGCGTTGCCGGTCTTTTAGGTAGAAATACGCTCATTTTTTGAAGTTCATGTGGGTCCGGAAATACGGCAGGCAACTATTTGTTTCAGAGGCTGGTTGTGCGACGCAAATAGCTTCAGGAGAACAGCACAGTGTTGGAGTGCCAATCATCCAGTTGATAGAGATGGATATTTTGTCGCGTAGGACGATGGCGGACACCTGCGGCCGGTATAAGTCCGAACAATTCCTCTGAACGCTCCTCACACTCATTATGCCAATTCTAGATTATTATAAAAATGTTGGGTCAACATACGATTCACAAAATCAAACTCACTTGAATAGACTAATTTACATTTATAACACATAAATGTGTAAACAAGCAAAAACAACAAACAAAACAAAAAAAAACTTAATAAAATGAGTCAATTTGTAATCAACCACTCGTCTAGCACTTTTTTGATTGTAGGCGACTTTAACATGAGTGGAATCGATTGGTTGCCCTCTGAATCATGTCATCATGCTGAGCAACCTCACTTAAGTGATAAATACTCTTTTACTGATGAGCTGTGAACTTTAGAATTAAATCAGTATAATAGAATAACTAATAGATATTGTAAGATTTTAGATTAAGTCATCTCAAATGACGTAGTTAAGGTTAGTGAATGTTTCGATACCCTGGCCCCATGGACCCCTCTCATCCTGGGTTATTGGTTAGTATAGATTTTGTTACAATCCTGGACGTTGCCTAATTAAGAGTTACCGCTTAACTAACGGTTTTTGTATGAAAAGGGTGACTTTGACTCCATTAATAATTAAATCAATAAAATAGAATGGAAACGTGAGTTAAATAAATTACGTATTGATGATTAAATAGAGTTCTTTAATGAAACAGTTTCAAATTCACATAAATGTGTGAGATATTTATGATAAAACACAAAAAAAACTCTATGATACACCACAGAAAAATAAAGACATTTTATAAAAAAAATAAAATATTTAATAATTTTGGTCCGTAAATTAACATATAATTTATTCCTGAAAAAAATAAAACTATAGAAACCGATTGTTACTCAAAAAAATAAAATTGAACTGGAAACCATTACATTCATGTTGGGTTGAGAAAACATGGAAACAAGCTCTTATCACTCCTATCCACAAAAAGTTCCCTAAAATATAAATAACTAACTATCGACCGATATCGACACTGTACATAGCAGCGAAATTACGCTGCTCTTAAAAAATCTTTTCGTCATTTTCACCGTCGTTAGGTCGGTCAACTATTACAAATCTAATAATTTCAATGACTATATTCCAGATGCTATGGACAAAGTTGTAACAAAAGTGTACACTAATTATAGTAAAGATCGACTGCATTCACAAAATGCACCGAGAGTTTTAGGGGGGGAATGCTCAGGTTGTCCTCCCATATTGAGAACCAATTATAGGCTATAGTGCTCAGCAACCACATTTCTAGCTAGGATACTATTCCCAGTGGTATTCCACAAGGCTCTTTGCTCGGTTTGTAAATGACATATTCTCATACTTTAAATCATAAAAATTTGCGCTCTCCGGCGTCTTCTGCGGACCAACAGCAGTATCTACTTATTTACACACACAATGTTATAGAAAAGTGGCACTCGTGATATAAAATAAAGAATTCAGAAATATTATATTAAGAATATTTGTGCAATAAGAAATGGGCAAATACGATATATGTATGTCAAAATAATGTAAAATATGTATGTAAAAATAATATGTCTTATAGAAATTAGGAACCTGGCTTGGAAGTAGTTATATAATATTATTCAAATATGCCAGTAAACATTTTCTATATTTGACTACGGATTGCATGAAGATATACGTACTGTTAAAATAGGTATTATACTTATCTACAAGCTGTTGGAGAGGTTTCTTAAGCCAGTGTTTATCTTAGGAACATGATTAGTGGTGATCGCAAAGAGACGATGCGGCTGAACCTGCTTACGCATGACAGTTCTGGGGACAATGAAACAATCTATTTGATAAGACAGTCATATTTGTTATAAATAATGTCATGCAAGAACGTAGGTCCAAGACGGAGCTCCCTGTCTGCTAACGACGACAAATTGTATTTTATTCGCAATTTTTTGTTCGCAAGATTTTTTTTAACATGTTTCAATGCCTCGACCATGTATAATTATATTTTTTTTAATTATAATATGGATTTCAGATCATGATAGTAAACTTCTAGACAAGATCTTACTACCGTTATATAATGGTATCTACAAGTGTTTTGCTTTTCAAATTCTTTAATGCTCCGTATAACAATTCCGTACATTCTACGTTACACAATACAATAGACCACGATATTGTTTTTGTTGTCTTTGTGTGCAGGCCAATTAGTATGTATTGTTCACACTTTAATCTTTTATAACGTCCTCTGGAAGTGAAAACTTGTAATTGGCTGTCTGGATATTAAAATGATCACTGTTATATTAAATTAGCTGTATGTTTTCCATGAATGAAATAAAATAATAGATTTTTATTCAAACTTTAAAAAAAGCTGCTGTCTATATTCAAAGTTTTACTCTTCTTTCAATTAAATAAAAGAGAATATTTTCTCTAAAGTACATATAGATATTTATAAGCTTGAACACGAGATTAGTAAACGAGTAATCGAGAATGTTACACTCCAGTGCTGTCCTGAAATTTTATGATTGGATGCACATAGTGAGCACCATCGTGGCACCAAGACTTGTTTAAAAAGGGGAAGTCATGGAATTAAATTACTTTACTCTTTAACAAATTAAGTATGAGGGTTAAAAGGTACACACATACATATGTAAGAAACATGAGCTACACGTGACTAAATTAAAATTCTGTTATTTGTAATTTGTACGAGGCAAATGCAACAAGAAAACTCGAAGATGATGTAAAGTCAAAGTAGAAGCATTTATTTCAAATAGGCCCAAAAGGCACTTTCGAACGTCTACATTTACATTTAAATAGAATTGATTCTAGTCGCCTATACCAAAATATAGTTTCGTATGGAGAAGAATGGGCAAGAAACTCCACCGTTACTCTTTGAAAATGTTTTGTTAACATACAATCATTATATATATGTAATTAAAATTATGTGTGGAAACGATGCACCCATAACAAAATGACTATACCGAAATAGGTATAAAGAATTAAATCGAAGCAAGGACAGATAAAAATAATTATATGATAGATACATGGTGCTCACACATTAACAAACATAGTAAAAGTAGTATACGATTTACATAGATGTAGAGAATATTAACAAGTCATAAGTCAATGTGTGGGTTAAACTAACGTGTAAAACAATGTTACAAAATATAATTTCACTTATTCTTCATTTAAACTTCATTTAAAAATATATACTTATGTATATACGCCTATTCCACCGTAAGGTTCCCCGTGCTGTAGAAAAGGGTCACCCCGACTCTTTCTGTTGGTTCGTAAACTTTGCTGAGGAATTGGACTGTCATCTATCAGATAGTATGTATAAAGGCGGTACCGGATTGTTGGCAATAGACTAGCCCCTGTAATATAAATGGCATATAAGTATGGTGTACGTATGTTTCTATGTATAACACATTACATGATGAAGCTCATAAATGTATATGATAATATTGCAATGTTAATGCTATTGTTTATATTTAACACTATTTTTGGTTTTATTATTATACGAGTAGGTTCTGGCATCTAAATAGTATATCTTCAAACAGAGCCTACACGTATATCCTTCCTCAGGGTTCGAAGTATCACCATATCAAATTTAATCAAAATCAGTTCAGACCTTAAGCCATGAAAAGGTAACAGACTGAAAGATAGATGGCGTTATTCTCGCAATAACATATTAGTATAGATTTACAAACTCTAAATTCCTTATGCCTCTGCCTATCCTTGTACGTATCATATATATATAATTGTAAATAATAATAATATTACGATTAACAAACGTTTGTGTTTGGGCACGCTTTCGTTTTCTCAAAAATGATAAGTAAACAAAATAACTTTTTAATATTCAGTTCATTTTCAAACCGATTTCAAAATGGAGGAGGTTCTCATTTTTTTTTAAATATATTTATATTTCTTCGACGATTTTTTTTATTTAAAGTTGGTGCTTTCTGTGTGGACCCATTTTAGTTTGGTTTAGTTCTGACTCTTATATATGAAAAAACCATATAAGTCTTAAATTTGCATTAAGCATGAGCGCGACAAATGGACGAATAACTCAATATCACACAAACTGATTTCGATGATTCTTTTTTTATTTTAGATGAGAGTTTGGTCCTGTTGTGACAATGGTATCCATGAGAAAACTCTATTAGTCTTAAATTTTATGATAGACGCATTGAAGTCGGTTGTCTACTTTTTTAAAGTGAATTATAAAGCATCAATACAATTCTATCTAGCACTTATTTGAATCATATTTGAGATTTGAAGCACCAAAGTTCAAACATATTTCACCGTTAGGTAGGGACTGCAGAGTCCCCGAATTTAAATAAAGTCTTCTTTAAAACTGAAGAGTCTATACCAATTACTTCAGTTGATTTCCATTTCAATTCTGCTGACATAAGACCTCACATACAGATGCATGTGAGGTCTTATGTAAGCAGAATAATTAAGCCCAATAGGTATGTACTTCATGTATAAAATATTAAAAACAACTATCACATATATACACTCACGACTTATTTGTCGGAACAGAAGGCAGAGGCGTACCCAACAACCACATTTTTAACCATAACAATTTAGCCTAACTTGTGTAATGAGAGTAAGCCATTAAAGTGGGGGCATTGTAGTGTAGTAAGATAGGAAAATTGAGAGTATACTGAAAGAAAATGCTAAAAAGGAGCAAAACAATGCAATTTGGTATCCATCTAGAAAACATTTCTTCAAACATGACTGGTACTAGCCCTTTTAAACAAACAACACAAAAACCTCTTCAGCTACAGTATACTCGTATTAGTGTAGATATATTATCTAGTTGTATATGGGTATAGATTACGCTTTGCGCTTAGGGTTGCAGGTGTCCATGGACGGCGGTTGTCACTTAGCATCAAATGACCCGTCTGTTCATCGGTCTCCCTTTAGTATAAAGAAGAGAATATATATATTTATAGAGAGAGAGAGAGAGAGAATACATAAGAGAATAATAAGTAAGAATATTGTATGCTTTTTTTTTAAATATTGTATATTATAGGGGGACAGACGAACAGATGTTTAACCTGACGATAAGTGGCAACTGCCGTTCATAGACACCTACAACTCAAGAGTAAGTGCACTAAAGAGGAGAGAGGGAATTGACTGGACCTCCGGAAGCCTCTCTAAATTCGGGGTAATGCAAGCAAGCGTTGCTTCACAACCAGTTTTCTATGAGGCCGTGGTCTCGCCCCGGTCAAGCCGGCACGAATGGGCCGGCTTGACCGGTGCGAGACAGTGGCTCTACCATTGTGAAATTGTTTTAAACTGTCAAATTGTAAAATTGTGGTTTAAATTTACAGATGTAAACATTTCACAATGTAACTTTCATGTGTGTAATATGTGTTAATTTGAGGTTATGTATTAAAAACCGAACGAGTAATGGGATGTTTCAGCTTCCGCAAGCCATAGAGTTTATCCCATGGTAACCTTTTAATGAGGTCAGATCGGTTCTTACAATTGCGTTTCAGTTATTTATTCTTAATGTTTAGGTAAAAGAATTGATATTAAAAGTTTAACAAAAAGATTTAAAGTTCTAAACAGTTTATAATCTCCTAAAGCAAACCAATGACACTGCGGATGTATGTTATATTATCAGATTTATTACGGACAATTGTTGACTATCTCATTTCAATTTCGTTCTTTCATTCATTCATTCATTGTTTATAGTGAATAAATATCCATGTGGGAGTAAATTCTAATAATCAAGTTATTTGAATTTGAATTTGTTATTAAATTGAACAATAACAGAAAAAATTAGTTTCATTGTTTATTATTTTCGTAGAAGTCTTTGATACTAAACAAGTTCTCAAAACGCTAATATTGTGATTTGGCTTTTCTCTATCTATTATAAAGTATCTTAAGAAGCAATCTACCTCATAATTTATATTTTTCTAACCTAACGTAACTTTAGCTAATTTTAAAACTGTTATATATTTAAATAAAACTAACTACTATATTAAATGCTTCGTTAATAAGAAAGTAATTATTATTGTAACTACTATTTTACAACTAGTATTTTAGGTTTTAGGCCATATCATGTAGCTTCGTAGAGTGTATTGGAATTATTCGTATTTCCATATTTTCAGCCTTTTATCGTGTCGGTAATCAATACCGGGAAACGCACTAGTTTGTCTTAGTCAGCAGGAAAAATACGAAGAAATACAGAAAAAACAATGGCTGAAAATGGTTTCCTCATTATCCCGCAAATTCGCGCCCTGAATTTATTATTTTAACAGTAAATTGTCCATCTGGCCTCAATTTGGCGGTTTCTCCTTTTTTCAGCAGGCGTTGTTTTATTCCGTCCGTACTTTAGGGGCGACAAAAAGCTGTCATCGTACAACTAATGATGTGATTCAGCTCACCGCACGTCAGTCTCCCATTTTTTTAAATATGTATCTTGGAAATGGGTTTTTGTTTTTCTGGGTTCGTAATAACCGGTGTTATTATATTTACGGTGTTGTTATATTTAAGGTGTATGACTTCAAAATAGAATCTTACTTCATGTTTACATTTTGTTTTTTATTACGTTGCTTAGCGAAAAGAAATAATGTATTCAATTTAATGTGCTTTCGATAGGGGTGTCAATTTAAAATCCAAATTTTATTGATTTAAATTTTTATCTTTCCTTGTGGTTCTCGATGCGTGTGTGTCACAAAGGGCGACTAAGAGATCGGACTGTTATCTATTAGACTGTACATATACATTCCTAAAGTGAAAGATTGACGCCAACAGGCTTGCTACTTTTTACGTTAGTGGGACAAAATTCTTATTGGCAAACTCTGCCAAACTCTTAGAGGATGCAGGCGTCAGCGTATTTATGTATGTATTTATTTTATACTGTACACTTAAATCATGTTGAGTTTCAGTATAATAATTTATTATTGGCTCACAAATGGTAACTAAAGAGATATATATCAGTGTATATATAACAGTGGTAGAGCCATGCTTAGGCACGTATTAGCCCAGCTCGATCGGTGCGGTACCACGGCCTCACAGAAAACCGGTTGTGAAGCAACGCTTTAGTTGCATTTCTACGAAATTAATGAGATTTCTGGAGGCCCTACTCCCCCTCTCCTCTTTCCTTTCCCTCTTTCCCCCTTACCTCTTTCTCATCCTCTCATTCCCCTTCTCTTCTTCCCCTCACCGAATCTAACCATTCCTCATCACCCTCAAATGCGGGCAGTGCACTTACGACTCTTGAGTTGCAGGTGTCCATGCGGCATTTGTCACTTACCATCAGGTTGTCCCCCTATATTAAAAAAAATATATTATTCTCAGATGTCATTTTGTTGTTTTATAGATATTTTTTTTCTTAATATTATACTGGCCAAAAATACATCTACAATAGTGCCCATCAAAAAGAAATTAAAATAAACTAACTACGTATATACGAAGAAGCTTCTTAGATTACATTTATTCAATTCAATTTTGATTGAATACATTTTGTTTTTGTTTACATTACTAATTATCTAACATTGTAACTTTATTCTTATAAATATTCTAAGTACATTTGTGAGTACTTAGTTCAGTCGTTGCAGTACTTAGTAACACTATTTTATTATTATTATTTCTTTAAAATCTTTATTTATTGACTCTCTTAACAAGAATAACGGAGATTGTATTTCACTTCAGAAATGTAAAACTGTGCACAAAAAACGTATGAAGGCTACTTATAAATACTAGATTAAGAAAAAAAATTGTTGAAGAAAGTGATTGAGAGCGTCACGTGAACTCAAACAAGGCAAAACAGAAATCTCTAAGCAATTGAGATAAAACAAATCAGATAATAGTTTATATGCAGATCTGTTAATAGACTGTAATTTGTTTGTATAAGCCTGTCAACACCAGATTTCGATGACATTTTGATAACATGGATAGTAAGATATTTTTTCGCTATTCTTCCTGGATCTAAAACATACTGTATTTTCTTGGGAAAATAGTAAGATGTTCTTGATAAAAGGATTGTTCTATGAATATCTATACTACAGAATATCTATACTTAGTATGTAAATTTATATATGAAAACCTCGTACTACCAATAAATAAGTTTAAAAATAAGTACCACAAAAAGGAATGAACTAGGTGTTTTATTAAAACCTTTTAAGTAAAGTTTATGTTCATTTTACTTGTAACTTAACAAATACACAATCCATTTATCTGAGGTAAGACTTTAACAGTTAAAGTTCTCAGTTTACAGAATCGCTTCTGATTAAAATCAAAATGAAACAGAAATTATTACCATACTATGCTAATGAAGCTACAAACTAGAACTCAAATAAACTGTTCCTTGATTCATTTAACTATGAGGAGAAATACTAGACATCAATTAGTACATTCAGGTTATTCTAGATTTTATGGAACAGTACTTTTATGATGAAACGTATCGTATGTCCTTTATGTACCTCTGGCAATGCAAAAAACAAATGCAAAGTTTTATAAAAACCACTTTTGTAGTTAGGCGTGTGCCGCGCGCTTTCTATGCAATTTGAAAATTTCTTCTCATGAAGGTAAAGAATATCAAATTATGAAAACAAATGTATACTCTAATCAATATAATCAATCACTCGAGAAATACAATAGGTTCCTATGTGAATATAAGTAAATAAAGGACGGAAAATTCAATTTAACCGAACGAGACTGCTCAACGCACATTCCTCTTACCAAATGTAATAAGACTTGATGCAGACAGGCGTAGGATTTTTTTTTCCACATAGAATAAAATGAAGTGACATATTAAATTATTATATTTAAAAAATATTTAACTATACTGCCTAGTTAACTATTTTCGTATTTTATTTAGCTTACATATCTTCAAATGTTATACCTATAAACGATTTAATTGACACCTACTATTGCGAAATAAATCCCGCTGTCCACACTCTAAGGCCTAAGAAAGAAACATCATACACATACATACATACACTCAAAATGTAACCCTCGTTCTTGTGCTGTCTGGTAAAAAGTCATCAAAAATTGTCTCATCTCTATCATCGGACTTGCGATCTTAACATTGGATTTCGTGACACCAGCTTCTGGATAGCGCTACGCGGGCCCCAACTTATCAGTAGTTGAAGTACAATCCAAAACTCAAACTGTTATCAAAATTTACTGTCTTATTACTAAAAAGGGTAGACAGAGGCGCATTGAACGCCAACATTTTCCCGAGCAATAATGTTGTCCCACTTGCGTAATTGCATAAACTGTATAGATACTATTGGATAGATAACAATCTAATCACTAAGTTTCTTTAAACAACACCCATGGGAAAAAATAGGGTAGCCCTATTCTATTCCACAGAGAACATTACGTCTTGGATTGTTCTGATAGCTCCAACATAACAAATAAATGTGTTGCATTTAAAGCTTTCACATGTTGCTAAACAGTGGTAACGCACTGTATATTTTTCTGTCCTCTTCTAACTATCAGCTCTTCATAACAGCTATAATAGTTGAAGTTGTTTGGAATAAATCTACTTTTTCTGTTTTCTAGAGGTGCCTTTTTATTTAAGAGTCTCAAACTCTAACAATGTGTATTCGTCCTTATAATACATACTGTATAAGACTTAACAATTTTCACATAACGATTAAAAATCACATACATACATACGTAAATAAACTCCGGGGACACAGGCGTGAGCGTATATGTACAAAGACTGCTCAGTCAGCATCAGTTTAACACGAAAACACTGCAGTTAAATAATGAATGCTTAAATATCTCAGCTATCTAAAACAAGCCTAAAATACTTTTCAGTTCATGTGTTTCTCCCCTTACTCTCCCTTTTTGATTACGTGGTGTAAAAGTACCGACACCTTTCTAACTTTGAGATTTTTTTTTTTCTTCATTGAAAGCTCTTAGTTTTGGGGGAAATTGAAACGTGTCTTTTAAAGTAATGAGTTCTTAGAAGTGTAAACAGAAGTTTTCACAGAAATGAAGTTACTAAAGTAGACGATAAATTCATTAGTTTTTTGGGTGACCAAAGCGACCTTGTAATCTTTTACATTTAAATTTTATTTTTATGCTAAAGTGGGGCAAACGTGCAGACGGGTCACCTGAAGGTAAGAAGGTAAGTGACAACCGCCGCCTATGGACACGTGAAACGGAAAGAGGAGAGGGGAACATGGGGCTCCAGTACCCATACTCACTCGGTGAAACACAACTCAAGCAAGGTTTCAAAACCGGTTTTCTGTGAGGCGGTCTTCGGTCGAGCCGGTCCATACGTGCCTTAGCAAGGTACTTTAAAGGTCAGTTCTTTCATTGTTGATCCCTGTATAGAATAAAAGTGTACAATTGTACAATACCAAAATTATATATTTAAAACAACCACCTAAAGATAGCATCTTGTAAATGTAGTTTATATCATATACATACATTCAACAAGGTTAATCTGGACTTAATAAAGCTCTCTGTCAATCACGAAAATAAAGTGCTCATTTTTTCTTTTTTTGTTCTACGTTATAATTAGAGGTCTTTGTTTTGTTTTAACAGGGAATAATTAAGTAAAAATATATCAGATAAGTAATTAATCTATATGAGATTTTAATTATTTTGATCATAGGATGTATGTTTATATTATATTACTTGTATCCACAGCTTAACAAGCAGTTAGACTGTGGAATAATCTAAAAGTAGACAGCAAAATTAGACAAGCTTAATCCTTACGTACATTTAAAAAACAAGTGGTAAACTACTTCTTAAAATTATGAATGCTATTTATGGACTATATACTTACATATCTATATGAATGTATATTTATTTATACCTAGGTATTAAATATCACATTAAAAACATATATTTAATTTGTTACAATTATACACATTAGACTACCACTAAATTGATTTAACAATATGCGTATAAAGGTTGTCTGTAAGAAATCACCGTGAGTGATAAGACCGCCAATTGTTATACCACAATAAATGCAATCATGTCTGTATTTTTCGAGATTTGTAGAGATAAATAAATAAGTATCATGCTATCGTGATAAGCGCTAATGTACACAGATTGAAAAAGTATTATAAAGCTACGACTATAGGATACTACTTTAATATTAGATATTTCAACTCAGATATAACTTCTCTAAACTCAAAAGGATTTATATTCCTAGTTAGTTTTATGCACTAAGAACTATGAATTTAAAATACTCCCATTTTAAAACCGCTCCGAATATTAAAAAGGATATGATGATCTTCAAATGGCTGAGCAGATTTTCTTGCTCACATGAGGTCACGAGAGATTAAAAAAAAAAGGTCAGTTAGTTTAGGAACTACAATGCCTCAGAAAACAACCCACAGATACACATACACAGACCGACACGTCAATCTTAAAACATCCATCTTTTTTGTAGGGGGTTAAATATGGTACATAAACAACAAATAACGATAATAATAATAATATAAAATAAAAATATATTACTAGCAGTTTTAGTTGCATAGTTCTCCGTACATGACCCGCTTGAGCTGTTTGTTACACTCGCCAATGAATCCGTATAATCAATGCCCCTTTTCATTTTCTTTTAACTTTCCATACCCTTTCAAATACTCCTAACTTAATTCTCCTTTAATTCCCAAAGCGTCCTATTGACAGCAATACATTCGTTCCCTTTTACGTTTTAGGTAAAACTAAACCATAGACGTCAGAATATTTTTATTAACAAGCCTCTACCTATCTCTAATTCAACCCGCTTACTGTTTCATGCTGAATATAATTAGATTAATCTCTTACGAAGAAATCTATTTGTTACAGAACTATTGTTAAACTATAGTGAAGTGGAACAATGCTTAAGTAGTAGTTACCAATGAAATTCTCAACTGAAATTAAAGTGAACACTTGTCATGTGTGTAACATTAACGCACTTAAATATTAGTTTATTTACCAATAGGGATACAGACCTATATATGTATTTACTTGTACAAAAATCTATGGATCTATTTATTTGATTACGAGTTTTTTTTCGTCATTTTGTTAGAGTTCTATCGACTGTATACGGCCTTTTAGAATTAACAATTTATGTATGTTCTAAATTTATCTTATTTTTATTTGTAATAACAAGTTACATGGAATACTTTCGTTTTTTTTATTAATTTCTCTTCACAACACATTTTTAAACTCTACAGAATTGGAAAATCGTATTCGATATCGATACCGCAGTCCGATTCGCTTCGACCAATTACGTCCAGTAATGAACATTGTTTAACGTCACGAATTCAAATAGCGTCAGATTGTTAAAGCACTCTATGAGATTACGATTTTAGTCAGTACTAGAGCGTGTATTTGATACTATGAAGAGAAGACCGGCGAGGTTTTATTAATACTTTGATGTCTAGAGGTCGACATTCATACTTAACTTATAAATAATACGACGAAACAGACAATTTTCACCTCCCTCATAAAAGGAGGACGTTCTCAATGCGGTTGTAAGTTTATTTTTATATTTATTGCATCACAACTTCATCCCATTTGGTAACATATAAATTTACAGATAATATTCCACCTCTAAGAGGATGTAGACTACACATTCTGTACGCGATATCGTAATATTGGAAGATTGCAAGGACATTTAAGTAGGTTATCAACTTTTTTAGTCAATTATTTAATTGCTAAATATGATAGTATTTTTTGATCCCTATTTGTAAAGCTGCACCATATTCGTTTATTCATTACATTTATTAAATTACCAGATTACACGCGCTGCTATATATCACTTTTTATATATATCATAGTATGTTACGGTTGTCGGTACAGTAGAATAGGGCCACCCTATGTCTGCTCGTGGGTGTTATAAAAGGCGAAGTAGGGATCGGACTATTATCTATCAGTTTATAAACAGCGCCCAGGTGACGGTTATAAGCTTGCCCGCTTCCCGTTACTGGTACTAAATTATTTATGGTACGTAAGAGCTTGAGTGGCCTCTACATACCCCTTCGGGGGTATAGATGCGTGAGTCTATGTACGTTAAGATTGATAAACGAAATAAGTGACGTATATTTAAGAATGCTATGGAAGTGTACTATTACACGTTTCAGAATAAGCTACAATCCAATAGCGAACTAACGAAATACTAAACTTTATCTGAATATTCATGAAAACAAGAACACCTAATTTCGTTTACAAGTAACCACCGTACTATTTAAAACACTGAATTATTCAAAGCGTCTGTTGTATAATTTCTCAATGTTTAATTTATTTAAATATATTATATTTAACATGTGTTTTTTAATCATTTGAAGTAGTGAAACATATTTATGTGAAATCTGTTTTTTCAAAGCAAATACTTAATTTTTTCAACATTTACAATAATATGTTATTTTATATTTTTAGTTGGAAATTATGTAGATGACAAGGAGCAGAAGAAAACTGACCCGGAACTTGTAACTCTCTTCTTTACTTCAGAGCTAGCTCATGGCTGCTGAATTGCCTATCATACTTCACACATAGTTTTTTGTTGTTTTAATTATGTAAGGGGAGAGACGAATACACAGGGCATGTGATAGTAAGACACAGCCACCGTCCAGGGACACCTGTAACTCAAGAGCCGTAAGTGCGGTGCCAGCCTTTGAGGGTGATGAGGGATGGGGGATGCAGAGAGCGGGATAGGAAAGAGAAGAAGAGGAATTGGGCATCCGGAAACCTCACTTATTTCAAGGAAATTCAACGCAAGCGTTATTTCACAACCGGTTTTCTGTAAGGCCGTGGTATCGCACCGGTTGAGCCGGCCCATTATTTATTTATTTATTTAAAACTCTTCCTGCATAATACAACGCACGAGGCGGACTTGACCACATGGCATTATCTACCAGTCAACCTTTGGGTGGTTCAGTGAGGGACATGGCAGGTGTATAAAGATGAAATATTAAGAAACAAAAAAAAACATTATATTCACATACAACTGAACAAATATATACAAATATGCTATATAAATACAATATAAATATATATATATATACATACACATAAATACAATACATAGATACAAACTTTAGTTGTAGTTTTAGTCATGGGGGTATCTCAGTCAACTGTCTCAAATAGAATTCACTTACTTTAACTTTAAACGTGTCGCGGTTGGTGGTCATCCTAATCTCAGGAGGGAGCGCATTCCAAAATAAAATGGATTGGACAGCAAAAGAAGAATGAACGAGAGAAGAGGTGTGAGTAGGGCATAGGAGTAACAAATTATTTGTGGAGCGGAGATCTCTGTCATGGTTAGAACCTAGAAGACTAAGCTGTGAGGTAAGATAATTGGGGGCTGTGGGGATATGGAGAAGAGAAAAAAGAGTAGTTAAGGCACGAAGGCTGCGACGCTGACGTATAGGTAGCCACGACAGTTGGGTACGATAAGTAGACACATGGTCGTACTTACGAAGATTGAAAATGAACCGAATGCAATTATTGAGAAGTCGGTCGGGTTTGTTGAGCAGATCTGCATTCAGGTCGAGGTAGCATACATCTCCATAATCAATGATTGGAAAGATTAGTACCTGTACAAGCATCAACTTGATGCTGGTAGGGAGGAGGTTTTTAAGTCGATAGAGTGATCTCAAGGTCCCGATGACTTTCTGACTGACGTTCGCTATTTGAGGTTGCCATGTTAGAGTGGAATCAATAAACAGGCCGAGGTCTTTGACAGAAGAGTTAATAGGCAAAATGGATCCGTTATAAATAACTGCTGGCAGTATTGACTTGTCAATTCTGCTAACCATTCGCTGACTACCTATAATTATTGCCTGGCACTTGGAGGGATTAACACTGACGCCAAAACGCTCGGACCAGTTTTTAATGGCCTTTAAATTGATATTCACATTGTTAATCGCTTCCGCCAAATTATCTACTTTAGCCTGAGAATAAACTTGAAGATCATCTGCATACAAATGATACGCACACTGAAGATCAAGCGTAATGAGATTGATAAACATCGAAAATAATAGAGGAGAAAGAATGCCACCTTGTGGAACGCCAGTATTCAGATCACACCAACTAGATGATGATTCATCTATTCGTACTGACTGTTGACGTCCACGAAGATAAGATGAAAACCATTCCAGAGCTTCGGGGGAGACCATATAATGAGTGAGGATAGATGCTAGGATATCATGGTTGACAGTATTGAACGCGTTTGAGAAATCGATGAGGACTAAAACGGTTAGTTTTGCGTCCTCTATGCCACTCCTTATATCACTAGTCATTTTAAGCATAGCAGTCACGGTGCTATGCCCAGGTCTGAATCCCGATTGATAAGGACTAAGGATATTATTTTGATGGGTAAAGTTGGAAAGTTGCTTGTGAGCGCAGGCCTCAAGTACTTTGGATAGGAAGGGGAGGATTGATATGGGTCGGTAATGATTTGGAAGGGAAGGATTAGGAATCTTTGGGAGGGGGAGAATGTAAGCCTTCCGCCATTCGGCTGGAAATAGTCCGGAGTGAAGGGAGAAATTAACTATATGGGAAATGGCTTCGGAAAGCTGGTCTAAAATCGTGACTATCATAAATCGACTTATGTTATCACAACCCACAGCTTTTGTTTTTATGGATATAATGGTCTTTTTAATGTCATCCGAGGCAACTGGAGAAAAACAGAAAGGTTTGATGTTACGCCGAGGGAGCCCTGATACATAAGTAAGTGTTTGACTTTTGGTATTTGACGGCATTGTAGGACATGTGATGAAATACCTGTTTATGTTGTCCAATCCTGAAGTCATCGATATACTGGGCTGCTGAACCTTACCAACACCCAAGGTCCTAAGATATTTCCAAATATCGGCAAGGGATGAATTAGAAATGTTTGTAAGAACATGGTGGCGTTTAGCGTTACGTATCATTTGATTGCATCTATTTCTTGCCGTTTTGTAGATGGTCCAGTTGTCCTCACAACGGTTTCTTCTAAAATTGTGAAAAGTACGATCCCTACGGCGCATCGCTAAACGAATCTTACTCGTTAGCCAAGGCGCAGGCGGATGCTTTACCTTAACTTTTTTGAGAGGTGCATGTTTATCGTATAATTTTGCGAACAATATTATTGAATACCTGGACCTTGTCATCGACTGTAAGAGCCAGCTCTAGAGGTTCCCAATCAATAACAGTAGCGTCAAGACGCAATTCTGCTACATTAATATTTGCGAAACAACGCCTAAAGAGCACTTTCGCCTTGGGTTTCGGGGTTTTTAGGATATAGGATAGGAAGATAAGGTCGTGATGAGAGAGATCCGGAGCACGATGTTGGCCATAAGAGGAAACGAGGGAGGGACATGACGTGAGAATTAAGTCTAACCAAGTATCGTGTCCAGCATTGTTGTGGTGCGTTGCTTGGAGAGGTATGACATTTAAATTGGTAGACTCAATTATATTAAGGAATTTACGGGTTCGAGGGTTAGTGGATTGAAGGAGATCGGTATTAAAATCCCCCATAATTATGTGATGTGCATACTCAGACCCTAAAGATTCCAAAACTAATTCCAAATCAGTGAAGTAATCGACAGTGGGGGGGGGGGGCAGTAAACCATCCCTAAAATAGTTTTCGCTCCTCTGACGCAAACCTCAAGAAATAAATATTCAGCTGAAACGTTACAGCTAGGGGAAGAAGTAGTAACAACTTTGTAATTAAAATCGCTACGTAAGTAGATAGCAACCCCCCCGCCTCTGCGAGCAATTCGATCGTTTCTGATGAGTACAAATCCTGGAAGAGAGTAAGAAGTAGATAAAAGTTGAGGTTTGAGCCAACTCTCTGAGACCAGGATGGCGTGAACGTTAGTGTCACTAAATGCCTCTAGAAGGTCACTATGATGGCTGGGCACGCTTTGAGCATTCACGTGACACACGTTTAGAAACCGGTCCGATTGTGTGCTAAAAGTATTCCGAATGACTTCCCCTAATGTGTCCGTAAGCGAACAAAAACTGCTATCGTCCGACGAGAAACTATCATCAAGAGCCGAGTGGAAAGAATCCTCAGATAATACCATATAACAAAATTATAACAACATAAACCGCTGACTTGGCCGTGGAAGTGGAAGAAACATCCATTGGGTACTTCACTATCAGTTCGTTTAGCTGATCTATGCACGATAGCTTGTGTCGACTTCCATCCGGTGCCCGAATCGTGATAACGCCGTCTTGTGTCCAACACGATCGCATACCAAAGTGAAGACGTGCTTTACCAAAGTAAAGGTGAAGGTCGCCTGCCTCGGCTTTGTCAAAAACTCTTTCACCGTGAAGGAGGACCCCTTCAGTTTGGTTTTTGCTTTCCAAACCACAGACCTAGTACTTAGGTTCGAGAAACGAACGAGAATGGGACGATCACCATCCTTATTTGGTTTGCCCAGCTTGTGACAAGCCGTTATTGAGTGTGAAGTTGCAACAGTAATCTCCAACTTATTGTTGATGATGCTGAGAACAGATTTAGTGCAGTCTTCACTGCTAGTCTCGGGAACGCCTAATAATATTAAAGTTTTGCGACTATGCCTAGTTTCCATGGTGTCCATCATAGTGAAACATTCTGCAATCTGTCTCCGGAGCAAACTGAGCATTGTGAATATGAGTTCCCTAAATGTGCGGAACTCCTCAGCCACTTTAGCAACAGTATCCTTCCTGGGTACACTGCCCTGGATTTGGGACTCCAGTCATTCTCTTCGAAAAGCTCTCCTCAAGATTCCTTTGTGTTGCTTCGATATCAGCCAGTTGAGACATTTTGTAATGTAAAATACTAAAATGAGGTCTTGTATTGTAAAGAACAATAGAGTATGCAGCGACAAGCTGGCAGGTGGTACATTAACTATTTAAATTCATAGTGCATAAAATGTGTCACAAATAATAATTAATAATTGATGTATATAACACTTAATAAACCATTAAATTATGTAAGTGCACTGATTTTTCTAATTTTAAACTGTTTTATTCTATAGAGACACAACTTTTCTTTATCCACACCTACCCTCTTTACTGCCTAAGTATGGCTCTACCCCTAAAAAGGCGAGAGAAACAAAAGCGTCAGATATTATTTTAATATTATGAGTCTGCATTTTTCGATAGCAGTTCATTATTATTATTATTGTTCATTATATTTAATGGACCTTGTATCAATTATTGATTTCATGAGTCAATTGTTACTTGAACTTTTATTGTTATATTCGTAATTGTAGAGTTAGTGGTATATTTTTAACTTTATAATAAGTAATATCCATTGTACTTACGTAAATTAATATATATATATATGTATATATATATAGTAACATTCGCTCAATCGTTCTGTATTCCTAAAGGGTTTGGAAGGGGTGTTTTAAACACCTACATGTTGCACATTAGAATTTGGTCCTACTAAAGTAATAGAGGTTAACACTATGACCAAGGATAGGCTATGCAAAGAAGGGAGATTGCTTACACTGATGGATTGGAAATTGTAACGAAGGCTCGAAATACAGTTTTTATTTCTAGATATGTACGTGTTTCTCACGCATTGCAAATAATTATCTGGTACCAAATGACGTTATTATACTAGAGCGACTTATTACACTTATATACTCACAATAAACTTGACTACCCTCAGTTATTTTCAAAGCCTTTTGAATTGTTAAAACTAAAACCCTTTTAAGACGTTCCTTCAAATTATACCTTCATTTGATTTTACTTCTTGAAACAACTATATTGTACCGGATTTGGAAAAACAAGTGTCACGTTGAAGATTGACAGACTGAGTCTTATTTAAACAATATTGTTTCAGTAATTTAAACATTTATAATCATAAAAATAATCAATATTTATTAAAAAAACCCTTTCGCTTCTAATAATCATAATAAAACTTAAATATCTGTATATATATTCTTAGGAGAGCAGAGGTGGAAATAATAAAAAAAAAAAGATTTACAACCGTTAAACAGTAATCTGTACTTATAAAATAAATTATAAACACAAATCAAATACAAATATGATTAAATAAGTAATCTCATTTTAACAATAATTAGATAGGCAGATTGGCTTCACGAACGGACAGAGTTCCCTCCTTACAAGTTGACACGCTCCCTGCCGCCGCCACCTCTCACGTCACCCCCTTCCAACATTAATCATTTCTGGGCTAACAATATTTATATAAATATGTATTATATATACATATTACCGTTTATATATATATACATATATATAAACGGTAATATGTATGTATGTCTGATCTATCAAACTTATACTTCAAACTAAACACACATATAAAAAACAATTGCGAACCTCCTCCTGTTTGAAGTCGGTTGAAAAAGAATTAAGGACTTTCTCCATTTTGAAGGTGGTTAAAATACACGTTTTATGTCACAATCGAACCCACCACCACTGTCACAACAATCAGAGTCAATAACCACTAGACAAACAGGCCAGTCATATACACTTGTAACATGATACCAATAATAAAACAAAATGTGATTATAACAACAATTTGGAGCCAGGCCTCTAAATACAAAAGTAACATTGATATCAAAATAATTAAGTCCAACAAACAACAACTTGTTGCCTCCCATCATCCATTTTGGGACATGACAAATTAACATGTTGTTTTACCTCTTTTGTCGTATAGAGGGCAACTGCATAAGACAAAGGAGTTACACAATTGTTGTACTAGCTAAAATAGGGGTACACCCGAGGCGCTGGAAATAGGCCCTCTTGTGTCGGAACAATGTGGTTAACCCAGTGTGTTGATGACCCGTGGTAGTTTCCACACATCAGTAGCAAGTAACATTAAAATAAAAACTTTAGTGATTAGATTGATATTTATTTAAGTATACGATTTTATTCACGTGTGTATTTCGGGGATGTCCGACTAGTTTCGGTCTCGACGGGAGACCTTTCTCCGACGTGACGTCCGGTACCGTCGTGGCTGGACGACTTACTCCAGTCCTCTGTCCAGCCACGACGCCAAATAAATAATATGTTGTGATTAAGGTGTAAGGTTTAAGGTTTAGGGCATTGCAGTTAGTGTTACTCTAGTACTAAAGATCCCAATATGATTATATTATTAAGTTATAAGGAAAAAGTAATATTACTGCATTGTATTATTTAGTGTTGATTTCTGTGATTCTGTATTTCTCCTTCCTTCCACCATTCGTTTCCCAAATGGCTGAACCGATTTTGATGCAGTTTGAACTCGAGGGTGTATTATTTTTTTATTTATAGATATAGTTTATTCAATTTCAATTTTATTATATATGTACCTTTTGAACTAACAGCTTACATAGTTTTATAAGCTTGAACAATTATGATTGAATCTTACACTACATTTGGTGTAATTTTAAGCCATACTAAGAACAAAACTTTACTAATCGTATCCTAGCCTAATGGTGCACAATATAAATTAATAAAAAAGTTGTCTGTGGTTGTCTTTATTCTCTGTGGGTACTCAGATTAGAGCATACATGCAAAGCATGCTGAGACCTAAAAGCGGTTATTAAACAATAGTTGCATTGTGTAACCGACTAAGTGCGGTCACCGAAGGCCCAATCCCCTTTCCCTTTTCCTCTTTCTCCTCCTTTTCCCCCTCTTCTTTCCCATTCTCTCTTTCCTTTCTCATTTTTCTTCTCGTCTTCTCCCTAACCCTAAAACTACTGTCTTGTGACGCTTAAGTTGCTAGTGTTCATGGGCTGTGGAATATATTATTCCCTTTCCTACCTTATCAGGTCGGGTGACCTGATAAGGTAAGGGAATGTTAAGGGAATGAAGGGAATGTCTGATAGTTTGTCCCTTTAAAATTATAAATAAAAGAAAACAAAAATTAAGAAGGTATTAAATTTCCTCAATGAAACACATCAACAGGGTTGAGATTATTTGCAAAATAATTACAGATATATATATATGTATGTATATATATAACAAGTATTTCTTTTAATTATCTTGGCTATGGTATTCTATTCTATGTGTTTGCTATTGGTTTGCAAAATTAAATGTTTTATATATATATATATGTATATATATATATGTATATATATATAAGCCTATCATAGTGACTCCACTTTGCAAGTCCTAAGTATAAAATATAAAATATTATACTTAAGACTTCATTTCCATAAGGGTGACTACATTAACCTGACTGATTCATGTGAAGCGGTGGGAAAAGTGGTCGCGGGTGGTTGAGACGGGTTTCATATTCTTAAATTGCAGCTAGGCCTCCTGTAGCGAGTTTTTTGGCATGCCCAATTATTATGCAAGGTTGCGTGCTAAATGGCTGGCGCTAAGTCACCCTTTAAGGGTATAACATTTTATTACCGATGATTCATTCACAACAGACAGTTTTAGTTTGAGAAACTAGAAAAAAAATACTTTTTCGCAGACAATCTTAAGTATGTCACTTATAAAACAATACTTATGTAGGTACGCTCTCTATAACAATACTTATGTAGGTGTTTATTAATCATTTATAATCAGAGATTAAGTCAGACTTTTTTATACTGTAGTATAAAAATGTCTGACTGAATCTATTGTTTTATAAACTGCATAAGTGATTTTTTTAACAAATTCGCGAGCACAGCTAGTGTTAACAGATGTACTGTTAACACTAGCTGTGCTCGCGAATTTGTCGACGTCACATGAAACATGAAATCACTACAATAACATATGAAATAGATCGACCACTTAACGCTCTACGAGAGTCATAAAAGTTTTATTCCGAACCACTTAAAGGTAATTGTTTATGGTTAAAAGTAGACTAATAAGTTTGCTATTTATTGTTGTGTAGCTTATTACTTGCATAAATTAAACGAACGTAACACTTACCTAAAAAAGTTTTATGAGAAACAAAACAAGACAGGTTCACGTTTAATAGCAAAATGAACTCTCAACAATATTTTAATTTCCCTTTCATCATTGAGATGGGGCGTAACAAAGTCGTGGTTATATTTAGACGTGGAATCCTTTACATGCAAACTTATATTAAAAAAAAATATTGAAACAAAATTACACTTAGCTTGTCAATTGAGAAAGTTAGATAGTGAACATACATACATTCTCTGCATCCCCTTTTTTCGGGCATATAGGCTACGTTTATATTTGTACGTATTCAAATATTATTTTATCGTTGTCTTTTTGTGCATTAAGTAAAAAGCTTTTTTACGTACCTCTCAAATAAAGTACAAAGCAAAAAGCTGTTTAATGCATGTCCTAGAACATGCATTAAAACGATTGCAACTCATCATTAAGAATGGTTCCAGCAGTTGAATTGTTGCAATTATAGCGCAAAGAGAAATTGTTGGTAATCCCGAAGCGGTTGCTTTCTTTCTGCTTTTCTTGACTCGACTATTTACTGCTTGTATAATTATGTAAGCCAGGAGTTGCGGTCTAACAATGCTGAAACATTGATATTTAAAACTCAAACTTGAAATTTGAATATTACGTTTGGAACATGTTTCCAAATAAACCTTAAATTTAAAAGAAAATGTATCTGATTGGTGTTATTACTAATACTATTAGATTCTTAGACCTTACATTTGGTATTAAATATGCCTATGTACAGCAACTGCATCTCCAGTTCCTTGTTTGAACTTGGACGAAAAGCTACTGCAAATCTTAAAAAATCATATAGTGATGCAGGTTCACTAAATGTTGTTATCCAGTTTCTGTTCGATGATGCTGCCTGAGAAAAACCATTTTCCACCCAATGGCGTTTATACTTTTAATTAAAACTTAATAACCTTTACACATACCGAGATCAAATAAATATTCAAAAAGTTTTATTAGTGTACACGCTTTAATTTTATCACAAGTAAACCTATGTACTCTCGAGTGCAGGAGATAAATATTGATGCCTTTAGTAAACTTACATCCATACACTCACTCGGGGATTGGCAGAAGCGTATTATAAGCTCTCATTTTGATGTGGCCGTAAACTTAGTGTTCTTCCATACTATGGGGCCAGCCTATTGCTGTCAACTGGGCACTGTTTATATAATGTACATATATATGTACGTTACGGCCCTTAGTAGTCTTTACGATACCCACAGGAAAAGATGGGGTTATAATTTACTTCAATAGTTAGAATTCGGTCCACTGCTCTAAATAGGCCTCTGACAATGAGCAGGACACCACCTGGTCCTCCACCTTCCGCATGTAAAAGTCAGTCTCTTACAAAAGAGAAATGCCATAAAAGATGTTGCCAACTTCATACGTAGAGTGCATTTTCTATCTAAAATATTGTTCAAACCCTCTTAGGTCTGATTGGCATAAATAATAAATAACCTACTGTTCATAAATTTACGTAATCTTTGTTATAAATAATGAGAATTTACATTAACTTCTAAAGTTTCATCGATAACCAAGAGTTTGTAAGAAACAAGAGCCTATTGAATTCTTAAGACTTACTTACTTATTGATTTGTTTTATATTACAAACAAGAACAGTTATGTAAAAGTTTATCTATTTTATTCCAAAATTTAGAAATTCAATTATTTGGTTTTCTACGGTTATAGTAATTTTTATTATTGAATAACATTTTTAGTGGTAAAGCCATGCTTAGGCACGAATGGGCCAGCTCGATCGGTGCGATACCACGGCCTCACAGAAATCCGGTTGTGAAGTAACGCTTGCGTTGCATTTCCCCGAATTGAGTGAGGTTTCCGGAGGCCCAATTCCCCCTCCCCCTTTTCTCTCCCCATTTTTTCCATCTCCTCATCCCTCCTCTCTTCTTTCCACTCCCTGCATCCCCATCCCTCATCACTCTCAAAGGCGGGCAGCGCACTTGCGACTCTTGAGTTGCAAGTGTCTATGGACGGCGGTGTCACTTACCATCAGGTGACCCGTCTGTTCGTCTGTCCCCCTATAGTATAAAAAAAAAAAAAAAAAAACTTATATAAATATAACACTGTAAAAGTTTTTTGTTCATGGTAATAATTTACATATGTATGTATGTTAATCAAACATGCAGACACAGAACAAACTAGGTTTTATTGTCAAAGCGTTACACTGAAAAATGTATACATTGTTTTATCTATTTTGAGGTTCGTTATTCAAATCTAGCGGTTAATGAAATCTTTATAAATTCATACATACACCCACGCTTCTATCGCTAAACAGGCAGGTATAAATGTAATAAACATCTATATATATACGTTTTGCTAATTAGAATATTAGTTTCTTATTCACAAGAGGACAAGCCGATTGCCGTCATCCGAGCACTTTTGGGAATCAGATGGGAAAATATGGTGTATATTGACAGGAGTAGTGGAGGATAGAATGTGAGAAAAGGGAAGTTGCTTACACAGGTGGAATGGGGATTGTAAGAAATATCGCAAACAATTCACACCTATTATTCGGACTGGCTATTGCTCGGAAATGCGAGCTCACTTACTATTTATATTGTAAATGGTTTAATTACACTTGCCCTGTTAGGGTCAAATATAATAATTAAAATTTTTCATTATTTTTATAATATTTTTAACTTTACACAACACTTATGAAATAAATGTTTTTTCTTTCTTAATTTCTTTCTTTTTTCTTTCTTTCTTTCCTTCTTTTCTAATATCGACCGATTGATCTGAAATTTGGTAGACATCTTTAGCTCTGATGACAATACAATTTTGTATGTCCAGTATGATTATAAATGAAATATGACCTCCAAAACAAAATGGAGGAATAAACTTTTTTTTTGTAACCCCTTCAATATGGCTATCAAATAAATGCACTTGACTGGGAGAATACAGTATGTACTGTACTGTCGAGATTGTTGCGACCACAAAATGATAGATTTAAAGGACTTTAGAAGTAGACCATAGTGCATGGCGGAATAAAACTAAAATCTTAAATTAAAAATATTGAGTAACGAAATAAATATAATACTTTAAACTTGAAAATAAAATAGGTTTTCTTTTATAGCTTGACTATTTTATTGAAAATAAATGACGAAGTGAATAATGTACTAAAAGTTGTGTTCAATTCATTTTAATAATTTATATACAATATAACTATAGACAAAATAGAGCTAAAGTTTACAATAAATAACGTATCGTAGGTTAACGTAACAATATAATTAAACAATAAAAAACTACGCATAATTTTAATCTGAGAGTATATCTCTCAGATTGAGGGGTTGATCACTTGAGGGATTGACAGCAAATTATCATTATTTGTCATCAGTTTTGATAACCGCAAATATCCGATTATTCTGTTATGTTCAATCGGGTACTATTTTTTTTGTTAATAGGTTTTTAACGACACTAAAACTTTTATCGACAAGACATGACGAAAGAAACGGTATTAAAAGTTTTTTCATTCATATCACTGGTGCTAATCTTCTCTTGTAATATCAGATTACTTAGATATTTATATATTTAGTTTCATATTAAATTAAATTGAGTTTTCCATCAAAAACTGAGCCTTCACACCAAATTTATATTAACGGGTTTCTTTGTCCACAACAAATCCAACATATTATATGCCAATAATAATTCATTTGAAGAAAATTTTTGTGAAAAAGTTTTTAATATTTATTAATACGTCTTTGTACAGTGTTCTTACTCAAATGAATTATTTTGGGTACGCCAAATAGAATAGTTTCTCTTTAAGCGTGAGATACTGTGCGGCTCGCAGTCTTAAGCAATAATCGTTACTATGAAATATTGAAAAGAGCATACAACTGTACAATATGTTCAACTTTTCTATAATAAAATCAATTCAATAAATAAAAATATACCTGCAAAACTAAAATTTCCAATAAATGGTATCGTAGTTGCTTTGTGAATGATTGAATTACTTGTTCAAGCGTTATAGAAACCCCAGAGATTATGATATGTTTTCAATACTAAGAGCTCGAGTTAAGAGTGTTCTAAATCAATGCTTTTAAACACATATTGAGTGAATTGAATGTGATTTTAAAGTCAACATAACAGTTTTTTTTTGGGGTCTATATTTTCAGTTGCGTAAATTGTCAGGGTTGAAATTGTAGTACAGGTCATATTGTCAAACTATCTGCAAGTTTTTTTCATCAGTTTAGTACCCCGGTGCAACTAAAAAATATTATTCTTACTTTCAAACTTTAAACTATACTATTAACCATATACATATAACAAATAGTAATATATTACAAAAGTTGATAAACTTGGATTATTCAGAAAACGCTGCCTTTGACTGTATATCGAATGTCTTTATACGATTGCGATCGACTAATCTTCTATTAATCTAACTTCGCTTTCTGTAATATTTTACAAATCTCTTATTTTCCACAACAAGGAAAGCACTCTGTATATTCCCCGAGCAGTGAAAAACTGCTAATATCTCTGCTTTCTACAAATCTGGTGATAAAAGTGACGTTTCTAATTATATACCGATTTGTATGATCAATTGCTTGGCTTAAATATTCAAAAGCTTCGTTCATAGATACATATATAACAATTACACTAATTTATTGAATCCGCATCAACATGTTTTTATCACGGGTAGATCAACTATTTTGAATCTTGCATTATTATTATTCTATATATATACGGGAACCTTCTAAAGTAAAGTAGAAAGGAAAGTAACATCCTTCCTTTCCTTCCTTCCTTCCATCCCAACAGACTCCTTGGGTACAGTTTTTCCAAAGCATTCGATAGCGTCGACCATTTTTCTTTGCTCCCAAAGCCCTAACATTTTGAAACATATTCAAATTTTTATAGGTGGCTCACATCCTATATATCAAACTGAATTCAACTTGTTGCACTTAGTGTGTATGAGTCTACTCAATTTCTGCGACTTTGAGGGTCCCCAAAACTCAAATTTAGGGCCCATGTTGTATTTAATTCGTCAATGACTTACAAAGTAAAATTGATCGTAGATGAACAAAAATCGTATAGAGTCTTTACAGAGGCGGTTTGTCAGAGCTTTACTCGTGGAGTGTGGCTTAAGACACAAAATGCCTGAAGACACCACTTCGTTTCTTTAACATGGTCGGATTTGATAAAAGATCATTTAAAAGTACTCTCCTAAGTGAGTTACACTTCAAGGTATCTACGTGATCCGTGCGTATCTCGGCAGCTATTTAGAATACCAACATGCACTAATAATGTGTAATAACACCCAAATTAATCATCTATTTAAATGTTTAGACAATATAATGATATTTTTTCTCATGGTGGTATATTTGTGAATAGTCACACCAAATTCATTTAGTTACCTCCACTGAAATCTTTGAAGCTATATCAGTCCTGGAAGTTGTGTACGGCAGTAATTGGAGTGCTGATTCATAAATTTTATCATGTAAAATAATTTTAAAAGACTATTTGGTGTCATCTGTACCTTTGGGTGGGTTGGTCTCTTTTTACATTTTGCTTTCTATGTTTGAAAATATTTCAATCTATTTTTCAGGATGACGCATTCTCAGATGATCTCCAAATTGCAATGGTTTCATGTAGTCATTGCTCAAAATTTTGTTCCATAAAAGGCATATGGGTAATCGTTTATCTGCTTTTGTTGGAAGAAAAGCAAATTTCAGGTAATTAACACACCTGTGACACTTGTTATTAGATTTAATGATGTTTCGTACCAGTTACCTACCTGATAGATACCTGAAAGATTAAATATTTCTTGTAGTAATCATAAGGCAACTTAAAAAGGATACGGTGATTTTAAAAGAATGGGATAGGAATATATCAATATTAGAATATATAAATATAACAATGAAAAAACAAAATGTGGGCTGCAAAACTCTTCAAAAGTCCATTTTTCTCGTTTTCTATCTTTTATAGAAGTATCGAATAACACCCTGTTCAGTAGGTAATTTTTATCAGGTACCAACTGACACGCAAACATAAAAAATATAATATTATTATATATAATATTAGTATATATAAATTAATATACAGGTATTTACTCTTTCTGGCACCGGTAATTACTGATGTAGATTCACTTACACTTTTTAAAATTCTGGAAACAAATGAGCAACGTTTGTATTTGGTATTCGTATTTATATTGGTGAATAATTAAGTAAGTCAGTGCATGTTGCAAACATAGCAGTAGTCGTATTTCATCCATTTTCACGTCTGAAAAAGCATTGCAAACGGGCGGGTAGCGCATTGCAAGTCGCAACATGCGTTATACCGAATATCGAATATGCCTGAATAAGTAACAGCCGCTTAAAATACACTACTGCAAAACAATTGAGGGAAGTTTTAAAGATAGTAACCTAATAATAGCAAACTTATGATTCCATGGGAACTGTAATGACAAAAAAAATGCTGAATAATCATGGGTCCACCTGGACGTCTTTGGGAATCACTGATCTAGGGCACTGATCAGACGTAAATATAAATTCTATTTATATACCTAATTGGAACGAATTTCCTTATCGCGCTTTACACTCTGAGCGGATGTTAGCGAAACCGATAGAAGTGTAATAAAACTTTATTCCGACACTTTTTAGTTACCGTGTATGACCTTCGTTCCTACCGGGCGTCCGTAGAACGCTCACATTTTACTTTTATTTTTTTATGTACATTACCTATATCATGATATGTGATAATTATACTAAAATTATCACAACAATTTGTGTCACATGGTATTTGCTCCCTATATAATAACAAAACAGATTGTGAGCTTTTGAATTTGTCTCATGAAGATAGTATTAAGAGGTCCCAGCCGACCAAATATACTTTGAAAGAATCACTACACATAAAAAAATATATGACAAGGTGTGCTATTCTAGATGTAAATTATAATGAGTTCTTAAGATTGGATATAAAGTTAAAATAATAAGCCACCTTGCATTTATATAACCAGCTTAGCCATACCGACACAAATAAAACATAACTATCTACTATTTTTAGGTTTTATAATACCGATAAATATACTAAGATACTTTAATACCTAACTCACGTGGCCTACCTAACAACGGAGTGGACTTTTTTACTCACGGGAGGAAAAAAAGGCCACTCCGTATCTACATATTCCATATTAAGTAAGCAAGATTTAATTCCTGGCGTAAGATTATCCTTTGCCTACTAATATATAATATATAATAATAATACACTACTACTACTAACAAGCACTTAAAGGAAGGTACCTGTAATAAATAGGTCGTTGCCGCCATCTTGTATCGGCAATTAACACCGTGTAAACAACAGGTTCGGGTAATAATCAAGTACTATTGAACTGTCCAATTCTCCGACGTATTTGACATCGCCAGGTTGAAGCCATTCATTGATTCAACTCCAATTATAATTTCTCTACTCAATCTCAGAGATCAAAATTACTTGGATGTTGAGTTAAACAGTTCTTTCTTTTTTCCGAATGAGCCCTTTACTTTGCGACTCATATTGCTATGTTGCGGTATAGTATTTATGTACATATTATAAAATTTCATGGGCTACGGCAGGGCTCGAAAATGATTTTGAGAGAGACTTTGCAAACATGTATTATAATCTTATGTTCAAGCGAAGCTTTCATAACATAACCGTTTCTGATTTCAATATTGCAGCTTTTAAAATGGTTTATATTTGAATCAGGAACATTCCAAACATGCATTAGAATTTTATGTTCAAGTGAATCTTTTATAACCACATAACGGTTCTTGATTCTAATATTGCATCTTTTAATCTTTTTACAGTGGTAGAGCCATGCTTAAGCACAAATGGGCCGGCTCGAACGGTGCTATACCACATCCTCACAGAAAACCAGTTGTAAAGTAACGAAATCAGTGAGGTTTCAGAAGCCCAACTCCGCCTCATCTACTCTCTCCTCCCATCTCCTCATCCCCCACTTCTTTCCCCTCCCCGCATCCCCCCATCCCTCATCACCCTCAAAGGCGGGCAACGCACTTACGACTCTTGAATTGCAGGTGTCCGTGGACGGCGGTTGTCATTTACCATCAGCTGACCCGTCTGTTCGTTTGTCCCCCTATGGTATGAAAAACAATGTTTCGTCGAAGTAACGCGTTAGCGTTCGAGAGTCTAGTGCACTGTAGTGAAGCTTGCCCCGCGCCTGTTTCTATCGCCCGTCGTCCGCGCCGTCACGAACTGAAGTGTGCTCTGTCGCCCGTAGATGGCGTTACTCGTTAACATCGGAAAACAAATATATTCGCACTGATGTCTCCAAACAACAATTCAATATTCAATGTGTACATACAGGTCTTACTTTTAGGCTTCTTCAGTTAACGTTATATTATCTGAGACATTGAACTGCACGGTTTAAGTGGTTCGATCCCCGCCCGGGACAACACTTTGTTTAATATTCATCATATTGTTTTTCTGAGTCTGGTCTGGTCTGAGTTCTTTGTGTCTGTTGTTTGAATGTTTGTAAAGTCTCTAACAACACAGAAATTAATGCTTGTGAGGGAGTTGTCTTTAAAAAAAAAGAAAGGATTCACAACAAATATGTATATCTTAAATGAATATAGATGTTTCTCGTGAAATAAAACATCAGTAGGTAGAGATAAATGAAGAAATTGATGAATTACCCACAAAATGTACTCCATTTTTTATTTTTGTAAAGCTTCCTTAACTCCCAGGTACTCCAATTACTACTAACAACTATCTAAGCCAACGCTGAACGGTATCGAAAGAGGAAAACTATCATTGAAAACGATTAGGTTCAATAAAATCTGGCCACAACTGTGTAAAAGGATTTTGTAGACGGAATGGACTTTTTTCGATTTGCGAAATAAATAGACCGAAAGCTGCTGAGTGGCTCTCAAGTTTTCTATACAAATGTTTTGCTATTGAGGGGTGAGTGTCTATTAGATTTGTAAGTAAAGCTTAAGATTACATATGTATATGTCACCAGTGAATAAACGTAAATTTATTATTAACTTTTTCTCTCTCATCGTCTCGCAACTCAGTTGAGTTGCGAGACGAGAGGGTTTTCTTAGACGTTATGTTTTTGATGACATTATTATTACATTTTATTGTTAGATACTTCCTGATCATGAAAACATGGTTTTCGTTGTCACTAATGTAAAAATTTCTAACGTTCCGGTACGCTTTGATGAATGAACAAAATATGATAATGTGAGTAAAAACAAAAAACTGGGGCTTTTTCATAAAGAGGTACTAATTTGTTCCTCTTTTTATGTTCCCATGTAGCTTTTAGATGAATATACAGTTTGCTTTTATAAAAGTTTTAATGTAATGTTTGGTTTATTTAATGGTCAGGCTTCGTGACTCTTTTTTATTATACAAATGGTTATATACCTACGAGTATATAATAATAATAAGAAGAATATAACAATAAAAAGAAATATAATTTAAGAAGCTTTTATTATTTCGACTATTGTGTACTCGAGAGGTCTTTTATTTTTTTGTGTTTCCTTTCAAAGTTATCCTAATTGCTCAATTCAATACAAAATTACTAAGTGTTAAATAAATTTACTACATAATAATTATTACTATAAATTCAAACCTCTTCAGTCAAACAGCTATAGCTCAAGTGAAACAAATATATAAATGAAAAAAACAGTATCAGCGTAGATATTATAAAGTCTCGCATTGAATGCGTCAGTTACTTTAAATCCCCTACACGTCACTTAATCGTCTAATTGTTATGCATCAGACTAATTTATGTTTAGATAAAACCACGGGGAATTAAATATATGTATGTGTATGTATGTCACTGGGTATTTTTTTAACAACTCCCGCATTATGAATGATGCCTAATTCGTGGGGACTTGACAAACATTCATACAACGGACAGAAAGAACACCTAGACTCGAGACAATGGAAGATGTATCGAGGTACGAGAGTACAAATAATAAGTAGATAGCTTTACTTGAGATAATATTGATCGTTGCTAAGCTCACGTGTAAATTAACGATTCAACACGCACTAGGCGTCGGTATTTGCACGAATATGACATTATCCAATTAACCACAACACCTTCCAAGATAAACGAAGCCTTGATAAGCATAACCAATTTCTTGGAACAGAAATGCTTCTAATTAAACAAACCAGCTAATAGAATATGATCTCCCGAACATCCCAAATTAACCTTACCAATATTTAAGTGTGCGAACAGCTAATAAATTAGTCGCACCCTTGTTAGTTAAGGTTGAAATTTGATACATTATTCTGCGCTACCTTATGTACTCGGTAGGTTTTTAATATATGAAAGTATATTAGTGGTAGATAAACTTACAAAATTGTTTATTGGCGTAACTATAATTTAAATGATTTTAAACAGTTATAAGGATACGTCTCTGAATTCCTCATATTTGCTACCAATATAAGCCCTGTAGCAATCTATTTCAATATAAGCCCTGTAGAAATCTATTTCGTTCACTATTCTCTAGATCTATAATATAATCTAGATATTTTAATTACGCCTATAGAAACTCTTTGCCTATTTAGACTAACCCTTAGCAACGGGGTTATCAGTTTAGCATCAGAATCGTATCGTGCTGCTTTCTTGAGAGTCTTGAAATCCTTTACCCTCACCAATATCCGTGAACCTAATCATAACTCAACAAAAAATATATAAAATAGTACATACATAAATACATACACTCGCACGCGATGGTCAAACGCATCTGGAACTCCCACATTTACAAAAGTGGAGCCATGCCTAGGTACGAATGGGCCGGCTCGACCGGTACGATACCACGGTCTCACAGTAAACTGGTTGTGAAGCAACGCTAGTAGCATCCCTCCTCTATTCTTTCCCCTCCCGTATCCCCCCACCCTTCATCACCCTCAAAGACGGGCAGCGCACTTACGACTCTTGAGGTGCAGGTGTCCATGGACGGCGGTTGCCACTTACTAATCCTTTACTAACAAGTGACCCGTTTGTTTGTCTGCCCCTTGTAGTATAAAAAATAAAAATAAAACCTAAGTAATGGACTACACAGTTCTCACATGTACAACTCAAAAGTTTATATTTTTCTTAAAATACCTACAATGTAAATTACTCATGTTGTATCGTAGAAATAGTATGTCATTAATAGTAATTTAAAACATCAAGTCATAAAAAACGAATACATCAGTGAAATTCCTTATGTACGGTGTGGCTGTAGAGCAGGACCAGCAAGTTGCCAAGCATTTTAATCAGCCAAATACTCATCTACTTTGCAATAAGCTTGTTAACAAAGCGTGCGTTTTATGCAATTTTTAATTTTTCTTCTCATTAAGTTAAAGAACATCAGAAGGTATGTTATTATATATTTTAACACAGTACCCCATAAAAGATGTGTGGTTGAACCGATTTATTTCATTCTCTTGTAATATAGTTATGTCTGTCACATCGTTTTGTAAATGGGTGCAGATTTGTTCTTACATACATAATGTCTTCATAAATATACTGACAAGGCACCGTCAGGATTAATAATAGTAATTCCTTTATTTGCGAGAATGGGTATTTACACAGGTGTTATAATTAAACAAAGTTAAAATATTAACAGACGTATGTTTATGTTATGTAGTCAACAATTTTTTGCCCCAAAATAAATTCTTCTTCTCTGGAATGCTCTCCCACTCGAAATCAGGATGTTCACTTACCGCTTTATATTTAAAAAAAGGGTACGGCGATCTCCTTTATAATGAATTGGCAGAATTGTCGCAGCGTTAGCGTATGATTCGTCGAATGAATGTTGAAACTTATAGTGTATTTGTATCTATATGTGTGTGTGTTTATTTATATGTATTTGTAAATTTGTGTGTGATTTTACTGGTATATTATATTTGCGTAATCCACTTCAAGCACATCATTGTACACCTATTTAAAATAATAATATATATGTATATATATATATATATCTCCATTTCCCTCACTTAGTTATCCGTTCTTGCACCTACCGCTCTTATCTCTGCAACACCTCAAGGTTGACTGGCAGAGAATGCCTTAGGCATTAAGTCCGCCTGTGTACGATATGAGCATAAAGATTTTAATAAATAAAATAAATAAATTTCTAATATCAGAAGTAAAACACAGTCAACAAACACCTACTAAGTGTAAACTAATCATGTCCCTATGAATAAATGTAGTAGAATAGAATAAAATTATAAAAATAAATACATTTGAGGTTAATATTCTTATCATTTAAATATTCTTTAACAGTATACTCGTAGTATGCCTTGTTAATCAATTTTTTTTTTTTAGTTTTTGCCTTAATATATCAATTTTTTTTATTGTACACAGTTCAATCGGTAATTTATTAAATACCCTTAACACCTAACAAAAACACTTTTATTCAATTCACGACTACGTAGATTATAAATGGCTCTAGTAGCTCTCCTTTATAAAATGAAATTCTATTTCTGCAGCCCGACGCCACAATAAAATACCTAACCTGTATGTTTCTTGGCACCTTGTATTTAGGACAATTTTTGCTTAAAGCTTAAAATAACTAATTTTTAAATTGTTTATTCGATTATTTAACCATTGTGTAGGACAACATATTTATTGAACAATCAATTTTTAGTTTTAGACTTTGTTTCGATGTTTCTTAACAAGAATTAATATAGAAAATGCCGGTACCATCTATCTAAAAAAATAATAATTTGCTATTATGACTTTTATAAGTTGAATTGGAATCAAATAGGACAGATAGCTGGCCGTTTGACAAGGGAACGGCCTTGATCGGCTGTATAGCGTTTGCATGTTTCGGATCAGTCTCCAGAATATATGTATACTCGTATAATTAAATTGATTCCTCTTGAAAGCGGTCACCCTTTCCAAGGATTGTATTCGTATTGATCCTCAACATCATCCATATCTAATTTTAAAATAAGCGATTCGATCTGGTATTTAAATATTTTGTCTTATTGTAGAATATTAACCATAGAACTATAAGATTGTGTGTTTTACAGATTGTATTATTGTATAATAATTGATATAAGACAATTACCAATATCATTTCTGAATGAGTATTTGTATATTATTATTTACGTGCTATTGAGTTTTTATATATTTTTATAAATATCAAGTTGAATTTAGTATATCAAGTATATTTAAATGACGAAGAACATTCAACTCACATGCTTTATCTATTTTATCCGACTACACTTAGAATCCTAGAAATCCTTAGAAATATTGAAGCACTCGTTAAAACTAGTTCGGCAAATAATATAATTACCACGATACTTCCTCATGCGACTTTCCTCAACTTCTTCAAGTAGAAAGCTTGCAATGTTCTCTTTTCTTTGCTATTTCAATATTTAAAATTTTGTTAAGTATATAAAATTGAAATAGTTATTGGTGAAATATAAAGGAAAATTTAGAATTGAGTCCGTTAAAGTATTTAAATTATTTATTTTCTTTTTTAATTTATTGTTAATTACTCATCAAAATTTACAAACAAACATTCTGAGCACACTACATAAGCCTTGCAAGGTTTATGCCGTCAGTTATTTCATTTCATATTATTATTTAAAATTTTAAGGAACTCGACGCAGAGGAATGTGTGTTCTATCAACCACGCGAGGTGATCGTGCCTAGTGGACGGCGACCCAACGGATGATGTATGATGTTGATTTGGAAAGAATATTACATTTATTAAGAAAGAATATTGATTATTAAAGGAACATGATATCGAATAAGAAAGATTAATATTTAGAAAGAATATTACCTATTTGTAATTTTCTATTTTCTGTAATTTTCTTTTTTTAGTGTTAGTTAGTGTGTTATACACAAACTAACTAATAAATTATTAAATAAAATAACCCTACACATATTATATGTATATTCAAACCACTTGAAAGCTTTATACCCTTTGACAGATGTGATAGGATAGCTTTCTTGTGTAGCCCTGAGCAAGAGTATCCAAAGTTTATTAATAGACGTCAGGATACTTAAAACCTTACAAACGAACAAATAAACTAAATCACATTCGCATTGATAGTATTGTTATACCATAAAATAATAAGGATTGCAGATATATATTTTAAAAGTGATGTGATTCTTCTTCTGTGTCTCTCCAATTACTGAAGGTTGGCAGACAGCTCTGTATATTTTTACTTTGCAAGGTAAAAAGTTTGGTTGCACTCCTTATACCTATCCATTCACGGATATTTCGCAATAATGACTTTATATACAACCAGGTCTCTTTCCCACAACTTTTCCTATCAAAATTTGTTCTAGAAGCTAGTATATACCATACCTAAGCACGTGACCTAGATATGGAAAAGCTGGCATTCCTGGCAGACTGGTTGTAATTTAGATCACAGACTGATAATGGTTAAATTTTAATTACAAAAATTCTTAGAATCCATCTAAAGTTCCTAGACGTCTCTAATAAATGGCTTACGGATGGTTTAACAATGGAATTTTCCTTGCAACACTTAGGCCAAAACTTACATTGTCTTGTTTATGTTTGGCCTCTACTCATTTAAACCAAAGCTAATTTAGTAAATGTGAAACGGGATTCCAAAATATTAAATCTGCTGCGTTGTCACTCAAGTCACGGCCCCGTGGAATTATCACTCTCATTTTGTAGAGACCAATTTCTGTCAACGCTACTAGTGAATGTTAAACATTGTGTGGAGCTTTAAAAGCATCTATAAGGATTACAACATATATATTAAAAGTTTACCAAGCTTGGTGTAGCTAAAATCTATAAGAACTAATATTTTTTCGCGTGACGTATGAGATTTAAAATCGTGGTTGTCAAGTACGCATGCTTACTCGACGTCGACAATCTTAATCGTATACGTGCTGCGATTATGCGAATACTGAGGAGTTGACAAACTTGCTCAGCTACAAAAGACGCTAACTCGAGACTGCCTCGTACATCTGTCATCCATCTAAAAATCCTTGTTTCTTGGTATACACTACTGTTTATTATTATATTAGATTAAATTTCCATGTCTTTGTAATATCACCCAGCCTTAAGAGCCCATAATATGTATAATGAAAAAAAAAAATCGTCAATATTTGTACATGTTTGAAAAGTAACCCTTGTTTTAAAAGTATCTGATTGTCATTTATAATCAAATATAAGTATATATATGTACCTATATTTTAGTTATAAACGAAATATAATTAGTATTGGATTTTCTAATTATTGCGTTTTATAATTCGCTTATTTTATAGCCACATATCAAACGTAAATTGTAAATCTGCCATTTTACTTAGCAGGAAGGTTCGAGGTTGTACCGAAATTGTTTCGCAAAATGCTCACATTGAGCACGACTGGAATAACACACAGCTTGGCCTGGAACTCAATACAAATAGATACCCATATTCTGTTGGTCCAGTGGTTAGTGATCCCAACTGTCAAGCAAGAGGTCGTGGGTTCAACGCGGGTGAAATTTGTGTGATCCACAATCGATACAGGAATAGTCTACGTATTTTTTTTTTGTGTCTGTTGTTTGTATGTTTGTTAAGATGGTAGCTGTGATATTTAAATATAGTAGTTAACACATTTTCATTTCTTTGTGTTTGAATTTCTTTCTTTAATATGATTTATAAAAGACACTTAATATATATTATTACTATGTATTATTTCATATGCATACTAGATGTGTGTAGATGCCACAATCTTTGACCATTGACCATTTTCCAGCATAAAAGAAGCATATGTGCTTTCCCAAATGTGTCTAATTTTATCTAGACCTGTTCAGGCATTCGGGCGTGGTTAAGAAACAAACATCCATAAAACTTCCGCATTCAGCAGGATGGTTATTTCCTAAAAGTCCAAATACCTACAGTACACATATAGTATGTATTAAACCAGTAATCTAGTTCAATTGACAAGAACCCAATCAAACTCATTTCGAAATTCAAAGATTACCTTCCGAAAAACAGACAAGGCTGCCATTAAGTACACAAATAGCAACATTAATCATCAGCTTATGCGGTCCTGAATCTAACAGCAAGCGGCAAATTGTATGTTTTCTCTGATAATCCAAATCTCTTCGTACATTTATTTCCTGTATTGTGGCGCCTCGGTTGAATGATTTTTTTTCTGCTTTGAATTATGTATCCTAATCAAGGTCCTTTAGGGCTGTGTTTGAATGTACGAGTAATTTAAGATACATATATATATTATCTTTTGTGTGTCGGTATTTTTTTACAATATTTAGGAGCAGTAGGTGTATGATGGTTATATGACCGACTGGATTCCATAATTATTTCAATAGAGATTAATGTATTTATATAGGAACATAGATACATACATAAATACAGTCATGCCTGTTTCCCTGAAGAGGAAGGCAGAGGTGTAGTCAAAACCCACATTTTGTTGATTATAATTAAGTTATATTCACATAATAGGAGGCAAGCACGTTGACGTCATCCGGACAATTTTGGAAATTAGATGGGGTAAAAATTGAGAAACTCAAATAATGCAATTGAACGACCTATTGGTCTATGGTTAATGATGATACAAAATTGTGCTATACATAAATGTTTGTTCTGAGACTTAAGTGTTCTTTACGTCTTGTTTGAATGCTTATAAAGTTCCCCTCGACACAGGAATCATTCTTAAAGTGGGAGGTATCTATTAAAAAAAAAAAGTCTAGAAATCAAATTTACAGTAGGCACTAAACTACTTTTTAGTGCATATAGTGCATCAACCTTTATAATCTGCAGCAACAGTAGTAAATTAATCAACATTTAAACTTTGTAAATCTTATTTGAAAAGCAAGCAAACGTATAAGGAATATTATGTGATTCCTGTTATTCTATCACAAACTAATACACTAATTTAAAAAAAAAAACAGTAATTTCTACATCATCCTAAGGCAGACTGGTAGAAAATGCATTTAGCAATTAGCTTTAAATAAATAAATAAATAATACAATTTATATTTATTTGGGATACAATTTTAGTTATATATGACACTGTGTACTGTTTTACTTTTGAGAATACGAATAGTTTTGACAACATTCAAACCCCTTAGAAAAGGAGACGAATAAAAGCCGTTATATTTCTGAATGTAGTTACAGGGTCCGCAATTTGTAAATAGCTTTTCCTCAACCGCCCCTATCTTTAACATTTTTTGTTATAAAGGAGGGACCGTATACATAGCCCATTTAGTTAACACACCAATCACTTTGTGTGGTAAAATTAATGTTTGGGATTATTTGTAATCTGTTTTCCTATGTGCCAGTATGTAAGTTAACTCCCGCTCTAGAGTTAAATCCTCTTTCGTGAGGGACTTTACAAACATTATAATAATGGATTACGAACCCCTAGAATCAGAACAACAAGGTTACACAAAGTGTTATTCTGTGAGGAGATCGAACCAACAACACTCTTCGCCGTAACGTAGTAGCTAGGTGACCACTTAAACCACTGCGCCATCCGTGAAGTGAAGATTAACAATCTAACATAGTTTATCAGTGTGAAGAAATAATAAGTGTACTGCTGATGTACTTGCATATCGCAGTAACTATATTACTATAATACTATAATAAACCTGAATATTTTGTTACCTATGTAACTAAAGGAGTATGATTTTGACTGGCCTGTTAGTCTAGTAGTCAGTAACCCGAACTGCTGAGTCGTAGGTTCAATTCCTACTTGGTACAAAATTTATGTAAACCATAAATAGGTGTTTCGAGTAGTGAGTGATCTTTATGTTGTTTGTATAATTGTGAAGCCCCCAAAATAATAATATCTATAGCTGCAGTCGTCAAATAATAGTTTAAATTCGAAAAAATGTTGAATCACACTAAATTAGCTTATTATATGTTAGGGTTTAAGATTTGAAATGCCAAATCAGAGTTTCATTTTCTAACAAAAATAAGAACTAAAATTGTTAAATATAATAAAATAGTTAGACAGTTACAAGTGGAGCTAATAAAAAATGTGTAAAACATTGTTATCCGAACTGATGAGTAAACAAAAGCGCATAAGCCACTTCTGTTATTAACATAAAGAAGGTACCTACTTAATGTAATCGCCCGTTACACATCTGCGTATTTCCGTACCCTAAACTTTTCTTGCGCTAGTAACCAATGATATACACAGGAAGATTGATATATAATTTATTTTCACGGGTTTCTGGCCCTACTTTCCAACCGCTATATCAAATTACTTTTCAACCACATACATAGATTTTCAATTACGTTTTTTTATGTTACATCTATAAAGTGTTATTTATGACAATGTACATATAACTCGATGGTATGAGCCATCCATACTACTCAAATACATACTCAAATCTGTTACTATTATAACTATCAATTAATCAATGAGCCTTAGTGGATCATGTTGTAAATAAACTTGACTGCACGGATGGTTTAAGTGGTACGCTGCCGCACCTAGTGTTGTGGGTTCGATCCCCGCCAGGGACACCGCTTTGTGTAATCTTCAAATTGTTTTTCTGAGTCTTCATGTTCTTTGTGTCCTTTGTTTGAATGTTTGTAAAGTCCCCCGCGACACAAGAACTAATTCTAGTGCGGGAGTTGTCTTTTTAAGATAAAATAAAAGTAGACGTGAAGCACGAATGTATTGCCATTTTTAGAGTTCACTAAAGTTTTTGACACCTCTGAATTTCGCACCTACTGCTTAAAATTGACAAAATTGATTCATATGTTAATGATGTTTCTATGTTACGGCGTACCCCAGGATTCTATATTAGGTCCCACTCTCTTCCTAACGTACATTAATTCCCTTTGTAAGCTTTCGATTCAAAATTGTTAATTTTTTAGGCTGATGACACAGCTGTAGTTGTTCCTAGTAACGACTGGGCAAATAATTTTGCATATGCTGATCAGGCTCTTGATACCGTAAAAAGCTAGTTATCTGTCAATATATGAATTAAATAAATCAGTGCATCTTACCTCCTCAATAAACTCTTATGTACCCGTCAACAGCAATATTTACCAGCTTTTAGCCCATTATTGTATTGAAAAAGCTCTTAAAATCCAATGTAACTGCCTCACTAAACAAGTACTACCGAATATCTGGGTACTATTACTTAGTACCCAGAAACTAACTTAGCCCTATTAGCCTAACGAGCCCGAAAAACTGATACATTTATGTACGCGTTCAAAAACTTAAGATACTCGACTAATTTCAATACCTTTAAAATTGTGTATATTATAAGATACTGCATAACAGCATGGGGAGGTTTTTTGAACGAGTGCAAAGAGCTACTTTGAAAAGAATTATATTTGAACCGTACGGATACTCAAACTCCATGTTTTACGATCAGTACCAGGTACTAACCGCAAGACAGTTTTGTGTACTCCAAACAGTTGTAAGGAAGGATATAACGATGCACTATGATAAATCTTCGTTGGGGAGACGACGAGCTCATCGGGTATGTCCAATATAGACCAACAGAACTACTCTTGCGGGTAAACATTTTCGTGTCGTTAGTTGCCGACTGAATTTGCAAGTCAATTTAGAGTGGATAAATGTTGCAAAATTTGATGATAAGATAATATCTTATCATCAAATTTATATAAATATCTTATCACTCTGTAAGAATACATTAATAATAGTTTTGAGTTGATGGCTCCAAAACAATTTTTTTACAGAGACGGAAGAACTACTAACCTTGTCCAGTACAACCAGTAATGTATGTATATGTATGTTAGTACTATATGTATTTTATGTATATGTTTTTTTTGTATCTAGGTATGCAAAACTCATTTTACTAGGTACATATGCCTTAACTACTTACCCTTACTACACTACATTATACACAGCTACAGCATATCAGGGACGAACAAAATAATGAAAATATAAACTAGAGTGCCTTGTAATCTAATACTGTCTGTGAATATAAATACCTATACCTATACACTTAACTTTTTATTATTATTTTATAAAAGAAAGCTTCCTAACGAGTTAAGTGTATCATTAAATTTTATTTTAACTTTTTTCTTGCATGCCTTCTTCATGGCTTTACTGAACTTATGCTTATATAGACAATGCTGTTACCTTGAGAGAACCTTAGTACCCATAACACAAGTTAAATCTTATCGAGGGTACCAGAGTTCAACTGCTACTGCTACTGCTAATTGTATTTTGTTATTTTCGTATATGTTTAAAAGTTTGTTATAATTGTAAACTAACAATTTATCTTATCTTATCTAACCATGACAGTATACTTTTCTACATATAGTTTATCTCAGCTACCTTGTTAAGATCATAGGTCTATCAGACTGAGGTGTACAAAACGATTATATTTGCCAATTTACTCCCCCCTGGGACCCTTTTGCTCCAACGACCATCGGTCCTATGAGTATATGTTAGTAACGATCATGGACTTTGTGAGGTAGTTTTAAGTATGTATCTAAATGCGTTGCTATGGCTTTGTCTTAAACATGGTATACAATTTTAATTTGCACCATAAAGAAACCAGGTTGTCCCAACAGATTATATTAAAATGAAACGAATTATGTTCAAATAATTAATGCATCCATTCTTTTAGATTTAATTCAAAAGTTATAAAAGTTACAGAAGTAAAATATATATCTTTGCAAAACAATAATGTGATTGAAATAGTTGTATGACACTATACAACATTATATATGGTCTTGTTAGTCGCACTGACCCTAATAAACAAAAATCCCAAGACATCCCAATAACCATTAACATAGCCATTAGGATCCGAATCGTGCAATGCACCAAAATTGTACCAAACGACAAAGCTAAACAAAGCAAATTTAGGACGCAAAACAATAAATAAAGATTACAGTGGCGTGTTGCCACCGAAATGACCGACCGACCGATTTGAGCCACGAAGACAGCTGACAGAGAAAAACTGTTTATGTTCGTGTGATCGTATTTTTTATAATTGTATGTTGTTGACTCCAATAATTTACGTATAAATTCAGTAGTTCATATTCATTCACTTATATGGTATTTTCAAGAATCTTTAAGAAACGAGAAAAAGTGTTGCACCTACTTCAGTCATTTCTACATCACCCTAAGGTAGACTGGCAGAGAATGCCTTTGGCATTAAGTCCGCCTGTGTGCATTTTGTGCATTAAGTTTTAAATAAATAAATAAATAAATAAATAAAAACAGGTTTTAGGTGTCCAAAATATATTTTATTTATATATGTATTATTTTCCAAAGGCCGTATTTACGGTTCTTGGAAAACGTTAATGTCATTCCTTCAAAAATAGTAATAATTTTAGATGTTGTTCCATACAACTTCCCAGTCCTCTACTCCTCATCTCAAAAATCTGCAATAAATAATAAGTGACACAGCAGTATTTAAACAAACTCTCATATTACAACGAAAATATCAGGCTCTCAAATTTGTATTAATTTGTATTATTGAATTACATAAAAGGAATATAAGAGATAAGAAATCCGAATTATCTTAGATTAATATTCCTTCTTTTAAATATTCGAGACTCTTTACCTTTGAATATTAGCTAACAAGTCGCAAATAAATCTTATTAATACTGAAAGTATTATTGCTAGAACATAATATTTGAAATAAAAAACTTAATTAAATGTTGTATCAGATATATCGATAAGATTTTTTTTAAGTAATGTATATTATTAATGTCTGTTTTTCTCTGTACTAGCGAACAAGATAAGATTATAAATAAAAAGAATTAAAGTGTTCTTTCTTGCGACTGTATTTGAAATATTTTACACTATTTTTAATAAATACTTACTACAAAGTATTAAATTTTCGTGTGTGATGTGTACTACACCTATAACGCTATTAACCTGTTACAAGCCCGCTACTCCTACGGCCACAGACACATTCAAACAGTCCCTTTCTACTGTTATCATTACACAAGTAAGTTTAGGGCTCGTTTACACGTTTAAGCTTAATAAAGAACAAAAAATATGCCAAAAAAAAATTGCAATTCCTGTGAACTGCGTCAGACTAAATGTAGGAAAAAATAGGGTAATACCCTCAAACTTTGCGTTCATAAGTCCAGTTGGGACCGAAATAATGCTATGAGGAAGTTTATAGATGGTCTTAACAAAAGAGTGACACCACATTCATGCGTTAGTGATGACATGTTTACTAACGCTTATAACTTTTTGGTTTAAAAATAAAATAATAAACAGCTTAAACTTTTGTTTAAAAATAAAATAATAAAAAGTTATACTTAGCAATCATTATAAGTTGTTGTCATGGCCTGGAGCCTAGAAGACTTCATGGATTTAAACTGTGGGATATCATTGGAATCATTTTAATAGTGGCACTAACATAGATTTGAAGATAGAATCATCAAAACAAAGAGAAAAAGTGGGTTTTATATTTTTAGTAGACTTATTTAAGCGGCTACCGTAGGCTATAAACACTTGCAACTCCATACTTACCTATTTTTTTTTAAGAACACTTATAATAAGACCATTCAATTCGTTACTTGTAACACTACTTTTTTTTTATTATTTAAAAACAAAATATACTGCTATAACTTTAATCATTTGTAATATTTGTTGAACCTCTATGTTTGAGAATAAATGTTACCTTGTCTTAACAACCATATTTTGTGCGTATAATTAAGAGTGATTCAAATTACACTTAATTGAACTTTGAACACCCGATCCCTAGTGAACTAAGTAAATACTCCAGTGAATGACAGTTATACGATGCAGTAACAGAGCAGGGTATTCGCAAATTGACTAAAAATCCTTTACATTCAACGGGGACGACACGACTCCGCTAGAGCTAGCCGGTAAAGTACTTAGAAAATATGATTGTCATCATTATCATTTCAGGAAAAATATTAGAACTTCGACTATATTCAATATTATATTATAAAATTATCTTTCATATGCTCCATAACCATTTTGCTTATTTTTTTTCCATTCTTACTTTGTTTCAATCAAAAATTAATGACCTGTTAATCTATGCATATTAATACATATACTATATACTGCCACCTTTTAGTTTCCGTTTTTTAATACAAATATTACAGTACTGCGGTACGTTATGTTCATTTTATGGTATAGGGGTCTAACAAGCAGACGGGTCACTATATGGTAAGTGACAACCGCCGCCCATGGAAACCTCAAACTCAAGAACTGTACTTGCGATGCCAGCCTTTGCGGGTGAAAAAGGGAGGGAAAGAATAGAGGGAGGGGAGGACTCCGGTATCTTTAAAAGGCGGACAGCACTCTTGTGACTCTTGAGTTGCAAGTGTTCATGGGCGGTGGAAGTCACTTACCATCTGGTGACCCGTCTGCTCGTTTGTCCCCCTATACTCTAAAAAAAAAACACAATCATTTGGTACTTACAGCGTAAGCATTGTTTGACTACTGGTTTTCCTTGAGGTCGCGTGACATTCATGCCTAAACCAAGCTCTCCGACCAAATATGAAAATAAGTTTCTATTATAAGTTACTGAATCTTGGAAGTATGAGGTATCGTTAGATACATTATATTATACCACTATGACTGTGAAATAACATTGGCTGTAAATAAAAAAGTAGCATTCAGCAACCTCTTAAAAGTAACAGTTAAAAATGTAAAAAAAAAACCTAAAATTCAGTTTTTGACAGGTTGTTGCTTTATTGTTTTTTTTTTTACTATCACATATTCTTGTTCATATGTAAAAGTGCATAATTTCCACAACTATTTCGCTCTTTCTTACATTTTGATTACCTTGCTTCTTTCATTATGTCTAAAATGAATGAATTATCTATAAACAAAGTACCAATTTTTTTTTGTTATAAAATATTATTAGTGCAATATCGTTACCGTATCGTTACCGAATAGTATAACATTCTTAAAGAGACCGTATTTACAGAGTATCCGTGTAGTGGTCGCGTATTGTGGTGTCTGTACATTGTTATATATAATATACCAGTGTACAAGTGTAGTAGTAGACATTAAAGTGAAATGTAATTATTACAGAAGAGAAGTAGTATTCGCGATTATGATACAGATTTATTTACGTTAGTTAGAAGCACCTGTGTTTTGATCTGGCTTTGATATATTCACATATCATTTGGAATAGTGAATGAGGTCTTACATCTTTTCAAATTTTATGATAATATAATATATAATATATAAATAAAAAAATTATATAATAATTTATATAATTTTAAATTTTCCGTACAATTCCCAAAAAAATCCCGCATGACGACAATAAGCATGCCCCTATTACATAAATTCGACTAAGTTATAATCGGCAAAATGTGGGCGTTAATTACGCTTCTGCCTGCCCTTTCCGATATGCAGGCGTTTCTGTATGTATGTATGTATGGGTGTATAATGCATGCTATTAATTGTTACACAATGACTTAACGTAAAATAATCTGAAGGCAAAGAGCTGAACATTTAACAAACATCACTTATGGTAGGTACTAACACAGATAAAAGGGTAACTACGAGCCCTTCGTTCTAACAATCAGGCCCTGAAAAGGATAACCACTTTGTGTATAGTATGGGCTTAATTGCAAATAGATTGCTTCACCGCTCCCTCAAGTACTGTAGTGGGAGCACGCAGGAATTGATTAGGCAGTAAGCTGTTGATAAACTATTTTGCTGACTAAGATCGTGATAGAAACTTTAATGTTGTCTAACTTAAAAATATGTATATATTCTTTCCTTCAACCTCATGCCTTATTTATTATTTTTTTTTTTTGTGTAATGAAGGATGCACGAGCAGATGAAAGGGGAATGGATTTGGGCATCCAGTGACCTCATTCTCTCGGTGAAATATAATGCTGATTTCAAGGGAGGCCGTATTAATACTCCAGTTGAGCATGGCTACCCAAGTATGTATAAACATGCTTAAGCTATCCCTTACACTCCAATGTAAGTAATATCTCACAGGACCCTGATAACGGCAATAAGCTTGCCCCCAATTACGTAAATGGGACTAAATTATAATTGTAAAATAGTGCATGTATTTATTACGGCTTACCTTATCTATATATATGTATTATATGACTGTATACATACTGTCTGATAGAAAACAGTCTGATCTCTTAATTGCCTTATAAAGATTCATAATAATGGGAGCATATGTGCATAGTAATTTAAGTTTCTATATTGCACTGTTACTTCTAAATGGCTGAACTTTGATGTAATTGTGACACTGGCTGTTAAATAGATGTTTTGAGTAAAAAATGCTGCTGATAATCCTTACTACTAATATTTTTTTACTATAATTATTTTGTTGTCTGAACATTATCTTGTTCAGCACTCCGGATCGTGATTTCAGTTTTATATAGAACCTTTTATAAGAGACACACTACTTCGAACTTGTTTTCATGGCAATATTTATAAAGAGCAGACGTCTGGGTGATGGTAAGCTTTTATGAATAGAAAATTACACTAAAATGCTGAAACCGTCGGACTCATCTTATTGGCTAATTGTTTTTGTGTTTCTTCGTAAATATAAAGCCAGAGCACATTAACGGGTTTTTAGGCTGTTAACATACTACTCTGTGAGTATATTAACACTATTCCAATTATTTTATATTTGCTTGCGAGTATTATTTTTGTGTAACATCACCATCTTCGTATGTCATGTTCGGTTTAACTCTGTAAATATAACAGTAAATCCATTTCCTACAAAAAAATTACTTATCATTGGTAGATTTGTTATAAATGAACGCAATAATTACAATCCCAATCTTACGACGTTCATTCTTGTAGCTACATATATTGCAGTGACGGTAGAAGAAAACACAAGTAATGCGCTAACATTCGGCTAGCTCTCTTTTCCATCGGACGACGAGAAGAACAGACCAATTAATATTATTCTTTTTTATTTTTTTATAAAGACAACTCTCGCACTAGTATTAATTCCTGTGTCATGGAGAACTTTACGAACATTCATTGACAGGCAAAGGTTGTGGGTTCGATTCCCAGCCAGGACAAATATTTGTGTGATGAGCATGATAATTTGTTCTGTGTCTGGGTGTAATTTATCTATAATATGTAGGTATTTAGAAACATATAAGTATGTTTATCAGCTGTCTGGTTATCATAATACAAGATCTGCTTAGTTTGGGATCAGACGGCCATGTGTAAAATGTGTCAAGTTATTGTCAAGTTATTCAAGCAACGTATAAAAGAACACCCAGACTCAGAATAACAATTTGAGGATTATACAAAGTGTAGTCTCGTGCTGAGGTCGAACCTACAACACTAGGCGCGGCAGCATAGTGGTGAGATGACCACGTAAACCGCTACGCCATCCGTGCAGTCATTACTATTAAAATTTTTATTTGTGTCTGGCTGTTCTTAGGTATCGAAAATTCTAGTTAATGTCTGGTTTCTAATTATATTTTTATTTTATTTTAACGATTTCCCTTAAGGTCTCGAAATTCCCGACCTAAGCCAGTTCGAGTTTCATGGTATGCGTCTCTGACCTGCTTGAATTGGGTACACTCCCTAATTAATCCATATAAGAAGGACCCCTTTTCCTCGTGCGCTATCCTACCTTTTTTCTTTCAGTGTATTCCAATTGTCTCATTCAATTCCCAAAGTGCCAAATGTTGGCAACAGGCGTGCTCTTAAACGAGAGAAGCTATAGGCGTGAGCACGTAGTGATGCACGAATGTCTACAATTTCTATTTAAATATTAAAAATGTACAGTTCTGTAGGGATAGGTATGCAAACTAATACATCAGGTGCGTGAGTAAATAATTAAACAACATTTTTATTTTTTCTTATAAGTCAAAGACAAAGACTAGGAAGTACTCAGGTATCACGGGGGCCTTTACAAATATACCTTTACCAAGTGGACCAAGCAAATGTTTGTCAGTGTGGGAATCGAATCCAGGATCTCCGGCTCAAGAGTCACTAACTTAACGGTACCAACAGACCTCTCAAGCAAGTTAAAATGAGCAACGAGACGTAAAAAACAATATTCACTTTATAAAAACAGTAAGTAACTAAAATATCAATTTAAAAGATATCCAATTAATAAAGTTTCATAAAAGTAGGCCCAAACCATCACTTTAATTAAAAATAATTATCACGCTACACTGTTTTGTAACAATAACAATTTTCTCCACAACAAAATATAATTACAGCAATAAACTCGTCTATTTTTGAAGCCGACAACGGACTAGTGGCAGACTGTCGGTAACAATAGGGCGGAGAAGTGGCCCTCGTGCGAATTGCAGAGATATACAAAATTTACTGGAATTGACAGTCTCCCTTTTTATATGTATGTTTCTTTCTTCCTCGAGAGAAGGGTGTAGGTATTTATAATAGGGAGTTATTTCAAAGAAGCGACAAATTAAAAGCAAATGAAAGAACTGATGATTGTCAAAGCGGCAAAAGTAGTGTGTCAGAAACGTTGCAAGTGGCGTTCTACGGTATCTGCTTTTTTTTTATTTATTTTTTTAGTGTGGAAACCCCTACGGGTCATCATATAATCGGAGCTGACGGTGAAGTAGTATGTCTTACAGTCTCTGCAATAAACCCGTGTATGAACATAAATAAAATTCTTGGATATAAAATAACTTAGTTAAAGTATTTTTTTTTATTTTTAGACAACCATTAATTTTTAAATACCGTTTATTTATTTGGAACTTTGTCATTTAACCTTATCAATAATGTTGATGACCTTTGTCAGTAATTTAAAAATATGTATTACATAAATTTTGGGTAAGAGGACTTGGTCTTCCCGGCATTAGCCAGTTTCGAGTTACATGGCTATTGATCTAATACTTACACTCTCCAATCGCTTCCTATATAGGTATTCCACTTCTTTCGTTGTACCTCCATTATCATCATATCACCCAGTCAACTATCCCTCTCTATTTTTTAACATACTAAATAACAAATAATGTATAAACGGAAATACACACCAAATAAATATTCGTATATCGAATAGAGAACTTACTTTTTAAAGTTGGTTAGAACCGACTTAAAATGAGCTGAAGTATTCACGATTTTCTCTTTGTATAAACAGTAAATTTATTACACTAAACAAGTTTTCAGATCTAGTGATATAACATCTTTTGTTGCTGAAGAAGGCCACTAAGTGAAGTCCAAGCAGTGCTTGAGCACTCCGTTTTATATTTAGAATACGTTGAAACCCTTACACTGAGAATCAAATGAATACAGTGGATGGTATGCCTTTGATATCGGATCTTCGGACTATCGGACTCAAGTGTTTATATAAAATGATAGGTAAAGAAAGCGAAATCAAGACTTCTCAGTTTTTGTTTTCTTGAAAGTCGAGGTCATAAGAATATTTAAATTATCTTTGTACACAAATTTATTTATTTTTTTAAGTATACAAAATCAAATTATTTCTCAACTATATAAGCACCGTCATTTTCTATTGCCTGTCGCCAAGGCGCTAGTAGAGACATAATGCCTAGTAGCCCAGCCAAGCGAAAGTAATTTCACGAGTCACTTTTGCTACATGTGGTCGAGCATTATCGTGCAAAAAGTATACTTTCTTTTATTTTTTTGTAATCTCGCTGCTACTTTATCCAGTTGGTCACAATAAATATTGGCCGTGATTGTAGTGTTAGATGACAACAGCTCCCAGCATATAAATCCGTTTATTCTCCACCACACACTTAAAAGAACTTTTTTTACTTGTGTCAGATTTTGGCGTCGGTAGCCCTGCTTCTCCAGGTCTAAGCCACTGGCGCTTACGCGAAAATTTTTTGTACATAACCCACTTTACATCCCCCATAATTACATCCCTCAGCCACTCATTGATACGATGATAAGTAAGTAGTTCCATGCACACGTTAGCTCGAAACGGCGTCAAAAAAAAAAAAAAAGCTTTTCTAAAGCGTGTGGTTGTTTTCCTACTGCAGTGTGAAAACACTTAAGCTGCTCTGCCAGACAAAGTGAAGTGAATCTGGGATCCATTTCTATGAGTCTTTTTAAGTCATCTACATTTATTGTAGGAGGTCGTCCTTGATGAGGTTCATCAGATAGGTCATAATTTATTTATAGACCTAAGCGAAATTTGTGAAGTAAAAGCAGCCGAAGTTCTCTACGAGAAATATCCGTAATTTACTGTAGTTTTACTATTCGAGATCCAGTTGTCAACTAATCTGACATACAACTCTTGCTTTATTTATATACTACTCCAAAAAATTCGAGATAGTTCTAAAACGTTTTAGCTGATTATTTAACTGATCGAAAAAAGTGGCGGGTTTATTAGTTAGCATCCTAATATTACGGTATAACAATTGGCGGTCTTATCACTCACGGTGATTTTTACAGACAACCTTTATACGGATATTATTACATAAAATTACGGGTAGTCGAAGGTGTACTATCATATTATAACAACAGAAACATATGTTCTTAATATGAAATATAATACTAACATATAAATATATATATATAATATATAAGTATTCATAATAAGAAGTAGTTTACTTGCTTTTATTTATTTATTTATTTATTTATTAGGGCCCGCCAACAATTGTTTACATTTTTACCTTAAAAATATTACAAATTCAATATTATGGATCATAATGTAACAATTACTTAAAGGTAGGCACAGCATGCATTATTACAAAAAAAGAGTATTTAAAAAAATGGTAAATCACAAACAACACAAGAATAAACAAGTGAGAAAAAGTGACAACAAAATTAACATTTACTATAAAGTTAAATAAACATAGTTATTAGCATTTGACATCAGTATAGAATAGCCAATTCAAACGTTAATCAGGGTCTGGCAATGAGCTCAAAATCGACTTAAATCTGTATAAAGAATCGCAATGGATATCAATTATGTCACTGCAGCCATTTAACACCTTGCAGAATCTCGCACATGGAGAATTAGCACCCAGAACAGTTCTCCTCAATGGCGGACACAGTGGCGTGATAGGTTTGCGCGGAATCCTTGAAGGCACTCGAAATCTAAGAAGAGCCAGTAACGGGGTGCAATCAATTTTGTAATTGACAGTCTTAAAAGCAAAGATTGCGTCATTTAATTCCAACCGACTGGCAAGAGATTTTAAATTAAAATATTTAAGCCTGTCTGAATAAGAGCGAACTTTTTTGGATATGCCGAAAGAAATCGCTTTTGGACTCGTTCCAATCGCAGGGAATGCGTTGCGTAGTGTGGTCGCCAGACTATACTGCAATATTCTAACGTGCTTCGGATAAGACTATTATAAAGCAATAATTTAGTCCTGTTGTTACGAAAGTTCTTACAGGTTCTTAAGACAAATCCTAGCATTTTGGAAGCTTTCTTTATAATGTGATCCAGGTGATGCAAAAAAGTTAGTTTCTTATCAAATATCACACCGAGATCTCTAATCGTATCCAATTCGTCAATAATGGTACTTTTTATTTGGTACTTAAAGTTGATGGGGTTACGGCTCCTAGTAAATTTTAAATACTTACATTTATCAATATTTAAGTACATTTTATTATTTTTACACCATTCTACTAATCTATTGAGATCACTTTGAAGTAGCCTAGCATCTTTCTCAGATTTAATGAGTCTTGAAAACTTCAAATCATCTGCAAATAAATAAGTGTCGGAATACAAGAAACAGTCGGGGACGTCATTAATGAAGTAATTAAACAAGATTGGCCCCAAATGGGAACCTTGTGGCACACCGGATAACACGGACTCTAAATTTGATTGATAACCATTGAATACTACATAGAACACTCTACCTGTCAAATATGATACTATCCACTCCAGCATGGATCCACATATACCGTAAGCTTGCAGTTTGGACGTCAAGATTCTGTGGGAGACCTTATCAAAAGCTTTACTAAAATCAGTGTAAATTACATCAGTTTGATGACCTGAATCCATGTTTTTAAATAATGTCTCGGTGAAAGATACTAAGTTTGTACTCGTGGATCGTTTTCCAACAAACCCATGCTGACTCTCACTCAAGTATGCTTTTAGATGATTTTGCAAATATGGACATATTAGCATTTCGAAAATTTTAGCAAAAAAAAGCTTTTTAAATATACGTATAGATTTGGCTTGTTTAATTGCCACCGGTAACTTATTCCACAGCCTAACTGCTTGCAAAGAGAACGATTTGTCAGTGAATTGTGTGGTATGTCTTTGCATTTTCAGCTTCAAATTCTTTGGTGATATTAGGTTCCTGCAATGTGTGTTACCTAAGAACTCAAAACGTTCTTAAAGATAAGAGGGAGTATGTGGATGGAACAGAGTACTGTAAAGAAAAGAAAGAATATGAACATTTCGGTAAAGGATGAATATGTATCTTATGCAGACGTTTTGGAGTCGGTCTTTAAATTCACACATTGTTGATAAAAAATATATATATATAAGTTTTTCCTTCCAGTAGATAGACTGCTAGTAATTCTACGGCGTAGGCACCATATTTCAAATAAAAATTATACCCTGAAGAATATTTCATTACATAGCTTACAATAAATACTGTTCACGCAAACAAGGAATAACAACGGTTGAACAATAATATCCATTTTATTACAAATATGACACAGTTACCTCGTCTCTAAAAGTTCAGTTCAAAGCACCGTTCAAAAGGGATTAAAAATTTCGAATATTATTATTATAGTAGTCCAATAACAAGAGGCAATTATTGAAAAACGGAACTTTAATCTTGAGTAACCATTTTAACAGAAAGTAACGAGCCATGGCAAATTTGGATGGCAAATCCAATAACACAGTATTAAAATTTATTTATAGAAACAAAAATCATGATACAAAAAATTACAAAAAAGGTTTAGAGGACCAAAACACGAAATGAACTAGAGATCAACATATTTGTGCGCCATCGTGGTTATACCTAAAGTTTTAAAATGTGGTATTAGTGATATTTACAGAATTTTATTATATATTCGGTATATATCATTTGTTTATACTATAGGGATAAACAGACGGTACGGTGACCTGACGGTAAGTGCCAACTGCGTCCATGGCCAACTCAAGAGTCGTAAGTGCGTGCCCACTTTTGAAGGTAATGAGGGATGAGGGGATGCGACGAGGGGAAGGAAGAGGGGGGATGAGAAGATGGGAAACAGGAGAGGGGGAGTTGGGCGACCGGAAACTTCACTCATTTTGGGTAAATGCAGCTCATTCGTTACTTCACAACCGGTTTTCTGTGAGGCCGTGGTATCGCTCGGGTTAGCCAGCCCATTCGTGCCTAAGCATGGCTCTACCACTGTCAAATAGTGAATTAATAACATACACACACAGACAGGAAAATGTTACCACAACGGGATTTATTTTGTAGATTACAGATCATTTCAATAGTGTTCTATAATATTCATATAGTAATACGCCTTTACCAGATGCGTCACAAACACTCACTTTTGCTCATCATAATATAAGTCCCATTTGCGTAATAGGGAGCAAACCTTTTGCCGTCATTCGGGCGCTCTGTAACTGTATTTGTATATATTTATGTAATTTATTGTCAGTTTTGTCTAATACATAACAGATCGATTCTTTAGTCGTGTTTTACAACATCGTGGCCCTATTCTACACATCACAAACACACGCACTTGTGACTTGTGCGGGTGTCCATGGGCGGCGGTAGTCACTTACCATCAGGTGACCCGTCTGCTCGTTTGCCCCCTATCGCCATAAAAAAAATCCTTCTGTATCAAAAAATAAACTTTTACTAATAAAAGTAACTTAATTCCATTGCTAATTAATTAAATAATGTTTTTTTAACTTGTAATAATAAGGCCTATGAAAGACCTGTCAGTATCACAATTTTTCTTATAGTTTGTGTTCTGTAATAAGCAATATTACCTTCGAATAACCTTCTTAAAAAGAAAAGAAAATATGCTTGTTAGGCATCTTGTAATAAAGACATATCGATACCAAGCGACTTGGGATCCAATCACAGTGTAATCACAACCTTAGACGGCAGCACTGTTCAAATATTATCTGTGTTTTATTATGAACCGAGAAATGGTTTCTGACGTTGTATAATTTTTTCAATTTTTAATTGAATAAGGATACGAAAGATTGCTTCTTCAAAAAAGTTGTTTATGTTTTGTAATTATAGAGAACAATATTTTTATTTACTAAAAGGCATTGTGAGTCAAAATAATTATAAACAATTTTAAAGTAGCTACATTAAGGTTTTTTTTTCTATAATAACTATTTTATTTATTAGTTTTCTATAATAACTATTTTTATTATATGTAATTGTATATTTAATGAGGTAAGTTGATATACGATTATTATTAAACCAATGATTTACCTTACAGGAATCGCAGGCAAGCCGGCAAGGATAAGGCAAGGATAAGGGGAGAGGAAACGGGGATTTGGGCCTCCGGAAACCTCACTCTATTCAGGGAAATGCAACACAAGCGTTACTTCACAACCGATTTTCTGTGAAGCCGTGGTATCGCACCGGTCGAGCCGGCTCAATGGTGCCTTAACATGGCTCGACCACTGTTACGTATAATGGTTATCTTAGCTTGAAAACTTTGTAAAAACCAGGTGTAAAAGTAGTAATAAGAACATGTATGGCCTGGCCCGATAAGAGTAGTACCACAGCTTTACAAAAATTGGTTATGAAACAATGCTTGCTCTGTATTTCGCCAAATGAGTTAGGTTATCATAGGCCAAAACACTTGCGATTCTTGATTTTTTAATTAATCCGTAAACATTGACTATTCATTAACAAATCATCCGTCCGGCGGTTCGGTCTCCGCCATGCCTCACCGTTACATGATGACACAGTATTTTCAGTCTCAGTTTAGACAGTCACGATGACTGTCATGCCTTTTACGCCCCCTTTCCCAACTCTTATCATGGCAGTACAAAAAAAGAAAAATGGTCCAACAGCGGCATCCTCCTCTCCCACCAACCCGCTTTTTGAGGTGGAGTTCACTAACATAAGTGGACTCCATGCAAACCTCAGCGCCGTACACCAGCACCTTGAGACGGCTCGGCCGGCCATGCTTTTTCTTACGGAGACACAAATACGCCGTCCTGCCGACACGGCATATCTCTACTATCCCGGCTACGTTCTAGAGGAGTGCTTCCTCGCGAGGTCTGGGGTATGTCTTTTCGTCAGGGCGGATGTTTGTTGTCGCCGTCTGCACTGCCTAGAAGACGCATCCTTCTCCATCCTTTGGCTTCACGTGGATTTTGGCTCTATGAGCCGGATCTACGTTTGCCTTTATCGGTCCCATTCCGGAGACTCCGAGACAACTCGACTCTTTGACTACATGAGTCACGCAACGGACAAAGCGCAGGAGCAGTTCCCGACCGCCGAACTGGTGTTTATGGGAGACTTTAATGCCCACCATGACTTCTGGCTGGGATCTTCCAGAACGGACCACGCTGGTCGAACTGCCCACGCATTTGCTCTCACGCAAGACCTTACCCAACTGGTACTCCAGCCCACCAGGATACCAGACATATCGGGTCAAGCGCCCTCTTTGCTAGACCTTCTGCTGACGAGTCACCCAGCGCAGTACAGTGTAACGGTTCACGCCCCTCTGGGATTCTCCGACCACTGCCTGGTGTCCACCTCGGTGCCTCTTGTTGCCCCACCACGGCCTGTGGTAACAAGGCGACGGTTATGGCACTACTCGTCAGCAGACTGGGATGGAATGCGGGATTATTTTGCATCCATCCCGTGGGCTCAACGCTGCTTTAAAGACAGGGATCTGTCGCAAAGTGCGTCTGCCGTGGCTGACGAAATCACTGTCGGTATGGAGTACTATACAGTGAAGTCCCCTACAGTGAAGTCGCCAGCACAAAGACCCGTCCCTGGTTCAATCGCGAGTGCACCCGTGCTGTCGCTCAAAAGCAGTCAGCCTACCGCGCATGGATCAGGGCCCGCGCTCATTGTGACCCAGACGTTAATCGCCTAAAAGCAGCGTTTAACAAAGCCACTAAGGAATGCAAGAAGGCTTACATCACAGCTGATGCCCAGCGCATTGCACGGTTTGGTCAAGAACTCGTCGCATACCCTACGGGTAGCCGTAAGTTTTGGCGATTGGCCAAAGCCGTGCAGTCCAACATTTGCCAGCCTTTGCTGCCACTGCTGAAGTACCCTGACGGATCACTGGCCCACGAGCCGCAAGAGAAAGTGAAACTACTTGCTGACCTCTTTGCGGCTAACTCCCGAATCGACGACCGTGGCGCTCACCCGCCCACCATTGCATCTTGTGACTCCGCAATGCGGGATATTCGCATCCGGCAGAGGGATGTCCGTGCGGAGCTTCGGTCACTCGATGTTCGGAAAGCCAGTGGACCCGACGGTATTCCGGCGGTGGTTCTTAAAAACTGTGCACCAGATTTGTCTCCTGTACTGACGCGCCTGTATCGCCTGTCCTATTCCTCGGGAATTGTTCCGGAGGCCTGGAGAGAGGCGAACGTCCAACCCATTCCCAAAAAAGGCGACCGCTCCGATCCAGCTAATTACCGTCCTATAGCCGTCACCTCCATACTCTGTAAGGTGCTCGAGCGGATAATCAACACCCAATTAATCCGCCAGAGGATCACTCCTTGTTAAATGATCGGCAATATGGTTTTAGGCCGAACCGATCCACGGGTGATCTTCTAGCGTACGTCACACACCTTTGGGGTGAGGCTATGGATAGGCATGGGGAGTCCTTGGCCATCAGCCTCGACATTGCCAAGGCCTTCGATAGGGTCTGGCGATACTTTGGACATCCTGCTGCCAAGCTAGCAGACGTTGAGGGAAAACGACAGGAGCTTGTTGCTGATCTCGACCAGGTCCTGAGCCGCATCTCTCAATGGGGTTGTGAGAATCTGGTCGAGTTCAGCGAAAAGAAAACACAGGCGTGCGCGTTCAAACAAAAAGTCTCCATTCCTTCCCCTTCCTACTCTTCAGAACACTCAACTGCCACTACAGGATAGGCTTAATATACTGGGTATGGACATCTGTCGGGATCTCAATCCGCGTGATTACATCGAGAGCGTCACTAAGGCGGCCTCGCGGAAGCTCGGTGTATTGAACAAGGTGAGACGGTTCTTCTCGCCCGAGCATCTGTGTCTTTTATATAAGACCCAGGTTCGCTCCTGCGTGGAGTACTGCTCTCATCTTTGGGATAGCTATGCGCAGTATCTGCTTGACGCTCTCGATCGGTTGCAGCGACGCGCAGTCCGTATTATAGACTGTCCTGAGGTCACCCAGTCTCTTGAGCCCCTGCAGTTGCGAAGAGATGTCGCCTCTATGGCAGTTCTCTATCGTTTGCGAGTCGAAGATGTCGAGAAACGGTTTGGTTCTTCTTTCCTGTGCCGATCAGTGAAAGCCTGGAATTCCCTACCAGCGCACGTGTTTCCTTCCCAATTTGATCCCGGGTCTTTTAAGCGGGGCGTGAAAAAGCATCTCACCAGGCCGCCATAGTGTGGGTCACCATGCTGCATTGACTAGACATGCAATGAGGATGGTGACCACCACTCTTGGACTCCATTTATTATATTCATTATGATAGGCTTACGAATAAAAAAAAAAAGCAGCAGTATATCAGACACTTCATCTCGAAACGTTTGCAGTTGTATGCTAATCAGTTATTCGTGTCCATAGGTGGCGGTAGTCACTAACCATCAGGTAACCTATCTGCTCATCTGCCCCCGTAACTATACAAAGTCTCCAATTTCTGAATGTATTAAATTCTGCATATATTATTTAAGACCGACCGACCAACCAAGAAATAAATTTTCTTGGGAATTCAATCAGCGTTTCGGGTTAAATGCGTCAGTAGAAAGTAGACTAAAATATTACCAGACACTGAATACATTATATTATATAAACGTTGGAATACACAGGGCTTATATACAGCTAATGATAGTCGATAACCAGTTGTTGTTTTTATGCAGATTTCAACTTGCAGTATAAATAATAGACGTAGTCTAGAATCGAAATTACCTGCTTTTGTTTGTATTTTTTTAAGTATAAATTAAATATTTAAGTTTGTATTTTTTTAAGTATAATAAAGTGTGTATGGGACACATAATAAATAATCATGCTCTTCACATTCATCCTGAATGGGAGTCGCATCCATCCAGTTGTAGAGAGAGAGAGAGATTCAGATTATATATATACAATAATTGCTCGTTTAAAAGTATTGGATATATCAATTTCAATATATTTGTATCCGAATTCATAAAATAACCAAAACATTTTTTTGGCTTTTTAAAATTACTGGTACTAGCCCTCAAAATATTGTGTCGGATGTTTTTTCGGTGCAAACTTGGTTGTATTTTGAAAATATACTCGTAATTATCACATCACTATACTCATGTTTTTCACCGCTTTATGCCCACTCCTTTATTCTTAAAGGACACAGAGTGGAGTTTTATAAACTATATTATTTCTCAATAAATAATCCTTAACAAAAATAATTAAAATCCGACTAATAATCCAGAGGTTAAACAAACTCAAAGAATAATTAATTTTTCGATTTGTTTATATAGGCAGAGATCCTATGTTTGGCGACTTAAATTGCCAGCTCACAAATAAGGTCACACTTGCTATGCTAAAGTAGCTAGTAGGTAAGGAAACATAAAGAAGAAGTCTCCCTTATACTTTTGAACCATCATTTTCATCACCTTTAATTCATATATTCATAAAAGAAAAGGAAAAGACAGCTCCCGCACTAGGATTCATACCTGTAAGCCTTACTTATATGAATGTATCACCCTTTTGTTAGATGTTATATTATTTTCTTTAAATACAACAATTATAATGACAAATATTTAACAAATTTATCAGGTTATGTAAAAAATTAACATTGAAGTAAGTACAAAAAAAGTTTCAGTACAATGTCTTACCAAACCGTTGGGCTAAATAAAGGTTTTTTAAATAGAACTCCTTTTGCTTCGATGGATTTGTTTAAGACACCATTCCTTTAGGAAAAACAGTTCAAATTGTAACCATGTATCATGACTTAAACTTCATTTAAGTCATGGCTTTTTTCCTGTATCCAACCACGTCATTGAATCGGAAATTTTGTATTTTAATAATTACGTTTAAAATTATAGTGCATACTTCAATAAAATAATATCGAAATTGTATCCAAATTGTCCGCGATGCACTATATGTGCTATTAAAAATTCTAAATTATATTTTGGATACAAAACATGTATAAATTGCTTCTTTTAAACGTGCTAGGGAATTGTAATATTAAACTCCAGAATAAGGGATTCGTAATTTTATGTGAGTACAATTAATACTAATAATTGTACAGTACTACTAATTGTACAGTACTTAATTTAGGCAACACTGTTTAGCAGTTGAATTTAATTACATTAGAATTACTTATCTAGTAATCATAATGGGACGAAGTTCCTTATCGCGCATTACATGCTCTGAGTAGATAGGAGTGAGACCGAAAAGTGTATTAAGACTGTTTTCCGACACTTATTGCTATAGTTACAGCAGCTGTGTAAGAACTTCGTACCGATCGGGAGTCCATAGACCCCTCCCAATATTTTTTTTTAACAATCCGTACATACGTATAACAGACTTGATTTCATAGATTTGTGTACTTCATTAGATTTTATTTTTGTTTTTTTCTTTTAAAGACAACTCCCGCGTTAGGAGCGATTCCTGTTCCTAGGAATCGTGCCTATGATTTCTAGTTTAGAAGTCATGATTACTAATCTCTTGATTACTGGACCAGTTACAAGGAAATCTTAATCACGACGTCCTTAAAATGTTATTCAAAAAAGGACCTCTAGAGCTTACTTCCACTAATATACGTGGATTTCAGGCAGCCAAACTCCGAATTCAATTTTAAGTTCGACAAACTCGTAATGTACTCGGCCCCGGTATTATGCCTTGGGGAATTACCTGCAGGATAAAAGGGCTAAACTGTTTTGTTTTCTGTGACGGATCCGGGCGAAACTTTTATTGTCATTGTCCTAAGGGGTTTGATCGAGCAGAGACCTATCTTATAAGGAATACTTTCATCTAAAACGATGATATGTTTCCCTTGTATAGTAGGGCATAGGTGTTTGCTTTGTTTTTTTTTTTTTTTTATACTATAGTGGGACAGACGAACAAACAGGTCACCTGATGGTAAGTGACACCGCCGTCCGTGGACACTTGCAACTCAAGAGTCGCAAGAGGATATGGAAAAAATGAGAAAGTAGATGAGGGGAGAGAAATGGGGGAGGGGGAATTGGGCCTCCGGAAACCTCACTCAATTCGGGGAAATGCAACGCAAGCGTTACTTGTTACTTCATAACTGGTTTTCTGTGAGGCCGTGGTATCGCACCGGTCGAGAAAGCCCATTCGTGCCTAAGCATGGCTCTACCACTGTTAAGGTAGTGGCGGGTTCCAACCCCACCAACACACACAAGTGTATTAAAGACATGATGTAACTACTATCTAATCTACCTTCAAGAGTAAAGTGAAAAGGTTTCTCTTCTATAAGTGTGCACCATCTTCGTCTTCACTATCACTTTCCATCAGGTGAGTTGGAAGACAAAGGCATATGCATATACACCCACTTAAAAAAAACAAATTGTTTATTAATTTTATCATTTGACAATTAATAACTAGTACTTCTACTACTAGTGCTATCTTTTAAACCGATCTACATTTTTCGCCTCTTCATTTATCACGCTTCAGCGAATAAGATGCAGTAAAATTTTAGCCGGCTGACGTTTATTACACCATTTTTGGTAAACATTTGTGTATTTACATTTTATCATGATGTATATAAGATCACTTTAGACCCTTGATTAATTGGACAGTGGTGTACGATATTTATCAGTCAAACATCCTTGTATTGGCAGGGATTTAATCACATTTAATTTATTGGACGTTTGATGTGACCTAACATATATCCGTATTACATAAGACATGAGACATGACATGTTCCAGACGGATACAATTATTCAATCAAGGTCTAGTTGGCCATTTAGTTATAAATAGATTGAGCAATGTCTTAAATATTGTAATAATGCGTATGGATTACATTCTGCACCTTAAACAAAAAGCAAAACAAATAAATGTGTCTTGTGTAAGAGTATGATTAAGCAAGTCCAAAAATTACAGCCAGAGTATGTTGAAATTTCATGTAATCAAAGTTATTTATTTATTAGATAACACTTATAAATTCAGTCTACTGTATACTATTATATAAGAAACAAAACGCACAAACTAACACTTCATTAGTGATTATAAATTTTCCATTAAACGTTCGAGATAAGCGTCTACCTTTTACCTATTTAGAAACTATTACTTCTCTGTTTTCTCCTTGTTTAGAACTAGTGAAAACCCCGTGTACGGGGCACAGATTAAAAAGGAATGACATGACGTTTAGTCTCTGCACATAACACGAACATGCTAGAAAATATGTTTCTTAATTTAATTTTAGGATAAATTTTAAATATATACAATTATACATATATACACATAATAATGTTATTTATACAACCTGCATTTTAGTAAGCCTTGATTAAGTTGGTTTTATACTCTTTGTATGTACTCTTTCTCTCTCACTCACTCTTATATATTATTATATACTAAAAGATGGCTCTCTGTCTGTGATATTCACTAGGTGTTAGCATAATACCAGTGCTGCTCTTACTAGGTAGCGAAAAGCTGAGCTAACGGCCATTTTTGTCTCATACAGTGGTACTTGGTAGCACTAACATTTGATGAATTTGTTATCTTTGGCTTGTATGAGTACAAAGAAAATATATTTCTTTCTTTCTTTCTATAGAAGAGCTGAGTAGTAAATAACATATCCAAAATATCAGAAGAAAACAAAATGACACAAGTATGGATGCGAATTGATAATATCGATTGTGTCAGAAATGGATTTCGATTTTGTGCGAAGTCCTAATGTGAAAAGCTAATACAGTTTTAGGAAAAAAAAACGTTCTTTTCCTATAAATTATAATATTTATTTATTCGTAAGGTAAAAAATAACTAGATATTGTAATGAATAACATTGATTGTGTGAGAAATAGATTCACTAATTGGCCAGTGTCATTATTGAATACATCGTTTAGAGGTAATTTGGAAAACTAATATATATTAACGAAAAAAAAAATACCGTCTTCATCAGTCCAGTGAGCTGGCTTCCATCAATTATAGCTGTATTAAGGATATGGAGTACAGAATCCTCGAGATAGCCTCCGCAGCGAGGGTACACAGGCGTTAGCTCCCGGCCAATGCGATACAAATACTTCATAAAGCAGCCCTGACCGGTAACTACCTGTGTCAGATGGTAAGAGAAGCTGCCATGACGCCTCTATCCGTTCCTCTATGAAAGAATCTACTAGGCTAGAATTGTGTCGTGCACTGCTGGGGGTCACTCAAGTCACTTTTTCCATTAAGCCATGATTACCTGGTAGACCTATGACCTCTAGGTCTTGATTACCCTAGGCAAAGGGGTCCCAGGTTCAACGTCTCCTTTCTCGATTGGTATAAGAACGCAAGGGATTTTGCTTCATGGTCCCATGGCATAGTGACTCGCCACTGGTAAAGAGATCATGCAATATCCTTTTATGATCCCGACAGACAGAGCCCGCTGCGTAAAAACAGTTTCTTGAAGTTTTTTTTTTTTTGACTGAATATGATTTTTATATGGTTTGCTAGAGAACATTTATTCCCCGTTATGTTATGACATATTTATGCACTTTTTGCAGAAAATACTGAAAATCCTATCTTAAAATCTATTTAAAAATAATGCACTCTAAATTAAATATTAAACTCTGGTTTGATATTTTTGTAGCATACCTGTTACGACAGGTTTCTTTATAGTAAACGACATATCTTGATATACCTTGTCCGTTGTGATAACAAGAAGGGTAACTTGCGATACAAATGTTCCTTGGTAAATTCACGATAAAAATGGATTCTGTCGTTTACGCTAAAGTATAAAAAAACTTGTAGTGTAAACCAAAAAATAAGAAGTTGCTGTACCTTTATACTATACAGATTGGGTCCGTTACAATTTAAAATACGTTAAAAATCTGAATTTCTTCTTCTTTCTATTTCTTGCTGACGTTTCTCAAAATATTATACCCTATATCACTGCCACTATTAATACGGTTATGATACTTTACATGTCAAAATACATAAAGCCGCCTAGATTCTAGGACATAAAAAAGAAAAAAGACACATACGTACTCGAAAAAAAATCTCCTCTAGCACAGCGGGGTGATAACAAAGAACAAACGCTTGGTTTAATATTTAATCGAAAATAATAGTTGAAGAATATATTATTTAAATAAAAAAGCAAAGGTTTTCGATTGCCGACCGTACTTGAAACGTTTCGAGAGAATTTGAAGTACCTAGCAAACATACTGAAACTGGACGCAAAAAATGTTAGCTTCAGTTTGGTTCAATCTCTCGAATGTTTACTTGCCCGAAATGTTTTTCTTTTGAGTTTGAAGTGGTTTTCAGTTTGTAGGTTATAATCGAATAGATGAAATTATCCTTATAAATAGTTATTACCTATAAATTGTAACTAAATGACGGAATGAGAAACTATTTTTTTTTTATGTAAGTGACAACCGCCGTCCATGGGCATCTGCAACTTAAGGGTAATGAGGGATGAAGGAAAGGGAAAAAAAAGAGGGGGATGAGGAGGTGGGAAGGGAAGTTGGGCCTCCGGAAACTTCACTAATTTCGAGAAAATGCATGCTTCACAACCGGTTTTCTGTGAAGTCGTGGTATCGCTCCGGTCGAGCCAGCCCATTCGTACCTAAGCATGGCTCTACCTGTACCCTGTACCGGTGGGACACTATTATTTATATTTTAAAATATATTTTGTTTTTTATTTTATATTTAAAAATCTAATTTATATGTTTGTTTAATTGAATAAAGAGTATAATAATAATAATAAGTCGACACATCTCACACATGGCTGTCTGATCCCAAACTAAGCAGAGCTTGTACTATGATAACCAGACAGCAGATAAACATACTTATATACTTATATACATATGTATACATACATATTATAGATAAATTACATCCAGACACAGAACAAATGATCATGTTCATCACACAAATATACAAATATTTATGTGAATCGAACCTATGACCTCTGGCTTAGCAATCAGGATCACTGACCACTAGACCAACAGACCAGTCAAATAACTATGTAGTGTGTATCTTTTTTTTCTTATATTAGCCTACTATAGTGACTCCACTTTGCCTGATGGAAAACAATAAGTGGAGTCAAAGAGTGGTGGTCACCATCCTCATTGCATGTCTAGTCAATGCAGCATGGTGACCCACACTATGGCGGCCTGGTGAGATGCTTTTTCACGCCCCGCTTAAAAGACACGGGATCAAAGTGGGAAGGAAGCACGTGCGCTGGTAGGGAATTCCAGGCTTTCACCGATCGGCACAGGAAAGAAGAGCCAAACCGTTTCGTTCGGGTACGTATATTTTCGACGCTCAAACGGTGACTTCTTCAGGCCAGCACGTGTAGTCCTGTAAAGGATGAGAGAAGGTGGATAGTAGTAGTAGTGGTATCTGTGTCTCTCTGTGTAATTATAGCTACTGAATGTATGAACCGATTTTAATAAAGTTGAGAGTGTTCTTACCTATGTTCGGAAAAATCTGATCAGCTCATTTCTAACCATTGGAAAGATTTTCAATTTAAATTTTTGGCTACAGAAACAAAAAGTATACTTTAAGTGTGTGTAATATGTGTGTATGTTTAACGCTAAATGAAAAATACATTAAAATGCTGCTGTAATTGATGAAGACTAAAGGAATGGCCAAAATTATTCTTTGTTATATGTATATATAAGTTCATGTACCTACCAGTTATTATTGTATCATATATTAATGTATCACACACATGTTCCTGAGAACATTATTCTGCCTAGGTTCACGAAAACCTATCACAAATTCGCAGATACATTGCATTTAAAGGTAGGTGACGTTAAAACCGGTAAACCGCTTGAATGACACGGAAATCGAAACTCTGTTTTAACAGAAAACGGACATTACCATGCTTTGCCCGTTTTGATGATCGACATGACCGGTTTTGTTTTGTATGTTTTTGTTTAAAAAAAGACAATTCCATTAAGAATTATTTGTGTGCCGCGTTGGACTTTACAAACCTATTTGGTCCCATTCACGTAGTAAGGGCAAGCCTTTTGCTGTCAACATGGAACTATAATGTACAGTTATGATACAGAAAGAAGCTGCGGAAAGGTAGAGGGAAAACACGACTACCCTCTCCATCCTCAGACGATGCACCGGAAGTCGGAGGAGAGCCGACAATGCCCCATTCCGGCCTTCGTAAATGGACCTGAGGGCGGTGTACGCGGTGGGGTACAGTCTACCGCCCCAATTGTTTAGTGGGTCTAATGTGGCAGGCGGCAGGCAGTAATGGTAAGGGGAAGGCACCTTTTCCCCCTTCAAACGAAATGGGGTCAGCTCCGGACGGTCACCTTCTGGTGCGAGCCCACCTCTTCAGGTGCGAGCAAGGAACACAGTGGTGGTTTTAGCCGGTCAAGTCCGGAACATACCTCTGCTGATGCCCCCGGAGGAGGATAGTCCATGAGGATTTGACCAGGCAAACAAAAAAGACACTATAATATACACATTGCCTAATAAGTGTATAAAATGCTTAAAGTAGAAACTTAATGTGTACTTTTATTTAATACTTCATACAAAAATATAAAATACTATGCATTCAGAGATGGTATTTAGGTACGCATTATTTGAATGTGGTTTATTTTATTTATTTATTTAGTTTGCCAACATTTGCTATAATAATATCTTGTAAGAAAGTACAAAAAGGGATTGAAATTAATTGTACAATCAATTACAGCATGACTTGCTCAAGTTTACTTAATTACCACTAGTATTGATGGGTCGATCGCTTGTTTCACCTAAGAGGCATGCTTACGTGTGCCTGTTCTTTGTTTCTGAGTGTAGCTTATAGTGATTTCTTGAAATGACCTTGCGAACTATTGCATATATCTACAGACTAACCATGCTCATTTAACCAACTTAGATGTAGTATAGCTGAGTTACTTTTTTATAATTTTTTAAAGACAACTTACTGTATCACCCAGGACAAAACACTCGTGACAACAATTTGTAGATCATACAAACTTTTATCCCGTATGGGAGTCGAACCTATGACCTTCGATTCAGCAGTCGGGCTATCTTCGAGATCAACAGGGCCGGCATACTATCCCGACTTACCTTATTTCCAGACTTCCACCGACAATTCTTCTGTAAGGAGGTACAAGTGGTTTAATTTGAGTGCAAGACGTGAAATGCTTAACTTCAACCCTGTCTGAATAACGAGTTTGCCCTTAATTCATTAAACACCATTGTCGAGGTGCCTTACATTTTTTTGCACTTATTCGATTCTTAATGAATGCGTATCGAAATAAGGCCTCCCAAGCGTTCCTGTCAAATGCGATGTACAACAGGACATTATTATTATACTATTTTTGCGAAACTAAGGAAAGTTTTTCCATCTCTGATAACATAGCCATATATTTTGTAGACTCTTGCTTCAATGTGGGGTACGAACGTAAGCTTTGCATCCAGTATAATTCCCAGGTCTTTAATAGTATGCACTTTGTGGATGGCTACGATATATATCTTGTAGGATATTGGTATCATATAGATATATAATAGATTTTTTAGTAAATTTTTTAATATTACTTTATACCAGATAAGCATCACTGACTAACTTCACATCCCTTAAAATTTTTGAGTCGTCCGTTTACAGAATAGGCACTCAATATTTTATACGATATTTTCATGTTATTTTTAGTTTCATTTTTCATCTTTCGTGCTAAAGCCATACTTAGACACGTATGGGTTTGCTCGACCCGTGCAATATCATAGCCTTACAGAAAATAGGTTGTGAAGCAACGCTTGCGTTACATTTTGCAGAAATTAGTGAGACTTCCAGATGCCCAATTCTCCCCTCTTCTCTATTTCTCTCTTTAATTTTATTTTATAATAGACTAGCTCTTACCCTTTGTTCACAAAATTGACTAGAGGATTTACCAAGTGATAATATACGCCATAAAACATTACGCAACATTAAATGAAACTGCGAATGACGCGAAGTACGATACTAAGGTCTTAAAAACCTAAACAGACTTACTTGATTTTTCGGGTTTAGTCATTTACCAAATTTATTGAAAGGAAAATTCCCTCACCCATTTAAATGTTGTAACGTTTTCATAATTAGATAGACCGACCCTTATCAAAGTTCATATAATATATCCAGGCACAAAATTGATGGCGCACGGTACTCAACGAATTTATGCTGAGATACCGCCCTTGTTCCCAAAACCAGGGATGGTTTGGAATTAATCTAATGTAATGGTATTTTTAGTATAATCTGTAAATGATAGGAAAAAAGCGAGAGTTGGTAAAATGTGACTTTTCGTGGAGTGATACTACCGGGGTTTTTAGTTGAAAACTGCCGCAAAAAGGCCCCTCCTTTAGGATACGGGTATGCTATCAAATGCAAAATAATCCGCCTGCGGTGGTGACGTATATATTTTGAGAAGTCAATCTTATAATTTTATATAGTTGATATTATAGTTGAATATTATACTAATTTTGTGGGTTAAAATGTATTAATCAATAACAATTTCTTGGTTTTGACAAATACAGTAGGAAGATTATTCAACGGGGCATTATACTAACGATAGTTGAGAATGAATTTTAAAATACAGATAGTACGATAAAAATCCTTGAGTTGATTGTAGGCAAATATGTAATGGATTTTAAAAACTTGGCCGTAGCAAGTTTAATATGTGTATCTGTAGTCTCATAGCTTTTAAACAAATGAACCGAGTTTGTTTTATTTATTTTGTATGAAAGTTTACTTCATCATGAGTATTCTCAGATATAATACAAAAAACTTGTTCAGTTCTTAAAAGAATATAAGTCTTTTTTCTAATCATCTATTGGATATTTGATAGGGTAGTAGTTTAAAATGCAGTTTCTTTTGATTGCCGTTAGTGTGTAGTACAATGGATATAGGGTCCTTAACACACACATTGATTTGCATCACTTACCAATATCTATATTATTTAAGTAATAATTTTCCTATGATTAAAGTTACGTAGGTAGGTTACCTAACAAGCTACATAGACTGACGACCACAAGAAGGTAGCTAGTATGGGCTAAATGTTGAAAATTGGGTGCTACAGCGTAAATTACGATGCCCAACAAATGAATACAATAGGAACATATTTGAATTTACAAAAATTGAGCAGACAGTAGTTTTGAAGAATCAATAATACGAGCGAGTGTCAGCGGCGGTGATCACAATAGAAGTGTTTAAAACGAGGACGATATTTCCATTGATGGTATCTTATTTTGTCACAATGTGAGTTACAGCAATACATGTATAGTATATAAAAAAACAAATCAGTGATCTCTTCCTACCTTAATTTTCTGTTCAATATACTTCTAACTCCCCATCTTAACTACCCAAGTGCCCGGTTGACAACAACAGTCTTGGCCCCTGTTATATGAATAAAGAGAACTCATATTTGGTAAAATGTGGGTGCTTCACAACTCTTTTTCCCTTCAAAGACAAGGCCGCGAGTATCACAAGTTTGGTATTAAACAAAGGAAGTGGAATAGTAGAACATTCTAACTAATGAACTGAATCAGAAGGCTCAGCGTGAAATGGCAATAACAGGAATAAAACTTCGTAAGGTGTCTAACTATTCAGATATGCGAACAGAGGCCCCAAGGAAATAAATGTAAACCAACTTTTAATGAAAACGGCCCTAAGGACGAAAATCTCTGGTGAGAGGCATTTTAATTACATTTGCGCTTTTTGTCGACCATTAAGGGTATTTTTGATGTAGCAGATGTTTATAAAACCGTTTAGTTCGTTGATATTATTTATTATAGGGGAAAGTCTTAAAGATAACAGTCCAATCTCTTAGTAGCTTCTTATTCTACATAGAACCACACGGAAACAAATCACATAACTTGATATACATAAACACATGACGTTATAAATTTATTTGATTATATTCGGTAAATGCTTTGATTGGGAAATTTATCTTTATTTTTACGAGTGAATATTGATGATGATAATTGAATCGGAAAAAGCTGCTATCTACAGTAATATAATAAAAACTAAAGATTTTATCATTTGTTCAGAGCAGACTCATTCTATCACCTTCCGGAGTAAAAATGTTAAATGAGAGCTCGCAATACATGGCTATCAGGATAAACATGGTTACTTACATTCTACTGATAAAGTGAACCGAAATGTGTGTCAATATGTGACCGAAATTTCAGGTTTTGTAGATGTTTGAATTTGAAGAGTATTTACATCAAACTCCAAATAAAAAAAAGTAATTAACTGGTTGTCATTAAAATTATATTGCGCTCCCAAATGAATTAGGCTATGAGCATGATTAAAAGTCTTTAATTCAACAAAGAAGTACGTAGGTGGGTTCTTCGCTAATTATGATGTTGCGCTGTATCATTGTTTGGGATAGATTAGGAACTTAACTTGCGACGCAATGCGAAGTGGTATTTGACTACAGAGACAAGTCGATGAGTTCCATGGTGCTGGATCCCAGATGTGTTTAGTTCCCCAAGAAGTTGCAACACAGTCTGCAGAATGCGTCATAGGTTTCGTCGATATGTCCTTCTCAGGTGAGAGGAAGTCGGCAGCTTTAGGAGGGACGAGGAAAAGAATGGTAGGATTGCGGAATCTGAAGGAATTGAATCTGACACAACACACCTTAGGAGTCCTACAGTTTTAGCGTCGAATTAAACGTACAAGTAACTAGGTATGTCATAGGCGTTAAATATTTATCAATGAATTGACTATGAAGCAATCACTACAGGAACGCTTTATTATTAAAAATTATTTTATCAGGCGGTATGAAGATATACTCTACTGACCTATAACGATTGAGTCATACTAGTCCTCACCTACTTATATGACATAGTTAGATGAACTCAGATGAAATTGGATGAACCGGGTTCACTATCCACGTTCATCAGTTATGAAATGTGGGGGTCATGGTGTTTTAAATACCAAGACACTCCATATTCATGAGGTATGCAATCTTTGAGATTACTTCATCTATGTGAATGTGGAGGTGCACCTTGATGTGCTAGCAGTTGATAACGGACTCAGATCGCTTGGTCTAGATAAAGAGAACTGACGCCAACCTGTAGTACTCAATATTAGAGATCGTAAGGAGATATGGAAAGACAAAGTGCTGTATGGACGTTATTATTGTGCCTGAAACGGGCCCAATGTAGATCTATTATCATCTGTGTACTCGACACATTTCGGTAACCTCTTCGGAGAAGCTAATTGATGATTTTATCACTGCAATTAAAGATGAAGTTATTATGACGAACAGCTATCGGAGACATAATCTGAAAGGACGGTACAATTTTTATTTGTCCTGTCCCGGAGAGTACTTGCATAGATATAATCAAGTGGCCAGTATAATCTTTCAGCAAATTTCTCTCATATACGACATTGTGGCTGTCGAGTAACCGTACTACAGGTATGTGCCCCACCCAGTTCTTGAAAGTGGTGATAGACCGATTAGCGTCAAGAGCAATGATTGTTCACTTTTCCGTTCCCCATGACGACAATACCTTAACCAAAACATACATATTTTTATATAACCTAAAGTGTTAGTAAATAAAATTTAAATCTATGTTAGTAGCATTTAGCGACGGAACACCACATCCACATCCTTCGGCCAAAAGTTTTTGTCTTGAACCTGGTGCAGGTAGCAGGTGGGTACTCGGACCACGAACGCCTTAAACTAAACGTTACGGTGCGACTTCAACAACTGTGCTCTCGGCTCATACTCTAACTTCTGGCTGACGTACCCATTAATGTAATAGTATTTTTTTTTAACGAGATAACATTTTTAAATCATAATTTTAATTATTGCGTATATAAAATATAAATTTCTTATAGTATATAAATAGTATTTTTTTTAAATAGAGTTTAATGTCATATCTTGGATAAATATCGAGAAACGATTAAAATTCAAATATCTCAAAAACTAACTAATTTTGGCTAAATAAAGGGGGGATTAAATTTGTTCAACCAGCTCCTGATAGATACATGTCGAATGACAAGAAATCCCTATTATAAACTGCCTCAAGATAGAAAAAAATAAACTAGCATTGTCGTATTAAATATTAAACTAAAATCCTTTATAGTAATAAACAGGTTCTATTCAGGAAACGAATTACTAACTGACTCCATAAATAAATAACAAAATAAATATGGAAAGAGGAATATTAATGATATGTACATAAATAATCATAGTAGTAATGTATGGAGGATAGAATATATAAAAAAAATATTAATTTATTAATAATTTCTAGTAATAAGCAAGTAAAATATACTATTAATATTTGCAATGCCTAATAATCGGACTTTGAAAAAGTAGACAACCGACTTCAATGTGTCTATCATAAAATTTAAGACTAATATGGGTTTCTCATGAATGCCATTGTTACATCTGGACCAAACTCTTATCTAACTACCCTTGAAGTACATCCTTTCCAATTAAAAAAGAATCATCGAAATCGGTTTGGGTGATATTGAGATATTCGTCTATTTGTCGCGCACATGCTTAATGAAAATTTAAGACATATGGTTTTCGCATGGATTCCATTGTTAGAACTGGACCAAATTAAAATGGAACCACATGGGAAGCATCAGCATCATTAAAATCCTGGAAATTGTTTCACGCAGTCGAAAGTTCTGAGGTAAACATTTAAAAAAATATAGTCGAATTGAGAACCTCTTCCTTTTTGAAGTCGGTTGAAATCAGGGCTAATCACTGGAGCATATTCAAGTCGGATTTGAAAAAATCTTTTATTGTATTTTTGTATTAAAGAATATTGTAGGGTATAAAACATCACTCTTAGTTAGATACTTGTATGTGCGTAGCTGTTAACGCACGTGAAACAGCATTGAAAGGACCCTTTATATATTTATTAAAATTAAGTATACATTTTGTACAAAGTTCATCTCACTGCAGTTCTTATTCTTTAACATTGCTTTCGAGTTTGACATTTGTATACTTTTCATAGCGTCATTTCAATGGTCATTAATTCCATGACCCATACGTAATTATCATAGATTTTTGATCAATCATACTTTTAAACCTCTTTTTGAATGATTTGACAGGCCTTCCATTAAAATAATTAGTTACTTTCCTGACGCTACAAATATCAAATTACTTTTTATTCAGTTTAATTGAACAAAATTACAGAGTAGGCATCTTATCAATGTCGGACCTATTAATTATGATGATTCTTCAAAAGGAGACACGTCGCTTACAATCGTCAAAATCCCTAAAAACTCATCAATCACAGCGTTTGATTGTCTTTGATGGATGGTCTTAAATATGGCGGGAAGCAAAAATATTAGACAAAAATTTCACAAATTTACAATTATGTTTACTGCGGCTATGAGAATGAGCTCTCACTGAATACGAGTGCGACTAGGTGTTTAAGCTGCAAACAATCGACGTAGGCTACATAATAAAATATCAAGATTTGTCTTGCTTTGGTTTTAATAAAAATGTTATAGATTTGTTGTGTGTGTGTGTGTAGAAGTGTTCGTTATATAGGATATTACAAGAACGGACTGTCAAATTATAGGGGCTTTATGTGTAGCCGAAAAATATTTGTTCTAGCACACATGCTATCCTCAATTGTCAGTTTACGCAATTCACGGTGCTATACAAATGACTAAATCCTGATACTTAGATGCTCAATGGACTGCCTTAAGATCAAATTAGTTTATTACAATTGTCTTTTTTATTAGGAATTTCAAAATACCAATTTAAAAGTTATGATAATTGTTTGTTCACCACTGTATATTTGTTTATATTACACCAAATTCATTTAATAAAATTCAATACGGTTTAAAAACAATTCCACATACATAGCAGTTTCTACCGCTAACAGTATTGAGACAATAGTTTCAAACTTCAAGTACGTATTTGGCAAACACCTGCAAGCGTGCTTCTATTTCATGCAGTACCTTGCAATTTCTTATACAAGTGCCCTAACACATAATATGCTTGTATTCAGGTAGAATAGTTTGCCTGCTCCTAATGTCTGTTTGTAATACGGGCCTTTAAAAAAGTGAAGTAAAATTTTGGTCAAATAGTCGATTTATTAGAATGCATTTTAAAAACTTAAGTTAAACAAAACTTGGTGTAAATATATATTGATATGATATTTAGTATGTTATTTAAATATTTTTTATTATAAGATAAACAAATAGTCATTACTAAATATTTTTAACAGTATATGTATTAAGATATAAAAAATAAATAAAATTCTACAATTAACTATAATTATACTGATCATAAACTGATAGACAGTAATACGTTATTGTTCGCAGTTTCATAAAAAAATAGATAAGGATATAATAACAATAAAAACTTCTCCATAACATTTACAGTCGACATGTTTACCGCTTTTCCATGAGTGCTCTGACGTTTATTCAAGATGTAGCGAGATGGGTCGGTGTTGCCAAATATAGTTTTAAATAAGTGTATGTCCCTTTCAAAATTCTATATTTCTTGTAGGCTATGGCAGTTTTGATAGTGTGTATTATACAGAATGTAAAATAAAAATTGTATATTCAGTTTATGAAAAAATTACAATTTCCAAAAACGAAGAGAAAGAAGAGAAGCCAAAAGTAATACTCACATGTAATATTATACAGACATGGTAATATTGGCGGTCTTGCTCACGGTGATTTAATCTGGTTAAATTGTTTCAAATAGTCTGTGGGGTACTACTAGAGTTTGAAAATTAGAAATAATATAAAGTAAATATGGAGTAATAGTGAAGAATGACTAAGAAATATATACATATATGAGAATGCATATGTATGAGTTAAATGTTATTATAAAGGATATTGTTGTGAATTGACAGTTCACTGGTTTGATGTTAACAATATACTTAAAGTGCAACTGCTAAATGTCTCACTAAAGAGTTATATTATTATTATATAATAATTTCCTAAAAATAAAAACTTAAATTTAAAAATATGACTCGCTTTGTGTGTTGTTGATAAAAGCTCTTCTAATAAAGAAAACTACTTTCACTTTGTAACATCAGGTTTTAAAATTCGTCAATGTCGGAGCCACTCAGTCCGGAATTCACAAATTCTCCTATCCTTCATCCAGTACCCGATACGTAGATGTGAAAATGTTTTCCTCAAAGGAGAGAGATTAAGGAAAATGAAGTTACGACGTTGGAAGTGGTCAGAGTCACGTATGCAAGTGCCGAAAGCTCTTAGATAGAAATGATAAAATACAAACACGTACACTTTATAGGGACAGTGTGACAATTGAATCGATATCAATGTTTAAATGTTTATTCAAAACGAGTCTACGAATATTGAGAAATATAAAATTATGAAGTGGACCGGACATGCCTCTAAGCAGACTGATGATCTCTGGAGCCGATACGTGCTAGCTTACTTGAAGGTGGTTTGTAGTGGTTGAATGTAGATGATCCAAGCCCGAAATAGTTTTAGCAGTTATTTTTTATTTTCAGTTATGAGTCTCCATGTGTTTTTTAAATATTTGCCGATGGAAGTTGCGACTCGAAACCGGGTAGCGGATATCCAAAGTGAACTTAAATTCGTTTTACCTTCTCTAAACACGTAATAAAAAAGTTTTAATATTATCAGACAAATTCGGTAAACACTTTAAATAACTGTCAATAGAAATCAGATTAAATTTTTATTACAGTACAATGTTTTTTTACCGACCGGCTCGACTGGAGTAATATAACGGCCTTACAGAAAACCGGTGGACAAACAATGCTTTCATTGTATTGCCGATTTAATGAGGGTACCAGAGGCCCAACTCGATCCTCTTACCCCTCCCCCACATCACTCTCATAGGCGGCAGCCTCACTGACGAATCCATTGTCTCTTACCATCAGTTAAACCATGTTTGTCTATCCCCCTACATCATAAAAAAAAAACAGTGATTATGTTCAGTAAGTTCTTAGCCTTGGATAAAATTATGATAAATTCATAAGAAGATAATCTCGCTCCCCAATTTTATATTCAGGCCTCGAAACTTACAACCTACATCTGCACAGACTATAAAAACTTCGTGGCTGCAGCGGAAACTCGCTGCATAAATCATGACGACACGTAAAGTGGACAAATTCCTTCCTTTTAGCGAGTCGGGACATATAAAGCGCTTTCTGCTTTAAGGTAATATGAATATCTTGGGAATTCCACTTGAAGGCGGTTACGTGAGAATTTTGTTTACGATGTTTCGTTGGTGACAATTTCATTTCTTAATAGTTTGCGTTTAATTTAAGAAAGTGGTAGCTTGGGGACCCTTTTTTGGCAAAATATACTAGATAATATTTCGAGTCCAGAGTCGAGTCGGCTACATCTGCCTGATTTTATTATTTATTCTTAAAGTAACTATTATTTGCTGTTATCTGTCAGACAGTAAACATATATACAGTCCTACAGCGCCCTGATGACGGTAATAGGGTTGCCCTCTATTACGATACGACTATGTCTACCCTATAGGGAATGATACATGAGTACATGAATGTACAAATGTAAATTTTATTTGAGCATTTTCAATTGACATCATTGAATGATGATTGAATTCCAAGTGGTTAATGTTGGTATGAGTCTCTGATGTGAAGTCAAGGAAGCTTCAACTTTTACGATTGCTCTATTGCCACAACACATAAGATCACTGATTACGAAATATATTTGAAATATATATATATGTAATATATATGTATAAATGATTATAATAGTTTACAAAACGCACGTTTCGTCACCAACTCTTAATGAAATCAATTGAAAGCTATTTCGCACTTCGCTCAGCTGATACCAATCTGTCAAAATATGGTACGGTTCACATCCACTAGCAACGAATCATGGGAGTCAATCCGTTTACAATAATCAATATATTTATTTTAATCAATCAATCCAATCCAATCATTTATTTCAATTCCATCAATCATAGATACTTTTGAATTGTCAAGAAAAGAAGTTAGTCTGACTAAGTCAGTCGTTACGCTAGGTGCCTGTTCTGTTCCGGTTCCGGTACCTGTGAAAGATTCTATGGAGAAGAACAGATAAGAAACACCAAGGAATCTTTTTTTAATTTAATTAATAATTTATTTGTGACTCTTGAGTTGCGGGTGTCCATGGGCGGCGGTAGTCACTTACCATCGGGTGACTCAGGGCAAATACAGTAATATCTAATAACATTACTTTGAAATATAAACTAGTGCACGAATTACTACAATATATTAGGTAACAGGAGTCCCCCATGATTACCAACACCTAACAACGGCACTCGTCCATGAACATGACACACGCCTCAACCATGTCGAAGGGAACCGAACGAACCGATATATACGCCACCGTTTTCAGATTTTGCTTCTAAACCAACATGACATACTTACTGCCAGGTGACATAAATAAATAATTAGCTTGACACATCTCACACACGAAATGATAAATAATATGAAACAGAAATTACTACATATTAGTTACATGTGTGACTCAAAAAATACTAACAAGAAATATCATACTTTCATAAAATACCTACAATGTCAATTTGTTTCAAAACAAACAAAACAGTCAGTCATTTTAACGAAAAAACCAGGAGTAAAAGTGGTAAATTTATTATAAGTATTTTTACTGCTAACGTATTTCAATGTGTATATGATTGTAGATTATGAGTGGAATAATAAATTGTCGTTTATAAATATATTTTCATACGACATAATTAGTTTACTTTGTCTATTAAAAGATCTTAATGACGGTTTAAGCGACATTGTAAATTTTACAAATTAAGTTTTAATAAAACGCATTTTTTTTTTGCTGTAATACGTTCTATTGTTCCAAGTAACTTCTTGATAATGTACAAGTAATTTTGACTATTTGTTATTAGTATTACATAAAATAAATTAAAACTTACTAAATATTGGTAAATATAATTAAAGAAACCTGATCAGGATTCAGGATAGAGCTAGTTTTGACATTCTTTTAAACTCGTTTTTGGTATATTTTACTTCAGCAAGCAATCAAATATTCAACTCTCGTATACTATTTCCTTATGTCTTATGAAACATTGGAAATAAAGAACTACTTCTCGGAAGCACTATTTATGGATCTCATAACTTTTCCCAAAACAAGCCGCAACTGATTCTATAATAACAGTAAATGTGGAATGGATATAATGATGCAAACTTACTAGAGCGTTATACAACAAAATCCAATTGCCAATTTGACAATTTGAACAAAATTGATATAAAGCCGAGCATTTAGCCTTTACCACTGACGCATCTAAATGTTGCAGAACGACAGTGTTGCATCAAAACTAACTCCGAAGTCACGTTCATAAAGTACTCTTTCCAAACTTACTCCATCTGATGTATTATTACATATGAAGTATTTTTATACTTTTCATAGTACCTGATGTTACTAGGCAATCGTAAATATCGTTCAAAAAGAATATTAATTTGAAAGGATTGAAATATACAATAGACTAAGAAAGTTGAAAACATGTACAAAATTACTACTATATAAAAAATAAATTCATTTAGAAGAAAAAAAGGTTTGGTTTGGTTTTTAAACAATGCATGCAATGTGGGTTCACACACACATTACTAGAATTCTCGTTAATCCCACCCGTTAAGCTAAATGCTTGTGTTAGGGGTGGGTTTACGACCGTAGTGCACTAGATGGGTTTCGAAGCCGCAACCACTCAACCAATTAATCACAAGACCGACGCCTTAGCCATTACCGCCGCTTACTTTCTTTATAAAAAAGTGTGAGGAATAGACTTATTTTTTTTTGAGAATTAGTGATCTGTTTGAAAAGTTGTGAGTCTATACTCACAACTTTTCAAACAAATCACTAATTGATCACGAATTGAACATGAAGTTAATGATCTTATGTTATATCTATATATAACATAAGACCATTAACTTCATGTAGCAAATGTTTGACGATTATTACTGGTAGATTAAAATTTCACAATATTACTTACTGTGTCTTCATGCAATGATTGGTTTCGCGTAAATACCATTCAAGATCACATTTATTTTGTTTTTCAATAATGAAGTATATAAACGGCCTGTTCATGGGGAAATATGGTTTAGGTATTGTGTTCCACACATTTTCTATTAGTACAAAATTCTGCCAGTTCTGAGTGAATTGTTTGTATAACTTTAGATACAAACACTATTTTGACAGCGGTAGTGTCGAAAATTGCAAGATACGATTAAAAATGCCACGAATATCTATATAGTTCAGTGATATGTTTTGTATTAAATTCTTGCTTATATGTACTTAATAGTAGACATCTGGCCATCCGAAAGCATTTGTGTCGTTCTCTATTTTATTGATAATATCTGTATAACTTATGTGACTAAAGTCTTGAACACGGTATTAATTTTCACTACAGGGTATGGAAGTATCAGAAGCTTGGAATATTGCCACTGGTGCCGAAAGGTAGCTTTACAGTAAAAGAGAACAAAACGAACGAACGAAAATAACATATTATGCCCTTTCGGAAACAACAAATTTATATTGCAAATAAATATATTATCTTAATTGTAGAAAGATTCTTTATAATAAGACTATTTTTTCATACCCCTAAATGATAAGAGTGACCCTATACAATTTTTTTTATGGTAGAACAACGTTTGCCGTGTCAGCTAAAATTGTATATGAATTATATGTTATGAAGTAGAATACAGATAGATTTTGAAAATTTTACAGTAATAAAGGTAATTTTAAAGTATATATACTAAGAACCGTATGCTTAATATTTATTAATAATAACAAAATCCTGATGGTTCCCATACCAGGATATACATATGTATGTGTGAACGTATGATAAAAATACAAGACTAAAAATTAGTTTAAATAAAAATAAAACAAAATCCTAATTTTTTCCTAGTGATATTCTGTGGGTTTTACGAGGTTGTACGTATTTGATGGACTTCTCTGAAATCAACATTAATTTTCCATATACGCAATATATATACACATAACTAGGACCCATATTCGTAATCTATAACAAATGATACTTCAACTTTGTATATTTTATAAAAACCAAGAGATTTCACTGTTTATTATTCACAAACATTACTACAAATCAAACCATTTTAATACTTAGCTTTTTGTCAGTATAATAAACAACATAACTGACAGCTATTCTAACATATTGGGATATGTATTGTCTTTGGAATTTTGTGGAATTTCATTAATGCTCATATTTTTCACCGATTCCCATAAGATATACAGATTTTTATATCCAACATAGATTTTTCCAACCTATGCTACTAGACAACAGGGATTTTTTTTATTTCATGAAGAACCGTCAATAAAAAGTAGGTTTCGAGTAAATGCCACTCAATATCACAGTTGTTGTCGTTTTTTCAACGATGTAGTACAAAAATGGTCTATTCATAGAGAAATACGGGGTCGGGATGGCATTGGAGGAAGTTCCTATTGAACTCACATTACCTACTTCAGATACATCAATATCTGCTCTATGTATGACTGAAGATACGTATACATTGTCATTAGTGCCTCTTTTAAAATTGGCCAGATCTGGTTGAAAAATATCATAAAACCCCATATCATACAAGGGTTTGTTTATTATTAAGTTGGTGCTTATGCGGAATCTGGGAAGCTTAACGTGTACATCTTCAAAACCAAAAGTTTTAACATCATCATTTAACTTTTTAAAAATGTCATTTAGACTTACATTAGTAAATTTCTCGTATATATCACGTATTTTAACCAATGGATATGGAAGTAGAATAACCAAAGAATATTTAGTACCGGTGTCGTAAGGTAACTCCACAGCATATGATTTTAAAGTCTTTATATTTGAAAACGGGAACTGTCCTTTGGCAAACATCATGTTAACATTGCCAATCACATTATTTTCTTCGTTAAAGAATGGTTCTTTAATCAATTCTACTTGATTAAACAGTAATCCTTTAAAGTATATTGCGTTTACTAATATCATACTTGGTGTTTCAAAGTCATCTGATCTTAATACTTTAGAATCACGTCTGATTGTTTTTTCAATGAAGGTGTTAGCAATTCTCTCAGTATTTGGATCAAGAAAATCTAAAAATTTTATATTTATTTCAAAATCATTCACTAATTTACTTTTAAATGAAGGAGAAATAGTAAAATTGCTAGCAATAAACATAAAGTTGAAGCTTCGTAAAATAATTTCCTTATATGGCACAAGCACAGCACGAACTAATTCCTTATATTCATTAGTTAATTTGTTTTCATTTCTGTATAAAAACAATCCTCTTTTTGTTTGGTTGTAGCTCTCCCCAGATGTTCCGAATGTAGTTGCAGTCAAGAGCGTCCAAATTCCGAACGGTGATATTAAAACGTGTCCATCAGTTTGCAACTGGGTAAAGTGTAATAGTTCTATACCAAAGTCATTTATCCGTAACTTGCAGTAACAAACACCAATTAACACAAACATAAGACTAAATAATTTCATGTTGAATTCGGGCACGCCTTGATATGTACTAAAGAATAAATTACAGTGCCTAACAAGAATATGAACAATATAGTTGGGTATTTATAGAAATTTGAACTCTAAATAACAACGGTTAGAGTAAATTTTTAATAAAACATATTGTGTTTAATGTAAGAACGGGTAAAACTGGTTGGTATTCTTGATGTAGTTTTTATTTAGCTTTATTGCTACATATGCTTGCAAATACTAATGTATGGACAAAGCATATATACATATCTATAAATAATGTGTTAGTGTGACGTAAAGACCAAGAAGTATATTTATCAGTTAATTGGAAATGTTTACCAATTAACTACATTGTTTATTTATGTCTGCTAGAGATTGCCTCGCCTGAAGGTCAAAAATGTTGATCACAATTAATTAACATTTCAATGATTTTATTTAATTGCATTACATACTAGGTCACTGGAGGCCCAACCACCTTTCCCATCCCCTCTTTTCCCTCTACATTTTCCCATCCCCTCTGTCCCTCCTCCCTTTCCCCTACCCTAAAAGGCGGATAGCAATTACCCTCAGGTGACCCGTCAGTTCGTTTGTCCGCCTGTACTATAAAAAAAGAATATATTTTTACGTGTTTATTTTTATATGTAGATATATTTGTAGGGAAAATAATTAATAAACTAGACATGGTGACAAACATCATCATTCCGTATCTACTTTTTTAAACCATAAAATGATGAAAAAGCAAGTTAATGTCCTTGTTTGTTTTCAGAAAATAAGGAACAATGTCACAAGTTATAAAAATTCTTAAAAAGGTAACAGAAGCGGAGCGTTTGCGAGACATGAATGAGAATTCGCTTTATAAGTGATACCTTTTTTTTTTTTTTTTTTTTATATTAGCCTACCATAGTGACTCCACTTTGCCTGATGGTAAGCAATAGGTGGAGTCAAAGAGTGGTGGTCACCATCCTCATTGCATGTCTAGTCAATGCAGCATGGTGACCCACACTATGGCGGCCTGGTGAGATGCTTTTTCACGCCCCGCTTAAAAGACCCCGGATCATAGTGGGAAGGAAATACGTGCGCTGGTAGAGAATTCCAGGCTTTTACCGATCGGCACAAGAAAGAAGAGCAAAACCGTTTAGTTCGGGTACGTATATTTTCGACGCACAAACGGTGACTCCTCAGGCCAGCACGTGTAGTCCTGTAGAGGAAGGGAGAAGGTGGGACCAATTGGAAGAGCTCATCAGAACACTCCCCGTGATGTAGGCGATAGAGGACTGCCAAAGAGGCGACATCTCTTCGCAACTGCAGAGGCTCAAGAGACTGGGTGATCTCAGGACAGTCGATAATGCGGACTGCGCGCCGCTGCAACCGATCGAGAGCGTCAAGCAGACACTGCGCATAGCCGTCCCAGAGATGAGAGCAGTACTCCACGCAGGAGCGAACCTGGGTCTTGTACAAAAGACACAGTTGCTCGGGCGAGAAGAACCGTCTCACCTTGTTCAAAACGCCGAGCTTACGCGAGGCCGCCTTAGTGACACTCTCGATGTAATCGCGCGGATTGAGATCCCGGCAAATATCCATACCCAGAATACTAAGCCTATCCTGCAGTGGCAGTTGAGTGCTCTGAAGAGTAGGAAGGGGAAGGAATGGAGACTTTTTGTTAGAGAACACACACGCTTGTGTTTTCTTGGCGCTGAACTCGACCAGATTCTCACAGCCCCATTGGGAAATGCGGCTCAAGACCCGGTCGAGCTCAGCGACAAGCTCCTGTCGTTTTTCCTCAACGTCTGCCAGCTTGGCAGTAGGATGCCCGAAATATCGCCCGTGCACTGTACTGTCGTCTGCATAACAATGTATATTGCCAAGGGTTAACATGTCATTGATATGCAGAAGAAACAGCGTAGGCGATAGGACGGAGCCCTGAGGAACACCAGCGCTTAGCTCGTGGAAGTCTGAGGCCGCGCCGTCGCAGAGAACCCTAATGCGGCGCTTTTATTTATTTATCTATTTATAAACTTCATGCACACGTGTACATAGGCGGACTTAATGCCTAGGGCATTCTCTACCAGTCAACCTTGGGGTGGTGAAGAAAAGCGATAAGGTAGGTGCAGACATCTGAAATTTACTTGTTTTGAAAACAACTTTAGTTACATATATTTACTATAGTCACAAATACATAACAAATATACACATACATAAAAAAATATATATGCAAGAATATATATGTATATATATACTAACATACACATATAAATAGGTATACAGTCAAGTGCATTGTGGTTATTCTGCTAATTCAGAGAGGAGAAGTTCACGTACTTTGTTCTTAAACGTTAAACGGCTTTCAGACATTCTAAGCTCGAGAGGAAGCGCATTCCATAGAAGAACTGCTTGCACGAAGAAAGATGAGTTGACAAAGTTAGAGCTGTGAGGAGGACATAAGAGGAGCAAATTGTTTGAAGAACGAAGGTCCCTGACATGAGTGGAGCACAAAAATTGAAAGTAGGGACTTAAGTAAGAAGGGGGACACGGGGAGTTCAAGAAGGTGTATAGAAAATTTAGTGCTCGCAAACTGCGACGTTGCCGAATAGGGAGCCACTTCAATTGGGAACGTAAAGCAGAGACATGGTCATACTTGCGAAGATTGAAAATGAATCGAATGCAGTTATTCAAAAGACGGTCTAGTTTGTTGAGAAGGTCTGCATTCAGGTCAAAATAACACACATCGCCATAATCAGTCATGGGAATAATTAGGGAATGCATTAAGGAAGTTTTGGTTTTAATAGGGAGGAAGTTTTTTAGTCGGTATAACGTTCGGAGAGCACCAGTGACTCTCTGACTCACATGTGTAACCTGGGCCCGCCAATCCAGGGTCGAGTCAATAAACAAACCTAGGTCTTTAACTGCTGAACTCACAGATATAGGTGAACCATTAAAGACTATTGGTATGATCGACCCAGTGTCGAGCCTGCTCATCATTGGTTTGCTCCCTACAACGATCGCCTGACACTTGGTTGGATTTACTGATAATCCAAATCTCGACCAGGATCTTATAGTTTCCAAATCCTTGTTTACCCTATCAATGGCCTCTGATAAGTCTTCAACCCTACTCTGGGAGTATATCTGCAGGTCATCAGCATACAGGTGATACGGACACTGAAGGTGTGGCGTTAACTGATTAATAAATAAAGAAAATAGTAAGGGAGATTATATACCGCCTTGAGGGACGCCGCTGCAGAGATCAGTCCAGTTTGATGACGAGTCATCCACCCGAACGCACTGCTGACGTCCCTGAAGATAAGACGAGAACCATTCCAGTGCTTCTGAGGAGATCATAAGATATGAAAGGATGGATGGCAGGACCTCGTGACTGACGGCATTGAAGGCATTCGAGAAATCAACCAGGACTAAGACGGTAACTTTAGTGTTATCCATACCCTCCCTAATATCGCCAGTCACTTTTAGGAGAGCGGACATGGTGCTGTGGCCGGACCTAAAACCAGATTGTAACGGACTCAGGAGATTATGTCGAAATATAAATTGCGAAAGCTGCTTGTTTACACAAGCCTCTAGGACTTTAGACAGGAAGGGGAGAATAGAAATAGGACAAAAGTGGTGTGGAAGAGAAGGGTTACTTGTTTTGGGCAAAAGTATGATATAAGCTTTACGCCAGAGGCAGGGAAAGGTTCCAGAGTCAAGGGAAAAGTTGATTATATGGGAAATGACATGGATATCTATTATCTAGGATGGGGACAACCATGCGTCGACTGATGCCATCACAGCCCACGGCATTGGAGCGAACGGACAGGATAATCTTTTTAATATCCTCAGGAGGAACTGGAGAAAAAGTAAATGCGTCAGTAGTGGGACTTGTTAAACTACCAATATAGCTCAAGGTCTGACATTTGGTTTGATGATCTAGGTGAGTTGTGGATGTGAAATGTCGATTAATGTCATTCAAACCGATTGTCTTTTGAACTACTGGATGTTGTTGTTTGCCGATACCCAGAGTTTTTAGAAACTTCCAGATACAAGCTTTTTGATGAAGGCAGCAACCCAGTTGCAGAGTTTAGGTGGCAGACCAAATGCAGGAAGTTTGGAGAGAAGCGAGCGGTGCCACACCCTATCGAAGGCCTTGGCAATGTCGAGGCTGATGGCCAAGGACTCCCCATGCCTATCCATAGCCTCACTCCAAAGGTGTGTGACGTACGCTAGAAGATCACCCGTGGATCGGTTCGGCCGAAAACCATATTGCCGATCATTTAACAAGGAGTGATCCTCTAGGTAGCGGATTAGTTGGGTGTTGATGATCCGCTCGAACGCCTTATAGAGTATGGAAGTGACGGCTATAGGTCGGTAATTGGCTGGATCGGAGCGGTCGCCTTTTTTGGGAATGGGTTGAACATTCGCTTCTCTCCAGGCCTCCGGAACAATTCCTGAGGAATAGGACAGGCGATACAAGCGCGTTAGTACGGGAGACAACTCAGGTGCACAGTTCTTAAGAACCACCGCTGGAATACCATCGGGTCCACTGGCTTTCCGGACATCGAGTGACCGAAGCTCCGCACGGACATCCCTCTGCCGGATGCGAATATCCCGCATTGCGGAGTCGCAGGACGCAATGGTGGGCGTGTGCGCGCAACGGTCATCGATTCGGGAGTTAGCCGCAAAGAGGTCAGCTAGTAGATTCGCTTTCTCTTGCTCTCTTCTCTCTTGCTCGTGGGCCAGTGATCCGTCAGGGTAGTTCAACGGCGGCAGCGAAGGTTGGCAATAGTTGGACTATATAGACTATATAGTTGGATATATATATATATAGGACCTACACACTGTTGAGTAATTACAAGAGCCAACATGTTATAAGTAAAATAGTGCTCTAAATTTTATAATAGGCGGATGATCATTATATTATTCTAACATACTAGAAAGAAAATGAATAAATAATAATAATAATTAAAAGGCTTTCAAAATATTAGGGTTACATTTATGAACTTATGATCTAATTATAACTAAACGAAGTCAGTGGTAACTACTAGCCTTTTAATAAAATTTGATGTGTTCAGGATTAGCTTATAATGCACACGCCTGTATAAATAGATAGATTACCACCCAGAACAAGTAATAGTGTGATGAACAAGACCATTATTTTTTGTATCTGAGTGTAATTTATCTATAATATGTACGTATTCCGTGGTATGTAAGGTGGTAGTGTTCACTACAGTATAAGCCCTACTACGTTTAGGTTCAGTAGGATACGATATGCATACGGCACGGAGCCTCAAGTTACTAATAATATAAAGGAATCCAAAACATAAATAATTCAAGTAGATACAGATATGTACCCACACATTGTAAATACAATTTGTATTTCTAAGAGCAATTGTGTAAAGTGGGCGTCCTAACCATATAGAGGAGAATTTCCAGCGCCATCTAGCGAAGAAAAGCTGAACTACGTAGCAACTAGTTTTTCATGAACAAATAGCTTCAGATTAGTTTGTATAAATATAGGTCCATTATAAAATACTTCTTCTTTTTTTATATTAGCTTACCATAATGACTCCACTCTGCCTGCTGCTGCTCTTCATGGAAAGCAACACGTAAAGTCTAAAAGTGGTGGTCACCATCCTCATTGCAAGTGTAGTCAATGTAGCATGGTGACACCCACACTATGGCGGCCTAGTGAGATGCCTTTCATGCCCCGCTTAAAAGAGCCGGGATCAAAGTGAGAGGGAAAAACGTGCGCTGGTAGTGAGTTCCAGGCTTTAACCGATCGGCTTTAAACGGTGACTCCTAAGGCCAGCACGTTTTGTCATGTAGAGAAAGGGAGAAGGTGGGACCAATTAGAAGAGCTCGACAGAACACTCTCCGTGATGTAGGCGATAGAGAACTGCCATAGAGGCGACATCTCTTCAATTTCTATTTCAAGTTAACATTGCGATGGTTTTCTATGAAACATACATGAAGCGTAAACGGTGCTTTAAACGGTGTTAAGGACATATGTGTTTACAAATTTAATGTAATTCGTTTTTTAGATCATTTGTAAAGTAGGTTCCATAGACATAAGACCTAGATCGAGTTTATTATTTGTTTTAAATTAATTTTTTCAACACATGGTTAACCTTTTCTTTAAACGCTAATAAGTAGTTTATTATAATGACTTTTAAAAATCATATGGGAATCGTGAAAACTAGATGAGTTTATATTTTATCTCATATACTCGTATTTATTAGTTAGCAGTATTTTTTTACATATATTAGATATAGATAGGAATACACAAAGGAAATTTAAAACCCATATTAAAAGTACATTTTGTAAACAAGCTTATTACAAATTAGAGGATTATATCCAAGATAAGAACGCTTAGAAACATGCTGGTCCTACTACATAGGACAACTTAGAGTCTAGACAAAATCAATCAGGTTGCTAATTGTATTGTATGGGGAATTGTATTTTTTTGACATTGATTCACACACAGTGATTATTTTAACTCACACACTGACTTATTACTTTTTAATATTTTGTGTAAATCGTAAACTTACTTTTACTATATTTGTAAATGTGTGGGCACCATGTATCTATCATAAAATTAATATATCTGTCGTTGCTTCGCTGTAATTCTTTTTACCTATTTCGGTATAACAATTTTATTCTGGGTGCATCCTTTTAACACACAATTATATATAATGATTGTATTTAAACAAAACATTTTAAAAGAGTAACGGTGGAGTTTTAACCCACTCTTCTCCACATAAAACTACATTTTGGTAGGGGCGACTAAAATCAGTATTATTTCAAGGTAAATGTTGACGTTCAAAAGTGCCTTATGGGCCTTTTTGAAATAAATACTTTGACTTTGACCTTGACACGTATAACCTCTGAACGGGTAAGTAGAGGTGACTGAGAGGCCAACTTTTTGCCAAACACAAATATATCATCAACATGTGATCCGTGAAAGAGAGTCACTGATTTTCTAGAGCATTGACTAAACATCTTTGGAGTGTCTCCAAACCTCTCCGATCTCTCGATTAGGCTTCTGTACCGGAACAGATGAGAAAAGTATCAAAACAGAGTTTATGATATCAACACCAAGGGCTTCATATTTATTTTCAACCGATGAAGAATATGGTTTTCATTTGTCAGGTAGCTCGACTTTGGTTATTTTTTTCTTTATATATATACACAGAGCATAGTTTAAACTTCGTTAATTACAACTAAATTCAAAGAGAAATCGTTAAATGCAGAAAAATAGGGGATGAGTGTTCGTTCACCTATTGACTTTTAATATTAATAACAACAATAAATTCTCTATATTATGCGCCGGAGAAAATAACAAAATACTTATACGTCATAATCAAAAAGAAATACACAAAACGCACAATGCGTTATCGCTAACAGCAATTTCGTCCAGGCAGCCTTTGGATGAACAGGAGCGTATTGGTTAACGTCGGTAGTTTTGTTGCCAAAAAGACAAAGAAGCTAATTACTAAGCATACAAGTAAATACATTTGTACCTTCAACGTATAGTATATAATATACATAAATAGATAACCATACACTGTACCATAGACTTTTGATCTGAATACCTATTCGGTTGAAAATTGGTACACAATAAATGTTGTTCTATTGACCACAACATGATGGAGATTAGTAATAGATTTGATGAAGGATATGGAAGCCATTCGGAAGAACTGCTTAACGTCTTATAGCAGCCATCTCGTGTTTCTTCTTACTCATTCATTTAAATGCCAGCTTTGAACTTACTGAACGACTTGTTTCTTTGGATATTAAACACCGTCGGCTGATCCAAAACTATACTGAACTTGTACTATGTTAATCAGACTTCTTATATGTGTGTGTTTATATACGCATTTATGTATATTTCTAAATACTTATATATTATACATAAAATAAACCTAAATACGTAACATGTGATCATAATTTTCACCAAATTATTTGTCACAAGTTGGAATCTGAATGGTCAAAAGTAAAATTAGATTAGACCATATCGCTGCAGTATTTTTAAGTGCGTAGTATCCACTTAAAGAAAATGACTAGATAATAATTACGACGCATATTCCGTATCAGCTACTTGAATTTGAAGTAATTCATTATCTCATTACGATTGCGTAAACTTAAAAAACATGTCCCAGTAACCTTAACATACAATGGTATCATTAGAAATATTTTGTACTACAAATAATAACTGCGATATCTTGATTAGATTACTATTAGAAGTGTCACACTTTTATGAAAAACTTGGTCAAGTCCAAGATCTGAGTTTAGAGATCCTTTGGTTCAAAATGAATTTTTTAGTCAGACATACGTACAAACTTGTATATGACTATTTCTATATAAAACGGTGTAGTTACGTATAGTATATAAGGCTCCTGTGGTAGATAGACTTAGTGAAAAAGCGTGAATTGGAGACTATATTTTGCGTTATATTTAATACAGAACATTAAGTTATATTTTCTTTTATTTAAAGATGCAAAATGCAATTTATTAAGGTTTAAATAAAAAAATAGGGTAATAAGGTTTAAATAAATTAAATAAAAAAATTAAGAGAGTTTTCTAATAAGTAAACAACTTATAAACCGACTTCAAAAAAGGAGATAGTTCTGTGTTCAAATGCTTGTATTTTGTTTAATATGTATGGTAAGAGGTTTCTTTATCAATTATAGTTTTTTTTATTTCTGAAGTTTGCACTCCTGCGGCAGTCACAATGTAACCAAATCAGGCTTTGATCATAAGATACCGATGAAGATACATTAAGTTTTCAGATTGCACATATTTATGATTTAATATATTGCTCAATGAATTTGAAAAGGCGCAATGAAGGCGGTTATATACTTTTTTTGAACTAAAAATATGAAATACAAAAGTGTTTTCGAAAGGCTTACTGAACTCAAAATAAGGATTTCATTTCATAAAATAATTATTAACTTTCAACAAAGATATGTCAAGAAACAAACTGTCAAAAACACAATGGACCGGGTTAATTAATTGGGAGTATAAATTTATAAATGTTAAAGTTCCTTATAAATTTAAGACAAAATCTACGTAATCAACTGTTACCGATGTCGGTTACCGTCTTAAATAATGTGCCAAGTGTGTGTTTTCCTTCGTAGTTGAAAATTGACCTTCGACTACGGACAAACAAACAGACGGATCACCCGATGTAAAGTGACAACCGCCGTCCATGGACATATGTAACTCAAGTGTTTCAGATGAGAATATTTTCGTGTGTCATACTTTTTAGAGCGTGATTTTATAATAGCCGGGATTTAGTTTTTGAACTTACTTTTTCCTGTGAAATATTTTTTGTTCAGTTTTATTAATTCACGATATACCTAGGTAATAGACTAAACTTGTTTTAAAAATTATTCCTAATTATCGGGCAAGCAAAACAAGCTAACAATATGAAATGTGATAATACAGCCCTTTCACTTGATACCCAACACTGCAAGCTTAATAAAAAAAAAACAAGTCTCATATACAATTTAATATGAGGTCACATAACCAATATCCAGCGGATAATCAAAACTCTTTTAACGATACCTCATTTGTTAAAATATGATAAGTAGTTAAGAAGTTTGAGTGAACAGATAAACATGCATGTATATACTTATAAATACATAACCGTCAAAATCATAATCCTCTTTATGCTTCGCAGTAGTTAGTTAAAACTTTATTAAGTTTTACGATTCATGTAGCAGATATATAACTCGTATTTCAGATTTTCTAATTTAACGAAATGCCTAACAGAAGAAACAACTCGGTTAGCTATCACAATTATCGGGGGAATACACTATATCAGCGGGCAATCAGAATATTTTCAACCAACCTCAAAAAGGAGGAGGTTCTCAATTCGACTGTTTTTTTTTTATGTTTATTACCTCCGAAGTTTCGACTGCGGAAACCGATTTCGATTATTCTTTTTTTATTATAAAGGATTTAGTTCAAAGGTAGTTAGATAAGAGTTTGATCCAGTAATGACAGTGGCATCAATGAGAAAACCATATTAGTCTTAAATTTAATAGTTTTTTTAGTTTTTTGAGTTTTAACCAACTGCGCAGATTAGGGGTTATATGAATCATCTGAATCGTGAGAGTTTAATAGAGTATACGATTTTAAGATGACCTCCACACAAAACAATAGAGAGATAGTTAATAAAACAGTTGGGTTTTATATAATTGTAATTATCATTCTAAGCTTATATTCTAACATAATAATAATATGTCATAACATAATAAAGTAATACTTGTACACTACAGAACCCTGAAAAAAATTACTGCATGAATTAAAAATCTCCCTGAGCACTTATCAATGAAGTACATTCCCTAAACACAAAGGCTAAACTAAGGTTCTGTTATCAGTCGAGAGCGACTGAAGGTCTTCTTATCAGTTAAATTATATTGACCCTAATTATCTTTTGTAATTTTACAGGTATAAATGTTCAATTTCTTACAGTGCCAGTCAATTGTGATCCTTCATCATGCTGTCTTTAGTTTTCTGCCTTGCCCTTATTAGTTGCGTTGGTGAGTTTTTTTTTATATATGAGTTTTTATATTCATAGAATTCACTATGGAATATTATGTTTTTTTTTTATATTCTTGAGTCGAGTCCCCACTCTTTAATGTGTTAATTAGAGTTAGCCTTTCTTGTTCCTGAGGACTTCGTTTTACGGGTAGACCCTGGTTATTTCAATAGAATCACTTGGGACGAACTACTGTGTGGTTTTCTTTTCTTTTTTTTTGTTTTTACATAACACTTCACCTACAGCTTTGGTGGTGACCCATATTTGTTTTCACGTGAACGAAAAATATATTAAATGTTTAAATTAATAATATCTTTTTAGGCTTATTACGCAGCACTAAATAGGACCAAACTAAAGCATAGCTTGAGTCTTGGGTTTCCAATTTTTTTATTTTTTTTGTAAATACCGACATCAGTAAAGGAGTACTTCACTTCTTTACTCGACTGTATGTATTTTTTTATTTATACGTTATAAAAGAAACAAATTAATATTTGATCATGGGATACCAGGGATGTTTAGAACAAGTTTTAAAGTTGCACATTTTTTATGAAATAAAGTATTGCGTTATGAACTTTTTTTAAAGGCAATGAATAACAAAAATACCCAAACTAATAAATGAACACATATTCTGAACACAAATATGAAGCATAACCCTATTATATAATATTTAATATGTCTTCAATTAATTATTTAACTTAATTAATTTCATTTTTATTTGGTAAAAAAACGAAATGTAAATGAACTTAAATTATTATAGTGTCAACACCAACTATAAAATTCTTAGAAGAAATAAGGATTGTTGGTGGTGTAGATGCCGATATCAAAGAGGCACCATACCAAGTGTCTCTGGTCAACAGGGGGAGACACTCATGCGGTGGTGCTATCGTTGCAAGAGATATTGTCGTTACAGCAGCACACTGTATTAGTGGGTTAGTAATCTCTTATTATAATAATGAATTTATCCTTATTTATATATAGTACTCTAATATAACTTAGTTATAATATTTTCAACCGACTTCAAATTGTTGTTCTGAGTCTAGGTGTTCTTTGTGTCCGTTGTTAAAATGTTTGTAAAGTGACACAGTAATTAGTTCTAGCGATGTTGTCTACATAAAGAAGGCAAAGACTTCTAAAAAGAGGTTCTATGTTTAACTGTATTTATTATTTTATATGTTATGTTAATGTTAAGCGATTTGTCCTCCAATTGCCGACCGATTTTCAAAGTATTGGAATGAATGAGCGAGACCCAAAAAGTTTAATAAGACTTTTTTCCGACACTTCATGCTCCGACCGGGAATTCTTTCCGACGAGGGGTCCATAGACCCCTCACAGTTTTTTTATTAGATAGAGTATATTGCTGTAGTGGTACCATTGTAACCAAATCAATAGCAGAGAAAATACGTAAAGCGGTTATCTAATTTATAAAAGTCTCATTATCTGTCTAATTTATTGATTGCCTTTTAATTTTGTTTTAAAAATACAACTAAAGTACTTCATAAATGAGTAGTACGACTATTCTTGTTAACTTTTCCGACTAAGCTAAACTGCTTTTGTTAAGAACATGTTCTTCTTGGTGGTATTCATATCACGATGGGTTTAAACCCGCAACCACTTAGATCATTAGTCAAAAGTCTTAGCTATTGTTGTGTATGTGGGTAGAACTAAATTACACTGTCGCGTAATCACCGTGGAGAGTGCATATTAGTTAGTCAGTCAGTGTTAGATGAGCAACCGGCTAGTACAGACTTGTCAATTTTCTTTTTCATTTCTAGTTGCCCAGCTTGAGAAGTGTTCATATGTACGTATGGTAGTGAAAAATGTGATATACTACAGCTGCTAAACTAGTTGTAATTTTTTTGGATGTATTTCAAACTAATTGTTTCTTTTCCGTTGTTTATATACAGTATAGTATTTTTACTAAAACCTCAGAATAACAGATACTGTTTGTACTCGTTTAACTATTTTTTTTTTCCACTATTGCTATTTATATTTGATTCAAGGACTTCAATTCGAAAATTACGGAACAATTAACATACCTAATCAAAATAAATATCTATATTTCAGTTCACGACCAGACGAATACCAAGTTCGCGTCGGATCATCTTATAGTGGAAAAGGTGGTAAACTATATCCAGTAGGAGATCTACTTTGGCACCCCAGATTTGACTATTATCAGATGGACTCTGATATAGCCATACTATGGCTGTCTAAACCGTTGGAATTTAGCGAGGAAGTAGCTCCTATTGAAATGGTAGATGCAGGTGAAGAAATCAGAGATGGTGAGACGACTATTGTCACTGGTTGGGGACATATCAGAGTAAGTACATACTTGTACCACATATTTTAGAAAGCATAGCTTGAGTTACAGCTTTTACGACTACGTAATTTTTTTAAGGATAAAATAGTCCATCTGTATACTAATTTTCATCCATATTTTCTAAGCCGTTGTAGCGTGATCAAGTAACAAACCTTCATCCAAACTGTAGCATTAATAATAGTAAAAATTATATTTAATAATATTTTTATTAGTCTTTTTCATAATAAACGATATATTTACACATTAGAAAATAACGTAGAAAGTCCCTTTTTATTAGGAAACAAGTCGCTCTTCTCAGTTAATGCTCCCTGTTTCGCTCCTTTCTTTGAATCAGAGTAATAGCTATATAACAAACGGACCTTATCCTTTATAATACGAGTATAAGTGTCGATAACAAGAGTAATTAAAAAAAAACATATGCATATAATTAAGTTCTTCTAAAGTTGTAAGTGTTTTGCAATTACAAACTTTTTCATGTTCAAAACTATTTCTACAAATATTATTCAGACTTTAATGACTTGGTAATCATTAAGACTAACAGTTTTTATACTTTTTTAGGAAGGCGGTGGTTTACCAACAATGTTACAAATGGTATTAGTGCCTAAAGTGAATGACAAAATGTGCGACGATGCTTACCGGCCAGCGTATAAAATCACGCCCAGGATGCTTTGTGCTGGAGTGCCTGAAGGTGGAAAGGACGCTTGTCAGGTAGTACATGAGTATTTTAAGGTTTTTAATAATTTTAAGCAAAACAGCAGTAATGAGTTTTAATTGTACGTTCTGGAATACAACTTAACGTTAGTTTAATTGCAATTTTTTGTAAATTATTTGTAAATTAATTATTATTAAAGTATAGATCACGTAATGATACAACCGAATTCGGTTATACTGTTACTCGCTTCTGTGTTTCATGTGACCAGTATATAGATATATTGTAATTACTGTTTTTGTCGTATTCTTAACTTAACATATTTGTAGTTTTTATAACAAAAATAAATTAGAATTCAAGCGGTATACGGTACAAGAATATATAAGATTATTCATATTTTCTTCAAAGTTAGGAAACCTTTGGGACGCTGGTAGTTATAAAAAATAAAAATGCTACACATTATTCTATTTTTCCAGGGTGACAGTGGTGGTCCTCTAGTGCACAACAACAAATTAGCTGGTGTCGTGTCTTGGGGACTAGGTTGCGCAAGACCTGATTATCCTGGAGTTTACGCCAAGGTGTCGTCTTTGAGGAGATGGATTGATACTAATATTAGCCTTTTGAGAATGAAGCACCTAATGCGAGTGGCCAATTAAAATCTCTGATTAGAAAAAAAAAACACTCAAGGCTTGTTACACGGATATACTTTTTTTCAAATTTAAATCGTATTATTGAGATATGTATATGTATGTGTCTTTAGTAGGAAAATGCTTTGACCTTATAATACCTGTAAATGTATCTAATATACGTATATTCTAAATACAGTTAGTCTATAATTGCTTCATGTCCCCTTTTAAAATTAATGGCTATCTTTAACCTTGTTAAAGTCAGATATTGTGTGCGTAACGAAGCATGCGGCGGGCTGTTCTCACTTCTTATTCGCCTGGAGAAAAGCGTGAGCTTATGTATGTATGTTTATTATGTATTTAAATTTAATAACACAAAATTCCAAGTAATAACTCTTCCATTAGAAATGATTACGATTACTATTATAATTTATTAACCAAACCGTCCACCCTTTGGCCTACTTCTGTCGTTTGCCGTTACACATAGATACACACAATAATATAAATATGTTGCTGTGTGGTTCCCGAAGGAGTATAATAGGACCACCCAGTTTCTTCCTGTATTCCTGTAAAAAAATCTTATCGTGTCGTTTTTTATTATGGTAGAGCCATGCTTATGCATGAAAGGGCCGGCTCGAGTGACTCCCCCAAATTAGTGAGGTATCCGGATGGCCAACTCCCCATCTCCTGTTTTCACTCCCCTCTTCCCCCTCTTCTCTTTCCCATCTCCACATCAGGGATGGGAGGATGCGGGGAGGGGAAAGTGAAGTGATGGGATAAACATATTCTATAGGGAAAAAGCCTTGTTAGTGCCTAGAAAATTCAAGGTTTTGAAAAACCCCTATTTAAATTAAATTGAAATAAAGCCGTCGTCCTTAAAATTTAGGGAGTGATAAAAGATAAAGGTATGAACACGATGATATCACTATTTACACAACACACTAATGAAGAACTTAAATAATATGTATATATACTTACACTATAAAGATAGAGTGCATTAAAATAAATTTCTGTAATTTTAAGCCAGCCATTTGTTTCAAAGTATGAAGTAATTTTGAATTCTTCACTTACTTCTTTCTTCTTTTTAGTGATTAGTGACCCTGACTGCTAAGGCAGAGTCTGCTAATTCGTGGGTTCGATTTCCACCCAGGACAAATCAGACAGAAAAAATCTGCTTAGTTTGGGATCAGACGTCCGTGCTATGAGATATCTGAGGACATTATGTGTATTTGTGTGTTTATTTATTTTATATTTTTTTTTATTTGAACTTATTTATTTCCTTTCCTTTTTAAATGTTTAAAAACTTTTCATAGCATAAAAAGTAAGTAAATCAATGCTAAAATATTTAATACCATATATTAAATAGGAACTGTGTAGAAAATTGCCTCACAGTCAGAAATAAGGTCGTCAACCTTAAGAGGGAATCTTTACACTCAAAGACTCACATACTTAGGAGTTCATTGAACCTTGTAGAGATAAAAGGCTTTTAAGACTAATCCTTATCTCAGTATCAGCAGTGTAACGTAACCTTGTCGCAATTTAAGTGGAATTGATTTCTCGTATAATTTGTTAACCGACTTCAAAAAATAGGAAGGGAAAAAGTGAAAATTTAAAGGAAGAAGAATATAGTTCTTTACAATTTATCATGACAGAATCATTGAAGTCGGTGAACTTCTATTTTCAAAGTCAATCATTGTAAATAACTTACCTCGACAAGAATCTTCAATCACTGAAGATCTTCTAATACCAAATAATCATCCAGCGGTTTTGAGTTATTCACTGTTTTATTGTTTTATATTTACAAGAAGACCACACCACCACCTAATAAAAACTGTTATTGATTATACTAATTTTGTACATGGACACGGATGTTTCGGTAAGTATCTGTATCGTTTAGGCCGGGAGCCAAGGCCTATGTCCCACTACTGCACTCTTCCGTCCCGCAGAATGAGCGCTTGCTTGAGAGCGACATACTGGGTTATCTATCACCCCAGCAGAGGCAGGCCCAAGATGGTGGTGCATCATGCCACGCACTCGCCTCCCTAAATATAAGCGGGGTTTTGAATCCTCCACATACCATATCCCATATAATATACTTCTAGGGTACCTGAGGCCGCAGTCATAAGTACTGTGACATGTGTGTGACTGTGTATAAGGTGACAAAATACTGTGTGGTTTTAGTCAGTTCTAGTCCTACATACCTTAGGCGGTGAGGCGATGACACTTAGGGTCCACCAAAATGCTTACCATTTAACCTAACTAGGTCAGATTGTAAGTGACAAACACCGTCCATGGACACCTGCAACTCAAGATTCGTAAGTTGCCCGCCTTTGAGGGTGAAGAGTTATAATGGACGCGGTGAGGAGTAATAAGAGAAGGGGGTGAAGAGAAGGAAAAGGGAGAGGGGGATGAGGAGAGAGGAAAAAGGAGAGTAGGAGGTGGGCTCTCGTGAATCTCTCCTCATTTCGGGGAAACGCAACGCGCGTTGCTTCACAACTGATTTTCTGTCAGGCTGTGGTATCGCACCGGTCGGGCCGTCCCGTTCGTAATTCATCCCACTGTTAAATTTGTAATGATGATGAGTATTATATTACTAGTATTATTTTTTTTAACCCCTCAGGCCTTGGTGGAACGGTGTGTTGGAATCGGACCCACTAAAACCACACTTTGTGCTTTATATGAGTATAACGTACACAGAAGTAGTATAAGCCAATAATTGCCACCAGTATTTAATATTAATTGCAGTCCATCTTAAGGTTGCTTGGATTACTCTGATCAATAACGCAGATTTTTGTACATTCTCGGTACTGTACTAACACTTTCAAGAAGTGACGTTTCGAGGAGAATTACATGAAGATAGCAAGAATAGAACAGGCCTGCCCATTACTTCCTGTGTGCGTTGTAAGTGGTGACTAAAGGATGTATATAGTATATATACAGTATATAAACAGTCAAATAGTGCCTTATTTCGCGTGTATGTATGTATATGATGTGATTTCAAGACAAATTATTTTAATACACTTGTCAAAATTTTACTATCTGAACAAAGCTTTAAGAACATACGAGTAATTACAGTTGTTTAAAAAAAAACAATTCATTACAAAGAACTATTTATAAGCTTATCAGGTAAAAAACATAAAAAAAAACAATACGGTATCATCACGACATTTTCCACAGCAAGGATGGAAAATTGCTTAACATGTATTCTGAGGTCGTATGTACCTATGTACATATGTATGTATCTTCATATCTTAATTTTCCACCTTAGAGGAGGAACATTTTCATTCAATTTAAATAGGACCAAACGGAAAGCATATTAATATATTATATAAATAATATATTGTCAAACCTCATCTAATAACTTAGTTTGATTAGTGACAATGTTTTACTTCGTAACATTGTATTTTGTAAAACATACGTTTGACAAAATACAACAACAATATGTTCAAATATTGATTTAGAAACTTCTAGCATTTCTGATGTGTTACTTTGTACCTTGGTCAATTATTCCATTGTGAAATGAGAAAACAGCTAAGCTCTGGCCATGGCCCTCAGATATTTGCTTAATTAAGAGCTTCTAATTCGGAAGTTAAACTTTATTTCTTTCATTTATTTTAACTGTGTTTTTCTTCTAACTCCAATTATTAAATAATGCACAATCTGTTCAGTACTTAGACATACTATTATTTTTAGGATATAGTATTTCGTGTGAGAGTGATTATTATCACTCCGACGTCCGACTTATAAATCAACAGATAGTCGCAGAAAATCAAACACAAAAAGTAGTTAACTGAAACAGTAAATATCAGAATAACAATTCAAATACACAGAATTGTAATACCAAACTACTACATGAAACCCGCGTATCCAATAAAATTTATTTATGAGTTTTGATATAATAGTCACGCATGTTTTATTTTTAGAATGCTGTTACGTAATACAAAAAAATCTATACGAATCTGACAATATGTGAAACAAAAAATTCGCGTATATTTAAAAATTTGTGAAAGTCAATATTTCATTCCGTAACGTTAAACTAGCGTTTGTTTTGTATTTTTTTATTTATAATCAAATTTGCTGATTCGGCGCATAGCGTTTCACCACACCACATTAGGTGACGTGCTCAAATTTTTTATGAAAATAGTTTGTTTAACATTATTAAGACAAATGTCAATATTATATATATATATATATATATATATTTAATATTAACTTTACACTTGACAAAGCTATATTTACGGTTACACTATATTGATCTATGTATACTTTTAACTTTTTTTAAGCAGGTCGATTTCGAATAATTGTGAACAATCTGTGGAAACAAATAAATTTCATGCCAGTCATACTTAGCGCAATTACATAGCATAATATTTTTATAATGCAAAAAGGCAATTAAAAAGCTTAAAACAAATACTAGACTAAAATATATTAATAAGCCTACTGGAATGTCGAATTGCAATGTAAATTCTGTTAATGTGTATAACTGCTCAATTACATATATTATTTACCATATATACATGTAACTGGCAAATACATTGCATAGATAGTATTTTTTATGCGATAGGAGTAAACGAGCAGACGGGTCACTTGATGGTAAGTAACTTCCTCCGCCAATGGACACCCGCAAGTCAAGAGTCACAGGTGCGTTGCCAGCCTTTCAGGTAAGAGTATGCTCTTTTTTTTGAAGGTTTGAAGGTCGTATCGGTCCTTGAATACGGCAGGCGACATTTTGTTCCACAGGCTTGTTGTGGGAAGCAAAAAGCTTTAAGCGCACAGTGGTAGAGTGCCAATCATCCAATTTTGTCATGTAGGACGATGACTGAAACCCGCTTAAGGTATAAGTCCAAAAAAATACTCTGAACACAGCCCATGATACAAGCGATAGATAAGTGCAGAGTGCACAGTGTCCAAGGTGTCAAGAAGATTTGATTTGTGATTTTGGTAATAAAATCTATTTTTCCCCTGATCCCTTAGTCACTTTTACGACACCCGTGATACGAATATTCCTTTATCATTTTAATAGCACTTGAACTGTAAGAAGCCGATAAATATAAACTATAGCACTAATTTATGAAGAACGATAAATATTGTTACTTAGCTAATTAATTAACAATTTATTGTTACTGATATTACAATATTTATTAATAAATGGGAACAATAAATGTATCAAAAAAGACCAGGAGAATAATTACTACAGTGATTTTTTTATTTTCTCAAGCAGTAAAATCATTGAACCTAAGATGATGTGTAATTACTTGCTATTAAACAGCTAACTATGCTGAATAAATGTACAATACCTATTAAGTTCACGTTCAGTATTGCTCATGATATTTTCGGTATAGAAAGTCGAAGTTAATAACCAATTTTTTTTTTAATTGTTTCATATACTATATATTATATTTAATAAGGTTTCTTAGCACCATAGCTTTTTGCTATCCGGGTTGCCAACCTAACAATGTTATCATACTCCATTTACATTCAAATTATTTGTTTTGTTTATATACTGTCTGTATACAGGACTTCTAGATATATGATTTCTGTGTGTAATAACTTTGTCATCTACTTTTCAATAAAACTTTAAATGATCTATCTTTATTCAAATCCAATAATTTTACGTGGAATTAATATTTTTTGTGCATACTAACATTTCAACCCCTTATGTTTTCTGTCATGATACATTTTATAAATTTCGGTTTTCTTTTGGACATAACTTCTTATTTTCTTAGATTCTGACTCATAATCATTTCTGCTTACAGATAAGAATGAAGCTACTAGTCTACCAATCATTATTTCATTTGGTGACTTTATATATTTATCAAAAGACATATTTCTACACTTTAGCATTGTTAAATCTATGTTCTTATTCTCTATTTTTTTTTTGTTTGCATGTGACGCTCAACCATCATCCCATTTAACCTAGCATAATGAGTGGCGCGCGTATAACAGTTTGGATGGATGTTTGTTACGGAAACATGAGCGAATAGTTGAACGAGTTTGGATGATATTTAGTACAGAGACAGATTATAGTGTGGAGTAGCATAAATTTTATGTTAATATATAATGTTCACAATCGCATAAATAATGTTCACAATTTACATGCAAACTAAGTTGCGGGCAACAACCATGACGCTTTACATCTAATTATTGAAATACCGTCAGATAATTCGTTAGTGACGCAAAGAAAATAATATTTTAGTAATAAAAACTTAACTAACCTGAGTAAAGATGAGATGACAGAGAGATATGATTTAAAATAAACAAATAATCAAACACCCATACTTAAATATCTATATATGACAACTAATAATAAGCTTCCTTTATTAATTATAATTAAAAGTATCATATTGTAATATCACAATACACTTCAACTGGTTACTTAACAGTATATTATTGTCGCGCGTCTGATAATGACGAAAGTCGCAACTGCATTGTTTTTAATGTTATCAATAAAATATAGTGAAAGTGCCAGAATATTAGCAGTCTTTCCCACTCCATCTATCAGCCACCAAGTAGTGTTTCGTCCTTTGACACAAGAACTAGCCAAGCGAGGTCATGAAGTGGTCATCATCACGACAGATCCCGCCTTCCCAAAAGGAAAGACGCCACCTAACTTAACTGAAATTGACGTCCATGATATATCTTATAGAAAATGGGAAGAGATGTACAAAATAACATCAAAAGGAGACGGTGATATAATCAGCCAGTTGAAACCAGCTTTCCAAATTTTGAATAGTATACTGCAAATGCAATTAAAAACTCCGGAGGTGCAAAAGTTGATCAAAGAAGAAAAGTTTGATTTACTATTCTTAGAAGCGTGTGCGAGGCCTGCATTAGTGCTATCCTATGTTTTCAGCGTTCCAGTAATTCAAGTGGGTTCATTAGGGTTCTTAAATTACAATATTGATACAATAGGAGCATCGGGGCACCCACTTTTGTTTCCAAATATTTTTGCTCAAAGGCTTTATAATCTAACAAAGTGGGAAAAAGTTATAGCATTATGGACTAATTATCAATTGGAAGAAATGATGAAATCAGTTGAAGAAATTGAGAATATTAATGCGAAAGAATTGTTTGGTCCTAATATACCAACTATTGACGAATTGAAAAGTAATGTCAGTATGATGTTTCTTAACGTTCATCCGATATGGGAAAATAATAGACCAGTGCCACCAGGAGTTATATACATTTGGGGAATCCATAAAAAGCCAAACAAAGAATTACCGATGGTACGTACTTATCAGTGTTCACCTACGCACAAGCAAATAGTTCTATTTACACAAAGCGTTTATTTCGCAACTCATCTATATATAACCTATTTTCCTTATAACATAGATATCATGATTATGTTTATATGAATAAGTCTTATTCGTATTTAGGTTTATTAATGCTGATCATATATTATTACGTATTATTATTTAATTATTTTCTCCTATAAATTTTCAGGATCTCAAAAATTACCTTGACTCTTCAAAAAATGGAGTGATCTATATGAGTTTAGGTACAAATGTAAAACCATCGCTTTTACCGCCGGAGAAAGTGCAAATGATGGTAAAAGTATTTTCGCAGCTGCCTTACGATATATTATGGAAGTGGGACAAGGATGAGCTACCTGGACGGTCCAAAAATATAAAAATATCCAAATGGCTTCCGCAATCGGATTTACTCAGTAAGTACACATATTGGGACTGTATCCGGTACAACACTTGAAATATTTATAATGTACGATATATTTTACATATATCATTATTATTAAGAAATAGAAAAATAAGGAATAAAATATTATTTTATAATAAATACCTAAAGAGTTCAGAGTTAGAATCAACTTTTAAATATACATATAATATAATAATATGACGCATGATTAAAATTTTTGTGAAAAGAGTATCAAGTACATAATATTTTTTTAATGCATAAAAGCTTCTAGGCCTCGACAAGTAAATAGTAAGAGAGTCAACGTTTATTTCGAATTTCTAATTTCAGGTATCCATATTTTATGTGTATTACATAGTCCAGACACAGCTAACAATGACACAGCTATATACAAACACTCATCTGATGGTCGTTATATTATTTGTTGTTATTTCACTAATATCTGAACATAGGGGTTTAAGTAGAGTACACTCTATCACTTTTCATGTGAGTCGTAAAATGCGATATAGGAATCGGACTGTTATCTATCAGACAGTATGTATATGTGATGGCCCAATAACCTTACTACGTTACGTTAGTCCCAACTAAATTATAGTTAGCAAAAAGCGCTACTTATTATTATTTAATTTATTACAATTTCTTTCAAACAGAAAGCCTGTAAAACCAAATCTTTTAAACAATTGGTTACCTGCCAATGTGAAAACGTTGTTAACTATATGGTTTTTAGCTGACTTAAAAGCGTAATTCCTTATAATAAATAAAGACAAGATATTTTAACATCGATCATTTCACAGGACATCCAAAAATCAAATTGTTTATAACTCAAGGAGGACTACAATCTACTGATGAGGCTCTAACGGCAGGAGTGCCGCTGATTGGCATACCCATGCTTGGAGATCAGTGGTATAATGTAGAAAAATATGTGCATCACAAAATTGGGGTCAAACTTGATATGAGTTCTTTACAAGAAGAGGATTTTAGCGATGCCATTAACACAGTTACTAACGACGAAAGGTAAGACTTCGGCATGTCTAAACGACTTGAAATAAAAAGATACTTTTGAAAATGATGAATGAATACCAATGCCACCCAGAATAATGAACGCATTCTGGATTGATAATTAATAATTTTCATTACCAAATTATTTGTCCAGAGTGGGAATCAGAGTACGCTTAGCAGTCACGCTACCTCTGGCTTAGCTTACTGACCACTTGACCAACAGGCCAATCGCTATCTACATATATACATAATTATAATTAAGGCATGCTTATATTAACTTTTTAGTAATTACATATTGTTCCCGGACAAATGTATTATTTCAAATACTTTATTTATTCTAAGCTATCGTCGCAACATAGTACGCTTGCGTCAGCTGATGCTAGACGAGCCCATGAAGCCATTAGAGCGCGCTATATGGTGGACGGAGTACGTATTGCGTCATGGAGGAGCCTCACATTTGCGGTCTCCTGCAGCCAACATCTCCTGGGCCGAATATCTGGAAGTAGAACTGATTATCACCATTTTATTCGCCTTAGTCTTAACTTTAATTTTGATTTTAGCGGTCCTGTTCAACCTATATAACTGTATCCGTTATAGAAGTCATAACAAGAAGGAGAAAATTTCTTGATTTTATTACAGTTTAAGTATCGTATATTGGGAAGAAAAGCGTGAGCTTAAAGATGTATGTAATTGGTAGACGTTGTTTTCAAAAGTAATATACAAAATATATGTATGGGTGTTTTCATTAGATTCAAATGTTTAATAAGTACCTAAATAAAATAATTATGTCTTTTTAAACATTATTTTGTCAGGTAACAGGTATATTTACGAAGCAAAAAACGGCATTATAATTTGGGAATATATTTTAATACTAGATGTGGATAATTAAATTGTTTACAAGTTATTACATTTCTAAGGATCAAATCAAATGAGGTTTTCATTTTCTTCAAGTCTAAATTATTTTCTTGGAGTTATTATCGGATGTCAGAAACAAATCTTGAATAAAATAAAAAAATCTGTATCATTTGCCCACTTGTTCTTGGATATAGGCGAAAGTTTATCTATATAGTATGTAATGTTTGGAAATGTGCGTAACTTTGTTTGAAAGTAAATTTTGATGTGTTTACTGAATTTTCTAATTTTTATTTCATGATTTGGTGATAATTACTTGTGATTACCACAAGCACGCATGACATTAAGTAACCGAAATCCTCGTTGAAACAAATTGTACATATGTATATAGAAACTTGAAACAGCAACATAGTTTAACAAATCCCTACTACGGACGGGACTGAAACTTTTTTTTATATATACTTTAGGGGGACAGACGAACAGGCGGGTCAGCTGATGGTAAGGGACAACCTCCGTTCATGGACAGCTGCAACTCAAAAGTCGTAAGTACGCTACCCGCCTTTGAGGGTGATAAGGGATAGGGGGATGCGGGGAGGGGAAACAAGAGAGTCATGAGGAAATGGCAAAGAGGATAGGGGGGATGAGGGGAGAGGTGAGGGGGAGTTGGGCCTCCGGAACCCTCACTCATTTCTGGGAAATGCAACGTAAACATTACTTTACAACCGGTTTTCTGTAAGGCCGTGGTTTCGCACCGGTCGAGCCGGCTCATTCGTACCTAAGCATGACTCTACCACTGATAACTGTAAGCGTTTAACATGCCTCTGCCAATTAATTATTCTATTGAAAATGGGAGTAACTATAATAGACATATAACAGTGTAGTATGTAATAAAATTAGTTACTAGACAAGCGGAACCGCCGTTGGTTCGTGTACTTTATAGTTTTATCCTCTCCCGTTGTTGGTATTATTTAGTATTTGATAGCTTCTAGCTATAGTTATGTGTTGGTTATTTAAACGTATATGTATGTATTAAAAACAAGTTTAGGTATATTATTATCAACAAAATAAGATGAAATTCAAATATAATGTTTATATTATTAACAGATCTATTCCTAGGTTATTAGGAATATAACAAAGATAATCTCGTCAAGTTGTGTAATCAAAATATATTATATTGCCGAAAGTGTATGCGTAGCTGAGTCAATAATATATTTCTTTAAATAAATATTTACAAACACGTAGACAACAATTCAATAAATGTCATATATTTGCGAGGGACAAATAAATTGCTCTGAAGATAGGCTTTTGTTTGAGTTGTGTTATTCTTGAGTATTATTATATACGAGTATTAATATATTTGAGTATCTAGTTTATAAAACTTTAATCGTATGTATATAAGTTATTTTTTTGATATTTTTAATTACAAAGACACACATACACACACTCACGGATTCCTCATGGCACCTACCCGAAGTAGCGCGGTCGTATAGCTCTCCATTAGGCGACATTCAGGCACACCAGGACGTTGCCTCCTCGTGGCTGGCCATTATAGATACAAATGTTTTTTGTACCAAGTTTAAGAGGTAGAGTTTTCTTGAATTCATAAGCTAAGATAATAACTTCCGTCTGTAAGCATCAATATTTAAGCTTTATTGTTATTTATGACCTACAGACATACCTTATATTTTAACAGGGTGAAAGAAGAAACAAGTGACGTCACACATCATCTGATATCAGGCCTTAATAAAAGGCGTTACCGTGCGGCTAAATCCGTGTTTATACCCTCGTTTGATCCTAAGAGCTTGTAAGGAATTAATGCTAGATTGGGTATCTGTTTATACCTGATGGTAAAAGGCTACTGCCGGCCATGGACCTGCAACTCAAGCGCTCTGCCTGCCTTTGAGGAAAGGGCAGAGAGAGGAATTGCGTCTCTCATAACCTCACTCTGTTGCTGAAATATAATGCAAGTATTGCTGCTAAACATTTGTTTTATGTGAGGGCTTGATAATACTCCGGTCGAACCGTCTCAAACATACCTAAGCATGCCTTTCCTACGTTTGAACGGGATTAATTTTATTAATTTATTTCTTTACTCTACAACAGAGTTGATGTATATGTGTCTATAAGATACATATATTATATGAACTATGAAAACATTACTGTTGTTGGTCAGATAGCTTTTAGGTCGGCGAGGTAATGAAGTTTCTTTAACGTTTAACAAACTGAATTGGAATGCCTCGTTAAAAACGCATGGCACCTAAATATGCTCCAATAAAGTATATTTATTCACACGCCACATAAATAGATAATAAAGTTGGCAGATGTAGAGGCAGGCAATGCATGTTTCTGTTTATGAAGTTGTTTCGTGCAAGAAGTAAATTCTCTTTAGTGGCCCCTGTTTTTGTAAAAAAAAATATATCGCAGTTTACCTATTCTTTTATTTTATCTATCGAGTGTGTAAGTTTCTTACAAAATATTATAAAACTAACCTTAGGCACAGTCTATCACGTTTTTGTTTAGTTTTAAAATAAATATTTTCAAAGTCAAGCCAGCAAAACTACTAAATGATTACTAAGTTACCCCTTAACTGGCGGCAATATAATATGCTATGTATAGACAATACGGCATATTTTTCCTAGATGACGCTGTTGTTGTTATGTAATAATCCATAGCTATATCTTATTTTCAATATTAGATTTTAATTGAATTCATTGCAATATTTTTATTGTTTATTAAATTTTTTGGTATTTGGTATCTTCAACAATGTACAAAATATTATCTTCAAATATGTGTAATTCTCCATGAATGTAAACGAACAAAATGCTATTCATATTTTAAATGCTGGACTCTAAGCATAAAAGAACTTAAAACAATGAAACAATTTTCCTTATAGATAGGTAATATCTATTGATATTTTATTACCAACATTAAACTTTGCCAAAGATACGAAGATTGCAGTCTAGGAGTTTCCTTATCTTGTCTCATATTTCATATGAAAATTAGAAACACCTATACATTCCGATATCGGGAACGTCTCAAACTTCCTAAAATATAATTTATGGTGTATTATCTGAATATTCTTTTTTTGCCTCATACAAATTTATGATATCTATGCAACATATATTCACGCTTATATTCCTGAAGGGGAAGGCAGATAAGATGCATATTTGCCTTGCTTTATTACATAAGTAGCGCAACTTACGTAGAATTCAAGCCTGTCACCGTTGACCGAGTGGTTTGGGCATTAGATGCGAAAATTTAAGTACATATACATATGTATATATTTATTTTTATCATGTAATATTATTAAATTACAATATTAATTAAAAAACAAAAATATAACAACCTTATGTTAGATAATATAATAAATATCTATAATGCAAATTTTAACAATATACTCGTACAGACCTGAGAGCGACATATCTGGGTGGGACTGTTTGTCACTCATACCTATGTCTCCGAAGTACTAGTAGCGTCTGAAATGCCGACATTTCAAAAACCACTATTTAATCTAACTTATACGAGTATAGCAGGTAAAGGACTTACGGGTCTAGTGGTTAGTGGCACTGACTGCTGAACTGGCGGTCGTCTGTTTGAATCCCACACGGGACAAAACTTCGTGTGATCAACATACAGTTGTCACGAGTCTAGGTGTACTTTGCGTTCGTTGATTGAATATTTGTAAAGCCTCCTCTCCACACCTGAATTATTCCTGATGCGGGCGTTGTAGCAATATAAAAATGGCAAGCCTGTTGCCGTCTACTGGTCACTGTATATGTATATACTGTCTGATAGATAAATGTCCAGTCTCTAAGTCGCGTTTAACGACATCTACGGGATGAGTTGAGGTAGCCACATTCTACTTCACCGAGAAAAACAAAGCTAATATTACAAACAATGTTTGTTAGAATTTATGATTTAATACTCTTTCACGCAAAAGCTACGGAACTGATTGGAATTAAATTTGGATGATTTTAAGTAACATTTTTTTTTTATTTTTTAACGTGTGGAAACCCCCCCGGGTACCACCTCATCGAAAAAAACTCGATGTAGTGGCTATGTCGGAATCGAACTGACTAAAACCACACGGTGTTCCGACACAAATGTCTGTAGTCGGGGGTTAAGGTATAACCTAGGAAGGATGTCCCTCGACCCCCGACAGACGTGACCACCTGTTTATAAAACAGGTGGTCTCGAAACATATTAGGAATTTCCTTCCCAATCCGAGCTCGAAGGGCGCGCGCAGATCGCGTCACGCCACGGTTCGTCTTCTTCAGGCCAGCGATCATGGAGGCCGTAGATCGTCTCTACGGCGCCTGGAGCGTCCTCTACGGGACGGGAGAGTGCTAGACCTCTCCCGTTCCCTTTCCGCCACCTCTTTGGCGTACATAACCTCCTCGCAATATGAGTCGGCGGAATCCCACGCGCTCTCACTTTGTACCATGGCACCATGGTCTCCAGCGAGAGGCTTCCCACACCTATAGCTGTCTCGAGGACGTGGCGTTGTTGACTCCACGCTGGACAGGCCACCAGTGTGTGTAGGGCAGTATCCTCTGAACAGCCTCCGCAGTGGTGGCACGCAGGTGTTGGCTCCCGGCCTATGCGACACAGGTACTTCCCGAAGCAGCCATGGCCAGTAAGCACCTGTGTCAGCCGGTAAGAGAGGCTGCCATGATGCCTCTCAAGCCATTCCTCCATGACCGGCCTTACAGCCAGAATTGTGGCGTGTCCAGCACTTGGTCGCCCAAGTCGCTCTTTCCACTCAGCCATGAGTACCTGGTGGACCTGGAACCTCTGAGCCTTGATTACGGCGGGTAAAGGTCTGAGTCCAAGGTCCAGCATCTCGTTTCGCCATTGGTATGAGGATGCAAGGGCTTTTGCTTCCAGGTCCCATGGCATAGTGCCGGCTAGGAGACTCGCCGCTTCAAAAGAGATCGTGCGATATCCCCTTATAACCCTGACGGACATCACCTGCTGCGGGCGTCGAAGTAATGCGAGGTTACCGTCCGTCAGGGTTCCTGCCCAGATTGGAGCCCCATAAAGGGCCATAGATCGCACAATCCCCAGGTAGAGTCTCCTGCAGGAGGCATCGGGACCTCTTATGTTTGGTAGCAGCCGCGAGAGTGCGGCCGCCGTCCCCATAAGTTTGGGAGCCAGACTTCGGAAGTGAGATCCGAAGTCCCATCGGCTATCGAGTACGAGTCCCAGATACTTCATTGTCGGTTCGATGCCGATGCTGATGCCTCCTACTGTTAGCCTAGATCCTACAGGTGGCTTATTCCGAGGCCCATGGAAGCAAACGGCCTCGGATTTGTGTAAAGCCACCTTAAGACCTAATCGCCGTATTCTTAGAACGACATGGGCGACTCCGGCCGTGGCCTTAATAGCTGCTTCGCGGTGCGTCTTGCCCCTTACTGTCACGAGCGCGTCGTCAGCGTAACATATTACAGCGACCCCATTGAGAAACGCATCGCGCAGCACCCAGTCATAGCCGATGTTCCAGAGGATTGGGCCTAACACCGATCCCTGTGGAACACCGCACGACATGTCTCGCCGACCGTGTTCTGCCCGACTAGGGTAGGTCACAGCTCTCTGTGTTAGGTATGCCCCGACAATACGGCGGAGGTACGGGGGCACATTGTGATAACGAAGTGCCTCCCTAATAGAACTCCAGGGCAAGGTATTAAAAACGTTGGCAATGTCGAGAGACACTGCCAACATCACCTCACCCCGGGACACTGCTTCCTCCGCCAGGGTTCTAACGCGCATAGCTGCATCTATAGTAGAGCGCCCCCTGCGGAAACCAAATTGGTTATCCGCTAGGTCCGGACCCACACTAGAAAGTTGCTCGACGAGGCGGTTCACAATGATGCGCTCGAAGAGCTTACACACCTCGTCGAGTAAAACAATGGGTCGGTACCCCGCTCTAAGCATGCACTGAAGAGCCCTTGAAGTCAGGGCCCGAGAGCTTGAAGGGCTAGGACCCATGCTCGGCCAGGTATGCCATCTGGTCCTGGGGCGGTATTCTTAGCTTGAAGCCGCTGTACCGCCGCCCTTAGTTCTACCCCAGTAACTTCGGGCACGTCGTCGTTGTCCTCCGCGTCGGGTACTTCTGGAGGAGCCATCGATGGAGGTATTGGTTCCTCGCGCGATGGAAACAGGGAGCCAATGAACCCCTCAAGCAGCTGAGTCTGGAGTGTCTGGGTCAGTGGAGGGGCTCGTCATCTTAGTTTTCCCCGAACCATAAGGTAGGGCCTCTCCCAAGCCAGAAGCTCCTTGCGAGCTTCAGATTTAGCCCTTTTTATTGCTGCTTGAAGGGTCCTCTTGGCAATCCTATAGCTCCCCAGAAGCTCCTCCTCTCGAGTTGCCGCATCATCTGGGCGTCGACGCCTTCTACGCAGCCTGGAGTACTGGCGCCTTGCGACTACGCATGCATCCCGAAGTCTTGCGATTTCCGCTGACCACCAGTACACCTGTCGACTGGTAGATCCGGGCTTTACCCTAGGCATCGCCGCATCACAGATGAGCGACATGGCCTCCCGAAACCATTTTGCCTCCATATCAATATCTACAGGCCTGTTCGGAGTAGATACCCAAGCCTGCACAATGGAGGCTTCTAGGAGGAGCTCTCGATCTAGGCGTTTAATTGCCCAACGCGGACCGGTTGAGACCGTCCTTACCGGCGCTGCAGAAGTTTGGGAGGAGACACTGAGTCGTATATAACGGTGATCGGACAAGGTCTCCACCCCCTCAATAACTCGCCAGTCTCGAACACGGTGTGCAATGGTAGGGCTGGCAAATGAAATATCTACAATAGAGCTGCCCTGCTGACGCACACACGTGGGGACAGAACCCCGGTTTAAGAGAAGTAGGCCACACGAAAGGGCCCACTCCTCTAGTGCCTCTCCCCTCGCATTTGTAGCTGGAGAACCCCAAACCGTCGATTTAGCATTGAAATCCCCCAAGACTAGTACGGGGCGAGGTCGGCACCCTTCAACGACGACAGCCAGCTGAGTGAGCCAATTCTCGAACTCAGCTAGGACACGGTTTGGCGAGAAGTATACGGCCACGACCGCGAAATCATCAACAACCGCCGCTATGCAACCTCGTCCCCTTGCAACGACGTCAAGGGGGGCGGAGCCAGCAGCAGTGTTGATAACGATTGCCGCCAAGCCATCAAGGTCTCCTGCCCAGGAATCCCCTGGTAGAATAGAGTATGGCTCGGCGACAGCGGCCACATTGATAGACCACTGCGCGATACTCTGGAGCATGAGGTCCTGAGCATTTGCGCAATGGTTTAAGTTACCTTGCAGGACACGGAAATGTGTGTTCATCCTTGGGTGTCCATCTCAGTCCGCGATCCATGCTGCTCATCTCATGCTCAGGAGGTGGCAGGAACCTTCCGTTTTTGGGCAGGTATGGTGCATGCTTTGCTGCCTACCCGATGATCAGCCGGTATGCCAGCAGCCGCGCATTGGAAACAGTGCGGCGGAGCCATACACGTATTTGCTTTGTGGTTTGGTTCGCCACAGCGAAAACACCTATTACCGACTTGGACTGCCAATAAGCACTGTACGCCAATATGTCCGACATCGAGACAGCGGAAGCATCTTGCCGGTCTGGGCTTTAAAAGTTTAGCCTGCACGGACACCCAGTTACCGACCAGGAAACGGTGACCGTCCGCAATTTTTTGGGCAGCCGCGACTGGACAACTAACTACAGTTGAACCCCGGCCATTAGTGCCGAAAACAAGTGCTCCCAGTTTTACCTGATCCGCTGCACATTTTCCTGCTTTTGCAACAGCAGTCACAATTTCCGCTGTCGTGGAGGATTCATCCAGACCCGAAAGGCGTACCACTGCACATTTAGTAGGCCTAGTTACTCGAACCTCATCGCCAAGCGAAGCTCTCAGCTTTTCCGCCAGGGCATCGGCTTTGACACCGCTTATGGCGCCGGGTATTTCTAAGGAACGGGCTCCTGTTCTTGTTGGTTTTATCCGAATCCCCGGTATCCCTAGTGCCTCGAGGTCAATTTCCGTCTTCGCCTTTACCAGCACTTGAGCATAGCTTAGGCCCTTTTCTTCGACCGTTGGCTCTAAGGTAAGCACGACTGCCGTAGACCGGGGTGCCTTCAGTTTCTCTTTTTTGTTGACTTTTTTCGCCTTCTTTTTTGCACCTACGATTTCCCAGCTCAGTTTATTCGACAGGGTTTCTGTAGCTATTTGACTTGCCGCTTTTTGCTTCTTCCTTATGGTTTTCTTCTTTTGCTGGGAGCTTTTGCTGGGAGTTTCAGAAGAGATCGCGGGTGGTGACGCAACTTGGGCAGGTGTGGCTTTTGAGGCACCTGAAACCACTCTGTTCACCGGTACCGCAGTTTGACTTTTTTTAGCCGCTGCAGCATATGTTGCTGATCTACTGCTGGTAGCTAGAGGAGGTCGTAGAACGATTCCCTCGCTTTTCCATTCCTGCCAACATCTCAGTGACCCGAGCCAAAATTAGCCCCGCTTCCTTCGAGGTAGCGACGGCGCCACTCTCACTCGAACCTGTGCATTGCGTACGCATGTCCTTGCGCATCTCTTCTAAACTCTTTTCCAGGTCCGAAACCCAGTTTTCGAGGCGAGTGGTTCGGGTAATTAGTGCGTCTGTTGCCGCCTTTACATTTGAGGTCGCCTCTTTCAGGGATTTACCCTTGGGCCCTTTGATGCTTTTGCAAGCTCGGTTATTTGTGTAACCGCTTGGTTGATACGTCCACAAATCTCAGAGGTACTGCAGTCAGCTTCCGCTTGGGATTTTAGGGTGGACCGAGTTTGCCTGATGCTCGCCTCCTCTAGCTTTTCGGAGATATTTTCAGCGGTCTTCGTTCGTAGAGCCCGAAGAGCTGCGGCAGTTTGACGGGCTCTTCCAACACCGATATACTGACCAGTTATTGGCGGTCGTCCTCTGCCGCGTTGCGGTGTTGCCACCTTAGCAACTGGTAACGTCTCATCACCTGAAACCGAGTCAGATTCCGAACGCTTTTTCTTTTGCCTTCCTATTTTAGATTTTCCGGACGCTGGGCTACTCGCTCTACTCTCTCCTTCGCTTGACATCATTTCGATGTTTTGGATCGCGACCTCCGCGTTTAAGTTGGTAGTGGTTTTACAGCACACTACCGGGCTATTTAGACATTGGTTGCTCCCCCCAGAATACGATTGGGAGCTGCAGGAGCCGACTGGCTCCTGGAGGGATTCCCCAGACAGAGAACGTCCGGGACCCACCTGGGTAGTTTCTATTTCTAGATTTACCTCTGTCATATTGATGAGTTTTACGTCCTGCGACGGGGACGCCCTTGGGACTAAGTTCCTCTCAGCCATTCATCTCATTGCCGGGCGTCAGAGCGTAAGATTAGGGTAATTTTTTATAGAGGTTTTCTTCCTCGTAGCCCCTAAAAGCTTCCGTTCCTGTCAGTTCAGGGTTACGGCTTGGCCGGATGGTGATCTGTGCCAGATCAATATTCGTCATCTCCGAACAAATTCGGAGACGATGAACCCGTCCGCCCCGTACATGTAATTTTTTAGAAAGGTTTTTCTTCCTCGTAGCCCTTAAGAGCTTCCGTTTCTGTGCCTTACGGACTAGATTTACGGCTGGGCCGGTCGGTGATCTATACTAGATACAAGTCTTTCGCCTCTGATAAAGTTCAAAGACATTGGACCCGCCGCCCCGATCGATTCTCATCGGTGCCATCTACATAAATCAGACGGACACGAGGAGAAACAGAATGGTCCAAGAGGTGGACCTCTCCGTGTCAGAATATTTGCCGTTGGCGGCGACGCCTTCCCCATAAAGAGGAGAAGACGTCGCTGTCCACGTTGCCCAGGTTGCACCACGAGGAGGTTTTCTAGACAAGCACCCCTTTAAGTAACATTTAGAAAACTCTACACTCTACCCCGTTCGGGCAAAGCTGTTGGCAACACTTTATTAATTAAATACAGGATTTTTTTTTTAATTTCTAGAACAAGCTTACAATAGATTTTCTCTAACATAACAATTGGAATTTCACAATCATAGACGAGTTAAATCAATATCAGTATATTACTAGACAATACATGAACTGACTAACTCAATATATTAATATTTTGATTTATATATTGCACATAGACGGAACTTTTCAAACTAACATGTTTATACGTATTTGATAAATATAAGTAACAATCGTTATCATTGTAATTAAAGTAAATAATCTATTTATTAACTAACTTAGGTGATTAGCCATAATACAAAAAAAAAAAACCAAAAAAGAATATACATATTAAAGAAATACAACTATTAAATTGGCAATATTTGCAATATGCAACTGACATATGACGTTTGAGGTCACAATATTCCAAAAGAAAAGATAAGAGCAGAATATACAAGCGATATCATTTCTTGTATTAGACACCAGTAAATTATAAGTAAAATATATCTACGTAAGTATAATATGAGTGATATGAGACACAGCGATTTTGTGTCTGAGAATTTCAAGTAAAGATCAAAAACTACAATGAATGAAATAGTTCAGTGTCTTTTGGTCAATACGTTTATCAGCATTCTGGTTTCATTTTTTGTTACGTGTCCCCCCTCGGGCAGTCATAAAACCGGAGTTTTCGGTGGAACGGTTTGTCAGAATCGGACCAACTAAAACTAACTAACTGCGCCTGAAGTATGAGAACTTAAGAAAGAAATCCGGACCCCTCCTAAAGGAGGGAAAAAGTTGTAAGAACTTGAAGCCGATTCGGGATGGTCTCGGTTTTGAAACACAAATCAAAGGAAGCTTACGGCGAGCGCTTGAGACGTATTTACATGTTAATGTTTAGTCAAATGAGGAAACTGGCCATAAGATCTCAATGCATATCAGTGTCATACTGTAGAAACCACTTATAATAAAAAAAACACTCCCATTGAAACATGATTGAGACAAAACTATGGCTTACTAAGTAAACATATTTTTTAAATGCGTAATGTAGTACATTTGAGATGACAAATGTAAGCGACACACAATGTAAGTTACAGTGAACTATTTTTTTTTTATAAATATCAATGTCCTAACTAACAGGACCATTTATTTTTCCATATAGAATATACAAAACAATTATATCGTATTGGTTTACAGTTTAACATATATATGACATACATAAATATGTCGCAGATATTGATTTTTGGCCTCCATTATCTTCGCCAGACATCTCGTGGGCTTGTAGTGGGTAATCGTACGAAAATGAGGAAACACTTTTAGTTTTGTACACTGAATATAATGTGCAAACATAGGAGGTAGGTAACTAGTAAATAAACTAAGGCTAGGTACGAAACAGTAAGACAGTTTCTAGATATGTTCACTCGACGGCCGACGTATCGGGAATGACGACTTGCCGACACGAACGATCACACAAAGGCTCTGCCGGAAGCGCACCGACCGAAATAAGGTTGCAGCGAAGTGCCGCGTGACGGTGGCGCCTCTCGTTTCGTTAAAGAACCGTTATCATTTCCGGATGAGACGCATAAATATGATGAAAAAATTAGAAAAAATCAGTAAAATTTCAATGTCTGAAAACTGAGACTCCAAAAATATAAATACCAAAATAATATTTATAATAAATTTAGGCTATCTGTGATTGGTTAGCATTTTATGAATTAATGTAAAAAAATCATGTTTCTCAGCGACGTGAAGACGAGAAATCAAAATCGTGGAAAGTGTGTATTCGTGATAAACACGAGACATGCCGAGGTCAAAAACTGGTATTTAATAATTTATTTGCTTAAAGAGTGAGTTAAAATAAAGTTATAAATTTACTCGACCGTAGGTACTAGTGTAGTTTCACGATGAAAAAAGTTATACGTGAAAAGTTTTATACAAACTGTAAACAAAGCCGCTGGGTAAATCCAGCTTGAAATAAAAGTTCTTTCACTAACACTGTAAATATCCTCGCAATATAAAATGTCGCCTCTGGTATTATATCTTGTGAAAAATATCATGGAACATTACACAAAGTGCAACAGCGGTATGAAATCCTTGTTATGATACTATAATATACATATTATAACGCAATGCGGACATAACGTAGACTTTCTGTGGTGTTCGTGAATTAAGCGACCAGTGTTGTTAAAAGATTGGGCTGTAGGCAGATATAATAACCAAAGTGGACACAATAATGAGTGGTGTGAGTATATTTTTAAATCATTTATTATTTTTATTATTGTGCTGACAGAAACAGACAACTTCAACTATGAAAATAATATTTTTTTTATTCTTTTTTTTTACAAAACAGATTCCTGTGTCACGGGTGATTCAACAAACATACATATGATCGACACAAGGAATACCCGACTCGGGACAAATATTTATGGATCAGGCAAACTTTTGCCCCGAGTGGAAGTGGAATCCCTAACCTGTCCCAGCAGTCAGTGTCACTAACTACAAGACAAGACTTAATTTTCCAAGTAAATATTACTTATGAAGATAAACAAAGTTAATAATATTTTTTACAATAAAACCTTAAATTTTCGACAATTTTTTTTTTTTTTTTTTTAGTTCTATTTATCAATTCAGAACAAAGACTTCTTAATATATAAATTTGATCAAATTAATTGAACATTTAGATAGATAGATAGATAGAATACTCTTTATTTTATTTATTTACCATCCACCAGCATTTACCATCACCTTGGCTCACAGAAGATATAAAGGATTTATTAACAAAAAAAGCAAGAGCTAAAACTAAGTTTAAGTATCGACCGACTCAGTGTAACCTGGAGAAATACGTGACAATTCGGAACCTCTGTAACAAGGTGTGTAGGAAAGTACAACGCCAACACATTAAAAAGTCTGTCGAAAATGAAGATCCTTCCAAAGTTTGGAAATTTCTTAGAACCTTGGGAGTTGGAAAGTCAAAGCAAGAAGAAAATTTCAAAAATATTGATGTCGACGCCTTAAACAGGCACTTCACTTCCTCGTCTAGTTTTGATGATGTCACCAAAACTAACACATTAAATTATCTCTCACAGCTTCCAACTCCCCACTATCCACCTTTTGTATTTAATCAAGTCACTGATTGTGATGTTAAAAAGAGTATATTAACCATCTCTTCTAATGCTGTTGGTAATGACTGTATTAGTCGGAAAATGATCCTTCCCATTCTCGACCTAATTCTACCAGTCATATGTGACATCCTAAACCATTCCTTGTCCAGCTCCAAATTTCCATCTATATGGAAAGAAGCTCAAATAATACCTCTTCCTAAGAAGCCTAGGCCTTCATCTTTCATCCAATACCGTCCTATTTCTATTTTACCGTTTTTGTCAAAAGTTTTAGAACGCATAGTTTATTTTCAACTTAACTCCTTTCTCTCTAAAAACAACCTTTTAAATTCCTTTCAATCTGGTTTCCGACACGGGCATAGCACTGTGACGGCTCTAATCAAGATCACCGATGACATTAGGATGGCCATGGAAAATGGTAATCTGACCTTACTTACACTTCTGGATTTTAGCAATGCTTTCAATACAGTTGATTCCCATATCCTACTTGGTATACTACGCTCGATTAACATATCTCCAACAGTGATTGATTGGTTTCAAAGTTACCTGTCTGGTCGCCGACAACGGATTCGCACTGAAAATTCGGTTTCTTCTTGGTGTGATATCTCGGTCGGTGTACCGCAGGGTGGCGTTTTATCTCCTTTACTCTTCGCTATATTTATTAACACAATATCCAAAAGAATAGTTTCATCCTACCACCTTTACGCAGACGATCTTCAAATTTATACTCACGCGCCAATTAATAGAATACACGAAGCCTTTTCTATTGTAAATTGTGATTTGGAACGTATTTGTGAATGGAGTGTTAACTATGGTCTCCAGGTGAACCCTGCTAAAACTCAGGTCATCATGGTGGGCAGTTCTAGGATGATTTCTCAAATCGATTTTACTCAATTGCCTCAAACAATTTTCAATGGTACGCCACTGTATATTAGTGATAGTGTAAAAAATCTGGGTATATTAATTGATAGAACTTTATCCTGGGGCCCACAACTACAAGAGGTTAGTCGCAAATTGTTTGCCGCAGCTGGGTCCTTACGAAGACTACGGAACTTTCTTCCAATCGCTACAAAGATTTCGCTTGCACAGTCACTCTTACTTCCAATACTAGACTATGCTGATGCCAGTTATCTCGATCTCACTGAGGAGCAACTCAATAAGCTTGAACGGCTTCAAAACTTTTGCATAAGGTTCATATTTGGTTTACGCAAATATGATCATATTTCAGAATATCGCAATTCGCTCAAGTGGCTCCCAATTCGCCTTCGGCGGAATACTCACATCCTGTCTCTACTTTATAATATACTATTCAATCCCCTCACTCCCTTTTACCTCAAAGAACGTTTTAGGTTCCTCTGTGACACACATTCAAGGTTCTTGAGATCATCTGAAAATTTGCAACTTCAAATTCCAGTGCATTCTACAAAGTTCGCCGACAAATCCTTTACTGTTGAAGCCGCACGCCTTTGGAATACACTACCACTATCTATTAAACAAGCGCGAACTTTAGCATCATTCAAAAAAATGGTAATGCAACATTATCTGTTAGAATAATCCAGCACATCAATCATATATACATTTTTAATTTATTATAGATATAATTAAGTAATCTATGTAAATGTTTAAGTATGTAGGTATATATATCTTGTTTATATTTATATATATATGTATGTATGTATTATACAAACGTCATTATATTTATGCATCCATGCAGCTCCACTTTATATTTTTACACCAAAACCCACGTCTTTCATCACGTTCCTGTCCATCCTAAGGTTGCCTGGAAGATATTGCTTCTTAGCGATAAGGCCGCCCATTGTGCATTTCTTGTTCTTTTATATAATTCTGTTTCTGTGTATTTGTTTGGTGTACAATAAAGAATATATTATTATTATTATTATCTCTTTATTCTCTTAATAAACATATAACTTACATTTTTAAATATACAATATAAATATAAAATACATTTAAAAATATAAAAATAGTAGACCACCGACACCGGGTACAGGGACCAAGACACCGGTGGTTAGGGCTCCAAAGATAGGAACCTCCTGACAATGCGGGCCGTGTCAAGGAGAACTGCCTTCTGCATCAGTCCCTTGATCCAACCATCTAACGAGAGCCTCTTAAGGTGTTGGTCGAGGCTCTTAGCTATTAATCCATGAGCAGATATGATTATCGGAACAATGATCGCCGAATCGATATTCCACATATCGACAATCTCGTGAGACAAATCCAAATATTTTATTTGTTTATCTTTTTCAACTTTAACGAGATTATCGTCATGAGGAACAGCAATATCGACAATCATTGCGCGGCGCTCTAATCGGTCTATCAAGACTATATCAGGCTTATTGGCAATTATAGTCCTGTCAGTGATGATAGATCGATCCCAATACAATGTAGCACGACCATTTTCGAGAACTGGGTCGGGCACATACCTGTAATATGGCACCTCTAAACTCACAAGATTGTATTTAAGGGCAAGTTGTTGATGTACTATTCTGGCCACTTGGTTATGTCTATGCAAATACTCACCGTTTGCAAGACGAGAACAACCAGAAATAATATGCCTGATAGATTCACCGGGACGGTGGCATGCCCGACATATGTCGACCGTACCGTCTTTCAGAATAAATTTCCGATAGTTATTCGTCATAACAACTTCATCCATAATTGCAAAGACAAAACCTTCAGTTTCTCCAAAAAGATCACCACACCGTAGCCAGAATGTAGAAGCTTTTACGTCTACATCAGGCCCATTTAGGGCCCGATAGAACCGACCATGGAGCTCTTTGCCCTTCCATACCTCCGTGCGATCATTAGTACTGAGTACTACAGGTTTGCGCCAGTTCTCTTTAGCCAGACCGAGCGGAGTAAGTCCTTTGTCCACTGCTACAACATTACGATGCACTTCTACATCGGTATGAAGAAAATATTCTCTGAGGTTGTATATCTCGCGATTTTGTAGGGTCTTAATGTTTAAAAGACCACGACCTCCAAACTTTCGCGGGATATACAATCTCATTACCGATGACCGCGGATGGTGCATTCGAAATGCAGTCATCAGTGTACGAACTCGCCTATCAATAGCATCTAGTTCAGTCTGAGTCCATCTGAGCATACCAAAGGAATACGTGAGAACTGGTATAACCCAACTATTGCAGGCGCGTATCTTGTTAGCGCCCGATAAAAGACTTTTGAGTACTTTTTTCAGGCGGCCAAAAAATCGGTCCCGCAATGCCTGTTTCACACTAGACTCAGGTATTCCCAATGACTGTGATATACCCAGATACTTGTAGGTTTCAGCAGCAGAAAGAGATCTATGTTTAGTTGAATCTGAAAGTTCAACTCCTTCAGATTCTACTACTACGCCTTTCTTTACGTGCATGACTGCACACTTGTCTACACCAAATTCCATCTTGATAGATTTACTAAAGTTTTCAGTCACCTTTAGTAACGCTGTCAGTTGTAATTTACTGGGGGCAAATAGTTTCAAATCATCCATATATAGAAAGTGAGATATAACTTGATCATCTTTCCGCAACTTAAAACCTAGCCCTGAACCCTCTAACAGAGTGCTGAGAGGATTTAAAGCTAGACAGAACCACAAGGGACTCAGACTATCCCCTTGAAATATGCCTCGCTCGATCTCTAATGGTACATCGTTAGCTATAATCTGCCGACATCCTGGATAACGAAGAACCGTTCTCCATTGGCCCATACATGACTTCAAGAAAGTGCATAGAGTTGTATCAATTTTGTACAAGTCCAGCACCCTCAAAAGCCATGTATGTGGAACCGAGTCATAGGCCTTCTTGTAATCTATCCAACATGTCTCCAGATTCTTGCGATTACGACGTACTTGTTGGCTAATGGCCATATCCATGATAAGGAGCTCTTTGGTGCCACGAGTCCCACTCCTACATCCATTCTGAAAAACAGAAATGATCGAATTTTTATTTAAATGATATGTAATTTTTACTCTCAGAATAGATGTAAGAAGCTTATAGACAGTTGGTAAACATGTTATTGGTCTATAATTCTTAGGATCCATGGCACCACCAGATTTGTAGAGTAAGTGGGTTACGCCAGTGGTCATAAATTGGGGTAATGAACCTAAATCTAGAGCTGCTTGGAACTGAGATGCCAAACGAGCATGTGAGCTACGGAACCATTTAAGCCAAAAGTTGTGCAGTCCGTCTGCACCAGGTGATTTCCAATTTGATAATGAACGAACTGCACAACCCACGTCCTCAGTGGTTATGGTTATAGGTTCCATTTGTTGTATTGTCTCACACGATCGTCTGACATCTTGCATCCAGTCAGCTTCTGTATGGGTGACAGGTATGGACCAGATGTTACGCCAAAATGTACTTGTAGCATCAGCATCTGGCAAACACCCATCACCCACACGTGGATCAGGTTGTTCCCATTTTCGGTAAACCCACCTCTCATTCCTTTGAAACATACGATTCTGATTAAATCGATCTACTCGCTTTTTGTAACGTTTAATCCTATTTGCCCATGCATAAACTTTTTGCTTTAGAAAGTCTATGCGCTCTGTGACACATGACATATATTGTTGAGGACTAATGTCAGTACCCAAGAATGCCTGTTTCACAAAGCGCATCACTCTCGGTCGCATATTGCCTGATCGAAAGCTGATTAGCTTACCAATGAGTGTCCTAGTCTCAGCGATACGTTGTTCAATTCTATACTGCCAGGCTGGCATAGCAGGTTTATATTTAGTAGTAGCGGTATTTATTGAAGAAAGTTTTACTCCAGCTACTCGACATACTACAACAGCCGCACAATACAGAATAGAGTGCGTATCACTAAGATTTTCACTGTTATCCAAATGGTTAGACAACAGCGAATCCAGGGCACACATTAGCGCTATATTTTTTTTATTCATAGGCAAACGGGATAAACGTGGCCTAATCTGATGATTCATAGATCTATATTCCAGAATCGTATCTTCCAAAGCACTCCTTAGTCTCTCATTGTATTGGGTACTTACAGATATAGCTTCACTTTCCACAACTTCATCAACAGGTAATATGGACAATAACTGTGGTGTATTGTTTGTCACCAAGTGCACAGTGTGTGATGAAGACGGGATTGCCAAACTATTCCTTACGTCAGAGCGTATCCTCTCAAGTACGGTATCATCAAGCAGGTGACAGCGCTGTATAGCCCGCACTTGATCCGATAGTCGTTGTGCTAACACGTTGACAGCTGGCTCAAGCTCCTGAAACAGAGACACTAAACGAACACGGTACGCAGTGAGGTTGGTTCCCAACTCCGTAGCCCGATAATATGCCCGCATGACATTTTCATTCATAGAAGTAGTCCATTTCATGCGGCGCACATCACCACCGGCAGTGGGGGCCCTGTTCGAAGACAGTGGTCCTCGGGGTCCTAAACTAGACGGTGGCCGGCCTCTCTCCTGTCGACGTACAGGTGTTGGCGACGTCGGCGGAGAGAAATACTCGTCGCTGGAGGTGGAGCTCGACGTCTCATTGCTTGCCGATCTCACTGGTATGTGCGATGGACGCTGCGAGACGGTGCTGTGCGACGAATCCGGAGATCGAAGGTGTGCATCTCTAAATCTGGCTTTTGCTCTTGTTAGCATTCATACGAGGAATTTTTATATGGTGGATGGGTGACATCTGTCATCTTGATAAAATATTTGTATTGAATTTTTTATTGATTTTTCTTTTCATGTTCTAATATAATGTAGTTAGTATAAAATGTATAAAGTGAATTTTATATTCTTATTACTGATATATTTCAATAAATAAAAACAGTCTGAAAAATTATATGACGCTAACAATTAGTGTTGCCAATTATATATTATTATTATTATTATTTGTATACCATTCTTACAGTAAAATACAATTCATATTATACACGTGTCAAATATATAATGTACAAATGGCGGCCTTATTGCTATATGCAATCTCTTCCAGACAACCTTAGGATGGATTATAATCATTCGGAGAGACAGAGGTAGTTGGAGAATCATATCAACATTTTAATGAAAAGTACCGTTTAAGTAGTAACTTATTTTAAAATATAAAACTTATATAAAAACTAAGCATACACATACACATACACATACATATAACATACATACTAATACAAATACAGATAAACATACATAACTAATATTTTTAAAACTAATATTTTTAAACTTTCGAATTTATAAATATACGTATTTACATTAACGCAAAGTTAACTACAGATGAAAACTTGTGGTAGTTCACAGAACTCATTAGTGTAACTTAGTTGCATGCATAAGGTTGTAGTGAAATTCGAATGGGTAAAGTTAGTAAGAATGCTCGGATTAGTCAGTAAGTTGTACAAGTTTGTGTGAATGGGTCCTGAATAAAGTTAGTACACTTTGCTAAGGGTGCGTAACAAGTTGTGAGAAGCTGACGCACCTGCGTTGATTCAATGTTGAGAGAAGTTTGTTTTATTGTAAGTTAAAAAAGATATAGCTGTTTCAGCAAATGGTTTGTATGTTCCGGTTTTTTATAATCGGGGGGAGGGGGGGGGGGGGGCACCCTCTCGTCATTTGCGCATCGAGGCTGAAGAAGAATAATATGTTGGACTCAAATCGATTGAAACCCCACTGTTGTTCTTTACGTATGAATAACGTGTGTGATATGCTATGTTATTCAATTTAAAAGAAAAATATACCTTTAATAAGCTCATCATTTATATTTACAAGCAATAGTACCGACTTTAATTCTTTTGTTTCAATGTGTTTTTGAAAGAGTTCCTTTGTCTGGTTCTTCGTTCACGTTGTATAAATACACGAAAAGTGCTAGCAAGCATTGCACCTCATATATAAATGACTAAATAGTAAGATAAATAGTTAATTCAACGAAATGCCCCTGAGTATTACCGTACTGTATTAAACCGGTTCGCAAAATTTTGCACACTCTAAAATTTTGCCGCATTTGTAGAAAACATCAGAAACCCTTTACTATTACGGGGCTTAACCTGAAAATTCTAGGCTTTTACGCTTTCAAATGAATGCTTTAAACGGCTCAAAACACTCGCCTCTTTAATATCTTAATTACTGTAAAATATACTCTCTTTTACATTGAGCGCAGGGGTCATGTGAAAGAAGATGATCGTATAGCAGTTGTTTATTTTGCAGTATATGTAAAAATCGTCTATTCATTCGTGATTGCCTAATAAAAGTGTCAATTTATATTGTTCATCGCGAGTTGTATCCCATGGTAAATGTTATGTGTACCTGTAGTGGAAATGCATACCAGAAATTAATTTTATTAATCCTTATTGTATTAATGCTGTTTATGCTGTTGGTATACCTAAAAAAACATTTGATAAAATAGTTGCTCTTAGCTACATATACGGTGACAAAATTTTCATTGTATGCGGTATCAAATGGATGCCTACTAACCGAAAAACACTTTATATAACATAGTTTTTGTTGACGTAGATTGTGGATGTTGTGGAACGTGAACCCATCTGTTACTATGTAATCGGCAATCACAATTCTCTCACAACTGTTTATCTCTAAATACTGGAATAGTCAAGTTTAATTATTACAGCATTTATTTGAAAATGTAGAAAAGCTTCAAATCGCATTATTTGTCAAAATTATCGCTAGCTTCCATTTACTTATACCACATAATTTTAAGCGTGTATTTATAAATTTTGCACCAGCTTTGCATTTTCAAATGACTCGTGTGCCACATTTTCCCGTTAATATCGTGCGTGCTTGGTCAAACTATTGCTTGATTTCAGCTTAAAATATTTGAAAAGAATGCCTAATCATTTAAAGTCAACCTTTTCATTCAGTGCATACGGCAAACAATATTATATTGCCCAACAGTTAAAAATAAAAATAAATTGCTACCATCTTGCCAAAAAATATTATTGTTAATTATATTATATACAAATATACATACAGTCATAATATAAAATTGCAAAAAAGGCAGTGTAATAATAGTCATCCGAGATGACCACAGATATCTAAATGGGTTGAGGCATTTAAAAGTTATGGTCCATTTAACAATCTCACTTTATTACATACACACAGACCTACATAATTTTTAAAGAAAACATTATGCTACTTTTGTGAGCAGTCGTGTAAAAGACACTTGTTATAGATTTTTTTTTTAATCTTGAAGTACTTTTGTTTATCAGTGTTCGTTCATCATTATTTGTAACAGTATTATCATCATTAATAACAGTATATATGTCGGAACAAACTCTATGTATATGTGGTTCAGAATAAAACATTACAGTTAAATATTTATAGTATAATAGGTGGTTAAAGGAGCAACAACACGATTAGAGGACATCTGCACGTTGTAATATGAGAGGTCACTCTTATTTGTTACCTAAAAAAATTAAATAAAACTTAATGTTCCTTTAGTTTCTTGCTGTTGCAGTAGGACACAGTATTTTATTTGTGATTTGGAATCTTTCGCGAATTCGAGAATTTCGCTACTGGGTTAGACTGTCGACTAGAGAAGCGCACAATAGTCAATGGACCAATACTCCGGGCTGTATGCAGTCAAAAATGGTGCGAGAATAGTGACAGACAGCCCTATATGCCAGGGATGTCTCAATGCTGAGGAAACAGCCGCCCACGTAATCCTGGAGTGCAATGGAGTGGCTACACAACAGGCTAGTATCCTCTATCTCTATCCTACACAACACGCTCCTAGAAGCCTGTGAACGCCCCAGGAGGCTTCTGAGCTTCTAGTCTGGCTCAGTTAGTCAGCCTGTCTGTACGCATAATGGGCCAATTAAGAGTTTAAATGAGGAAACAGAGTTTCAAACATTACCAATACCAATACCAATAAAATTACTTAAGTACGAGATATATGTAGGTCAAGAAAAGTTTCTCAATTCCTCATTGCATTATTTTGCGTCAATGTTGGTTAGGTACGAATAGGCTGGCTCGATACTACCCAGTGCGATACCACGGCCTAACAGAAAACCGGTTGTGTAGTAGCGGTTGTGTTATATTTCCCAGAAACTAGGGAGGTTCCCGCAGGGCGAACTCATCCTCTCCTCATCTCCCTCTCCTCTTTCCCCTCCCTCATACCCCTCTCCTCTTTCCCCTCCCTCATCCCCTCTCCTCTTTACCCTCCTCGCTTTCCACCATTCGTCATTATTCTTAACGGTGACTTGTTGTGACTTGTTGTGACTCTTGAGTTGCAGGTATCTATGGACCAGTTTGTATGTATTATATAATATTATAAAAAAAGGTTTGAAATGTCTGTTGGCTTGCATGCTGCCATAAATCACTCTAGATTCTTTGCTTACTGTTTTTATTATTTTATTCTGTAGTTACGAGTACCTTTCACTTTGTAGAAATAACTCTTCAGGAGATATATATCAAATTCTTTAATATCTTAAATTAACATTATTACTTACAAAAAACTGTAACAATAAACTTTGTAATATTGAGTAGAAATTTGCAACACCGTATTTAGTATTAATCTTAGTCTTTTCAATAAATAAAAATAAAAAATCGAGAAAGCCTATTACATATACCTTTTGTTTTATTATAACAACACAAAAACAAATGCTGACAAACAAAAACACATCAACAAATAGTATTCTACAAAGTTACACGTAACTTTACCTAGCCCTATTCTGTATATAAAAGAAAAAAGACATCTATTATTTACACACATAGCTTACAGCCTAAAATTTATAGGTTCCACGAGAATTAACTTAACCGCTACAAATGAAGTCAAACAATATCTTGTAGAGTTTGTCATCACCATGCCGTCAGTTCTCTTTTTTTATAAAACTTTATTAGACACACGTCATTATGTTTATATAGGGAGTATAAAAAAAATCGAAGTATGCTAAATGGTACATCATGAGCGACAGAAAAAAGCTAAGATGGTCAGCACTCTGAAATGAATGTCAAAATCTACATAAACGCGAGACGTGCCGAGTATAATTTACTTGTGTCAAGAGAAAGTTAAAAAAAATTACCGACCGTTCTAGTGTAGTTTGACTATGAAAATAATTATATGTGAAGAGTTTCATACAAGCCGTAAACAAGGCCGTTGGGTAAATCTAGCTTTAATTAAAAGTTATTCCACTAACACTGTAAATATGCTTTCAATATAAAATAACGCCTCTGGTATTATAACTTTTGAAAAGTAGCATGGAGCTTTACCCAAAGTCCAAAAGCGTCATGAAATCCTTGTTATTATAGTTTATAACGAGATGTGGAAATGATATACAATGATAGTGCTTTCTGCGGTATCCGTGAATTAAGCGATCAGTGTTGTTAGAAGGTGCTACTACAGGAAGACGTATAATCGAAAATGTAAAATTTTTATCCTCTGTATTTGATTTAATGTACATATGTATTACACACATGAAAAGTAATGGTACAAGGACTTACTGGGAAAAGTTACCGGTGTTTACGGCTCCAAAGACAGAAACCTCCTCACAATGCTTGCCGTATCAAGAAGGACTGCCTTCTACATTATTCCCTAAAAACAGCTGCCTAACGTGAGCCTCTGAAATATTAGGCGAAGCTCTTGGCAATTAACCCATGAGCTGCAATGTCTGTCTGTATGCACAAATCGACCACCTTATAGGCCAAATATTTCATTTGTTTATCTTTTCAGTCTTTATGAGATTTACGTCATGGGGAATGGTAATGTCAACAATCATTGCTTGCTGCCCTTATCACCACTATATCAGGTAGTATCAGTGAACAGTGAACATTAATTATGTTCACTGTTCACGTTTAATTTACATTTGAGATTTAATTGAAATTTAATTTTATTTAATATGTTTTTTTAAGAAAAAATCTGCACTAGGAATTATTATTGTGTCACGGGGGACTTAACAAACGTACGTAATATGACGGATCCAAGAAAACACCCAGACTCGGGACATATATTTATGGATCACACAATTTTTGCCAGAATCAAACCAACGAACTGGTTCTAAGTTTCTTAGTAGTGAGAGTCACTAACGACTATGATAAAGTTTGTCTTAAAAATATAAATTACTTTTAAAGAAGATATATGGTTTATAAGAAATTTTAAACATAATTTGAATCAGCATTTTAACATGTTTTTTTTTTCGAACCTTAATTTATCTATTAAAGACAAAAGCTTGTTAATATCTTATTTTGATCAAAACTGTCTCATATTTTTTTTTTCTCAAACAAGAATAAATATTCTTCTCTTTAACCAAATTTGTTTACTTCAGTTAAATCCAACAGCTACAGTTGAATGTTTACCACGAAGCTGTTTAATGTTTGAGTTACAGGGAGATGCAGAACTCTTTTTACATGCTTCTTAGACTAAAAAATACCAGAAAAATTACCCTTTGTTAAGTTGCCTTGCAAGAAATCTTTATTTTTAAAAAAATATTTATATAAACATTTATCTTAGTTTTAGTCTTAGTTTTCCTTTATAAATATCTATATATGTATCTATACATATAATTTAATTGTAACAGGCTGATACACATGCGCTCTATAAATTATAGATATTCAAAAAAACTATTATTTAATTAAACTTAGCTTTTGCACGAGACTAAGAACCCTGATAATTTAGAATAGAGTATCCATCCTTCCATCCTCTAAAAATCAGTAAGTCTGTTCTTCTCTCAGGTTTAACATAGCCATTAAAGCGTTATTATACTACACACAAAGAGAGATATTATCACTTTTCGTGTATCTGCATCAGTTAGCTTGTGTAGAACGAATGACAGTAAGCGTTGAGCAGAGTAATTGTGACTTGGTGGACTTGGACGGTGATAAATGCGTCTAGTCAGCTTGTTACTTCGACATGCGATACTTCGACTCTGTCGTTCCAGCATGTTACTGCGACATGTTATACTTCATCTCTGTCGTTCCAGATCATCTCCTTTATTAAAATGACTTTAATTCTAGACCAAGATACATAAACTTTTTTACAATATTTAAGGTGGCGACCCACAAATTGATTAGTAAAATATGCTCAGTTTCATAACCATAGTTAAATATCACACAATCTCCGATTTTTTATGTCATATATAAGATGATTTTCAGCTGCATATTTCTCTTGGCCTCTTAGAACAAGTCTCCTTAGACCGTTGGCTGAGGGACTAAGCAGCACCATGTAATCGGTATATCTAAGGTTTTTCAAACATTCATCCCCAACATGAAAACCGGCTCTAGTACTGCTCAGCTCCTCAATAAACACGTCAATATCATATGTTGAATAAGACCGGCGATGTGAGTCCACCCTGTCTTACCTCACTTGTCAATTTATAGGTTTCAGGCTTATTGTTCCATTTCACTTGATTACATTGAATTCTGTACCAGTATTCTAATATATCTACATTTTTGGTGGCACTTTAGATTTTCTTACTTTATTCCATCATAATTCATAACTGTTAACACCAAAATCTCGTCTGAAATCTAGGAAGCATGCGTACACACTAGTATTTCTTTGTATATATTTAAAAACTGTGTTCTTTAAAGCAAAGAAATCTAAGTCTTTAACATTCGAAATAGGCCCTTACGAAAACCAAAACCATAACAAAAAAGTGCATGGGCTTCCGCGGCACACTATATACTGTTTTGTACGATACAGGTCTAGGACTAAACTGATTTAAAAAACATATTTGCAACAATATTGCGGTCGACATTACCATGTATATTAACTTCCATACTTGCTTAATGGGTTTAATGTATTGCGTTTAATTGACACCGTTTAATTTTATTTAAATTTTTACTTATGAAAAAAATTATGATGTATTCGATTACTAATGGGAAATGATCTAAATAGTAAATATACTTTAACTCACAAAATCAAATGTTGTTAATGACGCAGGGCGCCAAGGTCGCTGACGATGTATTTACTTCTATCACACAGACTTTTTTGAAAAATGGGCCGCTAGTAATTTCGTTGCTCTCTTTCACTGTGTTCGATTATTTATTAGCGTCCTGAAAATAGAAAGATTTTGCTGTAATTATATTACTTTCCTTAAAGTTAGTTTCAAAGATTTGTAGTAAATAATGGCGTCGGATGCGCAACGCAGACTGTAACTGTGTACTATGAAATACAGAGAACAAATAACGATGACTACAACTGCATCGTCATCTTATGAAAACACATACATAGATATTGTAAGTTCCTTTGATAAAGATAATCATGGAAACGTGTATATTCTGAAGCTTCAATGTGAACTCACAAAATTTGAACACAAATTTCCAAAAACTAAGTCGTATGATGAATACTTAGTAACTACCTTAACTGTTGTATTATAGGAAAACTTCAATACGATATCTAAGAATTCCATCCCAACAATTAGTTTTAGTTTATATACGTAAATATGCACCTAAAGATTTATAAACATACCCAGACCCTATACTCATGTGATGGTATGCCGTTGTTAAAATTTTATGAACTTCTGAAATGTCACAGAACTTTATCAGTTTTGAACCTCGACCTGAAGAAATTGTTTTAGGAATCCCATATCTCAAAATAAAATTTTTAGTTAAAACTTTGGCTCTTTCATTAGCCGTCTTGGTCTTTAATGGATATGCTGCCACAAATTTTGTGAGTTCTTATTCAACATATGATATGATATATGATATTGACATGTTGATTGAGGAGCTGAGCAGTACCAGAGCCGGTTTTCATGTTGGTGATTAATGTTTGAATAACCTTAGATATACCGATTACATGGTGCTGCTTAGTCCCTCAGCCAACGGTCTAAGGAGACTTGTTCTAAGAGGCCAAGAGAAATATGCAGCTGAAAATCATCTTATATATGACATAAAAAATCGGAGATTGTGATATTTAACTATGGTTATGAAACTGAGCATATTTTACTGATCAATTTGTGGGTCGCCGCCTTAAATATTGTAAAAAAGTTTAAGTATCTTGGTCTAGAATTAAAGTCATTTTAATAAAGGAGATGATCTGGAACGACAGAGATGAAGTATAACATATCGCAGTAACATGCTGGAACGACAGAGTCGAAGTATCGCATGTCGAAGTAACAAGCTGACTAGACGCATTTATCACCGTCCAAGTCCACCAAGTCACAATTACTCTGCTCAACGCTTACTGTCGTTTCGTTCTACACCAGCTGACTGATGCAGATACACGAACAGTGCTAATATCTCTCTTTGTGTGTAGTATAATAACGCTTTAATGGCTATGTTAAACCTGAGAGAAGAACAGACTTACTGATTTTTACTAACTCTAACTAAAATAGGACATACATATGTATTGTCTTAATTAGAGCAATTGAACAACAGTTTTTTTTTTTTGTGTGTATATAATCTGTACATGCATCACGCAAAAGTTGCTCTAATTAAGACAATACATAAATATTGTCTTAATTAGAGCAACTGAACAACAGTTTTTATTTTTTTTGTGTGTGTATATTATCTGTACATGCATCACGCAAAATACTAAAGCATGGAATGGAATGTTGCTTAGATGATGATGCAGATACACGAACAGTGCTATATCTTTCTTTGTATGCATTATAATAACGCTTTTAAGGCTATGTTAAACATGCCCTGTACGTGTTGTGTAACTGGCATGTTAACGGAGAACAGAGTTACTGATTTTTACGGGCTTTAGTAGTGATATTATATTTTAATCTAATCTCCTGTTTATCTATATCCATGACACTTAATTTGTCCCCTGTAATATGAAATATATCTGGAAACTTTGCACATATTTGTTATATTGATAAATCGTTTCTGCTTATAAAAGTAATCTAATATAGGCACAGAAAATAATTTCTTCACGCGTTCAGCGTTTTTCTCCGATTAAGCAAAACTACAATACTCACAATTACTTGAAAGAGTTTACTTCTACGTCGTTATATCCTATCCTAGGAATTAGTATTTCATATCCTAATTGGTATCACCCCGTTCCTAGAACTAGCTATTACATTAGCCAAAAAAACCCTTCCATGATCTTTCCTAAATACTACACAATCTTCTGTTCTTTAAACACGCAAATATTTAATAACTTTACAACCGGGTAAATAGTTAATAAATTTAGGCATTTAATGGAATCGAAGTAATAGCTTCTTGACATCCTTTAAGTTATAAAATGGTCACCAAAAAATCTACTATTCCCTTATATTTTTGTTAAAAATCTTGGCCTAACATTCCGATCGCCTTACGAGACGCTTAGAACTTATGCGAAAGTATATATTATTCTTCACATCGGAACTTAAATATACATAACCTATTGCAACTAAACTACTCCTACTCCGTTGATGACGAGCTTATCTTTATATATGTGATTACATAATCCATGTCTAACACAATTTTTATTATAGCCCGTAGCGATGCTCTTGTGTCGACTAACCATTCTGATACAATGTAATTATTTAATTTAAAATGTACTCAGTTATTACTATCACATGCTATATGCTTACTATAGAAAAATCTGACTGAGATTTTGTTGTTCGTTATCGGTTGTTGTTTCTGCTGACCGCGGTAATTATAATGTCTGCCAGTACCGAGCGTATTTTCGCATTTTTTTTTTTTCAGCATATTATCCCCATGCCACGCACGCTGATTGTCAAACAAAGCTGATTGTCGTCGCACGTGACTATTTGAACCGCCGCGCCGCAATAATGATGGGTATCCATATACTTTATGTTCCCCCGACTTTTATAGAATTTATATGTCGTCGCAGAAAGTTCATCATATTTTGGTATGGGAAAGTCAAACTTTCATCCTCTGCTACCCTTATTGCGTCTTTTAGGGTTGGTTAATTCCGGACTGCGATTATCGTGCCAAATCTTTTTTATGGCGTATTTTTCATTTAATGGCCGTAATACTTCGTGCGAATCGTCATCATCACCAGCCTTAGAGATGGTTAGGTCTATCACGAATTTCTCCATTTCCGCACCAAAAGTGAAGATAGTCTTATTATTTGGCCAAGCCCGTGCAAAATAAGCCTGTATTGCTACATCTAATTTCGGAGATAATGGACGGGTTCTCATGTCAGAGACTAAGTTGGTCATAACTCGATGACAGACGTAATCGAGCTCCCTGGCTGCGTCGTGTTGCTAGTGTAAATTTAATCAAAAGTTGGAAATCGGCCTAGTCTAACTTAGACCTATATAAATTAATACTATCTGACTCTTGGGGTCACCTGCTCATCCCCCTTCATTTTGGTTAACTAGCTACCCGCTGTTTTCAAAAAAAAAAAATTCGGTGGCCCTTTTTTACTTTTTCTGCTTCTGTATCAAAAATAATAGAAGGTTGGTGTATGTAAACTATCTATTTTATGTTTTAACTCTGTAAGTTCATCCGATAATTTTTCACAATCGATAAATAATCAATGTTTTAAACTTGTTGTAAAGGGCTTGCGCTAATCTTTTTGTTAAAGTAATAATTTTTATTAATTAATTTCCAATTGTAAAAGTAGTCTCCTATTCTTCTAGGTGGGGCCTATTCTCCAACGGTTCCTCTTAAAAGTTTTATAATAATTGTATAAATATTTAGGTGCACTCTACTTAATAAGAAGGCATTCTTTTTGTGTAATCACGGGTATCTTTCATTATGTTTATCTAGTATAACCTTCGATCAACAATACTGACTAATACTATTTAAAATATAACTTATTATTATTCTTGCAACTTTTGAAGACCCACTGCGGCATTGTGAGACGTGTTTACATTGGCTGTATTTTAAGCGAACCAAACAAATATCAGCTCTATAGCTAATATTTACCAAGACGTTTTTGTTGCGCCGCCCCGATCATCGATATCAGTTATATTAGTTTTGTTGAATGAAGAGTATAACACCAATTTTCAAGTAGATATGGAAGTTCGGACAGCTACCTGGCTTTTTTTCGCTGCAGTTGAAAATCACCGTTACAGATAAATACATTTGTAACAGTAGCACAGCGTGAGACGTATTTACGCCGCCAATGTTGGTAAAATTATAGCGGTCGCCGTTGTGTGTGTATTGTAGTGTAGTCGTGAGCCTGGGCGGCCCTTCATCGCCGGCTGGTGTCGCGTCTGGAACTATTTATTTTGTTGTAATATGTGGTAATATAATATATTTATTGTTTTGATATGTAGTGTGTTTAATAAGTCTAATTTCTTTCTGTATTTCTTCGTTATTTCTTTCTATATTTAAATTACTTATTCAACAATAAGAATAACTTTTCTTTGAAGTGTGAAAACCCTTTTGTCATTTGCGCTTTGAAGCTGTAGAAGACTTAATAGTGTGCCGGATTCGAACCGATTGTAACCCTACTGTGTTTCATAGTGTGTGATATAATAATATATGATATGCATTACAATAAAAATATACCTTCCATAAGCATATAATTTACATTCAGAGATTGCAGCACCTACTTTAATGCTTTTGTTGCAATATGTTTTTGGAAGAGGCACCTTTGTCTGGTCGCTTCTATAACTTGATCTAAATATACAAGATGTGCTTACAAGAATCACACTTTATATGTACTATCAGTAAAATAAACAGAACTTTTAAACCGTAATTGCCTGTAAGTATTTACGTCAAAAGGGTTGCAACATTTTTAACGCATTGTCAAAACATTAGAAACCCTTTACTATGCTTACCCTGAAAATGCTAGATTGGTTGTGGATATTGTGAAATAATATATTGTGGAACGCAAAACAAAACTTTATGTAACTACCTAATCGGCAATCTTGATTTTATGACCATATATTACTTTAAATACTAGAATAGTCAAGATAAATGACTTTAGCAACTTTTTAAGAAGGTAGAAAAGCTTTGAATAATTTACGTGGTCAAAATTATCGCTATCAGCCAATGGAGTGTGTATTTATTATTATTAAGCAACATTGCCTTTTCTAATGACTCGGGTGACACATATTTTACCATTAATGCCGCGAATACCTAGTCAAATCATTGCTTGAATTCTAACTAAAATAACTGAAAATAATGTTTAATTGGATAGTGTAAATTCAACGCTGCTTTCTTTTCACATTAATTTTCCTCGAAATGTCAAGTCTTGAAAATTGGAAGTAAGTACTTGAGGTTGCTGAACAATATTATTATTTTTTTACACCTTAGAGTTTAAATGGATCTGAGAACTTCTCGTCATTAGCCAACTTGAGTAGAGTTTGGAGGTTGACGAGTCTTTTGTCTGGTGTGTCGATTGGGTTAGTGTTCGCCCTCTCGTTTCACTGCTCTGTTAGCAACCACGATAAGTTTCTCCAGATACCTATCGTTTTTTCCATACCACATGTCCGAAGGATGAAAGAATGCGTTGGTAACATATGGGTAAGCGCGTCTTTACGTGTAACTGTGAGAGGATAGACGCGGTTGCTCGATCTTTCCCTCTCCCCTCAGCTCTTTCTCATCAGCCCCACTCTCTTCTTCGACCCTCTTCCCTTCTCCTCTTCCCCCGACCCTCTTATCCCTCTACTACCATTTCCACTAACTCCCCCCCCCCCCCTCTCCTGAACCTCAAAGGTGGGCAGTGCACTTACGACTTTTGAGTTGCAGGTGTCCATGGGTGAAGGTTGTCACTTATCATCAGGTGACCCGTCTGTTCATCTGTCCCCTATATAAAACAAAACTTTTGTCATATAAAAGACGATTGTGTACATATATTATGTAATTCCAGGGCACAAGACCCGTAAACAAATTCTGTATAAAAATAAAAGATGTGCCGAAACAAAAACCAATACTATCTTTCTAATGGTTTTTACTATTAAACATTCGTAAAAGAAAAATGTAAGTTACTTTTTCTATATTCAAAATCCTGATATTGGATAACAGCCATGACACATGATCTATATACATTGCTACAAATATATTAAAGTGAAACGCTAAACATATAATACGTCTATTATTACTAACGTGAATCAGGTAAGAATATATAACAGACGGTTCTTTATTATTAAACTCTTTATTGTAACTTTTTCAATAACATACTTATTAACGTTCTAAATCTATAGGGACTTAGAAGTTACGTGTAGATTCGTCGGAACCTTCTTTCTCGAAACTTCTTTCCAATTTCGGTAAGGATAAATTTAAAGACGCCAAAATTTTCTTCGTTTTGTTATACAAAGTTACTTTGACAAACCGAGTACATTGATTTTTATAGTTTTAAATTACAAAAATGTAATATTTACATAACTGAGCAAGAAGGTAGGTTTTTGTTATATTATAGGAAACAGACGAAGAGACGGGTAACCTGATGGTAAGTGACATCCGCCGTCCATGGACACCTGCAATTCGAGGGTCATAAGTGCACTGCCTGCCTTTGCAGGTTATGAGGGATGAGAGAAGGGAAAAGAAGGGAGAGAGCTGAAGAGATGGGAAATTGTGAGAGGGGATAAGGGGGTAGAAAAAAGTAGAGGGGGTTTGGTGTAATGCAACGTTGCTTGCAACCGGCAAATGCCACCGGTATTCTTTGAAGCCTTGGTAACACACCTATCGAGGCTGCCCATTCGTGCCTAACCATGGCTCCACCATTGTTGTATATATAGGTTATAATTTTCGAGTACATAATATGACCGTGTGCATGTATGACGGTTCTTTTTCACACAGACAGACAGATAGTAAACAATTCCAATTACATTTTTTATATTTTTAACCATTTTCATTTTTAATTTTCTACCTATACTTATAGTTTTCTGTTTTGTAAATTTAATGTTTAATTTTGTTAATACGAGGAAGATCACGGAAAAGTATATGTACGTTAAAATATTTAATAAGGTTTTTAAAACGGAAAGTGAAACAATCGGAAAGTATTATGGTTGTGAGCTGGAAGAAGTCATGGCTGATTTTCAGTCATGACTTCTTGCCGGAACTAATAAATTCATAAATTAGATCAAAATCTGCTAGCGTGAGATTCAACGCTCTTCAATTTCTCCTGTTCAAGTTCTTCCAATAGTTATGACTGTAAAGGCTATTGCTGTGTTTTATTTTCTGTTACAATACTAGCAAAGTTACGCAAAATGTATCGGTTACGTATCAGACATCGACACCTCTGCTTTCTTACAGTCAAAGAATCCCTAAAAAACTTAAACATGTACATCTATACAAATAAATAAAATTGGAGTGTCTGCTTGTAATATTAAAATAACCGCTTTTAACTTTTTTACCAAAACAACATTTTGACAATTTTTGGCTGTCTGTCTGTCTATCTGTCTGTTTGTTCCGGCTAATCTCTGAAATGGCTGAACTGATTTTGACGGAACTTTCACTGGCACATAGCTGACGTAACAAGGAGTAACTTAGGCTACTTTTATTTTAGAAAACAAAGGACCTCACGAAAAAAATAAAACCATTTAAGAATTTTATATTATTCGATTCCATGAAGAATTTCATTAAAATTGGCATCGGTATTTCTTTACGCTAAATACAGAAATAATAAGATATCGTAAACTCTGCGAACTGAACAATAACTTTTTTGTTAAACTCCACGCGGACGAAGTCGCGGGTAATAGCTAGTGTATAATACATGTCTAAATTTACTAACAACAACAAAGAACTGTGTGCAGAAATTGCTATTCGCTCACTTATACCAGTGATTATCGTAATGTGATATCGAAAGAACTATATTGTTAATAAATATGAATCGCGACACAGAGCTAATAAGACGATCCAAATGAAACCTTACAGATCGAAATCTATTAAACCTTTTACGTCCTAGGTTCCACATAAAAGTAGCGAAATAATGCAATGGCGATTCTCGCTTCCCTGTTCATAGCAAGCAGACGGTGGTTACCGGTTACCGATTTAAAAACACCTGGGTGATTTTTACTCGGTAAGAGTCTGACATACCCCTTCCCCCAACCCCATGGGGAAAGACATCCATGAGGATCTTCTACCTCGTCCATGAGGATGGTCCACTTGCTTACGCAGTCGGGTATACTTATATTTGTTTAAGTGATGTGAAGCCGTTTGGTTCTTCTTGGGGGAAAATAGGGCAACCTAACCTTATCACTCTTATCTATCAGACAAAATAAATAGGCCGGCTACGCCCTTGTGACTCTTGAGTTGCGGGTGTCCATGGGCGGCGGTAGTCACTTACCATCAGGTGACCCGTCTGCTCGTTTGCCCCATATCGCATAAAAGAGACAGATGATGACAATAGGCTTACCCCCTATTACGTTAGTAAGATTTAATTAGAAATTTTTGGGGAAATATGAGCATATGTGCCAAAAGGAGTCTTGTCTTATTATAAGATTTTTACATTTTGAAGGAAGTTTAGTCATCGTCAATTTGTGATTTACAGTATCGAGAGTAAAGATTTGCTTCTGTTACTCTAAGGTAAAACTAGGTACTAAATGAAAACTATAAGGTACCATGTTGCAACTATAAACAATAAATTTTTGGTTAAAGGTAGTTTACCGTTCAAGAGGCCTCATTATTACATTTAGTTGAGAGTAAACCCTCAATGTAACATGGAGTGAATATAAATTACTTATTACGATGAGTTAACTATGTACATAATTGACTTTTATACGTCAGAAGTATGGCAAGAGAAGAAAGATAAAAAAAATGAAGTGGACCGCTCACTCACACACGTGGACACTCGGTACATATCACAACTTACCTAAGTGTGAGTCACTCACAAGGAGTTTCTCAATTCCTTATTGTATTGTATTGTATCACCTTCTCTTACTGTGAGTATTAAATTGCTTTTTTTTCATTCTATATGCTGTCCATAAATCACTAGCGATTACTTACTACTACTTCCCGTAGTTCATCTTTACCTTTATATTTTGTAGAAAATAAAACTTATCTCTTGAAGAAATAACTCTTAATTAAATACAACCAAAAAAAAATGTTTTGGAATACCTCAAATAACCATTTCTACTTATGACTAAACTGTAAAATGAAGCTTGTAACTTTGCTTTATAAATTAACGAACACCATATTTAGTAATAAAGATTTAAACTATAGCATACTTCATTAGTAAATTGGTAAAGATAAAAATAGATAAAATTATATGTATACATGATTTCATATAATTCTATACTAACGACACGAAAACGAAGACTGTCCAGTCATAAACACATAAATAAATAGTATGTCACAAACTGAGACAACAACCACCCAATACACTAAACATTACATAAAACTTGTTTTTTTTTTTTTGTTTTAATGTATCAATGCACCGCACCTACTCGTATTTCCTGCTTTCTCTTGTGAAATGCTTTTGGAAATAACTCTGCACCAAAACTACATAATGCTTAAATTAATAAACATATACACATATATTAATAATCAGAATAAAATATAAACATGCAACTGATACAACCGGACACTATACAATTATAAAGGGTGACAAAATGAATGGTGGCCTTCTCCAAAGTGAAAATTTAATTAACACAGTGATAAATACACACGCACAGAAATAACCTTGCAAGTCCAAATGTTGGACCCGAAAACACCTAATGTTTAAAAATCTAAATTGGTATACACAGTCACACGTATAGTTTATATAGCATATATAGCTTCCACGAGGATGAATTTATCCGCTACAAATAAAAGCGAAACAACCATTTATAGAGTTTGTGGTCACGGACAGTCTCATAAGTTAGCAAGAGGAATGATTTCATTAATTCACCGAATAGAATCGAAACAGCCAAGTAGTATTTTTTTTTGCAATCCCGTATTTTAAGCGTCCGTAGTTAATAATGAATATAACTTTAAACTACTAAACTTATAAATTTCCCTTTTTCAAACGACTGCGAACGATGGTAGCTCTAGGTTTTTGAGTGTATTTATGTTTCTTTGTCAGTCCTTAGAGCCTACAGGTTCAATGGATTTCGACTTGAGGGGAAGCACTTGAATTGTCGTGTGATATATGGTACAATAATATAAATAACTTAATAATAACTTGACACATCTCACACACGATCGTCTGATCCCAAACTAAGCAGAGCTAGTACAAATGATACCCAGACTGCTGATAAACATACTTATATACTTCTAAACATTAATATTTTATAGATAAATTACACCCAGACACAGAACAAATGATCATGCTTATCACAGAAATATTTGCCTGACCTGGCCTGGGATATTTTGATATATCGTCAGCATTATAGTTATGAAGTTACTAATGCTATCAGGTTTTATATTCTTTTAATAATTAAAGATTAAATAGTCACACTATTAGTAAAAAGTATAAAGAACCCAAATTAAAACAATATAAATATGTCGTAGTGAGGTAAATGGTGGATGGTAAAAAATGTTTTTTATCATTTTGTTGAGTTTTTGTGTCTGAATAGTTTTTTATCATGTTTAAATTATTACCGAATTTAAAACTATTTTGAAATGTATATGAGAATGTTCAATCTCAGATACATAGACACAATACTCAATCAATGAATAACCCCACTGTAGATAAAATTACCATGTTCGACCTGTACGTATGAGGATTTTTCTGTATTAAATTACATAAATTTGCGATATTTGCGAATGGCACTCAATATATTCTAATCACAAATGATAATGACAAGACTTTATACTTATGTTTTTCAACGACACCTCTGCTTATCAGTAGAAGCTAAGACCCCTTACTCCGCGATGTTTTTCATGACACCGTATTATGTTTAATGACTAACGACTTTCTCTCCTCACCCCTAATGGAAGTAAATATACCGCGACCTCACTTTTGCAGGGCTAATTATGACGAACTTAATAAATACTTTGACCAAATAGACTAGGACGGAAAACTAGCAACAGGGTCAGTGGATAACGCAGTAGATACTTTTTAAAAAGAAAAAAATAAAGTGCACACAAAGTTGAAAAAATATGGGAACTGCCAAGAATTTTCATTGCTTATAACTAGGCAAAATAGTATTCGAGTAAGTCCTGCTTTCAAGACTATATGACGTGAAACAGAAGAAAACATTAGACACTTTTCAAAAGCTTTTTGGACTTATGTAAAAAGGAGGCACTCAGTACCCAAAAATATTAGATAATGATAGACATAGTATCTGTACAATCTAAGTTGAATATATAAGTATTGTCGAAACGTATGTGTATGTAGCTGTGTCCTACTTGCTCACTACATACGTTTCGACAAAGACTTCAGTAATTGCAAAAGAAAAGTATTTCGTACCGCGGAAAGCACGTGCAGCAATCGAATAAGCCGTCGCCCTAACTTCAACAGAGACAGTGCGTGGTGCATTCAAATATAATTAGCTATCTTCTCAATATATTTAGAAGGTAATCAATAATAAAGTATTTTATAAGCCATTGAAGGAACTAAAAAAAATATTGAACTGGCTAAACATTTGCCTGAGAGCTGCTTAAAATATATTTTTTTGTGCAAGAGAAGCAAAAGTTTGACTCGCATCAAATTATTGAGACTTCAAAGGTATTGCCGGTCAAGTAAATTAGTAGATCTAGGTAACATTCGCTAATTTTAAAACATATACTCGTATAAATAGTTCTAAATCCTAACTTGGGATTAATGTGGTATAGAACTCATAACAATCCCCAATCATTTGTTATTTTAGGATAGCTGATCTCTTAAACCCGACAAACAGACAGATAGACGTTTGTCTTTTCAGCCGTATTATTGTTCTTTACAGTAGGCTCAACCCTTCTGTGGGTTTCAGACTGTTAATAAGTATCTTTAATGTAATTGTGTAAGTTTTTGATTAATTTTTATTTTGCTTTTTTTTTCTTTTAAAGACAACTTCCGCACTACGATTAATTCTGTGTCGCGGGGGACTTAACAAACATTCAAACAACGGACACAAAGAACACCCAGACTCATAACAACAATTAGAAAATTACACAAAGTGTTGTTCCGTGTAGGGATCAAGAACCCACAACAATCGGCGCGGCAGCGTATTGGCGACCGCTATGCCATTCCTGCAGTCTAATTTGAATATTTAAATTTCTTAGCTATCCCATGAAAAGCCAAGAACAGTTTTATTTTATTGCTCTATAGGCTTGAGTGTTGAAAAAACTCTTTAGATATACAAGAAAATTTATTCTACTTATGATGTGCTTATCCTTGAATTTTTATTGTATACTAATATTATGAATGTGAAAGTAGCTGTCAAAGTGTCAGTAAGTTAGTTTTCAGGGCTAAAAGGCTGAACCAATAACGCTGATATTTAAAATTATAATACTTTTCAAAGCTAATAGTTACATATTATTTTGGTAATTCATCATCATCATCGATAGATAAATATATATTTTTTTTATTACTCTTACGATTTGGGAAGGATTTGTGTGATGGTGGAAGCAGGCCGCAACCAACCGCTCTTGTTTGAACTCGTTGAGGGAGACCTATGTCCAGCAGTAAATGGTGATGGTGATGATGAAATATAGAGTTTATTTTCCTGTTTAAGGAACTGAAGAAAATAAGCAATTACGGTATATCCACATAGTCTGCATACAGAAAGATGAGTAAAAAGAGGCACAACATTTTAAATAATGTTCATAAAACATCGGGTACACCTTTTTTTACCTTTGACCCGAAGCAGGTTAAGTGCTCTAATTTTCTCACACAGAATTAACCTCAACGAAACATGTTTTGCGCAAATTGTTGTCACTGTGATTTATTTTTATTTTTGACGCGTCGCGTCGTGTGTGAGCGATGACGTACTCTAGAAATATATGTATGACGTGCTCTTAAAATTGTATTAATTCTATTTTATTTATACGGGTAGGATATTTAATAATTGCCTTCTAAAAAAAGTAAATAACCACCTTTAATGCACGTTCATAATTAGTTTGCACAATACTTTACATCGTAAAAAAATGCAATTTCACAAATTAGTAATTTCACAAGAGACCCACGGAATATCTTCTATTAATAATCATAATACACCATGAAAATCAGTCTACAATATGCGGAGAATCGCTTAATATACTTCAAAAAATGCTCATACAGTTGAACATAGAACCTCCAGAACACAGAATCTAGGTTATCTGTAAGAAATCTCAGTTAGCGATAAGACCGCCATTTGTACCACTTTGTTCAAATTTATATATACATTCTAACTCTTGCTGTTACGCTTATAGTAAAGCATATCGTATTAAACCTCCTCCTTTTTCACATTACAAACGTACGTTATTAAGTAAATAGCTAAATCCTGCTTTTTACATGATAAGATGGTTGAGGCATTATGCATGGTAAATACAATGGAGGCATTCTAGTTTAAACAATTGCCAAGTAGAAGTTTGAATATTTTCACAGTTAATGTATGAATGTTAGTAGACCAACAGGCCCGTTGATCTAGTGGTCTACTATAGACGTATCAGCCTTTATGTCTCCTTTCGGAATGCATTGTTAAGGGTTAACCCAAAGAAGCCAAACTTCATATTCAGAATTTAAACGCTTATTCAACTTCGCAATCAATATCACTAAATGATCACCAACAAATCTTACTACTCACTATAGCTTCTTAGCACACGACCACTTAATCCGACGGTTGAAATGTCTATATTATTTATCAATAAATAATCCTTGTAATACAAATAGGATAATTAAAATCTGACTGATAGTTCCGATGTTAGCGCATTCTAAGTAGGAAACAAGTAATACAAGAATTCTAATTAGTATATCTCATAATATGTATGTATATTATATTAGTAGAGATAGGCTCTATTATTCTTATCTTACTTTTTGAGTATTTTTCTATTTTTTCTATTTAAAAAGAATACTCGCAATGTGGGTCACAAATTACTAGTATTCTTGCTATGCTCCTCCCCCGTAAAACTTATGCTTGCGTTGGGGTCACAATGGTAGTGCATTGGATGGAGTTCGAACCTGCAATCACTTGATCGTAACAACGCTTTAGGCATTACGGTACCGCTACTTAAAATACTTGTTAGTAGTATAGTTCGATTTCTTATTTCAGTTAGTTTCAACCATTTATCAATTCTCAACATCTGGTTTAAGCCAGTATTGGCCTCTTATTTGCTTTGGTGCCATAATTTATGTGATAGTTGTATTTGCAACATTTACATTAGGTCTGATGTGTTTTTCTATTTTAAACCATTATATTTTTAAAACAGTTAAAATTATAAAATAAACAAAAAATACCTATTACGAGAAATTATTAGTACGTTGACTTGTTTCAAAACTTTTCTTTTCCACTTTCTTAAATACGTAAAGATACGTTAACATTTCTTGTTAACTGTATTTTTACACGTGTTACCAGGTGTCCCATCTGTTCGACTGCCCCCTATGGCGTATGAAAAAAAAACTTTGGTTATACTGTTGACAGTTACGATGCTATGAGGCCCAGTGGAATAATTCCTGTACCAAATTTATATATTATTTGGTCAAACCACTACTACTAATTAGGAACGCACGGATGGCGTAGCGGTTTAAAGGGTCACCTCGCCACTACGCTACCGCATCGAGTGTTGTTGGTTCTATGGTGAAATGAGAGAATATTACGAAAATTTTAATTTTATTCAAATTTAATGTAAAGTGTAGTAACATTATTGATTAAATGTTAACTAGCAACAAATTAAAAAGCACTAAAAGCATTTTTTTAACACTACCCTTCAATGTAGTTATGTTAAGCGTACCATTTACAATCAGGTTCCATACTTAAAGGTTTTGCACTATCGCAATATGCGTTCTGTATGTAGAAGATTCTTCAAATGGTCACAGGAGTGCTATCTAAGACAATGAGACGATGCACTTTTAAAATAGATTAGGTCCATTTCCAAAATGTCAGTGCCAAATGCCCCTAAGCTACGATATGATATCTAAGTTCATGTCAGGTCCGAGATCCCAAAAGGACCTTAGCAGAATGCCAACAGAACGTCTGCAAACACATTGACAAATGATAACACACGACTTAACCTTTTATTTGATGACGCTTTCGAAATCTGAAATCCTATGTTACTCCTTCTACTGAGACTATTCAAATATACGCCATTTCATTGCATTGACTAAAATAAAACATAATTCTCCTTCTTGCCCAATCCGGTAAAGGTGATTTCCTGACTTGTCACGCTTAACCGTGACAAACTTCCAGTTTTCCTTTCCACCCGGACTTTTGAGGACTTACTACTTAATGTCTAAAAATAAATTAAATAAGGTAATTATATTAAATCAGTATTTTTACAAGGAGCGCATACATGATAAAGTATAACAATATAATATTACAATCAAAATGTAAATCAAATTAGTTTATATCAACTGAACCAATCATAGGTATTTTTGAATTGTCAAGAGTCGTGAAGCTAGTTGCCTGTTCCAATAAGTAAATCAAATGTAGAAGAATAAGCAAGAAACTCGAAGGAAATCGCTTTGATTGTCATACCTACTAGTATATAAGAGTAAAAAAGACAAATATAGTTAAAGCAGTGCGTTGCTCTCCGTGCATTCTTGTCTGTTATTCAATATTAGTATCGGAACTTCTCGTTACAAAGGAGCATTATCTTTTTTTTTTTTTTGTATATACTACTGTAACAACTACCTAAGAATTATAATTGTAGTATCATAATGTCTTTTAATAATGTATATAATCGTTGACCTTACCATCGTGAAAGAAAATATCATGTCTCATTGTAAAAAAATACGATAGAGAATACACAATAAATGAAACTCGACCGCAACTAAACTCCAGATCCACAAGTGCCTATTTTTATATCATAAAATCCAACAACTCAAGTAAGTAAACTTTACTTTCAAGCTAGAGAACTAGCAAATGTGCTAAAATGTAGTCTTTGCTGTCTAACTAATGCCAAGATATTTTTGCGTTAAAAAGTTGGACCTCCCCAGATATGCATTAATACAAAGATGAACCTAATTAAAAAGATAATCGAGAAAGTACATCTGCCTGACTAGTCTTCTAAATGTATTGTAGATCATTTTTCTTACTTGTTACAATATTCTGCAGTCAACTAATTCTACTAGTATATTGTTTTTTTTTAAGAATAATTAAATTACTTAATATTTAGTCAAGCGATATATAGGTTCCAACACACAAACTAGACACTTCTCTGTATATAATATAACTTTCCTGGAAGCATCCCTCCGGTTATACCCAGGTCCCTTGCAATAGATCCAGTTGTGATGGAACACCGTGTGGTTTTAGTCGCTTCGAGTCAGACATACCACCCCACCGTCAGCAACGGTGGCCCCCGATCCTCGGACCTCAACTTAGCTTACGATCAGGCAAGCTGAGGTCATACTGGCGGTCACATTAAAAATAAATACGAGAAGTCAATAAAAACAAAAGGAGAAGAACATACAAGAAGATAGAACACCTTACCTACACATTTTTACTATTTACCTAGACACTTTAAAATATTTCTACATATGAGATGTCATTTGAATCACTTTAATAGCGGTAGTGACATAGAATACACAACAACTCAACAACACAACAAAACAACACAACAACAACTCAACAACTTTGGAGACAACATCAGCTAAATCACGTTTTTACGTAGTAGAGCCATCTTAGGTACGAATGAGCGAGCTCGACCGGTGCGATACCACGGCCTCACAGAAAATCGGTTGTGAGCAATACTTGCTGTACATTTTCGAATAAATATATAATTCCGGAGGCCCAACTCCCCCTCTCCTTTTTTCTCTCCCCTGATACCCCGCTCCTTTCCCACTTTCGTTATCCTCTTCTCTTTCCATTCCTCACATTCCCTCATCATCCTCAAAGGCGGGTGAGCGGGTATCCTTGGACGGCGGTTGTCGTTTACCATCAGGAGACCCGTCTGTTCGTCTGTCCCCCTATAATAAAAAAAATATTAACTCGGTATTTAGATGGCCACAAACTACAATGTCCATAAACAAATTGACGTCAGTTTAAAAGTTTTAGCATTTTTACAATTCACCATGAATCTATCGTATCGTTGACGGCACGTACAAGATTGATGGCCAATAGTTATCGAGCCATGAACCAAGATAAATGATATAGGGTTTTGACCTCGTGTTGACAACTCAAGTAACGCCCTTCTTGGAACTGGTTTGGGGTTTGGATTAAGAAGTCGGGATAGTTTGACGTTACGAGTATATTTCACTAGTTTCTACTTCAGGGATAGCCCTGAACTAGAAGTGAGTATAGACTTGGAAGTTTTGTAATTACACGACTGCCCATGCCTGCCATGCCTGTATGTAGGTATATTTGTATAATAAAATGCATTTATTTGTGATTTCGTCTGTTATTCCATATTTACAATAATGTTATTTATAATAAAAGTGACTAAGGGATCAGACTGATATTGAAGAGAGTATATATAATATACTGTCGAATGTAAGTACGTATATATGTATGTATACCCGGTAGACGGCAATAGACGCGCTCCCTGTTGTTTTTTTTTTATGCGATAGGGGGCAAAGGAGCAGACGGGTCACCTGATGGTAAGTGACTACCGCCGCCCATGGACACCCGCAACTCAAGAGTCACAAGTGCATTGCCGGCCTTTTAGGTAGGAGTACGCTCTTTTCTTGAATGTTTAAAGGTCGGTTCGGTTCGGAAATACGGCAGGCGACAATTTGAAGAAGTGTATTAAACATGCACATTTTGCTAATTAGAATTGGGTATCTGTGTCTCGTAATGAAAAATGCAAATGACACAATGATAAATTTATTAAAAGTTGAATATTATAAAGCCTATTATAAAGTTCTCAACTCAAAAGTCTAATTTTGAAGAAAGCTTGCTATTACAAATAAAAGTATTTCTTACACATATGTACCTCTCTTTTTTCCTCATTCGAGTTAAATTTAAATATTATTTATATCCCTGTATTGAGAGTTTACAGTTAAGAGTAATTAAGCCACCTGAAATAACTACTTAAAAACGGTTTTGATAAAATTCTTACTTGTTTTAATTATTTGTTCATTAGTATACTATTTTACTATATTAATATTTTGTACATTAATGCAAAAGTGCTTGACGCTATGGCGATAAATTCATTCGTATATAAATTGTCTCGTGCGGGGATCGAACCAACAACACTTTGTATAACAGGAAATTACAATTACAGGAATTACAGGAACTGCTACACTTGTTCCTTTGTTAGGTTAATTAGAAGTTCACTCCTTAGAAATAACAAAAACTATTATGTAGTGAGTAGGTCACAACCGCTGGGCGAATATTTGATAACAGTTCTCTTATAATTAAAAAAAAAAAACAAATTGAAAAGCAACATTAGTAAAATGAGCATGTTATTTGTATTCTTCGCTAGAGATCCAAATAAATATATAGATAAATAGGGTTGTAACTTTCCTTAAATTGGGAGAAGCAGCTTTTAATCAAATAAGAGGGATTTAATATTACGTTGGAGGATGTTCGACGGTTATGCGATTTCTTCGCCAATTGTAAAACAACTTCTATTATTTTTTTGTATTAGAGAAGAGTAAACTTCTGCGTTGGTCCGTTTGTAACGAAATCAAGATTTGATCATGAGATATCAAGAAAATTATGAGTGTAAATTAAAAATTACTTGTTTGAATCGATTGAGAGTATTGCGGAAAATCGTATTGAAGACGATTACGAGTATCTGTTATTTCTATATCACCATATATATTTTTCTGTCAACGTCACAATTTATATACGAATGAATTTATCGCCATAGCGTCAAGCACTTTTGCATTAATGTACAAAATATTAATATAGTAAAATAGTATACTAATGAACAAATAATTAAAACAAGTAAGAATTTTATCAAAACCGTTTTTAAGTAGTTATTTCAGGTGGCTTAATTACTCTTAACTGTAAACTCTCAATACAGGGATATAAATAATATTTAAATTTAACTCGAATGAGGAAAAAAGAGAGGTACATATGTGTAAGAAATACTTTTATTTGTAATAGCAAGCTTTCTTCAAAATTAGACTTTTGAGTTGAGAACTTTATAATAGGCTTTATAATATTCAACTTTTAATAAATTTATCATTGTGTCATTTGCATTTTTCATTACGAGACACAGATACCCAATTCTAATTAGCAAAATGTGCATGTTTAATACACTTCTTCAAATTGTCGCCTGCCGTATTTCCGAACCGAACCGACCTTTAAACATTCAAGAAAAGAGCGTACTCCTACCTAAAAGGCCGGCAATGCACTTGTGACTCTTGAGTTGCGGGTGTCCATGGGCGGCGGTAGTCACTTACCATCAGGTGACCCGTCTGCTCCTTTGCCCCCTATCGCATAAAAAAAAAACAACAGGGAGCGCGTCTATTGCCGTCTACCGGGTATACATACATATATACGTACTTACATTCGACAGTATATTATATATACTCTCTTCAATATCAGTCTGATCCCTTAGTCACTTTTATTATAAATAACATTATTGTAAATATGGAATAACAGACGAAATCACAAATAAATGCATTTTATTATACAAATATACCTACATACAGGCATGGCAGGCATGGGCAGTCGTGTAATTACAAAACTTCCAAGTCTATACTCACTTCTAGTTCAGGGCTATCCCTGAAGTAGAAACTAGTGAAATATACTCGTAACGTCAAACTATCCCGACTTCTTAATCCAAACCCCAAACCAGTTCCAAGAAGGGCGTTACTTGAGTTGTCAACACGAGGTCAAAACCCTATATCATTTATCTTGGTTCATGGCTCGATAACTATTGGCCATCAATCTTGTACGTGCCGTCAACGATACGATAGATTCATGGTGAATTGTAAAAATGCTAAAACTTTTAAACTGACGTCAATTTGTTTATGGACATTGTAGTTTGTGGCCATCTAAATACCGAGTTAATATTTTTTTTATTATAGGGGGACAGACGAACAGACGGGTCTCCTGATGGTAAACGACAACCGCCGTCCAAGGATACCCGCTCACCCGCCTTTGAGGATGATGAGGGAATGTGAGGAATGGAAAGAGAAGAGGATAACGAAAGTGGGAAAGGAGCGGGGTATCAGGGGAGAGAAAAAAGGAGAGGGGGAGTTGGGCCTCCGGAATTATATATTTATTCGAAAATGTACAGCAAGTATTGCTCACAACCGATTTTCTGTGAGGCCGTGGTATCGCACCGGTCGAGCTCGCTCATTCGTACCTAAGATGGCTCTACTACGTAAAAACGTGATTTAGCTGATGTTGTCTCCAAAGTTGTTGAGTTGTTGTTGTGTTGTTTTGTTGTGTTGTTGAGTTGTTGTGTATTCTATGTCACTACCGCTATTAAAGTGATTCAAATGACATCTCATATGTAGAAATATTTTAAAGTGTCTAGGTAAATAGTAAAAATGTGTAGGTAAGGTGTTCTATCTTCTTGTATGTTCTTCTCCTTTTGTTTTTATTGACTTCTCGTATTTATTTTTAATGTGACCGCCAGTATGACCTCAGCTTGCCTGATCGTAAGCTAAGTTGAGGTCCGAGGATCGGGGGCCACCGTTGCTGACGGTGGGGTGGTATGTCTGACTCGAAGCGACTAAAACCACACGGTGTTCCATCACAACTGGATCTATTGCAAGGGACCTGGGTATAACCGGAGGGATGCTTCCAGGAAAGTTATATTATATACAGAGAAGTGTCTAGTTTGTGTGTTGGAACCTATATATCGCTTGACTAAATATTAAGTAATTTAATTATTCTTAAAAAAAAACAATATACTAGTAGAATTAGTTGACTGCAGAATATTGTAACAAGTAAGAAAAATGATCTACAATACATTTAGAAGACTAGTCAGGCAGATGTACTTTCTCGATTATCTTTTTAATTAGGTTCATCTTTGTATTAATGCGTATCTGGGGAGGTCCAACTTTTTAACGCAAAAATATCTTGGCATTAGTTAGACAGCAAAGACTACATTTTAGCACATTTGCTAGTTCTCTAGCTTGAAAGTAAAGTTTACTTACTTGAGTTGTTGGATTTTATGATATAAAAATAGGCACTTGTGGATCTGGAGTTTAGTTGCGGTCGAGTTTCATTTATTGTGTATTCTCTATCGTATTTTTTTACAATGAGACATGATATTTTCTTTCACGATGGTAAGGTCAACGATTATATACATTATTAAAAGACATTATGATACTACAATTATAATTCTTAGGTAGTTGTTACAGTAGTATATACAAAAAAAAAAAAAAGATAATGCTCCTTTGTAACGAGAAGTTCCGATACTAATATTGAATAACAGACAAGAATGCACGGAGAGCAACGCACTGCTTTAACTATATTTGTCTTTTTTACTCTTATATACTAGTAGGTATGACAATCAAAGCGATTTCCTTCGAGTTTCTTGCTTATTCTTCTACATTTGATTTACTTATTGGAACAGGCAACTAGCTTCACGACTCTTGACAATTCAAAAATACCTATGATTGGTTCAGTTGATATAAACTAATTTGATTTACATTTTGATTGTAATATTATATTGTTATACTTTATCATGTATGCGCTCCTTGTAAAAATACTGATTTAATATAATTACCTTATTTAATTTATTTTTAGACATTAAGTAGTAAGTCCTCAAAAGTCCGGGTGGAAAGGAAAACTGGAAGTTTGTCACGGTTAAGCGTGACAAGTCAGGAAATCACCTTTACCGGATTGGGCAAGAAGGAGAATTATGTTTTATTTTAGTCAATGCAATGAAATGGCGTATATTTGAATAGTCTCAGTAGAAGGAGTAACATAGGATTTCAGATTTCGAAAGCGTCATCAAATAAAAGGTTAAGTCGTGTGTTATCATTTGTCAATGTGTTTGCAGACGTTCTGTTGGCATTCTGCTAAGGTCCTTTTGGGATCTCGGACCTGACATGAACTTAGATATCATATCGTAGCTTAGGGGCATTTGGCACTGACATTTTGGAAATGGACCTAATCTATTTTAAAAGTGCATCGTCTCATTGTCTTAGATAGCACTCCTGTGACCATTTGAAGAATCTTCTACATACAGAACGCATATTGCGATAGTGCAAAACCTTTAAGTATGGAACCTGATTGTAAATGGTACGCTTAACATAACTACATTGAAGGGTAGTGTTAAAAAAATGCTTTTAGTGCTTTTTAATTTGTTGCTAGTTAACATTTAATCAATAATGTTACTACACTTTACATTAAATTTGAATAAAATTAAAATTTTCGTAATATTCTCTCATTTCATATTTAATTTCAAAGTTAAATCGTTTAAACTCAATTTCTCTCTGTGGGATTAAAGGACTCGATTTTGTTAACCTCTCATTGGTGTAAAACTACTTCATAAACACCGACCTTTTTAGATTGACTCTAATGCTGTACTGACCAGTTTTGTTTAAATATATAATGAAAACATTCCAGTAAAAGAAAATTGCTTTTAAGTACGTTTTTATATAATGGCGCTATTATCCTGGAAACGGTGATCATATGATCCATATTAAATACTTACACGGAATATCGAATCGATATAAATATTCATAGGTTTCGTATTTCGAATAGCAGTGTTATAATTGGAAAAATCAATGCCATTTAAATGAAGTAATTCCGCAACAACCAAATATGTTATCGTCTTAATATTGTAGGCGAAACCGTTAAAGGGACATAGTTCTGCTGTTCAAAGCTACTTGATACAATCAGTTTTCTAATAAGGATAACGTGTATAGGCATGACAGTAATTTAGTAAGAATTTAATTTATGTTATGGTATGAGAAAATCAGTATACATGAAATTGATGGTTAATTATACGAAGAGTTTTATTTAAACGCGTTCATCTTTTAAAAGTTCCAGTCAGATCTAAATGATTTATCTTGCATTACATGGAATATTTATTGTTTAATAATATAAGTTATAACACATCACGCTGGTAACAACTCATAACTAAAACTCAACAAACAGTAGCCGGTTACTGCATACTATTGAGAACAATATTACAAACATTTTTTGTATGGGGTCAGACTGTTACCATCCGACAGTATATGAATATGCAGTCATATGGTAGAAATACATACAGAAAGGATCTGCCTAACATCCTTCAAGCAAAGCTTAATGTTGTAAAACACTCAACAAATGTGTAAGATGATTCCGAACGTTGATTTATTTAGAAATAAACTCAAAGCATTATTGATTCAGAAGTGTTATTGACGAATTTTGTAAGGATAAAAAAAGAAATGATTAACTTTAGAATGTATTGCAATAATTTCCTATATCCATAATAATATTCTGAAATATAATAATTAAGAAAATTTGACATGTATATGTTCTTGCTATTGTATTAATAATCAATTAAAATTGATATTTATGTATCCTTGTTTTTGGTAAAATGTTAATCACAGTAATATTATGTTAATGGTGTTCATTTTCTTATATTTCGACACAAATTTATTTATGTTAATGAAAGAAATAAAATGATATGAAATAAAAAGTGCCCAGATCATGGCAATAGGGTTACCCCTTCACTCTTTTCTGTTATTAGTTTGGCAAAAAGTTGGCGTTCCAAACGCCTCCACCTACCCCTTCGTGTTTATAAGCATAAGTGTATGCATTTGGATGTAAGAAGAAATAAAAAGATTTAGCAAAATTAATAGATTACTAGTTCGACAAAATATTCTTGTATGCAATGCTCCTTTTTTTGAAAAATGACTATATTAAGTAGAGATCCCAGGGTGGGTATAACTCATGCTATATCAGAAGACATTGATACTGGTAACATACTCTATGGGGCCGAGTAATACGCTATCCCTAAAGTTGGGGTTTCACTTCCAGCGGGTATTTTCATAAAATAGTTTTTTAAATCACCGTGAATTAAAATCTAAAATAATAGATAATTATCTAGTCCGAACAAATTACGGCAAGAAAAACATAATGTAGAAAGATTAATAAACTTTACAATAAATTACTCAAGAATATAAAATATTCTTGAAGTTTATCTATATTTAAAAGTGACTGTTACATTGAGTGAGTGACGCAAGATTCATTTATCTGTGTGAAATTGTATTGGAGCAAAAGCATCGAATGAGCGTTGTTCCACAGTGCTCACAAAATTGAATTAATTCGTCTTCGTCAAATATTTTTAATCTTGCTCTATTGTTAACATAAACGTACTAAATAAATAATAAACATTAATAATTGTATTATTTCGAGGAAATAAAGTTATCTAAAACCCCATATACACATACTCAGGGCCCTTTCCCCGAAGGAGTTTACAGAGGCGTATTAAGTTATGACATTTTGTTAAATATATGTAATTTATTGGCACAGACGTTATAGAGAGTAAGCCAATTGCCGTCAACCACGCACTTTAGTTATTGAAAGGGCAGAAGGGAAGGCATTGGAAAAGAAAAGTATTGCTTCTACGCATCGATTGAATATATGTAATAGTGAGGGTCGCATTCCTGTAATTTATAACTATAACAGTTAATATTATCTGGCCTATCATCTGACTGAGCTAGAGGTCGTGGGTCCGATTCCCACAAATAACTGTTTGATGAGCATGGTTATTTGTTCTGTATTTAAATGATAATACGTATGTATGTATTCAAATTTTTTTTTTTTTATGCGATAGGGGGCAAACGAGCAGACGGGTCACCTGATGGTAAATGACTACCGCCGCCCATGGACACCCGCAACTCAAGAGTCACAAGTGCGTTGTCGGCCTTTTAGGTAGGAGTACGCTCTTTTCTTGAAGGTTTGAAGGTCGTATCGGTTCGAAAATACGGCAGGCGACAGTTTGTTCCATAAGCTGGCAAAAAGCTTCTGGAGAAGCGCACAGTGGTGGAGTGCCAATCGTCCAGGTGATGGGGATGGATATTTTGTCACGTAGGACGATGGCGGAAACCAGCAGCCGGTATAAGTCCGAACAATTCCTCTGAACACTCCCCATGATACAAGCGATAGAGGATGTAGAGTGAAGCTACATCTCTACGCAACGCCAAGGTGTCAAGTCGATCAGAAATATCTTGGCAGTCGATGATGCGAGTCGCTCTCCGTTGAATGCGGTCAAGAGGGAGCAGTTGGTACTGGGGTGTACCTGCATAGAGATGAGAACAGTATTCCATGTGCGGCCGAACCTGCGCCTTATAAAGTTGCAGGCGGTGGGCCGGAGTAAAATACGTCTCGATCTGTTTAGCACACTAAGCTTCTTCGAGGCTAATATGGCCTTACTCTCTAAGTGACCGCAAAACTGGACTTCGCTTAATATATCGACGCCAAGGATTCCGATACTAATGAATATATTTATAAACAGTCTGGTTAATAATGAACAAGCTCTGCATAGTTTGGGATCAGACGGCCATGTGTGAGACGTCTGAAGTTATTATTATGGTTATAATTATAAAAGAAGGTCTATTACATTAAAAATTTGCAATTTCTTAGTACAATGATGTTTCCAATTCATTACGACGACTTACAATTAAATAATGAAGACAACTATAAAAAATATAACGATTTTTTTTTAATAAATACAATATACAAATATAGGTGGGCGGTTAATTGTGCCTGTGAGTGTATATAGTTGAAACCTTTTCAAATTTTTAATCATGTTTGGCCATAACTGATACTCTACCCCGGGGCGTCTATGCCAACATCGACCATCCCCTTTTATCAAATAGCCAGACATCAATATTTATTTCAATCCATCTAAAACGGGAGCATTTAGATTGCATGATTTTCCCTTCTAATTTCCCCGATGTTTGATATACGATCCCAGAATAAATTGGTTGCTGAGATCAGATTATATTGCTAAAAATGTCAATATAATAAATTAGTAGTATTTCTCACAAACGCTCATAACATCGCTGTTTTTATATTTTTTTTGTAATGAGAGAGGCCTATGTTCAGCAGTGGACTGCGATAGGCTGATGATGATGATGATTTACGACAGTGATAATCCCTGCCCTCAAATTTCCCCATGCTCTATAAGCTTCACACAGAACTTCCCAAAAAAATTTTAGTTTGTTCCATCCTAGCAAACATATCCAAATAACTTTCCACGTATTCCTATCGTTACAAATCATTTCTACTTAAAATTTTGCTTAAAATGTTAAAAACACATAAAATCTATACGAAGGTAGCCCTTTCTAAAAGCCCGCACGCCACTTAATAAGGTGGCTGGAGTTCGACGAATGCCCTCCGGCGCCGGTGCCCCTTCTGAGGGCAGAGAGAACTGGGCGTGCCATGCGTTCTCTCCCGTTCCGCCGCTTTCTTTGAGGATATCACCTCCTCGCAGAAGAAAGCGACGGTGAGTTCGAGATACTTTGACTGTCCTGATTGAGCTTGCTTCATCTGTTAATTCAATATCAATTTCCTTACCATCCGGCCTCCCTTTCCCTTTAAAAATACTGCCAATTTTCCAATTTAATTACCAAAGTGTCAGGTTGATGGCAAAAGGACTGCCCCTTATTACGTAAGCGGGACTAACTATAGTTGGTAAAATATGAGTGCTTATTACGTCTCTGCTGACCCCTTTACAGATAAAGCACATGTACAGATGTGTATGTATGTATGCGAGATGGTTTTCTTTTTAAAAGCAAGGAGTTTTATTTGCTTCACTGGATGTGCTTCTTAGTTTACGAAGTCGAATATATTTACGTTTAATGTTAATTGGTTTTCTCCTTCTGACAGCATTGAATTAAAAATTGAATAAGTTCCAATCGGATTTCGACTTTTAAAGACCTGCACTAGCGCACAATTTCAATCAATCAATCAATCGTTTTAATGGATAGAAACTGTCCCATTCTTATGTTTAAAATTTATGCAAATTAAACACATATTTACAAAAATACATTTTCCAAACAAAGCTTCTACTGAGTCACCCACTGACAAAGTTGTAATGCGTATCATACATTGATAGTTTGCTTTCTTATGAGTCTGGTTCGAGATTTCAACACTTATTTAAATAAAGTACATACCAAAAAACGAGATCAGTAAAAGTTTCAAGGTGGAAGTAGTATTGTAGGTGCACCGCTTTCAATTCATTGGTTCATATACTTAATGATAATTACTTACCTACTATTACGTTAGTGGGACCTAATTCTAATTGGCAAAATGTGGGTGTTTAAAACACATCTGCATACTCTATAGTGGATACAAGCGTGGCCGTACATATGTATATATGTAATACTTGTATATCTAGTAAGTACTTCTAATAAATAATAAATATTTACTTATCTTCACAAAAGAACTGATAAAAGTAACCTGTTCTCTAAATACTTTGAACCCTTATCGACAAAAGCATTGTTTTCTATGCCGTAAGCTTAATGCCGTTATGCCGTAACAGTAAACGTAGATATAAAACAAAGGGCTTTTATATTAATTCAATAATTCTCATTATTAAGCCTATTCTACACAGCAATGGAAGAAGCCACTACGAACCTAAAGGGCGTTTTCCATATTTATAAGGGTAGAATATAAACAATAACTTTACGAGTCATGAAGAGGGTATTCAAAAATAAAAGGTATTATTTCTTCATGTTGGTATTGAAGTAAGTGGCCTTATTGTTGTTAATATTTACGGGATTAAGTCTCACCATTGTATATTATTGGAACCAATACACTTAATTTTATTTGAGGTATTGTTTTCTGTACCAAATAAACTTATAAAATTTTTATTAGAATATTTAGTATTACATATGTATTTTATTTCAGCTCATTCGGACACAAGGTAGTGGGTCTTATATAACGTGTAATATTCCACCCGACAAATATAGCTCACCATCAGATTATCGCCATCTAATGCTGAACGAAAGCCTCGCTAAAGGAGCGCCAATTAACCCGGTCAGCATCTATCCGCTGCCAGCCACCTTCTTTAAGTTGTCGGTTCATCGTGCCGTACGCACATATATATACATTGCAAGTTGAATAAAATCTAGTAAAACCATTTAATTTATAATTGTTTAAAAACATTCCAAAAACTCATTTACTAAACGTAAGCTACCAAACATCAGTTTCTATCTAAGCTGATATCAGCTTTTTTTCATGTTAAGGTATGTTATAATAAGGAAAATTCTTTTGCATTTCTAATTCTTTTTTTTTACTTAAAAAGTTATGTACGGACAAAAAAATATAGATATTACATCCGTAAAATGAAAAGATTAATTAAAAGTAAAGTATTGTGAAATAGATTTGAAAAAAAAGTTTACTATCACTTTATTTAGGCTTATAATTGCACTGCTGAGGCAGCAGAAAAATGCCACGACGATTCTCGCTCCCCCGATCATCATAGGCAAGCAGAAGAACACCGGGCTGGTTTTTAGTCGGTAAGAGTCCGACATACCCCTTCCCCCCACCCCATGGGGGAAGGACATCCATGAGGATCTTCCACACCGTCACAAAAAAAAACAACAATTAGAATCTGTCCATTTCAATTACCTACTACGGACTAACTGACATTACAAACCTTACACTATTTAAAGGAATAAATACTCTATTAATTTATGTCTGATGTGGAACTGTTTAAATTTTTCGTCACAAGATGTATCTGTATTTAATATATATATTCAAAGTTTCTTGAATAACTTTCAGTATTTAAATATATTCTACAGAAATCGACTTGATTCTTTGTGATCATTTTAAAAATTATTTTTCCTTCTTTATCTTTATTTAAAAAACTGACTTTTGTCTGTAAGAAAATGTAAATTCTAAAACATTTTATAATGGCTCTCAAATTGAGTAAAACAATTTTAAAACCGTTTTACAATTGACCTCGTTCTCCCAGTAATTACACACCATCTCATTTTCTAGAGAAATTTGTTCAAAGCCTACTAAGACTCGGAAAACCGCATTTTAAGACTTAGGGCAGCGTTTCATTGTAGTTCAGATGAGAAGGTATGATTATAGCTGTAATAACATGAACTTTCATCCCTTTTTAGTCTTGTTAAGGGAAATGCGTTTTGCACTTCTTTACACGACTGCGACATCGGAGTGTGGGATAGACTGAGATATGATTCTAGGTTCCTTGAATGTATGTATGTATCTATTGAGTTTTTTAATTCCATAATATCATATATGTAATAAAATAATTTGGATATGTTGTTTTGATATGTTATTATTATGTGAAAAAATAATAATATAAAACTAATTTAATAAAGAGCTAAATTAATAATTAATGTTCAGTAGTCTGATAGTACAGTTCTTATGATGTTTTATGAAAATAATATGATGAAGATTTTTTAATAAAAAAAATACTTCCTTAACGAAATTCTGTTTAGAAACTAGAAAAATAATACAAAAAATATTAAATTTATAGTTGTAAATTATAGTGATAATGTAAATAAGTGTTAAATTCCCCTATTTTACTACCATACGCTTAAAATACGAGTGAACCTACAGAAGTCCACAAAATTAGCCAAAATGTAATTCTGCTATTAATATTCCTATAATTTGAAGTTATTAAATTTATTTTAACCACAAATTAACGCAATAGATTCACCACATTAAAACCTATTATATTAATTATCAACCAAACCTATATAGTATAGTTTATTATATAAACCACTAATAATTACTCAATTATTTTTCACTAGATGCTGCGTTCACTTAGGATTTTTGAACTGTACATATCTTTAATAAAAAGTAGGATAAAGGATAAAATAAATCTATCTCTTTGCAAAATATCGTCTTGACCGTTTAGCAGTTCTAGTGTTATGTAGTAAGAAACACCCATACAATTTTCAAAGGTATAATTGTAGTAATATTGAACCAAAAATATTCTATAACGAAATAGAAATAAGTCACAAGTCACAAAGAAAGGTTAATAAATATTTATTATAAGAAAGGCGGTTGCAAGAATATTTACCTCTCTTGTAATCTGCTTACCACAAAGGCAACTGTGTAATCCGTGTCCTGAAGGTAATACAAAACTTTTCCTCTTTAAAGTTTAGACTCCTGTCTTTACCGGTTCTTTAAACGTCATACTAACCATTCCAATGATTGACGAGAAGCGCTCTGTGTTTTTATACGTTATACTGAGCCTAGAATAGCGGGGAGTGCAGGAACGGGTGTGTTATGTTACTTACGCACATGGCATTGTCTTGTATAATTTACTGATCAGAATTTTGATGTATGCGCTTTTTTTTTAATGTGTGGTTAATTGTATTATTGGTAGGTTTGCAAAGGACCGTCATGATACAGCCATATTTCTATTATCTATCGTTTGAATTAAGGCATATGATTGCTTGGATTGTTAGAAGTTGAAATTGTAAACCCAATAGCCACCCTTAGCTTCTTATCATATTTTCTTGTGCAGATTATTTAATTTTTAACCGAAGAGAAGAGAAAGAGGAGAAGGAGGAGATTCTATGTTCGACTAGTTATTCCGCCAATTTTGGACCGATTTTCAAATATTTTTTATTAGAATCAGCATTCATGGCATAGAAAGTCATGGTCATGGAATAGAATGTTTTTAAATTGCACGATGCATTTTACTATTAAAAGTTTTGTGCAAACTAATTGGTAAGCGCATGAAAGCCGGTTATCTATTTATTTTTAAGTCAATTATTCTCATTACTCTCCTGTGCTCATCTTCTACACAAGAAACAATTATGTAACGTAAAAAAATGTTATGAGACCGTATGTAAAGCAAGTCTGTGTGAAACAGGTCACCCAGGCTTCGTTATAAAAAAAATCTCATATCTTAGGCGCAACTTAAAGCTGAAGCATACTTAGGTTACGCTAGCACGTACATGTTTTATGGAGCAGGTGGATTTTAAAGAGAAAGTTCTTGCGTATGAAGAAAAAAAGTTGAACGAGGCTTTAGACTTTACGTGGCGTATGAAGGTTTTGAAATAGAAGGCGTGAATTTAAATGAAAATTAACATAAGCTGATTACATTGTACCGATACGAAATATGGATTTTTTAACTTATTCAAAGACAAATTTAGAAAATGCTTAACTATGATATAATCTATGATAATGTGTGATTATATTTAAAAACGATTTGAAAATAAATATTATACGGAGTGACTGTATGGATGGCGTAGCGGTTTAAGTGGTCACCTCGCCACTACACTACCGCGCCGAGTCTTGTGGGTTCGATCCCCGCACGGGACAACACTTTGTGTAATCCTCAACTTGTTGTTCTGAGTCTGGATGTTATTTGTGTCCGTTGTTTAAATGTTTGTGAAGTCCCCCGCGACACAGGAGTTAATTCTAGTGCGAGTTTTCTTCAAAAAAAAAAGGATTAGGAGCACCAAATCTCTCTCCGTTAGTGTGGGAAAATGCTACTTAGGGATATTTGCTGACTGTTATCTATCAGACAGTAGATATACAGTCATAAAGTGCCTGGATGACGGCAGAAGGCCCTTGTTACGTGACTTGAACTAATGATTTGTAAAAAGTGGGCGTTGAGAATCCGTTGTTGATTTTATATTTTTTTCAGGTTACTTGTATTTTTTAGTATTTAAAATTAGTAACTTATCTTTGAAGTATCATTTGTATACAATTTTAATGCTCGTGTATGCTTGTATAAAAAAATAAAAAATATTGAACTAAAATAAAACTTTTGGTTTCATAATTAATAGATACAGAAGTAATTAATTCCATACACATAAAATGAAAAGCCGAGCAGGACGAGATGTAATGCGAGAGCAATTTTTATTGGTCGCTCGTCGAGTATGAGGCCGCAGTATAAAGATGAAAACGGCGCGGCGCAAAACTCAAAAACATCAGTAGCATTTGAGTTTTCGCTTGAAGTACATTATGACTACCTTGTATAGGAAACGTCTACGGAAATACAAACTTAAAGTTAGAAGTACCATATTGTACATAAAAATACTAATAATAACGTATTTTTTTTACCTTACAGTGCATGCCCTACGTACAATTCCCTTAAAGAAGTTTTAGTCTAAGTACGTATGTATGTATGTATGTATCAAACAGAAAGTATAACACCTATAGGGGTAAAGTAGACAGTAAATATATTGCTTCAGTGAAACCGCAAAAGGCTAATGTAATCGCGATTGAGTATACAAAAAAAACATAGGGGATACGAGGTGACTATGATTTTGGTTTGACTGAGGATATGTCCAGTTTTTTTTTTAATTAAAATCAAATATAATTTCTACATTTCAATTAATTGACAATAGACCATAGAAATTTGACTGTGTTCTTTGTGTCCATTGTTTGAATGTTTGTAAAGTCCCCCGTAACACAGGAATGAATCCTAGTTGTCTTTTAAAAGAAAGAAAAGAGATATTGAAAAATAAACTATGTATATGCCTTATGGTCCTCGATGGAGAAGAATAGAGCAACTCTATCTCTTCCCGGTGGTATCGTAAAAAGCGACTAAAGAATCGGACTGTTATCTATTAGACAGTGTATATATAGTCATACATTGCCCGGTTGAAGGACCAAATTCTAATTTGCGAAATGTTGGTGTTTAATACCTTTCTGCCTACTGTGAATACAGGTGTGAGCGTATGTATGTACGTGTAAACTATACATACATTTATGGATAAAGCTGTGTGGTTCTCAGTGAAGTAGAAAAGGGCCTCCCTTCTCTCCCCGTGGGTGTCATAACAGGCAACTAAGGGATGGGGTGACCCGTTATGTATAAGAAAAAAGTGTCCGCTTCAATGACGACACAAGCCTTGTTCCTTTTTACGTGAATGGTACGAAGTTATGATTAGCAAAAAGTAGATGTCTTTGCTTACCCTTTCGAAACGATATGGGCGTGAGTGTATATATTTATTTTATGTATATGAGATTAATTTACTTATTGGTAATTCATTATACTTTTAAATTCACTTTTTCTATGCATTATATTTAAGTCCCGCTTTTTGGCACAAAAGGTCACCCGAACCAAAACGGAGATATGAGTAAATATAACATTCATTTTATGGTTTCCATAAAACTCTATGTATGGTTGAACAAAACTATTAATATTTTATCAGTAAGAGCCAGTAATAGAGATGTATTTTGGATATTGAGATTTGGAGTGATCAAAGGAAGTACTTTGACTACACATAGTTCAAATTTGCTCTTTGAAATTTCTCAACTATTTAGATCTTAAATTTTGTAAAGTTAGTAAGTAATTAACATCTGATCGAATATTAATAAGAGGTCAACCATCTTGACCGAACTTTTTATTTTAATTTGGTTAACCATAGAGTACATAGCATTTTTTTTAAATATCGTTTTCTTTAATGCCGATCTAGCATTAACGAAAGCGACTTATGATCGCCAACAGGCGGGGACCGGGGTGATGGCAATAGGCTCGCTATGACATCGCAAAATATGCCTATCTCTTCGAGGATACAGGCGTATAGATATATATTAGATACATTTTATGACAGAATTTGAAATCCGATAAAATTGCATAGAGCTATTTTTCCGTTACCGCTTTCTTTTATTATATCAATATATAAAAAAGTATGTGTAGATAATATTAGTTTGCATAATTTGTATATTGAAATGAAGTGTATGTGTATTAATTATAAAGTCTAATTTACGGCAATAGGCTTGCCCTCTTATACGTCAGTGGGAACAAATTCGAACTGCCAAATGCGGGTGTTAATACACCTCTCTCTATGCCTTAGGGGTTACAGCCGTGAGCGTATGTATATAATAAAAACAATGATTCTAAAAGTATCTAAAAGTTTCGAAATTAAAGACCCGTGTATTTCGACTTCACATTGTCACAGAAACCGTACATAAACCACACTATATACGCCTGTAAATTAGTTCTAATAACTTTCAAACAAAGCAGTTTCTAGCTTAGAATTGAATGTTAGTACATACATTCAATTCATGTTTAATTAAAAGGCTTAATTAGAATGCTCGAACATCCCGGCACGAGCCAGTTCGAATTATAGGTGTGCGACCCTGACTTGCTTGAGCTATCGCTTATACTCCCCAATCCATCTGTATAAGCAATGTTCCTTTCCTTTCTACCCTCTCTTTCCTATGTATAATATAGTTCTAAGTTTTCCCATCTAATTCCAAAAAAGAACTTGGACTAAATCATAGTTGGCTCGCCCCCTATTACGTAAATTGGACTAAATCATAATTGGCTCGGCCCCTATTACGTAAATTGGACTAAATCATAATTGGCTCGACAACTATTACGTAAATTGAACTAAATCATAATTTTCTCACCCCTATTACGTAAATTCTTCTAAATCATAATCGTTGATTATACCTCTGCCTACGCCTTCGGAAATGCAAACGAGTATGAATTTATTTATTTATTTTATATAATAATTTCTATATAATTTAATTACGGAGTATCAAGATTAGTATAATATTTCTCACCTCATTTGACCTCACTTGTAGAACAATAATTAATTCTAATTCTGATTTTTTTAAGTCTAAAGAGGAACGATTCTTACATTTCTTAACGAACAATATGTAATAATGTAATATGTGTAATGTGACTTATAGTCGTATATAACGTCTACGGTAGACAGCTAGAGTGTATTCCCCGTGGAAATTAAATATATTTTGTTTAGCAGCTGGTAGCTTTACCGTCCCGTATATAGGGTAACCAAACCCTATTTATAAGGGCTAAAGGCAAGATATCCGTCTTAAATTGTTTACTTATAATTTAAGGATATATCTGCCCATAGCTTTCAACTTTCATCACTTTTATGTATGAATTTGTACAGCATATATACGAAAAAATATTATTGTACGGTATTCTTAATATTGATTGTCGTGTATTGCCAAACTCTACTTTTTTCCTTTTAATAGCATTATACCATTAAATAATTAGGTACTATGATTTACAAAAAAAAAAAGGAAAAATAACACATCCCACAACAACTTTTGCCAATAATAGTACCATTTACGTAATAGGGAGCAAGCTTGCAGCGTGACTCTACCACGTAAACAATATTATTCTGTTGCCATCATCCGCTCACTTTTAGGAATTTTATGGGAAAACTCAGAGTATTATAAAAAGAACAAGGGTATAAAGGGAAGGAAAGGGATAGCGCTTAACAATTGGACTGAGTATAAGCAAGTTTAAGCAAGTAAGGGTCGCATACCTATAAGGCGAACTTAATGGTTCCGAAAAGTCCGAGCTGTCTATCATTTTTTTTTATAATTATGCATAATTTAAGGCACTACCAGACAAGAAGCATTTAAAGCGTTGCTAGTTTCTCAAATGTTTTGAGGTTGTTTCGTCTCGCCTCCCTTTTATTTTCAATACTCCAAGTAGATTCTGTAAGAGAGAGTTGGCTCTTTTTGTTGTATTTCAAAGTGGGTATGATCAATATTCAATTAACTTTTGAACCATTCAAAGAAATTCTACCGATTATACCGTTATAAAAAAGGAAAGGTTTAATTTTATTTTTAGTGTTTCTTACTTTATCGTTTATTAACAGATTTAGAAAACCGATGTTTTATTTCAATGAGTATGCATTTCGTTTGCTTTTGATTTTTATAATTTCAAGGAAATATTGTAAAGAATACAGCTTTTTACGATTTATCATTATAGGCGCCTTGCAATCGGTTTTGGACTGTTTTTACAGTAAATATAGTTTACTTACAAAAAGGGATCCTCGTTAACCGTTTCGTACCAGGTAAATTCACTATGAATATGTATATTATATTATAAAACTACTTGAACACCTATCATATCATATTTTTGTAGAAAACATTTAGCTGCTTTAGAGCAGCAAATACTCCTGCAGCTTTCTGAAGCCTAAATAAATATTCAAAGCAGCAAAAAATGCCTTTTGCAGACAAAATTTTGTTGAATGAGAATCTAGTTTTTTAATATAAATGTGTGTTAAATGTAAATGTAAATAAATGTAAATTCATTGTGTTAGCTATAAATAGCATCGGTAGCAGCAGGGGTAAGTAAACCCCTTGCAACAAACCGTATGGTTTTTGTCAGCTCCGGTCAGGTGATGACCCTTGGCACCCTTGACACAAAAAAAAATAGAATTACCATTATTTTAGAGCACAGTGTTGAAAGCTATGTTGTTCCTCATAAAAAAACATTTATTATTGTACACTCATTTTATTTGAATCGGATTCCGAATTTGTTCATTAAATGATGATGGACATAGAATGTAAAATAAGCTGTTATAGGGGGATATTATTTCAACAAATATTGTGAATGATATTGGTGTTGTATCCCAATGCCCTAAATTTTACGTTAACGTATACATGTAAGTACGATGTATTGACAAACGAAATGTCTTAATAGTGAGAGTGATATAGGATTTAACATTCGAGATAATATTTTTTATTTGAAAGCTGGTGCTTCCCATATGATCCCATTTCAATTTGATCTAGTTCTGACATTGGAATCCATGAGAAAAGCATATAATAAGTCTTAAATTTGCATTAAGTTTGTGCGCGACAAATGGTTGAATAACTCAATCATGCCAACGGATTTCGATGATTCTTTTTTTACTGGAAAGGATGTACTTCAACTGTAATTAGATAAGAGTTTGGTTAGGTTCTGACAATGACATCTAATTGAAATACCATGTAAATTTTATAATAGACGCATTGAAGTCTTGTCTACTTTTTAAGGTCCGATTATTGTTAATAATTTTGCTTACCTACCAAAATATATTTACTTGAGTCATACCATCTCTTCCCGTAGATGTCGTAAAAGGCGACGAAGGGACTATCTATTCAATAATATGTTTATATATGTATATATATAGGAAGAGGATTTCCTTCCTATAATGAAAATAATCCTGAACCTAAAATCATTTTTGACAACATTTAAAACAAAATTACCAATTGAAAGTAGAACATCTCCGAATATATCGAATGTGGGTAAATTCAATTTGAAGAGAAGCTACTTTCGAATGCATCTTTTGAAGTAGGTATAGCAGTTTATACACAGGTGGTAGGTTTGGAAATTTGATTTAGAACGACATTTCGAATTTAGGTTGGAGCTTGCACTTCTTTTGAGACTTGGCTGAACATTGCTGACAATGAAGATATACAAATAACTTGAATTTGAAATGTTTTGGATTGTCTACATTTTCTTTGTTTATCAATATCTAAAGCCATGACTGTAAATCGAGTCGAGTGTAAATATATACAGGAATTAGCATATAAACACGTGGCGACACTCCCTGTGCTAATAAGACAAGTAAGCTAATATAATTTAAAAAATTAAATAAATTTATATTTTATAAATTATTTTAAACTTTCTAATTTAAAAAAAAGTATGTTTATTTATCAGTATACATAATTTTTAATTAATTAAGTCTACATGTGTACGACATATGCATGAAGATTTAAATAAATAACTAAATAATATGTGTTGTAATTCTTTTTTGTAAGGAAAAGACCAAGAAAGTATCTAGCGGTCATTGAGCTAGTTCACATTTTTTTTATTTTAGTTACTGGTAAATGAAATTATTGAAATGTATTTAATTATTAATTAATAAATATAATAAGTATAATAATATAATGCAAAAATATTAACAAGGCTGATAACACAACATTATGTCAAAGGATACCTAGGAAACAAAGGACCCAAGGACCTGACACGTAAAACGATGTAAGAAATTCATTGATTGTCAAGAATCGATGATATTTAGCCAGTTCCATTATAATTTTATTATTTTCACCAGATACCCGTGTCAAGTAAATTTACTGCTTTCCCAATTTGATACAGGTCAATATTTGACCTATCTCCGAGAACACAAACATCGTAAATTGATTGTAACGATAATCCCTGTGATTTTACTACAGGCTACGTAGAGAATTGTGCGCCGACTACCAATAGATGTTACTTCTGTCTCTGTACAAACAGTTTTAGTATGAAAGTTTTATAATACTTTTGACCGTTTTGTCGAACTATTATATAAGTTATAATATAAGTTATATAAATTAATATATAAGTTTATTAAATGTTATGAAACCTAAGATAAATCTCTTTCAAATTACCATTATTTTTTAATGTCCTAAATTGGGCTTTATACAAATTTGATAAACGAACTATTTCCTTGTATTTTCTTTTTTATTCTAGGGGGATAGACAAACAGACGGGTCACGTAATGGTAAGATAATCGCCGTCCAAGGACATCTGCAACTCAAGAGTCGTAAGTGCACTGCGCGTCTTTAAGGGTGATGAGGAAAGGGGGAGTTGAGCCACAACCGATTTTCTGTGAGGCTGTGGTATCGCACTGGTGGAGCTGGGCTGAGGAAGAATTAAATTATTTACTGTATTTATTTATTTATCAATTGACCTACAAAACCTATTTGACTTTGGCATTCATAACATAATAATTATTCATAATGTCGAGACTTAAACATTTATAAAGAAACCATAAACAAAGCTTTAATTGTCAGTACTTAAACTTTACGAGAATTTGTATATATAGACTTCAATATAGCAAGTGAACCTCTTACAATCCACTCAATCAGCCTTCGATTGAACGTCAAGTTGCCGTCTAGGTGGCATTCCAATTGCAAACCAAATCGGACCAATTTAAAACGACCAACAGTGGAATGGACGAAATTTGTAAGGTTCATTTGCACGAAGCTAGCTTTGAAACGTTTACCAATTAAGCTCTGCCTTGTTTGGTGCGACCAAAGAAACACTTCGTAAAAAACCGTTGCCTTTTAATTGTATTTTTCCATTTAGGTTGGTCAAACAGTGGCTTGTTTTTTTTTTCTGTTTATTTGCTTAATAGTCAAGGCGCAAACACGCAAGCAAGCGTTGATGGAGAAAAGTCTTAAGGGCTCACAATACAGTGACCATGTACTAGAATTTTTGTTAAAATCTAAATGATTTTTAACACTCACGTAATACATATTAATCCGTTGCACCCAATCCCACTTTCTCTCCTCTGGGTAGGTAGCGATAACCGCCTGCTTTTTTATTTATATAAACAGAAAAATATAAAATTTGTGTACTTCTTTTCCTTACAAAAATAGTCCCATCAATACTCTCTGGTACTTAAAGAGCCAAAACTCAATATTTGCCTTTTTTGTCCGAAGGTTGAGTCCTGTAATTGTCATGAGGGAGCAAATAGAACGTACATTTAAGACGCGAAATTTGGGTATTATGAATTATGGACGTGCAGCTTTGTTTTAAAAAACGTCACGGAATGTGTTTGAAATTGTTTTTATAGGCTGAAAGTTTTGTATGGGGCGCGTCCATATCTTAGCGCGGATATGCGTATTTTACTTATAGAATCAGTAATACTCTCCCCGGTCTCCGGCTGCTGTTCAGGACTGAGCGCGTTATCTAGAGGATTTAAAATACTTGTACGCTTTTGTTTTAACATTTCTAGGAGAACACACATCACACCGTTTTATAACGAGCACATTGTTTTAAAAATGAAGGCGTGTCGAAATTTTCATCTGGCGTGCCACTGATGATACGAAAGCTGCTTATCATTTGTTTTACTTTTTTATTACGATTTTAATTAATCGTATATTTTAATTTAATACTCAGTTTAAATTTATACTTTAATTTACATTTAATATTATTTATAATTTAAAAAATAAAAACAATTTATGTAGCATTTTGCTGTTGCCACTTTAATTCGTCTAATTCTTTATGATTTCTTATTTTTATCGTTTCGAGCGTATGGCACACACATTACAACTGAAAATCAGGGTTGGGTCCATCCAAACATAACGCTGAGTTGCTGGCCCCTTGGCACTCTATTCATATAATTAATAAAAACGAATGTTATGTATACATATGTGTGCCAATAAAAGTTTTCTTTTCTTCTGTCCTTCTAAAAGTAAAAGAAAGAAAGAATTCTTAGTTTCTTTCTTTCAAATATAAATACTGAGATTCTTGGGAGTGACGAGTGAGTAACTTTCTTTTAAACACTGCCTTTTTTGGTCAATTACTCGATATCTTTCGGTAATTTCTTCTAATACTCGGGTTTGTCATACGTATGTACGTAATTCAGAGGCAACAGACCGCTAGCTGCTTCTAACCTTACATACATCACTAGGTTACTCTAGTGTCATTATAGCTATCATACAAGCCCAGCCCAGCTTTCATTCTGTTTGATCGGTTTTCTACTTATGTTACTATACTTGATTTGTATTGCATTTCGCATTCATTCTTTCACCACTCCCAAACCATCTCTGCCGAACACTTTAAATTTTTTGTCACTACGTCTTCCTAATATATATATATTCCTCTTTGTCAGTCCTTTATTGATGAATTCATGGCTATGATCTATTATCAAATAGACACACTTTTGATTAAAGTGATATTTTCTTAAATACTTTGGTTTAAAAAAAAAAAGCTTTATAATTATAAGCCATATCGGTCTGAATTCTTCCAAAAAGCAGCAGAGTGATGTACACTATTTAATTAAAAAGGTTTACAAAAAGCTATAAGCGTCCAGATAATGTTATAATAAATATAGTTAAAAATCGACCCGGACGATTTGATGTCTTTTATTTATTTACAATAAACTTTATTTACAATACCCATCGGATTCCTCGGTCAGCGCGCCCTGTGACATGTGCTATATCTTCTATTCTACTCTGTTCTTCTCTTGTCTTAACAAAACCACCTCTCTGATTTTATTGGTGTCATCTATCCAACTACCTACTCTAAAATTTAATATAACTATCATTTTGCATAACAATTGTATATATATTTTAATAAGTCTTCTGGTAATCTTACTGTAAAAACAATATCATCATCATTTGCAAAAGTAACCAATAGCACATCATAAATTCTCGCAAAATCAACTGAAACCAAATAAAAATTTACGGCGCCCCGAATAACCGTAGCGGTGACGTCACAAATGACGTATTCACTCAGCAGTTTTATTGGCGAGCGATATATAAGCGTGGAGCAATACATTCACTTATCATCGGGGTGAGATATTGCTATGTAACCGTTTTATGACAGTTACGTAACGGGCTCTGTGATTTTGTTGTTGAAGAAGCTTTGTGGGATATTAAAATAATCAAATAATGCATTTGATTGGTTTTATTTTGCCAATGTAGATGTAAATGTCTATAAAGGTAAAGAAAGTGTTTGTTATTTAATAAATATCTAAGTAATAATGTGAACAGTGGTTCTTACAATATTACTTTTATCGCCAATGTAATAGTTGGTATATTAACTTAATCCCATTTCTATTGCAAGCGGCAAAACGGACAATAACCTTTATGACAATCAAAAGGAATATACATATAGAAAATACATATATACTGTATATAATTTAACATTATAATTTTATTTAAAGCACAGCAATAACATGATGAGTTCCTAAAATATTTGTAAATAAAAAACGTCAAAAACGAAAAGTTATATCTCTGCCTGACGATATCTCTCGCTCTCGCCCTGTACTACGAGTATAGATAGCCAGTTACCAAAGCATATTTATTACCATCAGTAGTATCATATCACATCATAGTACCATCTTTGAATTGTGTAAAAAATGGAAATATAAAATAATAAATGTCTTTGTATGTTTCATAAGACTACAGAGATATACAGAACTACAGAGACGTTCAAGTTCGATTTTTTTATTTCACCATCACTTATATATGGCAGCATTTTTTGTGCGGTGTTAAGAACAGTAGTTTTATTTTTTCAATCAGTTATTTGTTTTATAACATTGATAGAGATATAACAACACCTCTTCATAAACAACGACTTTTATGTACTTTTTAAGTACAAACATGATTAATCAATTTCGTATCTTTTATAAGGTAATATTTCTGCATTTAAAATTTCTCCTCGTATTTACGGAACATATACTTAACAATAGTACGGGATGTCAAAGGTACGCACGGTACATTTTATTGTACTTTCTCAAAGCTGAAAAGATTTTTTGAACTTATTTGGATTCCTGGTTTCCCATTTGTATTGTAAGTCTGAACTCCATAGGAGTCACGATCCTTATGACCCTCTAATGACATGTTTTATCAATTATCACATGTAATTGCTGTCACTACGTGGGTTAGTCTGCGTGGTCGAATAATATTTTTAACATGCTGTTATGTATGTGCGTTAGCTAAGCGAGTGTGTGCGTGCGTGAATAAAGCAGTGTGTCAATAGCTGTCACGTGTTTCACTTGTCTCCTGCATTAAGTACCTAACAGTGGCGACGAGTTTTACCCACATTTTAAAAAATGAATAGTTTGGGTATATTGTCCACATTCGATCACAACGTGCAAAAATGGAAGACGTATAAAGGCCGAATTACGCAATGGTTTATTGCAAATGATATCGTCCCGAAGAATGATGCAGCTGGAGTCAAGAGACGGGCGATCCTGCTCAGTGCACTTAGCGACGGTACTTATAAGTTGGCAGCAGATCTGGCCTTGCCGATGGACATCCAGGAAGTACCTCATGACGAGATAGTGCAGTCATTGGACAAGCATTTTCTTCCAAGGATATGCGGCTTCAGCGAGCGATTCAATTTTTACACGGCTGTGCAACAGCCAGGCGAGACGTATACGCAGTGGGCGTCTAGGCTACGAGGACTCACAGCACATTGTATGTTTAGTAACGTCGAAGAAGCGTTAAGAGATCAGTTCGTGATGGGAATGGTATCAGGCCATGAACGAGAGAAGTTGTTCGCGCAAGACATCGACAAGCTGACCCTGGCCAAAGCGGTGGAGCTGGCGGAGAACGTACGGTGCGCCATTACTACGACTGTCCTTGGACAACAGACGCCGGTGTTCAAGATCGCCAAGCATGTAAATAGTGCCAAAACTATTAGTGCCGGAAAAATTAAGTGTACAGTGTGCGGTCGTAATAATCATGAGTCATCCCAATGTCGTTTTGCAAGCTATAAATGCAATAAGTGCAACACCAAGGATCATTTGCGTAAAATGTGTAATAAGATTAATTACGTGTTGACAGGTGATGTGAGCGAGGACGACGACGGTAAGTCATTGTTTAATATACGCTCAGTCCGTGGGGAACCTCTGACAGAAACAGTTTCAGTTTATGGGAAAAAAATACAATTTCAAATAGATAGTGGATCAGCTGTGACAGTTATATCCGAAGGTACTTATAAAAACATGTTCAGTAATATTCCGTTACTAGACTCCGAAAAAAGATTTTTTAGCTACACCGGCAATATAATGAAATGTGTAGGGTACGTAAACCTGCCTGTGACGTACTTGCGACACACTTACACATTGAACGTGTACGTCATTCGTGATGGCGGACCACTGTTATTAGGCAGAGATTTTATATCAAAATTTAAACTAAAGTTGACGCCGTGTAATTTTCTGAAGGGGGAACAGGGTATGGTGGATCAATTGCAAGCGCGTTTCCCAGAAGTATTTTCTGATAAACTTGGTAAATTTAATAAATATCGTGTTAAATTAAAATTAAAGGATAATGTGAAACCGATATTCTGTAAAGCGCGTCCAATTGCGTTCGCGTTACGTGATAAGGTCGACAAAGAGATAACACGTTTAGTGGATCTCGGTGTTCTTAAACCGGTTTCGCACTCGGAGTACGCGTCACCTATTGTTCCCGTGCTTAAGCACAACGGTTCGGTTAGATTGTGCGCTGACTATTCTGTTACTATTAACAAACAGCTGATAATAGAACAATATCCCCTACCCACGGTACACGAACTATTTGCAAGACTGTACGGGGGCCACACGTTTTCAAAGATTGACTGTCTATGGCCTATAATCAATGTTTGTTAGATGAAGAATCACAACCAATCACATGCATCAATACACATCGGGGTCTATTTAACTATACTCGGCTAGTTTTCGGGCTGTCTAGTGCGCCGTCTATATTTCAACGCGCTATGGAAACGGTGCTTTCGGGGCTAGACGGGGTCCTGTGTCTGCTTGACGACATTTTAGTCACCGACCGGACCCCAAAGGGGCATTTGAAGAAGTTGAACATAGTTCTGCAAAGGCTTCAGGATGCAGGGTTAACTGTGCAGCAAGAAAAATGTGATTTCTTTAAAAATGAAGTTAAATATTTAGGGTATATAATAAACAAAGATGGTTTACAGAAAGATCCGGCAAAGGTGAAAGCTATAGCCAATATGCCCGTTCCTTCTGACGTTAACACATTACAATCATTTTTAGGACTGGTAAACTACTATAGGAATTTCGTGCCTAGAGCATCCTGTATCCTAAGTCCTTTGTATGACTTGTTAAAAAAGGGGGTTAAGTGGAACTGGTCTATGTTACATCAACAAGCGTTTGATAAAATTAAGAAGTGTTTGACGTCTGATCAGGTCTTAACACACTTTAATACAAACGCCAAAATAGTTTTAACTGTCGATGCTTCCCCGTTTGGCTTAAGTGCTATTTTGTCACAAATAGATTATGACGGGTTAGAGCGACCGGTAGCATTTGCTTCCCGCACGTTGAACTCGGCTGAGAAAAATTACTCTCAAATATAAAAAGAGGCGACTGCAATTATATTTGGAATACGTCGATTCCATCAGTATTTATATGGCAGATCAGATCCGTTCGTATTACACACGGATCACAAGCCATTAATTTCAATTTTCGGGCCACATAAAGGTATACCGGAGGTGTCCGCTAATAGATTGCAGAGATATGCGATGTTTTTATGTGCATACAACTATATAATTGAGTATGTTCCTAGCGCTAATAACAACGCAGATTACCTGTCTCGTGCGAGTTTAAAGTGTGAGTCAGGGCGGGCACGCGCCGAGAGCGAAAGAGACAACATCAGCGCGCACGCCGCCGCCGCTGCCGCTCCCATTGATCGCGCATCATACGTCAACTTTGTTGTCGAAGGCGACATGCCGTTAACCTTAAATGAGTTACGCAAAGCTACTAACGAGGATACTGTATTACAGTTAGTTGTAAATTATGTTCAAAACGGTTGGCCAAAAAAAGTAGTAGACTCGCAGTTTAAACCCTATTATTTATGTAAGACACAATTATCATATGAAGACGGTTGTTTAATGAGGGGTCATAAGGTAGTACTTCCCAAGTCCTTGCGGTCGAAAGTTTTATTAGAGTTACATAGTTCACATTTAGGTATCGTAAAAACGAAATCAGAGGCTAGGTCACGGTTTTGGTAGCGATAGAAAAAATCATATACTCGTGTGATATATGTAAACAGCTACGGCCCTCGCCGTCCCGGGCACCGTTAGCACCGTGGAAGTTTCCCGATACACCATTCCATAGGTTACACGTAGACTTTCTTGGGCCGCTGAATAATCAAATGTTCTTGGTGGTGGTAGATGCGCACACCAAATGGCTAGAAGTATACGACGTGAGCACTTCTACTACCTCGGCGACCGTTATTGAAAAACTTTACGATTTTATGTCTAAATACGGATTACCTCACACAATTGTAAGTGATAACTTTACTGCGTTTACATCTGCTGAGTTTCGAAATTTTTGTTTATTAAATGGTATTGCTCATTTTACATCACCGCCTTACAATCCTGCTAGTAATGGACAAGCAGAAAGTTTTGTAAAAATTGTAAAAAAGGGTATAAAGTCAAGCATTTTAGGTTCTCGAAATAGGAATGATTGTAGGCTAAAAAATTTGAAATATCTGTTTGACTATAGGAATTCAGTTCATTCTGTCACTGGGTTCTCACCGGCTGAGCTGGTATTTGGGCGAAAGCTCAGAACACGGCTAGATTTACTTAACCCTAAGTTAACATCGACCTCACTCACATCACTAACTGACCATGTTAAACAAAAGCAGTGCTCGCAAATTAAGTGCTATCGCGGCAGTAATACACAAGTGTATAAGCCGGGCGATGATGTCATGTTTAAAAAATATTTGAACGATTGCAAATTTGTGTGGTACATAGGTACCGTTATAAAAAGACTCGGTAAAGTGTTGTATTTGATAAAAGACCACGTTTCTTCCTCTGACGTCAAAAAACATAAAAATCAAATTGTATTGTATAAAGGTATGACTCGACCCGGGGATTGCGACGATTTTATGTTGGACAGCGACCCTATTCAGAGTGGACCCAGCGCTTCTCATTCACTGGATAGGGGGGAGGGAGAAAGGAATGAGGTGGAATTGTCAACCTCACCTCTTCAAACTTCGAGATGTTCCAGCAGACTGTTGCGAGACATACCCAGGGTCGATTATAAGCAGATTCTTTTAAAATTAATTATATTTATGTGAAATAGGGGAGGGACTGTTATGTATGTGCGTTAGCTAAGCGAGTGTCTGCGTGGCTACGCCTGACGATGTAGCTAAGGGTGAATAAAGCAGTGTGTCAATAACTGTCACGTGTTTCACTTATCTCGTGCATTAAGTACCTAACACATGCTTTTATATCTAAGTACATAAACGGGCGATGATGAATTATTGATGTAATCGATTATAAGATTAGCAACTAATTTATTTGCATAATCGAATGTTGTAACTAGTTTTAACTATAATCCTGTTTGAGTCGGGTCTTCGGGAGACTCGAGAGTTGCTCTTTTTCTTTCGTGTAAAACAAACTTTGTTTGATTTGGAAGAGTTTGTTTTTGAAGAGTTTTAAAAGGAAGGTTACCTGTTTTAGATTCTTATAAATGTTGTGATTATTCTAAGATTTTTATATAGTGCAGTTTAGTATAAAGGTTTTACTCGTCTATGTAAAAAATTGAAGCGTAATTAAAATTTTCCACCTAGAAAAACTTCAACTAAAACAATTAGAGGGTTACAGAGTGAACAAACTAGATGGTTACACCAGAAATTGTTTGGATCGTTACTCCAACTAGTCCAGAGCTATAATTAAATTATTTTATTATAGTTACGAGAAGATTGTCTAGATTGGAAGCCGCTAAGTTGGTTTTGTATGAGCGTTCTAAGAAAATCTGGTTTGGTAGTGATGAGAATGCAAATAATGCTCAGCAGTTTCTTACTAAAGAACTTACAGCATAAATCAGAGGAAATGAATAAAATTTGAACCGAACCCGAACATCTAATATAGTATGATCTCAATTATTAGAAACAGCTGACGAAGATGATCTCTATAGATCCCTAGATAGATCCCACCATTTCGACCAAATACTTATCTTTTTCACTGCCACTGGCTATGAAGTACCTTCCAATACCGGTAATATGGGTTCCCTCCGAGAGGACATAAAAACAATTTAGGACTGAATGCTACATGAATAATTTTAATATTAAAATAAACATCCACATACATAAAAGTTTGAGTGATATGTGATTGCTTATTACATTACATTTGACTTTAATTTTTATTACAACAGCTACACAACAGCTATACAACAGCTGCGGGCGCAACTTCGTTTACGTTTATGTGGGAAATATATAATATTTAGTACGCTTATAAAACATAAGGTTCGATCGTACACACTGTACCTACAAAACAATTACTGTCTGTTGTGAGTGAAACTTCGATACTGAAACGTTATTCCTTCAAAAGCTAACCCAGTGACATCTATTTAGCACACAACCCCTCAGGTTTCAAGCGGACTGCGTAATAACAGGGCGATGTCTAGACAATACTGAATTGTATAAATACATCCGATGTTTCCACAATCTACTCTCAAAAGACTCGTAATTTCTTCCATGAGACGGTAATATAGATCTGTGTCAGGTAACTTCGCTTGCCTAAGTAGATATACGTAGGCTGCACTGAAAGTTTTGCGTAACTTATTAATTAAACAAGTTAAAAGTATATAGATATATTCATTGTTTTTCAACATTTTAAACATTTTTTCATACGTTCGAGCCACTTTTCAAAACAATATGGTCTGGTGGCATATTTTCAATGTGCTGATTGAACGCCGTCACTGCCTCTTCGGAGGTTGTAAAAGTGAAGCCTCTCATCAAATCTTTAATTTTATGAAAAACAAAGAAATCACAGGGTGTGAGGTCCGGACTTTGTGCTAGATGGGTCACGAGCTCAACTTTTTCAGGTCAAAAATGTATTTGTTTTATTAGCGGTGTGCGAAAAAGCATTGTCGTAGTGCAAGAAGATGCAGCTTCTCGGTTTTCTTTCTCGTACTTTTTTAAGAACAGCGGGTAAACAAATGGTGGTGCACCACTCGACATTAACACTTCTTTGAACTTCAAGTTGGACTTGTGTCAATGGGACGCTTGCGCGAGAAAAAAAATGCAAATTTTTTTCCGATGATCCTCGCCTATTTCAATTTTGTCGGTATGAAACACCCATTGACAAGATTGTTGTTTTTCCTCTTGTTCAAAACAATAAATCCAAGTTTCGTCTTCTGTGATGATGTCATAAAAAGCATTAGACGTGGACGTTCTACCTCGTCGTACCTGAGTAACATCTTTTCCACCATCCTTTTTCCATCCATCCATCCATCTTTGCATCAATCCACACGAGCCTTTTGTTCTGAAGTCAGTTCATGGGGAATCCAACGACAACAAAATTTTCTTAATTTTAATTCTTCATGTAGAATGTTTTGAATTTGACTCATACCAATCCCCAAATGTCCCCGAATCGTCTCATTGGTGATGCGTCTGTTTTCTTCAATTAGCTTCTACAAATCAGCCACATTATCCTCAGTGCTCGCAGTTGCGGGTTGTCCTTCACGAATTTCATCATGTAGAGACATCCGTCCCCGCTCAAATCTGGCATACCATCGCCAAATAAGGTGCTTCCCTCCCAAAAGCATTTTGAAAGCGAACGGCAAATTGTTGCGGAGAATGAGCACTTTAATAAAAAATCATCACTTTAAAATCTTTTCCCGTTAATTCCATTTCCGTTTCCTCCAGTTCCGTTAATTGCATTTTCACTGACGAAATTGAAAGTGTGATAAAAACAAATGACAGATGATTTCCCTATTTTTATTTTTTTCATTTATCAAGGATTCGTGTGTAAAAAAATAAATTCTTCGAAATTTACACAGTTCTGAGAAACCAGAAGTGCAAAACTTTCAGTGTGCCCCATATATTACAAACATGTATATATCACAAAGGAACGCAAAACGTTTTTATCTGCTGACACCCAGCGTCCCATACTGCATTTACATTACTATTGAAAATCTAGCGGAAAATATGTAAATATACTTTGTACTTCTGTAGGTACAAATACATAATCTTGCAACCCAATAAACAACACATAGAATTAGAAGACTATAGCCAAATTTATTTAAATAACTACGTGCGCAAAGGTAATTATTACGCAAAGAGTTTGAGTAGCTACATTGGAGAAAACTATAATAAATACCTGTTGTTCTTGCATTTAAGAATAATCATTTATGCTAAATAATCAGCCTATCTCAGACCACTGCCAGATATAGGCATCTCCTAACTTATTGGAATAAAAACTTTCGTCAGTTACATTCATATTTATTTAAATATACGTTTATATTATTATGTAGCACAATTAGGCCCATTAGGTCTTTTAGATCGATGAACCAGTATTAAGATCAGAATACAAATTCGGGACGAGGTAGATACCCTCTGATAGAGGTCAAAGTGAAGATGCAGTTCAAAGTGACGTCGCTGAGGGCACCACCAATTATTTGACAAAATGACGTTCAACCATTGTATTGGAGTGTGAATTTAAAGGGGTTAAAGTGCAAGTTGGCAAATTTCAAAAGATTTTGAACTTTATTTACATTAGGAAAACAACTTCGAGTGTTTGTGACTATTCGTATATTGAAGTTTAGTTATTAAGTTATTGTGCTAGGACGTAATTAAAAAAAAACGGGGAACCTATGTCTGATTTCCGCAAACAGTAAAATAATTCAAACACTTATAATTTTTATATCTTTATACAACGCTCTAATGTTTTTTCATTTTACACTAAGAATTTTCAAAAACTTTGGTGGAATTTTTAAACTAGGGTGGTGTAATTTATATCAGTTTTTTTGTTTTTTACATATTTGCAGGTTTTAAAAGTTACACATACACTATTCAGAAGGGTTTTTTAATAAAATGAAAGGATCAATTAAGGTTATGCAAGATCTAAAAGGTGTTATTGAAAGTGGTTTTACAAATTTTAAGAGTCCTAAGGATAAATCAAATCTTATTTAAACAATCCCCAATAGTGTCTATGTATTCAGACACAATATCTGAGTTGTTAGATATGGGGGATTGTTTCAATAAAATAATAAAAAGATTCATGAATTTTATAATTCTCAAGATGATACCAAAGTTGTATAACAGCTCTGAACAAAAGTACATTACTAAGTCCATCTCAGTAAATTTAATGTTGAATGACAGTTCATTAAGTAGCGAGTCGAAATCGAATGTAAATTAATTTGTTATAGGTTCCAACTTTTAGTTTTAAATACTCAGAATAGATAATATTTCATGATTTGTTTGTATGTCTTGTACTCAATACCACTAACTTAGATAATGTATAAAAAAACGCTCTATTTTAGAGTCATCTCATTTTGAATCATTTCTATTTGAGGCTGAACAGCTAATAAGGAATCTAAAGGGCTTACTTGATACAACAAACGGTTACCTGAATCCATGCATACATGGGATGTCATAATCATTCATATAGTCACTTTTAAGTTCAATCCAGAAACGCGGGAACAATTTGATCTTAGTATTAATTACTAGCCCCAATTCTAACGAACGTTTTCGAGGTCTAGCATTCATCTAACCTAAACGGATATCGGACGTATATTATGGTTAAGGTTCTTAATAACAGCATGTTCCATAACCAAGATGGTCCTTTCACCAAGACTCAGCATTTAAATGTAAATGTAGACTTTCGCAAGGGCCTTTTGGGCCTATTTGAAATAAATGCTTTGACTTTGACTTTTACAGCACCGGGTCAAGCTCAAGCACGCAGCACAGACTCGATCCACCCAATCGTGGTTGGAAACGAACATCTAGTTTCGATCTTAATCCGTTGGATTATGATTTATGGTCAGGTTAATAGCGTCGCATGCTCTAAATGAAATGATAATTTGGAGTCCTTAAACCATCCATAACATTAGCAGTGAAGAATTTTCCCATGGAGAAAGTTCTTGTTTCTATTGAAAGCTCAACGTTTAAAGACAGTATAAAAGCTTGTGGAGATCAGCTTCATATACTTTTGATGCTATTATATTAATGTAGTAACTAACACACATTACAGTATTTGTGGAATAGAAAAATAAAAAAAAGATTTGACTTTATAACAATATTTATCGCAAGACTTAGTCTTGCCATAAAATCTTTTCCAAAAAATTGGTATTGTTTCAATTGACGAAAATGTTAAATCATGATGAAGAAATTCTTTTATAGTATCTTTCCTACTTAGAGTAGAGACTCTAAACGCGAAAATCTGTCAATATTATCAGTGATAACTGCTAGTATCTTAGTATCCGTTTCTCGATACACTTATTGTCTTCCTCCTCGTTTTTTTTTTTGCTACTATTCAGACGTTCGAAAATTGTTTTCTGTAAAGCTCAAAGTTTCTAGAAACATTTTTTTTTCATATCTTCTCTTTATGACAGTCTCGTGGCAAGTACAAGCAATTAGTTAAGTGTGACAATTGTCTAACGTGCTACAGATTTTTTTACAAATATCGAATTATATATATATTTTCTTTGTAAGCTAGATTTGCCAAAGAATAGAAATCCATTAATAGATTTTCCCTTACATTTTCAGCAAAACGATAACAATAGATGGTTCGTGTAGTTTTTAAGTGTGCAACTTAGAAAAAGAGCCTGCCTTCTTTACAGGTACTACTTTTTGCTGTACATATAAATATGGCCTTTACCAGAGTCTCGCAATAATTTGGTTTCTTGTATTTGATTTTTCTATCTTTGATATCTCTCCTTCTTCTCTTGGGGAACCATCTACTAAACTTCGACACCGTCTACTTCAGGAGTTAAAATAAAATGTTTTTGTTCCTGTCTATATCGTTGGTTGATAGGTCGAGAGAGTGAGATAAGACAATGGTTACATCAGAATCTCATGAAACAGTGATAGAGCCATGCTTAGCCATGAATAACAAGGCTAGACCTTTGCAATACCACGGTCCCCCAGAAAAGCGGCGGTTGTGATGCAACAATTCATTTACGCGCGATTATTAAAGTTTCCCGAGGCACAACTCCCCCTCTTCTCTTTCCTCTATCCGTACCTTCTTTTTTTTTTTTTTTTTTTAGTGGGTAGTTGGAGAGTACACTGCAAAAATTTTTGGCTCCAATATTAAATTTAAATATTTTCAAATTAATAAACTTTATAACATATAAACTAATATACATGAAAACTCTGTAATAATTACTTGCCAGTAAAGTGTTATTTTCCTGATTGAACTCATAACAACAGTAAAAGTAAAACATGGAAGCACAGTTGCACAAGATGTCACTGGAAGAAATGAACTCCCTGTTTCATACTAGAATGTCTTCATTTGAACAGCAGCTGCAGATGACTTCAGGTTCTACAGCCACTACATCAACTTTAACCGCTGACTTTCTCACTTTTAAGAAATTTATATCAGAAGCGATGAGCACACTGCAGCGTCAAATAGAAGTCATTGCAGGCCAAGTTGACTCACTGGAGATGCGCAGTAGAAGAAAAATGCTTCTCTTTCATGGAGTACCAGAGGAAAATAAGGAAGATACTCCTAAGGTGATAACGGCCCTGTTGAAAAGCAAACTTAACATCCCCAGCTTCTCAAGCGTGAATATAAGACGAAGTCACCGGATGGGGCGATCCTCAGGTGGTAAGACACCCAGGCCTATAGTTGTTAAGATTGACAATATTGCGGTCAGGGACGACATATGGTCTGCCAAGACTAAGCTCAAAGGCTCTGGTGTTACTATGTCAGAGTTTCTGACGAAACAACGCCACACCGTCTTCATGGCTGCTAGAGAGAAGTTTGGAGTGGCACGGTGCTGGTCGAAAGAGGGCTTCATTTATGTCCTCGGGCACGACGACTTAAGGCATCGCATCATTACCATGACTGAGCTTAATAAGATAAAACAGGTAAACACCGCTAAACCGCCAGTTGACTCTAAAGTAACCAAGTCCAAACGCCTTAAGAAGTGAAACTACTTCATATGTGCACTTTCTGTTTACTCTATAACATCCGTCCATATTTGTATATATGATAAGATTTTATCTTTCTGCCTTACTCCTTTACCCTCACTACTTTACTTTTTACTTATTTTATAAACAAAACAAACTATTTGTCACCTTGAATTTTTATGTAGTAATTGACAGCACAAAGACATTGTCAAAGTGACATTGTGTTGGTTTCATGCATTTGGATATCGGATAATTAATCCACGTTTGCATTTAACTGTTTATTTTTTTTAGATTTTATTCCTTATTTTACCTATGCAACTTAATTAAATTTATTTAATTTAGTTAGCTTAAGCTACTGTATTGTACTTATATTTATTTTTAGTTTGTATAGTCTTCGACACAACTGGCAGATGGAAGCTCAGTGGAAACTAACTGAACTTTTTATTATTACTATTATTTAATTTGCTTTTGAATATTTTATATACTTATTTATAACTTCTTTATATTTATTACCCCATATATATGATATTCCCCGACTACAGTAGCGATACCGACAGTTTTTATTCTGTTAGCAGCGATGATAGCAGCTTTACTAGTATTCCTTCACTGTCTGAAAACTTTGAAACGCAGTTTTCTAATGAACCTGGAGATTTCAATGTTGTGCATATCAATGCCCAAAGTGTTCCGGCACATTTCCCGGATATGCTGGTTAGTTTTGATTGTAATAACCTACATGGTATACTAATATCGGAATCATGGTTAAAACCATGCCTTTCTTCCATCTCGTATTCCCTTCCTGGATTTAAGCTTATCAGAAACGATCGAGCGGTTGGCGGTGGTGGTGGAGTTGCCATATATCTTCGTGCTTATATTCCTTACAAAATCATTGATATGTCAGCGCAACCACCACCTGCCAATGCCGGTGAGCATCTCTTTCTGGAAGTTGAACTCCACCATACCAAAGTCCTACTCGGTGTCTACTACTGTCCTTCTCTACACATTAACTTCTTCTCCTCCTTTGAATGTCTTCTTGAAAAACTGATCCCATCTTATTCTCACACCATTGTAATGGGTGACTTTAATACTTGCCTTCTAAAGCGTGACTCTCGGTCCGCCGCATTTCGTGCCCTCTCTGACTCCGTCAACCTGTCCATTCTTCCTCTCAACTCTACACATCACTTTCCGAATTCAGCTCCTTCGCTCTTAGACCTTATATTGGTTTCCTCTGAAGATCGCGTCGCAAAGCATGGTCAGTGCACTGCCGACGCGTTCTCCTATCATGATCTACTTTACCTTTCCTACAAAGTTCGTCCTCCTATGGCCAAAACTAAAACTCTACTTCTACGCAATTTTAGTGGCATAAACCTTAACGAGTTGCGTAAAGATGCAAGTGAAATTGATTGGTCGCCTTTTTTTACCTATGACTCAATTGATGAACAAGTCGAGTACTTTAACGCCAATATTATCAAGCTGTATGACAAACATTCACCACAGCGACCTGTAAAGTTGAAACATGCTCCATCACCATGGCTGACAGAGGACATTCGGAAAATTATTCATAGAAAATCTGTGGCAAGGCTAAAACTTAAAAGACAACAAAACACTGACAACCGTGAGAGATATATCGCAATCCGTAACCATTGCAACAAAGTGTGTAGGGATGCGCAACGCCAATACATCCATAAATCAATCAATAACGAAGATCCAGCAAAGGTCTGGAAATTTCTAAGATCATTAGGGGTTGGCAAATCAAAACATGATGTAAATTCCAAAAGTTCAAATATTGATTCACTAAATCAACACTTCTCTGCCGTGTCCACTTTCGATAGGACTGAAAAGGCAAATACTTTACAATATCTTTCATCTTTGCCTACTCCTAGCTTTCCGCAATTCGTGTTTAATCATTTATCGGCTTGTGATGTTAAGAAGAGTATACTGTCTATCACTTCTAACGCTGTTGGCAGTGATTGCGTAGGTCGCAAAATGATAATGCCTATCCTTGATGAAATCCTTCCTTCAATTTCTTTTATCCTAAACTACTCCCTTGCTAGTGGCTCCTTCCCATCAGTATGGAAAGAAGCCCAAATAACTCCCTTACCCAAAAATCTAACCTCTCATCCTTTTGTGACTATCGACCCATTTGTATCCTACCATTCCTATCCAAAGTCATTGAACGCCTTGTCCATACCCAACTTCACTCTTTTCTATGTCAAAATACCCTTCTCAATCCTTTTCAATCTGGCTTTCGACCTGGCCATAGCACAGTAACAGCCTTAGTCAATATTACAGACGATGTCAGAGTCGAAATGGAAAGAGGCAATCTGACAGTACTCACGCTCCTGGATTTTTCCAATGCGTTTAATACGGTGGATTACGATATTCTGCTCGGTATACTTAGCTCACTTAACATATCTCCAACGGTAACTGATTGGTTTCGTAACTACCTGTGTGGCCGCCAACAACGTATCCGCATCGACGATATTCTATCTGCTTGGTGTAAAACGTCAGGTGGTGTGCCCCAGGGTGGCGTTCTCTCTCCTTTACTCTTCGCAATCTTTATAAACTCCATCTCAAACAAACTTCGTTCTTCCTACCACTTGTATGCTGATGACCTACAGATATACACTCATGCACCATTGGAGAAATTATCTGAAGCCCTTTATATTATTAACAAGGATTTGGAAGAGATTAGTTGTTGGAGTAAATCGCATGGTCTACAGGTGAATCCTTCGAAGACTCAGTTAATTATTGTCGGAAGTTCAAGAAAGGTCTCAAAGATTGAGTGGACACTACTTCCACAGGTCCTATTTGATGGCACTGTCATCAATATCAGTCAAGTAGTGAAAAACTTGGGTATAAATATCGACAGGGAATTTACTTGGACTGCACAGATTCAGGAAATAAGTCGACGAATGTTTGCATCTGCAGGATCCTTGAAACGGCTACGGAATTTTCTCCCAACCGCCACCAAAATTGCACTTGCTAACTCTCTTCTTCTTCCAATCCTAGACTATGCAGATGCCAGCTATCCCGATCTCACCGAGAACCAACTAGATAAACTTGAGAGACTACAAAACTTCTGCATCAGATTTATATTTGGGTTGCGTAAATACGACCATATTTCTGAATTTCGAAAACAACTCAAGTGGTTACCTATTCGCCTTCGCCGGAATACTCATATACTCTCCCTTTTATACAATATTTTGTTCAACCCGTCGTTACCCTCCTACCTTAAAGAACGATTTGAGTTTCTTCACTGTACACATTCACGATCTTTAAGGTCATCAGAAAACCTTCAACTGAAAGTACCTGCTCATACCACTTCGTTCCTTGAAAAATCTTTTACGGTTACTGCAATCCGTTTGTGGAATGCACTACCAGTGGAAATTAGACAAGCTCAAAGCCTATGCTCCTTTAAGTCACTAGTGAAAAAGCACTACCTAGCACTGTAAGTCCGTTCCGCTACTGTGACTTATTGGTACCTTGTTAAATATATATATATGTATATGTGTGTATATGTATATACATATATATATGTATATATATATATATATGTGTGTGTATATATATATATATGCATGTGTGTGTATATATGTATGTATATATGTATGTATGTATCTACATATGTGTGTGAATATATATTTGTATATATTTTTGTATGTATTTATACATATTGGAATGTTTATGTATGTGTATTTAACTACTCTATGTACCTCCATATTTGTTGTATTATCGCTCAGTCCCTTTACATCTATAGTACGCCACCATCTACCGCTTTTTTCATTCCGTTGTTTCCATACAAAGGTTGTCTGGAAGACATCGCTTTTAGCGATAAGACCGCCCATTGTACATACATGCCGCCTTGTATCAACTGTTTAACTTTGCGTCTGTTTAAATTTGTGGTGTACAATAAAGAATTTTCTATCTATCTATCTATCTACCTTCCTCTAGTCTTTGACATCTGATCATCCCCCCTCTTTTTTTCCCCTCCCCGCAGTCCCCATCTCACATCACCCTCAAAGACGGACAGCACACTTACCACTCTTGAGTTGCAAGTGTCCATGGACTGCGGATGTCACTTACCATCGGATGACCCGTCCCTCCAGGGCATGTTATGATGCTTTCAAGGTACAAAAACTTGGAGACAAATTCAAGGATTTTTCCTCTCACTGCAAGTTGATCCATTTAGCAATTTAACAAACTTGCCGACAGTTTTTGAAGCGTTTTCCAAGCGCAATAGTTAGCGAAATCAACACCATGTCGTGTTGATGTATGTACGTATGTATGTATGTAGTCCAGGTCTTCCAGAACGTTTGTGTCTCTTGTTGTAACATTGACTTTTCTCATGAGATCATCCAGAAGTATCAAAAATTCCTCTTCGGCTAAATATAGACCACAACGCACTCCACTTCACTGTATCAAAGACGTTTTCGAAGTATATGAAGATTATGAAGAGCTCCGATGATCATTCGACACATTTTTCAATCAGGATGGCCAATTACATGTAAGCACATGCGTAAGCTGTACGATACCACTCGCTGCCTCAGTTTTCCTTATCCAAGAAATTTGCTTAAGGGAAACGAATCTGCTGTGCACTTCGAGCGGGCGACTGCAACGTTGGACGGAGCACTTTTTTAATTCACTAGGTCAAGCACAGGCAGCAGAGCCCGTACGGTTGTCCACTGGTACACAGGACTTACTGCTCGACATAACGACAACAACGTCATCTTTTTTTTTTGCCAGTCTATTTATCTAAAAGGCTATTTACGTCTTTTTTAGGGCTTAAAGTAATAAATTTATCTTGTATTCGTTATGGTACACTTATCTAATACTGTAGATGATAACGTCACAATTTTCATTCCAAGGTTGTCTAGCAAAGATCGCTCTCACCGACACGACTTCTTATTATACTCACATTTATTAAGGGAGTTACTAGTGAACTTTATATTCTTCTCGGGTGCGTTATTTTTGTAGTAAAAATAACTTTTGAGAATTCGTATAGGTATGCCAGTCTTATCCTACACTAAGCATAGTTTGTACTAACCAGGCTGAATAGACTGTTAATGAATATATTTATACATTTCCGAATTGATGCAACCAGATACAGAATAAATGATCGTGCTCACCATTCAATTAATTGTCCTGGGTGGGAATGACAACTTCTGGCTTAAAAGTTAAGATCATAACCAGATCAGCAAGGCCAGTCAGTATACAATATGGATTGGACCCTCTGCCTTCGCCGCAGTGATGTACTAACTAAATGTACCCGACACTCCATCTATTCAAACATTTTGGCAAATATGTATATATAATATAAAATACGTCTATAAAGTTCTTTCTCATTTTTTTTTTTCAATAAATATATGCCAAATAAAACTTATCTGATTTGAGATCAAACAGAAAAGTTATTTATTCCGTAACCAATAGCGAATATAAATTTCCACTTCGCTTCTTTCGTCCCAGAAATTATAAATTCAAATTATTTAGTTCAACAGGTCTCATCAATTTCCCGGTCCCAGGAGTGATGCCGAACATATTAATAAAGGATTAAATTCTTTTGCGAGAGCATTACAGGAATATTTTGATGAAAACGCGTTTATTACAGTTTTTTCTACAAGCAATTATTGACGTGGCAGGAAATAACATTTTTTTTTTGTAATCGTGGATTTGAGCCTATTTTTATTGAACCTTGATACAAATACTCTTAATTGGTCCCTTTGATAAATAGATCTAAATTTGATATAGACAATAATCCAAAATTTTTTATGGTAACTAGTTTATATGTATTTCCTAGTAAGCTATGGCCAATACAGTTTAACTCTATAATTCAAAATAATATCAATTGTTAAAAATATACATTCATTTCGTAACAAAATTATAAGTGTCTACGCTATCAAATATATCCATCCCTTCATTTAAATTAATGGAAAACATATGTATATCATATATTTTGTAAAAACCGAACTTTTGTACACAATTGAAAAAGGAGGTAGTAATCTACGAATCCATTGCATCTGTCCATCTAAAGGTTGTCTGTAAGAGATCGCAACTTGCAATAAGACCTAAGTGATTTCCTGACAAAATACCAGGTAAATTTCCAGAATTGCCTGGATGATCGAATTTCCCATAATGATCGGCAGAATTTTTCAGGGATACAGACCAGAATGCATGCATGTATATTTTTAATTCAATTTTTTTTTTGAGAGCTGATCTAAAAGCTTGATGGTTTTAATTGATGGGTAAATCTCGAGGTTGGTCTTATTTTCATTTAAAGAAAATATTTCACATGTAAATTCATTAAATCGGTTATATATGTATCTAAGTTTTTCAAAAAATAATTATTTATTATTGAACACAGCCGCCTTTATTTACAATCGTAGCGTAGTGAAATAAAATAATTAAATTTAAAAGAATAATGAAAAATATAAGGCAAGCTTCCACAAGCTACGGTCACATCTTACCGTTAGGTCTTATGGTATGTTTGTTGACCATCGATGTGGTACAAATAGTAATAGAAAATACTTACCCTGCACTGCGGCTGCTGCTGATCATAATCTTGATCTCTGTACTTGTTCTAAAATAATATTCAAGATTATCGTTGATTTTCGCATCATAACTTGATTGCTATACTGCAGGCCCAAATCCACTCTCCTCAAAGGCGGACTGCATATTCACAACCTTGCGTTGGAGGTTTCCACAGGCAGCGGTTGTTACTTACCGTCAGTTGACCGGTCAGCTCATCTGCCCATCAAAATGCTATAAAAAATATTTATATTTCTAAAGCGTCATCAGCGTTATCAGATTTCCAAACGAGAAATGCCTAAAATTGCCTATAAAAAAATATTATCCATATATGCTTTTTCATAGTGTTATGTTACTAGAATCGTAATAGTCCTTAACCACTGGTATATAAATATTAGGTTGGCAACTAATAAATTCGCCACTTTTTTCGATCAGTTTCTAAAACGTTATACAACTATCTCGAATTTCTTGGAGTAGTAGTTGACAACTAGATCTCGAATAGTAAAACTACAGTAAGTTATGGATATTTCTCGTAGAGAACTTCGGCTGCTTGTACTTAACGAATTTCGGTTAGTTCGAAAAGCGACTTAAGCGGTGCGCAATATATCTGCAACGATGGGTGAAGGCGTGCTCTCTTATTGGTTCAGAATATTTAAGGATGGAAATTATGACCTATCTGATGAACCTCATCCAGGACGACCTCCTACAATAGATGTAGATGAGTTAAAAACACTAATAGAAATGGATCCCAGGTTCACTTCACGTTGTCTGGCAGAGCAGCTTTAGTGTTCTCACACTGCAGTAGCAAAACAACTCCACGCTTTCGAAAAGACCTGGAAATATTCAGTTTGATTGCCACATGAGTAGACGCCGTTTCAACTTCAGAAGAAAGCTAACTTGTGCGTGGAACTACTTAGTTATCATCGTACTGAGTGGCTGAGGGATTTATTTACGGGGGATGAAAAGTGGGTTATGTACATAAATTTTACACCATAGCACAGACTAAGTACTGTTAGGATTGCAAGATCTTTGAATTATATCTATATACATATATATATCTTTGATTCTTGCTGCTCAATTCGTACCACAGTTCCAATTGCCTTGCATATGCTTCAATTACATGAAATTCTGTAAAAAAATTATCCATCCGTAAACTGAAATCACTTCATGTAGATACATAAATACAAGAGAACCAATAAAACAAAAATGTATACAGTTAAACGTTTATTCTTTCCACATTATAAACAACGTTGCTGCCTTACCTCCTTATTAAAGATAATTATTATTTAATATATTTTAAATGTAAATAGAGTGATGCGTTTTAATTAAAAGTAACTAAATAATAACAATTGATCAAGTTAAAAAAATATAAATTGAATTTATAATACACTACTAAACCCGGATCAATTACTAATTACATCGTTATTCTATTATCAGAATTGTTACGTTGGTAACTTCCAATACTCGGAAAGGGCCTGCCTGAAGTTGGAACGAGTTAACGTTAACAACTAACTTCACTCGACACAATCAAGTTTTCTGTTGTTTGTTCTTCACACTTCTTGTTTTCCGTGAGTATGCTAGCATGCGAAAACAAAGATAGACACTTATTAATCAAAATAAATTTAAAGAATCAGTAAATGATTTGTACATTAAACAAATAGGTTATGTATTGAAAACAAAAACAACAAACTACAATGTGCATACTTACATATGTAATATAATAGGTATCGTGATTACATTTTCAATTCATTATCAATAATATTTTATCTCTACCTTCAGGAAAATATTAATCCAGTTCAGTACTAAATGGAAATGTAATTACTAACTAACTTAAATGATTACATAATTTAATGTCAATAGGAGTAGTTATAACACTAAATCACACATAACAAGAACGATGACAATACAATTAAATTCCAAAGCTTTTTGTTGTAAGTGATAGTTTAAACTGTCAAGAAAATTGATTAATATTGTACGGTTTCATTTTTTTTTTTTTATTAATTTGATACAAAACAATGGCACAAACATTAATCAACGAACTAAAATCTGTTAACTGTAGTTTTATTTTAAAATGACAAAAAAACGTGAGTTGCCTATGGACCCTCGGTCGGAACGAAAAAAGAAGTTCAAGAACAAAAAGAACAAACAAATCTTGCTCTTCACTTATATTTTTCATAAAATAATATAACAGAACTTATTTTTTTCCTTAAAATCGCTCATCGTCATCAAATATAATGTCTTGAAAATAAAATTTGGGTAAGTACAAATAATGCCTATTTTCCCCTGACAACCTAGCATTCATATAGCATTCAAACAAAATTAGCTTGTACCACCTTTCTCGCTCTCACTCATACATAATTGTTTTGTCCAGCTGTCGTTCGACTCGAACGCGAACCAACCAACACAAAGAGCCGGAAGCTTGAGCTACTGAGTTAGTGAGCTTAATGATGAGCTACTGATTTCCTCATGTACACTTGTTAAAGTGTGTGTTAGTGGCACATTAAGTAGATCTGAGTGATACAAATCTTTCAGATCGCTTACACAGGAGCTGGACAACAATAACGGACACATTGCTGTACTACGATAAAAATACATACATATTATGAATAAATTACACCCAAACATAAAAGTAAATATTCATGCTCATCACATAATAATTTATCCTGAGTTAAAATCGAACCCACAACAACAGACCAGTCATGTGTAAATGTATGTATATGAGAGATACATATGTTACTTTAGACATGTAATATGTTATAAATATAACTTACATATGTATACTGTAAAGTTATCGTTATTAATATATTTTCGCTAAAAATACGACGTGAAAGGGCTTCTTACAATTGTATGATTGGATAAAAAGCTGACTTTTAATTCTGAGTATGCAGAATTACTGTTAAATCCTGTTTTAAATCTGTTTCTCTTAGTCAAACGCTATTACTCATATGACGGGTGGTATAAATGGGTTGCTATAGATTTTGGAAGGGAGTGATGTAGGTTTACTCAGTTCTATGAATTCTTAGATAAATATTTCGAATTCTGGGCTCATTTCTCTGTTCATTTTGTACATGAATCCTTCAAATTTCCTTATTTTATAACCTTATATATAGACATACCGTTATTGTATAGTTATAAAAGATTAACTTTTGTTATATCATATTGTCTGTACTACACGTAGTATATCATTCTCTTGATATGAACAGCGATAAAGAGAACTTTATAACTTATTTGTAGAAAAAAGTTATAACTCGTAAGATAATAACATGGATTATGTTAACGCTCGTGTATGTGTGGTTTACGGATAATAATGGTCATAAATTAAATACATACATTGTTTGTGTCCGTCCTTTAATCCATGATAGTTCATATATTTATGTGGATTAATAAGAAGATATTTTGTATACTTGAGAGCTGTTTTAAATATTTTTTTATACCAATAATATAATTAAATTACCATGCACTATAAAAAGAACGCATCACTCTTTACAACACTCTTACTTACAATTATCAGTTTTTAAATTAATTAATAATTAAAAGTAAATAAACAGTAACTTATGAATTGAAATATACGTGATTTAATTTAACTTTTAGAACAAGTAGATATAACTAACTGACGCTCAAATTAAAAGATATAACATTTGACAATCAGTGTTTCTTTCTAAAATTCAATTGGCCTAATTAAACGTATTTTATCAATTTTGTCCTTTTTGTTTAAAAATGCCTTTACAATTTTCTCATATATAATATACACGTTTTTAATTACACGTAACAATTTCCTATCCAAGTGAATTATATAGTTTCAAAACAATAAACTGTTTACTCTCAAAGTGGTTCTCAATAGCAATGTACACAATACATTGCCAACGTAGTATTTTGTTACGGTGACATTAACATTCGTAGCAAAACACTACGGCGTAGTCGATTGAAAACATCATCGAGTTCTACAAAAAACGCGTCGGGTCTACAAAAAATGTCAAAATGATCTATATGTGCAAATATGATCGAACGGTACACTATGGTACTGCCTTTTAACAGTAAGACGCATTTGACTCATATTTTTCATTTTTTTTTGCATTTGACTTATATTGTATAACAAAAAATGAAAACATCACAACACATATGTTATGTGACAATGACTTTTAAAGGAAGGTACATCTTTAAACTTATTCATTCATAGATCCATAAATAAATAACATTTCTTAATAGCTGATTGAACAATTGCATAACAAAACAATACGTCAGATTTAAATACTTTAACTCTACACATTCATCTTGCTTTTATGAGAAAAGGAGGCAATGATACTTGTAAATTAAAACGTTCATAATTTTGAAACGGGTTGTTATTTACCCCATTTTTTTTTGCAACTGCATGCTAGAGATATATATTTCAGTTCATCTTGTGGTTGTTAACAATTCTTTTTTTGTTATCATTTGCTCTAAATTTAAATTAATATACAAAAATGAGGCCACTTATTAAATTATAAATAGTATGTGTATATATATATATATGACACACAATATGAAATAAGGTAATATAAAGCGGCAGTAAAAAATCAGTAAAACGTTACATAGAACAAGGAATTAAACTAATAATACATAATATATTATATTTAGTACATTGATATTATAGTATAGGCCAAGAGATAGCGATAGTTTACATATCCCAGAAGGGGTAGGCAAAGGTGTCTCTAAGCCTATTACAATTTTTAATAATTATAATATTAAGTAGACATACTGAAAAACAAATAATTTACATCGTTAGTAAATAATAAACAATATAAATATATGTTAATATAAAATAAATAACCACTTTGTTTTGAGTAGGTTATGTTTAGTTAAATGGTTAAGTAATGTGATCTTTCTTCATTTTTTATCGTTTATCTTAGTAGGAAGCACTAATACTATTTTTTCTGTATTAAAACCTTAGAGCTCGTTATTATAACGAAAATTTAATTGTGTATTGTCATTTCTAAAATTTAAAGTTGAGTATTTTCTAAAATTTGTCAAAATAGGTATATTACTCGTATTACACAATAATTGAACAACAAGTCAGTTAGCTCTTTGCCTAAACAAAACAATATTAAAATCGTTTCCAAGAGTTCTCAATAACAATCTGTGATATTGTTGTTCTTTAATACAACTCAAATTAATATCTGTTGCGGAAACAATTCCAGCATCGCTATCTCCCAGAACTTTTAATAACTACCTACAATTCGTTTATCTATTTACACTGTAAACAATCTTTATTTACCTTTTAATGTCAAAGTTACATGTAGGGCTCGAACTGTAAGCAATAAAAACTTTTATGTAATAAAACTTTATGATAAGCATTATGAATAAGGGTACAGTACCCTGGAAAATTCAAACCTAAAGGTGGAGCTACACTCTGTGCTTTAATTACACAGATATTTAACCTGAACTCATTTCATGAAATGTTAACCTAGAACCGACGTGTTCCGGCATTATATTAAAAATTGCAAGGTAAATATTTTCAACTTTTATTTTGTGGCATTTAAAATAGGGCGTCGAAGCCTTACTTAGTAATTATACCATGGAGCATTAGTTTTTATATTTAAGGGTTCCAAATATTTTGTGAAATATTATTTCATACAAAGTTTAATGTCTAGCATGTCTATATATGGTAAATATAAATAAATTAACTATTATATGTTTTTTGTGTGCTTTTATGTCTTACAACAACCTAAGTTTCAAAATTTTATCAAAGTTAAATAATCAAAAAGATTCAATTTGTCTCTTAAATGCAACAATTAGTTATTTAAATGCAACAATTAGTTATTACTACGTACTTTTAGTTCATGTTTTATTCGTTGGTTTGATTGAAATCAAACCTAAAAGGTAACACAAATTTATTTTAATTTTAAAGCCACAAATTAAAATAATAAATACTATTGAAATTTAAAAAAAAAAAACTTATGCAAGTAGCTCATTGTAAAAAGAAAAAAAACGAAATGGAAAGACGCCGTAACGGAAGAAACCTCGGCAAATGCAATTCATTATTTTATGAATACATTTTTTTTTTAAGAATGCCACCGTTATCAATGTACCAAGGGAATGTTAAAATGAAAATTACTAATGCCGCTTACACCACAAAATTATACAATTTACATAATCGATTTCTAAATATTTTAGTCGAGTACGATATCAAACACACAAATTATCAGTAATAACATTTTAATAACAGGTATCAACATTAAAGCTACATAGTGTATCCCCACCTTTCTTTTGAGTTGACCTGCGGCCGATGTCTCGATAATTCACAAAGCGATATAACAATTGTAAAATTCCTGAATTTATCGGTCTCAAACTCGATTAAAATTCTATACTTTCCATTCTGTAGCATTATTATCATAATTAAATAATTCGCCTCAAGCAACAATATATTCCGTAAAATATTAAGTGATGGTCCAGCGTTTAATCTGTTACAATTTTATATAATTATTTTAATAACTCGTTGAATATTATATTACAAAGTTGGAGCCTTTTATTCGTTTTATTTTCACAATAGAGAATTGTATATTGAAGACCGTTGTATATTATAAATATTGTGATGATTAGTTCTACTATATACGAAGGAACCAATGACATGGGCTAAAAATTTATTTGAAATAGCTAACTTGAAATAGCTAGAAAACTATTAAACCATGCTGCTGATAGTAAGCGACAACGCATTTCTAGGTAAAATTTGGCATCATTAATTTACCTAAATGTCACTGCAAGCACTCAGCAAGATTCCGTGAGTTTTTTTGAAAAGCAGTATAAATAGGCCGAGAGGTTAAATATTTGTTCAACTAGACATTAGTTTGAAAATATATTTTCTGGAGTTTATTCAGATAATATTGATCTTAACTTCTAGTCATAGACATGACAGACGATACAAGAAAAAAGAAAATTAAATATATAGATTTAACCAAGTAGCTACAAAAATCATACACTTTAGTTTTGGATTTTATTGAAAGACGTTACGAAAAGTAATATTTTGTAAGATTTGTACTTAACGTTAGTTTTAATGTCTTCAATTTTAAATTTGTTAAGAACTTCGTATGCACCTTATCATAACTTCACATCGTTGTCATCATTAAAACAATTGTGAACTCAGCGTACCTCCGATTAATATGTGTATGTCCTGTCTTTACTTTTTGTTGTTCAATAAAAACAAAGTGCAGAATATCGAAGTTTTAAATGTTATTCATACAGTGACTTTTACAATCCATGACCTAGCAGACCATCTAGAAATCCATGACATGTCATAACATGGCGATTTTACAGAAGCAAAATACAATAACATAATACTCGCAATATAATACTTGGCAAATAGTAATGGGGACCGAATATAATATATTTTATGAGGATATAACAAAAAGCTCCGGGAAGTCGCTAGTTTGTTGTCCCGAAATAATGTCGTATTAGAACCCGCAACCGGAGGAAAACGTTTTGATATTTGGGTATAACTTTAAATTGTAGTTAGTACTGTCTACTAGACTTTCCTAAGATGTTTTATTTCACAGTAAATGTATTTAATAAATATGTCTATTGTTAAATTATTTTTCCATATGAAGGCGAAAGGGGAAACTTTTAATTCATTATCATTATTAAGTTATTCAAATAAACAAGTAAATATAACAACACAAATGTTCTGATTCGTGATAAGTAGAGTTTGAGGATTACACAAAGTATTATCCCGTGCGGGGATCGAACCCAACAACCCTCGGCGCTACAGCGTGGTGTCGAGGTGACCCCTTAAACCCGCTGCGCTATCCGAGCAGTTACGTTTGCCCAGTAAATGTAACAAAATGTTTTTTTTTTTTTTTTTTAGATTATATTATCTGTATGTGACAGCGCCCAATGCTACCTGGTTGAAATATCAATTTATATAAAACGTATACATCGCGTTACTTCTTTTAGGGAAAATATTAATGTACTTTTTGTTGTGCCTTTATCTGCACAAACTTTTGTTTTTATTGATTATAAGCTGACATCTGTTGTTTGGGGGACTTCTCGGTTATGAAATCTCCCCTTATTTTCTTATATAGTAAGGTGCCTTTCAGTTAGAGGGGAAATTCGAGTAGTTATCCGATTTATATGTATTCTCTTGATTGATCCACAGAGTTTTGGAACATATTTTTGCTTTTTAACGTTACACACCAGCTACACGGCACAACAAAAAGGGCTACAAAGAAGAAAAATAAGCAAAAATTTGCAATCAGGCTATTTGCTCAAAACTTCCATTCGTCCAAGAAGTATTTTTATTGACAATAAACAGAAACTTGGTTTCTTGTTCCTTCGTCGTCTAGTAGATCGAGAGAAGTACAAAACCTATGTCAGACACGGGTTAAATGACCCTTTAGATAGGTATAATCAACACTGGACCGTACACTAACGAAGTTCCGAATTTAAACTAGTTTTAAAACCTTTCAAGATATAACCAAACTACTTGACTTCTCAAAACCATTTAAAATATCGACTTAGTTAATGACCAAAACACCGGCAGCGGTCACATTTCTGAATATGCAAATTATGTAAATATACAGAAAACGGTAAACTTATAACGTTTTATTCGCAATGAAAAATTAATTTTCACAATAACAGTGGAATTAAACCTTTATTCCTTTGGTAAATAGCAAATAAATTTGTTTAACAACGGCGAGAACACAATTAGCTTACATCATAATGGGAGTGATGTTATACAATAGTATATAATGCTGTTTTGAAACGTCTAATTAAAAATAAAGCCCTGGTATAAATGTTTATGACGTCATAAAAAAATCGCGAATCGTGAACGTATAAAATAGAACATTTAGTTGCACTGCTCGACAACATGAGCAGTGCAACTAAATGTTGTATTTTATACTAACGCAAATATATCCGGAGGATCCAGGAGGTCTAAACAAAAGTACACACTAAAATGTATACCTTTATTTAGGCCTCCTGGGACAAGTTTGCATGTGTATACAATATAAGTATAAATTTGGAAGTAATAGTATTAGTATATCCGAGATCCTAAAATTCTCTGTGAATGAAAATAAAAATACAAATATAGAAACATTACAATATAAAATAAACAGGAAAATCTATTAAGAAAAAATAAAATTACGTAATCTCTACGCGTTCACCGATTGCAATAAATCGACTAAGCAATTGAAATCAAATAATAACTATCCCCGATTGGTTGTAACAAAGTAATAATGTGTATTTATAACCACGCAATGTAATGTGACCACACTAATTATCTGCAGTAAGTATAGTTTCAATGCTAAAATAATCCCTGTTCGAGTAGATAAACGATAATTTCATTTAATGTATTGTGATTATAATACGTAGGTTAATTTTAGTGGTGAATGTACAAATATTGAACGTACGTATATAAAAAATATCATATTCTCAAGTGATTACTTACTGCATATTAGATAAAGTCATTACTTTAATTAGGTGTATATCGATGATAATTAGGTCAGAAGTAACCGAAACCGGCGGGCTTGTATGAAAAGTGTAAAGCTCGAGAGGTGTGTAAGGATAGAAGAAAGAGGCGTTCTGTTGTATCTCATACTTACCACAAAGGGAAAAGGCGTGAGTAAACTCACGAACAGAACTAATTTTTAATTAAATTATTTCTGCACAATACTCTCACGCTTAAAAGTAAATATATAAATATAAATATAAAAATGTCAACACTTTTTCTGAACTAGTAGAAAACCATATAGGGTAACTACACAAACTTATAGTTCGTTTGGTTTAACTTCTTTACTACAGTAAAACTAATTACTTTATTACTTACTTATTACATCATCAAAGAAAAAAACATCAATCAAATTGAATTCTCATATTATATAAATTCTCATATTGTTATATAAATAAACAAACAAATATATAAGCTATTAGTAAGTATGACATATTGAAATTCAATATAAATCTGACTTATTGACTGACATAACATTTTCTGGGACTAGAATAAATGAGGGTATACGTTAGAGAATCGATCAAGCTCGCTTACTCTCAATTTATCATCACATAATGCTCCGATTGATCGTGTGCTAGAAATGGATTCTCAAATTCAATTTTCAACTAAAGTGAATTTATTTCATACAACATTTCCAAGCAATCCATTTTATTACCGAACTGTAACGAGTATTTATTTTATACTACTTCAATTTTAAAATTTTAAGTCAGGAATACAGAAAATATAATTATTACAGTTGTGTTGAAGAACTAGTATTAATAAAGAGAGGACTTGATGATCCAGATACTCATGTCCCACGAGTGTCATCTTTATAGTAGAAATAATTAAAGCCGTAGATGCACTATGTAGTTAATAGACAGGTCTCAGATGGCACAAACGCAATAAATACACAAATCTACATGGTGGGCTAGCAACATTCTAAAAATCAACGGTGTACGCAGACAGCTTCCGATGCTGCTTCTTCTTGAAAGTCATGGCGGTCAAGGAGACTTATGTACAGCAATGTACGTCCTATGGCTGAAGTGATAATAATGGTGATAGTATATTAGATGTAGCAATGCCCACTATTAATTTAATACATTAAGTTAAAACGAACTTGAAATAGCAATTTTAATAAGCCAAACTAATCATGGAGTGCTACTAATTTAAGTTGTACATTGAAAGTTGTCCTTAAGAAAATCACCACAGTACATTCGCTCATTAACTAAATATCGTTATTTGAAATTTATTATCATTTTATAATTATTTTTGATATACTACAACCGTTTCTTTATTTTATTCTGAATGCGTCCAAAGAAGAATTATAACCCAAGAAGAATACTTATACCATTATACAGAAATCCACTTTTTTTTTTCTACATGCATGAAATAAAATTGTTAAAGAAACTTTATTATGACAACACATTACTGTACTTCATACTTAATAGAAAAATTGTAATATATGTTATGACAAATATCTTAATCCATGAATATAGGACTGCATACAAAGATAATGCCCTGAATCTGAAATGGAGCGGTACTGTGGAAATTCCGAATTTCTCTTGGTGCGAGAATTCGCCGCAAATGATTTGTATGGCTTGTTACACTGAGTCTAGATGTAACCAAGCTGTTTGTGCATATGATATATGCTTGTTAGTACACATCGCAGATGAAATTTGAAGGTGAGATGTTGCTTTAATAACAATGTATTAGAAGTTTTGCGTTTAGAAAAAGTACACGTATACGTGACTTATTGCTTCTTACAATCTTTGTGTACAGTATGCCTCAGTATGTGGATACTAGTGCTGATTGATTTACATTCCGTCTAAATAATTTTATCGTTAAATATCACAAAAATATTAACATAATTTCAGTCCTTTTTTCAAAAAATGTGTATATTACAACCGTATTTTTGAAATAAACTGCATTCTTTGGTGGTAAACAAAATTATATTTTGCTAAACCGTTCAAAAATGATCAGACTTGGTATAAAGCGTCAACTACGTTGTTTTAGGCAGTTGTTGAATGGTGTAGGAAGCCTCTTGCTTGGTGTTAGAAGCCTCTTGCTAGAGACCATGGTTCAGTCCATAGTACAAAGTGAGAGTGCGTGGAAATCCGCCGTCTACTTCTGCGAAGAGGTGATGCTGATCAAAGACGTGGTGGAAAGGGAACGGCAGAGGACTAACACTCTCTCGTACCGCAGAGGATGCACCAGGCGCTGGAGGGCGCAGAATTACCTCCGACCTCCATGTGCGCTGGCCTGGGGATAGTAGATCGGACTGCCGCTACTCTAGCAGAAGCAGGCCTGGGACATCTCTAATTTGGAGAGAGGCAAGGCCCCCAGACTTTCTAAGGTATATACTCTCAGAACTTCCTTCTAGGGTATACCTGGGTCCCCTGCAATAGATCCAGTGACGTATCACCGTGTGGTTTAGGTCGGTTCGAGTCCGCATACCACTTCACTGTCAGCTCCAGTGAGGTGATGACCCGTGTGACGATAAAAAAAGGCAGCTGTTGAAAAATTTACATTAATCAAATTTCAACTTTACAAAGTATGTTTGAAGATGTATTGAAGTTATCGTACGTTTGTCACGAGATCGTAACTCTGCCACGCTTTTATAAGTATAATTGCAAATCCGCATTCCGTCAGCAAAACAGACCTCAATTTTAGGAACCCTACTGAAACTATGCAGAGAACAACTTTATAACTAACTATATGTACTTAATCAACAAAATAATGATAACCGTAAAATACCCAAATAGCTAATTTTAACTTTTTATTCTTTTCGCAAAACATATCAATTCCCTTAACTACACCTACAGTTAACTATCTGTAATGGATATCTTCCGCTATAATAGATCAGTTCAATTAAACTGTACTAGTGTAATCGGCATTAGTTCCTCATTATGTAATGTTCTCGTCCGTACAGGGACGATGTGGCATATAGCGTCGACGCTTTGATGCAGAACGGGGACGATTTAATATAATTATTTTTACTATAAACACTCACCTAATTGGATAATTCTCTGTTGTTTAAATATATTTTTAACAATTCTCATAAAACTGTGACACAAATTCCTATTTCATAGAAATTTGTTTGATTTGACAGCAGACTACCATTTTACTTTCGTATGTTTTTTATGTACGTGTTGTGTATAAAATAAAACAAAGTTGAAATTCTTAATATTTGCTATGAACCAAAAATAATTTGACACGAACCACATCAAATCAGTTTCCATTTTCACTTTACATAAGGAGTACATCAGGATTATTTACACTTCAGGATATATTATGATTTATTTTGTTCTTCATCAAAAGAACTAAGTGACATCCCTCGGTTATATCAAGTTATTAATCATATCACTAGTGACGTATGCTAAATGTGTTTTCGCCTTTAAATCAACAAAGTGTAAAATATTCACGTTATATACTTGGTACAGTCGCCGACAAGTTATTATCGATTTTGTGTCATTTTATTTAATTTCTAAAGCGGCTAAATAAAATTTGAAAGTTTTATTAATAAATCTCTAATAAAGGCCATAATTGTTGTTTATAAAATAAACTTTGAAAAAATTCAACACCTCTTTATAAACTTGGAAAGTTTAAATAAACCTCTAAAACAAAAAAAGTCTTAAACTGGTAAAACTACTTTACAACAACAGTCGACGACCAAACGTAAATCATATCTTCTTTATAACTTCAACAGAAGACCTTTTTTAGTTTTCTTTGAAAACTTAAAGAGTCAGCCCAAAGAGTTTTTTTTTATAACTGATAATAAACTTAACACCCTTAGGAATAGAGTTTAAAATAACATTTTTATCATTTAGAATTTTATAATACTTTAAGAGATTGTACAGTTAGAATTGCCAGCGGATGTACTTTAAAGGTTTTCTCGAATATTTTGATACAAAAAGTTGTCTGAATTACGTAATGTCTTAAATAAATTGATAATATATGCATGTATTTGAAAAATCTTTATTTATTTATACGCCAGTCGCTTGAAATGATGAATATATATTTACTTTGTAAAACAAGAAATTATTCAGTAATAATATTGTCTTCATGGTTACTTAGGAAATAGAATCGCGCTGCGTGTATTGGAAATCCTTTCTTATTTTTTTTTTTTCTAACATTATCAGATATGCATGTGCTAACGGGTCGGACAGACCGTTACCCTAGCAGATGCAGGCAAAAAAAAAATTGGTTGTGTAATTAAAGACAGGAAAGCGTAGTTACTATCAAAAACCCTTTAAAAGTCTATAAAACATTCGTTTGCCCCCTATCGCATAAAAAATAACTTAAAACTGTTTCCAAACGCATAGTAAATTTTTTGAAGAAATCGTTTTTTTAATAGTTGAATTTCTAATATATGATGACATAATATAACTATTCGCACGTAAAACTTTTATTTACTTAAACATAAACACAAAGCGCAAATTAGTTACAAATATACATTTTACAGCCAAGCATAAAATCAAGTTACAATCAGCAAAAAAATAGACAAAATATACACCATATTATAATAAGTTTTGTGTTGTCAATGAAAAATGCAGAGATGCCTGTCTATGCCTTGCAGTCTTTGATTTAGCTATATCTATGTCTATATAGCAATAGACGAAATTAAAATAAAATACTATGAATTTTCAACTTAGACTTTTGTTATTATTCCTAGTCAAGCGCAGATTATTATATTATAATATATCTTTAGAAATTTCATTACTTTTACGGTAATGACAAACTTCAGTAAACCACAAACTAGGGAACATTCTGATCAAAATCTAATTCCAGTCTCAGAAGCCAAGGGTCTTGAAAGAGGCATAAATAAACAAGGCCGAGCTTTAGAGCTTTAACGCTGACAAGGGTAGCCTAGATCGATCAAGATAAAAAGCGATAACCACATTTCTCCAAATTCAAAACAGATCTTGGAAGCAAAAGCGATCTAGACAAAAAATCCTGCAATATATTCACACTTAGAGACTATATTTTAAATATAAAACCAGAAAATCATCAGATATTATCGTTTATAGTCGTAATAAATAAAATTTGACAAGTCATTACTTTTTCGTTTGAAAGGGGATAAAATCGAAAGCACTAGAAAATGTACGTTGCGCAATGTATGTCGGCTAGGCATATCGGCATACTAGTGCAGAGAAATTAAGCAGAAATCTTTTTTTTAGAATAGTTTTGGAGAACACCCAAGTACATATTACTAAGTATTTTTCTTATGATAGTGCCCATTCATCATTCATCCGTTGTACAATTTACCTTTCTATATCAATATAAAGAAAGTGGCAGATTATAATTGCTTGACTTGCCGTAATTATCATCATGACGTAATGTTGCGCAATAAATATGTCCTACTAGATACCAATCTTTCATACACAATTTACGGGTGCGTGTGAGCTATGGGCCATATAAAAGTCGTAAAGTTCTAACTGAAACCGGTTCTGGTCATAAACTGCGTATGAATCTTGAACTCGACTACAACTCACTTTGAATACTTCTTCTTTTAATGTCTCATTAAAAGGTCAAGGTTGTGTGTTCCTCTGCTTTTTTTTTTTTCAGTTTTTGTCAACTATATGTTGGTTTAAGGTGATGGTTTAAGGGTGACTGCAGATTAATGCCTTGTAGGTCGAGCTATACCGACAATATGTCAAATGAACTAACTTGGTAAATAAAACTTTCGGACGCCCCGATTATGCAAATAAAATACGCATTCCTACGTTACCATATGTGTATGTATGTATAGTAACATTAGTTTAAATAGTTTTCGATGTTTAAGCAAACAAAGAACGCTAATAAGTATACAACTTAACATCGCTTTTGGATCGTTAGGTACACTGTTCGGTTCCAGGGATGAGCAAATTGATAAATATTTACACTAGCAACAAGGATTTTAGAAATCTGCTCTGCATTACCAAATATAAATGAGTCAAACAAGAATTTCCTAACAAGATTTACTTAAGTAATCTTCTCTGCTTGTACGTTTGGAAATATACCGATAAATAAAGAATCACATGTGGAAGATTTTAGTTATAAAGAACAATAAAGAACTGCAAAATAGTGCAAAATTTTATGACAACTGAACTGCTTTTAGAAGTAAAACAAAAACTCATAACAATACTACGAGATAAAGACCCATAAAAATATTCCCATGACACTTGTCCCCTTTAGCGGCCCACGAGCTTTCAACAGCAGTAGAAAATTAATGAGCCGTGAAATTATCTGAAGAACACTTCGTATTAAAGTGTCATGTTTAGGTCATTATCATAAATCATTATAAGATACGAACGTACCCTCATAGGTATGAAGGTACAGGAATATCGCTTAACAGGTCGGAAATTCGGAATACCAGTTCGGAATAAAAAGATCGTTAACCTCACTTCTGAGTGTTTCAAATAAGAATCGAATAATATTTAATTAGAATCTATGCCAAAACACCTATTTTTGAATTCAAATATTCATCGAAGTCTGTAACTACGATTATATGTATGTATGTTAGCGCAACTATAATAATTTGTAGGTTATAAAAAATCTTTATTTGTTTTTGTTTGCATGGCTATTGTTTGATTGCTGTTGAATAACTGTCATTAAAATAACGTTAAAACAGTTTATATGATAAACAATTTTAAATACTTACTCAAATAAAAAAAACAAGCGCACAGAGAGCTATTAAGGCATTCTCTTTCGCACCTTCAGACAGTATAGATATTGTAAGTTAGCAAATAAATGGTTACTTTTTTACTAGTTTGTTATTTTGTGAAACTGTTATCGTGATTTAATATCAATTTAATATGAGTGTTCAACATGAACTTAGCATTGTTAACGACAGCCATGCTGTCGCCATGTACATACTTTTTACAACTTCTATTCAATATTATTATGAGTAAAAAATAATATTCAGAGGAGTGTGAAGAACACAAACTAAATTTGTTTACGTAGTTTTCAATTAAAATTTCAAGCAACTGGTGTAAATCAACACGATTAAGAACAAACCCTCAAACACTTTGGCTGATGACCCTTTCAAATTTAATTGTGTTTATATTACCAGGTAAATATAAACACTATTTCAACTGCATAGACAGATATAATCGACATCTTTTGAATCAATACAATTCAATCGCTAAACCTGGACTAAACGAGTCTAAATAAAAAGCAAGTATAAAGTACATCCACGAACAAATTTCTGACTGTTAGAAAGCTTATTCTAGCGTGTACGAATGTAGTAATTTATAACTAACATTACAAAGTTCAGCGCGTCCAATGCGCGCTGAGTATGTGTCAGCTGATTGTTGCGGCTAGTACAAGCAGCAATGAATTAGAACACCCTACTGCGCCGCCTCGTTGCATCGCAAGGGGGTTTTCTCCTGTGAACAAAATATTTTGTTTCCATTATTTTAATTTTAATAAATTACAGCGTCCGTCTCGTGAATAAAACTAAATGAATTTATATCCTTATGTTAATAGATTATAGTCGTAAAAGTTTAATTGATTTAAATAATAAATTGATGTAAAAGTAACTTCTAGGATAAATTCTAAAATAAGAAAAAGTGAAAGTGTAAATCTACGCTAACTACGAGCCTATACCCGTTTAAAAAATGCTCCGTCTTAAAGATGTGGTACATATGCCACGTTCCGTAGGACCCGTTCGCTCGAGCATGGGTACTTGTCCTCCGGGCTCTCGAGCCCCGACTAAAAGGGCTTTGTAGCGCATGCATTGAACGGCGCCAGTTTCCTAAACTCTGGAAGATGGGGTAACTGGTTCTCATTCAGAAGGAGGAGGGCCCAACAGACTCATTGTGTTGCTCGATGAGATGGGTAAGCTCTTTGAGCGAATTATCGCTGATCGCCACACTGAGCATTTACCGAGGGTCGGGCTGGATCTGGCGAATAACCAGTTTGGTTTCCGCGGTTGGCGTCCACCGTGGATGATCATGCGCGTAAAGTCTCTGGTGGAGGCAGCAATGTCCCTGTACACCTGAGACCCCAGCAATAGGACTATGTTACGAAACACCGTGTGGTTTTAGTCGATTAGAGTTCGATATACCACCCTACTGGACGCAGTAAGGTGATGACCCGTGGGGGTTTCCACACGTTAATATAAAAAAATATATGAAAAAAAGATACCCGTTCGCTCCGTTTGAAGGGTCAAATCAAAATAAAATAAATTTAATTTTGTTGTACCACCTTGCCTAATCAGAATTGTTTTATAATTAAAAATGTACAGACAGACGAAATATACAATAAATATATTTTATTAATAACTAAATGCTGTGGCAACAATGGATATGGCTATAACATTTATTGATTCAAGTTGAAAGCGCCTATAAGCCTATTGGGCAAGGTTGACAACATGGTGACATTTAATTAATAGCTGTCAATTGACGGTTGACGCTTGAAATTTCGCATCGAGTTGAGACAGGGTATAATGGTACTCATCTCATTTATTTTTTATTTTTAAATAGTAGTCTGGTTTTCACCTCTGTTGGGGTTTTCTTTTGTGTAGATTTTTCCTTTGTGATGTGATACTCTTGGTGCCGACAATTACATTAAATGTACTAGAATTTTGTCTTTATTTTGATTTGAATTAATTTTATTATTACGAGGTACCATGTACAAAAATATACATAAAAAGAAATAGTAAACCCATAGACGTCTCACTGCTAAGATATGGTGTTTTATGCATAGATTGTTGAGGGAGATTATTGTAATGTGATTGTTTTTCGTTATTAAAGTACTCAAATTAAAGTACTTTTAGCAGTGGTAGAGCCATGCTTAGGCACGAATGGGCCGGCTCGACCGGTGCGATACCACGGCCTCACAGAAAATCGGTTGTGAAGTAACGCTTGCGTTGCATTTCCCCGAAATGAGTGAGGTTTCCGGAGGCCCAAATCCCCCTCTCCCCTTTCCTCTCCCCTCATCTCCTTTCTCTTCATCCCCCCTCTCTTCTTTCCGCTCCCTGCATCCCCCATCCCTCGTCGCCCTCAAGGGCGGGCGGCGCACTTGCGGCTCTTGGGAAGCGGGTGTCCATGGACGGCGGTTGTCACTTGCCATCGGGTGACCCGTCTGTTCGTCTGTCCCCCTATAGTATAAAAAAAAAAAAAAAACTCAAATAATAATCATTTTTCAATATAATATCTTCATTTACTTTAAAAATTAAGATTCAGTACAACATATTCTATGTGAGTACAGAGTACAGAGAGGTACATTAAGATACTTGTATTACATGTTGTACTTTCTACATTTTGTTTGGTAGCAGCAAATGCTTGAACAAATAATAATTTCATTAATATAGTATTAATTTAAATTTAAAAACATAAAGCGCTACATTTGAGGTTAGAATTAAACAAGGAAGCTTTAAACAAGATTTTAATACATTTTTTTTCTTTATAAGTTTTGTTTCAATGTACATATATATAAATATATATATATATATATATGTTTTGTTTTAATTTAGTTTGGAAGGTTGACATCCCAAAATAAATAAATAGACAGTAGAAAAGTCATAAAAATAAGACTGCTTATATAATTAAATATATGCATAATTATTTTGGTTAGTTCTTTCAATTTTTGTGGTCTATGATTTCTTTGTGTTCTTTATGATCTCATAAACATCAATGAATACAAATTCAATATTTTTTTCATTCGGTTAATAAATGATGATACGTTTGTTATTTAATGGTTGTAAGTTTATTGATGAAAACTCTTACTGATGTTTAATGTAACTGTGATTTGTTAAGTTTATACGTATATGGCATGCTTTATAATTTGAAATGATTGAATAGTGAATAGTAATGATGATGTTTAAATAGAATTGTGGATATAATCATTAATGTAAGTTATATTCTATGGTTGAATAAAGCCCTGCCCTGATGGTAACGGGGGAGCTGTCCGTTACTCTAGCAGAAGTGTGTGTGAGTGTGACGTGTTCCGTGCGTGACTCTCTAAACTAAAGAGAGGGCCAGGCCCTACACGGTGTGGCCATCTGTTGAGGTGGCCCAGATCTGCACGGGTTCCCGGAGGCTTCCTTGTTAGGGTATTCCCTGGTCCCTTGCAATAGACCCATTTATGACGGAACACCGTGTGGTTTTCATATATTCTTTCTGTTCTTCTTCATATTCTTTCTCTTCTTTACACTATTCTGTTCAATCCACATACTCTCTCTTATCTTAAAGAACGTTTTGAGGTCTAAAATAACACACATTGCAGGAACCTGAGATCATCAGAGAGTTTGAAGCTGAAAATGCATAGACATACCACACAACTCACTGACAAATCGTTCTCGGTGCAAGCAGTTAGGCTGTGGAATAATTTACCAGTGGAAATTCGACAAGCAAATTCGGCAAATTCATACATATATTTAAAAAGCAAGTGGTAAACTACTTCTGGTTATTATAAATACTATGTATGTTCCTATATATATATATATATATATATATATAGTATATATATTGTTGTCGACCGGCCACAGACTGTATAAAAACTATTTGATAGACAACAATCCCTTAGTCACCGGTTACGATACCCACGGGCAGATATGATATGACTTGACTTGTGACCCTTGAGTTGCGGTTGTCCATGAGTGGTGGCAGTCATTAACCATCAGGTGAACCGTCTGCTCGTTTGCTCCTTATGCCATAAAAATATATATATTCCACTCCCCTGCTAACCATACGGCAACATATTAAAATAAACAAAATAAAATATATAAATATGTGGCCAATACAATACTGCAGCTTTAATTCATTTTAATATATTCCTACAGTTACACAAATTTCAAATGAATCATAAAGCGAAATCTGTTAGAGGATAAAAGGCTTCTTAAATCTCAAAAATGTTGTCGAGTACTTTAGGTTTATAAAATAGCTTAATACATCATTTTGAAGTAAAAAGATCAATCAATGTTAAAGGAAATTCTCTATCAAATTCTTACTAAGATTGATCTAGTATCTCCAGAGATTAGACAGAAATATTCTTTTTAAAATCCCTTTTAAGTAAATCTTGGACATAAAACATCTAAACCAACAAAATCAATGTAACTCAAAAAGATAGATTTTACAGTGTCTAAGAGCTATTTAATATAACAATATTTTTACTCATTGTTTCGATTCGTTTGACTCCCATTTAGTGGAGTCAAAGTAATCGAAACAAATGAAAGATCATTTTAAAGAAGTTTTGATAAATTAAAAATCGGTGTTGAAGCTGGGTCGTTCGCCGTATAAGTCGTCATTTGTACCAAATATTCATACTTCAATAACAATATCACTATCACAATATCAAACTCATGTTATTTGTAAGGATGTATTATATATGTATTAAACATCCACATTTTGATACTTAGAATTCTATCCCGTTAACTTAATATGGGGCAAGTTTATTGCGGTCAACCGGTCACTGTATGACTGACTCTTAGTAACCTTTTATGATAGCACCAGGAAGATATGGAGTATTCTACTTCACCGTGAACCACACTTCACATTAACCTGTAATGATACAAATGTCTATTGACAAAATTTGACAACCAAGCGATCTCTAGTGAATATTTATTACAGCTTTCATTGTATAGTATAGAACTAAGTTGAGAATTCCAAATAGCATTTTTAGTTTTTTTTTTTTTTTTTTTTTTTCTGTGAAGGTTCAATTTTCATAAAACTTTTTGCTTCAAATTATACTAAATGATTTCATTTATACTTTTTTAATTTTAAGCAGTATAATGGTATTCACAGTATAAATCACACAGTCTCCTTATTAACTTTTCTATGAAATCAAGGCATTCTAAGCAAAAAAAGGGTTCCTTTTTAATTATATTTGATTAAATTCCACGATATTGTGTTATTATAAATCTTTAATATCGGCTCTGGATTCCATGAAGTGTAATCGATAAATAATATCTAAAAGTCTAAACACTCGGCTGGACTCCGGCACAATACAAATATGGCCACACAAATTGTTAGCAGAATTTAAGTAGAATAGGGCCACCCCATCTCTTGCCGTGGTTGTCATGAAAGGTGACTCAGGAATCGGGAGTCATACACTGCCCGTATGACAGCAATAGCCCTGCCTCCCTTTAAGTCAGCAGGACTAAGTTAACGTTGGCAAAGAGTGTGTGTTTAAGATACCTTTGGAGAAATAGTCGCGAGTGTATGTATTAGTAGTAGCACAAATAATATAAATAAATATAATATTTTTTTTACTAACTCAAATATAGGTTTATATATATACATACAGAACACCGGGGTTTTTTTAGTTTGTAGAATACCGACAAACCCTTTTCTTCCCCAAAGTTGTAAAAAAAAAATCTGATGGTACAGGCTCACCTCTTAAAACGTGCACAGACACGGCAGAAGCTGCGACATCTGCGAGAGAGCACGTGTAATTGCCAGAATCTTTTCTATTCGCGTTCGCAATATACAGCCGGGACAGCGCACCGTTCGATGTTGCTTCTGTTTTCACACTAGGGACAAAGAAATTGTATGTAAACACAAAGCTCTACGTACATATCAATAAAACATATATTTTAAAACTCAATTCAATTTCAAAACTTTAAATTATTTCTTTAAGCTGACATTTTGGAATAAATATGGCATCGTATTAACTCAATAACAAAATGTAAGCAATATGAATTTATTTTCAAACACATATTTGGATTCATTATTACCTGAATTTTGGAAATACTCAGCATTATAAGGTGTTCCTGTGATAAAAGACTATTAGACTTGTCTATAGGTAAATGTATATCATACACCTTTTTTTTAATCTTTCGGTAAGCATGTCTATTAAAAGTTTGATGACCCAAATCCATTACATAATATTCATAGAGTAGGAAAAGTTCCTCAATTTAGGTTTTTGACTCCAGTAGCTCATTTGCCATCGAAGTATTCCTGATTTATTTGCATAAAGTTAAGGTTTATGACAGAAAGGAAAGAAAACATTAACCAAAGTTCTTGTTTTAAGAGTCTACTTAACATAATTCGGTAGCTACAAATTCTACTCCAGGAAAGCTTTATATGAAGTTGTTCACATAATTGGAGTTGACGAATCAAGGGTGAGTTGTCATTTCTCTCCTCACTTTACTTTGCATAGGAGATTGTATTGTATATCAGGCGGAGTGGAGTCATTGTGGTAGGCTATATATATATATATTTTATAATTTGGGATTTGCCAATTTAGGGCTCCGACTGTGGCATAGAGGACGGGACTAACTTTCTGGTCAATATTTGACCCAAAACATCGCAATATGCATCCAACGGGGAAACGCTGCCAGATGGTTAAATTTAGTCGGGGGGGCGCATTGTTGATGCGATCTTGTTAAAATTTTCAAATATAGTGTTATTTTATTTGTTTCACAGTTATTGTTATTTCGGAATTTATATGTTGCTGACTATTTTTAATATATTTTTTCGAATATCGTTTATTTTTTTTTGGTTTTTAATGTATTGATTTTATTACTTATATATATGTATATAAATAATAATAAAAAGAAAATTAACATTCACTAAATAAGCCTCAAATAATAAGTTGAAAGGTTGATTGAAAATATAGGCCTATGAAGAGCTAATGTCCAGGTTAATGGCTCTTTGGAAAAACAACACGTTCCTGGGGAAACCACAATTGTACGTCCGTCAAATAATATTGTTTTGAATTAGTAAGAATGAAATAGGCTGACAGTAAGTACTCAATATCATGTATTTGTAGAGGTATAACAAAATAGAAATATCAGTCCTAATTAATAAAATGTCATGTGTTTAACGTACATAATTATTGTCAAAAGATTTAACTCTATCCAACACGAGTAATAAAACTAGCCAGATGTTAGAAATAATGTACATCTATTGCTTTCACTTTCCAGTCCATCTGTGTAAGCAATCCCTTTCCTGCCATTGCTATTCCTTCTTATTCATGTTTTCTTTTCAATGACGGATGGCGTAGCGGTTTAAGTGGTCACCTCGCCACTACGATGCCTTCCAGGACAACACTTTGTGTAATCCTCAAATTGTTGTTCTGAGTCTAGGTGTGCTTCGTGTCCGTTGTTTGAATATTTGTAAAGTGCCCTGTGGCACAGGAATTAATCCTAGTGCAGGAGCTATCATTTTAAAAAGAAAAAAAAAGAAGAAAAGAATACGCTTCCAATTTCCGCTTTAATTCATAAATAGCATTTAATTCATGGATGGCAATCGGCTTAGCCCCTATTACTTTAATAGACTAAATTCTGATTGGCAAAATGTGTGGGTTTGATAGTCCTCTACCTAAATCTTCGGGGATATTCACGAACGTATATAGAAAGCGTACGTATATAGAAAGAACCCACAAAAATCTTGGAATAAAAAACAGAATATTTGACTGACATTCCCAATTTATGCTACCGTCCTTGCCATGCTACTATCTAGATGTTTATATTTTATCAATGACAGTCTGACAAAAAGTCACTCGGACCAACAGAATGCTATCCCGATTGACTGTAAAAAATAAATGAACCAAACAAAATCGACCTAGGGTAACATTTGAGATTGTTATAGGACGGTAATTTTTTATATAGGCGGAAAAATGTAAAAAAAAAATATAGTGTAACTATAATATATATTACACGATATTAAAATGGAAAATAAATCAATAATGTACTAAGATTTAAAATTATACAAAAATATGACGAGTATGTTCTATTAATTCTAAATAAAGAGCAATAAGCGCTTAACCAAGTGTATAAATATTTACTCTACGACTAGACTGTGGGATTTGACATAATAAACATTGAATTTTGTTTATTGATATTTTATAATAAGATTTACATTTTGTTTACTGATCTTCGGATAAAATATTGTTCATTTATCCAGTTATTATTCTAATTTTAAGTTTATGGTATCAACACACTATGTTTGTTTTGATCTCGTGTAATAGTGGCTTGTGACTCTGAGATTCCAATTTTAATTCATGTTAATTTAAGTAAGTATATAGATTCTGATTCTACCAGGATTTAAAAAGAGGTCGATGATATAGTTAAAAACAATGTATGTAAGACACAATCACACCGAACATGTAAGACACAATTACATCGAACATCATGAAGTCTTATATCTTCGTCGGTATTCTTCTTCATTTATTTATCTTCTCTTTTTCTTCTGTAAAGAGGAAGCACACAAGCCAGCTCTTCAAACGACACCGCAACGGGCACAAGGGTCAATAGATGGCAAGCGCGTACTGCCGCCAATGGACACCTGCAACTCAAGAGTCGCAAGTGCGATACCCGCTTTTGAAGAGAAGAGGGGGAAAGAGGCAAGGAGAGAGAGGTAGTTGGGGCTCCGATTACCTCATTCATTCGGTAAAACATAACCCAAGCATCGCTACACAACCGGTTTTCTGTGAGGTTCATAAAACATCTTAGATAGCTTTGAAGTATGTTATCATATTGTCTAAAGCAAAAGATTATTACATTAACCACGTACAAGATAACTACTCTAGTTCATACAACGTCACAGATTGGCAATTAAATGTGTTCACCAAATCCCTGAGAGTAGAAGTACTTATAACAATGTGTAGTACATGTAACAGCATGCCCTAATTATTAGGCGTGTGTTTTAGCATAGCGGAGCGGTCTTGATAGTATTCAGCTATTTAAACTTGTATCTTGATCTCTTTAAATTTTCTGTTTAATAGATGACAAGAAGACAATAGCAATTACCTTGCCTGGTGTCTTCTTTGCTAAAAATATTTAAGCTTTACGCTGTCTCATGTAACTCTATTACTTCTGATTCTTTTCATAATAGTATGGGGTTATAGTTCTTATTTACTAATATTTCGAGTGAGTTTTCTTGATGTATTCAATCTTGAAACATGCAAACCGTAACTACTGTACCAAGAATTTGGAATGACTTAACAAAAGAATTCAGTTCACGACATTCTATTGCGTCCCTGCCTCCTCTTGTCACCTTTAAAAAAATGCCTGTTCCTTCCGAAATTCCTTTAAAAATATACGACTTTGTAACCTTGTCAACGATTACCGGTTGTAATAAAAACTTGAAACTTATCAGTGTCCTTCCCTCGTTACTAGTGTTATAATATCTCTTACAAGTTTGGTCTGCCCTACTCACAAGTAACACAAGGCTACGGTAATTTCTTTTCGCCGAGTTTTTATAAAACGGTTATTTCCCTGGACGAGGCAGTTTATTCGTATTGAGGAAATGGGATTTAGTATTTGAAATACTCCAATTTGTTTTCAAGTTTTAACAATATTTGAATTTCTTAGGCAAATAGGCGCCAAAGTTGAAAAATGCACCCTAACTTGAAGCAGGTACAGAATAAATATTATCGCAGTGTTCCTTTAAATCTTCCTTCTGCTTCCCTTCCAACTTTGCTCAAATGTCAAATTATTACCCGTTATATTACCATGTCACTCACATTTGTCAATTTATGTTACGAAATGTCTAGCTGTTGATGAAACTTTGAGTTGCTGATTACGGGATATTTATGTGTTTGGTGTGTTTTGATGGAATAGTTTAAAACATAAATTCTCGGTTTCAGCAACGAATGAAGGTAAAAGTTATTTGCTAATTCCAGGAAGATGTGTGAAAGTTAAACTGATATAATGTATTTATACTCATTAAGGGGAAAACGTTATTTTGAATAAGATAGGTATTGTAATTAATAGTGACGAAACTTATTCATGTGATAGAAATATGGCCACGCATTTTGAAAAAAAAAAAAAAGGAAAAATAATGGTTACAAAAACATAACTTAATACACACAATTGAAACAAATGAACAAGAATAATATATGTAAATATTCATAATAATTTAGTATATCGCACATATAATGTTTCTTGTTTCACAAAAACACAAGCGTATTTTTCTATGCCTTGGTAACAATAGTTACCTTTGTTTCGATAAATTCTACTTAGTTAAAACCATGAATATGTAAGAAACATACATACATATGCCTACATCGTTGTATGGGTAGGCAGAGCAATCTGAAACGCCCCCTTTTTACCAACCATAATTAAGTCCCACCTACGCAATATGGGACAAGCCTATTGACGTTATCTGGGCACTGTACAACAGTATATATACTGTCTGTTAGATAACAGTTGAATCCCTTAGTTACCCATCACGACATCCACTATCGAGAATGACACGGGACGAAGAAAATTCAGTACTTCGATCATTATTACACTGTTAATAAGTAATAAGGCTTAATGTGGTAATCAACCTCAGGCAATCAAAATATTCAAATAATCCATCTACTCTCTCGTTCCTGGGTATGAATCTCCTTAAATTACAATGTTATGGGAGCACCCTGTTACTTATAAAGGAACCTTGTAACATAGTTCCGACTACGCTTTGTTATGTGCTCTTACTATGGATTCAGTAACCCGCTTGACTTAACATTTTAATTAAACTCGACAGGGTAGTTTTCCTGAGAGTGAGTGTTTCTATTATTAACCGGATAGTAAAGAAACTTCTCCTATTCTGTTATACAGTATTAAGAGCAACTAAATATTTTGTATATAATGATAAAAGCAATAAGTCATTACAAGGAAGCATGAGCCGGTACCACTGACTACAATGAGATGAAGTTACGTGGTCGAGCATGCTTAGGAACGAATGGGCAGGCTCGATCGGTGCGAGGTCTGAGGTCTCCGTAGACCTAACTCCTTTCTCCTTATTCCTCTCCCCTGACCTCCCGCCCCTTTTCCCGTCATCCTCATTTCCGTCTCTTTCCCTCCCCGTATATCCTCATCCCTATTCACCCTCAATGGCGGGCAGCGCACTTACGACTCTCCAGTTGCAGGTATCCATGGACGGCGGTTGTCACTTAATATCAGGTGACCCATCTGTTCGTCTGCCCCCACATAATATAATAAAAAAAGAAAAAAAGAGAAGTGTTTCTTGCTGATCTGAAGAGCCTCCACCACGACCCTACAACTTTTTCTTAAAAACCTTTGCAAATTTTAGTTTTAGCTATTCAAAATACGTGTCAAATTGTTAGGACAAGTAAGTGGTAAATATAAAGTATGCTTCATTATATTAAGAAAATAATTTCGTAGTGACCGTTGAAGTCATAGGTAAGAAATAAATGATGGATATACATATGCATAAATGCGTTAGCATTAATCAGCTTTATCTTCAAGCCTACAACAAACTCCTGGGTTGATTAAAATACAAATCCAGAGATACTTATCCACGCCTAAAACAACACAATACACAACATAATTCTGTATAAAGCACTCAATATTCAAGACAATGAAAATACTTAGAAAACTATTGTTTTGACAAAACTTTCATCCGACCCTTCCTAAACATATTTTCCCTTTAGTAGCTGAGCGCCAAATATGCTCCAGTTTATTCTTTGTTTATTGGAAAGTAAAATTCATTATGCAATAATTGGTTTACCCTGTTATGATTTATTCCTCTTAAATTATTTTTTAAATACATGTAAAAAAATATTAGAATAAAAACTTGCGTGAATTACATTCATATTTATTAAAATATACGGTTTTACTCACGTGTGTTTTATGTGACGTCAGACACCGTCGCGGCTGGATGACTTACTCCTTGAAAAAGGTCTCCTGTCGAGACCGAAATTAGTCGGGCATTCCCGAAATACACACGGGAGTAAAACCGTATATTTAAATAAATACGAATGTAAAACCCGTTTTTAAACACATAATTTTGAGCCATGTAAAGATGTTATGATTTGTTAAAATTACTTTCAATATTGTGAATTCCGTCAGTTTGTGGATGACAGAATATAAGAAAGTTAGGTGACAAATAAACTCGGCTGCTTTATATTCCGTAAAAATCTATATTATTGCCTTGTCTATCCACAATGATTTGTTGTGTTCTACTTCAATCCTTGGAGTTGATAAATCTAACAATAGTACGAGTTATTGCCCTTTCATTCATCTTCTTTCAGTTGCAAACTTTCACCTTTTCACGTTACTCAAAAAAATAGACCATAGACGTACAGTAACATATACGTACATAAGAGTAATGCTGTACAAACACGCCGGTTTCTAAAAACTAAGTTAATTTTGTCTAAATACACTAATTACAGTAAAAGAAATTAGCATATGTCGTTCCATACCTGATTAATGATTTACGCAGTAAGAAACTTTGTTATGGAGCTGTATGCATCTACAGACCAATGACTACCGACCCAAGATAATAATTAATGATACTTTTTGTAAGTTTGTTCCTGTATGCAAACATATGGAAGATATATTGATATATTTAAGAGTGATAGTTGATTTTATAGACTTAGTAAAAGTATTAACTTAGAAATGATTGACTATGTAAGTATATGTAATTACGTATTGGCGATGACACTAATGCTCGGAAAAACACTACACTTGTACACTAATTTGTAACAATAAATAAATAAAATAAAATAAAAACTTATTCATAGGGATAACATTACAAAAATGGGTAAACAACTATATAGAACGAATTATACAACAAACTTCAGAAACTAGTCATGGTACTAATCAGGTCAAAGTGATTACACTTCATGTCGCCTGGAATAAAAACAAAAGAAAAAGCTGTAGCAGCAGCTGGACATAATGACGTTGGAAGTCGTAAATGTCTGAGGAAAATTACTGGAGTGCTGGCAGATGTACGATGGCCTGACAATCTGTCGCAATGCAATGGGTAGTATTTTACGTAGGTTTATGGTTCTACTTGGGTACAATAATTATTCGATTTCGTTTCCTACGTAAATTGTTACATTTAGGCGGCCTGGGGTCCTTATTTGTGGTAGTAATTTTGGACAGAGTGATAGATAGAGAGATAGACCCGACTGAAATGTAGAATAAAAATCAGTTTAAGGCTTGATTTTTTTTGTTGGAGGTCGTAATGCCTTCACAAAAATACAAAAAAAGGAGATGGTATTTGAAGCTCATTCTTTTTTTTAAAGTTGACTCCCACACAAAGAACACCCAGACTCAGAACAACAATTTTAGAGTTACACAAAGTATTGTCCCGTGCGGGAAGGGTGACCGTGAGGTGGCCACTTAAACCACTACGCCATCCGTGCAGTCAAATTTTCGTAATCAATACAATAAAGGAAGCAACCACCGCTCGATTCTTTGTCTCATTATATATAGTACATTAATCTGAAAACATCACATTGAAACATTAATCAAAGGAATCTGCAGTGTTTAGTATACTTGCTCTAATTGTTACTACCGATTCACTTCTTTCCGCATATGATGGCCTTGTTGAATCGGTTCGGAGATATAGCTTAATTTTCTGAGCAAAATCGACCAATAAAGATGTGATCTTCAAAATGCAGAAGCGATACATGCGAGCCATGCTCTGTATCCAAAGTAATGAGAGTTGATGACGCTTTTTAAAAACTACCGTCCCTGTATGCAAATATTGGAGTAAGCTACAATTTTTATTTTTTTTTGTTTTAAAATTGTTTATTGTTGTTTACATTGTTTAATATTATTAAATGTTTTTGGGTTACATGTAATAATAAAGTTATTATTATAAAAAGTACAGTGTGTAAATTATTCCTTATTTCCAAACCAATATATCCAAACAAGAAATATTACTAATTAACGTCCTTAATGTACACGTTTTTATGCAAATAAAACATCTTGAATCTTATTAAAAATAGATTATGGTATATATTTTTTCGTAGTCATTAGACAATAAACTATATATAAATAACTGTAAAATGATATAATACTTTTTAAATACAAGAAATATAAAATAAGAATACCCTGACTTTATTCCCGGCATACGCCGAGCAACTCTTTGATAAGTAATTTAGTAAAGAAGCTTATTATCTGAGCTCCGTTACTGTCCAAGACTCATAATACGCCGAGCGTGATAGCAATCTTGTAATCAGAGATGTCGGGATAGTAGAGATTACTTCAACGTTGATATTTTGCCGCTAGCTGCTGCATTACGATTTTAAATCTGATTCCTGATCTAGATCTGCTAACTATGGAGCTGATCTTTACCAGAACGAGAACGATTCCATTTTAACGAAATAATTTGCATTTCTAGTCTCTATTTAAAGCCTAGTACTGAAAGTTCATAATATCTTTTGATTGGTATATGCGAATGATTTGCCGATAAACTCATAATTTCTGACTACTTAAACAATAATAATTAGTAAATACTTAATACTCAGCGTATAGGCTTAAATTTGATCTATATTTTTTATATGTATACATACATATATAATGTAACCAACCAAGCAGCAGTACACCCATTTTTTTTATAATATAATACAGAGGACCCCCGGCAATCCGGCCCCTGTCTAATCCGGCACCCCCTGTAATCCGACATGCCTATGACTGTACATACACTTTATTTCTACAAAATATTCATATCACTAATACATGATAAAATAGGTTGTAAATTGTACGTGCCGCCACTGTTGTGCTCGATACGTGTTTTTAGTAGTTGTTTGGACATAATGATTACCTAACGTAAATAAGTTTAGTTATTTTTTGTTAGTTCTCTAGCATTAATTATGTTTATTTTATAATAGAACGGAAGCTCTCTATTGTGCTGTTTAATTTACTAAATTTCACATAATTTAATAAATATACATACATATATATAGTCTGATTTATAGTTCAGATAGAATCTTAACTTCGATTTGTAATTGGTCGAACTACAAGCTGCTCCTTTTTTAAAATTCCGGACTATAGGGGGTTTGTGGGAGTACGCTATAATCCGACAAATTCGATAGTCCGACACCGGCCTGCAAAACGTTTGTCGGATGACCGGGGGTCCACTGTATAAAGGGACGGACAAACCGACTGGTCACCAGATAGTAAGTGACAACCGCAGTCCATGAACACCTGGAACTTAAGAGTCGTAAATGCACTGCCCAGCTTTAAGGGTGATAAGGGATGGGGGAATTCGGGGAGGGAAAAGAGAAGAGGGAGGATGAGGGGAAGAGAAAAGAGGAGAGAGGGAGATGGATGTTCTGAAACCTCACTAATTTCGGGGAATTGCAACACAAACCCATTCGTCTATATCTTAACATTCTTCTTTCTTTCTTCTTAATTTGGAGTATATTTACAGGAAAGGAGGGAGAAATGGATTGGGGAATTCAAGCAATGGCTCAAGCTAGTCAGGGTTGTATATAAAACTAGAATTATACATCCCCACCACCTGGACGATTGGCACTCCACCACTGTGCCTATGGAACAAATTGTAGCCTGCCGTATTTCCGAACCGATACGACCTCAAGAAAAGAGCGTACTCCTACCTAAAAGGCCGGCAACGCACTTGCAAGTCTTGAGTTGCGGGTGTCCATGGGCGGCGGTAGTCACTTACCATCAGGTGACCCGTCTGCTCGTTTGCCCCCTATCGCATAAAAAAAAGAAATTGGATGGTGCCGGCAAGTCTGAGCCCTCTAACGGAAACTTTTATGTATAAGCGGAATATAGGTGTCAGTGTATGTCCTTATATACATATCTTTGTACGGAGGAAGCGTAAATTGTGTTTCAAAATAATACCAAAATAAAACAAATTTCTAAAATATTTATAACTTTTTGGTGTCGTCCTCTATTCGCCTTTTTTGAATGACAAGGTGAATCGCTGCTATTGCTACCCAAACTCCTCTGGGGAGAGTCTCCGGTCTATGCCAAGGAGAGCCTCCTTCCCCTATCTGAATCCACTTATCTTTATCCAGTATTTGTCGTGCAATAGCTTGGTATGACGCCGTGTAGCTGATCTTACATTGTTACCATCCAGAAGGTAGGAGAAGAATTGGTTCAGGACATATTGCCATCACCTCTGATTCTTTTCTGGATAGTTTGACAGCGGCATCCTTCCCTCGGGAGTTAGTGTGACCTTTGATTCATTGCAGAGTAACTGCAGAATGAACATTTTGTTGTTTTTATTAAATACTTCCGTCACGGATTAGTGACATTCGTATATAAGTTATAAGGTGACTTTGTAGGCCTGTACTCCAAGAGCATTTAAATCTGTTTGTTTTTGGCTTTCTAACCAGCGTTGCTGTGGCCGCTGTGATGATGGACCTTTTACACATATTGTGGACCTTTTTATTCTAAGAAACTTCAATGCACCTAAATAATAACGAATTTCAATAAGCAATATTCTTCATACCTTTAATGTTTTAACTTCCAGAATAACCCATTTAATTATAAAAAAAAAAGAATTTAATGAAATCGTTTCTCAAATGTCGAAGATAATCTGTAACCTACACTAAGTAAAACAATCAGTAAAATTGAGAAATTTCTCTCTGTTAAAGGTGAATAAAAAAGAAGTAACAGCTAAAGAAATTAAATTATAAGTCTAAATCACTATCTAAAATTACGCTGAGACAGAAAAGAACGAGATATATTAACACTTCCCTACATTGACAAATCAAAACATATGTAGATCAAAACCTATTCGAACCAATATTCAAGAAATTCAAATTTAAATAAATACCAACAACTTAATCCTCTTACCCACCAATTTGTCCCTTTCATTACAAATGCCGAAAATGACATTTTGCCATCACCAATTTAAATGATACCAACGCCAGCAATTTCACCCAAATTTTCCTAGTCAGACGAATTAAAATGGAGATCGACCCTTTCTTGAACAATCAAAATTCCTTGTTAATTCATCTGCCAACAAAATTTATCGCTGCTATTCGACCAATTACTTAGAAAACATCCCAGATCTTTAATTCAAAGTAAATCAATCTAAATAATTTAAAGTCAATTCTTGTTCTAGTGTTAACCAGCTAAGTTCGGGAGTTTGTCCAAGTTAAATATTTATTTTAGCACAAAGAGAAGCATTACAAAGTTTGTTATATTAAATGGGCTTTTAGAGATTTTCCTGGATCTTATCACCAACATTTCAGCCGTAGGCCTCCACCTCTGCAGTTCTTTCAATCGTCTTTACATACATCATTTACAAACATTTGAAATACTATTATTACTTAATAGTCATGGACCAATTTCGTATAATCATACCACATTTAAAATACAATTCATTATACTCAACAAAAGCCGTTGACAATCGCTAAATTACGCCGAATAATTATTAACCAGTAAATCACGATAGTAAATGCTTTCAAAACAAATATTATAATTTAACACCAATTGGAGGACGGCTAAAATCAGCAATGATTTACAACAAGGAATTACATAAAGATGGGCTCGATAAAATAAATCACCTTTGTTTTTATGCCTTCACTATCGGATAATCGGCGTGTACTCCTGCGTTAAAATAAAAGTGCATAATTCATTGTTTTAGTGGTCTACAGCCATCTTCGCATTTATTGACTTTCTAATGACACCAGTTTGGGGAAAATCGGTTGGGTGGTTTCAAAGTCTGTAACGAACATAAGAAACAATTATTGTGACTTATATACATACATATATGTAAATATATATAGGTTTACTGCTTATATAATAGGCAAATATTAAAGCTACGGAGGTCCTGGGTTCGGCAATTTAAACGGCAGGCCAAGAAGTAGTAATCTATCTATATGAGCAATATCCTTTTTATGTTTTTTTCCAGTTTTGCTATCACGTCAATGAATATTTAATAGCCCGGTTGACTACAATAATGATTAAATCTTATTGTGAAGCTCTCCACAGAGTGTAGTGAAACCCGGATGAATACGCTATAAGGTGATGCTGTGTGTATGGTGGGGGTTAAAACGTCACCGTTCATTACGACCTTTTTATCATCATCATCATCATCATCATCAGCCTATCGCAGTCCACTGCTGGACATAGGCCTCTCCTTTTGCACGCCACTTCGATCTATTTTCGGCTTCTCGCATCCAGCTCCTGCCAGCCATCTTGCGCAAATCGTCACTCCACCTGGCCTGTGGGCGTCCTACGCTACGTTTGCCGAGACGCAGATGACCTTTTACCGGCAGGCAAAACCTCGATTCGGATCCCTACTGCAAAGTAATAATTAGACTCAAGCAATAAATTAAGTAAAAACGGCCGGAAACGATCAACAGAAAGACCACAGCCCCCCATCGAAAATTGAGAGAGCGTGGGGAAGTATTAATGTACCTAAAATATAGTCTCGACAGTGCACCATCAGATTTTCACCTGTTTCGGTTTCTTCAGAATTCCATATTTTATATAGAATTTCAGAAAAGAGTCGAGATATTAAAGTAGTAGAGAGGACAGTCTAAATTACGTGTCATATTCTTTTTATCAAAAATTCCAAGATTTCTAAAGTGAATGGGTTAATCGCTATCTATAAAATAGCAACAAGATATCAACCAACATGGCACAAATCTTAAATTTGTATATAAAATGCGAAGAAACTTTTTCAACGACCTTATATATATTGTTTATACTGATGATAATATTATGGATGAATTCTACTTCCTATTTAGTAAAAGAGAAGAGATCATTTCACAGCTATTGGTTTTGTAGCTAAGGGAGTCTAGAATTGCCTGTAACTAGCAGGTTGTTTAATACAAAAGAAAGAGATCCCCAAATATGAGAGGGTGATTGATTAAGAGACTGGCTTAGCTCTTCAATCACGGTAGAATCTTCCTTCAAATAAAAATATTTGTGAGTGTCTAACATCGTTAAATTGCGTCCGCCGGCTGCCTAGCCGAGTAGCGCTGTTTAATAGGTGGAATTGTTGATTTGCTATATCGTTTATTAATTTAATATATTTTTGTTTCACTGCTCTCTTGTTAATCTAACCAGTTGCTTCATAAATCTATTTTTTTTATGAAATTAATTTATCAGAATTGAAAATCTTAGTAAATAATAATAAAGGCTGGTTTTCAAATTATAATAACCTAGAGTAGAATGGCAAACAAAATTACATTAAAAGTATGCATAAACGACAATGACAACCCTGACAGGACATAACCGCCTCATGCAATAAATAAAAATAATGTACGTATTTTGAATAAATAAATAAAACATAAAATTTTGCTTTTAATCAATTCAGCCATATATCATGAACAAAGTGATATTTTCTTTTTAGCTTATTACTACTGCAATGCAAAAGCTATATTTTATTTAGAACTCAGTAAACTTTTGTTATAAAAAGCAAAACAGCAAAAGTTATAAAAGGTCAGAAAGACAACAATGTAAGAGAAACAAAACGATATTATTTCTATTTGAATTTTCATCTGTTAAGATATCTCAGCTTAGTTCTGGTAAAAAAATAACATTATTTAGAGATAGTACCAACAGAAAAAAAAATTTCGTTGTTGTAAATTTAGGGGATTTTTTAGAATAAGGTCAACTTATACTATAGATTACTAAAATAAAACTTGGATAGTCAAAGATTTCATATGATTTTTTTTAGATTTCAGGACACTACTCTTTAAATGTCCTTTAAAACTCTTAACTTGCTATTGCTGAACTGTGACAAACTATATAATTTTTACATACCGAATATTTAATCTATGATATTATTAGCAAACAGGTATATCTAGACAAATTGAAAATTATTTTTTGTGACGTTAAATACTTAAAATTTATTTTCCTATACCGAATTTTGGATAAAATAAGGTATCGCTCATATATTTATAAGTTTTCCGGAATTTTTCATTTCATATTTTGTTAAACAGTTCGCAATTTCATTTCGTGGTTAGTGGTCACAGACGCATCTACGTACGGATGCGTAAACGGCACTTTCCTCAAACAATACATACATACATTTACGCTAGCATCACAAAAGGGGCACGCAGAGGCGCAATCAACGCCCACATTTAACCGATTATAATTTACTTCAATTTATGTACTTAATACCGGACAAGCATTTAATTTAATTGGAAGGGAAAATTTGGAGTTTATTGACAGGAAAGGGAGGACAGAAAAATATAAGCAGTAGCTCAAGCAAGTCACACCTAAAACTCGAACTGGCTGGTGCGTGCCCTCTAACTCTATAACAATATACTATTATTGATTGTTTCTCAAAAAAGTTACAACATAATAAGAATAAACGTACGTACGTAGATTTGTATTACAATCAACGGGCTTATCAATAGTTGCTATTTCTTCCACACAACTTTTGTAATGAACGAGTGCAACAGATTAGTGCATATGCGCTGTATTGAAAAGTAGTAATATTAACCATGTATGTTGTATCTAATATCTAAACTTTCAATTTGTTTTATTTCAATTGGTATTTTAGATATAAAAAGTCATTTTCGTCAATTTTTTTCGATTGCGTTTCATTTTTTTTCTTTTTATAAAAGACAACTCAAGCCCTATAATTAATCTTTGTATCCTAAGGGACTTTACAAAGAAACTTTTAACAAAACTTTTACATAAAGAACACTCAGACTCAGAACAACAATTTGAGAATTACACAAACTGATGTTCCCGTGTGGGAATTGAACCCATAACACTGGGCGCGGCAGCGAGTGGCGATTTGACCACTTAAACAAAAAATGTACATATGTACATGAAACTGAAAGTACCACAATACTTAATAAACCTTGGCTTCATTATTTCTTTTTTCTTTCTTTAATTCATCACTTCATTTACATTCCCTAGTAATAATACTGAGTGCGTTTTGTTCCAGGTTGCTGACCTCAAACATTCTAGTCTGTACATAATGTCTGTCTCGTTTAAAATTAAAACAAAAGGAAAACAAAGAGTGTTTGAACCTTGTCTGCAGTTAATTTCGCTCCATCTTGATAATAATTTCTCAGTCCCTTAATACAAAGGCTAATCTATACAGTAAACAAATGTTTTACTCAACCTTTAATAACATACCGTTTCTAACTACTAATTTTTATTTCGCTACTTTTAGTACTTTTTTCTGTGTGTAGATTTTTTAGACCTTGAGCAATCGTTATATTTTCTTCTGTTTTTTTTTTTTTTCAGCCCAGATATATTTATGGATCTAAATAATAAAAACAATATCGTGGCCTGGTTATCGACAAGTAACGGCCACTGTCTCTAAATACTATAAAACTAAATAATGTACTCTATACTTTTTTTTCGTCAAGCTCCGACAACCGTTGGATTAGCATTTAACCACAAATGAAACAAAACATAAATACGGTGGTCTTTTGTTGGAAAAAATCACAACTGTATCTTGTTCCGTCTTCATAGCCATAATGCCAGGGATATAATATGTAAGTTAAGCCAGATGTTAAGCCAGCAGAATTGTGATATCCGTGTGTTCAGAAAAGGGTATTACAAATCAACAAAAATTCTTAGAAATTTGTAATGAAAGTCTAACCTTACTCCGCCTCTTTTAGTATCGTAATTGAGCAGCCTAGAGCCGTGTTTCCAGTTGACTTGTCTCGTTGGCTGCGGCACCTCGCTCACGACGCATCTCAACTCTATTATTGAGCCTTCTTTGTAGAACTTGTCTTGTAGAGGACGACCACGCTCGTCAACTATTTCTACCTTTGGCACTGAGGGACAAAAGAATAGGGTGAGTTTTATTTTTTGAAAGACGATTCTTGCATTACTACATTACATTATTCTATGTTGCGACGGGCTATACAAACATTCAATCAACGGGCACAAAAACACCCAGACTCGGGACAACTATTTGTGGATCACACAAATGTTTCTCCCATGTGGGAATCGAACCCCCGACCTCCGGTTCAGCAGTTAGGATCACTAATCACTAGAACAACAGGCCGGTCAATTGTATTGGATTAGTTTAAGTACACGTTCTCTGAGAAGACTGACCGTTTGTTACTTACATTAGTTAAAGAACATATGTATAATACACATAAAAACCTCCGTGTATATTGGAACACCTATCTCCCACGTGCAAAATAAGTTACAATTAAAATATTCATCCAAAAGAATAGGGGGGAGTACACGATGATATATCTATATCTAATAACTTTGCATCGAATTGAAACTTGGCACAGTTATCAAGGACCGATGACAATTTACTAATTAAATAAGTTTGTCCGATTATCCTTTTCGGGATCGTCAAGATTAACGATTTTCCTTTTCTGGAAACACGGTAGTGTCTTATGCTACGTACTAAGGCATGTACTGAAAAGCATATGTGACTGAATTTATTCTACTGGCAGGATCATCTGGGGAGTGTCGTACTTTAGAACAAAACCAATATGGTTTGAAAAACTTTAAAATTCACTCTTTACGATTGATAAATTTCGTATACATACATATATATATATATATATATATATATATATATATATATATACGAAATTTATTTATATACATACATATATTTATATATATATAAATTTCGTATATATTTATATATATATATAGATGTATGCATATATAATATATATATATTAGTCTGGCATTCTTATCTCTGTGATGGCAATTTACGCGCCTGGATCTTTAAATAGGAAAGCCATTTCTCACGCTCCTCCTTCAGAATCGAACCCTAATTCCCCGTAAAACCCCGGTCAGGCACAGAAACGACCATAACTCTAACAAGGCAGGTACATATAATACACAATACACTACACGAAATTAAGGCAGTAAAGACTTGGCGTAATCGATACGGTGAAAATCCCACCGTATTTAGGCACACTATTTTTTATATTTTTATTATTTTTGTTTTTTTTTTTATATTTAAAATGTAATTTATATTTTTGTTTAATTAAATAAAGATATATATATATATATATATATATATATATAGATAATAATAATATATTTATTTTGGACGAATATGGTTACAAAGGTCTTACATAAAATATGTATGAGTACATCATATTCTGCCTTATCTGGGGTGCAAATTTTATAATTAAAACAATTTAAAAGCTAATTTAAACAAATTAATTATAACACAAAACAAACTTATCATAAATAACAATGTCAACTAGGATTCAAAAAATTAATTAGGATAGATGTCAAATTTAATTATGTTCAAGGAGTAGTTATACAATGGGTCATTTAGAAAGTCATTCATATATATGTATATATATATTATACTTTAGGGGGACAGACGACTAGACGGGTCACCTGATGGTAAGCGACACCCGCCGTCCATGGACACCTGCAACTCAAGAGTTGCAATTGCGCTGCCCACCTTTAAAGGTGATGAGAGACAGGGGTTGCGGGCACTGGAAAAAAGAGAGGAGGCATGAGATGGGAAAGAGGAGAGGGGGGTGAGGGGAGAGTCAAGAGGACAGAAGCAGATGGGCCTCCGGAAACCTCACTAATTTCTGGGAAATGCAACTAAAGCGTTACTTCACAATCGGTATTCTGTGAGGCAGTGGTATCGCACCGGTCGAGCCGCCCATTCCTGCTTAAGCATGGCTCTACCACTGTCAAAATACAACATATTATAATAACATTTAGAAATCAGGACATCTTTAAATTATTTTCTTAGAAAGTTAGTGGTAGAGTCTTCTTTATATTTATTGGGAGTTTTATAAAAAAAATTAGGGGCTAAGCAGAACACACTTTTCACAGTAATGCTGTATTGGAACAGCGAATGAGCATTGAACGTGATCAGAGAGTTTAAGAAACAGTTCTGGGTTTGATTTAACAAATATAGCGATCTCTAAAATATACATTGACGGTATTGTCAGAATTTTATATTTCATAAAGTAGGGTCTACAGCTATCTATTACATGTAACCCAAACATTGACCTAATACATCTCTTTTGCATTTTGAATATAATGTCTCCGTCGGCGGAGTTGCCTCAAAAAATTATACCATATCTGAATAGACCTGAGCAGTTGATAATATATACATATTATTCATTGTACGTAAAACCACACCATTGTAGGAGTATTAACGGTTTGAATCTACCGTTTAGATATTACATTTTGAACGATCAGTATACACACCTGTTTTAAACTTCGAATGCATTGTTTGAATTCTTACAATTTCTTGTAAGTTATCGATCAGTTTTGCTGAAAACTATACATATATAATACGAGTACATAGATATGTAGGTACACCATATTTTAGCGTAACAAATCCTTTTTAGAATACGGTCGACGGACACTAAAATTTTTATGTTTAGCTACCCACAAAACTATCTAGGTCCGAATCTTTTATTTACATATATATAGCTTCATTTTCCACACATCAATATTCTACTAGTAAAACAACACACATACATAACATAGTTTTATTTTAAGTATAGCAACATTTGTCAAAGTATTTGTGAAGTATAGATATATCATTGCGAACTAACAGATATAGAAATATTGGAAAACGTGTCCGTTATTTTTCAATGATTTTATTATATGTGTTAAAGATCAATAAGATAAGTATGTATGTTTTTAATCTTTACAAATACACAATTTTACTCAACGTTTAAAAAATATAATATATCAATTACTTAAATGACTATTACGTAACGTTATCCTATTACGTTAGAGAGACTAAATTGTAACTGGGAAAATTTTGTATGTTTAATTCACTACTGACTACCACTTACTTATGTGTACAAAATCCTTCTTTTCAACCTTTTTGTTTGGAAAAATATTTCAAAACTACTGAATAATATTTTCAAAAGTTACGCTAAATTTATGAGAAATTTATCTTATAATTATCGATTTAAATAAATAAAAGTTAAATAATTTTGTTCTTTTAATTTCAATGAGAGACGCATGTTTAAATCGTAAACAAATAAATGTCTTCCGTATGTTACATGTGAAATATATATATATGTATGTAAATGTATATGTATATATATATATTATCTATTTTTTTAATAATTATTATTTGCTTTATTCAACATAAACAACATATAACCTACATTTTTAAACATAATGACAGTAATATATAATAAATATTATAACTATAACTATCTACACAGTTACTGTTTTGTCAACAAGATGATGACGTAGATTCTGGATCCTTTTTATCAAGTTTAAGACAGTTGTTGAGTATAAAACTTAGATGTTTCTCTGCCTACCAAAATCGAAATATGAATCTAATAAGGGAATGACAAAAAATGTATAGTATATAATTACATATATACATACACTCACGCCTGTATCCCCTAAGGGATAGGCAGAGATGTATAAAACACCCATATTTTGCCAATAAGCATTTGGTCCCATAAACGTATTAGGGGTAAGCCTATTTCCGTCAACCGAGCACTTTATGACTGTACAAGGTTTTTTTTTTTTTGTATTGCATAAAACATTAACATTACTGCAATGATCATTTTTTATGCAAATTGACTGCGTGGATGCCGTAGCGGCTTAAATGGTCTCCTCACCAAAACGGTGGCGCGCCGCATGTTGTAGGTTCGATCCCCGCACGACACACCACTTTGTGTAATCCTCAAATTGTTGTTCTGAGTCTGGGTGTTATTTGTGTCCGTGTTACATGAATGTTTGTTAAGTCCCCCGCGACACAGAAATTAATCCTAATAAAAAAAAAAACGTTTTCGCAAAAATATGGCTCAGTCACTGCTTGATAGCCAACATGCCACCGTAACCATCACTAATCACTAATTCGGATAATGCCCAAGTTGTCGTGTTGTTATTTATTTCTATAACTTAATCTTAGATCATAAACTCAGTCATTAAAATATTGCTCAGAAGTAAAAATTGAAAAATTTGCTAGTCAGTATTTTTTTCTGTGACCTTTTTTTGCGTACTTTGGTAATGCTAAAACAGATTTGGTTCTCTTTTTATCACCCCACTCCATTTTAATATCTCATAAATATTTAACACTGATTGTTGTCAAAATGAGAAAACACAATGAATATTCATATAAGAATGACAGATTTTATTTTCAAGTGTTATTTTTTTTTTTGTTGTAACAGAATTAATGGCAAGACTCAGTACATACTGTCTGATAGATAACAGTCCGATCCCTTAGTAAATTCCCTTATTATCTATTATGTCATGAAATCCCACGTACAAAAAATGTATATATCAGTCTAACCACCTATTAATAGGTCACATCTCTTTTCATAAAATCCTTCATCAATTTGTAGGAAACGATATCGAGTAAGGAAAAAAAAGTTGAGCATCTTCATTACATATGTGCTCCACGATATAGACCTACATGAAGGGCGCATGAATTACAATCAGTACATACTACATTGGAATATTAAGTTACAGTATTTTTACTGTTGGTTTTCGTATTTTCGTAGATATATTTCGATCAATATTTATTATATAAGTTATAAAGATTTAAAACCCAGTACATTATCTGGTACACTGGTGCTGTATAGTGTTATAGCTCTTCAGGGAGAAAGATATCACAATGCGTTAGGATCTCTTTTATTCAAAGTATATTTAGGCAGTGGATCTCTTTGATCACAGACTGTAAGCTTGATAAACTTGACCTGAACTTGACTTGAACTTGTGGTTACCTCGCACCTACGCTGCGGCATCATTTTTTTTTATTATAATATAAGGGGAGAGACGAACAGACGGGTCATCTGATTGTAAGTGACTAGGAAATGGGGAAAGAAAAGAGGGGGGATAACCAGATGGAAAAAAGGAGAAGGGGAGTTGGGTCTCCGGGAACCTCAATAATTTCGGGAAAATGTAATGCAGACGTTGCATCACAACCAGTTTTCTGTAGGCTGTGGTTTTAATCCCAATACGTGACAATACTTAGTCAAGTACTACTACTACTGAGTGACCCATTAATTTGTTGTTCTGAATCTGGGTGTTGTTTGTGTCCGTCATATGCTTGGTTGTAAAGTCCCATGCAATACAGGAATTCATCGTAGTGCGGGAGTTTTACTTTTTTTACTATCGAGAAAAGAATTTTTAAAAATTAAAATCGCGTTAATTAATTTTTTTTTTTATTTATTACACTTTAAATCAAGAGACCTTTCGCTCAAAAAGTTGATAGACAAAAACTATTCTTGAATTAACCAGGTTATATAATTTTTTCCTAAAATTTATTCACAATATACAATACAATAAGTATATAAATTACATTACCTTACTTTGATTTGAGATATCCAATAACAGTCTAATAAATTAAGACCAACCGATTGAGCTTGCTACTGATGTATCTTGGGTTACATTGATTGGTAAATCGTTTTTTTTATCTCGTTCATGGTTAAGATTTGTTTGTATGAATGAAAGCGGATAAAGTCGTAACGTGAACCATTTGTATACGTTTTTCATCTTTAACTTTTTAATCAATCTTAGATTTTCAATTAAAATTTGTTCAACAAGTGTCGCCTACATTTTATTTACTTTAGGTATTTGGATTGTCTCAATTGATTGAAGAAAACATATTGTAATATGTTGTCGATTTTAATGACAAGCAGCTCGGATACCTCTCTATTTTCTATACTGGGGAAAAACTGACTTACGCGAGAGGAGATAAGAGTGAAACTAGTATGTAAGTTTTTACTTTTCCAAGATACCAATGATCAATAATGTTTTGGAGCTAAGCACAGTATTAAAAGTTTATATTTGCTGTTAGGTAAACTTATTTAGTTATTGGCGATTCGTTAAACGTCTTCCGAACTGAGTCTGTAGATAAAGCTGTTTTTCTAATTTATACATATTATAATGTAGCTTATATTTTAATTCTGATATATATTTATAGATCTATAGCTCAACATCTCAAAGGTATTCTTATGATTAGTTTAGGCTTATTATACACTTATCAAAATTAATAGATTTAGTACAATCTCACAACTATTTACCTACTTTCATCTATTTGGAATTTAAGTACGGTATCAAGTTTGGTACTTAGTTCACTGTATCGGTCGCATCAAGATCGAAAGATATTCTTTATATAAAATTGAAATAATTTTTAAAATGTAATAAAATCCTGAAGAATTATGAAAGTACCAATATACATTTTCACTAATATTCGCTTTCGTTTTAATGAAAACTTATAGCTAATTTTTGCTACACCCAATAATATTGTTTGAAGTAGGAGTCAATAGCGGGGTCCAAATTTTAATATTACGAAGTTATTAAATTCTATTAGTTTTGTTTGTAGGGGGCTAATACGTGAAATTGTTCATCCGACTAAGAAAAAACAATTGAGAAGTAATTAGGAAATGAATTTTTTATAAATATATATTCGATAATTGTAACAAAACCCTATACAAAATAAGGAGACCAAGTAAAATATGTAATCATCACGTGTCCAAGATTTTTTCAACCAAATCGTTTATAATATATACATAGCTTATTATATACTATCATATAATAGAAACTCTTTGTACAGCCTACGCACCTATGGCATAGTTGGTTATTTCCCACTATCGATCCATTCTTTTGTAACACCGCTGGCCAAGCTTCGGTGAGCACATTTTGAACGACTGAACGCACGCTTCCACTCCCCTCGTTAGAACGCCAATTGTCATTGTCAGTTAAAAGGAAAGGTACGTTCACAGTTTTGTTCTTTTTGAGGAAGGACACAAACTTTTACACCAAAATAATTATAGCTAAATCTCTTTTTGCGTCTCTTTAACAATGATAATATGGATTAGTTAAAAATGGAGTTACTCATATTTTATTGCTTACCATCACGTAAGTTGTCTGTTTGTCGTTATGTTATAGATAAAAGACTAAAAAAATAAATAAGAACTTAAATGCATGAATTCTTACATAAGAAATGTAAAAACTTTTGCTAATTTTCAAACATGAACATTAAAACACAAGTTTCCTTTACATGCAATGTAAAGCATTGGATTAGATTACCACAAGAGATATAAATTTGTGTGATTTAAAAATTGTTGTCTCGACTCCTGTTGTTCTTTGTGTACGGCTTCTATAGCTGTCTTTAAAAAAGCTTTAAAGTTACTGTTAGTCACAAAATATGATATCATTTCATACAAAAAAAAATATATAGTTTAGGCGACAAACGAACAGATAGGTCACTTGATTTTTATGTGACTTCCGCAGCCCATGAACACTTGCAACTCAAGAGTCACAATTTACAAGGCTTTAAATGAAATATAAAATGTTTGTCTTTAGGAAGAAGCATGATTTAAAAATATACGAAACCAGCTTGTAAATATAACTTACACTCTTTTTCAAAATTTTTGTGGACGAAACCATGTCCTCTTAAAACTTTTATACTTAAGTATTTCTACAAGGATGAAAGTTTAAAAAAGAAAGGTTACCGTGAATAGCAAACTCATTATACCTCAGGTTGAAATAGGTCTTACCTTAAATATTTCATTCGTATCTGTGTAACACAGGAAAATTCTGTCGTACTTTAGGTCGGAATCCTTGAAATCACTGCTCAAAGTGCCTCTTGGCAAACAATACTGAGTCTCGGTGACAGCGAGACGTGTAATGGAAAGCAAAGGAGGGATTATCTTGAACATTCCCGTATCAATTCCGGTGTACTTTGTGAGATTGCATGACGCTGTGTTTTCAAGTTAAGTTTTATTTGAAGAATTTGCATGCGGCTAAACTTTGACTGTCATATCTGAATTACTTTTACGATACGTAATTGAGATCTTAAAAAGTTTCATCAGAAAGGACAATTGTATGTATTTGTACAAGATTTCAGTAAAACAATTTCAATTTATGGACTGGGAAAATATTAAGATGGAGTAGTGAGTGAGATGACTAAAGAATACAAATTTTACCAACTCAGATATTGTCGCTACTAAGCAAAGGCGCGAGTTACCCAAAAATGGCAGGGTCGACATGATGTAGACATGAATTTGAGTAGTAAATAAAGCCCTTTTTTTTTTTTTTTTTTTTTTTGTCTTGTGGAAACCCCTTCGGGCCGTCATTCCACCCGGGTTTTCGGTGGAACGGTGTGTCGGAATCGAACCGACTAAAACCACACGGTGTGCCTTACTGCGCTTAAAATAGGAGGAATCCGGGAACAGCTTTATTAAGACATCCGGACCCCTCCTAGCGCCTGCCCGCACTATGCGGGCACCACCTGCGGGTAACCTATCAATAAGGCGGCGTCCAGACACACGCGGACGTCACCCCCTCGCGGCTAGCTATATGGCGGATGGAGGGGAAAACCCGTCCCGACCACCCGCAGCCACACTCAGGGCGGCATGAGGCGCTGGTAAGCGCGTCTCCGCCGCCCGGTTCGCCGGCGGCGAATTGGGTCCGAGTGGAGATTATCCTCCCGGGCCCGCTCCGCCGCCTCCTTCTGTGAGATGACCTCCTCACAGAAGGCTGCGACCGCGGTAAAATTCCTGTCACTGCCGACCATGGAGCGTATGATGGCCGGCAGTGACAGATCCTCTCCAATGACTGCAGTGAGGGCCCAACGCTGCGTCGCCCAAGCGGGGCAATCCGCGAGCGTATGCTGGGCCGAGTCCTCACTACAGTCGCAGTGGTGACAGACGGGACTCAATTCTCTCCTAGCGACCGAGTGCAGGTACTTTCCGAAGCAACCGTGCCCGGAAAGAACCTGCGTTTGTCGGAAAGAAAGGGTCCCGTGCTGCCGCCCTGCCCACTCGACGATGACCGGCTGGAGCGCCTCCACGGTGGCTAAGCCAGCACGTGGAGCCTCCAGCCGGGACGACCAACGAGCCATAGTGATTCGGCGAGCGGCCTCACGCCACTCGCGTACCTCTTCGGGCGGGGGTCGATTGCCACTACCCGCCCGGAAATTAGTCGTCCGCCGATATACTTCGGTGAGCACTTCCGCCTCCAAGTCCCACGGGGGAGTTCCGGCCAACGCGCACGCCGCCTCCGTCGACACGGTGCGGTAACCGCGTATAGCTCTAACCGCCATGACCCTCTGAGGGCGCCAGAGGCGTGCCCTATTCTGGGCGGTCAGAGCTTCCGCCCACACCGGTGCACCGTATAGTGCCATTGACCGGACAACCCCCGTGTACAGCCGTCTTGTTGTGACGCTGGGTCCACCCAAGTTGGGCAAAAGTCGCCCAAGGGCGGACGCAGCGGCGACCAGCTTTGGAGCAAGCTGCCGGAAGTGCTCGTCGAAGAGCCACCTCCCGTCAAGGATCAGGCCCAGATATTTAATGTGGGCCCGAACCGGTACGAGGACCGAGTTGACCATGATGGCAGCGCCAGCGGGTGGACCACGACGGGGACCATGAAATAAAAGGGCCTCCGTCTTGTCCAGGGCCACACGCAAGCCTAGCGCCTCGATGCGCTGGACCACCAGTGAGGCTCCCCTGGTGGCCAGGCGCGCCGCCTCCTGAAAGTTCGATCCCCGGGCTGTGACCAGAGTGTCATCGGCGTAACAGATTACGCCCAGCCCGGGGGGGAAGTCACCACGAAGAGCCCAGTCGTACCCCATGTTCCACAGGAGTGGTCCAAGGACAGACCCCTGCGGAACACCGCACGACATGGGCCGATGACATAGGATTCCATCTCGGTCCTCGTACATGACGGTACGCTCCTCTAAATAGTCTGCCACTAGTCGCATCAGGTACTGTGGCACTCCGTGATAGCGGAGAGCTTCCCTAATGCAACTGAATGGCAGACTATTGAATGCGTTGGCGATGTCCAACGACACCGCCAACAGTACGCCGCCACAGCTCACAGCCTCCTCGGTCACGGCTCTCAGACGTATTACAGCTCCGATCGTCGAACGACCCGCTCGGAAACCGAATTGGGCGTCCGACAAATCGGGGCCAACCTCATCCAGGTGCCGGACGATGCGGGCAGAGAGTACCCTCTCAAACAGTTTACCCGCCTCGTCCAGCAGCACAATGGGTCTGTAGGCCGCGACCGAGTCGGCCGGCCGTCCCGGCTTCCTTAAAAGCACCAGCTTCCCGCTTTTCCAGCAATCAGGGAAGCGCCCGGACACTAAGCTAGCGTCGAACACCTCCCTGAGGCGGTCTGCCATGTGATCAAGGGCCAGGGCCAACACTGCAGCTGGTCCTCTTCTCCTTCTTCGCGGTGACGCCGACGACTGCGGGTGTAGGATCTCCGGGCACGAATACAAGCCGCGCGGAGATCCGCCAACTCCTGGGACCACCAGTAGACCTCTTTCCTTGGAGGCTGACGACCTTGAACGCGGGGTATGGCCACATCGCAGATCTGCGTGATCGCATCACGAAAGCGGCCTGCCCCTATGTCTACCTCCCCGGTTGGAGGCTGCAGAGACAGCCAAGAGTGAATTATGGCTGCCTCCTCCAGTAGATCCCGGTCTAGCTTCGAAATAGACCACCGCGGAAAGCGGGAAGAACGCCGCGCCATGTGACCCCTTCTGGGATCCTGGGTACGGGAGAGCTCAAATCGGATATAAAGGTGATCCGAGAGCGTCTCAACCTCTTCCAGGACACGCCAGTCCCTTACTCGTGCGGCAAGAGCAGGGGTAGCGAACGAAAGGTCCACTATCGACCCCCCCTGCTGTCGCACGCACGTGTTGGTGGTGCCACTGTTTAGGAGACAGAGGCCCACCGATGTTGCCCACTCTTGTACAGCGTCGCCCCGTGCGTCCGTCCTGGGGGAACCCCACGCAACGGACTTAGCGTTGAAGTCCCCCAGCACTAAAACGTGCCCAGACGCTAGTCGCCGTATCGAGGTCTCCAGGTTATTGAGAAAAACCTCGAAATCGCTCAGACTCCGCTTAGGGGAGAAGTAGATACCATATATGGTGATCCCCCCCCATTCAGCGGCAACATATCCAGTACCCTTGTCTCTTAGCGACAAGGGCGGGTAATGAGCCGCTGTGGAGCCGACGACTGCCACGGAGCCGTCCCGGTCACCCAGCCAGTTTGGACGGGGAGGAACGTAATAAGGCTCCGCAGCTACGGCGACACCAATCGACCACTCCGCCATGGTTTGCAGGAAGAGGTCCTGCGCACCGGCACAGTGGTTTAGGTTCGTCTGGACAAGGAGGCTGGAGACTTGGTCCATTATTGGATCGTCTCTACAGCCTCCTCCATGGGCGACGGCAACGAAGCACGATTAGCATTGGAGGCGGCCTTGGCCGATTGGCTAGCCACCGATGCTTGCGGAAAAGTGCGGGGAGGTTTGCAGCCCCCCTGCCCCATCTGGTGATTGGCGGGCAGATTACCCGCACCCCCGCACATGCCGGACAGTGAGGGGCGGCGGAACATTCTGCCGCTCTGTGCCCCGGTTGACCGCAGCGGAAGCAGAGTCCGCTGCAGTCAAAGCAACTTTCGCACTTGACGCGGGTGTGTCCCGACCCGAGGCATTTGAAACACCTCATCGGTCTCGCCGCCAGGATTGTGACTCTGGCATTCACGAAACCGATGAGGATCTTGCCGGCATCACCCAAAATTTTGGCTGATGAAACGGGACAACTGGCCCACACCGCGCCAAGACCACCCGGACCGGGGCGGATGGTACCGACTCTGATAATGTCCGCGTTGCACTCCGTCTCCTGAATAGCAACACGAACATCCTCCACCGTCACAGAGTCGTCCAGGCCTGAAATGCGCAGCTCAGCGCACTTGGTAGGCCTAACGACTTTGACACCATCCGACGCTGCAAAAACTCCCCGCAGCTTCTCCGCAACGACGTCCGCCGTCTTTGCCCCTTCAGCACCTGGAAACTCCAAAACTCGAGCCCCCGTCTGGGCAAGGCGCAGCCTCACACCTGAGGCCCCGAATTCGCCACCGAGGCTATCCCGGACCTTCTTAAAAACCGCCGCGTAGGATAGCCCAGTGGTCGCCGCCTCCGGCAACACGGTGACAACCACAGCCGCCGTTTTGGGCGCCTGCAATTTCCTTGCCTTCTTTGTGGCAGTGACTGCCACCGATGTATTCTGAGGCGCAGAGGCTGCACTTTTGGTGGCCTTCTTGTAACTCTTTCGGGACCTCTTCTTCTTACCCCCCTCAACTTTCTGCCATCCATCACTGGAGGGGGAAGACGTTGAGGGAACAGGGACAGACTTAGCATCAGTGGTAGCGCTAGGGACGCTTTTACCTCGTCCTTCACCTTTGTGTCTGGCTGCCTGGTCCAGGTCTTGGAGAGGTGAGCGGAGGGAACTCTGACCTTGACCCCGTACCAGTCCCAGCCGTGTTTCGAGTCCTCGGTGCGGTGGCAGGCGCTGACGCAGACGCAGCTGCCGCGTTGCGAAGCTGCCACCTGAGACCGGGAGCGGCTTCGGAGCCGATGTGGCCTTGGGTTTTCCCGCTGCAAGCGGTGGCCGAATAATTGGAGCTGGAGGCATTCTTGCCTCTAGCCCCGCGAGGCGTCCGTCCATCATCCTCCACACTGCTTCAATGATTTTACGCAGGTGGGAATCCGGCACTTCAGACACCTCGGAGGGCGCTGGAGTGGAGGTTGGTTGCTGCGAAACCTGGCTCCGACGCCCAGAGCTATCTGACTGAGCCCGGAATTGGGCAAACTGTGCACTCAGTTCGGCCACCTGTTCCGTGAGACGGTCATTTGCCGCCTGGAGACGCGCCACATCCCCAATGAGTGTTTCGACGACCACCGAGACGGCGGAGGAAGAGTCCTTCAGGGCTTTTACAAAGGTGCCCTTTAGTTTGGTGGACTTGGTGGCCACCTTGTTTATAATAGCCACTGCCGCCGTCGCCGTTTCCTTCAAAGCCACGGGTGTTAGAGGGACGGAACCTATTTCTACCGGTGGACGGATTTTAAGTAGAAGATCGGCGATCTCCTCCTCGGCGACGATTTCTCTTTCTGCACGTACTCGCGCGTACTCACCCGCCCTGGAGTAGGCAGAACTTGCCAAAGACGGTATAGGGGTACGCGACCTCGACCTTCCTCTTTTGCTGCTAGCCACTTTGGGAGGAAGCATTTCTGTGGATGTTTCAGGTTCCTCGTCCATCGAGCGACCACGCTTCCTGGTCTCGATATCGCGAGGCTCAAGCATCATCTCCGAGTTGGAGCTCCACTGACATAGGCATCTCCAATAAGACTTCTTCGTCGTTTGACGAGGTGTCGTCCGCTTTCTTCTTCCTTATATTTTCCCTCTTCTTCACATTCTCCTTCTTTTTTTCTTCAGTTGGTTTTTTGTTTTGGTTGTTTATTGTTTCCATAATAAGACCCACGAGAGGGGGAACTATAGGTCGACCCGGGCAGAGATCCCCCATTACCCGGGTAAGCGTAAATTTATACCCAACCGAGGGGTCCGCAGTTACCCCGGCTGGGAGTGCGCTTGCGACTGAACCACCCATCAGCCATGCATCCCATGGTCACGCACCAGAACACAGGATTCGGGGTAATTTTTTATAGAGGTTTTCTACCTCGCAGTCCAGGCGGCTAAGCCAAGACCCTCGCCCCCGATCAAAGCCACGAGACTCCTTTCGGGATTACGATATGCCGACGGTGGCATCGAGATAAAATCACCAGATGCCTGCTCGGTGGCAGTGTGAGTGCACGCCGAGCCCGTACTCGTTCCTCCGCTGTGGACAGCGGAGCAACTCTGAGTGACCCTTGGAAAGGTCCCACAGGTAATTGACTACCGCCGCCCATGGACACCCGCAACTCAAGAGTCACAAATGATATACATATGTATGTATGTCTATATGTAGGTACATAACATATGTACGTGTATGATGTGTTCGTTGTCTTTGTTGATGATGATTTTGATATGTGAGGTGTCATTTGCAAATAAGAAAAGAAAAAGAAAATACATCTAAAAAAACTAATTATAGTTCGAATTTTAAAATTAAATGATTAATTGTTTTTCAATTGTTTAAATATTTTTTCTTTGATTTTTGCCATTGAACAATAAACTACATAATACAACATAATATATATAGAGCAGGCTTATGCGATTCCCTTGTCCTCATTATATTTGAGTCATAAACATAGAAAGGTTATTATTGGAACCCTATTTCATTCTTTGATGAGCAATCATAAGTATATCTATTATTTTAATGGGCAATATAATGGTATCCACATCAATCGCAGAATCATCAAAACTTTAATATAACAATATACGGTATTGGAAATTACAAACAATATAAAAGATATCTATCTTTTAATAATTCATCTTGTCTTTTCTAATTTCCTGTCTTTCAATATGTAATCATACTTTATACTCAATGGTATATTATTATTATATTTCAGTTTATAAAAAAGACTCCTGCGTAATAATATGTATGTACCATGTTATATATAGTACGGTACGGTTCCAAAGTATATTGTAACGAAAGTGTTCAAAACTACGAAGCAACAAAGTTACGAGTAGAATAGAAACTTGGGAGGCCAACACAAGTTTATAGCAGCAGTTGCAGGTGTTAAAATTCTCTGTTTGGCCCAATGGGTATTCGATGTGTAATTATTTAACATTATTTGTTACTGTGTGTAATTTATATGTCTACCTCTTCGGGGATATGAGCGTTAGTCTATGTAACATGCGAGTATGTATTTTAAATATATGCTTTGTTAATTGAAGTAAAACCAAAAAATATGTGTGTTTAAAACAAAGAACTACTAAGTTAAACAGTACGGATAGCGCAGTGGTTTAAGTGCCGCACCGAGTTTATCAATGTTGTGGGTTCAATCCCCGCACACGACAACACTTCGTGTAATCCATAAGTTGTAGTTTTGAGCCTGGGTGTTATTTCTGTACATTATTTGAATGTTAGTAAAGTCCGCGATACAGGAATTAATCCTAGTGTGGAAGTTGTCTTTAAAAATAATAAATATAAAATAAACAATTTTTTATCTGACTGCACAAGAATATGTAGGAGTATGTACATACGTACATAGGTATGTTCTTTGTCACGAAGAAGAGCGTAGACGGCTCTATGGTTTCAGGTTTTTTTTTATGCGGTAGTGGGCAAACGAGCAGAAGGGTCATCTGGTGGTAAGTGACTACCGCCGCCCATGGAGATCCGCAACTCAAGAGGCCCAAGTGCGTTGAAGGCCTTTTAGATAGGAGTACGGTCTTTTCTTGACGGTTGCCTTAGTGCTGGGAGTGACATAGAGTATAACACTTCTAAATTACATCTGTCATAAAAAAAATTGAGAGAATGTCAATAATGTAGCCGGAATTTATATAATTTTTCTATTATTCTTGTTTTCTAAATGATAAATATAGGATCAATCTAGTTAGAGCACACGGACTTCCCGAAACCAACCAGTTTGAGTTATACGTATGCGATACTTGACCTATTGCTTCATAAGCAATAACCCTTACCTTTCTTTCCTGCCTTTCCTGTACTCCAAACGTTCCCATATAACTCTCCAAAGTGCCCTGATCACGGCAATAGGCTTGCCCTATTACGTTGGGATAAATGGGATGGGATGAGATATATTTTGGGATATATTTTATTCTGCCTACCACTTCGCGGATGTAAGCGTGAGTATAGAAATGTAAATGGTATTTCGGTTCCTTTTCTGTAGATCCTTTTTAGACCTTAGTAAACTGCAAAAAAGGTGATTTTCGAAAGTCAAGGTACCCAACCCTTTTAAAATATCGTTAATACATATTGTTTTAGGTATATAAAATAAAGTATGTTATAACGTGCAACTGCTACAAGTACTTTGCTAGCGATTTCTCCACATACATTATGATGTGTTTGTATTGAACCATCGCACCACTCTACACTTATAACAATTTGTTAGTAATTTGTATGGCAATATAATGTATCCAGTTTCATTTAGATAAAATATTTGATCGCTGGCAACAGAAGAATATTAACGAACTTAACTATTTTGTATCAACTTTCACACAATATTCTTAAAATAGATATATGTGTGAGTTGCTTCTACCGAGCGGTCGCAATGCTCTAGGACGGGACATTAATTTTTATAATGAGTTATTATTTAATGTAGCGAGATTTTATATGGACTAAAAGTTTTCTATATGACGCATACATTTAGTTTTTAATTGGGCGTTGTTTTTGATTTGTTACGAAAACGAATATTTATGTACTTTTCCAGTACAGGACATTTTAACTACAGTAGAGTGAATACATCTATATTAAACGACATTAAACGACATAGTGGTTTATAATTCTGATTACGGAGCCAGAGTTTGTGGGTTCCATTCCCCACGGGGCAAAATTTGTGTGATCCACTAATAGTTGTCCGAAGTTAAGTATGTATATCAACTTTTTTATTCAAGTATCACTTTTTTAAGAATTTGTCTGAGAGTAAAAAAATATTTTTGAGAGTATAGTGCAAGAGATTTTTGTATGATCACTGGAACTGTTAAAAAAAATTAAGAGCTTCACATAGCGGAAAATATTGTTGCAATTATTTACTCTATGCTCAAAAGTTTTGTCTTTATTTAAACAAGCAAGTATTACATCTAAATTATATAAAGTCTGATATTAGAGTATTTCAGTGTAAACAAAAATAATTAATAATTAGGTTATGAATTATTTTTGTTTACACTGAAATACTCTAGCATAAAAAGTTATCTAAAATCTTGGTCAAACTCTAATTTCAATGAAATATTCTCTAACGTTTGTTACATCAGCATACGTTAAATATTCATTGTTTTTCATATTTTCTATGCATGAGAACGTATCGTGTTCGTACAGACCGTTGATGTATTTACAAACCACTCTTCAACACTTGTATATAGAATTTATGATCTTTATGCGGTTACAACGAAATGTGTTTTGCAAAACACTCTGAATTTTTTATGCTGTTTTGAGATGTTTGTTTGAATGTATGCATAATAAAAAATAAATAAATTTATAGTGCATTTTAAGTTTGTACCTAAGCTACTTTATTAAACCTCTCTCTTCTTTGTGTTCGCATCTAACACTTTTTAGTTCTGCACCAAACTAAGGTCAATATGCGCATAAATAAATATAAAGAAGCAAAAAATAGGTGCACTATTTAAAATATACGTTTTCACAGAAATGTGTTTATAATCAATCATAAGAAAATTCCTCTCTGAAAAAACAACTAATAAAATGCAAGCAGCACAACATTTGTTTTCCGTATTGAGGAATTTCTATTCAATTTTGCAAGCAAAACGAGTCTATTACGAAGCAATTAAATTCCACTTAAATCATTCACCATCAAACTAAACGAACCTCTAATCGAGCCAATTAATAAATATAATGAACCGTAATCCTCATTCTATTAGATGATCTATTGAGAGCACTGGTATGATACGGCCTCACAAATTATCATCAATTTGCAACTATTTACACGTAGATCCCTTTGAATTTACTTAATGTAACCTCCTTGTTTCAATAACGATTAATGTTAAATCAATTTCTAATTATAATAGAACTTGTAAAATTAATATTATCACTAATTTGGGATTTCGAAATCAAATCGAGAGCCGCAAGCGTTTGTTTAGCCGGTCTTTTAGGAGTTCTTTTTAGTTTGGAAATACTGCTGGCGTCAATTTTATTCTATATATGGGTGGATTGGTGTAGCTTCCAGTACTGACTGCATAGAAGAACAGTTACCATTATATTATGGTATTTATTTAAACAAATGTTACAGATTGGGTAACTGGTATTTGATACGGCTAGCGTAACCTAATAATAACTTAAGGACACACAACTTCACAATTGTTAAAATATGAGGTTTTACTCACCCGACGAGGGATCATAATCAAAGAGTTAAGCGTGTCATACTCAACACCTGCCACCGTCACGGCAGCTTCGGGTCTGACACTAGTTAGGTATTTTCGAAAAAAAGTTATATTTAATTTGTGAACGTGTAAATGTCCTTTTGCAATAATATATCCGTAAGCCGAAGTGAGCACGTACCATCACGCAACCCACATATTTTTTTTCCACTTCAGTAGCTAAACAAATCAGACTTATATGCTTATCATGTTATTTAATCCAACAAAGATCTTTTCTACGAACACGCAAGCTTTTACATATCCAAGGAAGCATTATCTTCATGTACCTACAAAACAGTAAGTTCGCATTGATTCTGAAAAAAAGTGATTTTTCATTTTATGACCACCGATACTTTTACGGTTACAATATTGAAAGCTTTTACGAGTAATAATTTCATATATTTCCCAACAATTTTATCGAATATTAAATTCTTATTTACACAAGGAAAGATGCGGGCATATATATTATTGGAATATGCGGTTTCCCATGAACTTAACCTTCTTGGTAATTCTGTACCAATGTAATTGGCCCTGTAGTTCAATCACCTCTTACGAAACACTGTACGACATTGGACTGTTATCTACCAGGCAGTATATGTATGTGCCACACAGTGCCCGGTTGATGGCAATAGTAAGAGGGACTAAATTATTCTTTATAAACATTAGGCGTTTGAGACATGTCTGTCTACTCGTTTGGGAATATGGGCGTGATGATATCTTCAAAATTATTTTTATCGGTTTTGAATTTATAAAATTTTAAATTAAGACTCACGTTTCACGAAATCAGATTAGCTTTAAGTAAAAAATAATTTTACTCTAGATTTTTACGTTACTTGCAATTTGAAATTACATTTGTAGCTATTGAAAAACATGTAGCGAATGTATATAAGCATACATGTGTTAACACGATTTTATTGTAAAGATTATTTCTGTTTGTGGTTTTATTATTGAAAGCATTTATGACAACAGACATAACGTTTTTTTTTTAATTGAAATTGGTATCTAAAATAGTTTGACTCTTTAACTAATATAGAAGTCCTAAAAAATTGTTATAGCGGACTTACACAGGGACAAAAGAACAGACTGGTGTCTGGATGTAGGGAATATATGCCCCCAATAGGGGCATATATTCCCTACATCCAGATACTCGTCTGTCTGCCCCCAATAGGGGCATATATTCCCTACATCCAGATACTCGTCTGTCTGCCCCCAATAGGGGTACAAGCCTGTTATATAGCTGAAAATTGTTAGGGCGTAATAACGTAAATCGAACTAAATTATCATTAGCAAAATGTGGGCCTTAATTGATCTCAGCTCATCTCTATATTGTATGTATGCATGTAAAAAAAAGAAGAATATTCGAAAATCCGCGAATATAGAAAACCTTTTGCTTTTCCAATCAAGTGCACCTGTCAGAAGCTCGCTTGAATCCCGAGCGAAGAGTGCAATAGTTTGCATATATACAAGTTCCGATATTATTAGCATTCTTATGTCACCACAAGGTTCTCCTTTATTTATAAAGATTTTTCCTTTACGGGGTAATTCATTACTTTTTATTTTACTTTTTTTTTATATTATAGGGGTTAGACGAAAAGACGGGTCACCTGATGTTAAGTGATAACCACCGTCCATGGACACCTGCAACTGGAGAGTCGTAAGTGCGCTGTCCGCCTTTGAGGGTGAAGAGGGATGAGGATATGCGGGGAGGGGAAAGAGACGGGGATGAGGAGATGGGAAAAAGAGCGGGAGGTCAGGGGAGAGGAATAAGGAGAGGAGAGTTTGCCTCCGGTAACCTCACTAATTTCGGGAAATGCAACGCAAGCTTTGCTTAACAACCGGTTTTCTGTGTAGTAACCGGTTTTCTGTGTAGTAACCGGTTTTCTGTGTAATATAATTTTAATGTTATTATAGTAATGTGAAAACTAATACACATTACAGTAATCAATGTATTAGCAATGGATAAAAAATCCTTGTAACAATATTTATTGCAAAATTAATCTCTTTACAGATTTATTACAATTTTAAAGTAAGATTGAGAAAGAGCGAGCGAGAGATCTGTGAAAAAAATCTTGATCATCGATTCAGAATATAGGTATACATACAAATATGCCAACACTCATCATCATTACATCACCACTACTCAGTCTATCGCAGTCTATGGCCGGACATAGGCCTTTCCCATTATATTATATATTTTTATTTGTACGAGGTAGAACCATGCTTAGGCACGAATGGGCCGGCTCGACCGGTGCGATACCAAGGCGTTACAGAAAACTGTTTGTGAAGCAACGCTTTTGTTGTATTTCCCAGGTTGGTTGTGAGGCCCAACTTCCCCTCTGCTCTTTACCATCTTTTCATCCCCCCTCTCTTCTTTCCCCTCCAAGCATCATACATCACCCTCAAAGGCGGGCAGCGCACTTACGACTCTTGAGTTGCACGTGTCTATGGGCGGCAGTTATCTCTTATCATCAGGTGACCGGTCCGTTCGTCTGTCCCCTATATCATAAAAAAAAACTAATATCAAGTTTAAAAAAATAAATTTTTCCCCATACCCACTTTGTGTAATGCTTTAACAGCAGTTCGGTTGTCTTTGTCACCCTATTTCATTTATTATTAATATTACAATAAATATTAAAGACAGATTAAGAATTCAAATGTAATATTATGTTTATTTATTGTGACAGTATTTATGGCCAGACTAATTAACAGTGGCAGAGGTATGCTTAGGAATTAATGGGCAAGCTTGACCGGTGCGATACCACGGCCTCCCAGAAAACCGGTTGTGAAGCAACGCTTGCTTTGCATTTCCCCGAAATTAGTGAGGTTTCCGGAGTCCCAACTCACCCTCTCCTCTTTCCTCGTCCCCCCTTTCTTCTTTGTTTCTCAGGTGGTATGGACGACGGTTGTCACTTACCACCGTCCGTCCGTCTGTTCTTCGGTCCCCCTAGATTATAAAAAAAAATCGATATTTTGTTCAAATAATTTTCTATGATGTAAAGATTTTTCTTTGTTGTACACAAAGCGATTTTATTCTGAACCTTTCCACATTTCAAATAGAATTTTAAACAAAATATTTATATCACTTACAACTTTAAAATCATTTAATCTTTAAATTATTTCTTATAGTGTAAGAAAACGTTAAATGTAAAAATTCTTATTTTTGGATTGAATTTTTAAGCATCATTTAACCATTTCTATCCTTGTATCTATATAAATAAAAGGAAATAGTATGCTTGTCTGTTAAAACACAATAATCTCTGGATTTGCATGTTTTTATGGATTTTTTCAATAGCGAATTGAATAATTGCAACACAAAATAACAATAATAATAATAATTTCCTTAAATTTACACATTCCGTTACACATACCTAGAAATTAAAACGGTCATGACTTGTACACATTTATTTGTAACTGCATACTAGTGATGTATATTTTCAGTGGTTATAATAAGTTTTACATTTTCGGTGACACGCTATTTACTAAGTCTTTTTCTCTTTTTCTTTTCTTAATAAAAAACAACTTTAGACAACTAGGAATTATTCCTGTAAATTACCTACAAACATACATTACAGACGCTGGACAACTACTTGTTAATCAAAAGAAAAAAAAAAATGTATTACAACAACTTCTGAAGAAAATTTTACTCTCTTTACAATTTCGTAATACCAGTCTTCTATTATCTACAGCAGTTGATACAATACCGATGAAATAAAAATCATAGAGCAAAATATAATAAACGATGTTTTTCTACAAAATAATAGAAATGAAACATCCTGAGGTGTCTCGCTAAAACAAGTGTGTTCCCAAGACATTTATACTACGAGTATATAGCTTTGTTCACACATCGATTTCGCGATTCAGGTCTTTATTTCTCTCGAGGGTTATGTTAACAGGCAAACATGATTGAATAACCTTGATGTTTTAGATGAGCAATCGAGCAAGGTTAACGCATACATAGAATCTACTGCACATTTATCAGACTGAAAGAATTAGGGTTGTCTTTGATTAATATGTTTTATATTTATTCAAGAAGTTTGTTTGTCAAGTCGTAGAACTTAAGCGGCTTAATGGATTTCGTCATGTGAGGTAATATTTAGGTCGTCTTAATAGTGGGTGTGAGATAGTCTTAACATTTTAAAGTAAATAACTAAAAAAATAATTAAGCAAAGTTTATTATCAAACTATATGTAATGTAGTCCGGGTTTTTAATTTTAAATAGTTCGACACCGGTAATAGCACCGTATGTCGTATGACCGTTTTGCACTGGACTGAACTGAATTTTTACCCATGACTCTTTTGCATTGGCAAAAAATAATGCAGGCTTTGTTTAGTTTAAGGTCCAGGTGCGTTTTCCATAGAAGTTTCTAAATGATAGTAACGTGTTATAAACAAAGTGTCTTTTAGATTAGGGGTAAGCAGGTTGACTTAAATTATTTATTAACTATTTCGTTTTAGTCAAAAGAGTAAAGCTAAAAATTTTGATACTTACCAACCACAGACAGGTAGACTCTCCTAACTAACGGAGGATGTGTAGATATCTGACACTCATAGAAGCCCTCGTCTCTCTCGCTGACATACTGGATGAGGAGCCGCCAGTCGTTAGGGTGTTCAAATGCTAAGGAGTAGCGGGAGTCAGCTGAGTAGGTGTGCCGGCCGAAAGAGAGCAAGTGGAGTTCTTCGCCACGGCGGCGGACCCAGGATATCTGTAAGAAATAAGATGATTAGAATAAGCAACATATGGGTGATTAAAAGGTGTAATTAAAACATTCTAACAAATATTGTAATTACTAATTTGAGTCTTATTGTACGTTTAACATTTCAACAAATTATCATGAAATTTTGGTAAGACGGTGTCATAGGTACGGAAACCTTTCTTAACGACAAAAGTACTATTCCCGAGAGATAAAAATTACGGTAACGCTAACGAAGCCACAAACAAAAGTATAAAAATTGAATGGTGGTAGAGCCTTGCTTAGGCTTAGGCACAAAAGGGCCGGTCGACCGGTGCGATACCACGGCCTCACAGAAAACTGGTTGTGAAGCAAGGCTTGCCTTGCATTTCCCCGAGATTAGTGTGGTTTTCGGAGACAAAATTCCCTCTCTCCTCCTTTTTCTCCCCTCATCCCTCCTCTCCTTCCTCTGTTCCACACCCTTTCTCTTCTTTCTCCTCCCCGCTTTTCTTCCCATACTCCCAATTTTTTTTTCCAATTTTAAATAAGCATATTTAAAAAGATTATATTTAAAAGGACTGTTTGCAAGATATGACAAGTTATCAATGGAGTACAATAGTGCAGCCCCATCACTTCATGTGGGTGTCGCTAACGGCGACTAAGAGACCAGACTATTATCTATCAGATAGTATACATCTATTCATACAGTGCTCGGATGACGGCGATAGGCTTGGCCAATAGGCCAATAGGGGGCTATTTATTACGTAAATGGGAGTAATTTATTGCTGTCAAAAAGTCACCCACTTTTGACTTTGAGACGCTTCTACTTGCCTATAGGCATGAGAGTGTGTGTATATGTATGTATGCATCGGAGCTTCCAATTGACTATTATGTCAAGTTTTACAACGTTGAACGAAATTCGTGGCCACAAACTATATGAGCGGCAAGGGAAGTGGACTGACACGTAGTATGGTCACTTCACTCCGGTCATGCTTTGCGAACCATTTTTGTCGGTTTTTTGGCGCTAGTCAAAGGAGCTTAATGTCATGGGTAGAGGAGTGGGTAGCTGCGTATGTATACTGTCTAGCAATTAGAGGCATCATCAATTAAAAACTGTATTTTTATATGTATGTGCCATATTCATAATTCTGGACGCAAATGCTACAATAAATTTTATTTAACGGTTGTTTTAACACTTAAGTCAAGGCCCCTTAAGCGTTACTGTATAGTGATTATTATTAGACTAAAGAAACAAAAGAGAATACGTCACGAATTTAATGAGAATCAAAAAACTCAAAGGATTGAACACTCATTATTTTTCAACAAACAAATATAATTATCCGCAATTATTTTAGCATAGCCATAATAAAATCGAAGCGTTCTCAATTACTTTATTTATTTTGTCCAAAGTTCATAGTAAACATAACACAACAGCTCAGCAACTACAGGCGTAGGTTCTATTAGTGTACTTTAAGCTACCAATACTTTGTTAATTGTACGACATTGGCATCATATCACTTGAACGTGTGATATGTTAATAATAATACCGATCTACAAATTATGTAACGGATCGAAATTTTTCAAATTTAATTCCCAGAGTGTTGGTTGACGACAATAAGATTGCCCTCATTTACTCGGACTAAAAGATCCAGAGATAAGCATGTTTAAATAATCAAAACAACAAAAAAAATCGTTCGTATATAAGTATAGATTAACATATGCCATATTTAATGTATGTGTATCAGTTATAGATAGGTACATAGGTAGTAAAAACAGGTGAAGCCTCCTACTCACTCAATGAATTATAATTTACTCACATGAATACAAAGGGTTGTCTAAAGTGTAAAAGCAATTTCACAAGGCGATACACTTTGAACATTAAAGATGACAATCAGTTATAACCCTGCTCTAGTGGACTCTGAAAATGGCAATTAAACTTTGTATGTTCATATTATTAGAAGTAAACAATGAAATTGCTTTCTGGACCGTAATTAAACTTTGAGTATAATTAATGTATGGTAACAAGTCGCTTATAAATGGCATATTAGCTTAGAGGATTTATTTTATGCATTACTAGTAACAAAGAGTTGTATAATCTTACATACATATGATCATGCTATTTCTCTGAAGGGGTCGGTAGCGGCATCTTCAACGTCCACTTGTTGACAACTATAATATGTTTCCACTTACGTAAAAGGACGCAAGACTATTGCCATCATCTGGATACTGTATGACTGTATATACCTATTATTGTCATAAATATTGTGCATTTTTTTTTTGTAAATAATATTGAATGCTGCTATGTGTGTTTCTCTATACATTATTATAATAGTATTAAAAATATATGAAGCTCATTATTTTAAATATTGATTGTTTTAGGGACTCCAAACTTTATCATGGCGTTTAGAGCATGCCATACTCTCTAAAATTGACCATAAATCATAATACAATGGATTTAGATCGGGACTAGATAACGTCCAGTCTTAAGCTCTGATGAAGTCGGAAACGTTTGTTTCCAAACACGGTTGCTTGGATCAAGCTGATGCTGATGCTTATGACCCGATGCTGAGTGCCTAAGCATGGTTTTGTTAACAGTCTTAACAACCTTCTCAAGAATCTTATCGCTTGTGCGGATGTTTTGACACCTGTTTCACAAAAATATAGCTAATTCACTCATTATCTGCTAACACCCAACCAAACTATCACTGAAGTCGGATAATGCCCACGTTGTATTCTGTTAACTAATTGGGAAGCTTTATTAAAGCTTTGAGCATAAACTCCCCATTCTGCTTGTTAAAATATTGCTCCGTAGTAATAAATTTCTTGTCTGTAAATAAAAAAATATATATGTTACCTCCCTTCACGTAACACTAAAACAGTTGTTTTGATTTAACTTATCAATAATAAACAATATTCATTATTAAATTATCAATTAAATAATGAACAGTGCGTCCCTTATAGGCAGCAAGTCCTAAATCATCTTTCAAAATACACAAAATGGTTGTAGGTGCTATTCGTTTCCCGAGATTAAAACTGTTGCTTTCAGACCGGATTTCTTTGAATTCTTTCCTTTACTACTTCGTGGACGTCCATAAGGAGAAGGTTTTATTGTACCCATCTATAGCCCGGTACACAAACTTTCTACATCAAAAATTGCATTTGGCTCCATACCTACTTTGTGTAATGCTATCAGTACAATACGGTTCTCTTTATCACCCTACACAACAAACAACAACCTATTGGCGCTAACTCATGAATACACAAAGAATATTCATATAAAAATGACAGGTTCCTAATTCAAATGTAATATTATGTTTTTTTATTGTAACACTATTTAGAATAAGGTTGATCACCTTTTGAACAGGCCGTCGGTTCTCACAAATACAAAATTAGTGAATGAATTTAAATGAAACTTGGTATGCGGATAGTTTATGACTTGAAATAATACATAACATACTCATTACCGCGGTAAAGGAAGCCCATGCCCATGCTGTGGGCCTTAGCTCGGATAGATATTTTATTTGATGTCTATATAAAACACCTATTTTTTTTATTCGGGATAACAAACAGTAACATTCTAAAATTTTACATAGAATTTCTTAGTCTAGATTAATAAACAAGTAACCAACACCATTGTCTACAAATTAACGAAAATAATATTGTGAAGCAAAACAAACATCTTCAAAGGAAAAAAGAAAAAGAAACTCGTGCCTCTTCTCGCCGACATTCCCCATTTCAGAAAGTGTATTTAAAAAGCGTATTAAGTAACCACTAGTGACTAGACGACACGTCTTATTTATTTGAAATCTTCAAACCACCTTAAACTAAGAGGAGACGAGGAAAACGAGCATGAATCAGTAAGTATCCAAGAAATTACTTTTTAGGATAATAGCGCTATACCTCTGTAAATACAGATGTGTAGCGTATTGTGCGACATGTGTAGATATCTAAATTATATATTTTTTTGTATTGTACAAAACATACTAGTCAAAAAAATACAAAATTATCGTGTTCTATTTTATTGTTAAGGGTAAATAAACTAAAATAAAACTATCAAATTGGGTGACCGATAGGCAGAAAAAAGAAGTTAAAAAGGAAAAAGAAAGAAATATAATAGAAGAAGATAGAAAATGAGGAACATATTCGGAGACATTACATTGTACTGATTATTTGAAATAGTCTCTCTATCTTTCATGTAATCCACTACTGAGAAATAACCTATAAAGCACAATTTTCGTTCGTTAAGCAAATTTCGTTTTATAGTGGACTTACATTTATGTAGACTTAAAGTTTGCATATTATCGGGGATTTTATTATAAAATAGCACATATTGACCTAGAATGAACTTGGAGCCTGGAGCCCATCTACCGGACACTGTATGCACTCTGTCTGATAGGTGTATGCTATATATTATACACTGTCGGATGGGACAGGGGGACAGTAAAGGGGGAAAACTTGAACGACACCTACGGGAAGAGATAGAATGGCTTTATTCTACTCCACCACATAGGGCGTACAAATATACTTTAAAGTTTTAAGATAACTGACTCCCTAACATTTGATCTCATTTATATGTAACCTATTAATAAATAAATAACTGTAGTCCTAAGGATATCCAAATATCGTTATTACAAATAGATCAATAGCTACTTTATCTCATAGAAGGCCCTTCGTATTGAATGACCTCTACTTTAACAAACACAAATATTAGCAAAGGGCCGGGTACAACTCTAAAATAAAAAATGTAAAGGTCCCACGAATAAACTGCGGCCTGACGGACTTCACACAGAAGAACTTTTATTAACAATTTGCAAACTAAGGAAAGTTTTCCTAAGAAATTTTCCTTCAAAGAAAAATAAAATAAACAAGAATTCATATCAACCTTTGTATAATCCTGTCTGATAATTTTGAAGCTTTGGTTTTTTTTTTTTTTGCTTTTATAGTAAAAGTTTTAAAAACAAAAGACTTCAAAACTGAAACATTAAGAGGCAAACAAATTATGTTTTTTATATTTTTTATATACATATAAACTTACACCTGTATCCCAATAGGCGTATTAACTATTTTGCGAAGTAAAGTAGGTTTACTGAAGGAAAAGGAGGACAGAGGGGAGGGAAAGCGATATTACTAACGGATGAATCGGTAAGAGTCAAAAGTTCAATCAAAAATTTTGGTAAGAGTCAAGTCAAAAGTTAGCTCTACCGTGTAATTCAAACGGAGTGATTCCAGGAAGTCCAAGATCTCTAGCCGAATATATGTGCAGGCTTTTTTTTTAAATAATCACATGCTTTTAGTGTATTCATCACGAAGAGCATAATGTAAGAAGATTATAAGCTATAATTGTTATATATAACCCACCGTTTTCTCCCCTAAATCGTGAACTCTACAGTGTAGATGAACGCGACTACCCATCTGGGCAGTCACATTGTTAGTCGAGGCATCGTCTTCAAAGAAAGGCAAGGGCTCAGAAGTAGTAGTGGAGACGTCTTCTTCGTGGTCTTCATACGTCTCCGTGAATACTTCGGACCAAAAGGGGCCGTTGATTATTTTTTTGTCACCGATTTTGAAATCTGTTGAAAAAAAAAACATATTATAATAAAATCGTGTAAGATTAAAGTAGTTCGGAGCAAAATGTTAAGAAATTCCGAATTTGAAACTTGAAACATTACATTGAAATATCTGTCCCAACCGATCTCGTCTTGTCACCAACATAAAAAAAAAGATAAAAAAGTTTTTCTTCGATTTATCAAGTTTTTTTTTATTAATTTAATTTACTAAACAATTTAAAAAAAATATCTTGTCATATTAACCTTGTCATATTTCCTAATAGCATTCCGTTTCTACACACCAAATAGGTAAGTTTTACCCCAATCAAATTTAGACTATTATTTAAGAATTATTTTGAAGAAATTATTGGTTAATTATATTGAAGAAATTATTGGTTGATTATATTGAAGAAATTATTGGTTGATTATATTGAAGAAATTATTGGTTGAATTTAACAGTGATTATAAAATTGCATAGCTACAACATATCAAGTAAGTAACTAGCTTTCAATTCAGAAATAATATTTATTTCACTGACTATGACAATTTCTTTTAATACTTAAACAAGACAGAACAATCCCAGCCTAAACAAATAAGAAAAATAAAGCTCACTGAATTATTTTCATTACTGCAATATGCTCCGGGTTTACGATCTACAACCTACTTATTACCATCTAAGTAATTCCAACAAATACTATCTCCATTTTTTTTTTTTTTTTTTTTTTTTTAACTGGGGAAATCCATCATGGACTGACCTCCGCCTGGGGTACGGCGGAGGGGTGTGCCGGACTCCTACCGGCTAAAACCACCAGTGAGCTCCATCTCGCACCTTCTGCCGAGGATACGGGAGTCATATTCGTCCGCGTCCCAAGCAGTGCTGGCCCGCATGTGCAGGTCCCCGTCTCTGAGGGGGTTAAATATTATCCCCGCTCGCTTTGTCCATCCTCCATATAGAGGCGCGCGTTGAATATGTGGCGCTGTCTCCTCGGACCCATTTATGGACGACGGATTTCCCCAAATCCGTCGCCCACGGGTCATTTAGGGGGGCCGAAAGAGGGCATTATCAGCCCTTCTGCGACGCCCGGTGCGCCTGCTGCGGATCGGGAGGGCAGTTGATATTTCTCTTTCCCTTTCCGCAGCCTCCTTCTGTGTCATTACTGTTTCACAGAAGGATATAACAGCGTCCCAACAACTCTCACTGCCAACCATTTTTCTTACAATAGCTGGCAGCGAGAGATTTCCTCCAATTTCTGCGACGAGGGCACGGCGCGGTTCTTCCCACGCAGTACACTCTGCCAACACGTGTCGCGCCGTTTCCTCATGGCAAACAATGCAGTGATGACACCGGGCGTCCGGCTCCCTACCTATACGGTGCAGGTATTTTCCGAAGCACCCGTGATCGGAAAACACCTGCGTCGCCCGGAATGTTAAGGAGCCATGTCTCCTTTCGAGCCATTCCGGCAGCACTGGCCGTACGGCCTCGATGGTATTGAGGCCGGCGGATGGGTGTAAAAGGCGCTCCTGCCACTCCGCAATCAGCACCTGTCGCAAATCCGACCGGTACCTCTCGATTTCACGTGGCACCGGTCGTTCTCCTTCCTCGGACATACTGTTGCGCCATCGTCGTAGAGATGCGACGGCCCTCGCCTCAAGGTCCCAGGGCGGTGACCCAGACAGAACGCACGCTGCCTCGAAGGAATCTCCATTTAAGACAAGCCAAATGCGTATTCGTAAATTTAGTATAATATTTAAACGAAGCGAAATTAAGTCAGATTTCCTTAACAAAAAAAAAAGGTTAGAAGTTAAGGAAAATGTTTGAGCCTTAAATATTCCAGCTAATTAGTAATTAGGGTGACTTTTCTTTCAAATGTGGGGCCAAATTACACTGAAGAAAATTAGGAGAAATCATAATATTGTTTGGCAAGTTAAAAGTCCCTTGGTAATGTGCTTAAGGTTTGAATATTTAGCAAAAGTTTTCTTTGGGCAAATTCTAAATACTTTTCTTTCTTTAAAAGCGTTTTTCTTTTTAATTTTTTAATAGTAATAGGATTGATAGTTATGCTCATCGAACTCATTGTATCATACACAAACTGTTCCAAGCAATTCAACCTGCGTGAGTGTTCAGAGTCGTCAGAACCTAAGAGTCGTAGTGTGATGTGGCATACATACATACGCTCACGTTTCCTATATCCCTTAAGGTATAGGCAGAGGTGTACAAAATACCTACATTTTACCAATAAGAATTTGATCAAACTAACGTAATACGGGTTAGCCGATTACCGTCAATCTGGCACCTTATGGCTGTATAGATACTGTCAGGTAGATAACAGTTCGATTCAAATCTCCAACGCACTCTCGTTTTGTACCATGGACTGAACCATAAGGTGTGGAATGCAGTGTCCTCGCGAGTAGTACCTGCATCAACTGGTAGGAGAGGCTCCATGACGGGTCCCACCGCCGCAATTATGGATGTATATATACTGACGCCGATTATATTAATGAATTAATATTGATTCTTAGAAAATTAATAAAAAGAAAAGATTTAAGTAACTTTAAACTGTGATTAAACTACCAGCAATACTGTAAGCTGTCGTTAAAAGACAAAATACAAAAAAAAATGCGCATTGCAACTATATATTTCATGTAATCAAATAAAAGCTAACAAAGCTCCAAACAATATTGTATCATTAACTAACTAAACTTTGATTAATTTCAGATTCTCGTTTCCGTTTGTCAAGTGAATAACAAAAACAAAATTCAACACAACAAATAAAACAATCACTGCTAAATCACAAGATTTTTTTTTTTGTAAACAAAAACTGATCCAAAAAATAAATTCCCTAAGTAATTGTAGAACATTTTAGTTACTGAGTAATAAATACAATATTATAGATATCGCTATAAATCAGTCCGGCGACCGACTGTATAGAAGATATTTATGAGATTGTTACCGTAAATATTATTTTGGACAGCAGCAGCGTAAGTGTAATTAAAGATAGAAAAAAAAATCTATATAAAATTAACGATATGAATATTAATTTTGATACCAAAATATTTAAGTTCAAACGAAGTTCGAAGTTCGAACGAACGTAGGTGGGATTGAATGATGGTTGTTAGAATGTTAGCCTATTATCCTATATATAGGATAACCACATGTTGTCCGTTTGTCATCAACTTTATTCAAAGACAAGGCTTTGAATAAAGTTGATGACAAACCTCACATGTTGCATGGCAGACAAAAAAATTAAGTGAGTTTTACTTCTCATTTTCCAAATAGCAAAATCTATTTAAACGGTTTTTGTTAAACTTTCCATGTACCTACACAATATTATACATGGACACAAGATATGGTGTGGTGATGTGGACACAAGATTTTTTTGGCAACGCCAAAAAAAAGAATGTGGCTGGAAGACTAGTGATCATATTGAAGAAAATCTTAGGTTTTGGTTTAAAACGTTAAGGCAAATTAGCAAAAGAAAACAGCTTAAAATGAACATTTATTGAAACAATATAAAAAGTATGTCAAGCCTGTAGCTCATAAGCCCAAATGACAAATGAAGCATTATGTAAGTCAGTAATAAATCACACTCTTCATCAATATGTGCTTTTCCATTATTAAATTTAAAAAAAACTCGCACAAGCTTGACATAGACATCTAACGATGACGTGCCCAAATTTGTATACATTGCCGTAACTAAGTATAATTTAAACTAAGATAACAAGAACTAAAAAAAATAATAAATGACAACTACAAAATATTACTAGAAAATGTGTAAATAAATATCAAAAAAGAAAGAATTAAAGACATTTAAAAAAAGAAATGCGAAGTGACATGTTTTTTTAATAAAGATAAATCTAAGAACCTTTAAATTAAATCTGACATTGACTCAAAAAATTATGAAAATTATACAATGACTCAAAATATGTGATTTATATAATAATTATTATATTAGTTTGACTAACTCTAAAACTAAAATGATAAATGTTAATTACTAATTTAAAAACTATATACCATACGGCGACACCCTAAAAGTATCTTTCTTACCCCTACTGACACCAATGATAACATAAGTAAATGTTAAAAAAACACAAACAGCACAAAGGTATTAAAAACCTGCGCATCAAGCATTAGCAAAACCTTTGTCGTATATTATAAACACGTCTTCAATTAAAGAGGTATTCCCAGAATTATTCAAAATGCCTTTATATAAAAAACGGATGAAACAGATTTAAATAACTACCAACCCGTAACTCTTATTCCCGTATTGTCAAACGTATTCGAAAAAGTCATGTACAATAAAATAAGAAAATTCTAATTCACGTCATGTAATATATTAAAAAGGAGCAATTCGGGTTGAGAAAACGTTTCTAGTGTTAGCATGTTTTTTACTTAATAAACAAATAACATAGACTTACAACAACAAATCAAACATAGCTTGCGTCTTCTTGAATATGAAGAAGGCATTTTAATTTGTCTGCAATTAAACTTATAAAACAGCTAGACTGCTATGGCATTCGTTGAAATGTAAACAATCGGATTAAAAGTTACCTTACTGGAAGACGTCAACGGGTTGAAATCACTAAAATGAGTATATTTGACCTAAAAAAAATCTCGAATCATTTTCTCGAAAGTTGTAAAGCCTTTTGTAAGAAACTTTGAATCTTACTATATGTATATCCTGAAAGTAGCACTTCTTTAATATCAATCCGATACAGACGTAAAGAAAAACTATGTCTGCCAACAATCAGACTTCAACAACTAAGTGCTTGTTAATGTGAAAAACTCTTACAAATATTAAGAAACAATATTTTTTTTTATATAATGTATCTGAATATTTAAATGACAAATGTAGAATTGCGATAGAATAATGACAGTTTATGTAATTTAGTTTTTTGGCAAAAAAGGTATTTGCACGCAATTGCAAGCAGAATTTACTAATTTATTAAAAGACCTACCATGTATACCATGTTCTAGCATATAATTCAGTAGTAAGTTCTAGCACTTCTATTTGAATTTGAAAATAAACAAACGTTGAATGAATTTAATAAAATTATAACATCAAAACAAAACTAAAAACAATTGGGCGCAAAATAACAGAGGGAAGTCTAAATCAACTAAGCAAAAAAGTAACTATACAATTATTAATAAAATAAAACCAATAATCAATGGTAGTCTATTACTAATGAATATCTAGAATTACGAGCACCTTTAAAACTAAACACCAAAAACCTTAAAGCATCGAAAGACTGATATCGAACAATACGGCATACGTCAGTAATAACGTTAGCGTATATTAAAAGTGACTCGCAGAATGCATCAGTAAGAAACTATTTTTTTCATATTTTATGGGATTTCTTTCGCTGTATAGCCTAATCCATTCTCGGCTTATTAAAAAATAATCAATTTAGGGAAGAGCTCTTTAAAAACATAATATACACTCATTTAGAGCCTGATAATTCAGATACCCACAAAAAAGTCGTACCCAAAATAAAGAACAATAATACAAACGTATATCTGTCTGTTTGTCGGGCGTCAAAAAACAGCTATCGTAAAAAGTTAATAACTGCAGATTGTCATACATTAATCCCAAGATAAGATTTATTACGATTTTCAAAAATCAAAGTATGTCATCTTGAACCGTGGCCACCGGCCGGTTGTTACAGATATTATTTAAAATATAAATTTGTATTTCCAACTTTTTTTTTACATATTGTAGGAGGACAGATAAAAAGACGGGTAACCTGATGGTAATTGACAACGGCAGTTCATTGACACCTGCATCTTGAGAGTTGTAAGTGAGCTGCCCAACTTTGAGGATGATGAGGGATGAGGGTATTCGGGTAGAGGAAAGAGAGGTGGATGATAAGATGGTAAGGAGAGGGGGAGTTGGGCCTCCGGAAACCCCACTAATTTCGGAGAAATGCAACGCAAGCCTTGCTTCACAACCGGTTTTCTCTGAGGCCGTGGTATCGCGCCGGTTGAGCCGGCCCATTCGTGCTTAAGCATGGCTCTTCCACGTAAATATTATTAATTACTTATATATATAACTGGTTAGTGTACCTTGTGTTTGATTCAATTGTGGGAAAAGCATGATCATTTGTTCTGTGTGTTGATACCCACACATAAAACTTATATGTATACTTTAGTGTAAAATATAATATAATCGAAAACCAAAAACTAAAAATACTTTTGCATTAAACATTGCAACTGTGCATCTAAAGGTTGACTGTAACAGATCGCAACCAGCGATAAGACTGCCGTTTGTACCATCATATGTTTATACTGTTTATACTGTAAACTATCCTTGATGGTGTACAATAAAGAGTATTGTATTGTATTGTATGTATTTAGAAATGTGTAGGATTAGCTCGCGGTAATTTAAATTTTGGCAACCGATTCGCTTTTTCTTGGATATTTTTCTAATTAAAATATTATATATAAAATTTGCCTTGGCTTCCTTCATTGCTAACATTGTTGCTTTTCTATGAGTCAAAGATTTTTTTTTTCTACGAGAAAAAGAACTCGAAAACATTACGATCCTTTTTCCGCAGTCAAGTCAAAACCAAATGATTTTTTACGTTTGAAGGGAAAAGATTAAAAAAAAGCATTTTGCCATTTTAATTCTATTCGGAGAGCGAATGAAATCATTCCTCTTGGTAACTTATGAGACTGCCCGTAACCAAAAACTCTATAAATGGATGTGTGGCTTTTATTCGTAGCAGTAACAGTCATGCCCGTAGAAGCAATACGTGTTATAAACTATACGTGTGTAAATAAATTGTGACAGTTTTCTGTTTTATAAAGTCCAGTTGCATCAAAAATTTGTAGCTCACGAAGCTGTAGTATTGTTGTGTGTGTGTGTGTGTTTATTTAAGATTTATGCATTTATAGTACAAAGACTTAATAACTTAGACATTTTCTACCAGTCAACCCTCGGGTGTTTCAGAGACAGCTGGAAGTAGGTGCATTGAAACATGAAGATTTAAAAGATAAAAACTGAAATTAGTGTTACCCATGTAATGTTAAGTATGATGGGTGTTTGTGTGTGGCTAAATATATTCATTTGAGAGACGGTGGTGCGGCGTGTTCCAGGCTCACCTTTAAAACTGGAGGGGGGCTAGGCCCCTCGTATTCAATGGTGGTGGTGCCTCTTGCGAATAGGCGACCAAGGTCTGAAGGGTTCTTTCTTTAGTGGTAGAGCCATGCTTAGGCACGAATGGGCCGGCTCGACCGGTGCGATACCACGGCCTCACAGAAAACCGGTTGTGAAGTAACGCTTGCGTAGCATTTCCCCGAATTGAGTGAGGTTTCCGGAGGCCCAATTCCCCCTCCCCCCTTTTCTCTCCCCTCATCTCCATTCTGCCTTTTTTCCATCTCCTCATCCCTCCTCTCTTCTTTCCGCTCCCTGCATCCCCCATCCCTCATCACCCTCAAAGGCGGGCAGCGCACTTGCGACCCTTGAGTTGCAGGTGTCCATGGACGGCGGTGTCACTTACCATCAGGTGACCCGTCTGTTCGTCTGTCCCCCTATACTATAAAAAAAAAGAAAAAAAGTATCCCTCCTAGGGTATACCTAGGTCCCTTGAAATAGACACTCTTATGACGGAACACCGTGTGGTTTTAGTCGGTTTGAGTCCGACATACCACTTCACCGACAGCTCCGGTGAGGTCATGACCAACGGGGCTTTCCATATGAAAACAAAAATAATAATAAAAAAAAGTACATTCATGTGTAAGTTTGTGGAATACTGTTTTTTAATAGACAACAGCATATTAAAATACGTATTTTTATGAGGTAGTAGTAACCTGACTGCCACCGCCGAAGGACACCGGTAACTTCGAGTCGCAAGTGCCTTACCGACCTACTAGGTACGCTCTTTTCTTGAAGGTTTGAATGTCGAACCGGTCTGCAAAATATAGCAGGCGAGAATTAGTTCCACAAGTTGATTGTGCGAGCCAAAAAGGTTTATAATATGTATTTTTTTAAATTTAACATATTATTTTAACTATTTTTGTCTTTGAATATTTACTAAATGACTACAACACTTAAATACTAAATACAGTGTTGATAAATTTATAACGCAAGGTAACAAGTTTAATTATAAGTAGGAATATTAATCATCTTAATTGTGGCTGACATTACTTACTTTTATCAATGTTTTCTTTTCTTTTGACATTAACAAATTTGAGATTAATAAAAAAAATATATGCAAAATTGTTATTGTTAACAAGTAACTTCTATAGTTAGTTATTATAATGTTGGTGTATAATGCATTTTAATTTGGTCGTAATCTTTTGTAATCGACAGTTCGAATTTAGTTAAATTTTAGATAATAATAGTGACTCTAATTATCATAGACTGAGAAGTTTTTTTTTTTTTCTCTTTTTTTAACTTTCTTACATTTAAGTATAGCGTATTATTATATATAAATAAACTCACTATGCCACTTATGAATTAGGAAAATGTGCAAGTAGACTGTTATTAAAAATTTATAAACCTTAGTGTGTTAAAATGCAGCAGTAGTTTGCATATCAATTTAGAGTCAATATATGTAACACTGTTAACTCATACATATGTGAACAGATCACAATGTTACACAACGATTTTGATATTTTAATGATAAAACAAATGGTCTCTAAAACAAATGGTCAAATTGTATTAATTAATATTCCAGCACATTGCGTCCTGATATGAAATCTATAAGATTTATTTATATCCCAGTTGTTGAATCGAAGTATTACTATTCTAATAATATTACATTAAAATAACGATAACCTACGTAGGTATAGAGAATATATTTATGGAACGCCATTTTAAGCAATTCCCGATACTCATTCTGATAACGCTTTTGATAAATTTAAATACTTTTTATAAATAGTGACTCGTTACAACCTTATAAAGACTATTTGAGGTATAATACTCATGTTTTTCAAATATAGACTATTATGAATTGACGAGAGGCGGAGGAGGTTTAAGTCAAGCATATATTTACACGGATTCGGTTATTCTTTTTCTTTATCAAACAGGTTATACTTACAAGTTCGTTTAAGTTTGCCGCTATTTATATGAGTGTAAAAGTTAAGAGTTAAGTTATAAGTGTTAAAATAGACTAACAAGTAATTTTATTTTATTTTTCGTCATTCACCTTTTTTTTTATAACATGGGTTATCAGGACCTGCATGTAGATGTCCCTGGAGAGATGCAGATGGGAAAGAGAGAAGGGTGATGAGGGGAGGAGAAAGAGGAGAGGGGAAGTTGGGCCTCCGGAAACCACAACTTGCTTCAAAAACGGTTTTCTTTGAGGCTGTGGTGTCAGATGTGTGAACAGAGATCAAGATTATGAGCGATAGCAGTCGCAGCGTTGCTGGCAATCGGCAATCTCGCGTCGGTGGCAAACAACCACATGGTAACCCCTAATGGTAAATGGTAAACGTAGCCTATTGATGCTTGCAACTCATGGGGACTAGCATACAAATTGATGATTGATTGAATGAATTATTTTATTATTACTTGTTATTGCTTAAATAATTGTTATGCGCAAAAAATATAATGATAAATAGTAATAAACTGTATTTCTAGCGTAATATTCTATAATATTCTATAATATTCTTCTATATAATAATAACTGTATTTTTCACCCCTCATCTATAATCTTACAACTAGAATATTTTCTTTAAATCAAAAATGGGACCAACCTCGAGTAAAGATGTTTTTAAATAGATTAATATAAAGGTAGAATTAAGAACCTTCTCTTCTTAAAGATAGGATATTTTTTCATTGTCAATATCCATTCTTTTAAATTTCTTTATTTTGTTAAACTTAGATTGACAATATTACCATGGTGTTATATATCCCTATTATGTTTTATGTCTTGGTTTTCTACACAAACATTATTTCGTCAGCGTCGTAGCCAGCGTCGTAATCTGCGAGCACTAACTTATCTTTCTTTCTCGTTTCTTAACTCCCCAACTCCCCCTTCCTATTTAACTCCCTACCTTCGTTTCTTGTGCTCTAATCATGATAGAAACCTTCGTTCCATAAATAATAAACTTCTCTTGTGTCCCCCTCATCACTCAGACTTCGTGAACTCTTCGTTCTACGTGCAGTCAGTTCTTCTCTGGAATGCTCTCCCGCTCGAAATCAGGATGTCCACTAATCGCTTTATATTTAAAAGAATGGGACGCGATCACGAATTGGCAGAATTGTCGCAGCGTTAGCATATGATTCGATGAATGATTGTTAAAACTTTTATTGTATTTGTATTTGTATGTGTGTGTGTGTGTGTTTATTTATATGTATTTGTATAGCTGTGTGTGATTTTACTGGAAGATTATATTTTAGTAATACAATCCAATCACATGTACACTTATTTATAATATTACCTTTAGAATATGTGTATATATGTTTATATATATGTATATATATTACCATTTCCCTCAATTAGTTATGCGTTTTTGCACCTAACAATTTTGTCTCTGCAACACCCCAAGGTTGACTGGCAGAGAATGCCTTAGGCATTAAGTCCGTTTGTGTACGAAAAGTGCATAAAGATTTCTAAATAAATAAATAAATTATTTTGCACACTAGGATTAAAATTTTAAAAAATTACACGTGTGTTTCATTATTTTCATTTTAGAGTGCTTCTACAAAATTTTAATTTTATCGAGTCATAGTGCTTACTACTACTACTAATAAAACTTTCCTTTACATACAAACTTTCAACCTCTATTTAATATACTTAGGGTGGGAAAGATCAAAAATCCTTTCTTATTACTTGTCCAGGTAATAAAAGAAATTTACTGTCTAAAATTTCATTACTCTGGGTCCAGCCATTTAGGCTCTGTATTAATGAGTCAGTGAGTCAACCAATTAGTGTATGAAGTTTTTATATAACAGTCTAAATTAACAGAGTTTTCAACATTATTTTGTGCAGTAATATGAATCACATTTAATAACGACTAAAACAATAAAACAATACAAATAATTTTGCAAATAAAAAATTAGTTTGCGCTCAATGACGATCTATCTAATATATATTTTTCAATAATAACGATCATTCAAATCAAAGAATAGCAAATGTGATAAAACAATTCTAATTCCGAATTTCGGTTCATCCCTAGTCTCTTTTACCGAATCATTGTAACGTAATATCCTGGGTCCTGAACGTACCGTTAACCCTATTAATTGTAATGGTCCTCAACCCGAAGCCAGTTATTAAGCTAATTTAAAAAAAAAGGCTGACACCTCTCAATCACATGTTGCGTAAAATACTTAACATTTAAAATGAAATCTGAATTGAATTAAATACGGTAGTTTTATAACTCATGAAATATTTTGATAGATGTACCTGCCTCTAGGCTCCAAAAAACTAACAAGTCGTTTCTAGGGCAATGTTTGTGATTCTATAATAAAATCCCTGATAATATACAAACTTTAAGTCTAAAAAAAATAAGCACACTGTAAAACGAAAGTGGTGCTGTGAAGGTTACTCAGTGGTGGATTACAAGGAAGATAGAAGCGCTTGGGGTTGACCTGTTAGAGATTATTTCGAATAGTCAGTACAATTTAAGTGGAACTAAATGTATGTTTCTTATTTTCTATCTTATTTTATTATATTGCTTTATATATATACCCACGATAAAATTGGGTTTTATTTAATACTATGTTTATGTTGTATTATGCATTAAATTTTATAATTCCTATCTGATAATTTATATGTGAATTCCTCTCACAAAGCTCAACCATTTGGAAACCGGCAGTTATAGATCAACACGAGCAGGTTTAATTATTTTATATTTTTAATGTTAATTTCACATATGACAAGGCAACCTATAGTTGCGCTGACGCTGTGTGTAGGGATCTATAGCTTTAAATATCATTATAAATATATTATTACTATAAATAAGACTATTTCAAATAATTTTTGAGCAATTTTATAAAATAAAGATATTTAATTTGATGTAGAATGTGTTTAAAAGCCCGTTTTTAAATAATTTATAAAGAGAAACCGCTAAAAATACATACATATATTACAGAAGTCCAAACTACCAAAATACAGCACATTTGTATTTCTGGTCTGATTCACACTATTGCAACTCTCTATTGTATTGCACTCAGACACTCGGTAAATGGTTTTTCTTTCTGAATATGTTTTGAAGAGTTGCTAAAAATGTCTTCTTTGTGCTGTTAAAGAATAAATATTTAGTGAGTTTTTCTTAAGCTAAAGTGTAGGTTATTCGAAATAATATGTCATGTATTGGCTATTAACAATAGAAGTTGTGATACAATGTCTTCATCTCTTTAAACTTTTACAGTTATTACGTTTTGATTATACTTATTAGAATAAAAACCTTACGTGTGTCACTACATCTCATGGTTTTGGCTCGATAGATAAGACCAGACAGGACAGTTCATAGTATTTTATTAGACTATTAATGCCTTTAAAATATTCAAACATCAAAATAAATTTCTAATTTGTTTTATATTGTATCTTATGTACTTAAATAACTAGAGGTACCTTTGAATATCCTGCCTATATACTCGGGTAGTCAGATACGTATTCAACGACAGTATTTTGTTAACCATAGTGTAATCCTATTTATGTAGTACAAAGTGGACAGTTTGGGGACAAATTAAAAGTGAAAACATTAACAACGCTGAACGAAAAAGGGCTTATCATAATATTATAAGCCCGTAAGCAAAAGAATCAAATAGCGTAGTACATTTCTGGGTGCTAAATACGACGTAGATAATAAGTAGCGTTCCGACTGATTTCCCCGACGTGATATATAAGTCAAGTTTTATTTTCCTTATTATAATAGTTATCCTGATGTAACTGTTTTTATATATTGCTGTTTTTTTTCTAATTTCTAGAAACAATAGTTGGGAAGAATCGTATATGTACATAAAATTAAAAAATACGAAATATGTTACATACTTAAAAATATAAATATGACAAAAATTGGATTAAGTTAAATTAGGCTATAAGGTTGTTTTTTAAGAGATAATATAACCAAGTATATGTACATGAACCCTACAAAAATTACACTTTTGATTTTGGGAGCCGTGTACAAATAAGTTTTACAATTATTGAGATTGGAGCGCGTTATTATGAATAAAGACTATAGAATATTCTTGGATAAGTATATTTTTCGCAAAATGTACAGGAATGGCTTTGTCATTTATACATATGTACAAACAATTAAATTGTAAAGCTTGACTTGAGTCTTAGCAGTATGTTTTAGAAGACAAAATGTATTTAAATTAGGCGTTACGTGGCGCAATTCTGTTGTTTAAAAGTAACTGAGAAGTAAAGACTGACACTCGACCTCGGCTCGTAGACTCCAACTATAATAACAGCCAGAGACAAGGAACGCAAATCGAATATCCTCCACAGTGAGATAGATAGATACTACTACTACGTATTTATGTATGTACTACGCCCCTAAGGGGTAGGCAGAGATTTAATAAGCACCCACATTTTTGCCAATTAGAATTTTGACCCACTAGCGTAATAGGTGCAAGCCTATTGCCGTCAACCGGGCACTGTATGACTGTATATATACTGTCTGATAGATAACAGTCCGATCCAATAGTCGTCATTTGCGACACCGGGAAGAGATCAAGTATCCCTATTCTACTATGATAATACGACACGTGTCGTATGTCGGTATGTCGCCTTTACATGCGGCATCCACATTTGGATCATTGCCTCAAAATCACATTCATGAAACCTTGAACTTTTCCGAGGCTTAACTCAATTGTATTTATCTCATAAAATTTACAATTATAGAGCTCACGGTCTCCAAAATAAAAAAAAAATAGATGCAAAACAAAAACATACTAAAACAGTTAAATAGCATGTCTTACTGTACTAAATTTTATTTAACTGTATTAAAATTGACTCAACATTCATTACGATTCCAAACTCGGAAAAGTTATGAACGAACAAATTATTGGCCTAAAATAAATGTTAACCGCAGCCAATCTACATTTGAATGGAATCAAAAATACTAAAATGACGTGATGAACAGGAGTAAATTATTTTGGTGATGTTCCCTTCAATGATGTATATCTATATCTCTTTGTATTTTAGCCTCTTGGCCTTTTGACAACATACGACACGACAATGGTAAAAGATAAAATTTTAACCATATAGTCATCAGTTCAGTACCTTCATAAATAATCTCATTAAAGAACAGCACGTACACTTCATATAAACTTCAAGAATCAAAAACTTGTTTCAGATTGATTTTATATGTTTCATGAAAATGGTTTTTAGGCAATGGTAACCTTGTGGAGGCCTAATGTAAAGACGACATACGTATCCTAGTACTAGAGTATAATAGAGCAGCCCCATCTTCCCGGTGGTGTCGTAACAGGAACCTACGGGATCAGACTTTTATTTATCAGACAGTATGTAACAGCCATTCAGTGCCCGGTAACTGACAATACTCTTGCAACCCTATTACATTAGATGTACCAAATTCTAAATTGCCAAATGCGAGTGCTTAATACATCTCGGCCTTCCCCTTGGGGGATACAACGGTCAGCACATGTATGTGTGTATGTATGTATTATTACAAACACCAGAGGAAGATTAGAAACTAAGGATTTGCCTGCAATGTGTTGTGTAAGAGTCTATCTAGTGGAGGATGTTCGATTTGCATTCCTTGTCTATGGCTCTTATAATCGTTGAGGTTTTATAAGCTAAGGTCAAGTAGTGGATCTTCCCTTATCAATTACTATTGAAAGAACGATATCCGCCACATAACGCCTAATACAATTATGTTATGTCTGCTAAAATTGGCAGAGGCTTTACCATTAAATTGTATGTATACACGAGTATATATGCATACCTCATTCTTGTACACTTTGCAACAAACATACTTATATGAAATGATTATGTGACTTACATTTTTGTATGAAATACATGTTCGTGACGTCACGGGTATTTATCGTAAAATCATATACTTTTAGTTTAAATTTGATGATCATAAATTAAATAACAATGTTAAAGTAAAAAAAAGGAAATGATTAAACTATTTTAAGAAATCTTATTGCCCGCCTTAGTGAAATAATTTACTTTAATCATAGTCATCTACCCAATTTTAAACTTTACACAGCTCAAAAATCAATAATTCTAAACCTTATTTGTAAAACCGTTGCTCGTTTGCATGCAAAAAACGGCTCACCAAATCAAAAGTGTAATGTTTGTCGGGTTCATGTACATATGAATGAGTATATTTGATATCTTTATCGATCTTGATTATTTTTTGGAGGAGGAAGAGACGGCTGCCCACATCCTTCTGGAGTGCACAGGAGTGGCCATTTACCGGGCCAAGTACCTGGGATCGCCAAAGACTCTCCCCGACGTCATCGGCGACACCAGAGGTTTGCTAAATTATCTTGAGGAGTTTGAATGGCAATAGCAGCCATTCACCCTGTCACGCAAAACAGGCGCACAGAAGACGTCGAGAACACCATGCCATGATATCTTTAGTATCCTTACCCTGTGTCACACAAGCTCTATTAAAAAAAAAAAAACAACATGAGTGCCAAATTTCACTTTATCTGATTTAGTAAATTTTTGTTTGATGTATAACTTATTTCATGTCGTGTCGTCTAGTACGAGAAACCTTCGTGTTATTACGTGAACGATGTTGACAGGTAGCGTCTGGCTTATTTGTGTTATTTTTGATTTTGCTTATGTTATATACACATCAGTGTTTGGATTTTCATGAAACGGAGAAAATTGGCTTTGAATATTAATATGTATTGACGAAAACACCTTATTTGGTTGTGTGGATTTCACTTTATGACAGGCCTGTTGGTCTAGTGGTTAGTGTTCCTGAATGCTGAACCGGAGTTAACCGGATAACCGGAGTAGAATAGGGCCACCCTATCTCTCTCAGTGGGTGACGTAAAAAGATGACATAGGGATTGAACTGTTACGTATAAGACTATACAGTGTATGCTAGGTTGACGGCAATGCGTATTTGGGACTTATGACCAAACGACTTGGACCCCCTGTTACTATATCATGTTTGGAAAAATGTTAACGTTTTAAAAGCCTGTCTACCCCATCGTGGGTATATGCGTGAGTATATAAATTTATGTTTTTTTTTTATTTTATTATAGGGGACAGACGAACAGACGGGTCACCTGACGGTAAGTGACAACCACCGTCCATGGACACGTGCAACTGGAAAGTCGTAAGTGCGCTGCCCGCCTTAGAGGGTGAAAAGGGATGATTGTATGCGGGGAGGTGAAATAGACGGGGATGAGGACAGGGAAAAGGGGTGGGAGGTCCGGGGAGAGGAATAAGGAGAAGGGAGTTGGGCCTCCGGAAACCTCACTAATTTCGGGGAAATGCAACGCAAGTGTTGCTTAATAACCGGTTTTCTATGAGGCCGTGGTATCGAACCGGTCGAGTCGGCCTATTCCTGCCTAAGCATGGCTCTACCACGTAAGAAATAAATCTAGAGAATATTACTTCATCTCTATATACTCGTATATATATGTATGTATATATACATATATACTCCCTCTTATATTAAAGGACGCTTAGAGCGTAGGAGTGCTTACATATCCCCACAATCCTTTAATATCTCCACAATCCTATAATACTATTCCTTAGACTACCCTAAATCAAAAAATCTAATAATATCCGTATAAAGGTTGTCTATAAGACATTACCGTGAGTGATAAGACCAACAATGAATCATATGCAATATCTGTACTTTCAGTAATATTATGGTGTACAATTAAGAGATATAAATAAATAAATAAAAATTACCAATTTGATTGAACATAATTATGTTCAGTCAGAAAAATTAATAACATGTCTTCAACAGAATGATCGTTTGGTATTCTGCTGTGAGTCTCACATGACGTAATATCCAGGGCCTAATCCTTTTGCTATATAAATATAATCTGTACACAACTTTTGGTCAGAAAGCAAACGTTACTAACACTACATTAACTTCTTTTGCACTTTTAATACCTACTAAGTCCGGATTTCTATTTATTTTCTGGTTTGGTAAGTGCTCTTTTTAATCTGAAAAAATATATGTTTCATGTCTATAATCACTAAAGTGCTCTCTAAGAAAAATGTTGGTATTACTTTAACTTTTTTGAAATCCCATTTTAAAATTTTTTGAAATCCTATTAGTCAGGCCATATTACGTCCCCAGAAGGGTCTAGTTTGGTTTGAAAAAAAAAAGCTATATCTCTTTTAAGTGCCCATATATACGTAAATACCCTATGACTGTATTCCCGAAGAAGCAGAGGCTCATTTAACGCCCTTATTTTGTTAACCATATATTAGTCCGACTATCGTAATAATTTAATGCAATATTATATATTATTATAGAGAATATTAACTTTTGTAGTCGGGAGCAAACATACATACATACATACATTCCTACACTCACTATATCTGAAAGGGGTAGTCAAAGGCGATCAAAAGTCATTCATCAATTTTATTTATGTATTGCCAACCATAATTAGTCCCACTTACGTTATATGGGGCAAGCCCATTACCATCACCGTACATACATATATACTGATAGATAATATTCTAATCCCTTAGCTGCCTTTTACGACACCCATAAGAAGAATGGGGTGGCACTTTTCTGCTTCATGAAAAACACGTGGCTAAAATGGTTTCATATCTTACAGTCAATTGAATTTAGTCTTGGGCCAATCTTGATTGCGTTTTCCCGAAGTTGAATTAACATCTAGCTAACGGACGTTGATCTAAAATTAAATTTAAATCTGTTTCGAAGTAAGTTAGCGCTGAAACTGATTTAAATTTCAATGTTGTTCCTTATTCAAACTTGACTTTGATTGCTACTCGATCTAAATGTTGCACTGCCAAACCAAAGCAATAATAAAACTAAAATCGAATAGATTCAATTGCACTATTAATTATATATTAATGTATTTATTAGTGAATTTAATAGTGAAAGTGATCGGATACTCTTTATGAAAGAAAGATACCTAGATATCTAGCTATATGTCTATCGAATAACGTACTTTGTTTTGAATGCCCGTTTGATTGTATTATTAAGGTATATGATTGAAGCCAACATATGAATAACATTGGTAGAGAAATATTTAGTCACGAATGGGCCGGCTCAACCCCCATCTCCTAATCCCCCTCTGTTCTTTAACCTCCTCCCATCCCCCATCCCTCATTATCCTCAAAGGTGGACAGCGCATTTCCAACTCTTGAGTTGTAGGTGTCCATGGACGGAGGTTGTTACTTACATTCAGGTGACCCGTCTGATCGTTCGCCCCGCTATATCATAAAAAAATTATGATATAATATACATATATAAGATGCTGCATAATATATATTTCGATTTTAATATTCCAATTTGTGCAATAATTCACATGGTGGTTGTACTAAAACAGTTTAGTGATAATGAAATAAATATCAGTACCTGGTATCTGTGGAGCAATAACGCATAACGTCCTTGTGAGCACGGAGCAGAAAACCAAAAGACCAGCCGACGTCATCTTGTCAGCCCCAGGAGTTTGGAGCCATAGAGTTCATCTGGCCAGGTGTCTCGGCATCTGTAGACAAAGATACAAACATTTTTTTATAACAAATTTTATTGTACACCAGCCCTACCATCGTATACACACACACTCCTAACACAGGCATTTAGCTTAGCTGGAGACGTTAACAAGAAAACTAGTATTGTGTAGTATTCTCTAACAAAATCGAATCTAGCATAAACTGACAAAAAAATATATTGACGTGTAAAAGTGTTGTTATAACCTATTTACCAAATAAAGATCATTTATCATTTAAAAAAAGAAATCAAAATGTAGTGGCTAAAATAGAAATGAGTATACTGTACTGGTTCGGTCATATCGAAAGGATAAATGAAAGAAGATTGACAAAAAAATACCTATAAATAAACTACTGATATAGTTTAGTATTAATTAATAAGGTCAAAATTTTGATATATTTTCATGATTGGCATGAAAATGTATCAAACCCAATTAATAAGTAGCTAGACTTTAAATTGGAGCTCCAGACACTTATCGCATTTTATTACTTTTAAAATTTTATGTTAGAAGTAATTTATCGTTGCTTTACAGTCAAGACAAAATAAATATAAGCTTATAGATTCCTCTTACTAGTGCAGTCATTTAGTTATATTTATATAACATATGGGTCTTACAGCTTTATGCTTATATGGTATGCTTGAAAATACAAATAGAAATGTTCAAAGGATTACACTAGTAAATGAGCATATATTAATTCATATAAAAATACACTTCAAAGCAGCAAATACACATATTGATTTACTACATACTAGAATTTTAGTATTTTTATTTAAGAAAAATATGCATAAATTATTCTATGTCATGTATTTGATCAAAGCAAACCCGAGATTAAACAAAAAATATGATTTGAGGAATAAAATATTTCTGTGGCAACATTTTTCCATGCAATAATGAGAAAAAATATAAGATAAAACAGGAGTAATTCAAGGCAATCAGTACCATATTCTGAACGTTCCATCTTTCGTTACGGACAAAGAAGACTGAGGCAGCTGATTAGCACAAACTCAGGATGAATAATGACGTAATTTTGTATTTTATTATACTATACGCAGAACATTCCTTTCTATATTCCAATTATAAATGTGTTCATAGGACCTAAATCATTGAGAAAAAAAAACGATATCTAAATTCGTCAATAACTGTTTGTGTGAAGCTAAACATAAAATTATTTTTTTCTTTGAACAGACAACAATAAATTATTTCCACATTTTATAAATAAAAGGAATATTGCAGGCGTTGAAATTTTAGTGACCACCATACCTCCGAACTTAAACAGAATGTCACAGAAAAGCTAGTTTCTAATATTTCATCAAATATAAACTTTGCTCAACGCGAGTCCCAGAATAATTATTAAAGTAAAACTTTTCTCCTGTCTTAACAGGATAAGGGCCCCAATTAACGAAAAAGTTTCTAATTCCCTATATACCTGATTTAAGAGAACTTTATAATGAAAGAATCTTAAACGTGATTCGATAAACTATCACTACAGTTAATTTTTAAAGAGAGAGAAAATTTTTTTTTTTTTTTTAATTATAAAATTGTTAGTTAATCGCTAAAATATTTTAAAGTTTACTCGATGAAAAATAAAACAAATCAAATTTTAAAAATGGAATACGTCCAGTATGCGTTTCTTTAACCACTTTAATATTTATAAGAGTCCAAGATTTTGCTGTTCACCCATAAAAAAATATGGATATTATTACATTTGAATAGCAGCGTATGATAGAGTATAGTGACGATTGAAAGGATTCTACTGATTTCACAAATATATATTAATTTAATAATTTAAAAACTTTGTTTCTTTGAATCGTAAACGTCATTAAACGAGGTCTTCATCGTTCTTTGGATGAGAAAGTAAATCATGGGATAAAGTTATCGCAAAGAACTCTTCCAAACCATTAATTACACATGTACAAAATGTTATTTTTAACACTTTTAGATCTAATAAACCGAAAATATATACCTGCGTTCTATAGAACACGTGGGGCGCCGACGCGATGCCGTCTGAAAATTACTGCTCGTAACTCAAAGTAGGTGACTTCTAGGTAAACAGAAGTCACCTACTTTCAAAATGCATGCAATGCAAAGATGATTTTGATATTTGTTCAAATAGGAAGTGAACAATTCAAATTATAACCCTTTAGAGAGAACCAGTGTTCGTCAGAGTAAATATAGTTCACTCTATTTACGTCTGATATTAACGGACTTGCAGTCGTATCTTCACATGTAACAATAAACAACATGCTTAGATGGTTCCAGCTATGCGGCATTAGACTCAGTTTCGATTTACGAGGGACCTTGAAATATTTATTTAACTATACGGTTTTACTCACGTGTGTATTTCAGAGATGCCCATCTAGTTTCGGTCTTGACAGGGGACCTTTCTCAAGGAGTAAGTCATCCAGCCTCGACGATACCGCACGTCACATTTCATCTCGTCACGTCTCCTTTCGAGACCGAAACTAGTCGGGTATCCCCGAAATACACACGTGATTAAAACCGTATATTTAAATAATTATGAATGTAACTCACGAAAGTTTTTATTCTGGACCTTGACGTGTTTGGACCAAAACTTATACTACCCAATCCATTCCTATAAGCAACATTCTTTTCCTGCCATTAATTTCCCTTCCTACTCTTACCTTTGTCTTTCAATATACTCCCAATTATGTTATGCTATTCCCAAAGTACGCGGCTGACGGCAATAGACTTGCTACAATGTAAATTTGATTAAATTATTATTGGTATAATGCGGGTATTTAATACGCCGCGGTCTATCCCTTTGAGAATATGGACACGACTGTATGTATGTAATAAACAACAAGGAATATAATACCTGTTTTTAACATGAAGGTGTATATTTGAGCCTTAGTTACTCCCCGTATTATATGTTGCTAAGAAGTTTTATGTACCTGAATTTCAATTTAATATGCTCCTGAGATTTAGTTATGCTCCAGTGGGAAAATACGTCTCTGGTTTTATCTTTATGAAATTTTCTTAAGCTCTGATCCTTACCAACATAGTTAAGTTCACGTTCAAATCGTACATAGGCTAATTTATTTTACTCGGTTCCTTGGTTTGTGAATATAATATAAACCTTAACGCATTGGAACAAATTGAGGAGGTTTTATGGAAAATATTCCAAGAAATGAAACACACCTATTTATTCAAAGCTATAAATTTTAGGTATGGCTTATTTACATGTCAGTATTTTATTGATTAAATTGTAGCAAATGTTGTTATATGTTATGTGTTATGTTGATTTTCATTATTTTTAAACTCCACACTAAACACACGCCCGTCTGACCCCAAAATAAGCAGTGCTTGTATTAGGGTAACCATTATGTATTTCTAAATGCACACATATTATAGATAAATTACGCCCAGACACAAAAAAATTATTTTGCTCATCACACAAATATTTGTCCTAGGTGGGAATCGAACTCGTGACTATGCTCAGCAGGCAGGACTACCCAGTCAATATATTGACGTATTTTATTTGAATATTATTTATGCAAGTCACAAAATTCAAAATTTTCAATACATTCCAAGTTAAGGCCCACTTGAGCTTTAAACTTGCGACTTATGAAAAATACCAAAACTATCCACTTGATGTCACTAATAAAAGCATTTATCTAGAGAGGTTATCAATAACATTAGTATGTTACACAAACTCTAGGTTATGCAAAATAAGAACCAAGAGAATGCAAGAACCATCCCAAAAACAAATACTTCATAACAAAAAAAATGTGGACCGTTGAAGACTACTGATCCTACCAGGTTTCCCGATCAATCCAAAAGTTTAAACGCGATCCACATTTATATATTATTATATAGTATAAAACGTAGAACTTTTGGACCATAGTCTGAATTTAATCCAAATCTTGACTAAAATGTGAGAATTTGAGTTTGTTTGTTAATTTGTATGTTTCTCGCTTTTATAACTTATCTGTTCAATCTATCATTATGTTTTTTTTACGTGTATTGGTAGGGGAACAGAATAAGATATAGAAAGTTTATCATCCCGAAAGAAGTACGGTGCTGGAGGGAGAACTGCATGGGTTGGCGAGATCAAAAACTAGTATGGTTATGGTCTACGCGGTCTAATATCTGCAACTCGTCTTCTGTGCGCTTGTTTTGCGTGACAGGGTGAATGGCTGCTATTACCATCTCAACTCCTCAAGATAATTTAGCAAACCTCTGGTGTCCCCAGGTGTTTGGCCCGGTAAGTGGCCACTCCTGTTTACTCCAGAAGGATGTGGGCAGCCGTCTCTTCCTCCTCCAAGCATGCTCTGCAGAGGGGGCTATCTTTTACACCTATATTAAACAGATGTTTGTCAAAAAGAGTAGGACCCATTATTACCTGGGTTAGTATCTGTAGTTTTGGACGTGGGAGTTTTAGCAGCTTGCGGGAAAATCTCCGGTCTATGCGAGGGAGAGCCTCCTTGGCCTATGTGCATCCGCTCACCTCCATTATTTCCATTATGTCCATTATTTGTCACGTATTACCTTAGTATGACTGATTCAAAACTAGTATAATGATTTTGAAAGTAATAAGTTTGACAGCACACACTCAGAAATGAAATAGTAACGTTCGATAAATATTTCAAACATGAATGAATAAAACTTCTAGCGATAACTAGAATCCAAATTACGTATTCATTAAATAACGTGATAGGTATGACAACAATATTTTAAAACTAGACAATCCCAATGCGAGAGTTGGAAAGTTTCCAAAGGAAATATGAGCTTGTTGTACAGAAATTAAATGTTCAAGTACAAGACTATCATTAATTACACTTCAGACATTTACGAAGGAAACCTATTGTGTAATAGTGAGAGATAAACGTAACTCAGATAGTAAAATTTGATGCTTATTTATGTACGTACATAAACTCGTGCCCATTTTCCCAAAGGGTAGGCATAGACTAATTATAAGCCCATATTTTGCCAACAATAACTAGTCCCACTTACGTAATACGTTGTCAACCTATTGCCGTCAAACGGGCATTGACTGTATAAAACAGTCTGATAGATGGCAGTCCTATCCTTCAGCCGACACCCACGGGAAGAGACGAGAACCACACGCCTATACTGATTTGGTTGATTTATTATTTATTAGATTGCTACAGTTAAGTCGATTAATGGTTAGGAAGCCCATCAATGCATCAATATGCATTGTAAGTCAAATTGTCAATCCTGGCTGTCGCACATATCCGTCACTGCTTAGTAAGTAGGTTATTAATGATAGATATTAACTTTTCAACCAGAAAACCTTTTACGCGAGTAGAGCCCTGAGTGAAAGCCAGTGTGTAATATTCATATCAAAGAGCATGGGTCCAGCAGTGTAAGGATGTTGATAATATTGGCGGCCGTATCACAAAAACAAAATTTGGCAATCTCCCACAGGCAACCATGTGGTCGAGAGAAATTGGAAACCGATATATATATAGCAGTATGAACGTCTAGGTCGCATCAAAAAGCAATAGCCTCGTATTCCACGAAGAAACGAGACTCTGCTGCTTCCCCTCCCAAGGGAAACCATGAACAGTATTTATACCCACGATTTTCTTTGTCCAAAAAATCCGGAGAGTCAGATTTCCGTCCTTAAGGAACTTAAGAATGTTTGAAAAGAGTTATATTTTATATATGTATTAAGCATACCAAAACTTTACCCTTTTGTAAAATCGAAATCTTTACTCATTATACCTAAAACAAATGACGATTTTACATAGACAGGTACTTTCATATATTCTATGTAAATAGACAGCTTAAGTAACTTGAGACTATTTTAGCCCCAAAATTTCTCCATCAATCAAAACTCCGACTAATGTTTATTCATGTTTTGTATTGTCTGTACATAGGCTGAATAATAATTTGAAACCTAAAAAAAGAACTGAAGGCAGGAGGCAGTAAAATTTATATAAAACTGGAGCCCCCATTGTGATATTACCTACCTTTTTTCGTGTTGAAACTAACGAGCACCAATGCTATTAAAGGAACTTTGAATAAGAGTTATAAGGCTAACATTCACTAACAACTTATGGATACCAGACCTAAAGCAGTCAGCTGTTCGTAAGTGGTTAGTGATACTAATCGAGAGAGAGATCATGAGTTCCATTATTAAACGGGACAAAACTTCGTGATCCACAAATAGTTGTACCGAGTAGTGCTCTTTATGTCAATGGTTTGTATGTTTATTAAGTCCCCCATGACATAAAAATAAGGCCTAATACGGAAATTGTTTTGAAGTGATAATTACTAATTCACGGCTGATCTCGGCACTGACTGACGAATAACTGCAACTCAGAGCCGGCTATGTATATGGAAATGCTCATTCATTCCCTTCTCGGCTGCAATAAACTGAATTGAGATTTCCAAGCGATAAACTCGCGTAAGTGCTACTCTGATACGTTTTTGATGGTGACGTACTGTAGTAGAAGTTTTAAGTAAAAACACAATAAAATGTGCTAGCTAAATGTTGGTTACATTGCATAATCATCAGTCAAATATCGTCACTCCTGTTTTCTGGAAGGGGTAGGCATAATTAAAGACCACATTTCGCCGATGATAATTTAGTCCTGTTAACGTAATAGGGGCAAGGCTATTGCGATCATCTTTGCACTTTTGGGAATTACATGGATGGGATGAAAATTTTGGGTATATTGACAGAAAAGGGATGATAGAATAAATTAAAGGGATATTGCTTGTACATTTTTTATTTATTTATTATAGCTCAAGCAAGTCAGGGTCGTTTACCTGCAACTCGGAACTGGCCGGTGCGGGAAGTCTGAGCGTTGTCCCGCGCGGGATCGAACCAACAACACTTAAACTGCTCCCATCCGTAAAGTCTACAGTATATAAAATTAGAATAGAGCCATTCCTCTC